>OW443307.2:20502810-21761891 GCA_937001585.2 Brachylomia viminalis
TTTGTGAAAAAGTTTATTAACCAAAATTTACGTGAAAACAAAAATCTAGTCAAGCAGATAATATTATGCCACCACATG
The DNA here is from genome assembly GCA_937001585.2 of Brachylomia viminalis. Classification (NCBI taxonomy): domain Eukaryota; kingdom Metazoa; phylum Arthropoda; class Insecta; order Lepidoptera; family Noctuidae; genus Brachylomia; species Brachylomia viminalis. The sequence continues at coordinate 20,502,889 of OW443307.2, forward strand.
CCATGCAACATCATCCATGTTAACAGCAGTGCCCTTAAACTCATTCCACATTCCTCAGGCAGACCCAACAGCTGAGCGCCCGCGTCCTTTAGACGTGTACTACTCACTGTGCGAGAACATAGACCAGGAATACAAAACCAGCAAACACAACAGGGACCGGGAGACTGATATCAACAGCTATCTGCGCCAGCGCTACCGCGAGCTGAAGGAGCCGGAATTATACGTCGCACTCTATGACACTGAGAGGAACGAGGAGGCTAAGAAAGGGTGGGCTAATCAGGTAAGTATAGACAGGACAGACGATAGGACTTCGCAATTATAGTCAGAGCCTCAAATAATGCTATTGCCAAATTTCTAAATCGAAGTATGCTTACAGTAAAGTAAAGAAAAGTATTTAATAAATTATTATTAAAAAAATATATTTTCCTGTAGATTATAAGTATATAGATAGGTAGGCATGTCTTAAAGTTATTGATCATTGTAAAATGTTTCCGCCCTTCTAGATGATATAAAACAGGTTTTTTGGAACTAGCTTAATTCATTCAATCAATACCGTTTGATAAGCAGATGTATTGTAGAAGTAGTATCGAAGATAACCTGTACAAGTGCAGCGAACAAAACTATTCAGGACCAATGTGCAACTAAATTGTGTCGACTCAAAAATGTCACACTATTATCATAATTTTATGTATTTCAAAATGATGTCACCATGTCAGCGATCGACCGCAGTGCAATTGCACTCCGAAAAGCAGTGTAACAGGTCTATAACCTTAAACAAATTCTCCAGGAACTCAAAAAGGCTGAAGTGACAGAGCGAGAGAAAGAAGCTGAGATAGATCCTCTGGCCCCATACCTCGCTCGTATGTTTGGCTCGGGGCATGGGACAGGTTCGCAGGTCTCTGTGAGGGAAGCAACTCTTATCAGGGAACAGTGCATCAACGACTTTAAGGCCAAGCAGCTGGCAAGACAGCACCTCGTGCAGGAGAGGTTTGATAAGGTATTCATTCATACTCTAGTATTATAAATGCAAATGTAACTTCTGTCTGTCACCTTTTCACGCGTTAACAGCTGAACGGATTTCAATAAAAGGCATGTGGCGGCATCTACATGGCGACATGCGAACTACGCATCACACTGACGTCACGCAGAATCCTGCATCGCGCAAGCAGAGTTTGCCGCGCAACTAGCATATATACAATGTCCCGATATCAATCGTCGGGCTGTAGACTACCAGACACAACCCCCATCTGCTCGGAGGATCTTCCCTTTCAATAGAGGATGAGTGAACTTTACACCATGTTCCTTATACCTCGTTTGTGTATACAAGTAGTGACCTGGGTTACGACAGAACTTTTTATTCCGGTATGCGTTCCCGTATGATAATTCATTTTTTACCTCCACGGTGGCGAAGCCGTGGGTAAAAGCTAGTACTGTATAGGACTCCTCTTTTGAAGTTACGCCAAGTTACACCTTAGGTTATTGTATTGAATTGAGATAAATACATCAGCTGCCTTCATGTAACCAAGTTAAAACGGTTCAGGAACTACCCGTATCAATCCTATGCTAATTAGAAATTGAGACAGAAAATACATTTTTCGTACCACTTGCTCAAAAAAGTGACATTCTATGCCACAAAAAGCGAACATAACAATAGTCATTTTTAATCTGTTAAAAACAGGGAAAGAAAATTGTACTGAATTTCATTCATCCTCTAGGGGGAGAATGTGATTTAAATTTGGAATACTTACCGAAATTTATACTACATATGTGTTTACACCATTGAGTTTGTATATAAAGCATTATACCTACATCTTTTTGAAAAAGGAATTTACGCATTTATTATGCAGTTATGATTATTAAATAAAATTACGAAAACCGACGAGGCCGTATGAGCTTGATGCCTTTGCTTTTCCGACAAAAAGTTATTAGTCTAGGAATTTGCCGCGTTTTTGTTTTCTTCAAATACATAAACGTTAAGTTTATTTTAATTTATCTTTATAAATAAGTTAATGTTCTAAAAATACGTTTAATTGTCATTATTTTTAATAAATGCTTATCTCATATTATTATTGTGTTCATTTTTTCGCAAATGGTACGAAAAGTAGAGTATTTTCCTCGGTGATAAAGCTGTCTTAGTCTTGGGTGAACTTAAATTCCTCGCTACACTCAGGACTCGTCTTAAATCCCTCGCTTCGCTCGTGATTTAAGTTTTTAACACCCTCGCTACGCTCGGGAGTAAACCTCGAGGCCTTCATTACGCTCGCGATTTAAATCGTCACCCGCGACAGAAGACACTGCTTTATCCCCTTGGTTAATAATCTACTATATTTGCGCTAAACGTGTATACAACGTAAATACAAAAACAAAAAAAGTACCTTAGATTAAAGGGCAGATTTGCCTGATTCGGTCGTTTTATGTTCGAAAAAATAGTCACCATTTTTCAGTCTAAGCATCCTCAAATGATTTGTTTTTCCTAAGGGCTTTTTCCGGTTGTAGTCAAAATGTATACAGTCTGTGTTTAATTGATGAAATAGGTTTATTAACCTATTGGTTAATTTGACACCTTTTTTTTTCAGTACAACGCTGAATACAAGACGAAGAGGCTCTGGTACTTAGCCAACCAGTTCATTCTCACAGCGGAAAAAGAAGCTGCTTATTTCGCCGGAAGGTATGTAGTAGATTTTGCTAGAGGCCATCAAAACTAGGTGACCATCACCTTTCTCTCTCAAACCAATTTTCCTTTTCCGCACAACGGCTCTCCTGTCAATTCTACTCCGCCTGCAATCCCTTTCCGATTATAAGGACATTTGGTTTCCCAGAACTCCTTATAAAGAAAGAAAGAAAGAAAGAAAATGCGTTTATGTGCGGTAAACATGACGCAAAAAATAACACAAACACAAAAAATATGAAAAGGTTGGGGGAAACATGCGTCACATGCACGCAAATAATTATATATATTATATTGAAGTAATACTTCCTGTTATTTCCTGTCAAATGTCATGTCAAGTAGTATTGGCTGTTTTTATTTCTGTCATCCAACCAATCGGCAGTAGTGGTTCATCTCATCGGTAACAGCCCCAACTTATGAGTTGTAAGCAGATGCTGGTACAAACCATAGAGCACGAAATTGCCCGTCGCCGGCAGTGTCTAGAAATGGCAGTACTAATAACTTATAACGTCATTTGTATCGTAGTGCGGGAAAACGCTGACACGCTTGGTTTTAAAAAAAAGTGTTAAAATGCCACCTATAGCAACTGCCGCCGAGGCGTCTCCATGCTCTGTGGTACAAATCAGACATGTGTCAGACATACACTGAATAAGCCAACGAAACCATAATTCAATTCCCAGTGCTGAGCTGTCCTTCAAAGTCCACGCTCTGGAAGTAAGACTGACGCGCCACCGGGACCTCTCTGGGCCTAGATTCAAGGCGCTCATGGATTACCTGGAGAAACACCCGCTGCTCAAAGAGTACAACAGGGCGGCACGGCACCACCACACGAGGAGGTCATAGAAGTAATAGGTTTGAGATATGAGGAAGGAGGGGGGGAGAGTATGAGGAAGGAGGTTGCGATTGACAATGAGTCAGGAAACTTTGTCTCGGAAACTGATTGCAATCATCATTGTGACGACATCTATACCGCCACATACGAACTACGTCAGACATCTGACGGCACACAAATCTACATCGCGCAAGCAAAATTTACCGCGAAACACAGATTAAAGAATACAAGTACGCGAAATCTGATGTCACAGCTCTCTTTGCTTGGAGTCCCTCTTTAAAGGTCGATGGAAGAACTTTCCACTGTCTCCATGCTTCCAAAATCATTACCCTTTTTTGTGTCCAAAACGGGTTCGAATCATCATTATCACTCTCCTGCTCTTTATCAAGATCGTTTTCGATCGGCGGAAAACTACGTAAATTAGCCTTAATCGCGTTAATTTCGATCTTAGTTTGTTATCGACACCCTAAGAAGATCTTGCGTGGACAGATCTTGTCTATGGGTTAACGTAGTAGACATACAAGCATTTGCATTGATTCCTTATTCATTATTTGATTTCGAAGACAATGCCTTTATAGTTATAACCAAGCACTATTTACGTGAGCATAAAATATACTTTTATAACATTTGTTTCTAGACAAATTATATACACCTACGTTACGTTTTATTAGAGTAGCAAATAGTTGAATGTTGTATTATTATGTTAATCTAAATCGTTTCTCTATTGAATTGTATTTCGTTAGAAATAATACTAGTTTATTTGGTAATAAGATTTTTATTTACAATAAAGTGTTTTATTTGAGACATATTACTTCAAAAAAAAGATAGTGAAGTAATACAATCAGACCTGTAGCTCTCAGTTAAGCTATTATTTGACTAAATAATGCTAATGTGCATCCTGACTTAATATTACTACCGATTTTTTTCAATGATTTTCACTTCAGGTCAATTTGGTATCGTTTGGTATTAACCTTCTGCAGTGTTAAGAGCGTGTATACCTTAAGAGTGCCACGTCGCAATTCAGTGTCATATTTCGTGGTTTTAAATTTTTATCATTTAATCGGAGCTATATTTTAAAAATCTGTTTAATTAACTTATTAGAATTACGTGAAAGTGTTTAAAAAATAAGTAATCGTAATGCTTACAGTTATTTTACAATGAAAATAACGCCCTGCAAGTTTCCAATGTATTATTTGCATATAAATAGAACTGTAAACGCAACGATTTCTTACCTTTTACACAGTTTTCACATAATTCTAAAAATTTAATTAAACAGATTTTTATAATATAGCTCCGATTAAATGATAAAAATTGAAAACCACGAAATATGACACTAAATTGCGACGTTGCCACTCATAAGGTATAAACGCTCTTAACAGGTAAAATTAAGTTCCATGAACTATCAACCTTTAATGAAATCACATAGTGACACTGAACGGTTTCACCCTGTATATACACATAGTCATTTATCTATCATTCATTCATTCACCAACCCGAAATTAAGACCACCTGGGAGACTACGGTTCACTTCTTCTCACAGAGGGGACACGAGGTCCAATGTAATCGTTTTCGGCTGATTTTGCTTGCGTTTAGTGCAGCAGCAGCGTCTGGCATCGCCCACCGTTGGGCAAGGAGTTGCCTATTCTTCCCTAATGCTTGGGCAGTATCCATGAAGGTCGTGGGTAGTTGAGGTCGGTGTTCCAGTCGCCAGCTCCTCCTAGTAAGTTACCTCTGCCGTCGTGTGTGGCGAGGGCTAAGCGGGATAGCTTGTTGGCTAGTCTGCGCTGCGGGGAATCCGGTCTGGACAGAGGGGGCAAGGATATGCTGCCTGAATCTGGAAAGAAAGATACTAATGGGAATTTCTGACGTTTTAAACGGCTATGCCTCAGTCGAAAAGAGTTTCAAAATAAAATACAAACTTAGGTAATTTCTATCGTTAGTTATTAAAACGAAGTTGATATATTAAAAATAATCAAATAAGCCTAACTCCAAATATATTTGATTGACGAAAATGATTAACATCTACAATCCATCAAGAATCATCTACTATGAAAAATACAGTCGTGTAAAAACTGTACTGTATGTTTTTCATCAATGTCACCAAAGCATTAAATTGACGCTAAATTGATAGTGTCAGATTTACGGTCGAAGGCTTACGGTTTATTTTTGCACGTACCAGAATGATAGTCATAATTTGCGTGGTCACTAGGTGTCTCCTGTCCGAGCCTCTTCCTGTACTCGCCGGCGAAATGTTCGATCAGTGTGTCCATCATAATGGCTTGTTTCGAGAACACCTGAAGAACGACAAAATATTCGAATAAATTACCAATACCAGTCCCACGCACACGCCTTGGGCAGTAAGGTGCAACCGGACCGAAGACGATCGTCGTTGACCGTGGTCTGGTTGTAGCATCCATAATATATAAGCAATATATTTCATGCATTTTTTGTTATAATATCATAAATTAACTATGGGTTTATTAAAAAGGGAACGTAAAAATCAGTAGGCTTTTTTTTAAATTGAATATCTTTAAACCTAAACCTAGGTACCTTTTTTAGCGGAAATCACACTAGCGAAAGGGACAGGTAAGTGAAATTGAAAAAGACTGTACCTGCAGTATCTTGGAGACTCGCAGTCCGTTCTCTACCACCATGAACTGTAGGAACAGACAGGGCAGGCAGTCTTCACTGTCATCTGATGGTATTCCGAAGTCCCAGGACAGCTCCTCGTAGAGAAGGCCAAGTAGAACAGTCTGCAATGTTAAATAATAATGAGCGTAGTGTAGCAGCTTGGTAGGTAATGTTGAAATAAAACAAGAGTAGTAGCGTAGAAATAGGAACGTATCTTTTTCCGTACACACAACGAGCTTAACTGTAAAATCTCAGGGACTGAAGTAGTGCCAGTGCTACCATGAATGGCGTCGAGCGATCGTCCAATAAGAACGCGCCTACAAGACTCTGTTAAAGAAACGAGACAGATGCGCGCGCAAGCGAGATAGCACTAACGTAAATATAACGCGTTCGCAGCGCGGGCGATCTACATTTTTGTGCTATGCGTGGCTTGAGGATGATGTAGCGATGCGTACCGCACAGTAGTATAATTAACCAATGGCTATTTTATGTGTGGATTAGATATCTGTGGATCGCCAAGGGCTGAGCCAGTTTTGAGAATAAATATGGTGAGCTATAAAAGTAGGGGAACACCAAAGAACCGATGAATGTATAGTGCGAAAGATGATACAGCTCGAACGGGGATGAGTACTAAAGGGATAAGGCCAAGAGGAGGATGAGTACTTACACTTTCCGTGTCATCAATGACGTAAACTCCGTTAGAGTTGACCGCGACAAGCACGGGGATGTCCTCGTGGGTCAGTAGACTCGTCAGACTGCGTACCGGCTGCTCAATCTGGCCTTGAAAGAACGCCGCCCTGTAAAGCCATATTATTAGGTATGTTAGCCTCAGCTTTTACGGTTGTTGTATCAATTTCATCGGCCTACTAAAGTTCTGTTCAGATTGTATTCAAACTCGAAGCATTAATTTCAATTAAACCACCATGCCAACCACTTTTGAATTGTCAAGTAGTCGGTCAGTCAGAAAATATGTGAAGCTAGTTGCCCATTCCAAAGCGTAGTACCTATGGAGAAGAACGGGCAAGTAAGTTCATAGACATTAATGATAGAACGCTCGGAGCCCTGCCAGCCGGACTTTCGAGTGCTTCCGGAAGGACGCAGCTTTTTCCGGTCACAGTACCGTAATGATATAAGTACAGCACAAATTTCAAATTTGCACGAAAAAATATATTGTATTTGTCTTTTGCGCATTTTAAAAGAAACGGTGGCTAAACACAGTTGACCTTCAATCAGCAGGCGATGATGCATGAGTATACAAGGAGGCACCGCGTTCACGCTCGCGAGTCTTATTTCGACGCCCAGGTACCGATAACGCACATTTCGGTATTCCAGCGTAATTTAGTTTTACCTATTTACTTCCCTGATTTTAATTTTTTCACTCACAATCGTCACTCACTTCTTTTTTTTATTAATTGTTAATTATTCAGGCTCAATTTAAAGTGCTTAATTAAACCAAAGTGACAGATTTATAGTTACTTAAATAGTTCCTATCCTACAAATAATATTAGATAAATGTGCTCGGACTATACTAATTATTCGTCATTTATTAAATACGAATACATTATTTTATTAGATAATATTATTAAAATTACGAAAATAAACAAATTAGTTTTACTCTGCAGCGGTATCTACATGCGAACTACGCATCACACTGACGTCACGCAAAATCCTGCATCGCGCAAGCAGAGTTTACCGCGCAACTAGCATATATACAACTTCCCGACATCAATTATGGGGCAGTTGCCCACCAAACACGACACCCGTCTGGTCGGAGGATCCTCCCTTTTCTATGGAGGTATGAGTGAACTTTACACCCCGTTCCTCGTCCCTCTATACTATAAGCGCTGATCAATTGTTTAAAACTTTTGATGAGCACAAGTTCCAAATCTTGGTCACCGTACTGCTGGATGGACCAGACAACATTGTATACAAACTGCGTAGGTACTGCTAGCAGCACTCGCGGCAGTTTTCCGGCAGGACGCAAACCTGTCACTCTGAAAGCGCTTCCAGCAGGACAAGTCGTCGGGTGATCTATCATTAATGTTGAATTTATAATTACATGTGAGAACGCTTATTGTATATAAATATTGTATGACGGACTGGTGTCCGCAACTTTACTTCCAACTTGGAAGTTCCAAGTGCAAATTCTGATTAGGTATTTGATCACCAAATCACAGATGAATTCGAACGAGCTTTATGTACACTCTTACACATGTTACGGCAATACGTGCGATTGTCCAGCCACTGAAACGGTTTAAACCCAGAGATCTGTTGTTGAAACACTCGCGTCACTAAAGCGTCAGGGCCGGGCAACCGGGCTGCCCTTGCGGCCCGCCGGCAGCAGTAGTGGGAACATTACAGACAGGTGTAGCTAGTACCCGTAGGTGGGCAGCGTCCTGGTGTGCGCGAGGTACTTGTGGCGCAGCTTGCGCGGCGGCGCGGCGGGCGGGCGCTGCGCCTGCTCCAGCAGGCGCGCCTCCGGGCTGCCCTTGCGGCCCGCCGGCAGCAGTAGTGGGAACATTACAGACAGGTGTAGCTAGTACCCGTAGGTGGGCAGCGTCCTGGTGTGCGCGAGGTACTTGTGGCGCAGCTTGCGCGGCGGCGCGGCGGGCGGGCGCTGCGCCTGCTCCAGCAGGCGCGCCTCCGGGCTGCCCTTGCGGCCCGCCGGCAGCAGTAGTGGGAACATTACAGACAGGTGTAGCTAGTACCCGTAGGTGGGCAGCGTCCTGGTGTGCGCGAGGTACTTGTGGCGCAGCTTGCGCGGCGGCGCGGCGGGCGGGCGCTGCGCCTGCTCCAGCAGGCGCGCCTCCGGGCTGCCCTTGCGGCCCGCCGGCAGCAGTAGTGGGAACATTACAGACAGGTGTAGCTAGTACCCGTAGGTGGGCAGCGTCCTGGTGTGCGCGAGGTACTTGTGGCGCAGCTTGCGCGGCGGCGCGGCGGGCGGGCGCTGCGCCTGCTCCAGCAGGCGCGCCTCCGGGCTGCCCTTGCGGCCCGCCGGCAGCAGTAGTGGGAACATTACAGACAGGTGTAGCTAGTACCCGTAGGTGGGCAGCGTCCTGGTGTGCGCGAGGTACTTGTGGCGCAGCTTGCGCGGCGGCGCGGCGGGCGGGCGCTGCGCCTGCTCCAGCAGGCGCGCCTCCGGGCTGCCCTTGCGGCCCGCCGGCAGCAGTAGTGGGAACATTACAGACAGGTGTAGCTAGTACCCGTAGGTGGGCAGCGTCCTGGTGTGCGCGAGGTACTTGTGGCGCAGCTTGCGCGGCGGCGCGGCGGGCGGGCGCTGCGCCTGCTCCAGCAGGCGCGCCTCCGGGCTGCCCTTGCGGCCCGCCGGCAGCAGTAGTGGGAACATTACAGACAGGTGTAGCTAGTACCCGTAGGTGGGCAGCGTCCTGGTGTGCGCGAGGTACTTGTGGCGCAGCTTGCGCGGCGGCGCGGCGGGCGGGCGCTGCGCCTGCTCCAGCAGGCGCGCCTCCGGGCTGCCCTTGCGGCCCGCCGGCAGCAGTAGTGGGAACATTACAGACAGGTGTAGCTAGTACCCGTAGGTGGGCAGCGTCCTGGTGTGCGCGAGGTACTTGTGGCGCAGCTTGCGCGGCGGCGCGGCGGGCGGGCGCTGCGCCTGCTCCAGCAGGCGCGCCTCCGGGCTGCCCTTGCGGCCCGCCGGCAGCAGTAGTGGGAACATTACAGACAGGTGTAGCTAGTACCCGTAGGTGGGCAGCGTCCTGGTGTGCGCGAGGTACTTGTGGCGCAGCTTGCGCGGCGGCGCGGCGGGCGGGCGCTGCGCCTGCTCCAGCAGGCGCGCCTCCGGGCTGCCCTTGCGGCCCGCCGGCAGCAGTAGTGGGAACATTACAGACAGGTGTAGCTAGTACCCGTAGGTGGGCAGCGTCCTGGTGTGCGCGAGGTACTTGTGGCGCAGCTTGCGCGGCGGCGCGGCGGGCGGGCGCTGCGCCTGCTCCAGCAGGCGCGCCTCCGGGCTGCCCTTGCGGCCCGCCGGCAGCAGGCCCGCCCAGCGCCCCGAGCGCGCGTGCTTGGGCAGGTACTTGTCCTGTTGGGCCCTGCCGGCAAAGGAATGTCACGGCTGAACTGAAACTATGGAAAGCCACAATACCATATAGGCTTACGGACTTTAAAAAAACTGTAGATATATTTAGATCGTGTTAAAATCAACGTCAAAGTTTGTATTTGTTAAACATAGGTTTAAAAATAGATGTTGTAAATAAAATAGGCATAGATCTAGATTCTGCGTTAAAGGCGCGGGCGCACAAATATCAAAAATTTTCCAAAAGTGCACGCCTCATAACACTCGTTTATTTTAATAAAATAATAAATCGCTTATTTGATTTGTAATATAAAAAATAAAAAAATATCTTTTAGGCAAGAAAAGTTCTTATATTTCTGTACGTGTGTATTTTAATAAAAAATCGTTTAAAAACTACCTAAACTAGGCTACTGATATGAAATACGGCAACAGTTCACCTAATTCTGGAACTAATAAAAAAAGCCCGGTCTCGGTATAGCAATTTTTTCGGGAGTTATCGTATAGTACATACAAAATCAGCGTACAGGACGTCCACGTAATTTTTTTTTCAAAGTACAACATAAACTGATTTTTAGTAAGTATAAGATGGTTTAATATAAGTGTTTTCTCTATGTACATCTACCCATATTATTGTATAAGTGCAATATAGTTGTGATAGAGGCATTTGAAGATCACAAAATTGCTTGACCTTGACGATTCGGGAATAAAGCACTACCTCAACTCACAAAACTCAACAACTAAAAAACTACATCAATTAAGTAACAGAATATATTTTTTTTTAGAAATAAAATAATTGACATAAATTATTTATAAATAGCTAAGACCCAAGAGACCATGTTATCAAACCAGAAATGCAGACTATTTCTGGTTTACCTAAAAAGCAGTGCCAAACAGGGCTTCCACTGACCTGAAGAACCTCGCCGTATGTCGATGTGGGTCGTAAGGTCCTAACTGTATCCTAGCCTGCAGCCCCCCCAGCATCACCGCTTGTGCACCCTCGAGAGGATACCTCCCCGTCACCACGTTGTGACGAGCCTCTTCATATAACAGTTCTTGGATGCGGGAGTCCCTAGAAGAATACCTATGTTAAAAAACCTCTTATAACCAAGGTTAATAATCTAGGATAACTACCTGAAAGGTACAAAGAAATACAACCAACTTCCATAAAAAAAATACTTCGATTTAAAAAATAACTTTAATTTCGGAATTCAGTAGCAAGATAAATAAAATTCAAAACAGTTCTTTGTTTTTTTTTTGGCCCTTTTAATAAAAGTACTGTGTGGTTGTGGTACCTACCACTACTTGATAAGTAAACAACAGGTACAGGAAGTTTTTTAACATCATCAACATACACAAAGAGGATTAAATACGTATTAGTGAAGCTAACCAAAACCTACCAAAGTAAAGTTAATAAAATTTATATGGGACCACCCTGCGTGCTTACGCGGGGTGGTCCCGAGGAAGCCCTCTACTAAATGGAAAAAGAATCACGTAGATAAATTGGTACTCAATCGAAGAAAAATCGGTGTACCTACATGAAAAAAACCACCTCCTTTTTTTAAAGACTGTAAAAAAATAAAACTGCGGTAAAGCTCTCCGGTCTTCATGACAGACATCGATCGATACAGAAACAATTTTACTATCCATAATATGCTCCAAGAAGTCGCGGTGGTAATTCGATATCCTTGACGAGCGTAACTTTGGTCCACAGGTTAGGCTACGCTTTAGAAGAGCGGTGCGCGGATTTTTTGTCGTTTGAGAATGCTACCAGCCGTACCGTCCCATAAACTAGTAATTTACATGAGTCAAAATTAAATACAAATTTTCAGCACTTCGCTATCTTTTATTTCAAAGCTCGCTTACTTGATTCCTTCTTCTAGATGTTTGGGAAAGAACACATTTCTTTGTAGTCGTAACACAGGCTGGTCACGATTGAGTCTGGACTCCGAGCCGTGGCCGTAACGATGGACCAGCTTCTGCCAGTTCGCCCAAAACCTCCATGGGCAATGGTGAGGTTTTAGTTGGATTTCTGGAAATGGGAAAAAAACCTGGATTATCCTGCGTCTGAAAAAGAAACGGGGAGTAGGATTCTATTTTCATCGCGAGATTACGAGAAGAAAACTTTTGGTCTACCAACTACGAAGGTACCACCTAAGTACACATTGTGCAATGCAATACATGATTGAGTATTGAGTACTGTAGGTTGGAAACAGAATCTTGAAGAGATCACAAAACTTCGTTGCTGTAATGATCTTCGAAGTGTCCTTATATTTTTTTTTTTTGAGGGTGGGAAATCATCAAATAACTTCTCCCGCTCTCGGCAGAGCAGGAGGGCGTGTCAGACTCTTACTGACTAAAACCCACCCGTGTTCCTTCAGTTGCCTGTGCCAGGGGCCACGGTATCCCTCTCGAACTATCCCGCAACCCTGGCGGGCATTGGCCCTAGCGGACCCCGTCATTGGTGCTGACATCGCTTTGAGGCGCGCGTGGAACACAACGCGCCGTCGACCCGGGCCTGATCCTTATCAAACGGCGAGCTGCCCATTGCTCGCCGTTCGCAAGCCTACGCCTACGGTGGCCGGGAATCGGCCTGCGATTCCCGACGCCCAGGGCGTCTCCTGCGGCGGCTAGGGGCGTGAGGGCGCGAATTTTGCCTCTCCCTTACGCGTTCCGCCTCCTCCTTCGCGAACATTACTGCTTCACAGAAGGAGGTGACGGCTTCCCAAGCTGTCTCGCTCCGTACCATGGCCTGGACCAGGGCCGGACGCGAGCGATCGCCACTGCCAATCGCCTCCACGAGGACACGGCGGTGCTCCACCCAAGTCGGGCAGACCTCCACCGTATGCTCCACCGTGTCCTCCAGGCGATCCACAGAATGGTGACACCCGGGCGTTTCCTCCCGCCTTATCCGGAACAGGAACCTCCCGAAACAACCGTGTCCGGTGAGGACCTGCGTCAGGCGGAAGGTGAGGACGCCGTGGCGCCTCTCGAGCTACTCCTCAAAGAGGGGACTTATCGCCGCAATTGTGGCGTGCCCAGCGCTGGGTTGCGACAATCGCACTCTCCATGCCGCCCTGAGATCCCGCCGGAGCTCTGTCCGCTGTACCGTGATTTCTCGCGGCAGCGGAGCTACGCCCCGGCGTTTCGCCTCCTCGCGCCACTCCCAAATGTGCGCGAGGACTTTTGCCTCCAGATCCCATGGCGGTAATCCGGCAAGGAGGCTCGCCGCCTCACCGGAGACCGTACGGTATCCCCGGACCAGCCGGGTGGCCATGACCCTTTGGGGCACGATCAACCAGCGGGCTGGCCGCCGCGTCAAGGAACGCGCCCACACCTCGAAAAGTGTCCTGATACTACTACCTACTGGTAAAAATCACCTTACCTAACAACGGGCTGCACATCCACAGCGCGAACACGTTCACTGCCAAGCTCCTAGTACTGGGCTGCGAAAGACCCAAATCCTCAGTCGCCAGCAACGCGTTGAGGAACCGCGCCGCAGTCACGTGTGACGGGACTTCTTCGGAGCTCATCTCCATCATGACGGCTGTGCGGGACATCAGGTAGATGCAGGTCACGGGGTTCGAGGAGACCGTAGATGATGAAGCGGTGCTGCCTGAGGAGCCTGAGTGTGGGAAACTATTTCTAAATATTTTTTTAAGATAGTCTTTGCTGAGAAGGCTTACTATGTTTTTCTTAATAAATTTACCACGGCATTAATGTGATCATCGTATTGATTTATACTACGAGTACCTATATAAATAAAATAAATAATATATTTTTACAGAGGTGATAATGCGTAACACACATAAAATGGCAATCGATCGCAATGCCTTTCATTTTGACAATTCAATCACGCTCATTAAATTATTTACGTTGTTGACCTGACGAATGTTTCAAACCAATTCAATGAAGCAATGAATTAGGAATTTCCTTCTAACCCTCTGATTGTGTTTGAAAGTGATACGCAATTAGCAGGACTATTCGTCCCGATACAAAAAAAACCTTACAAAGTTCCTGATTGCACAGCAACAGCCAAGAATGAAGATGACGAAGTAATCAAACCTGGCAAAGGTGGTGATATAGCACTTGAGGAACTGCCCCCACTGGTGATAGGTTCCGTGGTGCTGAACGACCCAGCTGCGATACTGCTGGACCCCGTCTGGTTGGAACAGCTGCTGAGATTCGAGCCTGCAAGGCGTACTGCGTTTGAAAACAGCACAAGCGATTATATTCCATAAAAAAATAAGTTTTAAGATGAACCTCCATTTTTCCTCTTTAAACGAATCACTACCTCTCTGTTTCTTCATATTATTAGATAAAAAAAATAACGGCGGGTTTCGACTTTCACGAAAGAAGTTGTCTGTTGATCCGGCTTTGGAGGCAGCTAGCTTTTTAAAGGATCTCGCTCACTTCTCAATACAATTTCCTACTTGGTCGAAAACACAAATTAATCCTGTGTGAGTATGTTTACAAACATTCCAGCAGTTTCAACCAATATCTGTACCTAAATATGTATTATTACTCGTATGCATAGGTACTAAACGGGGAGTACCTCCGAGTTACTTGTGCTTACCCATAACACTTTTCTCCAGTGAGTCCGAACTGTTGCTCTCCTTAGAATCTGGCTGCAAAGGTTTGTGTGGGTCATGTTTGTCCCAGTCACTGTGCCGGCCTAGAGGACTGTACGATAAGTGCGGCAATCTTTGTGAGACGGAGTATAAGTGGGCGTTCACCTCAGCTTGCAGCTTCTGACTTTGAACGCTGTAGTATTCTTCGCGGGATCTAAATTCACTGTGGACAAAGAAGTGATGTGTAATAAAAAAAAAATGTGCTGTTTATTGCCATTTTTGTGTTTATTCTTTCACTGTAAGAATTCTTGGATTATCCTTGTATTTGTTTCATCCTATACTATTTTATTAAAGCCTTTACAACATAATTAAGAGTTTTCATAGGTACTTACTTGTATTGGTATTCAGCTTGCATAGGATACCCACGCCTAGAATAATCTACAGGAATTATTGTGATATAATTTCCACTATTTTGCACATTCGGATTTTCTCCGTACGCCCCCATATCAGATTGATGTTCCATTTAGCTAAATAACTACAAATATTTATTTACTGAAAAACCATTTTCCCAAACAATGACTTCCGGCGGGACAGGATATCGATCGCCGACCTTCGCGCCCTTCTATTGTGTTGCCATAGTGAATATAAAACGTATAAAACAAAACTAAAAGTAATATTACCAAAATTTAAATGTATTATAGGTAATTAATGGCAGATTTATAAATACCATGACTAGAATTCTATTTTCTGTAAATTTGGACGTTCACCAATGCCTTATAAGTGCATAAATATATAGGTACTATATATTTTTTTTTTTATAAATGTTGCATCACACTAGGAATTTCTCCTGTATCGTGGGTGCGTTTACAAACATTTAAGCTCACATACATAAACAGCCAGACCCGGAACAACTACTTGCAGGTCATACAAATATATGTTCCGTGCGGTGAGCGAACCCGCGACACGTAACGCAGTCAATCGCTTATCCACTGCGCCAACCGTGCCGTCAATCGCATTTGAAATTAATGCTTTGACTTTAACTTAGCTGATTTTTTAATCAAAATCAAAATATACTTAACATTTATTACGTTTCTGATGATTGTATTTATTATGTATCATGATCGTTCTCCTGCCCATAGCCTTATCCCAATTTATTTGGGTCGGCGCACTCTTTTTAAGTCTGTGGCACAGCCTGTCAGTTTCTTAGAGGTTTCTTCAAGTTTCTCATTGAGCTAGGAAAAACATGGAGGCGCCGCATTATATTTGACATACACTTTGCATACAAATATGAGTGAAATACGATACAGACTGTGAAATATCGTTTTGTCTCATTCTTTCTAATGAAATAATCGTATGTGATAAAAGAGACAACAATATTTAAGTTGTTGCTCATTATGGTAACATTTTGTCGTGACGTAGGGACAGTTTGTAGGTAAGTGCCCTATCAGCCATCTTATGCGACATCTATTTAGTCTGTGGCGACGAGTGTCGTAGTAGTTGTGCTGTCAAATGGTTGTTTATTTTTTGTGTTCTTGAGATTTGCGAGAATATTACGAGGAGTTTACCTTTAAAAATTAATGTAAATGTTGGAAAACAGCAAACCAACATGCCTGTGTGATGTATTGTGAAGTATGGTGCAAGAAAGAATGGAAATCAACCTCAATTGTCTTTGCATAGGTTAGTACCCGGTTTTCATGCAATATTACATACATTTATACACGTTCGATGAACAAATTGTTACTCAATCGTGATTTTAAGGCTAAAGTGTATTTGGTAAGGTATATTTGGGGTCATTTTCATATAACAGACCAATTTATTAATTCATTCGTTTGTTTACAATAATATGTCATAGTGGAATAGTGTTGTACCGTTGCTGTAATAGTTTCCGAAACTAGTTCCTCCGCTGAAACGATATCGGTACAATCAGCGATGTTAACATAAATCGTTCTGCGTGTCCTAATCGGTCCGAGTGACTTTGCTTGGTCACAGCACCGGGAGACCGTTCCACAGAGTTTTATATGATGATAAATAAAATAAGACATCGACATTTTGTTATTTATTTTAGTTAGATATTAGCAGCAGCTCTAACCAAAATGATTTATTGATCAAAATACTTACCTCTTTTATAGGTTTCCTAAAAATGAAGGATTAAAGAAAAAGTGGTTAGACGCTATTGGTGAAGAAAATATTAATCCGCGACATAAAGAATGGTACCTCTGCATTCACTTTGAAGAAAGCTGTTTCAATAGAACACTTGATGTAATGAGATTACATGATAACTCTGTTCCCACAGTATTTTACCTATTTCTTTTTTTTTTGTTTTACTCGCACCTAAAAATTCTCTGAAGAAACTGACTGGACAGGTCCCACAATTTGTGTGGTTCTTTCCTCAAAAGACCATTTCAGACAGCGATCTACATAGCCTTCACGTGATCTGACCAAGATTTTGTCTGGACTTTAAAAGAGACTGTGACCACGGAGTTTGTTTCGGCCTTTCTTCTCATAGTAGTCGGATAGGAAGCGCCGACCTAATTTAGTTTTTAAAATACGATTGACGTATAAAAGTGTTTGTACAAACCTACTTACAGAAATAAAATCATTTATCATTTATAATTATTATCACACAAATAAACATATTTTAAGTAAAAAAAATTTTTTTTTTATTTTTACTCCACAACTCACTCTTTAATAAATAGTTAGGTATGTTACACATACATGTTGTATACAAAAGTTTTTAATTCTGTACAGAAAAAAACACTTGATATGAGTTTTATCCTCAGATAACAGACGGTAGTAAACTACTCATCTTTTTCTGTTACAACAGATTTTAAGTAAGTACATACATAATTATGAACAAAACGTGATATCAAGTAAGACTCGTATCGATACTCGTTATAGTAACACCAATATTCCTTGATTGCCACAACCCTAGCAATGGCAGCCATTTTATGAGACATTATGAGTTGTAGGTAGGCACCCTTTTTTTGTTGATATTTCCAGTCCATACTATTATAAGTCAATGAAGTTTCTTCTTTCTCTTAGTCTTTTTTAGTCATTGGGTTTCTTCCATTCATTTTAGGAAATATAAGTCAATGGTTTCTTCTTCTTCCATACTTCTCTATTATTCTTTACTATCTCGGGTGTCACCCCTCTTTCTAGCCATATCACACAGTCCATCCATTCATCATTTCTGTGGTCTTCCCCTACTCATAAAGCTTAGATTATCATAATTTATTAACATTATTCTTCCTGTTTTTCTATTAAATCAAGATTTATTACGGTCATCAAAATATGCTCCGAAAACGTGTCCAGTATCGTGTAACAGAACGTTAAATTTTCGGTTCGTTCAATTTTCTGTCAGTTGCGTTAAATTCTATTTCATTCAATAAAGGCTGCGTTCCGGGTTGCACTGTAATCGATTTGAGCGCGCTTAGACCGCTCACCCGTACCGAATTAGCGTGAGCGCGATAACGATGTCCCGTGAATCGTCCTAGATGACGTCATGACATGCGCCATCTTGCGATAACGCCGACCATGCCCTAAATTAATATCACCGTGAGCGCTGTCAAAAATCGCAGTTGAGCGTTTTGTTTCGAGTCGCATCAGATCTTAAACTAAAGCGGCATTTTTGAAATTGTGCTGTAAAAACCAAGACGTAACAGAATAACTGAAATGAGTTTTAAACCCATGCGCATTATGTTTAATTATTGTTGCATCTATGTTATTGGTAATTCTTGGTAACAATTAAGAGTGTAATTGTATTTTTATTAATTATTTTTAACATAGCCAATAATATTGACATATTGTAAACCCTATGGGTATGTTTTATAGTGATACAATAATGCGAACTGTAAGAACTGTCTTTTCACCTGTGACATACAATAAATAAATGAATATGAACATGGGATTTTACTTTGGGGTAAATCTTTGCCGGGAGCATGTTAATAGGCTAATATAAGCACTTCGATATCCGTTTCATCTCTGGACGATTTGTCGTTCTCAAACTCAAAATCTGGGTTATCAGAGTCGATAGAGTAATCCAAAAAGAATAGAAGTGCCAATGCGTTGAACTTCCATTTGCAGAAGAATATCCAATCGGTCTTTTTTGTGCAAGGTTTGAGGTTGACATTGAGCACCCACTGTGAGCGCGTTCACGAGCGTTCCGAATTGATGACCGTTCTAAACTGTCATAATCATGATTACCTATCTAAGGCTAAGCGCGCACTACGATTTTAATCGTTGCGATTTTTAAACTGCGAAATAATATTGCAAACGAAAATAATTTTTCTAGCGATATCCCCATCGATTTTTGACCGCAGTGCGCGGCCTCTAGTACAGACGCCAGCAGGTCAAGCTACCCGAAACTGTCAAATTTTCCCAATCAACCTTGAACCTTAATGCTTTAGCGATAAAGTTGAAAATCTATTAAAGAAATTTGACAGATTGTAGTAGCTTGATGTGCTGGCGTCTGTACATACATTGGTATTGTTCACAGATTTGCGATTATTATCCGCAACGATTAAAATTCGTAGTGCGCGCTTAACCTAATACGGAACGCAAAATATCGATGTGATCGCTGTGAGCGATTATGGTCTAATTCGGAATGCAGCCAAATATTTCGATTTTGTATTTGTATGACAGTGACAGCTACAGCTGTGCACATACGTGTTTATTTGGATTATTAAAAAAAACAATTAGTTGCTCCTGTTTCATAGATCCAATGCCAGTATTTGCCGACATGCAAAATTTGTTTAGCTGTATTAGTATATGCAATACGTGTTTTCATCAGTAAACCATACTTACACGCTAAAAACCTGGGCTACAAACTAGTGTTCAGTGGTAGTGATCATATCTTTGTCCTACCTGAGGTAAATATGGGTAAATACATGAATTTTTACATATTGTCGTATCATCTATTCGTAATCAATCACCTACTCAATCGTCCTTCCCTTATCAGAAGGTAAAAATCAAGAGTTAGCTACTGCTGAGCGGATGGAGGCAAAATTAAAAGAATATCGGGCTATACGACGCCGTAAATGGCTTCAAGACAACGTTACGGAGAAGTACGAAAAGTCCAAGGCAACATTAGTTAACTTATTAGTTCCAAAAATAATACAAGACATGGCTAGAGTCCGTGATGATGAAGCCCCTCTGGTAAGTGGTTCTCCTTGTATCTTTGTTCAGTAAAATTGAATGTTGAATGTTAGTTTAAAAACCTTGAACATACATAACTAATGACAATGCAATTACACAATTATTTATTGCATTCCAATTTGCAGAATAATTGATGCAAATCATTATTTATTAACACACAAAGTTAAATGTTAATGTGTCTAGCGGTACAAATTAAAAAAAAACAAATTCAAGTTGCAGACTTTTGTGCAATATGACTTACCTGCCTTCCTTTTCCAAGAGTCAGGAGCAACTCCTCAAAAACATTTAGTGATTATAAACTGGGATTTAAAGCCAGTTCTTAACACTTCACACTTCTAAAAGAAACTTTACAGAAATTCATTATCATTAGTAAACTGAAAAACTAACAAATATTGTGAATCCTAAATTTAAAATATTTCACCTATTACAGTTGGTAAACGAAGAACAAGAACAAGCACCCAAGCAACCATTCAAACATCCAATCCAACCAATTGAAGTATTTGACATGGACGGTGTAGATGTAGTCTCAGAAGTGAGTGAAGTGGAATCATTTGATGAAATCAAAGTACCATGTAGATACTACCTCTTCAGGTGGGTATTACCCATTGCAGTATGGTTGGTATTCTGGGGAATCTTCTTGTATTTACAATTTGGTGCTGTATACTTCGTAATATCAATCTTAATAGGCATTTATCTGAACACTCGCACTGGCCCGAGGAGGGCGGGAGAAGTTTCAGCTTATAGTGTGTTTAACAGAAACTGTGTTAGTATTGAAGGAACATTAAGACCAGAGCAGTTTGAGAGGGAGATACGATATGGTGTGGGCACCGTTAGGAATTTTTAAGGATCTTGTACCAACATTAATTTAATTTATGAGAATATTTGAATGTGTTAGAGTACTGTTGCCAATTATTATGTTATTTTGATCTACTTATGCTTCTATATGGATCTCAATATAGATAGTTTTTTTTTTGTCATAGCTCAGTGTTACCAGTAATCAAAATGTATGTAAAGTTTGTCTTGTAGGTCCCATTGTCTGTATGTGCATTTAATCAAATTTTAAATATTTTATTAGAGTAATCCATATATGAGCTCAAACTAGTAGAATTGTATGTATCTCTGTATATATTGGATAGATAAGTCAGTTTCAGACATGCGTCCCAATAAGGGATGCAAATCATTCAATAAGTTAATGTGAAATGAACACGGCCGAAAGCCAGGAAGTCCCTGGCCCAGAACTGTCTGGTTAGAGCTTAAGTCATTACTGACGGAAAAAATGACACATTAGAAGTAATTACGCATATTGATATTGTACCTATTTCTGTGTAGTTTACTTTATTTATTATGTGTATATTTATTAAGTGTATGTTCTTGATATAATCTGAACACTAAAATACGATATTTTAATATAATTGGTTTTAAAATCAGATGGGAGTTGTTTTACTTTTTTGTAGGGCTCCAAACTGAGAATTTTAAAATGGCAACCCAGTGTACTAAAGATGGATTTATAGACTAAAGTATTACCACTAAACGTAAATTTAGTGTATAGGCAAAGTGGAAAGGAAGTCTTAACAATAAAGAAATTAAACCACATAATTATTATAAATTGTATTTTCATTTTTATAATCACATTTACAAATTGACAGACAACAAATAATATAACTATTATAAATTTCACAAATATAAATGCAACACAGTACAAATAGATAATTTTATGAATACAATACAATAGCGTTCAGTATTTGTGTTGATACAAATATAATTTTGGTAACTTTAATTTTTTTAACACAAACTTAAAAGTTAGCTTGATTTAAAAACTAACTGTGTGCTCCAAAGTTTGTTTTACTGACCTATATACACTGTTAATACAAACAATGGTTCTACTTTGAGCTTATAATATATATATATTTATATATATATATAATAAATTTGAGCTAAAAGTAACAACATAATTTGTCTCGAAAATAATATTTATTTTATTTTTAGCCTATGTTGGCCTCCCTATTTTGCCCGGCAGTGGGACAATATATCGCTCCTATCCACTCTTCTCTATCTTGGGCTAGTGTAGAATAGTCCTATCTGTAGGCGTCAACCGTCTAAAATAATAATGGCTTGAAAATTATTTGACTTTCATTAGCTGTCTTGCTAATAGGTGGCACTTTATTATCAATATTGGTCAGTTTTATTCGCACGGCAAGTTCGAGCTCGGAAAAATGGCCCGCAGTCCGATAATAATTAGCTGCTGGTCTGGACAATACTGGACTACTTATTTGTTAGGGTCAATAAACGTGATCATGAATCGATGTGTAAAACAGACAACGATTGTTACACACAAGAAAACATAAAGTAATCCCAAATCGGTAATCAAATTAATTTACTATCTACCATAATTTTTTTTTTCGAAAAGTAACACTCATTTAATGAGTTTAAATTTTGAATGTTTTTGTCATAAACTTAAATAGTAACAACACCAGAACAAATTGGAAGGAATGTTCTAGAAAGCGTAAAATCATCTTTAAAATATAATATGTTAAAGCTGCACATATAATAGTAATTTGATTAAGCTTCACACGAAATATACACACAATATAAAATTGACTATGAAATTGATGAAATTTTCTAACACATTACCTGCGGCGCACAGCATCAAGATTTGTGGAGCTTTTGTAAATATATAACTTTCCTTCTCTTAAAGTGTACCAATTCAACATTATAAATATAATATTGCTGTAAAATAACAAAGAGCTGCCGTTGTTGTTATATAAAACTTCATTATACTTTTATAATATTTATTTCACCGAGCTTATTGCTTGTGTACTTATTAAAAAAAAATGGCAGTTTGAAAAAAGGATGGAGGTGGTATATCTAGATTTTAACAGAAAAAAACAGGCGAAGAACAGGTGTGTAGATTAATGTACTTTCAATTATAAATAATTTATATTTTAGCTTATTGCATATAATATAGCTACACAAAAAAAGAGAAGGGCCTTGGAACACCCGGTTTGAACGAGGTAAAAGGAACCTTCCTTTTTTCGCATTCTTGGCGAATGAGAGCTAGACCGGAAAACTGTAACATAGGTCAAAATGTTCCCCTTTTTGCCTTTTTTTTGTGCCCCTTTCCCCTAATGTAATTGTGTTTTGTCTTATTTTCTAGTATGTTTATTGAATGTACCTAATTGCTAATTATGATCACTTGTGATTGAAATAAATGAATTATTATTATTATTATTATTTGCGGTCCAGCTCTCATTCGCCAAGTGTGCAGAGTCCAGAGTATAAAGTACGTTAGGGAACTTCGTTCCAAAATAAAAAACAGAGTTATTCCGTATTAAAAAACTACTAAATATAATGGCACATCACTTCTAATATCTTTATAGAGTTTCAAGTGGACAATATAAGGCACCATATTATCAGTATTTACAATTTGCATCATGGACATTACCATTAGTTATAGTACCAATAAAGTATGTGTAGAAAAATATACATGATTCACACTTGGCTGCTGAAAAATAAACAAAAAATATGCACAAGTTCGAAACATTGTAAATAATAAATTAGTTTTTTTTTTTTATATGTACCGTGATTTTTAAGACGTACAGGATATATTTGATAAATTGTAAAATAAAGCCCCGGTAGAAGTATTATTTCCTTAAATAAAAAAGCACCTCATTATTAGTAAAGGCTGACACTAAATGGCATAGGCAAAACTATAGGCAGTGGGTTTATAGGCAAAACTATAGTCAGTTGGTTAAAAGGCAAACTATAGCCAGCAGGTTGATAGACAAAACTATAGTCAGTTGGTTGATAGACAAAACTAGAGCCAGTTGGTTGACAGGCAAAACTATAGCCAGTTGGTTAAAAGGCAAACTATAGCCAGCTGGTTGATAGGCAAAACTATAGCCAGTTGGTGGAAACTATAGCCAGTTTGTGGATAGGCAAAACTATAACCAGTTGGTTGATAGGCAAAACTATAGCTAGTTGGTTGATAGACAAAACCCATAGTCCCTACTAATGAGATAGTTCGAAAAAAAACGAATTCAATGTAAAGATTTATTTGATAGTTTCAAAACACTCATACGCACTAGTATTGCCAGTATTTTCATTTACTGTCTTATTGTTGTCTCCACGTTGCGCATTTATTTATTTTTTTTTATTTTAAAGATACTCTAAGAAAAAGATCTTATAAGTACCTACAATGTGTCGTGTATGTGATTGACTATTGAATTTATGATGTTATTCTGGATCATTACAAACAGTGGCGACACCGTAACCGTTTAGGGAGCTCCGATAATTATTATTATTTCGATTGATCTTCACATTTTGCTGGGGTTTTGATTGATTGAAATGTGCAATACAAGTTCATAGGAACATAACAAAAACATGAACATACTAAAGAATGTAGTATGTAGTGTTAAATGCAATTAATAGGAAGCAACTAGTGACAGGCCATTTTAAACTTTATTATTATGTTATTGCAATCTACTTTTGTTAAAATTTGTGTCTGCTATGTTATTGTCGAAGTAGAGTAATTGGGGTGGAAGGAACTTTTTAGAAAAATGTTGTATACGAAGAGATCAATACTTATATAGTTTCTATCTAACCATTATTTGATCAACATATCCAACATACTATCAACAGTATTGCTTTATAATAATAAGTTGTTCAAATACAAAATGAGTAAACTTTGAGGTCGAGACTTGAACAATTAATCTCAAATATGAATAGCGTAAAAAAATGTCGTCACTCTTAATTTAATTTGGGGCAAAGGAATTATTAAGAGGAAACGCGGTCACGTGGTCGTTGGCGTTCATTCCATACTAACCATCGATCAACAATACCGACTAGATATCCGGTCGGCGCGAGCAAGAAATACGTCTCGGTAAAAATAACAGCGCACTTCGAGACGTGAGCTCTTATTTTGTTTATTTCGCTTGAAACACTGCCAATGTAAACACGACTTTATTACTAGGTGCCATGGTTGTAATTAGGTTGAACTTATAACTGTTTTTAACTTTTTTCACGCGTACAGCATTTAACTTTTATTTTGTACGTGACCCGTTATTTAGTTGGTATTTTGATCGAAGATACTAACGTATGCCTCTGTTTTCTCCCTGGTTACAAAACCACACATTATACCACTAGGCTGCCATGTCCCTATGTTTTACGCCGGTTAGTATCATTATAGAGGGTACGAGGAACAGGGTGTAAAGTTCACTCATACCTCCATATAAAAGGGAGGATTCTCCGACCAGACGGGTGTCGTGTCTGATGGACAATTACTGCCCAACGATTGATGTCGGGAAGTTGCGCGGTAAACTCTGCTTGCGCGATGCAGGATTTTGTGTGACGTCAGTGTGATGCATAGTTCACATATGGCGATGTAGATACCGCTACATCATTAACCAGGACGAAAACGGAGGAACACGTTAGTATGGAATGAACGCCAACGACCACGTGACCGCGGTTCCTGTTAATCTAGCGTTCTTGTTCTTCGCAAGATACTTTAGTCTTGCCATATTTACATTACTATGACGTAGGTATTTCTCGTAAGCTAGATTCAGTACATTTCAATAAATGCATGGAAAGTAAAGATTTCAATCTGGTAGGTACTAATATTAGATTTGGTATCAACATCACATTGACTCACGATGGGGCAAACATATATTGGACCATCAGCGAACCTTGCCAAATGTTGACTGGCCAACACAACGAATTATGTCTAATAATATTAATTGAAATAATTTCGTCAATGTTGGTCGGCCAAGTTTTGCAAGTAGAGTATTTAGTCAAACTTAAGAAATATTATTATGCTTCAATTCCTTTGTAACATATTCGTCGCAATTTACTATTTGAGTTAATTAACTTACCTAATTCACTATAAAAATACGTCATAGAAAAGTTTAGCATTGACATGACACCTGTATAAAACAAACCTGTACTTTAGTGATGACTAGTAGAAAAAATACTAGGTTTTAATAACTTGTACTTATAACTAAACTAAATAATATTTTTTGCACCTCTATATTTGTTCGTATTTATCACTCTTATGACATAAAACTATTTTGCTGCCAGTAGATACTTGTCACAAATGTTAGCCTTACAATGACCGCATACATTTGTATATTTTAATAAATAACCTTTCAATGTAGTTAAAAAATATGCCAATTTTGTAATCAAAACTTTATAATGTGAGTTAGTTAGCTGCTACAGGGCCTATAGGTGCAGGTCGTGCAGGAGGCCGTCGGAATATTCTAAAGAAAGGCATCTTGTAATGTCCGCGAGTTGGACAGAACGGGTTGACGCCACCCCCTCGTTTGTCGTCAGGTAACAAGAACACAACACTAACAGCTATAATCATATGCCAAAGAGAGTGCACTATCTTATAGTTTTGTTCGGTTTGCAAAAAAGCGTAACAAACTAAGCCAATACTAACTAACACAATACCGAAAGGCAAGTGTATGGCATAGTAGGATCTAGGATACTTCATGCTACGACTCTTTCTATACGATATATACCAGGAACTGAAAACCACGCATACACCTACCGCGACTGGTAGTAAAAACGAGACAAAAGAGTGCATATTCCAAGTAGTTAAGAGAGCTATTACGATGGCACCTATCAGTTGTAAAGAGGACCTTAATTTCTCATGGATAGTGCTCATAGCAAGTAGCGTCACCCAGAAAGACATGAGTCCACAGTAGAAATCTCCAAACTGCAGAATATTACCTCTCATGATGCAATAGGCGACCTGCGCAGGGGCATCGCAGGCGTGGTAGAAAGTGGAGAAGATCATAGTGAAGGCATACATCATGGCTTCGGTGTAGTACAGACGTATGACCGCGATGTAGATGGAGAAGATAAAGAGAATGTTGCTCAGAGTGAGTAAGAGTACGGAGACCAGCATGTAGACTCTGCTGTCCATTCTAGAGTTGTCCGAACAGTCCCAACCTGGAAATGAGGAGACGTTTTTTTTTATTGATATCGAATTATTTGAAGTATTAGCGACGATTATAGGAACTTTGATGTAGCGAGAATCATATCACAACAAAAATAAGATTTATTTCGATTTCTAATTATGTTAGACTTTTAACGTGCATACCAGCAGTTTTTTAAGCGACCTCTTGTAAAGTAAATTTTGGACTGTTTGAGAGGGGAGAAAAACAATTTTTGCATGAACTTACTTCCGAAACCAGAATTACAGGAACAAAACGACATCACCAGCGCTCCAAACGTATTCAGCAAACAATTCCCGTGGTTACTGCACTTCCCAGAAACGCAAGACATCGACGATATAGTCAACACGACCGTCGCGTTGCACTCAGAAATCCCGGCCCGAGTTCCGTTCCAACCAACCATAGACTCGTCACCCTCCTTCTCACCAGTGTCCACGTAGTACTTCGTCCCGTTATCTGAAGTCCGACAAGGACACACACTCTGGTCACAAAATAACCTAAAAGTTAAATACCAAGTGCCGCTCTCAGGGAACGGGATATACGTCTTGTCGTATATCGATTCCGAGTCAGTACTGTTGAGCACGAACAAAGCCGGCTTCACCTTATCGTTGTACCGACAGTGACCACTCTCCAATGGTATGCTCGGATGACCGACATCCACGCATATGACTGTCTTGAAAAACTGGTTGTTCTCAGTAAAAGCTAACAATGCGTCCTTTTCGAACTCCCTCTTATATCCCATGTAGTATTTTAAACTCATAAGAAGGCTCGCTGCTATTGATAAGCTGCCTCCAATATCCAAAAACTGGTTGATTTTAAACCTTAACGACTTAATTTCTGACGAAGTTATATTGATTAGACTCGTGGCGTCTTGTATGTCGGCCGTGGGCAGGCCGTAATCAAATGTGAAAAAGCGACCTTTGTCATCGCGCATAAGGTCGATAACTGTGTGATTGACTAGTTCGTCAATGTCGGTTCTCATGTAATAGGATTCGCAGTCAGCAATTTTGGAGACATTGCCTTCGATTGGGCTTATTTGTACGTAGTGCCAGGCGTTTGGGTGAGGGATGAACGTGATAGTTTGATAATTGTTCGCTCGAGGGTCGAAGGCGCAGTAAATGAGGTTGCTCTCCTCTGTGGGTATAGAAAGCGCTTGTACTCTAAAGAACAGTTGCTTGTCGCCTACGGAAGCGTTGACTATCGTAATGTTTAGTGAGATCGGGTCGACTCTGTCTACAGACATGCATTTGAAAAGCGCTGGGAGGTCTGCATAATTTATCTCTGTTACACCAAGATAGCAATCTATCAATTCTATGTTTTCGTCTCGTTTCACTTGCAAATCTGTATAGAGTATCGTTTGGCAGTCGGGAACGAGACCTGGAAACAAGGAAATGACAGCGGTTTAATTATCTGTGATTCACGCCACTTGATAATGGTCGTCGTTCCTAACCAGTAAATAAAGACGCATTTGCCTTGCTGTAGGACAATATTATAATAACAAGCTGCAGCTAGATGCACAGTCGCTACATAGGTACAAGTAAATTAAGGGGGGCCAAAGTCAAATTTATTTCAAATAGGCACATAAAAGGCACTTTTGAACGTCAAAATGTCTACTTTTGAACGGCAATAAAAATAGAATTGATTCTAGTTGTCCCTTACAAAAGGTAGTTTCGTATGGAGAAGATTGGGCAAGAAACTCCACCGTTACGCTTTTAAAATGTTTTATAATAAGTAGGTATCTTGTCTAAATTAATCATAAAATTATATGTGAAGACGATGCATCTAGAATAAAATTACTATACCACACTAAGTAAAAATAATTAAATATAAAGCAATGACAGATAATTTAATCACGTGATAGATACATAGTGCTCACATAATTACAAATATTGTATACATTAATAATTAAATGAACGATTGTGTGAATTAAATTCAAATAAAGTGTCGCACGTAGCAAATAAACGATGGAAATAAGCATAATGTCATTGACATAGCCAACACCAACTTTGACGAGTCAACACATTTCTTACGAATCATACGTAACACGCTTCTAATGACGAAGTTAGTTTAGATGACCATTCTATTCGACCGCATATTGGGTCGATGTGTGCAAGGAGCCTTAAAAATTACATGAATTAACATCCTACTGCTAAAACATTACCTGCAGTGCAAAACATTATTATGATAATCACACGTTAAGTAGCATACAAACTCAACACAAACATCCTCCTTGTGTTAAGCATCCAACAATTTCTAAAAATCCTTCATAACGGCCACTCTTTCGCAACAATAGGTAACATAAATCTAAATAACATCACAGCAGAGCTTTTGTGTGTAACATCACGACTGCATACAATTGTCGCAGGATGTCGGCAGTCGAACAATCAAGGCATAACGAGGTCACACACAGTGGTTTCGAGCGGTCGCGAACGGGACATTATCGAGTTAGTTTGAACCCGCATTATCTTTATAGGCGTAAAATGAGTTTTGATTGTAGCATCTCATTCGTTTCGGAGAATTGAATTGATAAGGCATGTTGTTTGACATCTTGTTTTGAACTAAGACCTATAAGGTCTTAGTTCAAAACGAAGATATAGGACATGTCTGCCGCATGCCGGAAAAGCTGTGGGACTAAATAGCACCGAACTGGTGCCCTGAGACAGTCGCCACGTAGATAGCGGGACGAGCTGGATAGGATCCGTCAAAACTGGACGGAGGACGTGCGGGCTCGCGAAAGATGGAAGGAGTGGAGGGAGGTGTTTGCCTAGGAGTGATATAAGTACCTAATTAATATGCACAACGCCATTCCTCCATTTTTTTCGCCATTGTTACACATAGGTGAACTTCCGGGTTTGAACAGGATTTGAGTTCGGCCGGAATGCATACAAGCAAGTTAGAATCCCAAATTATCGTACTGTTCGAAAAGTAAGATGAGCGACATGCTGCTCCAGGTGAGCTAGAACTTAAGTTTGTGCGCGAAAAAAAAAGGCTTTCAAGAGCCAGCGGTTTTTAAACAACTTATCCTAAGTCCTAAAGAGTTAACGGACGAAAAAACTAATTAATAAGATAAAGAAGACCTGCTATTAAAATTGGACACCTGGCTGGCTGGCAATGGGTAGCCTACCGTCCGATTAGGACCAGACCCGGGTCGACGGCGCGTTGTGTTCCACGCGCGCCTCAAATAGATGTCAGCACCAATGACGGGATCCGCTAGGGCCGATGATTGCCAGGGTTGCGGGAAAGTCCGAAAGGGTTAAGGAAACTGAACACGGGTGGGTTTTAGTCAGTAAGAGTCTGACACGCCCTCCCGCTCCGCCCAGAGCGGGAGAAGTTATTTGATGATTTCCCAACCTCAAAAAAAAAGGATGCATGGATTTGGGTAATTGTAAAATCTTCCTGCATTGCTGCTAAATTGAATATAAGTAGCAAAACGGAGGTATCACGAATAAACTTATATTATGAACATTAATAAATGGGTTTCTTGACTACGCACTATCAGGCGATATTCTTTTCTGTTTATTTTCACTGAACGGATACAGGCTTCCTACACCGTATTTGTAAAGCCATACCTACTTCATCAGGCAATTAATTGAAATACAATTAAATAATTACAGAAATAATCACGGAATCGTGAAGCGATGGTGCTATGCGGAAAATTACGTACGAGACGGTTATTATAGGTACTTAGTTCGTTTGTAGGATTTCCTGCTACTTTACAAAGAAATCTTACGAAAAAATAATTGTATTTATCATAAATTGTGTCTGTATACTGCACAAACTCGGCCGTAGCTTATTATTACTTGCACATATGCATTGGTTTAAAAAAATCGAGGCCATGTGACATCCACCGACCCGCACTGTGCCCCCCGCGCGGTGGATTATGGCCCACTCCCTCTTACCGAGAGTAGGCCTGTGTCCCAGCAGTGGGGACGTTATAAGTTGATTATGAATGCATTGGTTTCAAATAATTATTGTTAAGCCCGCATTATGCTCTTGCTAACTTGTTAATTATTATTTGAAGCCAAATTTCGACACCCTTCGATCAGAATTGGCATTCAATCGAAAGTCAACGAGACTATTTTTAACCCCTGACGCAAAAACAGGTATGTTTTGACCAGAAATCGGGGACATCTAAAACAGGAGCTTGCCAACAACTTTTACTCACTTAAATCAGCTCTCCATCATAATTTACTGAAGTGGCGAAGTGCGTATCGATCGGTGCTATTTATATGCCTGTTGGAAGTTCTGGATGGTTCTGACAGATTCTTGTACAAATAACCAATCTTTTCTCTAACCAATAGTAGAATTTTGAACAGTCTACAGTGCAAAATTCTGTAAGTCTTTGTTTATTTCTTTTAAAAAATAACATTAATATTAACACACACACATTGTAATTTTATTAAGTGTAGTCTTTTAAGATAGCGACGGAGATCCAATCTTTTTTAATGCCTTAGTAGATTGCTCACGAACTAGGAATTTGGGAGGGTCTAATAAGCAACATAAATTTGAAGATTCACATACATAAACCCACGCCTTCCTCTCATGGGGGTAAGAAGAAACTACAGAACGCCGCCTTCTACTACGATCCTTACATACTCCTATAAATTGCTTCAGTTACGTTCATACATGTATGTCTTGATCACGCATGCCGATTGCGAGTACTACGCACCTGCCGGTCGATTCTGTAAAAATCTCACCGTGAAGTGAACACTTAGGTGAAGTGAGCGTGGAGTGAGCTGCCAGTGTCATCCCACTGATGCTAGGGATTGACCAAGCATTACATTTACAATCATAATCGAGATTTTAATTATATTTTTTTAATGTTAGTTCTGTTGATCATTTTATATTATTTCAAAGCTAGTATTTAAGTGGCTAAACATTACTGTTTACGGGTTTTTAAATAAAATACCAAAACAGAAAATCAGTAAGAAACTGAAATAAGTAGTTTTTTTTTCCTAAACTAGTTACTAAAGAAAATGCGAATGGGCATTGTTTGTTATTAACCTATTGTTTAATATGACTATTGTTGTCGTTTTCATAGTTTTCGAGGTTGCTAAGGCCGAAAGTGAGGTAAAAATAAAAAATAAAAATTACAAAGTTGGCTTACCGTCTTCTTTAATTTTAATTTAAAAAGAAACAAAACTAACATTCTGTGTTGCTGTTTTATAAAATAAAAAAACTCTAAATAATAATATTTAGACACTTAAATACTAGCTTTGAAATTATATATAAAATGATCAACAGAAATAACATTAAAAAATATAATTAAAATCTCGATTATGATTGTAAATGTAATGCTTGGTCAATCCCTAGCACCAGTGGGAAGACACTGGCAGCTCACTCCACGCTCACTTCACCTAAGTTTTCAAGGTGAGATGGTTACAGAATCGCACTGCTGATCTTTCTGAAGACCATTACAATAAGGTCACTAATCCTTCTGTCCTTCTAGATCTCTAGGGGACGCCCTTGAGTCCTTCCGGCGTTTTCACTCACATCCTCCTTGTAAATACTTTTTGTTAATCGCCTTTCATTCATCCTCTCAACATGACCATACCATCTAAGCATACTCTTTTCAAATTTTAGTCACTACCTATTCTTTTAAACCGCAAAGTTGCGTCGTTGATCAATTTAAACAATAGCGGTTCGTCATAGTAACCAGCCGTAAGTAGCGACATTTGGTTGTTGCCCTATCCGAACGTTCTGAGGATATAATCAATCAACGTTATGTCAAACTGATAGCTACAGCATCTGTTTCGTGCGCTGATAACTGGGGTCTAGGGTCGCGATATTAATAGGAGGAGTTAGTTAAAAAGATTGTCCGGCAGCATTTGCTTTATTGAAAGTCTTGACTCCAAAACGCATTTATAAAGGCTCGCAGAAAGGAAGGCTAACGAACGTATCACCCAGAGGTTCTGAGTGATATGGTTAATTAAATAAACGGGACATAGCTACGATGAGTATTTTTCAGTGATTCTTGTTAGAGTAGTCGGATATGAAACACCAACCTCATATAGTTTTACGAAAAAAAAAATATATGGTTAGGTTGCCCTTCTTTTTTTTTTTTTTGAGTGTGGGATATCATCAAATAACTTCTCCTGCTCTGGGCGGAGCGGGAGGGCGTGTCAGACTCTTACTGACTAAGACCCACCCGTGTTCCTTCAGTTTCCTATGCCAGAGGCCACGGTAACCCTTTCGGACTTTCCCGCAACCATGGCAGGGGTAGGTTGCCCTAACCATCGTCTAAGAATTTGCCCACCTCGTGCTACCATCGTAAACAAAAAATATTCTACTATATTGTTCGCCTGTTATGTATGATATTTTGATAATACAACGTGTTGTTTTGCATCCTCGTCAAATTTCAGGAGGCTGTTATGAAAGACATAAATAATCAAATAAAATTACGATCCTGCTCAATAATTAATACATACTTGTTTTTTTAGGTATTTAAGTTTGACCGTATTTCAGAATACTCCACTTTCAAAGAACAAAATCGCCCCGTTGTGTATGCGGTAGGCAGTGTCGTACGACTATGTCGCTGTGTGCATGCGTTAGTTACAGGGCGGTATCACACGGGCCCTACACATGCCGATTTCCGAAAAATACAAAAAATAAAAATAAATACCTACTTATTTTATTATTGATTCGTGTCGAGAATCATTAGCATAGTTACCTCCTCGAATTTGACGAGGATGCAAAACAACACCTTGTATATGCATATAATATTATCTATCATTTCAATTCAATTCTAATAATTTCTCTTTTGACTACATCCTAAATCGCATACGATTCATTAATTGGGAACGTATTAAGCTGATATAATTAGCAATAACTATCCAATTATACCTTGATAGTGAAAATATAATACATAGCCAAAATATGAACGCTGAAACGATGATAAAAACATATAGATCCGTCTCTAGAGTCTAGAAACTACAAATCTCAGACGCTCGCCTTTCAATTTAAGGCTGAATGTACTCTTATAAACATCAATTCCTCGAAAATGGATCACTTGCTCATCGCATCGCGAAGCGGTACGCGCAAGAGTTTAAACGCGTTTTGGACGATAAGAAGAATTTGCTTCTCCATAGACATGCCTAAGGCTAGAGGTGGCACCGGAGATCACGGAAAATCCCCCTTTCATGTGGTTTAAGTCGTCAAGTCTCATTCACCTACCATAGCTCCCTCAATACCGTAAATATCTATTGAATTGTAAATGGTATAAAACAAAGTCGCCTTTCGTGTCTATCTGTTTGTTCGCTTAGTTCTTGTTTACAAGTACTACGCCAAAACAACAAGCAAGCGACGCAAGTAAGTTGTTGCTTAGTTTACTACGCCATGGATTTTGATGCAGTTTTCACCATTATTTAGAGTATTTAATCCATCCGTAGATAATATAGACCCAACTTAGTTATAGCACAGACATCTCGATGTTTTAACATGTCGCCATGGCGGGTCGCTAGTCTACACTAAAATTATAAAGAATAAGATTAGATTTTTTGTATGTTACACTTTCACGCTAAAACGGCAAGACGGATCTGCCGAGCTATTCTGTAACAATCTCACCGTGATAACTTAGGTGACGTGAGCCGTCAATAGTGTCAATCCCTGGCATCAGCAGTGTGATTCTGTAACGATCTCACCGTGATAACTTAGGTGAAGTGAGCGTGGAGTGAGCTGTCAGTGTCATCCCACTGATGCTAGGGATTGACCAAGCATTACATTTACAATCATAATCGAGATTTTAATAATACTTTTTATGCAAATTCTATTGATAATTTTATATTATTTCAAAGCTAGTATCTTAAGGGTCTAAATAAAAACAACAACATTGACTTTCTACCTGAATTTCTGTTTTGCTATTTTATTTTAAAACCCCGAAAATAGTAATGTTTAGCCTCTTAACTACATACTAGTATAATATAAAATGTATAAAAAAATAGTATAAAAAAATATATAATATAAAATGATCAATAGAATTGGGATAAAAAATATTATTAAAATCTCGATTGTGATTGTAAATGTAACGTTGGTCAATCCCTAGCATCAGTGGGATGACACTGATAGCTCACTCCACGCAAGTCTTCACGGTGAGATTTTTACAGAATCAACCGGCAGGTGGAATGATAGCTCACTTCAACTAAGTTATCACGGTGAGATTATTACAGAATCGACCGACAGGTCGAAATTTGGCACACGGGTAGACCATGACCGGAATTAGGCCATATGATACTTTTTATTCCGATATTTCCACGGGATCGAGACATATGCGGGTGAAACCACGGGGCACAGCTACTATATGTATAATAAAATGCTCACCTTGCTGCTTAACTTTTTGTGCCCTCGGATCCTCCCATTTAATATAAATGAGTGCGTACCAGTTTCCTGGCTTTGGGTTCTCTATCGAATAGGTATTGTTCTTGCCGTCTGACTGGACTGCCAGGGTGTAGACTGGCTCCCTGGTCGCGGGATCCAAGAAGTCTTTGGGGAAGTCGTAGCCATCAGGGTTCACTGCAGGGTACGCTCCGTGCTTTATGTTTATAATCACCTCTTGTGGTTCGCATGATCCTGTAATTGAGAAAAGAAAAATCAAAATCTGGTCAGGTGTTGGTGCGCATTAAATTAAAGCTTGCGAACGGTTTATAAGAATTAATAATATAAGTACATCGGCTCCTTACGATAAAAAATATGGATGTTGTACACAGCAGTCTATGTTTTTACGTAATTAATGTAACGTTATCGGCCTGGTGAACCTGATAACTATCGGTCTGAATCGGACCCAAACCGAACTGATAAAACCATTGTAAACAAACGGCGAGGATTCTGTATGATATCTTCGACATAATGTGTTGCGTGCCGGTCGAGCCATGAACCTACGCCCGCCAGTAGTACCTACCTACCTAGCTCCATTCTTGGTACAAGTAACAGATAGATACAGGTACGGAAAAGACATTAAAAAGTACACCAAAGGCATATTACCTCTGTAACCTAATATTAACACAATGGCACGCACGGTCACGCACCGAATTGTTACAGTTTTTACCCGACTGCGCAACGCAAAGGAGGGTAATATGTATTTAATTGATAGTCGACATGGCAAGTGAAATAGCCAATTTATTTTTGTACTAAACTAATTATCCTGCAGTTAGTATCTCTCAAAAAAGTTTATCAATTGCAAAATATTGACATAAAAAACCCGACCTTAGACTGTATCAACCGAATCTACTTAGAAATAGGCCAGACCGACGTTACTGGGTAGGGTAGAGTTACCGTCAATTAATATCACAGGGGAATGAACCACCTCTGCCAATGTCTTCGGGGTATACAGGCCTATTGTACAGGGGGGCAGGGCAAGCTGTAACCATGGATTAAGTACATTATTCTAATTATTGTGAATGTGAGAACTATGTCGGTCAGTTTTTTTTTATATTTATTTTTGTATTTTTTTCTCAGCGTAATCATGATCTGGCAGTTTGAGTAATTTATGCGGCCTACTCAAATGTCCTTTCTTTGGTATTGTTCGTCGAATCGTTGAGGTCCTTGAGTCTAAGTTGAGCTGCACGATTACTGACAATTGCGTGCACTGACTGGACAGGTCCACTCAATCTGTGTGGTTCTTTCCTCAAAAGACCATTGCAGACACCGATCTACATAGCTTTCACATGATCTGACCAAGATTTTGTCTGGACTTTAAAAGAGACTGTGACCTCTGAGTTTGTTTCGGCCTTTCTTCTCAGAGTAGTCAGATAGGAAACGCCGACCCCATCTAGTTTAAAAAAAAATATGATTGACGTGTAAAAGTGTTTGTTCAAACCTACTTACAGAAATAAAATCATTTATCATTTATGATTCTGAACCCCCCTGTGTTGAAATTTTCCGTCGGTATTTTTTTTTCTTTTTTTTGCTCTGCCATTCATTTTGACCGCGTAGGTATTGCACTTTTCTAAGTTTTTTTTTTTCAGAGCAGTTCTTTTTTATAACCGACGAAAAATTTCCACACTAGAAGGTCTGGAATCACGTGCTGATATCATGGTTTCAGTTTGCGCGTCGAAATCCCTGCCACTCTCTAAACATGACCTGCAGTGGCCTACATGGAAAGCAATCAACCGAATCTCCCAAGTAGGCCGCTGCAAGCACAATCTAGCAAAATGGGGGAGTATTGACACCACCGACGTCCAGTACGAATGCGGTGCTCCTGAACAAACCATACCCATATGTTGGCATGTCCAGTGTCCATACACTTGCAATTCTGAGGACATAAAAAACGCCACTGATGCTGCGATTGGCGTGGCCACCTACTGGGCCCACTTATTGTTTACATTCCTGTCAGTCTTACTAATGGGTGGTGTGTTTGTGCCTTTTAGTAACACAATCGTTTACCGCCGACAAATTAACTAATTTGTCAAGTGTCGTGAAACAACCCACGCAAGTGCGTCTAGCTTACACCAGCGACAAATTACTTGGATTGGATCAACTTCGTAAATTGTGTGGGCTTCTTGTCCTAAGAGCTAGCACGCTTAGGAAAGATTTGCCCAACACTATTCAACCGAAATTAAAAGTTGTCAAACATAGCCCGAGGTATCAGTCTGTATTTTTATACAAGTTGCAAGGATTCAAAACCTTGAGACAGTGTTAACTTATTTAAAAACAAATTGAGGACCTATATAATGAGGAAGGCTATTATAGTATCAATGAATTCCTAGATGACACATGACATTGTAACTTAGTTATGATTGATTTTATTATTTATGGTCTAGTGTACTTGAATTCGTAATTGACCGTTATTGTTCTAATGAATTTTATTTATATTGCAATTATATAATGTTATTTTTTTAAATTTTCAACACAATGTACAGCTCGCGCGATAAGAGTTTGGCTTTGACCTTCGGATTTTTGAACTTTTGATTGTACAACAGGAGTGCGCGGTACGTCGTATCGATGCGAGAGGCAGGGAACGACTGGAGCGCCAATCAGAGCACCGCGTGCGCCTACACACCCGCCCCGCACCCCGCTAATTGCCCGTTGATACCCAATTTCTGATTTCTGCGCAATAACGGTCAAAGCCAAACTCTTATCGCGCGAGCTGTACCATACTGTTATGAAATAAATGACTTATGACTTAAGATGTTGCACACTATCACACTCTCAAGACGAAGTACTTAGTAATAAAAAATCATTCGCCAATTTCGGCCAATGGCGGCCAATCTCAGCGGAGACTATATAGTCATCGGCGCAGGAGATATTATAGGGCACAAGTGTGTGCACAGACACAGATGAACTCTTTATTCCTACTCTTATACTCCGATTGGACGGCAATTCGACACGACCGGAGAGACATCCAGCGCAGGACCAACGGTTTAACGCCGTGCTTCAGATTAAGTAGTAGTGAGTAACCAATTACTAATTAATGCCCGTTACTATATCTACACTAACCAACCATTAAATTATTATAATCGGTACATCAGCCTATAATGCTGTGCTGGGACACACGCAGCCACGAGAGTGGGATCACGAGAGTCCACGCGGGCCAATGGGGGTTGGTGGATGTCATACATAACATAATCAGCCTATAATGTTCTCCCTGCTGGAACACAGGCCTTCTCTCTGTGAAAGCTAGGGGCCATAATCCGCCACGTGAGCCCAGTGCGGGTTGGTGATGTCACATGTCTTCGAATTTTTTTGGTTCTAGGACATGATGATTTCCTCACGATGTTTTCGTTCACCTTTATGAGAGCAGTGGTGATGAAACAAATTTCAGGTAAGTGCATGGCCTGCCTGGGATCGAAAGTTCCGAATCCACGACTTACAACTTGGAAGTCTGGGCCATTACCACTGTGCCACAACCAGAACTGCTCTACTGACCATTGATTATCAGTTGGCACTAATGTGCGATTTACACCTAACGGAGCGCAGCGGTTCTCGCTCTCTCAAAAGCCTCGATTCGATATATGCCATTTAAAAACACGAATAGATACCATTGTCTAATAGAATAGAATAGAATTTGTCTTTATTCGAGTATCCATGACTCATCTGTTAGTATAACTTACGACTATGTTAGTAAACACTGATAAACAAATAACACAACAAATAATGGTGGATCACTGCTGCGACAACCCATGAGTAATTGCACAACAGCGACCCACATAAACACAGTCCAGACGACTGGCAATCATTCTTAAGATACTGTTGGTACTGCCCCACACCCTGCGCACCAGGGAAGCGCACTTTTTACGCATTGTTGCATAAAAACAATCCACATGCGCATCCGCAAACATCCCCGACGCACTACAGAAGCGGGGCAGCCCCACCAGCATCCTAAACGCGTTATTATACTGAACGCGGAGAGCACTGTACGATTTTCGCGCACATCTAGCCCACAGGCTGCACGTGTATAATGAAGTACAGTACGCTCGAAAGAGCGTAACTTTGACTGGAAGTGAACATCGTGCAAACCTGCGAGCCAACATGTTCGCTCTAACCGACACTGCCCTCCGCTCTCGCTCAATGTCATCATCGTCCTTAAAGCCAGGGGTCAATATATGACCAAGGTATTTGAACTTCTGTACTCTTTGCAAAGGTGTGCCGTACAGAAGTACAGGAGGCACTCTGTCAGGGCTTTTACCCCCAGCCTCAAAGACCATGACCACAGACTTCGTACAATTATACTCCAATCCATGTACTTTGGCGAACGCCTCACACTGGGCAACCAATTTTCTTAAGCCACAGACTGACGCACTCAGCAGTACCATGTCGTCAGCATAACTGATATTATTGACACAGATACCGTCCACGTAGCATCCAACCCTGGTACTGCTGAGCTCGGCAATAAGTCCGTTCACATAAAGGTTGAAAAGCATTGGTGAGCACAACCCCCCCTGTCTCACCCCACACTCCAACCCGTACGGACGAGAAAACGCCCCAGCCCATCGCACAGTGTTGATCTGGTTTCCATACCAAAACTTTAAAATATTGACAAGTTCTATTGGCAAATTAGCCCGCTCCAATTTATTCCATAACACATCATAGGAAACCAAATCAAAAGCCTTAGATAGGTCCAGGAAGCAGGCGTAAATCGGCGTCTCGCGCTTCGCGTAGTATGTGACAGCATGCTTAAGACACAAAACTGCACTCTCAGTTGATAACCCCGCTCTGAAACCGAACTGGTTATCATGCAAAGTTATACTTTTATTTAATTGCTTATTAAGCATGCTGTCAAAAACCTTCGATATCACAGTAGCTAGTGA
The DNA here is from genome assembly GCA_937001585.2 of Brachylomia viminalis. Lineage (NCBI taxonomy): Eukaryota > Metazoa > Arthropoda > Insecta > Lepidoptera > Noctuidae > Brachylomia > Brachylomia viminalis. The sequence goes on from OW443307.2 coordinate 20,542,969, forward strand.
AATGGGCCTATAGTTACTACTGTCGGCGAGGTCACCAGTTTTGTTTTTAGCTATTGGCACTACCACTGTTCGCATCATCTCGCCAGGCAGGTAACTATGGCTCATGCAGAAGCTATACAGCATAGCTAGTACCCTAGCCAAGTGAGGGCCAGCATATCGGAGGTGCTCGATGCTGAGCCCGTCATGGCCCGGAGACTTACCTCTTGACATAGTTCTAATGGTATCAGTGATCTCCTGAGATTTAAATTTAACCCCTAATTCCATACCGGGCGCAACATCGGGCACCGACCGTGAGGGTCCTAAAGGCGACTTTACAAGGAACGCCTCTTTAAAAAGATTGGCAATGTCTTCCGGTTCAGTCATGCCACCGACGCTCACAGGGATTCCCGGTTTAGTTTTTAACTTATTTGTGTGCTTCCAGAAACTACGAAAATCGTTTTTAGCGTGGTGTGAGGCTAGAATATCCATTTTAACTTGGTCTTCATGGTCTTGGCACCACTTTAACTTTGACTTGAAAACTTTTCTAGCCTCATACATTTCGTTATAAAGTAACCCAGCGGTAGGCTTACCATACCACGCCCACAACAAATATTTCTGCCTAGCCTCTCTGTGAGCACCGGCAACATGTTTGTTCCAGCCTACTATTACCCGTTTCGAGCGCCCATTGCCGCTTCCTCGACCCACCATGGCCGCATCACTAATGGCGTGTACGACGTCGGCATACAGCTTTTCAATAACAGATCGATGACTAAGATCGTTACACATACTATCACAGCATTTACCAAGTTCGTGTGGGAAGTCAATTAGTCTTAATCTTTCATGACATTTACGCTGATAGGCTTGAATCTGATTTTGACTTCTCTCCCCCCACACTACCTTGTTTACACATATAACATTGGCACATATCTTTGGCAGTATCACATTCAAATCACATTCAACAACTAGTGGCAAGTGGTCAGACCAAAATATATCATAAACTACATATACATTCCTGACGGAGGCCACAGCCGCCTCAGTCACTACACAGTGATCGAGCCACCTCCTAGACCCATGGGCATCACTCAGGAAAGTATATGTGTACGAACTTAAACCTAACATTTTTGTATCAATACATGTCCATCTTTGCTCACTACAATAGCCGGAAAGTTCGTCATAAAATTGCTCAGTCGGATGCGCATTAAAATCTCCTAACATGTAAACAAAGTCTATATTACAGTTGTCAATAATGGCACTCACCGAGCTTAGAATGTCCGTAAAATCCGTTAAATTCGACACAGTATCCGTGGGCATGTAAACACTAAACACTAAAAAGGATTTATCATTTGTAACTACTTTCACCGCACAAATACGTGGATTACCGCACTGAACCACAACCACATCACGAAAAAGACGATTTCTCCACAGAAGAGCGACGCCACCGTACGGCCTGCCGCAAAGCATGCCCGCTGACGTATCTACTGCTGATACTCCAGTACTGCTAAACTCATCACTTATTGTGTCAAGAAACGAGACTTCATCAGGCAGTAACCACGTTTCCTGTAGCGCAATCACATCCGATTGTTTACAAAGTTCACGAATACTTTGAACGGAGCGCTTGACATTTTTGCAATTAAATGTTGTAAACTTGCAAACACTATTGTTACTCAACATTATCATTTAATTTTGTGCCGCAATCCTTTCTGTTGGCTGTATCGCTTACTCGTTTCGGCCTATAGTTTACAAAGCGTCTAAATATTATTCCCTGTGGCCACAACTTATCATCCAAATATAATTGTAGCTTACTCTGGGAAACAAAGAACTTGAACGCATTGTGTTCACATTGCCGCTTAATATTAATCCTTTCTAGGTTCACTTTTTCCCCTGTTTTCTTTTCAATATAACAGGTAATATGCGATTCCGATGCGTCCCTATGCACATTTGTGATGAACATGGGTATTTTCTTATCAGCTGATCTGAATTTCTCCTCTGTTTCGACAATACTACTACCGGTGCTTCCTTTAAGTCTTTCTTTATATTTTTGTTTCTTATATTGCACTACTGTAAAACCATCATCCACAGCAGCAACTCTAGCATACGACAAATATTGCGCCGGTGGCGGTAACGAGTGCGTCATGGCTTCACTCAGCTGATTACTAGGCTCGCTAGCAGCTGTTGATAACGGTAATGGTGACGCATCGCCCCGGCCTGCGCGACTTGGCGAACGGATCGCGCTGTCTCTGTCACCGTTGTGTGACTCAGAACGAGTGACCGTTGGAAGGTTTGTTACAGCACTACCCTCCATTTGAATAATGCTTATATTCGCACAACTATTATTTGATTGACGATTTATTTCGACAGAAGACAATGACTGTCCATAACTGTCCGGTGTATCTTCTTGAACTGAGCACATGAAACTGTTATCACATGGTGCACCTCTCTTCGTATTGACATTGGCGACCGCGATTGGTGACCGTAATTTCATGTTACACTCTGTTTTTACGTTTTGCAGCTCCTCTTGAGTCACGTAGGATGATTTGATTTTATCAATTTCAACTTTGACTAGCACTAAATCCTTCAGTAGCTTGGACACGTCCAGATGATCGAAGGTAATGGGCGGTAGCTTCTCGAGATCACGGGCTACAAAAACCGGCAAAATATCTGGATCCGTAGTCTTGAAAATAGCAATGATGTCGTTTAACACCCTATTATCTTTGCCTTTTCCTTTACGGACAGTGCTTCGCACCTCCGATGACAACTAATGAGTCTACACGTAAATCTATAATCTACTTTCTCAAAATCATACAATTAAACCTGCGGCTTTTCCCATGTCGGCAGGCAGTAACTACCTACAGGACGCTACGACCCTATTACTGCTTTTGCTGGGCATGTCAGCGCGCCGCGCCGCTTGCGTGCTAAACGCACATGAACTTTTTGAAGGACGTCTCCTAAAAGGTCAGTGTATAGTCGACTTCGTACCTAATTGCTTTACCACCCTAAGGTTGAATGTCACTTACACGTCATAAAACGTTGTCTATTTTTGCTCTGAGACCAATGTGATTAGGTAGACAGTTTCAACCGTAGTGAAGTTTTAGTTTTCGCAGAAGTGGTAAAGCATTAATCAAGCATCAGTTACGCGGATGATATGGTGCTGCTGAGCCCGTCGGTAGGGGGGTTGCGGAAACTCCTGCGCATTTGTGAGACATATGCTAGGACTCATGGGCTTAGGTACAAACCTAAGAAGAGTGAGTACATGATTTTCAAGGCTGGTACCAAATGTTTCTCTGTTATACCTCCGATCACTCTTTGCGGTGCTAGTCTGAATAGGGTTAACCATTTTAAATACCTGGGCCACTGGGTCACAGATAACTTGTCTGACAATGAGGACATCGAGCGGGAACGTAGGGCGCTGTCGGTTCGCTGTAATATGTTGGCACGTAGGTTTGCACGCTGTACTGAACAAGTAAAGCTGACCTTATTTAAAGCATATTGTCAGTCTTTTTACACGTGCAGCCTATGGGCCAACTATGTGCAGCGAGCATACAGTGCCATTCGCGTACAGTACAACAATGCGTTCAGGGTGCTGTTAGGTTTGCCGCGGTTTTGCAGCGCTTCTACGATCGCACAGGCGCAAACTGATGACTTTTACGCTATTATTAGGAAGCGGAGCGCCTCCCTACTAAGTCGCTTCCGTCGCAGCACTAACAGTATCCTGAGCGTATTGTCCGAGCGGTGGGACTCTTTGTTGTTGGAGAGGTGGATGCACCTGCATGCTAGTTCGTCACCATTTATTAAGTGACTGTAATATTGTTTTATGTAATTAATTGAATTTTAACCTAATAACGAATTGTACTTTAACTTATTTTGTGTTTTGTTTTTATTTAAATCTTTATTTTTTAATGCAATGGTTTTAATTTATATTTTTAATTTATATTTGTCAATTTAATTTGTAGTGCTTTTTATGGGAATAATTTCCTGAAATAAATGAATATTTAATTTAATTTAATTTAATTAATGAGGTCGACTATACATGGAACCCATTATGCATTATTACTTTTAATAGCAAAACATATGATTTTAAACAAAACGGTATTTGCAAATGTACACCAATTTTATCCATACAGATAAATGATAAGTAAATAGTTTGGCAATGATTAAATGCACACATTTTGTGTTTAACATATTTAATGTTATTGTTGATTGATTACCTTATCACTATCATTGTTAGGTTAGGTACAGTTGTGAAAGAGATTTTGTTACTTTATTAAAATACAGGGTGGCAGGCACATCGAAGCGGAAACTGAAACCCTGAACTCAGCACATAATTCTTGATGCCCTAGCCTAGAACTTTTTCGCCCGTTATAAAAAAAAAATCTGGTGTTTCATAGAAAAGTGCAATACCTACACGGTCAAAATGTTTGGCAGAGCAAGTTTAAAAAAAAAAATAGCCAACGAAAATTTTCAACGCATGGGGGTTCAGAATCGGGTAGGACCGGATTTGGCGCAGAGTCAGTTTGGTTTCCGCAGGGGGCGCTCTACGTGGACGCCATCATTCGCGTGCGGGATGCAGTGGCCCGGGGTGGGGTCGTCTTGGCGGTGTCTCTAGACATCGCCAATGCCTTCAAGCCCCTGCCCTGGAGTTGCATCAGGGAGGCACTCCAGTTTCACCGGATGCCGACCTACCTCTGTCGTGTGGTCGAGGCCTATTTGACGGACAGGGCCGTCATCTACCCCCGATACGAGGGCGAATGGAACCGGCAAGAGATGTTGTGCGGTGTCCCATAAGGATCGGTCCTGGGGCGTCATCTGTGGGATATCGGCTACGACTGGGTGCTGCGCGCCGACCTCCCTAGTGGCGTCAGTGTAGTTTACTACGCTGACGACACGCTGGTCCGGTCGCGGAGTTGCGACAATCGTCGGGAGAATCCGACAATTGGGACTCCAGGTGGCCCTGCACAAGTCCGACGTCATGGTCCTAGGAACACGCCACCGCTGGGTTCCCAAGTAACGGTAAGAGAGGTTCACATCGGCGTCAAGTCGACGATGAAGTACCTGGGACTAGTCCTCGACAGCCGGTGGAACTTCGTGCAGCATTTACGACATTTGGCTCCCAGACGGGAAAGGGCCGGGGCTGCCTTTTTTTTTTTTTTGAGGATGGGAAATCATCAAATGATCCCTCCCGCTCTGGGTGGAGCGGAAGGGAGTGTCTGACTCTTACTGACTAAAACCCACCCGTGTTCCTTCCTTGGCCCTTTATGTTCCGGGTCAGCGGTACCCCTTTCGGATGATCCCGCTTTCCCGGCAGGCTTGGGCCCTAGTGGGCCCCCTCTTCGATGCTGACATCTCTTTGAGGCGCGCGTGGAACACGTACGCGCCGTCCGGCACGGGCCTGATCCTGATCAGACGGTGAGCTACCCATTACTCACCGCCCGCAGGCCCGCGCCTACGGTGGCCGGGAGTCGTCACGCGGCTCCCGACGCCCGGAGCGTCCACCGCGACGGCTTGGACGGGAGACTCTCTCCCTCTCCCGTCCCGCCACCTCCTTCGCTAGCATGACTGCTTCGCAGAAGGAGGCGACTGCCTCCCACTCCCCCTCGCCCCGGACCATGGCTTGAACCAAGGCCGGGCGTGAGAGGTCGCCGCCGCTGCCGATCGCCTCTACGAGGACACGGCGGTGCTCCGCCCATGCAGGGCAGGCCCCCACCGTATGCTCCACCGTGTCCTCGGGGCGATCATCGCAGTGGTGACACCCGGGCGTTTCTTCCCGCCTGATGATGTGCAGGAACCTCCCGAAACTTCCGTGTCCGGTGAGGACCTGCGTCAGGCGGTAGGTGAGGACGCCGTGACGCCTCTCTAGCCACTCCTCAAAGAGGGGTCTTACCGCCGCTATCGTGGCGTGCCCTGCGCTGGGTTGCGACAGTCGCTCTTTCCATGCCGCCATGAGATCGCGCCGGAGGTCCGTCCGCTCCGCCGCGATTTGCCGCGGAAGCGGGGTTTCCCCCCGGCGTAGTGCCTCCGCGCGCCACTCATACAGGCGCGCGAGGACTATCGCCTCCAGATCCCACGGCGGCAGGGGCCGGGGCTGCCTTGAAGCGGTTCCTGCCCAATCTAGGGAGTTCAAACGCCTCCTGCCGAAGGCTCTCCGCGGAAGTCGTGCGGTCCACAGCCCTTTACGGGGTACCGGTGTGGGCGCGTTCCTTGAGGCGGCGGCCAGCCCGCCGGTTGAACGCGTCCCAAAGGGTCTTAGCCACCCGGCTGGTCCGGGGATACCGTACAGTGTCCGGGGGGGCAGCGAGCCTCCTTGCCGGATTACCGCCATGTGATCTGGAGGCAAAAGGCCTCACGCACATGTGGGAATGGCGCCGCGCCGAGAGAAATCATGGCGCAGCGGACAGAGCTGCGGCGGGATCTCATGGCGGCATGGAGAGTGCGACTGTCGGAACCTAGTGCTGGGCACACCAGAATTGCGGCGATAAGTCCCCTCTTTGAGAAGTGGCTAGAGAGGCGCCACGGCGTCCTCACCTTCCGCCTGATGCAGGTCCTCACCGGACACGGTTGCTTTGGGAGGTTCCTGTTCTGGATAAGGCGGGAGGAAACACCCGGGTGTCACCATTGTGTAGATCACCCGGAGGACACAGTGGAGCATACGGTGGAGCACCGCCGTGTCCTCGTGCAGGCGATTGGCGGTGGCGATCTCTCGCGTCCGGCCCTGGTCCAGGCCATGATACGGAGCGAGAGGGCATGGGAAGCCGTCTCCTCCTTCTGCGAAGCAGTAATGCTCACGAAGGAGGAGGCGGAACGCGTGAGGGAGAGGCCAAATTCGCGCCCTGACGCCCCTTGCCGCCGCAGGAGACGCCCTGGGCGTCGGGAATCCCAAGCCAATTCCCGTCCACCGTAGGCGGGGGCTTGCGGACGGCGAGCAATGGGCAGCTCGCCGTCCGATAAGGACCAGGCCCGGGTCAACGGCGCGTTGTGTTCCACGCGCGCCTCATTGAGATGTCAGCACCAAATGACGCCGTCCGCTAGGGCCGATGCCTGCCAGGGTTGCAGGAAAGGGGGAAAGGGGGAAAGGCCGAAAGGGTTACCGTGGCCCCTAGCACAGGCAACTGAAGGAGCGCGAGTGGGTTTTAGTCAGTAAGAGTCTGACACGCCCTTTCGCTCCGCCCAGAGCGAGAGAAGTAATTTGATGATCCTCCAAATTATAAAAAAGGGGTTTCAGAATCATGTACCTACTGAATCCATGGGAACGGTTGGAAATGATTGTGCGTTGATGTCCCTGCCACCCTGTATAGATTTTAAGATAAATATAAATTCTTTTTTATTTATTTACCTTACTAACTGTTATCTGCTCTTTGAGAGTAAATCTGAATTTCAGGAAGAATGGGAATTTTACTAGTAAGTAACACTTACTAGAGATATAGAAATTAGAGCTTTTTTTTTTGGGAAAACCAACAAAGTACAATCAGTAGCCAGGCAATGTCTAAAATCTTAAGCTAGCATTCAATTAAATAAACTTCAAGTACCCTGAAAAGAGACACTTATAAAAGTCTAACCACACAATAATCATATGAATTGAAGCAGGAAATCTGTCAATTACCCTGAGGCAAGACGGTCACTTAACGCAGCATAGCGACAGGTTATACAATGAGTGCACTCATGTGGGTGTACAGCTTGCATCATACCTGTGGCGGTGCTAAAATTAGTGCATATTGCCGTGTTAACCAATGCAAATACCAAGGTTAGGTCTATGTTTAGATGCACTTAAAGGGCATAATTGTTTTTTATTTATATAATATTTTCTGAAGCTCAATTCTGTAGTTCCTGACTATAACATTATGTTTAGCGCATTCTTGTTTAAAAGTTCTTGCATTTTTGGCAGCATATTAAAGGAAATTAATATGATCAGAAATAGTTCGGAGAATTCAGGGACACTTGATATTTTACATAAAATATAAATAAAATCATAATAATACCAGCCTATTAATGTCCTACTGCAGGGCAAAGTCCTCGTCTCGTACAGATATTCTACATATTGTACAGGCTTAAGTACACTTTTGTGTTTTTTTTTTTTTCATTTATACAAGAACTAAGGAGTAAACTGTGGTTTAAAATTTATAAATTGTGTGAAAAATTATAGGTGCTTCTGATAAATAGATAATATTATAGAATGATAGTGCTCCTCTCCTATATCAACAGGGCCTTAGTGATAAACTTAATTTTAATACAGACATGCAGTATATAATCATTTTAAGTTATAATACCTACACATTCCAGTGGCAGCACTATCATTCTGCAGAGAACATGGATAAAGTGTATTAAATAGAAAGTGATAGCATGACACCTACCAATGGTATTTAAATGAAGCTCCTCCGATTGGTAGGTGAAGCGAGCATCGATCACATCCCTCATAACGGGGTAGAACACAACAGAAACGGTGCGGTAACTTCTAAACATATATACATCAGTTGCAATCTGTCTGGTAACCAAATGGTAATCATCGAGTAACACTGTGCGGGTCTTTGTTAACTGCTCAAGTATCCTCTTCCTGTTCGCATCATCTTCTATTTTCTCTTGTTCACCAAGAATAAGCTCGGTGCACACAAATAATAAAACAAAAAATTGGCAAACTCTCATTTCGACGATTAACGCCTACCTGCCTACAACACGTCCCGATTACAAGTGTGTAACATTAAGATTCATTGTGAAATCTTAATTCAAAACTATTTACATATATTTTACAGTCATAATAATTTATGAATTTACTCGGTTTTTTAAACGAACAGCGAACCGACCGTCACACGACCGTTCATTAATCAATCAACAAACTAGGTATTTGTCCATGTCAAATTGTAATGTCAATAAACAAATCCAACTTCTGTCAAACTTGAAACTTTTTATCACTTTGGACACACGTTTTTTAAGCCCTCTATTTGCTGTAGGTAGCGGTACGGTAGCGCAACATGGATCAAAAATATGAAGCACCTAAATAAAAGATATGATAATTTAAATTAAGAACCAACAAGAATCGTACCAAATAATAGTCTTATAGAATGTGGATGATGGCGCTTCTTGAGAAAGAAAAAATCAAAACCTGTCAAATTCTGCAGTCAAATTGAGCCGCGCGGGATACGCTCAAAATTCGATCAGTTGGTCAATTTTGTTCAGTTTGTCTGTTGTCTTGTCAGGAATTATAACTTTAACTTTGGGATCGTAGAATTGGGATTGGGATCGTGGATAGAGGAAAAGTTAAGATACTTGTCAGTGGGCAAATGCGAGCTGTCCAGCGCATCAGGGCCTATATATGTTCTGTGGTCCAGCGTTACGAAATATTATGGGTATTCTCCATAGATATAGAATTCCGTAGATTGGGCATGAGAGTGAATGAGAGCTCCCGCTCTTAACGGGACTATCGTAGACAGAGAAACTAATAGACGCAGTGACGATTCCTTTCTCGCTTACACAAGAAAGAGAGCGAAAATTACGCTATGAATGTTTTAGACAGAGATAAAACTATCAATTTTTTTGTCTCTTACCGTGTAACCTGTTTTTTCAAGGTCCGCAACCACTGACCTCTATTCACTGACCTCTATTAAAATACGCTGGACTGGCTATCGCTATCAATTTCATGTGCCTATTTGAAAATCGCCATTTTGGCGCTGACGGCAGCAGTGTGGGGGAATGGAACTAATACTAGTGATGTATAACAAAAGGTTTGTTATCGATAAAAACTTTTCTGATATCGACCACAATGATAGAAATATTACCAACGCTATTGTTACAGATTTCCTATAAATTAAATTGGTTTAGGTAATTATTAACATGTAACATTCGTGTTGTCTTTTATACGTAATATGTTTTTAAAAACGTGAAATACGTTTTATAACATAATGGATTTACAAAAAATTGTAGATAATTGATTTAAAACAAAATAGGCATATATTTTGTTAAATGTTACTAAAACACAGATTCAATTCCAGTATAAGCTGATCTCGCATTGTATAGGATTTTTTTACAATGAGAGGTCAGTGTAAACTGGAAATGTATAGCTTGATGTGTAGCCGTGTGTACCTAACTAAACTAATGAACTATAGATAGTCGTAATAAGCAGATATTTTACGTAGAAAACATAACTTGAAATAGCAGTATCTAGTACTGTTTATGGACTGTAATAATAAGTATCACATGTCCGGTTGACCCCTTCCTTCCTTGTTCTCCTTAATCGGATAACAGTTCACTATAGGATCAATAAATAATAAAATTCTGTAAAATAGTAAATTACCAAGATAGAAATAGTAATTAATAAGATAATCCCTTCCTATAAAGAGTGCACAATAAGATATTATTACTAGTCAGATACCGCATGTTGCCATGTGATAAGAGACACAATAACTTTCTATTAGGTCTGTAATTACGGTAATTAACTTGTAACAACTTAATTACCGCAGGGGAGGGGGACAGGGAAATAAAAAAAGCATTCTCAAATCACATATTTTATTAAATTAAAAATTACTGTCGAGCCATTTTTTCAACGTAGTCCGTGACTGATGTTTTAAGAAACAGGCTTCCGTGAAGTGTTTAGAACACAGATAATGATACATTGTCGGAGTCCAGTTGACAACCTTCATATTTTTTAACCAAAGTTTGAGAGTGTAATCGGAGGGGAACCTGTAATTAAAGGAAACATTATAGTAGGTATGGGTAAAAAAATATAAATTATATACATATATCTATAATTATATAGAACACTTAATGAGAATTATGAATCATAAGTGTGAAATTATTTGTTATTGACTCTAATAATAATAAACCTTGAAGTGTTTTGCTATTATTAGAGATCATTATAATGTGCGTATCATTATTTTAACAATGATGAGCATGACTTTTGTTTTACATCATAATTTATTTACGAAAGTATCGATATGAATTTTGACATCCCTAACAAAAGTTATTTGTTATAAAAATGTTCGTAAAATCCCGTAAACTCGAATAGTTTACGTTTATTATTGTAAGAATACACTGTTCTAAGCGGTTTTCTAATAAGTATTTATGTTTTAGATTCACTTACTTGTGAAAACTGACACCACTGCCCTTTTCGTATCGTGTTTTACAATATACGCACGATTTCATGTTGGACGAACAATACAAGCTATGATACAATCACTGTCACTATTATAACACTTTAATTTATATCACAATCACAGTAAACACTTTAGAAAACTTTTTATTCCGCAGAGACACTTAGCGTAAAATCAACAAACAACGGCCATTTGCAATCTTATTAGTTCTCAGAACTCTCACGTCTGTCACTGGGGCGCTTTGAATCGGCACAGCAAATAGCTGTCATTTTTTAAGGGATAGCCAGTCCAGCGTATTTTAATAGAGGTCAGTGCCTCTATTAAAATACTAGAGGTCAGTGTCCGCAACTCAAATTGCGAAACAAACTTTGACACTTCGTGCCGTCATTGTGTTTGGTGTTAAAATTTTGCTTATTTTTATGATAAAAAACGATTTTAATCCAGTGAGAAGACAGAGAAATTATCCGTATTTCACATCGACGATTATACAATGGTGCGTTGTCGTGTTATTTCATGTAAAAGCGATAGTGAGAAGAAAATTGCCGGTGTGTCTTTTCACGCGTAAGTACGACGGTTTTGTACCTAATTATAGTTTCTTAAATGATGATTATTTATGCCATATCATGACGGAACGATATGTCTCATTAAAACTGAAGATAATAGGATTTTGTCGAGTTTTTAACATTCATAACCAATAAATTATATATATATTTTTTTTTTAAATCTTTATTCATGACCATGGATACATGTCCTTCAGTCGCAATCGCTAAACATACTACTCATATTATAATAAAACAATAACAAATGCATAGTTTTTACCGCTCTGAATAAGAGCTAAGTAGGTACATCTGAGTGACAATGAAATTATATAAACAACAAAAAATTTAGCGTTTAAATATAAAAATAAATAACAGAGAAGAAAAAAACAAAACAATTCAATTAACCCTGAAACGATTAAATTTTTTCAATAGTATTCAATATATATCTATATAATGGATTAAAATAAACAGTTTTGGAAAGTAATTCCTGAACGTGGCGGGGAACACATAGAGAGTTTTGTTCTGCAATGTCACTAATTTCACTGACAAGTATTAATCTTTGCATGGCAAACGATTCACATTCAAATACAACGTGTTTTATATCCGCAATTTCCTCAGAGCAATATGTACACTTGCTTTCACTGATGATTCTCATCCTGTAGAGATGTGCTGGGACTAAACAATGGCCAAAACGCAAGCGATTAATGACAGTTATGAACTTTCTGCTGGAGTATTTGAATTTGTTGTACCACGGCGTTGTTGGTAAGTCTTGCTGTATTTCTGCATACCATTTTCCTTTTTTTTCAGTTGTTGCGTCCCAATAATCCTTCCATATCTTCATAAATAATCTTTTAAATTGGTGATAATAATCCGTGAAAGGGACCTTGAAAGTTTCTGTAAGATCCTCGTCGTGATCCTGACGAGTCGCCAGATCTACAACCTCATTACCAGCTATGCCACTGTGAGATGGAACCCACAAAAATTCTACATGTTTTCCCAACTTTTGTAGAGTGTACTTAATTTTATGTACAATATAATTTTGTTTATAACTGAAGTTACAATTACATAAACTAGACAAAACGCTCTTAGAATCACTTACAATTAATATATTATTTACATTTTTGCTTACACTATGTTCATTGGTATTTACAATACTATTTACATATGTTAAAGCAGCTAGTATAGCCCAACCTTCTGCAGTGAATATACTACAATTATTTGGCATTTTAAAGCATTTGGTTACTCTCCTTTGTGGGTCATAATAAGCTGCTTTAACATAATCATCGGTTTTAGATCCATCTGTGTAAATGATATAGAAATGTGATTTGTCATTCAGAAATTCTAAGAATTCATATTTATTTTTAACAGTATCTAAAAAACACTTGATATCAAAATAAGCTAGTAAATTATTATAAGGAAACTCATATACTGGCCACTTGTTTTTGATGTACATGTCATTTGTCAGGTTCTTTACTTTAACTAGAATGGTTGAAATTTCAGGCAGTGAACCAGAAATAAAAGTATTTGCTGAGATGGAGGATGTTACAGCTGACTGTGTGACCTCTTGAGGATAATTAATATTATCAAGAACTGTACCATTACTGCAGGATAACTCTTTGAGACAAAATCTCTCAGCCAGCTGTAAACGTCGCAGGGATAAGGGAGGTATAACATTTTCAATTTCCATAGAATTTATAGGGGTGGTGCGCATTGCTCCACTAATTATTCTTAAAGCCATATTTTGTATCACATCCAATTTTCTTAACCAAGTAGTAGTTGCATTCATATAGGCTAAGCAACTATAATCAAAATGACTTCTGACTATGCTTTTATACAACATGCTGAGTGTTTTTGGGTCAGAACCCCAAAATGTTCCTGCTAAACTCCTAAGGACATTAATGCTCTTCATGGCGTTTTGACAGATGTAGTCAATGTGTTTATCAAATTTTAGTTTATCATCTATTATAACCCCTAAAAATTTATGATTATTAACAATAGGAATCACATTGTTGTTATATACAATATTTACAGTGGACTGTGCCAATGAATCTTTACTAAATATTAACACTGAACTTTTTTCAGGACTTATATCTAGTTTTAAAGTATTATTATAATAATATTGTAACTGAGCCAATGCAGTATTCATATTGTTAACACCCATATTTAAATTTTGATTTATTGTGTATAAAAGCAAGTCATCAGCAAATTGTAATATTTTGACTTGAGAAGTATTCACATATTTAAGAATTTGAGATGTATAGAAATTATACAACAGCGGTGAAAGTGTTGCCCCCTGCATTGTTCCTTTACTAACCAGTCTAGGGCCATGTAGCTTATTATTAAATTTAACATACAAAGTTCTCTGGTACAAAAATTTAAAAATCCAATTTAAGATCTTATTTGGTAAGCCCAATTCATGTAAAACATGAATTAGGCATTCAATATTAACATTATCAAAAGCACCTTTGACATCTAAAAAAACCTTAGAGCATTAAACCAACGGGAGACGACACGCGCACACTTTTCTATCTAAAAAAGTCTGCCGTTTTCGGCGCGGGGGACGAGGCAACGCACACAAATAGTGTTCACACCAATGCATTTTTCAGATAACGTCACTATACACGCACACGACAAAATTATCAAACACCAGCATAAACTATACTCACACAAGTACAACGTGTACTAACACATATGTACAGACAACCTGTCTGTGAAAGAGATGACGTCATCTCAAAGTAAACATCGATAGTGCGAGGAACATGTCAATAATAAATAATAAACTTATCGATATCTCATGGTCGATGAATTTTGTTTTGTGCCAATTATAATAATAATTAAATATCAAGTTTCTGTACCAGCATTTTACTAACTTGCAATGATTGTATTGGTACGTATGTTAGTATATCTATGTTTAGGACAAATCACGCAAACTGATTTAGAATCACTTTCCATTATCAGTTTATTAGTTGAATTTTTACATGTTGGTTTAGTTCGGATGGCAATGCATTATACCATCCGAGTACCATCGAGCTGATCTGATGATGGAGATGGAAAGCGGCCATAGTATATAAGAGGAGGAGGAGGAGGTCTCATATAAGAGGTATCGAGTGGTTTGGATATATGTATATACAACATGAAATGTCATGATACGTACTTATTAAAAGGGATTCCTTTTATGCACGTAATATACGATCTTTGGACAGACGGTCAAAGGATAACAGGTTTTTTTTTCCCACGTGAATGACTGGTCTGAATTTCGGTTCACGCACGACAGATTTACACTGTATCTTTTGGAGATTTAACATAAAAAAAGAACCAGAGAACAACTTGTATAAAATAGTTTATTTGTAAAAATTAAGCGTTATTTACAGTTATTGCAGCTTCATAGCGCGCATTAGCAAAATGTTAATTAATGATTTTGGAAACACTATTGATTCTTAAAATGAATTAGTTTTGTGTATATGTGCCTAATACATTTCTTAGGGTCAGTTTGTTCTCGAAGGCGACACGTGTTTAAAATAAAACATGAATAAAAAAGTATAATAAGTTACTTCAAAAGTTAGGGTTAGGCGCCTAAGGTTGAGCCTCATTTTATCAGCAAGCTTCCACATTTAATTTGGACTAGGTAAATTCATTTTCATTAGGTAAGCTACCTTGAAAAAAGCGAGATAAAGTTTTAAGGCGACCAGTTCCACATGAAAAATGTCACAAGCAAAAACTAGTAAATAACATTATAAGATTCACCTTTGGTACCTAATTTCAAAGTTGGCAAGGCACCTTGATTTAATCTCCTCTTTTATTAGATTGTGTTATAAAACAGGTAGTTTCAAAATGCTGGGAGCAAATAATGCTACTACGTTTAGGAGTCCATAAAACATGATTTCCACAAGCTCGGATCCAGACATCCCTAATCATTACATCTTTTGGGAATCTGAAAAATAAATTATAAGAATAACATTATAATGTTTATATCGACATTTGTTTTTGTGCTGTCCCATCACTAACTTTCCTAGTACAGTGTTGCCAGAGTAACAAATTAAAAGTGCCTATTTACGGAACAAGAGTGACGATCGTAAATTCCTTATAATTAATAAAGTACAACCGAAACATATTATATTTAAAACATTAAATAAAAATACATGTTGAAAATAAAAGAATAAATGAATTTGCAAACAGTAATCCATCATTAATTCATTAAGCATCGACAATTATATTTCACGTTATTTATGGTTAGTACTATTTTTTATTGGATAAATTGTGTTAATAATAACGAATGTAAAGTAGAACTTATAATTAAATATATATACAGTCAACTTTAAAAATTACCCTAAAGTAGATCTAGTACCATTAAGTGACAACACTTTTAGATTGACAATATTTTTTAGTTTTTTGCAAATTTAATGCACTATTTGATAATATTTAAACGTAATAATACTTACAGATGAAAAGTAACGTTGTCCTTTTGTACACTAGATGTTTCCGATCTCTTATTACACGAGAACACGTTGCAATTCGGCATTTTAAGCTCACGTCATTCTGCGCTCACTATGATTCGCTGAATGGCGCGGAGCGCGCGTCAACTAGTTTTATATAACCGCTATGACCGGCGGTCTCGTACCTTTGGCAGAGGGGAACGCCTGTCAATGGCCACTCCGGTTGGTTTAATGCTCTAAGAAAAAAACACATATGACATTAGAATGACTGAGTTTAGACTTTTTAAGGTCTGATATGAATGATACAAAGCTTTCAGAGCAACTTCTGCCCTTTCTGAATCCATACTGTATATCTGGTAACTTGTCTTGAGTTTCAGCAAAGTAATCTAAACGTAACTTAAGCATGTTTTCAAATAGCTTACCTAAGCAAGATGATAGAGATATAGGTCTATAGGATGAAGGACTATTTACAGATTTATTGGGCTTTAAAATTGGAATGACACATTGAGTTTTCCATGATTCTGGTATAAGCAGACTATTCCAAAGTTTATTATAAACACTTAACAAAATTTGTAAGGCATTAGGGTGTAACTTTTTAATTAAGATGTATGGTATGTTATCCAGACCTGGTGTTGTATCTTTTCTACTCTTAAGTGCTATGTGCAATTCATTTATTGTTAATGGATTATTAAGAAAGCAGTTTGTCTCAGATTCAACAGACTCTTTTAAAATATCATTTATATTATTTTCATTCAATAGTGATGAGTCAGATAAACTTTCTAAGAATTCAGGTACCCAATCATCATTTAAATATTTGTTAGAGGAAGAGCCTATCCGTTTAAACTTTTTAATATAACCCCATATTCTTGCAACAGGTGTCATTCTATTAAAACTACTGCATAATTCATGCCATGAATTGATATTCTCCTCTTTTAATGTTCTTTTCTTTTGAGCATCAAGCTTTTTGTATTTTATGAAGTTTGGGATACTTGGTGATGTTCTATATTCTAACAGAGCTTCCTTAGATTTTTGAACTGCCTCATTACATGTTTGGTTCCACCAAGGAGCTGGTTTTCTTAAAATTTGCATAGTATGGTTTGATTTTTGTTTTGGAACTGTATTTATTCTTAAATCTTGTAAAGTATTTACAAAATTATCATACACATTAATAGGATCCATATTATCTATGTCTAAATGTGAGAAACAGGTTTCTGATAACTCATAATATTTAGTCCAATCTGCTTTACTATAAATATATTTTTCTTCCACAGGCCGGACTTCATATTATGTTGATGGCTTTACATTTAAAAATACCTGGGTTGGGTAGTGATAACTGCCCATAGGATCGTCATGAACCTGCCATTCACAAAAAGGAGCTATTGCTGCACTAACCAGAGCTAGATCAATAGCTGATGCATTCCTGTTTGGGTACTGTACAGTGGTAGCCCTACCATCATTTAAAATGCACATGTCAAATTCATCAATAAGATTATATAAACTGTTACCCCTATTATTGTTTGTATGACATCCAAACAATATATGGTGTGCATTAAAATCGCCCATGATAAGACATGGCTTGGGAATTTCAAGAAGCACCTTTCTCATTTTATTTGTATCAAATCTGTTGCTATTGGGAGGGCAATACACACACAAAATATGCAATCTACCCATGGATGTTTCTATGGAAATACATATATTTTGGACTGACTCATAAAAAGTTGTTTCTATTACATTATAAGCAAAATTTTGTTTTATCAAAATGCCTACTCCATTGTGTGCATTAATAGAATTTTTATATATAAAGTTGTATGATGTAAAATGAGGAATTACACTACTACTTTTAAGCCAAGTCTCATTCAACAGGCATATATCTATTTTTTGTTCCGAGAGAAATGTGTGTAATAAGGCCTTCTTACTCTGTAAGCTTTGTACATTGAATTGTGCTATATTTAAAAATGTATCCATCAATTAATTATTAAATTTGTTAATAACATGTCTTTTATTCTTTTATTTGTTATTGGAACATTATCTTTATTATTACCTAGACTAATTAATGATTTTACAATGGCATTTATAATTATTTCATTATTTACAATTTCTTCAGCTATTGACTTTGAGTTCTCACCCAAAGTCCTTTCAGTTGTTTTTTTAAGAGCTGGGAAAACATTTGTATCGGACACAGTTGGAGGAGGTGTACTCACCACACTGGCATACGACTGGTTTCGATTGAGGAACTTCTTCTTCTTTTCTTCCATTTTCTGTTTCTTGATGGGGCAATCCCTTGAAATTGCTAGGTGATTGCCACTGCAGTTTATACAAATAATTTCCTCAACATCACATTCTTTGTATGAGTGCCGACCAGCACAAGAAGAGCACTTTTGCTCACCACGGCAAGCTCTCGCAGAGTGGTTATATTTTAGGCATTTGTAACATTGTAGCAAAGGAGGTATATAAATATGTACAGGGTACCTAAACATTTGAATGTATGCGTACTGTGGCAAAGCCGTTGCGGCAAATGTAACTGCTATGGTGCCCAATGGCGTAAGTTTTCCATCAACTTTCCTCATAAATCTTTTGATAGAGATGACTTCAACATCACTTTGTATGTTTTTGTATACTTCTTCGTTAGACATGGTCTTCGGTACATAACGGATAACGCCTGTTGTTTCCGTGATGTGTGCAGGAACGAAGGCTTTTAATTTATTTTTTCCTAAGAAATGGTCCATTTTGAGAAAGCTATTCGCCGGTGCAGGTTTTTTAAAAGTTATTCCAACTTTGTAGGCGTTTACGCGATGTACACCTATGATTCCTTTTACATTCTCAGTAAATAATTTAGTAAGTCCAATTGGGTTTTTGTTGCCCAGTTTTTCATTATCTGATGCTTCTACATAGACTACACAATCACCACTATGGCATTCGGGAAATTGTCTCTTGTAATTTGGTTTCATGAATATTTTGTAAGCTGCAGACTGTGTCGAATCCATGAGAGCCAATTTTCGCTTTTTCGGTTCTTTATCGATGGGGGCATCGCCCCCATCGCTTTCCGTTCCCATTTTACTATATATGAATGAACTATTTAACAAATAAATTCAAAAATTACAAATATAAACTTAGGAGAAATTTTTAAGCACCCGTGCAATTTGATTTCCCGCCAAGGATCCCAATAAATTATATCATGTAAGTGTTGCCAGCGTCAGCTCAAAAATGCCCCGAGTCACGATAAAAAATATTGGCTCTACAATGTAATAAAAACAAATAATATTGGATCAAATAATAGCATAGTATATGTGTATATATATATATGTATATACATCAATAATGTGTTTTTTTCAAATTGTTTGGAGTGTTTAGTTTCTAAGTGTTAGTGTTTTTTTTATCTCATAAAGGATAAACATGATATAGTGCTGTTTGCAGACGACACTTCACTTTTATTTAAACTCAAACTTCAGCAGCTGGTTACTGACAATGTAAATAATGCCCTCGCAAAAGTAGTTAACTGGTTTAATGTTAATAACCTTCTTCTTAACGAGAAAAAAACGAAATGTAATAAGTTTACGATACCTCATGGTAGACAAGTAGAAACAAGTATTCTCATAAAGGGTGAAGAGTTGAAACCCGAAAATACCACAGTATTCTTAGGCAAAACTTTGGATGCCAAGCTTCAATGGGGCCCCCATATAGATAAATTGTGAAAGAAGCTTAGCTCTGCAGCATACGCCGTTAGGAAAATTCGTGGTTTAACTGATTTAGAGACAGCCCGTTTAGTATACTTTAGTTATTTTCATAGTGTAATGTCGTACGGTATTCTGTTGTGGGGAAATGCCGCCGATATTCAGACGATTTTTGTTATTACAAAAAAGGGCAATTCGTTCAATTTATAAATTAAGTCCCAGACACTCCCTCAGAGACAAATTTAAAGGGATTAATATAGTGACTGTGCCTTCTCAGTATATTTATGAAAATCTTTTGTATGCACATAAAAATATTAATCTGTTTAAAAAGTACAGTGATATCCATAATTTAAATACTAGGAACAAACACAAATTTGTTGTTCCTACTACAAGGCTCAAGAAAATAGGTGGCTCGTTTAGATGCCAATGTATACGTTTTTATAATAAACTTCCTAGCCAAATTAAAGCACTAAGCCTTAATAAATTCAAATCTTTTATAAAAAGGAAACTATGCCAGAATGCCTATTATACTGTCAAAGACTATATTGAGGACAAAAAGGCTTGGGATTGAGTTGCTCCAATAAAGCACAGGCAATGTTAATTTATTTTATTTCGCGTACTATTTTTACTTTTAATCTTTGCTATAAGTATGTATACTTATTTTCATATACAATGACACTAATATTTACTGTACAAAGTATTATATTATTTTAAATTATTGTGAATGTGAGGACTATGTGTGTTTTTGTTCCAGTTTTAATCATGTTCTGGCAGTTTGAGTAGCTGATGCGGCCTACCAAAATGTCCTTTCTTTGGTATTGTTCGTCGAATCGTTGAGCTCCTTAAGTTCTGAGTTGAGCTGCACGGTTACTGACAAATGCGTGCACTGACTGGACAGGTCCACTCAATATGTGTGGTTCTTTCCTCAAAAGACCATTGCAGACACCGATCTACATAGCCTTCACATGATCTGACCAAGATTTTGTCTGGACTTTAAAAGAGACTGTGACCTCTGAGTTTGTTTCGGCCTTTCTTCTCAGAGTAGTCACATAGGAAACGCCGACCTTATCTAGTTTAAAAAAAATATGATTGACGTGTAAAAGTGTTTGTTCAAACCTACTTACAGAAATAAAATCATTTATCATTTAAGAAGTATAATAAATCTTTATTAAAAAACTCGTTTCGTTTCAATTAAATCCTGAAAATAATTTACCCTACTTCATCTAATAACACTCCAAAAACAGGGGAATGCAGTTACTATGGCAACATTATACGCACACATTGACATATTATCTCTGTCTCGACTGCGGTTACAGGGTCCCTTCGTCTATTAGTTTCTCTGTCTACGGGGACTATGCTGTGTTAGAAAGAGAAAGAAAGTGACGCTGTCAACAGGGCCAAACACGTAGTAGTGCGTATTCCGACGTGCTACCTCAACCTGGTGTTGGAAGAAAGCTTTTGGCCGCAGGACGTGGTGTTCCGTCGCTTCCGCGGACCTATTCCACACGACAGCACAAAGACGTAGTGCAGTGCTAGTGAAGTGTTACTAATATAGGCATAAGTTTTATTTACTAACACTTATTCTTGATAATAATATGTATACTTAGGTTAAGGTATTTATCTATGGGTCTATGCAACCCGAAATAAATAATTTGATTGATTGATTGAATAACCAGTGGAATGCTTAAATACACTGCATTGTTCAGTAAGTTTTTACTTTGTTATCAATTAATCACTCACTTACTCACTTTACTTTAATTTATTTAGGGTCTCCGACAAAAGAAACACAAGAATTCACACTATACATATTCACTCTTTGTTAAAAAGAAGTAGGTTTTTAATAATTGGGTTTTAATTTTTACAATTGAGCCATTATGACTAATAAGACGTTTGATTTCAACTAATATACTAAGAATAATACCAGTTGCACTTTCTTGTAGTCTGATAGAATGGAAATGGAAACATTGTTTGTTTGTTATACTTATATATAATTATGTATTTCAGAAACTACAGCCTCGGGTCAAAATGTCAGTGAGACAATGGCCACAACAGGCGAAGCTGTGGAATTCATGGACAAGCTCTTTGACAGCGTGAATGGATCTCGAGGGAGTACTGTCCGGGGCAAACTTCGTGGACCAATAAAGCCAAACGCCCATCAAATTTTCAATTTTTGACAGAAGCCAAACAAATATTAAATAATATTCAATATATTGATAATAGTAGCAAGAAAGCCCTCAAAAATAATAAAATCTATAAGGTTCGAGTTACTTCTCTAAATGGATGGGTTACAACTATAGAAAGATTTGAAAGGTTGTCTAAACTGTTGTTCGAAAAATATGATATACAATATTTTTATCCTAGAAATGTTAATCAGGATCCTCTTGAGAATTTTTTTGGTAGGATCAGAGCCATCAACTACAGGAATGTCAATCCTGATGCAAATACTTTTTTGAATGCTTTTAAATCACTGCTAATGTCCAACGTTATGGGTCCACATTCAATATACGCAAACTGTGAGGATGATACAGGAAACACAGTTGTAGATTTTTTTAAACTCATATTTTCATCCAATGTTGATGAGAGTTCCTCATCAACATTTGATGAAGATAAAGAAAATGCCGTGTGTAGTAGACCCATAACAATGACGCAAAACGTTAGCAGTAACCAATCACTAAATCCAGTAAACAAAATGTGGCGCATGCACTCTTCTGCATATACAGCAGGGTATAATATGTGCAGGAGAGTGACAAACAAATTTAATTGTAGGAGATGCTCTGATACTTATACGCAAACAAAAAGAGATGTATTTCATAAATAGATTGAACAACGAGAATATACCCTTTTAAAACATCATAATTTAACATATCCATTAAAGAAGTTTCTAATGTTATATAGGAATATCTCGGGCCTTATACATGATTACTTGAATAAGTATGCATACAAAAAATGTGTAAAAAAACATTTAAAAATAGAAATAATAAAGAAATTTGATTTAAATTGGTTGGGGTGTACAGGTCATAACACCGAAGTAAAGGAATGGTTGCTTAATTTAATGATACGCACCCATGTTCATAATTGGTGCAACATAATTAATAAAATTTTAAAAGGAGGTGTACAAGAAAAACTTGTGAAACAGATGTGTGCACCTCAACAAATTGCCTTTGAGAAATATAAAGCCCATAGGTTAAGACGAAAAAATAAATAAAAAGTAAAATCTGAAGTCTTTTTTTTACATTTCTTTCGTTATATTCGTATCCAATGAACATATAGGAAGAAACATTGAACATTGCAAATAATAAAATTAACCCTATAAGAATATTCCATGGCACATCACTATGCTATCGATATTCTATGCCGGATGGTCAGCGTCATTTTTATAGTACGCTGTGGGTCATCCCTCAGTGACATTACGACACTAGCGCTTGGCGCATATTTTTGGAACTAATCGTCAACCATAGTACTGTCCTATCTGTCTCCGACTAGTATATAGTTATCTGTGGTCTATGCACACACTTACATTTTACGCATACTTAGATCAATGGTTTTTGGTCTTGTTTTTAAATTGTTGACATTACCGATCTACGGAATTCTACATCTATGGTATTCTCATATTCTGTACTCACTGACAGTTCAAAAGCAATTAATGAATGAATGTATTTGAATGATTGAACTATTTCAAACTCAGTGTTGTCGTACCTCGACTATACCTAGGAATGTGGGAATATTTTGAAATTATTAAACTTCCAACTGGTAATATAATAATAATAATGATAATCATGCCTAGCAGATTTTAACCATGCTTGAAAACTGAATAACCTCAATTATTTTATACCTTCCACCGTTTCCAGCATTGCTGCTTCCGTTATTTTTTTATGTTCCTTTTCTAAAACTGATGGTAATTTCAAAACGGTTCCATAAAATTAACCAAGAGGCGAGATCATAAGTACTAAGGGACAGCGAACCTCCTTTTCGTGTTTTGTTTTGCTTTCGGACGTCAGTTTTATTCGGTTTTGTTTTTGTGATTATGCAGATTTCTAGTATTACGGGAATGTTCTGCCAAAAACTAGCTATAAAAGGGTAATTATAGCCATTGAGTATGGCATCCCAGATACCTTTTTGCAACTGCGACCCCGGCGCGCGCATGTCTCGATCTTTCCTATAAAATTCAGGAGTTTGCAATAAATAATGGCTTCGACGGTAAATTCGAAGCAAACAGCCGTAAACGGTGACGTATCGTCAAGAACATATACGTGCAAAAAATCTAAAATGGAAAATAAAGTCGCCGTTGTTTTGGGTGCTCAATGGGGGGACGAGGGAAAAGGAAAAGTTGTGGATTTATTGGCTGTTAACTGTGACATCGTGTGCCGTTGTCAGGTTAGTTATACATTTATTGTTTTCCAAATTAAATGCTACGATATCAATGTATTTAATACAATCGGTCTTTTCTGAGAATAATTGTCTTGTATTTGCTCTCCACCGCTATGTTTATGGATGACATTTTGAGGTTATACTAGGCACGAGAATTAACGCTATTTATTAATTTTACAGTGTTTTCATTACTTTCATCTACATTATCATGTTTCGGGCTACGAAAACAGATATTTTGATGAGCCTTTGGTTTTGGCGTCGCGCCAGAATTTGTTTGAAAACATGTGAACTATGAACACAATGTTTTTGTATGAATTTCGCGAATACAAGGCGCGTGCCAAGAGTCTTAGCGGGAACTCAGATATGCTGTACGGTAGTTCAATGTTGCGTAAACCAGCCAGTTCCGGTCATCATTATGTAACAATTATATTTGGAGATTTTTTCTAAATACTTTCCATAGTCATGACATGAGACAGAATGATACAGGATTGTATTAGATTTAATTTCGTAAACACACCTTGTGCTGTGTCCTCACTAATTTTATTGTGGATTACTGCCAAGGTCTGGGACATTTATTGTTGTTTCACTATGAATATTTATTATTTCTTCATGTGTAGTCTAGGGCTCTGTCTAAATATACATAATTTGATAATGTTTTTTTTAGAACTTATGTTTGACACTTCCAAGGAGAAACTGCTGATCAGAATCTTGTAATCATGGACATTAATCCATATAATTTAATTGGACTTATAGAATTAAAGAATAGATGAGAATATTTTTATTTGCATTAAAACAAAGAGACAATAATGGTCTTAATAATAGGGTTATGATCAGTGATGGGATAATTGGGCGCTAATATACCTAAACTTTACTTTTATTCCCACAAAAGAATAATACGGACATGCCAGATCCCAGAATCGTTAAAAATTCCTGAGATTGCTAAAAATAATAATATGAATATGACAGGTACTGTACAATATGTAGTATTTATTGTAAGGTACAACTTTGTTTCACAACAAACTGATAGCATACAGTTTATTAATTTAATATTTGTTATACAAAGATCAATAGGCATTGTAGCACTGTTATCATGAATGTGTGCCAAACACCATGATGAACAGGCCCCATTGATTGGCTGAAGCATAGAATTACAGTAATAATAATGTAAATTTTGGAAACTAAAGAATTCTAGGCTCTTAATTTCCCCGTTATCTAGGTAAGGTGCAGCACATACAACAGTCTTTATGTGTGATGGAGTCTGCGGCTCTCAAAAAGGAATGAGTGAATTCTTCCTTTTTCATTCATTCCATTTTGTGTGCGGCAGACTCCTTCGCACAAAAAGTCTGTCATCTGCGCTGTACCTTAGACAGACAAATTATTTCACCAAACCAATTTATTTTGTAGATATCGAATCATAATAATAAGTTTATCAGAC
The DNA here is from genome assembly GCA_937001585.2 of Brachylomia viminalis. Classification (NCBI taxonomy): domain Eukaryota; kingdom Metazoa; phylum Arthropoda; class Insecta; order Lepidoptera; family Noctuidae; genus Brachylomia; species Brachylomia viminalis. The sequence goes on from OW443307.2 coordinate 20,568,466, forward strand.
GCAAAACTTAAACAAGTGATACATAGTCATAATAACTCATTTACAATCTAGTTTAAACAGGAACCAACTGCTACAGCGATGCTATTCATGCCTATTATGCTAATTGTTTGCACTGAACTTTATATTGGACCATGACTCTGCCTTGGTATTTTTATTTATACATATATATTACAATGTTGTAGGGTACCTAAAATCAACTAAAATGCATGTACCCAACATCCACTTCCATACTTAGTATTTATAAACCTTTTCACTCCTAAACCCCTCAACCATTTGTTATGAAATTTGACAGATAGATAGCCTTGGATCTGGAGAAGGATTTAGGCTACTTTTCATCCTGTCAATTTATATTAAAAAATCATTCACACATGACCAAAACACTATCTAAAAAAAATACTATTTGTGTCTTTAAAAATAGGACAGTTGAAAAGATACTATGGGTAGCAACAGAGGTGAATAACCTTTCAGCATTGTTAATTGTAACTGAAGAATATTATGTTGTTTTTTTATCAGTAAAATTAGCAGTGTGATACATCAGCCCTAATTCCTACTTAATTTAAATAATAACCCCTGAACAACTTTAACTACTGACAGAACATTTTTTAAACTGGTCCCCATTTTTTATAGTATTGGATTTCACTCAACAAAATCAATCAAGGAAATAGGTACAATCACATCACAATGTTATGTCAAATGCTTCAAGGCTCCTTCAAAAAGACGCGACACGCGGCGCGACACAAAGGCACCGCCTGTCTCGCGACGAGCGGTGTGTCGCGGCTGTTTGTAGCGCCTTAACATGCAGGTCAAGTTCAATATTGCATTTTATCATGTAAATTTCAATTTCCGTTCATAGTTCAAAGTCCACAGCTTCTATGTAAACATCTTGAAGGAATTTGAAAACAGTCTTTACATTTTCGTCTTTTCTAGTCTATTCTAATATCTATAAAAAGGAATAATTTGTTTGTAAGTTCTTGCCCTTCTCCCCCTCTTGAACACCATCCATCTGGAAAAAATATTACAATACCCAGAATACCTCATTGGTATATAACTTCTATTCAAATTGCTGTCTCCAAATTTATGTTACATATTTCCACTTAAACAAATAAATATCAACTTGACACTAGTGTCAAAATCTACATTAATGTTATAAAACCGACTGACCGGTTGGTGCAGTTGGTAGCGACCCTGCCTTCTGAGCCGCTGGTCCCGGGTAATCTAATAATCTAATCTAGGGGGTAATCTTTGGAACTGCCAGACTCATTTCAAAAAATATTTTTGCGTTTGATAGCCCATTTCTTGAGGATGGCCATAGGCTATTTAACATCACGCTAGTAGGACGCATAAGAGCCGAGCTAAAACAAAAAAAGTCAGAAAGAATAAGCGAAAACGAAGTAATAGGACGGGCAGGCGACGGGGTGGGTCGGGGGAGCCAGAAATTTCACGCGGAATAAAATCACGCGCAGAAAGAATCTAGTGTATGTATATTTTGAGAGAAGGCCACGGTATATAGCCCGCGTCACACGGAAGGCGGGGCGAGGGTGTGACCGACAGCGATATTTTTGTCCTGAGCATCAATTTATTGTATTTTTATTTATTTGGATAAATAAACGGTTACACATTACAGGTATTTCACACAGTTTGAGCTACAGAGTAAGTAAATGTAATAAACTCAAGACATTTTCCACACAATTAGAAAGAAAAGTTATAAAAGTAATGCGATGTGCGCTAACAATTTCATTAAGTACAATAAAAATTACATAATGGTGCCGATTCCCTTGTTCACAAACTAAATTAAATTTAAGTAGTAGAGTAGATAAATATTAGTTTAGTCCTGTCAAATTAGTCAGCACCTAACATTTATCTAAAAACCAAATAAGCATGCCAATAAAAACAAGAAATCCTAAAGCTATAATAGTTTTACGACCAAGGCCTCTAAATTGACTTATTCCTGAAAGAGCGAAGACGTTAATAATTTCAAAGAACTTGTCATATTGACCAGTAGGGGTGCTCGTAAGCCAATCATATTATACAAAACTGTAAGTAGGTACAGATTGCCAAGATGGTATCCTCCCTCTTAGAGCTAACAATGTCTGCCTTATAAGAAATCCAGCCTCCTGTTGTCCGCGCCGTCTGTATTTCTTTTCACGCAGTTTACCAATTCAAGAATAGCAGAATGATACGGTTGAAGATTACGTATGTAGTCGGGTAAGTGTGTCATCGGGACTCATTGCCAGGGTGCGCCGGGCTTACATATCGTAAATCGCGAAGGCTTGTTTGCGATCGAAAAAAAAACGAAGAGATGTAAGTTAGTACGTACTTAAAAAAAAAACGGCCAAGTGCGAGTTGGATTCACACACGAGGAACACTTCGTGTGTGAATTCGACTCGCACTTGGGCGGTTTCTTTCGCACCGCATCGGCACCACGATGCTAAAAACGACGAAAAGAACACGTTTCTTGAATTGACAGCCCCCCTTTAATTTGTTTTATTATTTGTTGTTATAGCGGCAATTGAAATACACACTGAAAATTTCAACTGTACCTATTACGGTTTATAAGATAGAGCCCGCTGACAGACATACAGACGGACAGCGGAGGCTTAGTAATAGGGTTCTGTTGGCACTCTTAGGATATGGAAAAAAAAAACTTACAAAATTATTTTAATTATTTTTTACCTAAAAGATATAAATATAAGATAGAAATTACAGTTATCACAATTTGCAGTTTTTATTATAGATAGTATAGGTACCTACGTTACCAAAGTACAATTACTTCAGTTATCTTCAAAACTAAGGAAGTTGTGTAATCTAAAATAAACAACTGATTCACGTGTCCTTCACAGTTCACAGTGATATTTTCATTAAACTACAGAAAATTACTATTGTGTGTTGAGAATAATCAGAATCTTGTGTAATAGCTATTGTATTCTGCGCAGTAAAACGCCAAAGATCTACGTAATTTCTTGCCAATTAGGCTAATGAAGACTTGTAATGTACACTTAAAAATAGCTATATTTATCAGCGTGTCGTAAATCGCCAGTCATCATCACCAACCCAGCCCATTTATTTTACAGTCAGGGAATTTCGAGCAATCATAATCAGCCTATAATGTTCCCACTGCTGGGACACAGGCCTCTCAGTGAGAGGGAGTGGGCCATAATCGACTATGTCTTGGAATTTTTGGTTCTCACGATGTTTTTCCGGTTTCCTCACGATGTTTTGCCGGTTTCCTCACGACGTTTTCCTTCACCGTTTTGAGAGCAGTGGTGATGAAATAATTTACACGAAAGTAAAGCGCCTGTCTGGGTTCGAATCTACGACCTACAGCTCGTAAGTCATGGTCATATTACCACTGGGCCGCTAGTGCTCTGCCCACCCACTGCTCGATCAGCAGTCGCTTCGTGTAAAATACTGGTATGCAGCTGCATCTGCATGCAGATGATGAATGAATAAGATTAACTAGTCATTAGCAGGGTCTAGCTGGGCTGACTTGTAATTTCCCAAGGCAAAGCCTGATTTATTTAAAGAGCCTTCTTTCTTTCCATGTAGCTGATGTAGCCATGCCATGTAGTTAGTATTCAGAACTTCAGAAGTCAATACCTAAACCAAATACGTAACCACCATAAAATGCACCGATGATGCCGTGCAAGCCGCGATATTTTGGACCAACAAAACTTAATTCACTGTCGCATGTCGTGCCATCGACATGATGAAAAAGATACTTAAATCTATCCTAGAAAATCCTCTTCCAGAAAAGGTATTCAAAAGTTATCAAGGATCAAGCAAGCGGCGAACCGCAAAAAATGCGTGGTGACGCCAAATCCTGTCAATGAATCAACAAATAACTGCCTACGTGCCGTATGGTATATATTCTATTTAAGCTTTTGTGTGAATGTTTAGGCTGTCATGGTTTTTATTGTAAACATACGTTACAATTTATTGCTACCATCAGCAGTTGGAGTTTCCACGAAACAGTATACGTTATTAATAAAGATTAGCAGCGTGAGCAGTGGTGGCCCAGTGGTAACGGCCGCGACTTACGAGTTGCAGGTCGTAGATTCGAGCCCTGACAGGCGCATTACTTTGTGGAAATTATTCCATCACCATTGCTCTCAAAATGGTGAAGGAAAACATCGTGATGAAACCGGCATGTCCTAGAATCAAAGATTCGTAGACATTTAACATCTAACCAACCCGCACTGGGCCTACGTGGTGGATTAAGGCTCACTCCCTCTCACCGAGAGGAGGCCTGTGTCCCAGCAGTTGGCTGATTATGAATAAAGATTAAATGTAATTTGTACTTACCTATCTAATTAATAATGTACACAAGTAATCTGTGGAAACGTTGTTGATTGTACATTTAACCATATATGTCCTTTATATATATTTTTTTATTTTTTTGTAAAACATATATTGTACAATTGTTTGTCTTCCCAAATAAATAAAATAAAATAGACCTATGCTTGTGGTTTGGCGAACTGGGGACTTTATCACAGTGCCACATCTAAATAGAAACTGTGTTTCGATTTCGATACGCAATGTGAACTCATAGTCTCAATATTTTTTGCAGATTAGATTACCTACATCAAGTAATAATATTTAAAAAAACACTTTCTAAACTAGATCTCCTTTAGCATAGTTTATTTTACTAACATAATGATAAGTTAATTAATAACATTATTTAGGTTAGAAGTAGGAACAATAAATTTTATTGTTCCTACTTCTAACCTAAAACGTATCGTTCCGATACTCCTTCCAAAGAACGTTTATATGCATGCAACCAGTTTTTCTCATTCTAAGTGAATAATTGTATTCTGTTTTTGAGAAATCAATATCTTAAACCATAAATCTCTTCAGTTTGAATTTACAGTTATTTTCAGCTACTGGCGTGCCAGATTATCAATAGGCCAAAGATACCGACAGATAGATCAATAGTATCCTCTAGAGTCTAGACCCGTCTAGGTAATCCGTTTTCCGAGTTTCGTCACTGGTGGTGGTGGTCTAGAACTACTTTAACCCCTTATCATAATGCTAACACAACATTTTGGGATGATGAAAATCTTATAAATGTTTGATTAGCCTGCTGGGCAAAATCATTATTTATCTATTCCGACATAATTATCACTGAACTAAGTACGTAAGTTAGAATCTTAAAGACTCCAGCCTACTTGTAGGTCCTACTAACATTCCATATTTGGATCTATCGCGTTGTCATTAACCGCTGTTTGAGATCGAGTCTCATCATGTACACTCAAAGCATTTATTTCAATTAAACCATTTACAGGCACTTTTGAATTGTCAAGGAGTCGGTCAGTTAGTCAGAAAGTTGAAGCTAGTTGCCAATTCCAAATCGTAAATCTCTTTGGAGAAGAACGGGCAAGGAACTCCCAAGGTTGTAGGTATCCTTAGCCAATTCTGTATCATCTGAGCTCCAACTGTTTATTGCTTGTCACAGATATCCTTATGGCCGTTCCCAATATTCTAACTACAGTTATAGATAGACAGCTATCTCCGATAGCTGGGAAGATTCTATCTATCTTTTGTTGTCGTCCCAATAACGAAAGTAGCTTGCATCTATCTACAGTTGGGAGTAGGTAGGCCCGGCTATCAATTTATGTTTGTTTTAATAATTATCTCATCAATCATCCATAAATATCAGAACTAAGTAATAAAGAAATAATAAAGTTGGGTTGTTGAGTCAATGGAAGAAGTAATTTATATTTTAATATCACAATTTAAATATTTGTAATAGGTATGCATATTTTTCTCAGAAAAAAAATCTTTGGGTTTTAATATCACAAGTTTTTATTATGATAAAATTAGACAAATTTGCTTAATATTAACCTACTCACTAAAATAATTATTAATTAAATCTTGTCGCACCTGAATATCATTATGAGAGATAGGGATGGTTTGCACCTCAAATGATATATTGTGGTTAGGTATATCTACCTCAGGCTCAACATCCTGTAAATTCCTTTGTCTGCAGATGTTATGCAGTACAGCGTGGCAATTATTACTGATTGGGTAGTTTCTAGGGAAAGCCGTATTTTCAAAGAGAGGACAGGAAATCTTTTTGTCCAAACCCCAAAACACCTTTCTATTAATTAATTCGTCCTGCCGTGGATTTCGAGACACCTATATAGTCGGCTACAGACACCAACATTGTGCCCAAGGCATACAACCTTAGGGTTAGGAGCAGTTGGTGCAGGGGTGAAACTCCATGATTTCTGCAAAATGAAAGGAATGACTATTGCACAGGGGCACAGTATGAATAATAAGTAGATAGTATTTAAAAATAGATATTCTTTCTATAAGCAACCAGCGAAAACATTATTTTATGTGCACTAACCTTTTTGAGGTTAGGTACTCTTAAAAATGGATATATTTCAGACAGCACATCATTTACGGCGCTTTTGTTTAATCTAAATCTGTATATAAAATCATCACCTAGATAACTGTCCATGTAATTCACTCTATCTTTATATGATCAAATTCGGCCGCTAATTTGCATATCGTCGTCATTATCCCAGTCTGACAATTGGTCCAGTAATTCAAGATCACATTCACTTGATTCCGACATATTTTAGATAGATAGATGAACACTTTATTGTACAGAAACGAAAAATACGTAATAAATACAATACCTAGCTAGTAGTCTTATCCCTCAAAATCGGAGGATAGCACGACCGATTACTAGAGATGGCAAAACTTACTGACCGACAGCTGTCAAAACGTTATTGAGACGCTCAAATTGACAAATTCATAGAGAAATCTACCACTAGTAAGCAGTTAGTCCTCCGGACGATAGATAGCGGTCAGAGATAGGTTAGCCTATCGCTAGTAAGGTTATTGGGACGCGAAAACAAAAGATATATAGCATTTTCTATCTCTAGTAGTGTCAAACCGAAGATAGATAGGATATTGGGAATGGCCGTTAGTCAATTCGGTATGATCTGAGCTCCAACTGTTTATTGCTTGTCACAGATATCCTAACGGCCATTCCCAATATCCTATCTATCTTCGGTTTGACACTACTAGAGATAGAAAATGCTATCTATCTTTTGTTTTCGCGTCCCAATAACCTTACTAGCGATAGGCTAACCTATCTCTGACCGCTATCTATCGTCCGGAGGACTAACTGCTTACTAGTGGTAGATTTCTCTATGAATTTGTCAATTTGAGCGTCTCAATAACGTTTTGACAGCTGTCGGTCAGTAAGTTTTGCCATCTCTAGTAATCGATCGTGCTATCCTCCGATTTTGAGGGATAAGACTACTAGCTAGGTATTGTATTTATTACGTATGTTTCGTTTCTGTACAATAAAGTGTTCATCTATCTATCTAAAATATGCCGGAATCAAGTGAAAGTGATCTTGAATTACTGGACCAATTGTCAGACTGGGATAATGACGACGATATGCAAATTAGCGGCCGAATTTGATCATATAAAGATAGAGTGAATTACATGGACAGTTATCTAGGTGATGATTTTATATACAGATTTAGATTAAACAAAAGCGCCGTAAATGATTTGCTGTCTGAAATGTATCCATTTTTAAGAGTAACCTCAAAAAGGTTAGTGCACATAAAATAATGTTTTCGCTGGTTGCTTATAGAAAGAATATCTATTTTTAAATACTATTTACTTATTATTCATACTGTGCCCCTGTGTAATAGTCATTCCTTTAATTTTGCAGAAATCATGGAGTTTCACCCCTGCACCAACTGCTCCTAACCCTAAGGTTTTATGCCTTGGGCACAATGTTGGTGTCTGTAGCCGACTATATAGGTGTCTCGAAATCCACGGCAGGACGAATTAATTAATAGAAAGGTGTTTTGGGGTTTGGACAAAAAGATTTCCTGTCCTCTCTTTGAAAATACGGCTTTCCCTAGAAACTACCCAATCAGTAATAATTGCCACGATGTACTGCATAACATCTGCAGACAAAGGAATTTACAGGATGTTGAGCCTGAGGTAGATATACCTAACCACAATATATCATTTGAGGTGCAAACCATCCCTATCTCTCATAATGATATTCAGGTGCGACAAGATTTAATTAATAATTATTTTAGTGAGTAGGTTAATATTAAGCAAATTTGTCTAATTTTATCATAATAAAAACTTGTGATATTAAAACCCAAAGATTTTTTTTCTGAGAAAAATATGCATACCTATTAGAAATATTTAAATTGTGATATTAGAATATAAATTACTTCTTCCATTGACTCAACAACCCAACTTTATTATTTCTTTATTACTTAGTTCTGATATTTATGGATGATTGATGAGATAATTATTAAAACAAACATAAATTGATAGCCGGGCCTACCTACTCCCAACTGTAGATAGATGCAAGCTACTTTCGTTATTGGGACGACAACAAAAGATAGATAGAATCTTCCCAGCTATCGGAGATAGCTGTCTATCTATAACTGTAGTTAGAATATTGGGAACGGCCATAACGGCCATTCCCAATATCCTATCTATCTTCGGTTTGACACTACTAGAGATAGAAAATGCTATCTATCTTTTGTTTTCGCGTCCCAATAACCTTACTAGCGATAGGCTAACCTATCTCTGACCGCTATCTATCGTCCGGAGGACTAACTGCTTACTAGTGGTAGATTTCTCTATGAATTTGTCAATTTGAGCGTCTCAATAACGTTTTGACAGCTGTCGGTCAGTAAGTTTTGCCATCTCTAGTAATCGATCGTGCTATCCTCCGATTTTGAGGGATAAGACTACTAGCTAGGTATTGTATTTATTACGTATGTTTCGTTTCTGTACAATAAAGTGTTCATCTATCTATCTAAAATATGCCGGAATCAAGTGAAAGTGATCTTGAATTACTGGACCAATTGTCAGACTGGGATAATGACGACGATATGCAAATTAGCGGCCGAATTTGATCATATAAAGATAGAGTGAATTACATGGACAGTTATCTAGGTGATGATTTTATATACAGATTTAGATTAAACAAAAGCGCCGTAAATGATTTGCTGTCTGAAATGTATCCATTTTTAAGAGTAACCTCAAAAAGGTTAGTGCACATAAAATAATGTTTTCGCTGGTTGCTTATAGAAAGAATATCTATTTTTAAATACTATTTACTTATTATTCATACTGTGCCCCTGTGTAATAGTCATTCCTTTAATTTTGCAGAAATCATGGAGTTTCACCCCTGCACCAACTGCTCCTAACCCTAAGGTTTTATGCCTTGGGCACAATGTTGGTGTCTGTAGCCGACTATATAGGTGTCTCGAAATCCACGGCAGGACGAATTAATTAATAGAAAGGTGTTTTGGGGTTTGGACAAAAAGATTTCCTGTCCTCTCTTTGAAAATACGGCTTTCCCTAGAAACTACCCAATCAGTAATAATTGCCACGATGTACTGCATAACATCTGCAGACAAAGGAATTTACAGGATGTTGAGCCTGAGGTAGATATACCTAACCACAATATATCATTTGAGGTGCAAACCATCCCTATCTCTCATAATGATATTCAGGTGCGACAAGATTTAATTAATAATTATTTTAGTGAGTAGGTTAATATTAAGCAAATTTGTCTAATTTTATCATAATAAAAACTTGTGATATTAAAACCCAAAGATTTTTTTTCTGAGAAAAATATGCATACCTATTAGAAATATTTAAATTGTGATATTAGAATATAAATTACTTCTTCCATTGACTCAACAACCCAACTTTATTATTTCTTTATTACTTAGTTCTGATATTTATGGATGATTGATGAGATAATTATTAAAACAAACATAAATTGATAGCCGGGCCTACCTACTCCCAACTGTAGATAGATGCAAGCTACTTTCGTTATTGGGACGACAACAAAAGATAGATAGAATCTTCCCAGCTATCGGAGATAGCTGTCTATCTATAACTGTAGTTAGAATATTGGGAACGGCCATAAGTCAATTCGGTATGATCTGAGCTCCAACTGTTTATTGCTTGTCACAGATATCCTTAGTCAATTCGGTATCATCTGAAGACCAATTCCCGTAATTAAAAACGTTCAAATTCAGTCAGACAGTCAAATGTCAATAATGTATGTAAAGGCTATACAATTTTTGCCAGATTGAGACTGAGATTAGAATGCGAACGTTCTTAAAAATATGGGAATCGCCCCTCAGCTCCAACTGTTTATTGCTTGTCACAGGTATCCTTAGTCAATTCGGTATCATCTATGTCCAACTGTTTATTGCTTGTCACAGGCAGTTCGTGTTTTCATAGAATAAACAAGTAAACAAATGCAAGGCATGCCCTTGAAATTCGCCATAAAATAACTGTAAGAGAATGAAATGGAAATGTAATTGCCAACGTAAAGTTTCGTATTTAATCAGTCGTTCACTGTCGACAGTGCGGAGATTTTGCAATGGTTTACAGACTGGAATTGTTTGTGTTTCACAATGTTGTGTCACTTTGTTTATTTGACGCCAGACAATTAGAGAAATCTGTAACTTATTTATCACAAGGCTGATAGCTCTCGTTATTTGATTGAAATTCCTATACATAGTACATTAATTACATCTAGTAAATTGGCTATGCTGATAAAATAAAAAGTACCTGTGGCACTGTTCAGACAACAACAAAAATAGCTGGTTACACAGACTACCTCTGACTGTTCATGTGACTATGTGCTTAACGCATTAAAATTTTCATCGGGGAATTTTAAAATACTTACAAAGGGATGAAGTTTGAAAGAAACCCTCAATCTTCGGAACAGATTAAGGTGGCCTTTCTTATGCCAGTACAACAACAGTATCGAGGGACCAAAAAATCAAGCAATTACCGCTTTGGTTTTTCATATATCTACATTTAAATTACAGTCGCTTTTCGTGTATTTTTGAGTGACCGCGTTAGTCTTCTTAACTACGCCACGAATTTTGATGCGGTTTTCACCATTATTTAGAAAATGTATTGTGTATTGTGTCATCACCAGTATTTTACATGGAGCAATGGCCTATATGACCTACACAACCCTGTTGCTAGATAATACGATATCCTTGGTAAGACTGGTGGTAGGACTATCAGGCTTCTGACGACCCGTAACGACTGTCAAAGATTCACGAACGACAGCCGGGACCAACGGCTTAACGTGCTTTCCGAGGCACGGAGGAATCTCAGTATATAAAGATGGTCACCTATCTATAGGCCGACCGCAGCAAGCGCTTGTTTTTGTTTATGTGTATAATACATAGGTATTAAACTTACACATAATAAAACATCTCGACGTTTTGTCAAGTCATACAAACCGTCCGGAGCAGGGGCGGTTCGCCGGTATGTGAAAAACATGTGATTATCATTTAGACATCACACAAATGGCGCTGCTTTTGTTGGTTATATATGGTTATACTTATAAGTATACCAGTAGTAGTACTTATAGTAGTTATTAGTAATAATTTGTATGACTAACGCGGCCTTGACAAAGACCTTGAATGAACTAATCCGGAAAATAATGACTTCATAATTATCCATCGCAACATGTTAGTAATCATCTCAATTAACAGCAGTTTATGTTACTTTAAGCGTGGTCTGCCTTTCTTGCATTAACCGGTCTTGAATTAATCATCTGTTTGTGAATATTTACTCCAAAAAATAGGCCTTTAAATGCCAATACAACAAATTACAGTCTTATGCACATCAGTAGTGAGGTCTGTCACTAATGACACCACAAATGGCGGGAAACAGTTGACAATGAAGCGGTGTCTGCATGAGAGGCTTGTAGTGTGGTGATAAGCCAGTGTAGTGATATAATCAGCTTAAATGCAGGATCAACAGGATTCTACGCTGTCATCACACATTTGGATGCTGTTAGTGACCGCGTTGTTTAATTCGCGTTGAGTAATTTATGCGGCCTACTCAAATGACCTTTCTTTGGTATTGTTCGTCGAGTCGTTGAGCTCCTTAAGTTCTGAGTTGAGCTGCACGATTGCTGACAATTGCGTGCACTGATGCGACAGGTCCACTCAATCTGTGTAGTTCTTTGCTCAAAAGACCATTTCAGACACCGGACTACATAGTCTTCACATGATCTGACCATGATATTTTTGTCTGGACTTTAAAAGAGACTGTGACCTCTGAGTTTGTTTCGGCCTTTCTTCTCAGAGTAGTCAGATAGGAAACGCCGGATTCATCTAGTTTAAAAAATATATGATTGACGTGTAAAAGTGTTTGTACCTTTGTACAAACCTATTTACAGATATAAAATCATTTATCATTTAGATTGGAGAGTACTACACTTGTGGCAGGCATTATATAGATAAACTGGAGCTGGTGCAAAGAAAGAGATTCTTGATGGAAACCACACATACCTCACAATGTAATCTGTCAAGCAGAGTCAATCCTGCTAAACCCTAAATCCGGCGTAAAATAATTATGTCATAGTTCTTGCAGGATTATTCCAAGCAAGATTTCTATCTGTAACTGGCGAAACGTGGGTGCATCTCTGCCTAACTCTTCGAAATAACATACATACATGACATAACATTACATGACGCCTGTATTTGCCCGAAAGTCTGACAGCCTGTCTTACCAAGGGGTATTATTACCCAGTAACTGGGTTTTACAGGTCAGATAGGTAGTCGCTCCGTGTAAAATACTGGTATTCAGCTGCATCCGGTCAGACTGGAAGCCGACCCTGACATAGACGGGAAAAGGCTAGGAAGATGATGATTACTTACTACTGTATACAGTAGTAAGTAATCATCATCTGCCTAGAAGAACTGGATTCTATAGAATCCAGTTCTTCTAACTGAACAGACAGGTGTGCTGCTGGGGAGTTTGTTGCGCCAGTTCTTCTTCCCAGCTAATGCACTAGGAAGTGGTGAAGGGCGGGCGTTTTGGGAACTGTCTTATGTAATTTTGACGTTCTAAAAGTGCTGAATCTCAGCATATTAGATTGAATAACTAAATAACTATGGATTTTGATGATGCCTGTATTCCCCAGGCGTCATGTTATGTTATATCTATCAAACTGTTCTATGGCAGTCTGTTCAGCCATTTCGGAGACGTTTCTGTTAACTTCTCGTAGAGAGATTTATCGTGGATGCAATCAAAGTACTAGAAGAATTTGTACACCATCCCAAATTATATATTATTAGTGTATTGTGTATCTCCTTTAAAAATCTTTAAAGCCATTAAAAAGTAAGTTTTTTATCGCCTCGACTCCATAAAAAAACGGACCGAGATTACGCGATACGCCCGTATAAGTATGATACTGTGACTAATAACTATTTGTGAAGTGCAAACTAGGTAAATCTAGTTATTCTTTAACCACTTCTCGATCAGTATCTGCTTTATACATATAACAACTACAATGGAAATAGTCGATGGTCGCAGATATTTTAATCATGCAGTCTCTACTTAATTTTTATTTAGTGTCTGATCTCGAGAGTGATGTTCACATGCCTGGGCTAAAAACCACCAATGTATAGAGACAGGGTTCATTTCTTCGCTAAAATATTATTATGCAACAATGTGCCGCAAAAATTACCAGCTTCCATAGAAAATTTTATCTCTTATTTAACCCCCTGTAAGGAATGAATTTTTGAAAATCCATCCTTATTGCTTCTAGACCAAACCTGGGTTAAGGCTAATGAAACACACGTAGTGGTTGTCACAGACTAACTTATATTTATTTGTTATAACATGTAGGTAGAAGGTACAAAGTATTAGTAGAGGGAGCTAGTCATTTCGTATTGAATTATTTTGATACAAAATCTAACATCTCCACTTATCAAAATAATCTAAACTTTTGTATATACATAATGTATCATAATATGTAGACAGACAAACTTATAGCATACATCCCTCAGACAATGCTTTGAACACCTAACTTTTTAACATAATAGTTATGTTTTACTTTACTCAAACCCTTGGTCAGTAGGTCTGCTGGCATTTCAGACGTTGGCAGATAAATTATCTTAATAAGCTTGTGGGCAACAGCTTCTCTAACAAAATGGTGACGCACGTCTATGTGCTTGGTTCTTTTATGGAACAAAGGGTTTTCTGTCAACCTCTGAGCACCCTGATTATCATTATACAAAATGATTGAATAATCACAACTGTCTACAGTTTCAGAAAATAAGTTTTTTAAATAAATAGCCTCTTTACAGGCTTCTGCTATCGCCATGTACTCTGCCTCTGTACTTGACAAAGCTACAGTACGCTGTTTTTTACATTCATATGAGATAACAGTTCCTGAAAGCTTAAAATAAAAACCAGTGTAAGATTTTCTATCAAGGGTGTCTGAGGCCCAATCTGCATCAACAAAACCCTCCAATTTACAATCATCTCTACTAAACATTAGTCCATAAGTTTTAGTTTTACGTAGGTATTTTAGGATTCGTTTTGCGTGCTTCCAATGAGTGAAAGAATAACAGTTATTAAATTGGCTTAAGTAACTCACACTAAAAGCGATATCTGGGCGAGTTAAGACACATAAGTACATTAAACTGCCAATCAGTTGTTGATATGGGTACTGTTTACAAACGTCTACACTTTTCTCAAGTTTTAAATTGCTTTCAATTGGAGTGTCAACAACATTACAGTTTGTCATATTAAATTTACTTAAAATGTGATCTACAAACTTTTCTTGGTCTAGGGAGATACAGCCATTTTCATACATTTTTACCCTCATACCTAAACAATTTTTTAATTGCCCCAAATCTTTAATTTTAAATTTTGACATTAGAATAGTTTTTAATTCATTTACCATATTACTGCTGTTTGAAAAAATGAAAAAATCATCAACAAATATTGCTATTATGATCTGCTCCTTATTACATTTTTTTTTATACAGGCATGGTTCTAATTTTGACTTTACAAAATTGGATTCTAATAGACAATCATTTACTCTTTCATTCCACGCCCTGGCTGATTGTTTTAAACCATAAATTGCACGATTTAATTTCAGTACACAATTTTGTTTACATTCTAAATTAGGTGGAACTTGCATGTATACATTTTCATTTAGGAAACCATTTAAGAATGCAGTAGTTACATCCAAATGAGTTATTTCAAAGTTAAGTTTAACACTTAGAGCGAATAAAAGTCTTAATGTCGAGTAACGAAGAACTGGTGAGTAAGTTTCAGTGTAGTCCACGCCTTCTTTTTGGGTGAAACCCTTTGCGACCAGTCTTGCTCTATAACGGACACTATCATCACTCTCATACTTTTTCTTGAATACCCACTTGCATTGCACTATTCTGTCAGCTTCCTTTTTATTTACGAATTCCCATGCTTGATTTTCGTTAAACGCCTTCAGTTCATCTGTCATTGCCTGTCTCCACTGTTCCTTCTCTGGTCCATTCATCGCAGCTTCATAGGTGAGCTCTTCATCACACGAGTCCAGGTTGTCCAAAATACATAAGTTGGTCATGCCGTATCTTTCAACTGGTTTTCTCTTACGCTTGGTAACCTGCTCCTCTAGAATTTCTTCCTCTGCGATAGACTCTTCTTCTTCAGGAACCGATTGATATGAAGTATCTGGGGTTATCGATGATTCACAGATATATGTAGGATCATCTGCATCTGAAACTGAATTAACTGGTGAATTCTCCTCATCTTCTGAGTTTTCATCTTCCTCTTCCTTTTTTTCATGATTGTTTATTATAATCTGAGCTGTGTCCGACTCTTCTTTCTCCATGATAATGACATCTCTGCTCATAGTAATTTTTCTAGTTTTTGGGTTATACAACCTGTATCCCTTGACATTTTCTGGATACCCAACGAGAATCAATTTGTCAGCCTTTTTATCCCATTTTTGTCTTTGTATTTTGGGAACATGCACCATTACCTTGCTGCCGAATATTCTGATGTGACTTAGGTCTGGTTTTTCGCCTGTCCACCTTTCAAATGGTGTCATCATGCCTAAACTGGCGGCTGGCGTTCTGTTCTTTAGGTATACTGCTTCACCCCAAAAACTTTTGTCGAGATTTGCTTCAAACAGTAAACATCTCGCTCGTTCAACAATAGTTCTGTTGAACCTCTCTGAGAGTCCATTCTGCTCCGGAGTGTGAGGGTTGGTCTTCTGATGAATAATACCTGCTTGTCTCAAGTAGCTCTCCATCTCATGTGAACAAAACTCACCACCATTGTCGGTTCTCAATATTTTCATCTTGTTTCCTGTTTGATTCTCACATAAACTTTGAAATTCTTTGAAATGCTGGAACACCTGGTTCTTTTCCTTCAAGAAGTAGACAAAAGTCATTCTGCTGGCATCATCCACAAAAAGAAGAAAGTACTTCGCCTGACCAATTGACTTGGTCTCCATTGGCCCGCATAAATCTGAGTGTACTACATCCAGTAGTTTTTCACTTCTATGGTTGGCTGATGGGAAAGGGAAACGTGTCTGTTTTCCCTGGCAGCACACTTCACAATTCTGGATCTTTATGTCAGCTTTCTTGTCAAAAGAAACTCCTTCTTTTGCTCCTTCATTCATTTTCTGTAAGGACTTACTATTTATATGTCCTAACCTTTTGTGCCATGTTGACATCGCCGATAACGATCTCTCTGATTTCATTGTTTTTAACTTGTACACACCATTCATCAAGGTTGCAGAACCAATCACTTCATTTAATTGATTGTATATCAAACAGACATCCTTTTTGAACGCTACTCTATTGCCATTTGCTATAAGTTGGCTTACTGACAATAAGTTTGTCGTGAGTTTCGGTATGTACAAAACATTCTTCACAATCACATCGTACTGAGTATTATTCACGCATGTCGAAATCTGTGTTTCACCAACACTTACTACAGGCACAGTCATCTGATTTGCCACTACGATTTCTTGGTTTTTGTGCGCCGGTCGGGTTTTCAGTAAACATTTTTCATTTGAGGTCATGTGTGCGCTAGCGCCCGAATCAATATACCAGTCTTCTGTGTCAAAACAACTATTGAAAAACGCTGCACTAAAAGCATTTAAGTGTTTGTTTGCTTTTAATTCGGGGCACTTATTCTTATAATGACCGATTTTCTTGCAATTATAACATTTTATTTGTTTACTGCTCGTTGACGTTTCACTTGACGTTGACATTTGTTTGCGGTTAGTGTTTCCACTTTTCGACCGCTGGCGCTGATTTGACCAAAATGCAGTGTCCGTTCCAGAGGTGCCAACCTCCGAACACATATCAAGTAGCTTCGTTTTTATGACGTCAGCACTAATGGCGATTCCAGAATGTTCGATCGCCATTATCATCGGTGAAAATTTTTCAGGGAGTCCAGCCCAAAGACTACTATAGTATACTGGCAATAGACAGGCAGCTCCACCCTTTTTTTAATATTAGGAAGTGGTCGAACGCAGCGCCATCTAGTTTTTCTATAAGGGAACTAATTAATATAAACCTATACGTATAGATAAGCATGTAGTAGCTGTACTATATAGCTAGCTGCTGTACTGTTTATTACCGACTTATAGGTACGTACCGTACCTTTATGTCAAGTGGCGTTTATGGGAAGAATGTTACAGGAATTCGAAAAGGAAAAAAACAACAACATATTTGTATTTTTATTTACAGCAAAAAATTACACATTTAATACATAATTTTGTGTTCTCCTTTTTCTCCCTCTATGATTTAGGTAGTGTCGATTAGCCTTTTCTTTTAATGGATCATTAACATCCCAAAAGGTTATTTTACCAGTGAGAACATTATTGACATCTTTGCACCAATTGTGTATGAAAAACATTGTACTTTTATTTATTAAATAATCACGTAAACTATCTCGGTGATCTGGACAACTAATAAATGATACACTTATATTTATATTTATGATTAATTTTATATAAACTGATATATTCTTTTTATTACTGTGCTCTTTTAAAATTTCAATACATACATGTTCCACTTCGGCAAAGAAATCAAATAATGCTCTTGTGGGATAGCACAACCATTTTTTGCTGCCAAATTCTTTTTTTTGTATATATTTGTGGAAACTTTGTAGCTCTTCTGCTTCCATACAGTTTCTGCAAGCCACACAATTTTTATAAATATTCTTTTTGGCAAGCTGTGCTATCCACCCACTGCAATACCCTATTGCTGCGGTTCTTTCAATAAGCATTGGAGTTTGTCCCTGTATTAGGTCGTCTGTATTTACCATTTCTATATTTAAATGAGCACTGTCAATTTCATCTTCACATTCAGTTAGATGTGTCTCTACTGGATTTTCTAAAAAATATTTTAATGATTGGAGACACACACCGTCATCTTTTTCACAGTTTGCTCCAACTGAATGTGAAGATGAAATATTATTAATTAATAAAGTTTTGAATGCTCCTTCAAATGCAGATGACGTGGGCATAATGTTGCTACAGCCATGAGCTCTAATTGCCCCAAAAAAGTTTTCCAATGCGTCTTGATTTAAATTGCGCAGCAGTAAAGAGTTAATCCCTTTGGATGTTAAATATTTTGTAATTAATTTAAAACCTTCTATGGTCTTGATCCAGCTTGACAACGAAGGCACTACTCCTTGGTTATTGGCGTTACAAAATTTCATACTTTTTAGTACAGGTAGACTGTAATTCCACAATTTGTGGTGAGGAGAGGTTGGAGTCACTGCAGTCCTGTAAATTTTTCCTCCTCTTATCGCGCTGAAGCTGCCATTTACGCTGTCGAACAAATCATCGAAGAACATGAGTAGATCTGCTGTGTCGGTACTTCCTTTTTCAAGGACTCCACATCCTGTAAAGGAGGAAAACTAATATTAATTATCTATTAATCTCGGTGTGGTTCGCGGAATAAATAATGCTGCGCGGTCATGGCGTCCCAGAGAGATTCGGCCCCTAGGGATTGTGTAAAGAAGATGGACAACAGCACCTTTGTTCGTGCTAAGAACATTGTAATGAGCAATGTGTAGAGTATGCAACCTGACTGATATTGTCACGATCCTGACATTATAGACACAGATAGCAAATGAAAAACTGTAACTTTCAAACATTCACAATAATTAATGAAAAAAAAAAAGGTTTACCTGCCATAAGTCCAAGGGCTACTCCAACTGTTTTACTGAATACCTGAGTACAATGTTTAACCCTCATTTTTGGGATCAATGCAGGCAACACGTGGTGAGCTGATAACTTAGGCACTAGCTTCACGCCTTTATAACCTGGGCACCTTTTATACAGCTTCACAATGTGGTCCCATTTCGCAATGCCTTCTTGGCCTTTAATGGTAAATTTTAGGTCTTTTGTGATTAGATTATTTCTAATCCCTTTTATAAGGTGAGGTGGATCATATATTGGAAAAATTTTATTCATATTCATTATGAAAAAACCCCCCTTATATTCTCGTCCATTACGTAAGAATGTTTCTCGCGTTTCTTTGAGTAATGCGTTTATAGCAGCCACATTGGAGGTGCCTTGGTCACATACTGTTGCCACGACTTTTAGTCCTGTTTCTTGCACTTTTTTTATAATAGTCTGTATCTGTTTTTTTAATTCCACTGTTTTAGTGCTTCCACTACAATAATAAAAGGCCAAAGGCTGCTTGTATTTTTTCACAATGCCTCTAATCATGAAAACTAGAACATGATCACAATATTCTTTTTCCACTATATCACCATTGTCAACAAATCCTGATATTTTGTCATTTCTTCTGTCATATGAAATGCCGGCTCCAATTGCCATCTCATCAAAAGTTAAAGAACAATATTTATAATTGTTAGGCATTTTCGTAACTCTATTTTTCAAATTTTCAAATATTATGTCATTGATTCCAGCTTTTATATTTATCTTGTGCAGTAAATTTTGCAGAGTTCTTCTGCTTGGCAACACACATATGTTGCTAAGTAAGCGATATGCTTTAGGAGATGGCTTGTATAGAGACAACGCCAAAATCTTTTCATCCAGTGTGAATCGCCTTCCTCTTTTTTTCTTGCCACTTTGTGAGACTTGCATTTGGCAAAATAACTTTGTAGTGTAAGACATATTCTTACAAACCACATTGAATGCATTTGTAGTTTTCATTTTTTTTGCAATCATGTATTTTGCTTTAAAACACTTCCTATCAGCTTCACATTTTCTTAACTTCTTTAAAACAGACTTAAATTCCTGATGTTGCGCCAAAGTTACACGAGGACCTGAAAAACACATAATTTTTCTTAATTAACAATCTAACTTTAAAAAAAACCGGTCAATAGCGAGTCTGACTCGCGCACCGAGGGTTCCGTACCAACATTTGATGATTTCTGAAAAAGTGTGCTATTTAGAGACATCGTTTTATTTTTCCTGTAATCTTTACAAAAACATTTATCACATTTTTTTCTATGCAAACTTTTTTTTTACATTTTTCATCAAGTCGAAAACTGTGCAGCCAAAAGAGAAAAGAAAAAATGTTTGAGAATGTGAAACAGCCCTCTTTCATATGCTACCCCACATGCCCTAGTAGCCCCACTTCGAATTTTTAAGACCCCCTTTCAGTGTGTTGCAAAAAAAGTATAAATATTTTTATTTCTTTCTTATTTGCAAAATGTTTGGGCAAACATCATCTAAAACCATTCCAAATTTCAAGTTGATAGCATTAGCAGTTCTTGAGATATCTAGCTGTGACAGACAGACTGACAGACTGAGTCTCAACATAAGGGTTCCTTTTTACCATTTGGGTACGGAATCCTAAAATGAGATTTATACAGGGTGGCCGGGGAGTTGACGTTCAAACGTAAAATTTAGATACTTTATGATGAGGAGTATCTGAATCACCCCCATGTATGTTCTACGATTTTTCGTAGTTTTCGAGATATAATTTTTTTAATGATTTTTTCGTAATTTTCACCTAACATCAGTTTTCGATTTTTTTCTCGTTCTTTTCAGTTTTTGTGATAACTAATGGAATTGCAGAACTTAGAATTTATTCGAAAGTTCAAAATTAAGATTTGAGCTCAGTACTCACAAATTAAAAAAAAAATTAAAGGGGGAGATTTTGGGTTCAAACTAATTTTAAAAATCTCTCCATTTAATTTTTTTTTGATAAGTACTTTGAAAAGGAGAATGGGCGCTTTTGTATGGCCTCCGTCCTCAGACTGTAACAAATTGAACAATACGTCATTTTAAAGCTTGTTAGAATGGCTTTATTTTATTCTATGACACCAACCACCGCACTCGTGCGGGGGAATAAATACAAACAAACAAACATTTTGCTTCAAAAAAATGTCATTTTCGGTTTGGGTAATATCGTCCAATTCTTTTGACTTGCCAATATCCGGGGGTATGCCTATACTCCGACTTTTAATTAGCTACTGTAAAATGACACATCTTACTGTCACTTATGTGTCAAAATGTATGAAAAATGTTGATACTATCATTTAGCTCGCTAGCTGTCATTTTACTGCAGCTAATTAAATAATAATAATAATATTTAATCAGTATTAAAATTGAATTGAAATTAAAAGTCCGACTATAGACTATTCTATCCATCCAAAGTGCGATGGAGAGAGTTTCCTCGTTTCTGTCGTGTGTTTCCTCGAGGTAATGAGTGTTATGACAGTAGCTTATAGTATGCCACCAACAACGAAACTCGTGCAAAGAAAATACAGCGATTTTGTTTTTCGTAATAATATTATTTTTATCATAAACAGTTTTTCGTACCTACCTATTATTTAATTTACAACATTATTTTTTGTTTACACTAAACCCGAAAAGGGGTCATTCATTGTACTCATCATTTTGAACAACTTTTTCTATGGGACCAACCTTGAAATCTCGAAAATAAAAAACAGCTTTTTCCTACATTTTGACGAGTTATGCGAACATAAATGTAGGGAACAGCTGATTTTATTTCGCGATATCATGGTTGGTCACATAGAAAAAGTTGTTCAAAATGATGAGTACAATGACCGCTTTTCAGGTTTAATGTAAACAAAAAATAATTTTGTATAGTGTTCTTTACGGTGAAGCTACTTGTCTTATGTTGCGCCTTTACCGCCACATCCGCAAAATGGTTTATCGAATACCTAGTTTTAAAATGAATTAATCGCTGTTTCCTGTGTTCACTTAGTTTATTTTTATATTATTATTATTTTACTATGTCATGTAAGTTCAACAAATAATGCAATAAAACAAGAACAATGGCAGTTACTATATTTATTACTCAAAAATAACACTATTCATCTAAATCTACAATAATTTCGTCTAGAAAAGTTGCCGGTAATAAGATGTCATTTTGATGCCTTTTTTTTTTTTTTTTACGGGGGGAAATCCTCATGGACTACCTCCGCCTGGGGAAAAGGCGGAGGGGCGTGCCGGACTCTTACCGGCTAAAACCACCCCGGTGTCTCCTCGCACGTGCGCGCGGGGCCGCGGGAATCGAAATTCTTCCGCAGCCCCACACTAGTGCTGGCCCGGTCTGTCCGGGCCTCGTCTCCTGCACGGGTTAGTGAGGTGTTTAACTACCCCGTGCATCGCCTCAGAGGCGCACGCCGACACCCGCGCGCGCCTTCGCCGCGGGTCCATCAAATAGGGGGCGAGGACTTCCCCAAGTACCACGCCCCTGGACCCATTCATGGGGGCCGGAAAAGGGCGTTGTCCGCCCTTCTCCTGCGCCCGGTGCGCCTTCTGCGGCCGGGGAAGGGAGTCGAGATCTCCCTCTCCCGTTCCGCAGTTTCCTTCTGCGACATCACGTCCTCGCAGAAGGACACCACCGCGTCCCACGACTGCGCTACCGACCATCCTCCGCACAACGGCCGGCAGCGACAGATCGCCTCCTACCTCATTTGTGAGGACACGGCGCTTCTCCTCCCAAGCTACACACTCGGCGAGCGTGTGTTGCGCCGTGTCCTCCCCGCAATGGACGCAATGGTGGCACCGAGCGTCCGGCTCCCTGCCTATGCGGCACAGGTACTTGCCGAAGCAGCCGTGCCCCGACAGCACCTGCGTCACTCTAAACGACAGGGAGCCGTGCCTTCTCCCGAGCCAGTCGTCGAGTACTGGCCGGGTCATTTTGATGCCTCGCCCAACCCAAATACCATCTACTACTACTGTTCTTCGTCCAGTTAGGCACGAACAGTAATAATTGCGGACGGACTCCCTTCCCGTCGTTCTTGTATTTACTACAATGTAGGAGTAATATATCCGATTGGATACATGACGGGATTGAACACGACCTCTCAAAAGCACTCCTTCAACATTAAGCTGGTATTGTGCTAGGTCAGGAATTAAGGTTTCGCATACTTCGATGCAGTAGACTCCATTTCTTATATGCTCGCTCAGGTAAGATCGGGCGAGCTTTATTTGATAGGTGCCTAGTGCTATTAGCACTAGATCCTCTTCGCTTAATACTGGGAATGCCAGCGCTCGTACAGCTTCATCCGTGATAGTATGAAATGCTGCCCTCTGTCGATTGAGATTGTTTTCCACAACGTAATCACCCAAACTATTTGGCTGGTGAAGTCTTTCTTGGATTTCTCTGATTATTTGGTTGGCAAGTGGCGTGTTTGTCACTGGCTCTTTAAACGTGTTTGTTAGAGCGGCAGCAATTCGTACATCTTCGAACATATGAGGCAGTGCTCTGTTGAAATATTCATGCCTTAATATTTTAAAATCACGTTTTAGGCGACCATTTATTACCTCCACTACCCATCTGATTATTGTCACCAGCCGGGATTTATTTGCATCTTCAGTGCTGAGTTGTAATTCGGCCCTACTCTTGGTGGGACGCATATGAGCATTATAACCATGCTCTTCTACATCTCCAAGAGAGTCCCTGAAGCCTCTGTCTAAGATGAGTACGTCGCCAGCATGAAGTACAACATGTATTGGAGCTTCGTTATGAATTGATCTCGACATAATCGTAGCATCTGATGTCGTTGCTGCGTGCGGTCCGGTAACATCAACAATAAATCCATCCGTGCAGACAATTAAATGTGGTTTTAAAAGGTTACGGAACTTATGCAGACTATATGACTGCTTTTGAAATAAAAAATTGCTACTTTTTTGGATGAATATATAAGTACCGTTAAAAATTAAAATGGCTCTAGTCCCATTGTCTCCATACAATGAGTTTGGAATAGTTAGGTTCCGGGAAATAATTTCTTGACGACTTATATGATCCCATCCTAAATGCATAGGAACAAAGTCGGCCAACAGACACTCACGAGCTTTAGTCAATTTTCTCTCCAATGCTCGACGGCTCATCCCCAGGCGCGCAGCCAATCTTTCGTCAAGTTCTCCAGGCCTTACCTTCATCATATATGCCCCCAGCAATGTCTTGGGGCGCCGTGATTGTTCCAAGGAAGGAGTTTCTTCTAGAATCCTCTGGAATTATTCGTGGGTTAGCCCGACACAAAAATGTAATTCCGTAGCTGTAATATTTTCGATGATACCATCGAAAATATTACAGCTACGGCAGCAGCGAAATTAAATAAGTGTCGTTCATTATAAGCCGTGACAAGTGTATTCAACATGTCTTTTATTTGCTCTGGAGTAAATGAAGAATTATTTAATTCATTCAATTGTCTCCATGAGTTCCCGGTTAAATGGTTATCACATACACGAGCACTTACTGGGACGTACAATTTATTTTCAATCAACATTCTTACTTTGATGAATTGAGGTATTCTCAAAAGATTTTGCATTGTGCAGTTTGAAAATATACAACGTCGAGATGTATTCGCTGCTCTTCTATACTCTTAACATAGTAAAAATACATAAAATAAGTGTAGAACCTAAAACTAACATTAAAAAAATTAATAAAAAAATCATGGTTCCTTTCCTGCACGAGTTACGTTGTTGGTCTCATACAATAAAATAAAGCTATTTTTATGATCTTTAAAATGACGTATACCACATTTTGATACACCACTGGGGACGAACCGCCCATTCTCCTTTGTGAGTACTGAGCTCAAATCTTAATTTTGAACTTTCGAATAAATTCTAAGTTCTGCAATTCCCAGATAAACCATAATTTTTAGGGTGTTAGGTTAGACTATGCTAACTAGTTATCACAAAAAAACTGAACCAGAAATGTTCAACAGAACGAGATAAAAATTTGGTGAAAATTACGAAAATAAATCATTAAAAAAATTATATCTCGAAAACTACGAAAAATCGTAGAACATACATGGGGGTGATTCGGATACTCCTCATCATAAACTATCTAAATTTTACGTTTGAACGTCAACTCCCCGGCCACCCTGTATATACAAGATTTTAAAATTATGTTATTCTAAAAGTAAATTAAGTAAGTACCTTTTTGGTTTATGACCTAGAGGCTAGGATCTTTATTTAAGTTTAATTATGAAATTCAGTGTTTTACTAAAGGTTTTAATTATATATAATAACTTACTTTTTGATTTAGTTGTTGAGTATCTTTTCCGCTCTCTGCATTGAGTTTGGTCAACATTTTGATGTCCTGTAAATTTAATATTCTTAGCTATTGTCAAATTGCATAGAATGTAAACATGTATAAATATGCTATCTATGCAATAAAAAAAGATTTCAACATAAGATTATCAGTTCCAGAGATTATTATTTTATTTTATTTATTAAGGGATAATAAACAACTACAACATATTTAATACAACAGGTTAAACAAAACTATAAATAGCAATGTATTAACTCCTACAAACATACTTACAGTTACAAACAACTTCACCTCTTTGTAATATTAGTATAGATATGATACAAACCTGTTATCACATAATTTGGCTGTGTCCTTGAAACATTTGATGTGGAAGCTAGAGCGGGCTGGCTTATTATAGCCTGAATTTTTCTTGAAGCTAGGGCCGGCTTGCTGATTATAGCTTCAATGTTTGATTTTGAAGGTAAGGCTTCATTTTCTGAAATATAATTAAATATCTATATTCAGTTGAGGCTCAATAAAGCAATCATGCAAAGGTTTGGAAAGAAGATAAGAAATCTGAACCAGCAGACCTTTGGTAGGTCTCAACTCTTGTCCTACACTGTCCTCACATAACTATTGTTTAGGATAATTGTATTTGTTACACAACATTTTGAGTTTCAATGAGTAACCATGGAGTTAGTGCTTCTTCGTCTCCATAGGAAATCAACACTTTTAACGAGGCAACTAAAGTCGGACTATTCATAAGTTCATGATATTGGTTTACATGAATAAAAATATATTTGATCAATTGATTGAATTACAAATTATTAGTAATAAAAGACACATACCTGATGTGTTAAAATCAGATTCTTTTATTTGGAATATATCAGAGGTTGACATAACCATTGCTTCACCGAGTGATTGTGGTTGCAGATCTAGAATAATATTAAAAATATTGTCTATATTATTATTTGTTTCAACAAAACAACAGCATTGATGAATATAAGTAGATACTTAACAATTAATAGTATTACCTGGGATATATAGTGTTGGAATTGCTAATTTAGACAGTCTACCAGTTGGATACTTATGAATTTCTTCAAAATGTCTATGACAGACACGTTTGTTGCTATAGATTGTATGATGATCCAATGTAGCTATTTCACCACCAATGTTTAAAATCCAAGTTTTCAATTTCTCTGCACTTGTCTCTGGATTCGGGAACAGGTGTAGAGGCACACCTGAAAACATGAAACAATAAATTAGGTGTGTAACTTAAATCAATCACTGGAGGAACTATGGTGCCGATTCTGTTGTACACTGTAGTGTGTTAGGTAGGTTAAGGAAAACCTATTAATTAAACACTACTTGAGTATTAGATTTAAACGTTTATTAACGCAAAATATAATAACATAAACTAAAACAATAATGCGCGGCGCGAATTATAAAAATGGCATGCATTCGCCGTAGAGGTTTGTAGCGGACTGCTGAGGGCGTCCGAGGGACGCGGCCGTGCGCGGGAGGCGCGGGCGGCGGCGCGGCGATCCGATCGTGGCTTGTTTGTTCCACGCGTAGCTCGTAGGTATTGACGGCGTGCGGCACAGCGCGGGCGCAGGGCTCCGCTAACCGTGGCGCGCGGTCGAGCGGTAGGTAGGCAGTAAGGCGGTGTACAGACTCATGAATGTTTTAGGCCGTGTACACACGATTGTGAGTATTTAATTAAGAGTAGTTATTATACATATTTATTACTGTTGTATGTACATGTTACATGTGATTATATTGTGTGTAATATGTATGTATAGCCTACATCACTCCCCCGCTGAGACCGGTTCACGGGCGATAGTGACGCGGAAATCTTACTGTTCTTCCGCTTCTTGTTTTTATTTCCGGTGATGATGGTGCTTGCGAAGATGGTGGTCGTGGTGGAGCTTGTGGTAAAGGTGGTGGTGTTTTCGGAGACGAGCCATCGTTGTTGTTAGCCATGTACGCTGGTTTAAGCCTATCAATGGTAACGGTTATGTGTTTTCCTTGGACGTCTATTGTAAATGTCTTTGCTCCTCTTTCTACGACTTTGTGCGGACCAGAGTAAGGTGATTCCAATGACTTTTTTAACGGTCCTTTTCGCAGGAAGACATAGCTGGCTGTACTAAGTTCTTTAGGTACGTAAAACATTTTCTCACCATGGGTGGATGTTGATGCAGGTGACAGTTTCGATATATGTCTTCGTAATCGTGCTGCGAAATCTGCTTCATCTATGATGTCATGGGTGTTTGATGGTTTCAAGAACTCACCAGGTAATCGAAGAGGCTCGCCGTACACCAACTCAGCTGTAGAAGTTTGGAGATCATCCTTCCAGGCGCTCCTCATTCCTAGGAGTACAAGAGGAAGTACCTCTGACCATTGCGTGTTGTTATGGCACATTATGGCGGCCTTGAGCTGTCTGTGCATTCTTTCCACCAGTCCGTTGCATTGTGGGTGGTAAGCTGTCGTAGGACAATGGTAGGCGCCTATAATTGACGAGATGCACTGGAACAGTTGAGAGTCGAATTGTTTCCCTCTGTCAGTTGTAATCTTCTCCGGACACCCGAAGCGCGCGACCCAGCCAGAAATGAAAGTGCTAGCGCAGGTCTCTGCTGTGATGTCTGCTAGAGGGTAGGCTTCTGGCCATCGAGTATACCTATCTATAGCTGTAAGGCAGTACCTGAAATTAGAAGAAGGTGGCATAGGGCCTATTATGTCAAGGTGGACGTGGGAAAAACGATTGGAAGGAACAGGGAAAGATGAAAGAGGAGATTGGGTATGGCGGGTAACTTTGTTGCGTTGGCAATCAGTGCATTGTTGAGCCCATTTTCTGCAGTCTCGACGAATCTTAGGCCACACAAATCGTTCTGATACAAGTTTAGCTGTTGCATTGGGGCTTGGATGACTGAGATTGTGTAGGTTGTTGAAGATTGCTTTTCGAAAAGTTGATGTTATGAATGGCCTAGGACGAGAAGTAGACTGGTCACAGTATATGTATCCGTCCATAGCTTTTATTCTCTCTAACTTTAACGCTGTGTTGCTATTTAGCAAACTCTGTAACTCACGGTCATTTTCCTGTTCATTTTGAAGTGCTTTGTAGTCGATGGTAGTGTCGATACTTTCCAGTCGTGAAAATGCATCGGCGACTACGTTGTGATTTCCTGAGATATGATTGATTTTGGTTGTAAATTGAGAGATGTAGTCGAGATAGCGGTGTTGACGAGGTGAGCAATTGTCTCTTTTTGTAGTGAAGGCGAATGTGATGGGTTTATGATCGGTGAACACTTGAAATGTTCTCGCTTCGACCATATACCTAAAGTATTTTATTCCTTCGTAAATGGCGAGCAATTCACGGTCGTACGTGCTATATCTTGACTGAGCAAGAGATAACTTGCGGGAAAAGAATCCTAGCGGTTGCCAGCTGTCATTGGTTCTTCTTTGTTGTAAGACAGCTCCGATGGCCACGTCTGAAGCGTCGGTAAAGATTGCTAACTCAGCTTGTGTATCAGGATGCGAGATGAGAGTGGCTTCTAACAAGTTATTTTTGCATGCGTCGAAAGCTTCTTGAATCTCAGGTGTTATAGTGATGGGCGTGTTTCCTTTAATTTTTGGACCACTTAAAGCTTGATTGAGCGGGCCTTGTATTTGAGCGGCGCCAGGAAGAAATTTTCTGTAGAAATTTATCATCCCTAAAAATCGTCGTAACTCCTTAGCATTTTTAGGGATGGGGTATTCTTGAATCGCCTTTACTTTTTCAGGCAGGGGTCGTATTCCAGCTGCAGATACATGGTAACCCAAGAATGTAATTTCGTTAACACCTAATACGCACTTATTGGTGTTGATTACCACGCCATACTTTTTTAATTGTTCAAAAAGTTTTTGTAGGTGTCCAATGTGCTCTGTCTCCCCTTTTGAGAACACGAGGATATCATCTAAGAACCCAAACGTAAATTCGAATCCTTGCAGAATTTCGTCGAGGAACCTTTGGAAGGTCTGCGCAGCATTTCTTAAACCGAATGTCATTGCGGTGAATTCAAAAAGTCCGAATGGTGTTGTGATTGCTGTCTTTTTAATATCGTCTTCGAATACTGGTATTTGGTTAAATGCTTTTACGAGGTCAATTTTTGAAAAGATGGTGGATCCTGACAGCTGGTATGCGAAGTCGTGGATGTGCCTGACTGGGTACCGGTCAGGTATTGTTCGCGCATTTAAAGATCTATAATCGCCGCATGGCCTCCAGCCGTCGTCTTTTTTAGGTACCAGGTGTAGTGGAGATGACCATGGACTTTCTGAACGACGAGCTGTGCCATTTTGTAACATTTCCTCAAATTCTTTCTTCGCGATCTGTAGGCGATCTGGTGCCAAACGACGCGGTCGTGATGTTACTGGAGGACCGGATGTTGTCCGAATATGATGCTTTGTGTTATGTATTGGTACACTATTTGAACCAGCTGGTCTGGTTATCTCTGGATAACATCGTAATAGGTTGAGATATGTTGTATTACCAGTAAATGTTTTCAAGGACAGGAGTTCGTGTGTTATTTCGTGAGACGAAGGTGCGCCGACGGTCAGATTCGTAATCGAGTCGATTAACTGTTGTCGTCTGCAGTCGACTAATAAATTATAAAAACTTAAAAAATCGACGCCTATTATAGGTTTTGAAACTTCTGCTATAATGAACTTCCAAGTAAACTCACGACGTAATCCAAGGTTGAGATTAAGTTGGTATGTACCGTATGTAGGTATCGGAGTACCATTTGCAGCGACAAGTTCGTAGTTGCATTTATTATGATAGCGCAGCTGATTACGTAATAACGATTTAGGGTAGGCGCACACGTCTGAACCTGTGTCTACAAGAAACTGTATGCCGGTACGTTTATCTGAGATAAATAGGCGGCCTTTACAGGTAGAGCAGTCGTCAGCCGCCATTACTGACTGCTTTTGCAGTTTTCCGACTTAAAATCGCAAGGCTGAATACATTTGGTGGCCTTTGAACCAAATTTAAAGTGGTACCAACATGTTGGATATTTATTTCGTGAATGGGATCGACTCTGGCGGGATTTTGATCGGTCGTCACGCCTTGTTGATCGGCCTGCGCGGGAAATATGGTCCACTTTTTGAGTTAGTAATTGCATTTGTTTTGTAAGTTCCATCATTTGTTTCGACAAAGTTTCCATGTCACTCATTTTGTTGTAAAAAGTTAAGTTTTTGTTCACTTTTGAGTCCACACACTCCGCACCGCACTAAAGTTCCAGGTAGCACTAGCACGTGTTTACTGTTCGGGGTCACCACTGTAGTGTGTTAGGTAGGTTAAGGAAAACCTATTAATTAAACACTACTTGAGTATTAGATTTAAACGTTTATTAACGCAAAATATAATAACATAAACTAAAACAATAATGCGCGGCGCGAATTATAAAAATGGCATGCATTCGCCGTAGAGGTTTGTAGCGGACTGCTGAGGGCGTCCGAGGGACGCGGCCGTGCGCGGGAGGCGCGGGCGGCGGCGCGGCGATCCGATCGTGGCTTGTTTGTTCCACGCGTAGCTCGTAGGTATTGACGGCGTGCGGCACAGCGCGGGCGCAGGGCTCCGCTAACCGTGGCGCGCGGTCGAGCGGTAGGTAGGCAGTAAGGCGGTGTACAGACTCATGAATGTTTTAGGCCGTGTACACACGATTGTGAGTATTTAATTAAGAGTAGTTATTATACATATTTATTACTGTTGTATGTACATGTTACATGTGATTATATTGTGTGTAATATGTATGTATAGCCTACAACACCGAACTAAACTAACTAAACTATCACTAAAATTCCTTACTTTTGGCTATGAGAATCTTAACGCTATTCTGCAAAATAAGATCTCTAAATTTAAAAATAATTTTGACACATCTAAAATCAAATTTGACAATTATTGCGACTCCACGTGGTACTTGTTTGCCGTACCACGTGATCTTTTTTTAGAGCCGTAGGCGCGCATATGTGCGGCCTCGACTTGTTTTGTATGGAATTTTTTACTTTTTGTATGGAAAATATAAAAAAATATTACCAACACGTTGAGTTTTATAGGTTTACAGATTGCAAAGGGGGTCGAAATTTTCATTATTTTTGCGATAGGACACACCGTTTTCGAGATATAAGCAAAAGAAAAGAAAAAAAGATACAGTACTGTTTTTGCATCTGAAGTCGAGGTGTTGGTGTGAATTTTAGTTCATGACAACTAATTTTATTCCACACCTTTTTAATCGCAATTAAAAATAGTCAGATTTAGTTAAGACAATCAAAATTTTTGGTGAAAAACGTAAAATTCAGAATAGCAAAATTGCCATTTTCACTAAATTATAATCTCAGTGCCATCTTAGTGCTGTCAAACTAAAATTTAGTTAAGTTACTCAATGTCACTTTAGTCAATTTCAGAATGGGAAATCGTCGTTTGACAGGAATAAACTAAATTTTGGTGATTTTTAGTCTAGTTTAGAGAATTTTGTGACAAGAGAATCGGCACCTATACCTCATTCAGCGCAGCTTGAGACAAAGACTAAGGCATTAAGTCCACCTTTGTACCTTTTTTGTGTGAAAAGTTTAAATAAATAAATAAAGTACAATAGACAACAATAAACAATCATAAAAATATATTTATAACAAAAAGAAATTGTGTTATGCTAGTCTACTTGAAACATTTATTTCTGTTAGTTTTATACTTCACCATGAAAGGAAGATAAAATAAAATAAGATAAGATTGCTTACATTTTGTCTCAAGCCAAGTAGAATGGGTAAATTTTATAAAAACACCATTTTTACAAAATAATATTAGATAAATAGCTATTAGCCCTTTGATGTGAAACATGAAGTTAATTTGTACTAAAAATAAAATTCATACATGGTGTTTCTAATTATCTATCCAGCACTATAAACAATTAACTTAGCATAATTATTTATCATAACGGTCCACTTGGGAGATTGGGACAGAAGGAAAGTCATATTACAAGTATTAGATTATCAAGAAGGGTCTCAATATTAAAGTATTTACCAATTATTTACATCGAACAACCAGTTCTGTAAACCACTCAATATTCACGGAAAGATCAAATGAAAGGTCATACTATAGCATTGGGCCATTGGTTATAGGTTGGATTCACGGCTATGTATGGACAGTTTAGATTATAAGAACGACAATCAAGGCAAATCATACCGATCCTATTGACATTGACCTTCTTCTATGCATTATATTTAATGTACTCTGGTGCTATTACCATAGCGATATGGGGATATGTGAATCATAGTAGCGAATAGAGTGACTGTAAGCCTTCAGGTTTGGCATAAAGTAAAGGTAAAAAAACTAAATTTACTTACCGT
This sequence comes from Brachylomia viminalis, assembly GCA_937001585.2. Lineage (NCBI taxonomy): Eukaryota > Metazoa > Arthropoda > Insecta > Lepidoptera > Noctuidae > Brachylomia > Brachylomia viminalis. The sequence continues at coordinate 20,601,141 of OW443307.2, forward strand.
CTTTCCTAACCACAGCACATCCAGGTACACAGCAAGAATTTTGTGACATGGTTGAAGTTCACTGTTCACTATTCACAATTACAGGTCCAAACTCAAAAGAGTGCCTATGCGTAGAGTTCACAGTAACTTCACAAGTTCTGGATGATGTTTAATTGTTTACAATACGGCGTCACACTGAGGAGGATACACAACTCAACACGAGCGTACGAACGAATTGTAAGCAAGGGCAGCAACACGGAGGAACGGAAGCTCAACTCAACGTGGATAGCAGCTGCACTTTCAAAACAACGAGAACTTTATTGCAAAAAGAATGCGCACGAGCAGTTACACTCTCACGCAGCCAGCCATTTGCAATTCAAGTGTGCCCATATAAAAACAAAATTTTAGACGTTTTTTAAACCAAATTTGACTTCTGCATTAATGTGCTGATAATAAAAAACCTCATTATTCTCGAAATTATATATTCTGCTTTTTTATAAATTTACTACAAGAATAACATGGGACTTTAATTTTATTTCATGATTTATAGTTTGTTAAACTCCCAGCCTATGAATAATATATTTAACCATAGCAACACCGTAATTTTGTTTACCCTATAGTTTTGATAGATGGAGCTGTTTGAAATAAAAAAAACTGAATTTTTGTTTTACTCCAAGTTGCCATAGCATGGTCCAGCCAAAAGTAATGATCCAATCCACTCGTCCGTAATCTCGAAACCTGTGCCCTTTAATTTCTGTGATGTCTCGACCACTTGAGATACGTAGGAAGTCATGGAATCGCAGTTATCAAGACGAATTGAAATTAATGTCCGAAGCAAACTTATTTTGCGCTGATACCCCGTGTCATCAAATAACTGTTTCAGTTGGCTCCACACACCATTTACTGTAGTCTCATTCTTGATATGCACGTATAATGAACAGTCAATAGTCATCACAAGTTTAGCTTTGGCTTTCTTCGACTCAACTTCACTGATTGTTTCCGGCACGTTTTCAATGTCAATGCCCTCAAGTAATAAAAAATTACTCGTCGCGAACGCCCAATCATCGTAATTTTCGCGTCCTTTGAGTTTTGGTACATTAACTAAGTAACCCGACGTCGACATAATTACTTCCGCACAAAAAATTAAAGAAGAAACTAATAAATTAGCGTTCTGGGCCCATAACCTAATGAAACACACGTAGTGGTTGTCACAGACTAACTTATATTTATTTGTTATAACATGTAGGTAGAAGGTACAAAGTATTAGTAGAGGGAGCTAGTCATTTCGTATTGAATTATTTTGATACAAAATCTAACAAAGGCTGCGTTGTCTGTCAGTAAATGAATGGATTTAAGATTTTAACCTTTTACGTTGTCGAGAGTTCAACATTACATATCTGGTCTGGACTTTTGGACATCAGGGTTTATCGTGATGAAGCACTAAAACCGATATCATTGGACTAATTACCCAGGCTTTCCCGAGGTTGTCTCAAACAATTGATCGAATCGGTCGTTTGAGTAAGTGCAGATAGAAATGTCACCATTGCCACACATTCACCATTCAAAGCTGCTTAAACTTTCGATCCCCACGTACCTACGTGTTAGCTTTCTTCGAAAGTTTCCCCATTGCCTCATGCCTGTCTAAGTCAACATATTTTCTCTGCTCATGACCTATGCGTCCTGACAGAAATAGGTACGTTACAAAGATGTTAGATTAGTGTTTTTTGAATGAACACGTACGCATTCAAGATCACATCCACAATGTCATGTCGGAGAAAGAAATGTGCCAAAAATCGTGAAATGTATGTGTTACTGGCCGGGGCAGCTCGACTACGCTGCCGCTGTGGAGAATTTTCTTCTAATTGACCGTGTAAATACGCCAGCACAGTGATTTATTTAATGCACAGTGCACAGTGATTTATTTAATGTAGAGTTTAGAATACGAGAGGAAAAGAAAAATGTTTTGTTTATTGCTCAATGTCTCAAACATATCTTTTTTACACCCTGTTAATTCCTCATTGTGAGACTGTTAGAATGCAGCTGTTTGTTTTTTGCCAAAGAATGAACCACACCCCCTCTTCTTGTAAGCTTGGTAAAATATTTTATCAAGACAAATAACGGTGTGCTCTGTGCAATCCTGTTCAGTAGTTTTTTTTAAAGCTTATTGGGATGAATATAATATATGTGTATAGCAAAACTTTCCCGAAATTGCTACGGCCTTGACATCCAAACCGGTTGTGAAAACTCACTTAAGAAAATGGCGCTGGCATAAATGTCACCATTGTATTCATAAAAGGTTATGGACCAATTCTACGTTAGTTATCTATTGTTGAAAATCTATGCACGCATTTGTTGTCTTATTGTTTTAATCTTGATCGACTGGCTGTAACGTTGTACTAAAACAGAATTTGCATACAACTCCGTAGGTACTTTATGACTACCTTCGTTCGTCTGCCCATTGTAAAATCCTTACGTCATCGTCTGTGGAAAGTCTTGAAATTTCTGTTTACCATAACGAATGAAGGCAAACTCCCACTCGTTTGTCTAGCGTTTTGTGTGAATTGACTTATTGGCAAAATAAATGGGTACCTAGGTACTATTAAAGTATACAGTTTTGAGCTTCGCAGGAACCTCACTCATCTGCGACTTTGTTGGGCTGCAACATAATCGTAGATGAGTGTAGGTACAATCTTGCATTGGATGGGTGTCTGTTCTTACACATCGAAAGTCCCACTCTGTACACAAGATAAGCCCATTAACTCGTATTTTATTAATGCAGGTATAGAATCTTACTCACCTGCAGTCCCGCGGTTATGTTGGGCTCTAAACATAATCGCAGATAAGTGTACAATCTTGCCTTTGATGGGTGACAGTTCTTACACCTCGAAAGTCCCACTAAACTCTCGAGAAACCCTTTAATTCGTCATGTATTCACGAAACATAGTATCGACCGTGACAGTTGACTGTCGTTTCTGCCAGTCATCAGCCTAAAAACCAAACCTACCTGACCTTTATATACCTTTGACCTACCAAAAAAGGTCAAAGGGCAATCCCTTCGTATAAAATACAGCGTGTATCTATTTATTATGCATGGATTGTGGTCAACTGTATATTTATATCCGCAGGGAGGCAACAACGCCGGACACACGGTGGTCGTCGATGGCCAGGAGTTCGACTTCCATTTGCTACCGAGCGGTATTATAAACCAGAAATGCATCTCTGTTATTGGTAAGTAACCCTTATTGTTACTACAGTACAGTTTTGGTAAACTTTTCAGCTCGTCAGAGTACACGCGAAAAATTTTTGAAATACTCGTTGTCCAGTTCTCGTTCTTCACATCAAGTTTGAAATTGAAAATTAGAAAAAATTAAACAAAAACGTCTTAATATATTGCTTCGTCAAACCCACAGAGCACGGAGACGCCTCGGCGACCGCTGTCAGAGACGGACTGTGAACACTTTTCATACAAACTAAGCGTGTCTGTGAACATCACCGTTTACTCATAGAAACTGGCGGCCCGTGACAAATCTAACGAAGGAACACCGTCTCTAGTCGCTGCCTGTGAGGCGATTTCGTGCTCTGTGGTAAAACCTGATCTCAAAGACTGTTAGGCTCTGGTAACAAATGGAGGGATTATAGGCAAATTAACCCAAGGCCTTCACCACAATGAAGTCATGGTGGAGAGATAAGCTCGTATACACACACACCTTCCTATGGGGGTAGGTAGCACAGAACGCCATCTGCTACGGTCCTTACTACTCTGTCTTTTTGCTCCTTGCTTGATACTCCTTTTTCTAGTATGAATAACGAATATAGTCTATGCTCCCACTGCTGGGACACAGGCCTCCTCTTTGTGAGAAGGAGTGGGCCGTAATCCACCACGCGGGCCCAGCCCGTGGTGGTGGATGTCACTTGTCTTCGAACTTTTGGTTCTAGGACAATGCCGGTTTCCTCACGATGTATTCCTTCACCGTTTTGAGAGCAGTGGTGATGAATACACAAAGTAAAGTGCCTGCTTGGGTTCGAACCCACGACCTACAACTCGTAAGTCGCGGCTGTTACCACTGGGCCACCACTGCTCCCCTTTTAAAATGACCCACGGTCTAATCGCTGGTCACAGTTCACTTGTCGCTTATTTTTCTACGAGGATGCCTGTCACCTCTAGATTTTTATATTTGGGGCCTTTGGGGTCACATGATGATTTTTATGTTTGCTCGTAAAATGTAAAACATGTTACTAAATACAGAACAATATCTTATCGGAGCCAATAGCCAGTTTATTCGAAAATAGCATTTGAATTAGCGGAGTATTTCCTTTATGCATAAACAATACCAATATTTTCCAGCGCTGTGACCTAGAATAGTTCGATAAAGAAATTATAATAATATTTCTTGGCATAGAACTTTTCATTTGGAGTTTACAATTCCAAGATCACGAACTCACAGCACGATATTATCGTAGGATTAGTGTCAACACAGATATTCACATTCTTAAGAAGTAGCCTTCGCCGCTTGACAAAAATTGCATTCATTGTTACGTCAGTTTTATTTTGCAATACTTAGGGATATGTGCAGTACGCCTGCACATTTGAGAATCTAATGAAATTGGGCCCAACTAATCTAAAAGTACCATCGATTCGAAAAGAAGTAGGGACTACCTATATGTTACAGCTTCGAGAATCAAAACTTAGATTGGATTTCACATAGATTGATTTGAAAATCAAACGGGGACGAACAGGTATTAGAATGAGAATCCGCACTCGCAAAGGTACTAACAGTCTATAATATTGATCAAAATAATACGCTTTTGAGTTATCTGTTCGTGTTTCTCTCAAAAAGAGTAACAGTAAAAAGTGTTCAATTTAGAAAAATCTTTAAAGTTTTGTGACGTTAGTAGTAGCACACTACCGTGATAATTGACCGATAACACTGCTATCTATCCTTGAACGGTTGCCAAAAGCTTGCATCATTATAGTACATCTCTACGAATCGCCTGTCTGTCTCACTTCTCTAGTATGGAACAAGGAAAAAAAGAAATAGCTATAGTAATAAGTACCTTTAATCATACCTAACGCTGATCACACAACACGTCTCTTGAATACTTTTAAACCGACTTCAAAAAAGGAGGAGGTTCTCAAGTCGGTTGATATATGTTTTTTTGTAAGTTTGTTACCTCAGAACTCCGTTATTTATAAACCGATTTGAAAAATTCGATTTTTATTTGAAAGTACCTATATAAATTTCAGATTGGTCCCATATGAGGAGCTGGCGAACAGAACCGGACTTGTCCACTACTATTCAAAAGATGTTTTTTTTTCGAATCGTGATGTCTTGACCTAGTTTCGTCGATCCCTGTTAATATTTTCACCCAAAACCGGCTAGCAGTAGGCTAAAAAAGGCTTAAAAAACTAAATTTTCATACAAAACCGGACTAGTCCAATATCCAACACAAAGATTTTAAAAAAATATATTTTTTCATTCTAAAGCGAACTTGTCCTGTAATGTATTTATTTCATCAACACATTTTCAATCAAAACAGGAAATGTCTAACAAAAACGAAACACCACCACCACCACACCAAAGTCCACCTTTTTCAAACAAAACCGGTTTAGTCCATTTTTATTTCTTGAATAAGTTCCAGAATATAGAAGTAAATTAAAAATAGGTACCTCATGCAATAATAGAACTAATCCACCGACATATCCTAATGCAATGTAATACTATTAGTCTCCTTCATATACTGATATTAGTTTTTTAGCTACCGTGTAAAATTTATTTTCGTGGACTAATCCGGTTTTGTTCGCCAGCTCCTCATATAAATTTGGTCAAGTTCTGATGAGTGGTTTTTGAGTCAGCTTCAATAATACGTATTTTTTCGACTTAGTTTATGTTGATGATGTTGTAATAACTTCCAGTCACTGTTATTTACATTGCAAGTAGTGGTATACCACTTTGTTTGGGGTAGGTAGATACCACAACTACAAACTGAAAAACAACTTTAATTTCGGAAGTCGGTGCCTTTTGTATTTTTTTGCCAACGACTTAATTAATTCACTCCCCGACTTACTTACTGAATATATTTTGCCAAGTTCTCATCCGAAAGCCTTAAACACGATGTGTATACAATACCTCTCTAATCACTGTGACAGTGTCAACAAACTCTTGAAATATAGTTGCGTTTTCCCAACCGTGTTGGCCTCGGTTTCCACAACTTTCATTCCTGTTGGAAACGCTCCGTGCCGTTGCATTGGTATTGTTTTGACATAAGCTACTAATTGAATACGTACAGGATTTTCTTTAAACCTGCACCCCAATTGCGTAACACACTTTCTATCACAATCTGATGGATTTAGAATGAAATTCTTAATCCATTGCTTCATATGTTTGAAAAATTCGTCTGTTCAACAACGTAAATAACGCAATGAATGTTGTTGAGTTGTCTCAAAGAAAGGCACTGCCATTGATTATGAGTTACGCAATTACCACGCAGGTCTTAGCTATAAACTGTCTCCACTAGGTAGTACGTATTTAACCTTCAATAAAGTCCAAAGTCATCGTGTCGATTACCGTGCTATGAATGCCAGGAATGTTTCGGCTATTTAATGGATCAGGCGGATCAAACTTGTAAAATCTACCGTCAATCCATCAATTTGTTATGACCATAAAGAATGATTAGATGGTAGTTACCGACACGTGCCACGCTGGGACCTATTGTTAATATTTCCACATAATAACTAATAACTGTTGGAGTTTTTAAAAGAAGAGATCTTTCCATTTAGTCATAGTTGCATAAATATTATCAATATTCTAGTGCATTTCTAGAAATTCTAGTTCATAAATATTATCAATTTTCTAGTGAAATTCTAGAAATTCTAGTGCATAAATATTATTAATATTCTTTATTTTAGAAGTATTTATGTATGTATGTTTGTATTTTTGTATGTATTGTTACTTTTTGTTTTTATATTCTCATGTTATTTGTTTTATTTTATTCAGTGAATTGTTTTTGATTTTATGTATTTTATTTTCTCTTTTACTCTTACACACGCTGTCTACATCTCTAAATCTACTATCCTATCGCAGGTATGCTGGAAGAGATTTCATTAGATATAAGCATCACCTTTGTCCCTATTTTTGTGTTATTTTCTTATCTGTTTGTGTGTACATAGATGGTTAAGTAAATTAATAAATAATTCCATACTTCAATACTAATATTACAAATGCGAAAGTAAATCTGTCTCTCTGTGTGACTGTCGATGTCGGTCTATTGCCTTTTCACGTATGAACGGGTTTTTATAAAATTTTCAATACAGGTCGACCATGACCTAGGTAAGGAGATCGGATACTTCTTATCCCGGGAATACGTTCCCGTGGTATAATTTTCCGACCTCTACGGGGGCAAAGGCTAACTATAGTATAGTTAGAATCTCGCTGCAGACTCGGTCATAAATTATTCGAGTGTTTCGCTCTCTTTCCCACTCACGGGCCTTATGAGCAAGCCACGCCCACACGTAGTCCTGTGTATTACTGCAGTCGATGAGTGATATCGATAGTTTTATATATTTATAAATGGGTGATAGAAATAAATACACATTTTTTTTTTTTATTACCAAATTTACTACAAAGCATATTAAATATATAAACAAAAGAACGTTTATATAAAACTAAAAATAGAAAATTAAAATTCTTCGTCTGAGTCATCATCGATAATGGCCTTGAGCGCGCGCAACTAGCGCACATCCCTACTCCGATTATGATTTATGACCAAGTCTGCAGCGAGATTTTAACCATACTACGAGGGCGGGTCAATAAGTCCGTGACTTTTGGAATAAAACACAGATTTTTTGATAAATAAATCATTTTATTTTTCAACGTAGTCTTCCTTGAGCTCTATACACTTTGTCCAACTCTTCTCCAATTTTTTTATCCCTTCCAAAAAATATGATTTGTCGAGGTCCTCAAAATAGGCCTTTGTTTGCGAGATGACTTCATCATTGGAGTCAAATCTTTTTCCACCAAGCCATTTCTTCAGGTTTGGGAACAAGAAGTAGTCACTCGGAGCCAAATCTGGAGAATAGGGCGGATGAGGGAGCAATTCATAGCCCAATTCATGGATTTTTGCCATGGCAACTGCACATGTGTGCACCCTTGCATTGTCTTGGTGGAAAAGAACTTTTTTCTTGGCCAAATGAGGTCGATTTTTTTTCAAATCGTCATTGAAGCGGTCCAATAAGTCGGCATAATATTCCCCATTGATTGTTCTTCCCTTTTGAAGGTAGTCAATGTGGATTATCCCACGTGCATCCCAAAAAACAGTCGCCATAACTTTATTGGCTGACAAACCCACCTTGGCCTTCTTTGGCGCCGATTCACCCTTAGAAACCCACTGTTTTGACTGTTTTTTGGTCTCTGGTGTGTTGTGATGGATCCATGTTTCGTCCACGGTTACAAAACGGCGCAAAAACTCCTCCATATTGCGATTAAACAACGCCAAACCTTCCTGTGAAGTTGTTACACGATTGCGTTTGTGGTCGACTGTGAGCAAACGCGGCACCCATCTTGCGGAAAGCTTTCTCATGCCCAAGTGATCATTCAAAATTGAAACCACTGAGCCATGCGAGATCCCTACGAGATCCTTCCACAATCTCTTGCACTTTCAATCTTCGGTCGGCCAACACCATATCGTGAATTTTTTCGATTGTTTCGGGTGTAGAGACCTCAACTGGGCGTCCAGGACGTTCGGCATCTAGTGCTTGTACGGCCACAACGAAATTCAGTAAACCACTTTTTTACCATTGAAATCGATGGTGCAGAGTCCTCATAATATTTATCAAACTTAGCCTTGGTCTCGGTAATGGTTTTTTTTCGCAAAAAATAATGCTTAATAAGCACACGAAATTCACTTTTTTCAATTTTTTCCTCAAATTACTGGGTAGTCTGATAAAGATAGCTGTCGAACACAAACTAACTGACGCAGCAAGTTCAAATTTTGATAGGAGTCAACTGACAGATGCCTGTTGACAGGAGTAGTGTTGCTTTTTCAGTAAAGAGGTCAGAAATTCAAAAAGTCACGGACTTATTGACCCGCCCTCGTATAACATACCACAATAATAATGACCCTGTCAAATAACTTAATACCATTAGTAACTTACGATTACCTAAACGATATTTAGGCTACCACAAATGTTTCACGTGCCACTAGGATTGGTTAGCTATAATGGCTCCTTCAAAGAGGCGCGACACGCGACACGAAGGCACCGCAGAATTAAGATATTCATCCTTTTGTGAAATGGCGAATTTATAATGGTTTTTGGTATTGGAGTAAGGTTTGATGAAGCTCTAGAAAGAAAGGCGTATTTCTAGAGCTTTGACGAACTTTAGGCCAATAAATAGACGTAGGACAACGGACATGCAACTGAGTATTGCAGGCGCAAGAGTTAACGACTCTCGCATATAGGTGCGAGCGTGCGACGCGACAGCGCGACGCTACTCTTGTAGTACAATTTCTATGGAAATTATACTACAAGAGTCGCGTCGCGCCTGCGTCTGGGAGCCTTTATGATTTTCCAATGGATACCAATTGATTATCTGGTAATGCATTTCTGGGAATTCATTATCTTTTCAGAATATTTTATCCCTTATTTCATCTTTGTCAGCTTCATTGCATGCAACACAATCCCTCCCTCGGCCCATATTTGTAAAAAAATCTTGTCCTTCACGTTTTAATAATTTGTGTAGTCTTATTCTTTTCATGTCGATGGTACTTTGATTTTATATAGTTTGAGCCCAGTAGGTGGCCACGTTGATTGCGGCATCATTGGCATTCTTTAGGCCATCCGAGGTCCAAGTGTACGGGCACTTAGGACACTCCAGCAAGTCGGATATTGTCATGGTCTGATCAGAAGCTCTGTAATCTCCCACTTCGACAAGTTGTGTCGGTAGCGGCCTACTTGGGTAAACAAGCAAGCGCGTTGCCGTGTACGATTTCTTTGTGAGATATTTTTGGACGCAAATTTTATTTATATGTATGGTATGTTGTATGTATCACATGTAGTTTTATCCATTCCTAGTTGTTATTCCTGAATTATTTTATCATGATAAACTTATGGCTAAATTGGAAAACACACTTGCGTATCTACATTGTTTGTTTAAAAATACATATGAGCAGGTTTCGTATCCTTCTTTATGGCTGAATAAGCAACAATAATAAAGCCTAATTTGAACAAACAAGACATTATAAAGAAACGTAAAATAAAATGTACCGTTAGCATGTCGAATGATCAACAAATTAAATATCCTTGTAGCAAACGGAGCACGCTAATCTAAAATGCAAAAAAGAAATACTAAAATTTGTGACATTGGTAATCGAGCTCTGTACCAGGTACGGTTAGCGAAATCACAGTAGTATTAATAGGTTTACATAACGAGTCATTTATTGTCAAGGTTAAGGTATGCACGAAGATGTTAAGGTTTACTTTGCTGACGTTACTACGTTAATGCAGGGTACTTGTCATGGCATGTCATGTCATAACATGGCTGTCGTTATTGAGGACTTGTTTACGAATATATTGATGGAGAAGTGATTTGACCAGCTGTTGGGGATGTCAGAACATAAAGTAGCTGCTGTAGCTAGTTTGCTGTTTTTCGGTTTAATAAAGGGTACCTATAGGTAATTTCAAGCACTTGATACATTACAGCAGACTGCTCCGTTGGTCTCGTGGTTGCAAACGCGACTGCTGAGCGTGGGATCCTGGGTTCGGTTCCCAGGTCTGGCAAAGTGTTATTGGGTATTTCGATTAGGATTTTTTTGTAACAGCCCGGAGTTTGAAAGTTGGCGGTGTGATACCCCCGTGCCTCGGAAAGCACGTTAAGGCGTTGCCGCGTTGGTCCTGCGTCTGATCTATCTCTGGTCGTGTCGGATTGTCGTCCCATCGGACTGTGAGAGTGAGGGAAGAGAGAGTGCACCTGTGTCTGCGCACACACTTGTGCACTATAATATCTCCCGCGCCGAAGGCTAGTCTCCGTTGAGATTGGGCCGCCATGGCCTAAATACGGTCTGGAGGACTATATTACATTACAGCTCGCTACATTGTAGGTACATGTAAAATACTGGTATTTAACTGAATACCAGTATTTTACATTTTGATGCAGATGCGTCCGGTTAGACAGGGAGCCGACCCCAACATAGCTGGGAAAAGGTTAGACAAATGTTGATGATAGAATTCAGCTTTGGGTCTGCGTTTTGTTGCTATCTTTATATTATATAATTTTTTTTAAACGTTGCCCCACACTAGGAATTTCTCATGTATCGTGGGTGCGTTTACAAACATTTAAACTCACACACACAAACAGCCAGACCCGGAACAACTACTTGCAAGTCATACAAATATTTGTTCCGTGCGGGGATCGAACCCGCGACACGTAACGCAGCAGTCAATCGCTTAACCACTGCGCCAACCGTGCCGTGCTGCAGGTCTTTCTCGGCCTACGTCGTAAAAAATGCAATAATTGGACTTTATAATCAAGAGGACGTAAAGCAGCAATTTATTTTGAGAATAGCAACCATCATACTTAAGTACTAACTTACCACACTTACGATACTTACTATACTTTGACAAGTAGTTTAAAGAGTCATCTAAAATGAGAGTTCCATTACCTATCTAAGGAGAATCAGTTTCATTATGAGACCTTATCTGGCTCACACTCATAATAACGTTACTATACACTTTGGCCCACTAGGATATCCCGTCATATCTTCCAACATATCGTCCCACGCACAAAATTACCAATTATATCCAGCAGTGTCTTCGAAAATCTGTTCTAAATTGCTCTTTATTATTGTCCAGGAAACGGCGTGGTGATCCACCTTCCCGGCCTGTTTGAGGAGCTGAAGAAGAACGAGTTGAAAGGCATGAAGGGATGGCAGGACAGACTCATCATATCAGACAGAGCCCACCTCGTCTTCGATATGCATCAACAGGTATCTTATCACTGTTACTAGCTACTTACAATTTGGCGGGCCAATTTGAGGCTCGAGAGCGCTCCTCGTTGATATCATGTCTAGTTTGAATAAATGACTTTTGATTTTATAGTCTTCATTTAGATAGTCTGGAATGGAACTAGGCTATAACTAGATCATGCTATCGCTATGCGTGATCGTTTCCTAGCTGACTGATCCTGAGAAGAAATGCCGAAGCAAACTCAGAGGTCATGGTCTCTTTTAAAGTCCAAACTTTTTGAAATTAGGATTTTATGTGAGTCGTAACAATGCAGGGCCACTGGGCCATGTCTGGAAGGGCCTTTTGAAGAAAGAGCCATTGCAGCTTTGAGTTGACCTGTCCTAACAGACGGCATGCATGCATCAGTCATCGTGTAGCTCAAACCTATTTTAGGGAACTCAACGACTCATCACACGGCGCTACCAGATCTGCAGAACATTTGCGTAGGCCGTATATAAAATACTCAAAACCGCCAGTCAACTATTAGTCATGTATTCTATCTAGCCTGCATGGTACTCACATTCACAGTCAGTTTTCTCTTTAAATATCATCAAAAATATTATATGTTGTCGCGTAAATCAATAATAATGAATGACATTATTAATTCTAAAACACTTAATAGTACAAAATGGTTTGTTGCTTGGTGTACATTGGAGTAGCTTAATTAATCGCAAGCCTTTTTGTCATCCAAGTAATCTTTAACGTTATAGAAGCCTTTTCGACAGAGTTTCTGTTTAATTGATTTAGAAAACAAAATTTAAATTAGTAAGTATACAAAAATAATATAATAAAAGAAACTGAAACAGCCCGATTTTTGGGATTGATCATTGACAAGCAATTAAATTGGAAAACTCATATTGACGAACTTTGTAAAAAAAATAGTACTTCGTCATAATGCTTTTTATAAGTTGGCACCGACTGTCAACACAGATACTTTACTTACAGCATATTACGGGCTTACTGAATCAGTGTGTATGTGTACTGACAGTTGCAAACCAATGTTTGTACAGCAGAGAATTCTAACCCTTCCGTCACTTTACATAATTATTAGAAATATCGCTGTTTGTAAAATCCAATCCTCATTTGTTTCCCCTTCGGATTAATAATACAGGTAGAAATAATATTTCTATGTATATTGTTACACATGTTTATACAAATAAATTAATCTTTATCTTATCTTTAAATTTATTGAGGCTCAGTTCTTTAACATGGCTACAGTTAGCGTTGCCAGGTCCTCATACCGAAAAGCCGGACAGAGCTGTGAGTTTGGCCTAACATTTGGGTCAAAAAGCCGGACATCCTGCATTTTCAACAATTTTAAATATTCGTGTAAAAAATATTTTTTTTTTTGGCCTAACATTTCGGTAAAAAAGCCGGACACTTTGCATTTTAGGGGATTTTTTGGTATTAATGTAGAAAATTAATGAAAACCAAGTTTTTTTGATAATTTACAATAAAACTAATGCCAAATTAGTCTAAAAGTACTTTATTATTAATCAGTCTCAATAATTCTTTCCTTAATTCAAATTAAATGCAACATCAGTCTAAATTATGTGTCTTAAATTCTCAATATATAAAACAAAACAGAACTTATTCTGTAAATAATCAAAACAAAACAAAACTTCTTCTCTTAATAACCAAAACAAATCTCTACTCTTATTAATCAAAACAAAACTTCTTTAAATAATATAAACTCGACACTTCTTCTCATAAATAATCAAAACAAAAAAGACTTCTTATCTTTCAATTAGACAGGCGCTCGCCCTCGCTCGGCCGGCCGGCGATGGCGCGGCGCCGGCTTCTTTCATTCGCGAATTCGGTCTCGATGCGCGCGAATTTTGAAATCTAAAAAGCCTAACAAAAGCCGGACAGGCCGGACGACGCTTATTTTGGCCGGACAGGCAATCAAAAAGCCTGACTATGTCCGGCTAAAGCCGGACGCCTGGCAACGCTAGCTACAGTGTGACAGTAAAAGTCAAATAAATGTTTTCTACCAAATACCTAGTAGAATAATAATACGGTTGATTAAATATAAATTCAGTTTTCCTTTTTCACTGATGCAAAAGATTCAGAATTCCAGAAACATTGATTCTTTTAATCAGCGGAGTAATTGCGTCACACTCATAAAATGACAATTGATCGCATTTTATTTCATTTTGACAGTTCAGCCACTTTCATTGCGTTATTTACGTTGTTGAGCAGACCTTTTTACAAACATATGAAGCAATGGTTTAGGAATTTCCTTAAAAAATATCGGATTCTGATTGAAAGTGTGTAACGCAATTAGTGTCCGACCGAAGGTGCAATTCTGGCCGAAGCCGAAGCCGAAGCCGATTAATCGGTATTCACCAAAACCTTCGGCCGAAGCCGAAGCCGAAGGTGTCATTGACCTTGAGAAATACGATAGTTACTTTGATCTCAGAATATACTAGATACATATTGTGAGAGCTTTAGAGATTTAGCCCAATAACGAGCCGAGTTACCAACATATACAAGAAGGTTTAAACAATGTAAAATATGAAATATTTAAAAACAAAACACTTATTAGAATTTTAAGACGCGCTCTCAAACTTGTTTTGACTCGTTTAGTTTACTAACTGCGATTCGTTTGGTCCGGTGCGGCGGCGCGGCGCGGCGAAACTGCTGCTCTGCACACTCTCCGTCTCGCTCTAGCATCGTTCAGTAAATTTCAAATTTTAACAACTAGCAAACCTTCGGCTTCGGCCAAACCTTCGGCAAATTTTTGGCCGAAGCCGAAGATTTGGCCGAAGGTGCTTTTTTGGCCGAAGGTGGCCGAAGCCGAAGCCAAAGCTTCGGTCGGACACTAATGTAAATACTTATTGTAAGAGACAATGACATTGTAGACGTTCGTTCACATCTTAACTCGTGTACGTAGGTACGATCTCACTCGAACATGGTAAACACTACCTAATATCGAACACTTTGTCCGCATGTGCGTACCACTAACAAACAACGAACATTGTGTTCATCAAAAATTTTCGCGGCGATCCAATTTCGTGGTTCCGTGTGGACGGTGTTCGGATAATTAATTTGATGCAACATATTTCGTACCGAATTCGAGGGCTGAACAGCGAATCTATAGCTGCTAAAGAGAGCAGGACGGTTGTGAAGTGTATGCTCTCCTTTGCACTACTTATTGTGTATGTATGCTCCGTTACAATCATGTATCAAGTTAATGCTTGATTAGCATTTTATGTTATTTTACTTGTTTCGTATTAAATATAGACATTATTCAACAGGCAGCCAATCTGATTATTTTTTCTAAATTTCCTTACGACCCTAAACATCTCAGTTGAGCGCGAACTGTGTTCGTATGGTTTTCGTGTTCGCTTTCCTAATTTACGTCGTACGAACCAAATGTTTCATCATTCCATGTTCGTGTTCACCATGTTCTGTTCGTTCGTGCGTACGTCTTTAAACGGAGCACCTCAAGCAATGGTTAAAGATTCGGTAGCTAGAAGATAGAATCGTCATATTTCACTCTCAAGTTCAAATCTAGGCTGTAAAGCCCACGTTCGCACGGACAAAAAATAACACAGCGGGATTTTTTGCTTAGTGGCACAAGTTGAAAAGCCAACAACGTGCCTTTTCGACGCGCTGGAATGCACTCTGTTGGATTCTGAAGATAATCTAGTGCGCGATAATATCCCGCCGCGATATTTTGACGTCCGTGCTGACGTGATCTAAAGCCACAGGCCAAAAGCCTTGCATTGTATTTCACAGAGCAAACACAAATTCATTGTACCGATTCTCACAATCAAGCTTCACAAAGATTAATTAAGTTGGTATATGCCGCAAATGGCCGCAGGATATTTACAGATTGCGTCACACAATTCTGGATTATTCCAGCCCTTGTCTAGTAACAATGGCGTTCCTGTTGTATGTCATGTGTTAGCCGCGCTATCATTCTGCGTATTTGTACATTAGGAATTATTCATAGACGGCACGTTTGGCGCAGTGGTTAAGCGATCCCGCGACCCCCGGCGTAGGTGTGAGATGGAACACCGGGGTGGTTTTTAGTCAGTAAGAGTCTGACAGACCCCGTCGCGCGCTCCAGGGCGGCGGACATCCATGAGGACTTTCCACCCCGGGAACAAAAAAAAACAAAGAAAAAAAGTGGTTAAGCGATTGACTGCTGCGTTGCGTGTCGCGGGTTCGATCCCCGCACGGAACAAATATTTGTATGACCTGCAATTAGTTGTTCCGGGTCTGGCTGTTTGTGTATGTGAGTTTAAATGTATGTAAACGTACCTACGATACAGGAGAAATTCCTAGTGTGGGGCAACGTTTAAAAAACTATACATATTTATTTATAAAAGTTTTATATATTCTTGATTGAGTTAGTCTTGAGTTAACGTTTTCTATTATAAAGAATCGTATTTTTTTATGCAATCCATGGAGTATTTGGAGATTTACATGATAACGTTGATATTTTTAGGTCTTTTTATCTTATTGGACATATCTGACATTGGTGAATGAAAACATCAAATTCAAATAGGCACGTTTAACGTCAGTCAACATTTACATTAAAATAGAATTGATTCTAGTTGCCCCTTCCAAAAAGTCGTTTCGTATGGAGAATAATGGGCAAGAAACTCCACCGTTAGACTCTTTTAAAATGTTTTACAATATTTTGTACACATTAATTAAACAGGGTTATTGGTAAAACACCATCAACCTCTTAAGGGGTCATTGTCTTTTATTTATTTATTAATAAAGGTACACCAACAGCTTCTGTATACAAAATATCAAATAACAGTAGATAATAGTTGAGGGATAGATAATAGTAGACCAAATATGAAATCGCGAAAAATAAGCAGCTGTTCCCGACATTTATCCTTTCCAGAACTCGTAATTTTTTTATAGTAAAAGTTGTTCATAATGACGAGTACAATGACCCCTTAAGAGGTTGATGGTGTTTTACCATTAACCCTGTATAATTACATAATGAAAACGATGCACCTAAAATAAAATTACTATACTACAATAGGTAAAATAAAATAAAAATGAAGCAAATAAAGATTAATTATTTATGTGATAGATACTGGATGATAGTGATACATATTTACAAATATTGTAAAAGAATATGATTGATAGTATCGTGAGGAAACCCGCGGGGTAATTGCGTAAAATACTAATTACAGTAGGAATAGCTTTCATTTTGACAGTTTAACAACTTTAATTGCGTTATTTACGTTGTTGAGCAGACAAATTTTTCGAACACATGAAGCAATGGATAAGCAATATCTTTCTAAATGAGTCAGATTCTCGTGAATAGTTTGTTACGCAATCAATAAGGGTGCTGGACTTATAGTTAGATAATTTAATATAAGTCTGAAATCGCCAACCCGCCTTGAGCAAGCGTGGTGATCAATGCTCGTGCTCTCTCTGTAGGTATGAGAAGTAAAGTATACAAAATATCATAACACATTTTATAAGAGTAACGGTAACGGTGGAGTTTCTTGCCCATTCTTCTCCATACGAAACTACCTTTTGGAAGGGGCAACTAGAATCAATTCTATTTTAATGTAAATGTTGACGTTCAAAAGTGCCTTTTATGTGCCTATTTGAAATAAATGCTTTGACTTTGACTTTGAAAGGGACAATAATTAGGCTGGTAAGTGTTATTATTATATCCTCATGGCAAAAACTGAGAACGTTATAAGTGCGGCAAATGGTGACATTGAGGGCGAGGCTTTTTTAAGGAAAATACTCATAGCCTTAAAAAATCTTGTGGCTTAGTAATAACATCCGCACGGGTCGATCGATCAGGTTAAGCTATGCTTGCCGCCGTTGGTCCGTTGGTGGGTGTCCATCGTTACATACCAAGACCCCTCCGTGCCTCGGAAAGCACGTTATGCCGTTGGTCCCGGCTGTCATTCGTGGATCAATGATGGTCGTTACGGGTCGTCAGAAGCCCGAAAGTCTGACAACCAGTCTTACCAAGGGGTATCGTATTACCCAGTAACTTGGTTGTGGATGTCAGATAGGCAATCGCTCCATCTAAAATACTGGAATTCAGCTGCATCCGGTTAGACTGAAAGCTGACCCCAAAATAGTTGGCAATAGGCTAGGCAGATGATGATGATGAAGCTTCATCAAATTCAGCCTCAATCATCCCATTGCTGGGCTATTATGAACCTTAAGCCAACCGCTCAGGTGTTGGTGGGTTAAGCCTTTGGTTACCATCCGATCAGCTAGCCTATTCTAATAATTTAAAACGTTCAAAATCTAGTCGCAGTCTCATCTCAGCGACAAACAAAATCTCTAATACTTGTCAAAATGTATGGGAAATTAGAGATACTTTTGACAGATTGAGACTGAGATCAGACTGTGAACGTTCTTAAAATTAGTAGAATTGCCCCTCTGATTTGTCCGGACGTTTCCGGCTTTTTGGCCTCCAGTCGAAACTTGGTCCGGACTTTTCGACTTAGTTGATTATTCCAGAAAATAAAAAAGTTAAGTACTTAATAAACACTGACAAAAAATTCAATGTGAAAAATGTCCGGTTGTTTCTCAGGTTTTTTGTTCAATTTCGGAATGGTAGGTAACCGTAGTGAAGCCAGAAAAACTCAATTCTATTCATGTAAATTTTTCATAAAAAGAACAAAAGAAATATCAATCACACTTCATCGGTATGAGACATTGAGGCCTTAATCACTGAAAATGCAAACGCGTGACGAGTGACGCGTGCACATATAATTGCGCGAGAACGCTGTGACGTCAGCAGCGGTCAACGTGGTGCGAGACGATGCATATCGCGACGTTTATGATATTATAGTAAATATTATCAGCCTATAGTTGACCCATTGCAGAGGAAAGGTCTGTTCTCAAGGTCATAACAGGGAAGGAATGGCCTTTGTTACTACGCTGGCCCGCTGGCTCATGGAATTTTCCTTCACCTATCGTAAGCAAGAGCCGCTTGTCAGATAAGTTTAAAGTATGTAATCGAAAAAGTGTCATTGCTACTTGCCTTTTTTTTTTTGGGCGTGGGAAATCATCCAATAACTTCTCTCGGGAGGCCGCGTCAGACTCTTACTGACTAAAACCATGGCCTCCCAACTCGAACAATGTATAATTATTACAAAAAAAAAAACTCATAGATGGCGTTACAGGTATCGAGCGAAACATTTGAACTAGTAATCGCGAAGATTTAATGATTTTTACACCTTAATAAATTCAACGTATCTTAAATATATCAAAAACATCCTTCTCTATATAAAATAAAGGTATATTTCATAAGTTCGATAAATGCAATAAAATTTAAGTATACAACTCCATCAAACGCATAACTTTCAAGCTTGCTACGGTACTGTCACTAGATGGCGCCATCATGGATCACGAAAGTTCTATGGAACCACAGGCTCCAAGCGTTTCGTTCTTGTATATTCTTGTGCGATGCGTAATATTGTCTCAAAAATACTACTTTTATATTAAAAACAAAAAAGGTCCTGAGCGTTGCGCGTCTTATTGTTGCCCGGGAAGTCAATGCCATCTGGTGATATTTCAAAATATTACTAAAACAATGGTAGGCTGACAGCGTCATAGCCGTGGTAGCTCAGATACTGCATTTATTGGTGTAAATACGGGACTAAAATTGTATACAGAATTGCCTACATTAGGACGGCACGCTTTTGCTCTATGAGATTGGGTATCTGTAGGTACTTGTATTCTTTGATCTGTGCTAAAACCCACCCGTGTTCCTTTAGTTGCCTGTGCCAGGGGCCACGGTAACCCTTTCGGACTTTCCAGCAACCCTGGCAGATTGCTACTTACCTGGGTTCGGGTTCAAGCCCACAACCTTATGCTTAAGGACCATGGTTAAATCCTGCGGGCTACACGCTGTATAAACGGGCTGAAATACAACGAAAACCCGGTCAAAGCAAAGAAACGCAAAAACCGACTCCCAAAACTATTATAAAATGTTTAACACACATGGTTATAAACAGTTTCCGGAATCGTATTTATTTATTTTTATGTTTTTTTTAAACTTATTCGCTGCTAGCAGC
This sequence comes from Brachylomia viminalis, assembly GCA_937001585.2. Taxonomy (NCBI): domain Eukaryota; kingdom Metazoa; phylum Arthropoda; class Insecta; order Lepidoptera; family Noctuidae; genus Brachylomia; species Brachylomia viminalis. The sequence goes on from OW443307.2 coordinate 20,621,148, forward strand.
ACGCATCGTGTAATTTAGAAAATCTAAGCGGACACAGACTTTGTTTTATACTACAGATATCATCATCTACCTAGCCTTTCTTCCAAATATGTTGAGGTCGGCTTCCAGTCGAACTGGATGTAGCTGAATACCAGTATTTACACATGGAGCGACTGCCTATCTGACCTCCACAACTTAGTGACTAGGTAATACTGGTTGTCAGACTTTCGGGCTTCTGACGACCCGTAACGACTGTCAAAGATCCTCGAATGACAGCCGGGACCAACGGCTTAATTAACGTGCTCTCCGAGGCACGGAGGGCACAGATTACTAAATAGTTACTACGTAACAGATACTTCACTCAGTAGAAAATTTCCAATACCTATTGAGATAATAGCCTACTCCGTCGCCTCAACAACCACTGCATGTTAAAATGTGCCTAAATGCTCAAGCGTACAGTTGTGATTGCTTCGCACTGCGCGATCCTACAGCAATCGCAGGGAACCGAATTTGGACCGCAAGCGGTCCGAGAGCGCTCGCTCGAGCGGTAGGTAATTATAGCGCGCAAGTACATGGAGTGACGGAGGCCTGCGGAGGGTTCTCGGTATGTAAAGATGGTCATCCATCCACGGACCAACTATGGCAAGCATAGCTTAACCTGATCGATCGACCCGTGCGCCTGTTATTACCAAGCCACAAGCCCCTCGTTATACTACAGATATCTTAATCATAAACAGAGGTCGGAATTAGGTAGAGTTATTTATGTACTTGCATCGAAATGTTGTATTAAATAAATATCATCTGACATCGCACACAGCACCATCTAGTTCCAAGTTAAGCACTTAATTAAGGCTTGTGTTATGGATACCAGATGGTTGATACACTACTTAAATACATTTTTTTTTCGTAAATACATACATATTATAAATATACATCCATGACTCGGGTACAAATGTCCATATTCATCATACAAACATTTGCCCCTACCGGGATTCGAACCCAGGACCATTTGGTTTCTCTGACTACACTTAGCCACTGTAGCCACTACACCAAACGTGTCGTCATTCACGTTGTATTATATGGATCTTCCCGGGATTTCTAATGGACAATCCCGTGTGGCCAACAATATTACAAATAAATAATAAAAAAAAACCTCAGAGATAGACTGACAGATAAAACGAAGATAACTAACATACAATTTTTATTAGTATTTACGGCCCATCAGAATCATTTTCCTTGTCCGATTCATTCAAAGTACCACCAAGATTTGGAGTGTTCGCTTCCGACATTACTGTACTTATAACTTTTTTATTTAATAAATCACGAGATTTTTCTGCTCTGTAAAATTAATCTCGGGATTTGAGGCATATCCACGATATTCTTTCGCAGTATGAAATCAGTGTAAAAAGTACATAAATAACTGTACCTAATTCCGACCTCTGGTCATAAAACTCCAAAAGTAACTTTTCCATTAAAAACCACTCCTACATAGATTACCTAATCATAACGTGATCTAACCATTACCCATACACATGCAAGTCACGCCGCACATTATGACGTAAGCACATACTCATCTGTGGGACATTAAAGTACAATGTATTATCTAAACACGTGCTTAAACGGTCGTTTTGTACGCCTATAGCCAATATGATACGGTGTTGATAATGACGCAGTTATTATGAGAACTAATTGACACGCTAATTTAAGGGTTATTAACCCGGCGAGCATGTGGTCAAGGAAATTACATTAGGTATGTGGCAGGGTATGTCGTGCCCAGACTGTATTTTGAAATGTATTGTTTCATGTTTAGGATTATTTAGTAATAAGTAAACTATTTTTAATAAATTAAGAAAAAAAAATTAATTAGTCAATACCGAATAGGTTTTTTATAATTAGAAAAAAATCAACGAAATTACAAAAAAAAAATGTCTGAACTTTCGGAAAGTCAGCTAAACAAACAAAAAAACATTTTCATTTTTTCATAATCAACAAATTTTAAGTAAAAATTGTAACACTTTTTTGTAATTTCGTAGATTTTTTTTCTAATTACATATAAAAACAAAAAACCTTTTTTTGTCTAATTATTTTTTTTTACAAAAAAAAAGCAATAACCCTTCTTTGGCTTATAATAAAATCAGGAACTTTATTGGAGAACAACACGATTTTGGCACGACAATTTCGCGAGTTCCATGTATACACCACAGTATCCACTTCTTCTTCCCAGCTAAAGCACTAGGAAGTGGTGAAGGGTGGGCGTTTTGGGGGGACTGTCTTATGTGATTATGACGTTCAAAAAGTGCTGATTCTCAGCCTAATTTGAATAAATGACTTGATTGATTTTGATTTTACATTGTATATTAGATTTAAAACATGTGATGAAACAGTGTTTTGTTTTGTGATTTTTTTATTCGGACAGTCGCCAGTTCGCCACATCTCACATATCGATTAGGTATATTTTCTGCAGGTGTAGGTAGGTGCAGGTTTGCTGCAGTGAGCCGTTTCCCCTTCTGAGCTTGACTTGTCAGAAGAATTAGTTGATTCCTCCTCGATCGTCCCCCTGATCAGTTCTTCCTGAGCTTCCATATTAATTTTCTAGCCAAGGTTATAAGTAAATGCACACAAAAACATATATGTATTAGCACAAAAACAAATAGAAATCATAGATGAAAATAACTACGTAAAGTGTGTGGCAGGGTAATAATAACGTACCCCCGACACAGGTTGGCGCACGCATAACTCGTCTTGCTCGTCACGCTGCACTAAGATCCAGCCACTATCCCCTCCAGCGCCTCTCTTACTCTAGCTACTCAGTAAATGTTGCTACTTTATTATTTTAAAAAATAGTTATACTTTTGTGCCACCTTGGGTATGTCATACGCTGCCACATGCTCGCCGGGATAAGATGGGTCAAATCGAACTAATATGTGGTTGATACTTCGAACCATTACGTCATAACATAACGCCCTAATTCCGCGAATAGTTAGTCAGAGGTGTACCTATGTATAGTACACCTAAATTTTGCCAGTTATGTTTAGCCCCATGTATTAGGGGGCACAAATCCAGACTTCGCTTTGGTACTGACAAATTCCTAATGGAAAAACCCAATGATACTATCCTACCTGGGAATCGAACCCAGGACCTCATGCTTAGCAGTAGCGTACAACATTAAGTCACAAGACTGAAAAACGTATTCGAGTCATAAGAACTCAGTGACGTTGTTGTCAAATGTAAGCATTACTAGGCAGGAGAAAACAATTGTGTTTGAAGGAAACAAACTCGGTAAGTACAAAAATTTTAATTTCTCACATACGCGCGTTTTAAGTTTGGTATGACCAAGAAGCGATTCATTAATACAAGCAACGTAGCTTTATTCCAAATTAGCCAACCCGTAAGACTCGTCAAGATTTCACACAAAAATCCCATAGTAAACAAAACGTTCAGCTTTTCCTGAATTTGAACATTATCCGGGGATATTTTCAAATTTTTCTTAGCACAAAAACCTAATTCGGACAATTACGGACATTTTATAAACAAAAATAGCCAATTCGGTTCATACGTTCTCAAGTGATGCGCTTACCAACTAACAGAATTTAATTTTGATTAATATAGAAGATAGATAATCAGAACGGATTTCAGTGATCAGTCTGCCTAGATGCGGCCGAGTATCAGACATTTATATAGACCCATTTCTATCTGACCTCTGTAGCTCAATTAGTGGCGAAAATACTGGTTCGCCAGAATATTGGCTATAATTATATACGAGTATCTAATATCGGGTTGTCCCACTTTCTAGCTTCTAGAATACCTATCATAAGTCATATGACAACCGGGTCCGACAACCTACAGAGTGATAATGTATGTCGTATGCTATCAAAGTCCACAGTTTATATTTGTCTATTCACACATAGAGGTGATAGGAAATGATAGTCCGAGTATTATGACTAGTGTGGTAATAAAGATTAGTGATATTTATTCATGTACGTCCCAAAGTGGGCTGTGATAAAACAGTAGGCATACATAACAACTTTAAAAAACCCCTAGTTATGGAATAAGTAGCGGGGGCCGAGAATATTGTCATCACTGGGCACGAATCCAGACTCCACGGGGTCTACTCTCCCCTGGCACAGGCAACTGGAGGAACACGGGTGGGTTTTAGTCAGTAAGAGTTTGACACGCCCTCCCGCTCCGCCCAGAGCGAGAGAAGTTATTTGATGATTTCTCATCCAAAAAAGAAAAGAGGGTCTACTCTCTAAGTTCGTCAACGAAGATACGGGCCCGTCCGAAAGTAGTTGATCCGTCAATCTGCTGAAAATTTCCCGGTGGAAAAGTCCAATACCTATAACAGTTTGCGCGATCCGGGGGATCGGACCCAGGACCTCATGCTCAGCTGCAGTCGTGGTTGAGACCACTACCCAGCGTTCACAGTATAGTGTCCAAGCATGTAAACAAATTATGTTTTAGGAATAATAACTTTAAAGCTTCCACATAAAGTTCAGTTTTCGCTACAATTTCCAACATTGTTATGATTTTTTCAATAGCAATTCTAAAAATGATTTCTTTTTAGATAACTAGATTCTGTCCGCGAAAATTGCTGGTTCCCCGACTCACCGCGTCGCATCGCATCGCCTGCCCGCGCTATTACCTACTTCGTTTTCGCTTAGCGTTCTTTCGGACCATTTTTATTTTAGCTCGGCTCCTAAGGCTCCTAGCGTAATGTAAATACCCTATAGCTTTCCTTAAGAATTGGGCTATCAAAAGCAGAAATAATTTTTCAAATCTGACCGGTAGTTCCAGAGATTACCCCCTATATTACAAACAAACAAACAAATACCTCTTTATAATATTATTATCGATGTTGACACTAGTGTCAAGTTGATATTTGTTGTGGAAATAACATCAATTTGGAGACAGCGATTTGAATAGAAGTTAAATCAAAGAGGTATTCTGCGTATGGTAATAATTTTCCCTTATTTTTTCCAGGTGGATGGTCTTCAAGAGGCGGAGAAGGGCAAGAACTCGCTGGGCACCACAAAGAAGGGCATCGGCCCGACGTACTCCTCTAAGGCAACTCGCAACAGTCTTCGGATAGGAGACCTACTCGGCGACTTCGCCATGTTTGAAGAGAAGTAAGTTTATATCCCTGATACATTTGAGTTTTTGATGGGTATACTGAGAGGCACAATGGGCCTCAGAGAAGGCTGAAAGTCACCTAAAAGGCATTGCTTGGAGTTTCCTTGCGTGATCGAATCAGAAATGAAGAGATCTGCAGGAGAACCGACAACCGACATAGCACGAAGAATTGCCAATCTAAAGTGGCAGTGCGCAGTGCACATTGCTCGCAGAATTGATGACCGATGAGGCCGAAAGGCTCTGGAGTGACGACCCCGTATCGGAAGCCATAGCGTTAGAAGGCCTCCCACAGGTGGACCGACCACCTGGTAAAGCTCGCGGAAATCTGCTGGATGAGAGAAGCACAGGACCGGTCGATGTGATCACAGTAAACGTCTTCCTTCTGAAATTATGATGAATTGCTTTAGTTTATATACCGGATAGTTTAGCTAGTATTTCAAATTGAAATGTTTTCGTCAGCATTACCAGTATTGGCTGCAAAGTTTCCTTATGTGTACGTAATTGTTTGTGCATACTGGGAATGATTGCTGTAACAGAATCTTTGCCCAGTTCAATGACGTACCTATACAGACTGGCCAAGTAGTTTACACCTGTTACGTATTGAATCTGATATGACGTTTAAAAAAGTGAGTTTGAGATGGGTATGTGTAGGACATGAGTAGGTGTAGGTACAATGTGACGTCGTGAGTCGAACCCCATTCGTTAAACTGACAGAAACATACTTCCATTTCGAGTAGATACATTTAGTTAGAAGAATTTACGTGAATACGAGACTCTGTAAACAGTATGTGACATGATATTTCTATATTAATCGGTAGAAAATGCGTATTATTTATCGTATGTTACGTGCATATCTAGAGTGCAAATCATTCAACACAACAACTTCCTACATTGTAAAGTGCAAAATAAAATGATTGATGATAAACATCTCCTCTTTATTTATTAAGTGACTTTAATTTCTTATCGACGTTTTGACTTTTCTGATAGGCAGACAGGGTTTTAAACAATCACAACTGTCTTACGAAACATCGTCGTTTTACGAAAAAATTCGCTTCGTGTTTGATTTTGACTCAAATAATTGCATTCTAAATTGGGCAGCTGATCGCATGGAGTATTGGAGAAACATCTTTCAAATATCCTCATCAAATTTCGATGATAGTTCCTGCGACAACCATGGTTATCACAGACAACGGGGGGTTAATGTTCGATTCTAAAAACGAAGGCTGGATTCATGGACAGTGGACGATAGCTAATCACAAATCATAGAATTCAATAAAAACATCATTCTGTCTCTGCCATCTTCAAACGATTGACAGAAACAGAACGATATTTTAAATACGTTTACCGTTATACGTATTTAACTATTTGCGGTGCAAGCGGGACTTGATGTGTGTAGCCATATATTGAACATAATTCCAAAAATCAGGTAACTAACTTCTAAAAGCCAGGGAACTAAAATACGTCCTCACTTTTCCAGGTTCCGCACCCTAGCAGCGAACTACAAGCGCATGTTCCCCGCCCTAGAGGTAGACATTGAGGGAGAACTGGGCCGCTACCAGCAATACGCCACAAAGATCAGGCCCATGGTGCGAGACACCGTGTCCTACCTCCACAAGGCCATCGGAGAGGGAAAGAAGGTGCTGGTGGAAGGAGCCAATGCTGCCATGTTGGATATTGATTTTGGTAAGTATAAAAAAAAAAAAAACAATATTTTTGATAAAAAAATGGGTGTCAATAGACCACTATTACTGTATTTGTTGGCAATAGTGCTAAGGTCAAAAAAGAAGAAATCACTGACTGTGTAACTGAGTTGTTAAAGTTGAATTGTAGTAAAGTAATATTGTGTGCTTTCTCATATTTTGAAAAATTTACAAAAAGACAAAACAATTATATTCATTTGCTTAACACCACAATGGTTAGTAATAATACTAATAATAAGGTGGTGAGCCTAAATAAATGTAGCTCAAATGCTATAAGTATTTTTACCCACCACATAGCCGTTATCCTAAGCATTCTGTACATCATGCTAAGTAAAATCGAGTTAAAATTATTGCTGGGGAACAACTTTTATTTTTGGTGTGAAAAATTGCTGTCAACGGCAGCGCGCAATGTAACGCACGCAAAACATCATGTGCTTATGCATGCAAGGGTACAGCAGTATTAAGAGTATTTGAAGCTAATTTATAACATTTGAAACTTGTTTTCGTGAAGAAAAGTTAGAACTTTGATTTTCAGTATCTGCATAACCAAAAGTTTGCCAGGTATGGTCCAGTTGAAAAAAAATATCACAATGACGGAAGTACAAGTGACCCCACGACATCGTTAGTCCAGGTTCGCACGGGTGATTTTTTCGCACACTGGATTTTCGACGCACTGCTGAACGCCGAGAGTTGAAAATCCAACAGTGTGATTTTTTTCACGCGCTCTGTTGGATTCTCAAAGCTCGGCCCAACACAAAGAGTTGAAAATCCAGTGAGCGATAAAATCCCGCCGCGACATTTTTAAGTCCGTGCGAACGTGAGCTAAGTGTATAGGTACATTTGCCAAATAGTTCTATAAAACAAAGGCTTATTTCAGGGTAGGTCTTGGAATAAGTTGAATATTTTAAACATCGTGTAAAAATATATATACGCTTAGTTAAAACAACAAGAGCAGCTGATTTCGTTTCACAAATTTCTGCTGCTAACACTGCCGTACTTATTTATTATTTTTATTGACATTGCACCTTGTAGATTAATTACTCTTTATTGTACACATCTGCCTACCTCAACGGGCAAAGAGTCGTGATATACAAAGTCAAATTATCTATTTCATTTAGGTACATAAAAGGCACTGTTGAATGCCAAATTGGTCCCCCCACCCACCCTTTTACAAAAAGTAGTTTCGTGTGGAGAAGAATGGTCAAGAGACTCCATAGTAACTCTTGCTTATACAACAGAGGAGAGCAGTCGTGGGTTCGATCCCAAGCAGGCGGCATACATTGTGTAAATTATTTCATCACCACTGCTCTCAAATCGGTGAAGGAAAACATCGTGAGGAAACCGATATTACGGCCCACTCCCTCCCACAGTGGGAACATTATAGGCTGATTATGTATACAACACAGTAGAACCACAAGTGAACCGAATTATCGATTAATCTTAAATAATAATCGCTTTAGCCATGTGCTATGCTTTATACAGTTAACACAAGATTCGCACAATGATAACAGTTATCATAGCACTGATAAGTACAGGCGTCCGGAGTACTCTTATCTGGGAGTACACATGAGTTGATGTTGCACTGTATGTGATTTTTTGAGTAATCATCATCTGCCTAGCCTATTGCCAACTATGTTGGGGTCGGCTTCCAGTCTAACCGGATGCAGCTGAATACCAGCATTTTACATGGAGCGACTGCCTATCTGAGGGGCGATTCAGATCTCAGTCACAATCTGTCAAAAATTTTATAGCGTTTATCAACCTAAATTTTTGACATTTGATTGCCGCTGAGTTGAGATTGCGACTTGATTTTGAACGGTTTTAATTACGGGAATGGGCCTTCAGTCCTCCACAACCCAGTTACTAGGTAATACGATACCCCTTGGTAAGACTGGTTGTCAGACTTTCGGGCTTCTGACGACCCGTCACGACTGTCAAAGATCCTCGAATGAAAGCCGGGAGGAACGGCTTAACGTGCTTTCCGAGGCGCGGAGGGGTTTTGGTATGTAAAGATGGTCACCCATCCACGGACCAACCGCGGCTAGCGTAGCTTAACCTGATCGATCGACCCGTGCGGCTGTTATTACTAAGCCATAAGCCCCACGATTTTCTGAGTAATATCTGTCGTTTTTTTCCAAGCATTGCTATCACTTTGTTACTTTATAAAATGTATGCTGAAGTTTTTCATGCGGTATCATTTCTAAATGTTCAATAAACTGTCTTACTCTTTAAAACGGTCTCTGCTCAATACGAGCCTCCCATTGGGAGAGGGGAGTATGGGCAGAGTGGATCATCTCTATAAAATTGTGTGAACGTTATCGCAAACCGTGTCTAGATACATTCAAATCTTGAAACTGCTTGTCTTAATCCGTTGCGGTAAATAAAGATATCCTATACGATACACATTGTTCTCATAAAATGGAGCATAAACTAATCGTTAACTCTATTACATCACCATTTTTACCGCGTTAAGCGATTTACTTTCGGTAATAAACCAATTTATTGCACTAATTGCGATTATAAAAGCGCTTGCGCACGACACGTATGTGCTAAGTAGGTACTCCTAGAAAATTAAACTTTTTGGCTGTTACTTGCCTGTGCACACACCACACTGGGTAGTCGGTAATGTGGGGCTCCCCGCTAAAAACTTCATCGAGTTTGCATACATCTGCTTAGCGTCATAAATCTAACAAAGCATCATTAGTTGGTGGAGGTTTGTGTACAATAATAGTTATTTATGCAACTGCTGTATAATAAGGGGTATTAAAACACGAATGTGGGTTTGATATGATAATAGTATCACATGACTAATTATGTACAGTTGCATACAAGACCCATGATATGAATCCTCTACAAAAGATTCGCAATACCTACTAATCAAACGAACGAACAAAAATGTTTAAATTAGTGTTGTAGTGAAACGCGCGTGCATGACAAAATGTTCTTTTTTTGAAATTCATAAATATGTATACCACGAATTGAAAAAGGAACGGATCGACTTCGATTTGCATAATTAAATTCAGTACAACATTATAACACTCGTTTCGATTTGTTTTAATATTGGCAATAAGCTAACTGTTTCAGAAACTTTTATAGAGGATTTATAACATGGGTGTAGATAAAGCTAAGTATACAGAGTTGATATAACAGAGGGGCATAAAATTACACTACGTATACTATACGTGTTTAGTATTAATTCGATACGGTATAAGAATAAATAATAAATAAAAAAAAACTTTATTTCAGACTAAGTCCATATTTTTGTTAGTATTTTGTTGTTAGTAACAATGATGCTTAGTGTAGGTTAGTATTATTAGTTTACACGATTAACAATTATTACGTATTCATTCCTATGACTGTCCGAACCCAGTGGCCCTGAAAGGGACAGTCCGGTCTGGCAGCGATCATCTTCAGAATGCTGTTGTCACTATCATGCAGGCGCTGTAGTAAGGAGGCCGCTTTCTTTCGCATTATGGCATGGAAACCATCTGTGCGAGCCTCCGCGAACATTCCCGAAGCGCTACAGCGCCATGGCAGTCCCAACAGCATCCTAAAGGCATTATTAAATTGAACACGCAGGACGTTGTAGGCTCGACGCGTGTATGACACCCACAGGCCACTCGTGTAAAAGGATTGACAGAACGCCTTAAACAGGGTTACCTTGACGCCTGTAGTACAACGAGCGAACCTGCGGGCAAGCATATTGCTCCTCACAGACAACGCCCTGCGCTCCCTCTCTATGTCTGCGTCATCTCTTAAGTCGCTCGTCACAATGTGGCCAAGGTACTTAAAATAAAAAGCACCAAAAATGAGTTTTTTTTTCTAACAAACTAAATATCTTACAAATTAGAGTAAAACGCAACCACACTTTGTAATGACTTGTCACTTTGCAAGTGTGTGTGTATTTATTGCTTCCTTTTTTGCATTGCCATCTTTGTTGCGAAAATATTTGGTTGTACTTGTTGCGACTTGCGTCAGACATAATCAGCTGTTAGGAAAGATACATCGTGTTCAAACGGGGCAAAAACTTAAAAAATCATTTGCGACTAAACTACTGCTCCTAACTCCTATTTAATTGATTTTTGGTACAGAGCTTGAAAATGGTACCTAGTATAGGCAGTTTAAAGGAAAGCCCCTCTGTCGTATCAACTCTGTATATTTATCTATTACGTTTCAGGTACCTACCCCTACGTGACGTCATCGAACTGCAGCATCGGCGGCGTATGTACGGGCCTGGGCCTCCCTCCGCTGGTGATCGGCGAAGTGCTCGGCGTCGTGAAGGCGTACACGACACGCGTCGGCGACGGACCCTTCCCTACCGAGTTGCATGATGTTAGTATTCTTTACTTAAAGTTTTGCTCTCATGACCCCCTAACCTTTCAAAGGAGATTATGTACGTCAGTCGGGGTTAGTCAGCAGTCTTCAACAAAACAGTTTTGGTCTCGTAAGACCAAAAGACGACTTAAAACTACAATAATCAATATTCATTCGTTTACGTTCATACATCTGACCTTTCTGAAGAACATCACTAATCATTCAGTTACACTTAGAATATAAGTACAAATTAGATCGCTTCTGTTATTTTGCAGGAGACAGGTACGTTGCTACAGGAGCGCGGGCACGAGGTCGGCGTGACCACGAAGCGAGTGCGGCGCTGCGGCTGGCTCGACCTCGTCGTCGTGCGCTACACCGCCATGGTTAATGGATACACCTCGTGAGTTCCCTATAATATGATGAAATACCTGACCTGAAGCCAAAACCTGTTAGTGGTTCTGTGTAATGCTATGGTCTCCTAAGAAAGCAATGAATGGTCACACAATAACGACTGTCCAAATACAGAGCATTTTTTGATATCTTACTGTCAAATATGGAGGTCACACTGAAAGTTTTTTGAAAATTTTTTATTTATTCAAAATCTGTAAACAATAACAAAAATAAAGTCTGCCAAACTCCATAACAGTTTGTTGGCATAGAATAGAATAGGTCAGTAAAAAAACAGCCGAAGAATCTTTTTTTTAAATTTTGTATTAAGAACTCTTTGGGAATCGGTATATAAAAACTGCACAAATCAATATTTGCATTTTGCATGCTTCTAGACCTCAGTTCAGGCTGTGCGTTGTTGTCAGTGAATTAATGAATGAGTTATAAGTAGATGGAACAACCATATTTAGTAGATAAATCATAGCTGCAAACGCGAGTTACAATCAAGAGCTGATCACGGCGTGCTCATGTGATGTACGGTTTCTGAATATATGTCACGAAAGATAGGGAACAGTTCGTACAATATAAGAAAGTGACCGAGAGAGGAACTGACAGAAAAACTCAGTTTTCTGCTCAGTACCAATATCCCAATCTTACAAGATTCATAACTAGAGATCGAATAATCGGATGCATATGTACCTAAAGTTGAGATCTTGGTTAATATGGAATCGTAATATCGAAAAAATCCCGCGATTTTGAAATCGACAAATTTAGTGTTTTTTTCTGACTATAGAATAGGATGCATATTGTAAATTAGGTAGGTAGATACCAAACTGCCATAGCAAACAACGTCAAGATAAGATAACGGAATACATATATTTAGAATAATTCATGTAGGTACAGACGCCAGCAGGTCAAGCTACCCGAAACTGTCAAATTTTCCCAATCAACCTTGAACCTTAATGCTTTAGCGATAAAGTTGAAAATCTATTAAGGAAATTTGACAGATTGTAGTAGCTTGATGTGCTGGCGTCTGTACCTATCGAAATACTTACCTAAGTTTTTTTTTTATTAATATTTTTTAGATGTCGCTTCCATACTATAAACCCGACTAGTTAACACTTAGGGAGTCGCGTCCTAATTTGTAGCACAAGTACTCGCTACCGGGTCCGCTGGACCCAGTATAATATCATAAGTTTTTTTCCAAAACTGCATAATAGACGTCAATATTTACTTCCTTAAAAGGATTCTATATATATAATAAAAGATATTATTGAATCAAATATTAATATTTATTGTTTTTACATAAACAAAAGCTATTACCAAAATATACTAAATTTCTCCATAGTTTTGTGATAATATTTAGGCTAATCATTGTAATTTCTAATAATTACTCATTTTAAACAAAATCTTCTGTATTTACTTACACAAATATAATGTTATTACTTATACAAATTAGCAAAGAGAGATCAATCATCGAAGAAGAAAAAAAAAATACAAAAAAAATTATATCGTTTTTGAAGTAAAATTACACTTGTCAACATTCTTCAGACACTTTGTACATAAAATTTAGATATAATAATTTGTACAAATATGCTTCATGTATTCTCCACAAATTGGTACACTGCAGTTTGTGCAAAAAAACTTTGGTTTTTCTATCTTTTCTCCAATTACTGGGCCGCAACGCACTTCTAAGCAATCTTCAGTTTCAGAGCAGTCTTCGTTTTCTATTTCTTCATTATGATATTCATTTATCTCTTCAGCCCTTAAAACCCTATTGGTTACATTTTCTATGAAATAAAATAAAGAAAATAGGTAAATAAATAGTAATAAAAATATGCAAAAATCACTTACGTATTTAGTCGCTACCGGGTCCTGCGGACCCACACACACCTTTTACGTCCGTAGCACACACTTGCAGCGCACGATCTGACTACCGACGTCGTCATTTGCTGTGCTACACTATCGTTAAAAGGTACTAAGAGCAGTAACGTCGCATTCGTCGAATTTTAATATTTATTAAGCAAAATATGAAGGACTGGGTCCGCTGGACCCATTAGCGAGTCCTGAAGTGTTAAGCATTCCCGGTATTCCTGGCATTCCGGAATATTTTTTTACTAAAAATATTTTACGACGCCGCTTCCATACATTCATAGCAAAATTAACTTTAGGTATATATGCATCCGAATATCCGATCTCTGTTCATAATAATTTTATTATAACATGATATTGAGTAAATAAAGTTTTTTTTTATGATGCCTATTTTCCCGAAGATTAAAGTCAGTGGTATAACTATACTGCCGTCATAAGAAAGAAGGCCGTAACGGACAATTTTGTCAAAAATTAGTTATTATAACATATTCGGAATCACCAAAGAAAATGCTATCTTATGGTCTTACACACAAAGCTGTAACTCGTATCAGATTAGAGATATCATAAGGATTTTAGCTTTAACTACGACATAAATTCTGGTTTTTAAATCTGAATGTCAAGTCAATAATGGTTCAAAATAAATCCTACGTTATTTGGCGTCTTATAAAACAAGGATCAGTAACTAAAACCATTCAGTAAATCGCAAGCCTTCATTTTAGATAAAACTTCAATTATCTCAGAATCAAAGTTGACATAGTTACGGCCTCCTTTCTTATGACGGCATTATAGTACACCTACATTTCGCCATGCAATAGGTGACAAGTTACACACACTATAAACAATAATGTGAACGAATGTTTCAGGTTATGTCTCACAAAGATGGACATCCTAGACACGTTAGAGGAGATCAAGGTCGGCATAGCATACAAGTTGAACGGCAAGAAGATCGAGTACTTTCCATCGTCGATGACCGAGCTCAGCGGTGTGGAGGTGAATATTTATTTATTTCATGTACTTTATTACCTCAAGATTGATTCAATATTTCTATTAACACTTCTAATAATTTATAAACATATTGAATTGCTTGAATTGCTACTTAGCCCTCTTTCTCTCTCCTAATTTTGCTGTGCCCGACAGGGTCCATATTGATCTTTAACTCTGTTATACCATATATGTAATACATTATGGAATGCAATAAAGAATTGAGTATTGAGATAAAAAGGTAACCAACTTTTTGCAGCAAGATTATGCCAAACAGTATGTACAGGTTGGTGATTGGTGAGACTTTACATGGTATATAACACAAGTAAGCCCTGACTACAGTTACATTTGCCACCAGTTTGTAAATATCTAAGTTGTGATCTATGGAAAATGTAGTTGTACATTTGTTAAGTTTTTTCACAAAGTGGGTGGGTAAGGACATTACCTATTCCGTATCACATACGGACAAAAGATTAGTCCGCGGCCCGAACTAAAAATGTATGACAAAACGTTTAGACAGTTGTCCTTACTCCCGATGTGTTTTTGACCGTACGGAAAAGTTAATTAATCGCGAGTAGGGTTCACTTTTAAGTATCGAACTTCTTTCGGACGGGTCCGTTTCTTCGTTGACGGACTTACGAGTGTAGGCCCCCTGCTTTGTAAGGTCAGTTTCATATACATCGGCTCTAAATAACTTGTAACTTGTTTCCATCATTTTCATGAAATAGTCATTCATTGGGATTATATGAACTTCGAGGGTTATATTGATGATTTTAATGATTAAAATTCTGTGAATACATACTTGTTACGGTCGCGGATCATATTTTGTTCAACATACAACCTGACAAGACCTGCAAATTGCATTCAACGTAAGAAAATTTGAATTTCGCGGGCTGCGCTGGCGCTTCTCCCGTACTGTCTTTATTTCTCATATCTAGTCATATATCGTATGCTCGAAAGATTACCTACGTTGGCTTGTGATGTATTTCACCCGAGCTTAATTTACCTTCAATTCTTACAAGTGAAATTCTATCATCAGGTGGAATACATAACATTGCCCGGCTGGGCGTGCAGTATAGAGGACGTGCGACAGCTGGACAAGCTGCCCGAGCAGGCGCGGAACTACGTGAAGGCCATCGAGGACTTCTTACAAATACCTGGTGAGTTTTACTCAAATTCGTGAATTAGAGATACGGTCCAGTCCCGGTTTTTCACCTCTGACTGCAGCAACCAAATAGCAACCTTATTGATACGATTATAAAGATCATTGTGAATTTGACAGACTTGTCAATGAGAGCAAGCCAACAGCAACCTTATGACAGCGGCAATAAAGATCAATGTGATTCTGACAGTGATGCAAACTCAGGGGTAAAATAACTGTGAACGGACTGTATTCACAACCACTCGATACGCTTCCGTGCCGAATCGAACATCAGTCAATGTTATTGAAAGAGTCCTCTAAACGCTGTTCAAAAATTCGAAACCCGGATATTTTGTAGGTTTAAATAAAAAAGACGACAGCTATTCTTCCGACAGCAAAAAGCTTACCTAATCGAAATTGTGTCATATTCGACACGACAGCCTGACGAATGGTCGTGAATACCTTTAAAATAACCAACCTGTTACTGTCCCACTGCAGGACAAAGATCTCTTCTCATACAAAGAGGGCACGAGCATTGATCACCACGCTTGCTGAAGACGGGTTGGCGAAAATCAATAAAAGTACGGCACATATATGAGCCATTTATATTGACACGGAACTATATCAAGCTACCCAGGGTTCGAACCCCAGGTTATTGCGTTTTTCCATTAAGAATTAAGTATGGATCTTGGCTCAATTAATGGCAGGTCATGGGACTTAAACATAATCGACTTCTGCGTCTCCCTTTAGAATAAAGACGTGATCTTCGTCTCAGTCCCGCCACCTACTGAGACGCACTAGTCAGCACTGAGACGTCATGTCCGGGCACCTGTCAAAAGTGTAAAAGCGCCTATATTTTCTTTAGTCGTGATGTGGTCGTGACTGATGATGAACGAATGAATGAAGCGAACGATGAACGTCATCATATATTTTATAATAGAAGACCTGTCAAACTGGCGCCAACGTGATGTATTTTTATGAACACCCTCCTTTTTCACTTAACCGCATTTTTTCTCAACTACATAACTATATCGCGGAGTGGTAGTATGAACACTCGTGCGGCACGGTTGGCGCAGTGGTTAAGTGATTGACTGCTATGCTGCGTGTCGCGGGTTCGATTCCCGCACTGAACAAATATTTGTATGACCTACAACTAGTTGTTCCGGGTCTGGCTGTTTGTGTATGTGAGTTTAAATGTTTGTAAACGCACCCACAATACAGGAGAAATTCCTAGTGTGGGGCAATGTTATTAAATAAAAATAAAACAAATTGTAGTATGTTTAGTCTCGCTGCTCATCAGTTGTATCAGAAGTTAAACTTATGAATAACACTACAGTCTACACTTAGAGACGTTTGCTATGCATTTTAATTATAACCATGTCATTTGAATGACATTTGTGACTAATTAAAATACGGCAGTGCCACAGCCGCGATATAAATATTATACGATTTATATAATTGGTAGGTACAAAAGCATTCACAGTGATTCTGTGTAACCGTTGACGCTGTATTCTTAATTCTGGCAAAGTTTCAATCAAAAAATTTTATTGTTGGATTAATTGTTCTAATAGTTGGTCGGTGTTTCAGACTAATAAACAGAAGAACAAAACACTTATTAATAGAATTTAATTTTATTCTTAAGACGCAATATCACCGTGTGACTATACTTAACAAATTTGCTGCAAATGAAATTGTAATCCTCTAGTTAATAAATCTAAATAATAATAAAGGACAAAAAAAAACTTCTCTTCTTGTTCTGACACACTATTGTCTACATATCTGTTTCCTATCTCCTTTCGCAGCAGCAAATAAGCAGTACCTTTGTATTCAATACTAATATGTCGTATCTGTTTTACTGTGTGTACATAAATAATAAAATAAATAAAGGGGTTTGTCCTGATAGCCGTGGCCTACCTCGCCACTCGTCAAGCACTTCAGGACGTGTTGCCCCCTTGTCGCTACGTCACTATGTGCTCGAGACAGTTCCCGGGGGCCCATTATTGAGTGTGCAGTGGCAAGTCGCCCCCTGCCATTTTATCCATGTATATTACATAACATTGGTCAGGCAGGGGACAGTTCTTCCGTAGTTCAAGGTTACCAATCCACTACAGCCACCGAAACTGCAATAGTTCCTGCACCAACCGGGGGTTGTCCTGGTGTATGCTTGCATAGTGCACACAGGGATAATCGTCTGTTGGTGCCTCTTCATCATTACATTGATTAAGGAGCCTCTGCGAGTTGGCTTAGGCTCCTCGTCTGCCTTCCAAAGGTCCGGGACCCCAGGGTTTCGAGATATGTCAAAGAAATTCAAAGCATCGGCATCGCTCGGGTTCCTCATGGTCTGATCACAGAGCACAGATACTTCTCGGCGGCCGCTGCTAGAGGCGGTATTGTCAACACTTTCCATACAAACCAAGGGAGTGACCACTTATACTACAGCACAAATGACGTATACAAACTGACGGCTTCCAATGGCGGTCCGTGACAGAAGTTGTATAGTATTTTGATTCCTCGAAGCGACGCGCGCTTTACTTGTGTTTACCAAGTGCACCTACAAACACTGTGTGAATGTGTATGTAAGCGTAGGAGTCCGAGACAATGGCGAAGTCGGAAGTGTGTGCGTGACGCTACTCGTCTTCATGCACACAGCGTTTCTGTACCAGTTACCACAAATAAAACGCGTGTCGTTTTTTGAGATAAAAGTACTGTACACTCAACGCAGTTTCAGCGCCACGAATTTTAGTATAGCCTATTATAATATATAATTATAGTATTAGTACAGCCGTCTCTAGACTGCCGGCGCGGTGATTCCCTGCTCTGAGGTGGTAATTCACTATCAAATTACATGGGCCATTCACCTGTTTCCACTCCTACCACATCATAGAAAAATAAAAAGTAACAAAAGTACCATAAAACCAATTTGTTTTTCGTTACAGTGAAGTTCATCGGCGTCGGACAAGGCCGGGAGTCGATTATCAGCACGGAAGCTTAACGTCGGAGCGAACGCGCCACCTAGTGTCACTTTTCTTATGTAATGTTGTTACTTTATAAGTGAAGGTACGGCTGCGGTGGTAGCGCCACTTTTGTGCTCATTAACCAGGATAAAGATAGTTGGGTCATATGTGAAAGACAGATCGTCTTAAAGTTTCTGAATGCCTTTTGAATGTGTCGTGAAATTCAACGTTGATTGTTAATTAATGTTTTTTGGATATCCAATCACAGGGGTTAAGAAAATAATGAAAAATATAAACTGGATTAACATGAGTATTCAAAATGGGAATTGTTTTATGACAGAGTAAGATACTGTTAGTAAGGCAGCAAGTTCCGCAAATAAACCATCTGAAACCGGCATAGAGATTTTTTATGCCGAGACAGTTTTTGACAAAAATAATATATCTATATTACTTTTATCAGTGATCGCCGGTAAACAAACCTTAACTACATAAGACAAGGAGCCTAATCCTTTGGTTGAAACAGACAGAAAAACCAATTTCTAAAATTTATGGTAGGAATAAAATACATTCATAGATCACGGTCAAGTAAAGTATCTAAAGTTCGTTCGCGTTAAGAATGCAGTGAGTCATCAGTGCAACTGCAAGATAAAGGTGTATTCACAGTGGAGTTAAATTCAAACAAATTATATTTTAAAAGTTAAGTTTAATGAAGCAATGCCTTGCAACTGTCATTGTGAACTTGACTTTGTAATTTGAAAAGATTTGATTGGTTAGGGGGCGGGGCTAGGCCGACGGACAATGATGACTCACTGCATTCTTAACGCGAATGTACTGTAAGGAGATCGTAACGGTATGCGAAAGATCCAAAGGTTTTTAGTAATGAGCGCAAAAGTGGCACTGGCCTTTACAGCAGCTTTCCTAACAGTTGTTTTAAAAAAGGCGATACATTTTTAAATAGTCTGGCACTATACACGTTTTTTATAAGTTTAGGGCTTATGTATATCAATTGATTATCAAATCTGGAATTGAATGTATGTAATAATTGAACAACAATTTTTATGACAATATACACCATAATATAATGTGTTAAAAAACATAGTGAGCCTTATGCCTTAAAATTAATGGGTTTTTTTGCAACTGTGTCGACTAGTGCCCTTCGTTGCGATGACGATATATTTTAGTCCTCAATACACGAGCGGCACGTTCCGACGGCTGCCGGTGACGCGTGTCGCTCGTGTGTATGAGCACCCAAGACATTATGCAGTGAATGTCGTCAGGAAAGTTATAGCTATTATTTTTATAACAGTATGCCTCCGTGTACTTATAGTTTCAACTACATTAATTAGGGTGCTGTTATAAAAACGTTTTATATTATGTACTTGTTGATGAAATTGTAAGGTTTTATCAACGCATACGCACGCATACGATATTGCGACAGCGCCCTAAAATATTGAGATGTCTTACCTATCTCGAATACAACAATCTCTGCAACACATTTCCTAACAAGTAGTTGGAACACAAAATATTTTATATACAAGCTTACATCACTAGTCAATAATTGAAACTGAAGGTGCCGGTTTTATACAAGAATTATAATTCAGTATTGTTCATTGAAACTATAGTACCCGACGACCGTTAATATGGCACAACGAGCGTGAGAAAAGTACTTGTGGATTTAAGTAATAACTAATAACAGCCGCACGGGTTGATCGACCAGGTTAAGCTATGCTTGCCGCGGTTGGTCCGTGGATGGGTGACCATCTTTACATATTGAGACCCCTCCGTGCCTCGGAAAGCACGTTAATCAATGACAGTCGTTACTGGTCGTCAGAAGCCCGAAAGTCTGACAGCCAGTCTTATCAATGGTTATCGTATTACCCAGTAACTGGGTTGTGGAGATCAGATAGGCTGTCGCTCCATGTAAAATACTGGTATTCAGCTGCATCCGGTTAGACTGGAAGCCGACCCCAACATTGTTGGGAATGGCTGATGGTGAGGTTGTGAAGAGTTGCCTGGTAGAGCGTCGTCCCTGCCACTCATGCCTGAGTGACAATCTCTTTCTAAAGCACGTTGCGTCAAGTTTACGCTCGGGTACTATATAGCGTATCGGCTAAGTGTTGATAGTTTATCTTGCCTCCCTAATTCTATAGACAATGTGTCGTGTACGTGAGTTTATTACATTGGTATTGTATCAGAATTGTCGGAACTTTTGTGGAAGTATTTAGAATTGTATAAATGTCTTTATCTGGAAGAATAGCTTGAGGTGTACTTGGTGGAGTTGCGTGTTTGCGATGCCATGTTTAGTCCAATTATTTGCAATCGATTTCTCATTCGGATAATCGATTCTCTTGGCGAAAACTCAGTGCGTCGCAATGCGGAAGTTCCTACCAATAGTAAAATAATTTAGCTAATTTTAAAATAATGTATCAGCAGAAGTATCTGTAATATTAAAGTTTATAGAATATATTTCGCAGCGGATTTAGTACAAAATAACTGTTGATGGTATTTATTGGCGCCGCATTGCCAACCTTCCTTTCACAGCAATAATAGGGTAATTAATGTATAGACAATCTGTTAAGGTGCAAGACACGTTCATGGAGGAGTTATGCTTGTGAAGTATTATTAAAAGACACCCAAGGCTTAATTATTCCTAAAGTTTATTTTTAGTTCACTCTTTCTAAGGTGTCAATCGGATCCAGGATGGCAACATAAATGTTAGCATTTGCTTATAATAAAGTACTATAGAAACGAACGCAATCATACGAATATCCTGGAACGATCAGGTTATTTTTTGTTTTATAAATTGTCTGTCGGTTTTTTGCACAAAAGAAATAATAGTACTATTCAATAAATACGTTTTTAGTGTTAATAATTATTAACTTTTGTTTGAAATCAATTCTTTTCTACTAACTTTTTCATTTAGGGCTACTTTACAGCTTTCAGTAATCGTGAAAAGCGTTGAAACAATTTAGACATTATTTTACCAATTTAATACAGGTTTACAAAGGCCCATTCCAAAGATCTTTTCAAATTAAATATTTTATGTACTTATTAATAACGAATCATCGTGTTGCTTCTACATTCTGTGAGTCGTGTTTTTTATGTGATATAATTGTGTATAATTAATACAAATGTTTACATTAATGTAATATGTGCAAATATTATATCAATGTAAATATTTCATTACAGTTAATATGCCAATAAAACGGTTTATTCTTTTATGCGTGTGTTTTATTTAAAGTTGAACCAGTTGCCACAAATGAAATCAGGGTTAAAATCCTAATCCTAACCTAATGGTTTCCTATACACCAGCATCGTTTTCTGTGATCTGTAATAGGTTTTTATATACATCTAGGCCAGGCACTAGTCTCTCACATAGTTAGCTCCTTGTTCGTGCACTACTGTCAAAGATAACTTGTGTAGAAACGTAAAAACGTTTATATTATTATTTTCATATTAACGTTCACTTACGTCACGACGTATTTTTCTAATCTTACAGTATGCTAAACACTGCCATGCCTATCATGTGACTCAGGCTGGCTGGACAAATCTACAAAATAGCTCGCATTTACTAGGTCAATAGGGCACTTTATGTGGCGGCTAAACACCCTTATTTCAGAATTTGTGACGCTATATAATCTTAGATAATCGATCGTAAACGTGTCCAGCCAGCTTGAAAAACCACTTTCCGCTGGTCTCTCAATCTCGGTAACGGAAGTGATTTTGACGACTTTTTGCATATCAACGGGCGTCACATAAATTTGTGACAGGCATCGAGCTAAAAGTTTTGTGATACGTACAGCGGTTTAGTAGAAAAATGCAAAAATCTGTGTCCAGCCAGCTTGAATTTACGTGTAAGGCCCAGCGAACACCGCTGGAAGCGCGGCAGAGAGCAATTGAAGACAACAATTTAATATGAACCTTAACTACCTTCACATACAGTCAATATAAGAATAAATTCGCACGCGGTGTTTGGAGCGCCCTCAAGCTACTACAAGAGCATGCGCGCGACTGCTGCAGTCGCCGCCGTGCTGCTCTGCGCTCCGCCGCACTACCCCGCGCCGGGCTGGCTGGCGGTCAGATGCCTGGAGAGTTTTAACTAGTGTGGTCGTCGTAGTATCGATCAGCAAAATGACATGGGCACGCTCGGAGTAGCTGCGCACCGCCGCGCGTCTCTCCGCTCGAGGGCTCTTGGCGCCGCTCGGGGCCCGCGGTATCCGCCCGCGCGTTTCAAGGAAATGCGCTCCGCCGCGCCTCCAGCGGTGTGCGCTGGGCCTTAGTCAGGAAGAGTCTGACACGCCCTCCCGCTCCGCCCAGAGCGGGAGAAGATATATGATCATTTCCCAACCACAAAAAAAAAGGTTGTTTGTTGAACAAAATATGATTCGCGACAGTAACATGTATATATATTTACAGAATTATAATAATTAAAACCATCAATACAGCCCTCTAAGTTCATATAATCCCATTGAATTACTTTTTCATGAAAAAGTCATTCCTGACCCTTTCCACAACCTGACATGCAAATTGCTAAATACGTAACAAAATTATAATTCCGCGGGCTACCCTGGCGCTTCCCCCCCTAATAGGAAAGAAAACGGACAATAGATTTCCATTAGGATGTGTGTGAGAGTTTATTCGTAATCTTTGACTGTCGTAAAGGGTCGTCAGAAGCCCAAAAGTCTGACAACCAGTCTTACCAAGGTGTATCGTATTCCTCAGTTGGGTTGTGGAGGTCAGATAGGCAGTCGCTCTATGTAAATTGCTGGTGTTCAGCTGCATCCGCATAAACAGGAAGCCGACCCCAACATAGGCTAAAAAGGCTATGCAGATTCATTGTGTGAGTTTATCACATTCCACTCAGCTGAAATTAAAATTTCAGCTGAGAGGAAAAAGAAAAAAAGGAAAACAGGTTTTAAATGAAAAATAACTCATTGTACCGCAATACATGTCTTTATTTTTTAATAACTACTTCAGTCAAATAGGTAATACATTAATAGTTACATTTAAATGATGAATATTTACATGAACACCATATACAGTAGGTATGTCCAGGACGATTCCTAATACATGAATACATTATAGTCTCAATAATATCTTTACAATTATACATCAAATTAAAAAAAAAAAAAACATTTTTATTATGTGCTACAACTTAATTAAAATATGGTGATAGCTCTCCTGTACATATTTTATGTGGCTCCTAACCTTTAATAGCAACTTAGGAGATGCCTAATATTTGTTTGATCGTCTTTTATTTTAATGCTTACTTATTTTGTTTAATTTGACTGTCGACAACCAAAATAAAATGTACGGTGGGCTGCATCAATTGGTTACCCCAGTTGTATTAAAATTAACTTTGAAAGGTTTGTATTAGAATTAACTTTTACCCACATCGTGACGCTGACTGTACATACAAACTTTAGACGTTGTTTTTATTTTGAATATCTCTACTCGAGATTCTGCTGAAATAAGATTTATTTTTACCAAAAAGTTTTATTGGGTTGCAGCTTGGAACACTAAATCATTATTCATCGATTCGATTACTATCAGTAACGTTAATAAACACTATAGCAAAGAGC
Organism: Brachylomia viminalis; assembly: GCA_937001585.2. NCBI lineage: Eukaryota > Metazoa > Arthropoda > Insecta > Lepidoptera > Noctuidae > Brachylomia > Brachylomia viminalis. The sequence goes on from OW443307.2 coordinate 20,645,188, forward strand.
CACAACACCGACTATCTCAAGTAATTCAATTACAGTTTGGCGACAGCGAAGACTAATAACACAACTAAAATTGTGAAATGCAGTTTTTGCTAATGGGGTAAATATTAACTAGTTGTTGTAGTAGTGGATTGAGACAAAACTTCAAAAAGATTCCAACGTCTATTATCATATTTTTTTTACGAATAAGGTCTGTACATTGTTTTATTTAATTTCACTACAAAATGATTCCTTGTTCGCCTTATTCTATAAGGTTAGGTCCAAGTTAAAGTTATGCGCTAAGGATATCAGAAATGGACACGCATAGGAACCCGCTAGAGGGCGGTGAAGTACGATAGTCACAAGTTAGGGTGTATAACCTACTGCGCAAAAGAATTAGAGCCAATTTGAAATTGTAATTCCTACCTATCCTAAATTTTATCATTTTCCAAAACTATCTAGAAGCTCAAAGACTTGCTATATATTTTTAATGGATAATCTCACCACGACATAAGAATATAGACGAGTTATTACAGCATTGTCATCGATTAACAATATCGGGAATTTGTGGGCTTCATACTGAGTAAAATCTTTATGGGTCGGTACAGATCTGGAGAAGCGAGGTTTCCACTGCCGAAAAATATCAATATTGGTGCCGATTCTGTTGTACACCGAACTAAACTAACTAAACTATCACTAAAATTCCTTACTTTTGGCTATGAGAATCTTAACGCTATTCTGCAAAATAAAATCTCTAAATTTAAAAATAATTTTGACACATCTAAAATCAAATTTGACAATTATTGCGACTCCACGTGGTACTTGTTTGCCGTACCACGTGATCTTTTTTTAGAACCGTAGGCGCGCATTATGTGCGGCCTCGACTTGTTTTGTATGGAATTTTTTACTTTTTGTATGGAAAATATAAAAAAATATTACCAACACGTTGAGATTTATAGGTTTAAGGCTTTACCAAGGGGGTCGAAATTTTCATTATTTTTGCGATACGACACACCGTTTTCGAGATATAAGCAAAAGAAAAGAATAAAAGATACAGTACTGTTTTTGCATCTGAAGTCGAGGTGTTGGTGTGAATTTTAGTTCATGACAACTAATTTTATTCCACACCTTTTTAATCGCGATTAAAAATAGTCAGATTTAGTTAATACAATCAAAATTTTAGGTGAAAAACGTAAAATTCAGAATAGCAAAATTGCCATTTTCACTAAATTATAATCTCAGTGCCATCTTAGTGCTGTCAAACTAAAATATAGTTATGTTGTGTCAATTTAGTCAATTTCAGAATGGGAAATCGTCGTTTGACAGGAATAAACTAAATTTTGGTGATTTTTAGTCTAGTTTAGAGAATTTTGTGACAAGAGAATCGGCACCATTGTGATAATTTAATTAAATACAAATCCGAAAACAAACCTTCACTGTTCAGCGAGAGCGTTGACCGCGGTTCATTTGTTTTCGACGTTATTTTGACTGTTGCAACGTTGATTTTTGTTAGACAATGAGAACCACGCTTCGCCAAGCCTATACGTCAAATACGTGCGTCATAATATGAGTGGTATTGAACAGTGTCAATATAATTGAATACGTATGACTTTTGGTTTAACAAGTATTATTTATTTATTACATAATAAAGAAGCCTAACCATTTGGATTGAAGCTCATAGAGCACTATTTAAAATAATGTAGGATGCACATCGCTCCGAAGCCCCAAAAAATTTGTTGCTGATATAAAACCGATAATTATTTTTTCAGCTTTAAATGAAGTAATCTAGTATATCAGGGGCCGTACTATGAGCTGTTAACGCCATCATGATTCCGTTGAGAAAAAGAGATAGTGCTATCGGTCATGTATAGCTCCGTCTCTCTTCCACGCTGGAACAATGATGGAATTAACACGTCATAGTACGGCCCCAGTACTGAACACTAGAATATGCACCGACAAAAAACCGCGAAATTTGCCAAGCTAGGAATTTTCTTTTTTCCTAAAACCACAACACAATTCAAATCCGCAAAAAAAGCCACCAGACGCCAAGAAAAATAATTGAAATAGGTTCTAGAAATATCAACATCATTGATTATTGTCGTATCTACAAGTGGAATAATAAAACTTAAACCAAATCTACTGCTGGTAGTATTTTGAGGAACTTAGAACTTGCGTCATCCATTCAAGTCAGTACTTAAAGAGTTTCAAGTCAACTCGTAAAAAAAGGAAATCTGTTCGATAGAAAAAATATATAAAATGCGTGCACACGCCGTACAAGGTACGTTCAGTCAACCGTACGTCAGTGGTAAGGTAACACGGCTACGAAAACTGCTGAGGGAATGTTCTTCGGTCAGTAAGTTGAGCCGGCGCACTATATATCCCTAATATGTCTACGTGGCTATGTGTCGTAGCAGTGAAGAGTTGTTATCCATGTGAAACTAGGGTTACAACCATAATTCGTGCGCACTCGTCCATCTTGTTAAAAAAAACGGACGTCTATCAAAAAGACGGACTGGACGTTGTCCAGGCTTGTCACACCGAGACTTCGGATCGACATAAGAGGATTTTCTTAAGAAAATAAAAAGTTTAGTAAGTACATAGAATTGCAAAAAAGAAATACGACAAAATCGAATGCCCGGCTTATTGTCAGGACTTTAAAAATGTTGAAATGAAAATATTTAACTCCGTGAACGGCGTCTGCTACACTAGGATACTGTATAACCTTCAGGAGTCAGTGTTATTATAATATTATTACTGACTGTGACTGTAAGTCACAAAAATCACCAAAATCGATACTACTCTACGATACTATTATTACTAGTATTTTGGGAGACTGTCTTGTGTAATTTTGATTTCGATTTTGAGTGATGAAAATGGTTTATCCCTTCGAACTTGGAAAAAGAAATAAATCGGAATAGCTTTAAATATTACTAGCCCAACTAAAAGTTCAAGTGAAAGAATTAGAAAATATATTTTTTATTTCTAAGGCGTTTTTGCATTGCGTTGAAATGTTAAATTGGGATTGGTATTAGCAGTTTTTTTACTACTTTACTTTGAAAAATAAAAATATATAAATAAAATAAATACTTTGTAAAATGTAATGGAAATTAATTTAATGAAAAATTATAGTCTGTCTAGACTCGAACCAGACACAGTTTTTTAAACGCCGACTCAGACACAGTATTTTATTTGAACCGATTGTCCGTATTCCAACCTATAAAAGCACGTGAAACCGCGGAATCGGAAAATAATTACGAAGAAATTCAATAGTCAATAGTTCAAGCACAATATAACCGGAAAGCTAAAAACCAAAGCTCTGGCAGGGGTGAAATGTTTACTTATAATGCAACACACGACATTTGCAAGTCTGATTCCCCAGGACGATGAACAACTAACAGGTGACATAGTGTTTTATTTGAACCAACTCTCTGTATTACAACTATAGAACGAAACCGCGGATTTGGAAAATCATTATGAGGAAATTCAAGTCAAAAATAATAATGGGTACAAAAATAGAAATAGAAAGAAAAATGGTTGTCATACAAACCAGGCCACTTTGAAGATTAAAAAAGAAAGAGAAGAATGTCAAAAAAGTACCCTCTTAGGGTACAGCCGCAGTCGGGTTAAAAAAGAAATATAGATAACAGGAAAAGAGTATTTTTGTTATCAACCGCATTGTAAAGTTTCAAGATGTAATAGAATAAACGCAAGTCCTGAAAGTAGTTTGCTCATAATTGACTACTGAATCGATTTCAGTAACTATTAATTTAGGTGTTTTTTCAAAAATTATCATTTTGCTATACTGACCGCCGATTTAGCCAAAGAAAATTAATCTTATTTCAAGGCAATAAGACTCAATTTTAAATGCATAAAGTAATGTAGGGAAAACACGATTTTCTTAATAATAATAGTTAGCTTTAAAAAAAATTGTTTTGTTCATTGTATAATGCTTTTAACTCAATACTCTAATTGGGGTATATGAAGGTCTTGCGTTAATTATGTTACACGTTGTATAATTATTACTTCCATCGACATCCCTGCCTATTTCCCAAAATGTAGCACTAAGCTCTCATTTCATGTTAGCAGCATGCTTACAAAATGTTACCACGGACGAACGGTTGACTGTACTAGTTACCACCTCTTATAGTGGCCAAGCAAAACAAAATTAGATCCTACAAGGTGCATCTTACACAAAATCAGTACTTAATCCCTTGTATTAGGGGATATATTCCGTTCTCTCTTGTTTTTTGTCTTGGGTGGGGCTCGGTAGCGGTCTCGTTTGCGGCTGGATGAGGAGCATGAAGATGAGGGACTGGAGTCAGGGGGGGAACCAGCTTCTTCGGCTGTGAGGCCCATGGTCTGGGATTCTGGGGTCGAAGGTTCTAGAACACTGTTGCGGAGAGCGCGACGTTGTTCTTCAGTGTGTTGGGGACAGCGAGTTGATCTGCAAATTGAATTTTAAGTTAAAAAAAATGTCAATTCGCAATTTTACTCGCTCAAACATTTTAAGCAGCACCCTTATTGCGTAACACACTTCCAATATTAATCCGAAGGATTTTGAAATAAATATCTAATCCTATGCTTAATAAAAATAGCCACTTAGTTCCCTCAACCTGCCATCTAACACCTACCACCTGCTGCAGAAGGCAGTGATTCTTAATACATGCAGGTTAGTTAGAAAATTTCTTCATTGTGAGTCGGACAACTTGCACCAATACTCCTATACTTAAATATAGTTTCGTCTACCATACAGTCTACTTATAATATTACTCCCACACTTAACCCCACTGCTGGACACTTGGCTTAGGCCCGTGCCATCAGTACTACCCGGCTATGCCGAGGAAAACAGTTACATAAACATAATAATAATAAATATGAGACAACATCCACACGAGGTCTTCACGTCCCGAACTAGGTAGAGCCTGTACTATGGTAACCTGAAGACTTATATACATATACACACCCAGATACAGGTCAAAAAGACATGTTTATGCACACAAAATGATTAACTTGTCCGGGGACAGAACCCGGGACCAGCGGCTCAGAGGGCAGGGTCGCTACCAGCTGCATCAACCGGTCAGTCAAGTTGAATCGTCGGTCGGTTTGAATGATTCGTCTGCTCAACAACGCAAATAATTCAATGAAAATTGTTGAACTTTCAAAAGGCATTGCCATTGTTTGCAAGCCAGACCAATAACATCTGTTAATTTAAATAATTTTAATAACAGTTTAATTTGTAAGTTGAGTAATCAGGACCTAACAATGTACAATGTTAATATTTTGAATAAAGAATTCTTTTCGGTAGTCCAAACAGAGTTCACTTATTCTTTTAAGAAGAACACTAAAAGTATCAGCCCTAAGTTTTTATTTAGTGACTGGGCAACTAAAGGACTTAGGAACAGTAGGGAAATACTTTTTGAGCTATATGGCCTTAAGCCTTATATTAACACGGAAACTTTTGATAAGTATGTTGCTATTTACTCTAGAATTTTTAAGAACACTTGTAAGGCAGCCAAAGCCTTATACATTAGCAACAAGGTCAAATCAGCAGACAATAAAATAAACACTGTTTGGAAAATTATCAATAATGAAACGAACAGGAACAAAAAGCATAATTCTGATTATACACTGGAGACGACACGTTTGCGATACCAAAGAAGTTGCTCAAGAATTTGTAAATTTCTTTACCAGTATCCCAATTAAAACTACTGACACTTTAAATTCCTCGCCCACGCTCGCTTTTGATTTAGTAAGGGCGAACGTTTCGGTCTGCCCAATTGAATTTAACTTTAAGCATATTAACCCCATAACAGTAATAAAAGCTTTTAAGCAAATCAAGATCAAATTGACTGAAGATCTTTGGGGAATGTCCATTAAAGTCTGTACATCCATAATTGACACTATAGAGCCTTACTTAGCCTTCATATTTAATTTGTGTGTGGATCAAGGAGTCTTCCCGGATTTAATGAAATACAGTAAGGTAATACCACTTTTTAAATCCGGGGACAGTAAAGACACCAATAATTATAGACCCGTATCCGTGTTGCCAGTTTTCAGCAAGGTATTTGAAAAGGTAATACTTAATCAAATGCTCATTCATTTTAACACCAATAAAATCTTACACAATCAACAGTATGGTTTCACCAAGGGACGTTGTACGACTGACGCCGGGGTCACCTTATTAAAACACATATTTACGGCGTGGGAAGAGGCCCAAGACGCCATAGGAATCTTTTGTGACCTCTCCAAGGCATTTGATTGCGTCGATCACGAAACCTTGCTCTTGAAACTTGTGCATTATGGACTTGGAATACTTGCGCTCAGTCTAGTAAAATCTTATTTAAATGATAGGCAGCAGCAAGTTCAAATAAATGGTGTCAATTCACTCAGTTTAAAAGTAGAAATGGGAGTTGCACAAGGCTCGATATTGGGTCCTTTCCTCTTTTTAGTGTATATTAATGATCTAATCCATTTATAAAAAAAATCAGCCACAAATGGTGTTATTTGCTGACGATACTTCTTTAATTTTTAAGGAAGAAAGAAGTGCTACAAATTTTGACGACGTTAATAACGCCCTAATGCAGGTCCATAATTGGTTCACTGCTAATAATTTAGTATTAAATGGGAAAAAAACTAAGTGTATACGATTTTCTTTACCTAATGTCAAAAGTAGTGATTGTGAGATATTATTGAATCAAGAGAAACTAGAATTCGTCGATAAAACTGTTTTCCTGGGGATCACGCTTGACTTGAGGCTACAGTGGGGTTCTCATTTAACATCTCCGGCGGGACGGCTAAGTTCAGCAGCATATGCTGTCAGAAAAATCCGTCAATTTACCGATGTAGATACCGCGAGGCTAGTCTATTTTAGTTACTTTCATAGTAACTAAAATAGTATCATGTCTTACGGTATTTTACTTTGGGGACGGGCTGCAGACGTCGATTCTATTTTATTCTGCAGAAAAGAGCCATCAGAGCCATATATAATCTCCGCAGGCGCGATTCTCTAAGGGAACTGTTTAAGGTTATTAAGATCTTGACGGTACCTTGTCAATATATCTATGACAACATCATGTACGTAAGAAAAAAATTACATCTTTTTACTAAAAGAGGTGATAGATATAATTATAGGACCAGAAATAGGGACCTATTAGTTCAACCAGGTTTCAGACTGGCTAAAGTAGACTCATCTTTCATGGGGTACTGTTTAAAATGTTACAATAAAATACCTCCCCACTTACCTCAACTGAATGAGACGAAATTCAAAGTTTGTATAAAACGCACACTATGCAGCCAGGCATATTATAAGTTGGGGGATTATATCGCTGATAAAAATGCCTGGCTCAATGCTGGTCCTGCTCCACAACCACATTTGCTTTGTATAAACTCAATCTCCTTTGTATTATATAATTGCATAGGACAAGTGTGAGTACTATGTACTATCGAGCTACCATTTACCGGGTAATGTCCTCATTGACTTGAATGTGCCCTGATAGATGTCATGCTCACTCAAATGTCTCGCTGACGGTGACGCGTGTGTTGGATCATTTAGTTCCCTTCAAAATGGTTGAGCTGAATGGTGCTGTTCCATGCGTCATGTTCGTGAACGGGCGCTGTCAGTTGGGACTGGTCATCTCTTAGCCACCACAGCTTATTTAAATTATTTTATTATGTATTGTTTTGTTTAAATTTATATTTGCTGTACACTGGACACTCAATGTGTACTTCTTATTTACATCGTTCTCACATATAATTATACCTATATTCAACATTAATGATGTAACTAATATTTATGTAACAATATAATTTAAAAGAGTATCCATGGAGTTTCTCGCCCGTTCTTCTCCATAGGTACCTACTACGCTTTGGAATGGGCAACTAGCTTCATATTTCTGACTGACCGACCACTTGACAATTCAAAAGTGCCTGTAAATGGTTTAATTGAATTAAATGATTTGAGTTTGAGTTTGCCCCTCATATGTAACCTTTGTCTGGCACGGGACGCATGTAGGAAAGTCAATAACAGGGAAATACCGAGAAAATATTTCAAAGGTCACGTTGCTGGAAACCCTATCAATTCCCTACTCAGTGAGCTTATTGTAAAATATAATCGTAGTACCTACATTATTTAAGTATATTTCGCTGTCGAATTTTCCTTATATTTAAACACAAAAGACACACAAATAATGACTTGTGGTCGTACAACAATGCGACAAGATTTTGGTCGTGGGCTCTCGTACTGCTAGTTCTTCAAATTCAAATGAATTTATTTGCCAGAATGTAGGTTTACAAATATGTATGATCATAAATCTATAATGGCCCCTTTACATTCTACCATTACTGGTGTGCAAATATTTAATTTCAACCTACACAATCATGTTATGTTAATTATAAGGTCCATTAGAAACAGAATAAAAAAATATAAATAGACAGTAACAACAAATAATATCTCATGCATAAGGTATGGTAAGGTAAGGTCTTTTTAGGTATTTATTTATTTGGGACAAACAAACATAACGCATTATATCTGCGCAAATAATATAAACAAAGATATTATATAAATGTGAAACTCACACCTTTAACCACAGCATATACAATTCATATAACTTTACTAATGAACAATCTATGCGAGTAAGACTACAAGACTGTTCAAACAACTATACATCGGAATCCTTGAGTTTCTTTAACTTTATTTATTGGGTAAGGTATTGTAAACGAAACGAGGGACTCGTACTGAAACTTTGTAGGTAAGGTTGCGTGATGATGAAGAGTAGAGATTGGATACTCGGATGGATATTTACTTACTTTTAATTGATCGACAATGCGACTTATTGGCAAAAAAAAAAAAAATATCAATTTGGTACATTTTCACGACAGGTGCATTAAAGCAGAAATCTATGAAATAAACTTGTAAAATTGTCAGTTTTCATTAAATATTCAACAAATTGGTGTCCAAAAGTCCAAACAACTTATTACCTAGTGCATAATTTTTTTGTGTGCTCTGACACAACACCGCAGATCTGCTGCAGCAAGTTTTTCTTCTCGTTAGCGGTCATCGTTTCGTAGGTGGCGCCACCGTCGTTCGCGTCCGAGTTCGCCGTGCCGTTGTTGTGCCTGTTGGTAACTAGCATTGTAGACTAACTTTACGATAAGACTATTGTGCTTGTGCATTTGGGCCTTTAGTCACCAGTAACAATGGCGTATCGAATTGTGTGGGAGACGAGTGCACTCGCCTTTAGACAACATAAAATAGGTAAAATAGTAAATTCTGATGTAGGACGGACGGGGTTAGCCCTTTAGTCCCTCCCTAGATCCGTTACTGCACAAGTGTAGGAACTGCCGCATTAAAGCACTTGTCTTTAATTTATAAATGTAGAAATAAATTAAAATTTCCCAAATGCACAAACATGTTTCAGATTATATTATAACACAAAAATATGACATACAGGTATATATTTTCAAAATGCATGCAAGTGCTAGCTAGATTTTATAATAAAAATGCGTAATCTATATTTTTTCTTTTTTTCATCTAAAAGCTGACTCTTGGAACATATTGAACGTACCATTAATACTGTAGCCAGCCAGGGCATTTGATGTTTGAAACAAAGAACAATTCAGTATTTATTAAATTCCTATGTTTTATGGTCATATATAAGTAGGTACATATTATTTAATTATTTTCCTTATAAGACTTTGATGATAAGTACCTACTGTATTACTATATTATCTAGAATTAACTAAATGTACACTATACCCCGTTTCGCATGACTACTGCTCTTGTCTCTCACTCGCACACGTACTACGTGAGCAAGACGAAAATAGTTGACCTAATCATACCCTTAACTTATCTAGCTTTGACGATTAATATAGGTAGGGTGTACAAAGACCCATCACGAAGTCGTCATCTACGCATACAAATAAGTAACGTCTTTCTACATCGTTCTCACATGTATAATTACAACATGAATGATGTAACCACTTTTTTGTAACAATATTTTGATTTAAAAGAGTCTCCATGGAGTTTCTTGCCCGTTCTTCTCCATAGGTACCTACTACGCTTTGGAATGGGCAACTAGCTTCGTCTTTCTGACTGACCGACCCCTTGACAATTTAAAAGTGCCTGTAATTAGTTTATTTGAAATAAATGCTTTGAGTTTGAGTTTAACATTGTATAAAATTTATTTCCGGCAAACAATTTTAATTTTTGGGGTGAATAATCGCTGTTTAAGGCGCGCAATGTAACGCACTCATGTAACACAGGGGTTACGGGGGGTTAATAAAAGTTAATTTATACCATTTAAAACCTGTTTTCGTAAAAAATCGTCAATAAGTTGAAACTTTGAGCTTCAATATCTCCGTAACCAGAAGGTTCCCAGGTCTGGTCCAGTCATGGATGAACAAGAGAAGTACGGCAGATTCTCGTTAACAAAAACTGTGTCATTCAAGTCGGCCAGCTCGCTGTACGTACAGGCCGCTGTACACACACATTCATTCATAGACGGCGGCGCGGCGCCGCCGCCCGCCGCGCAAACGGCAACACACACACATTAACGGGACTCAGTTTTGTCTTAGCGAATTCCGGCCGACTTTTTTTCTTCGTCCACGGGTCCAGTACAAAAAATATATAACAATAACGGGAAGAAAAAGTGACTCTCGGCTACTGTTCTTTTTAACCCCAATAATAAATTAACGTTCTTGGTTCTTTTGGAAATGGGCAGGTCACGGAAGGTCGTAAACGGAGGTCTATGTAACCATGTCGGTCTTAAAAACAATGTTAGTACTATATCTACAGTATACATACTTATGGATTTTGTTAGATTTCCTATTGTTGTTGTTCTTGATCCTGCGTTTCCTCCGCTCGTTCTGCACCGAGCCCCCGGACCAGTCGACGTCATCTTCGTCATCGCTGAGAAGTCCCGCGTACGAGGTCGGCTCGCGGCTGTTCGACGCGATACGTCGCGATGCTATGCGCGAACTGTTGCGTCCCATACCTAGAAGGAAGTATTTATATATAATCACGTGTGTTTACTCGAACGAGCACCTCTACAGCCGTACATTGACATAAATAACATCACCATCTCGCTTTCTATGAAAAGACGGGCAGTAAACTCATAGAATGTTGTCAATTATAAATGTTTTTAAACATTTTAAGAGTCAGCCTAAAATTGCTATCAACCATTCCAAAAACGAAAAAACACATGAATTTTCATTTCTAACCAGAAACCTAAATGTTTTTGATTTCATGCCTATAACTTTGAAAAAGACTGATTTCCATACAAACTTTGATAAACCACTTCTTAGGGGTGGAAATTCCGCCCGGGTGTCACCATTGTGTGGATCGCCCGGAGGACACGGTGGAGCATACGGTGGATGTTTGCCCTGCTTGGGCGGACCACCGCCGTGTCCTCGTGGAGGCGATTGGCGGTGGCAATCTCTCGCGTCCGGCTCTGTTCCAGGCCATGGTACGGAGCGAGACAGCTTGGGAAGCCGTCACCTCCTTCTGTGAAGCAGTAATGCTCGCGAAGGAGGAGGCGGAACGCGTGAGGGAGAGGGAAAATTCGCGCCCTCACGCCCCTAGCCACCGCAGGAGACGCCCAGGGCGTTGGGATCACAAACCGATTCCCGGCCACCGTAGGCGCGGGCTTGCGGACGGCGAGCAATGGGCAGCTCGCCGTCCGATAAGGACCAGGCCCGGGTCGACGGCGCGTTGTGTTCCACGCGCGCCTCAAGGAGATGTCAACACCACTGACGGGGTCCGCTAGGGCCGATGCCTGCCAGGGTTGCGGGAAAGTCCAAAAGGGTTGCCCTGGCCCCTGGCACAGGCAACTGAAGGAACACGGGTGGGTTTTAGTCAGCAAGAGTCTGACACGCCCTCCCGCTCCGCCCAGAGCGGGAGAAGTTATTTAATAAATTCCCAACTCAAAAAAAAGGGGGTGGAAATTCCAAAAATCTTTTTCAGCTAATATTTCAACTTTGAAGGTATAATTGTTGAGATTTCGTGATTAGTCAATCAGAGGTATTTCGCTTTTTATAATAGATTAAAACAAAGTACGAAAGGATCATAGTAGGTGGCATTCTATAGTTCCCGAGTACCCCAATGGGAAGAAGGCGTGAGTTTATTAATGTTTTTAAAACAATAATTAAGTATCAGCTGAATCTTAATTCAATTTTTACCATCAGAATCCAACTAGCATTTTAATAAAAAAAAAATGACGAGTAAAAGAGTTATTTTTAACAAATTTACAAAATAAATATCATTATCATTTACCACCAACATTGGAGTTGGCTTAATTGGCTATTTAATGAGGCCTGTTATCTCGTTTTGTTCAAGTTATTTTATGCACCCCATGAGTAGGAAAATAACATGTTAACTCATACCGGATAATAACAACAATAACTGATGATTGTACTAAAAAACAAGCTATATTTAAACCTGTGTTACTCCTTGTATTTGTTGTTGTTGTTATTATTAATATTGCAGTGAACATGAACCTACAATAATTAAAATATTAATATAATCATTATTTTATGTGATTTTGTAGTCAAATTTCTGAAATCATTATGCCATAGAAATAATTTTGGAAATAAATCCCTAAGTAGATATACTAATATTTTGTTTAAACTCCACTTTACATTATGTAAAGTGTTAGGTAAAGAATGCTGAAATCATAAACACAGGAAGCTCATGTTGTAACTAACATTTATGAAAAAGGATGCATTCAAAATCAGATAATTTATTTCAATTGTTTTTCAATTCATAGCCATTTGAAAGTCAACATTTAAATGAAAAATAATGAAGCGCCTTTTCCAAAAGTTACGTTTCCTTCGTCCATTCTTAAGAATATTGCTATTAGATCAATGTAACAGAAAATTGGGGAATCTAAATTCCTTATTTGTACTAGCAAAACATAAGTGTGGAAAGACAGCTGTCCTATTCCCTGAGATCTCAACAGTTAAGGCCCTATGTTATTACATAACATACACAATCATCCTGTAATGTTCCCACTGCTGGGACACAGGCCTCCTCTCTGTGAGAGGGAGTGGGCCGTAATCTATATAAATTGGTTCTAGGACATTGGTTTCCTCACGATGCACGATGTTTCCATTCACCGATTTAAGAGCAGTAGTGATGAAATAATTAACACAAAGTAAAGCGCCTGACAAGATTCGAAGCTACGACCTACAACTCGTAAGTCGCGGTCGTTACCATTGGACCACCACTGCTCTTGACTGCACGGCTCTGCTCAATGTTATTAATGATCCTAAATAATTATAACTTGTTTTCTTTACAAAAACTTGTATGCCACTCCATGGCGAGACATGTAGATCACAATTCTATTTAAAAAAACCATAATTGTTCTTGGCCATTTGACCGACTACCTCGTTATTCAAATAGTTGCTACCGCTACTGTTGAGCAGGCTCTGAAACGATTTACCAACAGTCGTTTGGTCCATGAACCGTTGGTCAACATTATCTTTGAACCATTAACTTTTCATCCAAAGGACTTTTCACCGACGAACGTTTCGCCAACATAACTCTTCAAGTCAGTGAATGCTTAACGTGCCGCGGCAGCGGCCGCAAAGCGTCAGATCCTCTATTGTTGGTGAATCATTTGGGTTAGGTTAGGTTAGAAGAAGGATTCTGCGCAAACCGCAGAGGGCGATGGCCGTCAGAGTCGTCCGCGGGTACCGCACGATTTCCTACGAGGCGGCTTGCGTCCTGGCCGGATCTCCGCCCTGGGACCTAGAGGCGAAAGTACTCGCGTCATTATATCGATGGCGCGAGGAAGAGCGGGCACGGGGCTCGAGGCCGGTGCAGCGGCAGATCGCGCTGCGCCGCGAGGAGCTCCGTCAGGTCTTGGTGGCGGTCGAGGCGATCCGGCCAGTACTCGACGACTGGCTCGGGAGAAGGCACGGCTCCCTGTCGTTTAGGGTGACGCAGGTGCTGTCGGGGCACGGCTGCTTCGGCAAGTACCTGTGCCGCATAGACAGGGAGCCGGACGCTCGGTGCCACCATTGCGTCCATTGCGGGGAGGACACGGCGCAACACACGCTCGCCGAGTGTGTAGCTTGGGAGGAGCAGCGCCGTGACCTCACAAATGAAGTAGGAGGCGATCTGTCGCTGCCGACCGTAGCGCGGAGGATGGTCGGTAGCGCAGAGTCGTGGGACGCGGTGGTGTCCTTCTGCGAGGACGTGATGTCACAGAAGAAAACTGCGGAACGGGAGAGGGAGATCTCGACTCCCTTCCCCGGCCGCAGAAGGCGCACCGGGCGCAGGAGAAGGGCGGACAACGCCCTTTTCCGGCCCCCATGAATGGGTCCAGGGGCGTGGGACTTGGGGAATTCCCCGCCCCCTATTTGATGGACCCGAGGCGGAGGTGCGCGCGGGTGTCGACGCGCGCCTCTGAGGCGATGCACGGGGTAGTTACAACACCTCACTACCCCGTGCAGGAGACGAGGCCCGGACAGACCGGGCCAGCACTAGTGTGGGGCCGCGGAAGAATTTGGATTCCCGCGGCCCCGCGCGCACGTGCGAGGAGACACCGGGGTGGTTTTAGCCGGTAAGAGTCCGGCACGCCCCTCCGCCTTTTCCCCAGGCGGAGGTAGTCCATGAGGATTTCCCCCCGTAAAAAAAAAAAAAAAAGGTTACAACACTGACTTAGAGTTATGTTGGCGAAACGTTTGTGGGTGAAAAGTCCTTTGGATGAAAAGTTAATGGTTCAAAGATAATGTTGACCAACGGTTCATGGACCAAACGACTGTTGGTAAATCGTTTCAGTTTCTGTTGAGCATGAGGTTTTAGGTTCCATTCCCAGGTCAGGCAAATTAGTATTGAGATTTTCCCATCTGGAATTTTTCAGTAGCTGCCCTGAGCCCCCTACCATATTGGACTGTAATGTTTAAGTCCAATGGGTGGTGGGGCTTGTGGCTTAGTAATAACAGCTACACGGGTCGATCGATCAGGTTAAGCTACGCTTGCCGCGGTTGGTCCGTGGATAGGTGACCATCTTTACATACCAAGACCTCTCCGTGCCTCGGAAAGCGCGTTAAGCCGTTGGTCCCAGCTGTCGTTCGTGGATCTTTGACAGTCGTTACGGGTCGTCAGAACCCCGAAAGTCTGACAACTTGTCTTACCAAGGGGTATTGTATTACCCAGAAACTGGGTTGTGGAGGTCAGGTAGGCAGTTGCTCCATGTAAAATACTGGTATTCAGCTGCATCCAGAGACTGGATGCCGACACCAACTTAGTTGGGAAAGGGCTAGGCAGAAGATGATCTACTATGGGTACACATCTGCCTAAATCTTCTGGGAAACAATGTGTGATGTTATTTATGTTATTATTGTACCCTGCTTTAATGCATATAAAAATATTCTAGTCTATTCCAAAACTCATTAGTTTTAATTATAATTAATAATAATAATATGAGACAACATCCACACAAGGTCTTCACGGTCCCGAACTAGGCAGAGCCTGTACTACGGTAACCTGATGACTGATATACATACTTATATACATATACACACCCAGACACAGGTCAAACAGACATGTTCGTGCACACAAATGTTTGACTTGTCCGGGGATCGAACCCGGGACCAGCGGCTCAGAAGGCAGGGTCGCTACCAACTGCACCAACCGGTCAGTCAATCAGCCAATTGATGAGTTAACACTTTAATGGCCATAACCAACAGGCAAACAGAAATAAAAGCCAGATAATCATAAGCATTATAGGTATAGAAGGTTTTACAACTTCTTTGTGTGTTTCAAGAGTGACAAGTGTTCAAATCAACAACTGCCTAGACTATTTCGAACAATGTTGGGGTTGTCATCCATTCTTACCGGATGCAGCTGAATACCAGTTTTTAACATGGAACGACTGCCTATCTGACCTCTACAACTTAGTTACTGGGTAATACGATACACCTTGGTAAGACTGGTTGTCAGACTTTCAGGCTTCTGATGACCAGTAACAACGGTCAAAGATCGACAAATGACAGCTGGGGCCAACAGCTAAGGTGTATATAAGGTGTAGCTAAGGTGTAATATGTATTCGAATAGCCAGTGTAAAATAATAGAAAACCTACTTGGAATCCTATTTAAAATTTTGGACTGTAAAAGATGTTGTAAAAATATTTAATGAAATACACAGAATACATTTCAGACATATCTTATAGATGTTGTGAGACATAATGACTCAGTTTTGTACCTTTGCAGATTACATCACCTTGAGAATTTAAAATTGATATTATTGTATAACATTTTGTGTTAATTAGTACAAAGAAAGGGTGTTTAGAGGTTATTATATTATGCAAACATAATGATAAAGATATGTTTTTATTTTAAATAGCAGTCCCCACAGAACCCAATCGAATTTATATGACTTAATTTTCTCCATTCTCATTTTTAGAAAAAGATATCATGAAACCTTCCAGGTTTCTATGATGCTGTTGCTATGCTAAAAATATCATAGTAAGTAAATTTATTTCAGAAAAAAACAAAATTAGCAGTTCACAAATACAATTTTCCAAGTTAAAATAGAACATTTCAGAAAGAAGTGTGTTGTTGGTGTTTGTACTAATTATTTTTTTTTTTTTTTTTGAAAAGAATATTGTAACACACCAGAATTTTTATGATTTTTTTGTTTATTCATAAAGGTACACCAACAGCTTCTGTATACAAACTATCAAATGGCAGTAGATAATAGTTGAGGGCTTATACAGTTGCCAATAATAGGTGACCCAACATTCTCAAATACAGTGATAGCCTAAGGTAAAAACGAAATGCATAAAAATTAAGTGGTAACAACTATAACAGAAATATAAAAAATAACTAAGTTATAAGATTGCAGAGGTTGCAAGAAATACCTACATAATAATACAATAAAATCAATCTTTAGATTGTGTAAGTTGCATGCTTAGGGACATCAAAATTTGGGTCTTAAAGTGTGTTATTGAGTCATGATATATGTCAACATCTGGAGAGGATTTTATATAAGAATTCATCTCACGACTGAGCCTATTGAGAGGTGAGTTTACTCCTATATTTGTGTTGGATGCTTTAGTGTGGAATAAATGGGTAATGGGATATCTGGGTAAATTATGGGGGACTTTTAGTCCAATTTGTTCAGTTCATTTATCGCAGTCTAATCTATTGTTAACTAATTTGAAAAAGAACATGAGATCATGTACCAGTCGACGGTTGCACAGAGTTATCATTTTGTAACATTGAGTATGTTGTTCATATGGGCATCGGGGAGAAACATCTCCGAAGGCATGTGCTAGGTATTTAGTGAAGGCCATTTGGATGCTTTCTATTCTTTGTGAGTGTACTGCATAGTGTGGGCTCCACACCACGCTGGCAAAATCAAGGTGGCTCCGAACTAAGGCATTATATATAGTACAATTTTTGTTCTTACTAGCTTAAACCCTTTAGTGTTTCTCATAAGAAATCCTAGTAGCCGTCCCGATTTCGCAACAATACTATCAATATGGCTTCTAAAGTTGACTTTACTGTCCATGATGATACCGAGATCACGAACTTCATTAACAGTTTGCAATAATCATCATGATTCTTTCTTATTTTTATGTGTATTGCTATGTAAGTACATATTATGAGTAATGATTAATTTATAGAGTGGCATACGGTAAAACCGCAAAGAATTCGTTAGTATTTGTTGGACTAATTAATATCACAATGACTAATTTGTAATAAGGAACTCATCAGTCAGTATCAACTTGTAGTTACAAGGAAAATATTATAGGATACAAGCATGAGAAACAATGCAAGGCTACAGTTACGTACTTTTGAGCGGACTTACCCATGCATTTTTCTAGATGAGGAGCGAACCTAGTCGCAGAAACTGGCCGGTCACAATTCGGACAGGAACAATTTGAATCAGGGGTTTTTTTCATCATCGAGAAACCAAACACATCGCATTCCGGCGTGCTCACGATCTTGTAAGGTTCTTCCTCTTCTTTTTCACCTTCTATTAAATCCGTCAGACCGGTCTTCAGGCCGTGGTGGAACTCGAAAGCAAATCCTAGGGCCACATCTTCGAAAACTGCTTCGTAGATATAATTTGCAGCAGCTTCGGCGTTATTTTCATTTTGCATTATCTCAAAAAACCTAATGTTCAAATCGTGCATACTCAACTCGCTTGCTATTGTATTCATTTTGTTGGATTTCAAAAATTTTGACGAAAGATTCGCACTACACAATAAATAATAATTCTGAAAAATTGGTGTTGTGATTGATTGATTACTTTTTCATTCATGTTCATTCATGGGGAATGTGCTATCTCTTTTTTTCCCGTTATAAATCAACCCATCTCTTTCAAAACGATGTGCTATAATAATATATTAAATTGTCAAAAAATTGTTTTCCAGAGTCAAACCATCATTTATTATATTCAAAACTGGATAGTTGTGTCTTTTAAACATAATATTTTTCATGTAAATTACAAGTTCATCTATTCATTTACCAACATTGTCTGATTTTATGGGCGTATTTATAAATTCTGATCTCAGTAGAAACAAGAAGCTCAAGGCCACAGGATGCTCAAAGGAAGTACGAATGAACGAATGAATATTGGTCGCGTTCCAAGTATTTATTATTTATATTTGAAGCTTTAAAAAATGACAGCAGGATGGCTCGATACCTTTCGTAGCCTAGCAAAAGAGATAGCTTTACACCATCTGACACTGACTTTTCAATCAAAATCAAAACAAACCATTTCAATTTTAAATGTTGGAACGAGTGATAAGGTGAAGAGGTGTTATGAAAGTTGTAAACAATCGACTGAACTGATGTTGATAAGAAGTAAATAGAACAAATGACACGAGATTAACATTTTTAACATTGCTCATCTCTCGTGCTATCTGTGCGGAGTGGAATAAAGTAAAATAAAGAAATAAAAATGGTGAGTAAAGTTTTGTTTTAAAGTGTTTTTGTAGCCTCAAGATCAAAGATCAAGATCAAACATCAAGATCCATCCATCTATCATTAACTACTTTAATTGCTTGAAATAAATATTAATTTTTTCAATCAACATAAAAAGTAGATATTACTCTTTGAACCAACTACCTGCATATTGTCATTACCTACCTTCAATAAGCTTTTAGGTAGCATGAAGAAAGGTAGTAAGCTTATATAT
Organism: Brachylomia viminalis; assembly: GCA_937001585.2. Classification (NCBI taxonomy): domain Eukaryota; kingdom Metazoa; phylum Arthropoda; class Insecta; order Lepidoptera; family Noctuidae; genus Brachylomia; species Brachylomia viminalis. The sequence continues at coordinate 20,664,315 of OW443307.2, forward strand.
TTTAATTCTCAAATAACACAAACTGGCCAAAGGGTTATCTTAGGGGTGTGTTCACTAACTTATGTTAATTAATTTCTGCATCCAAAAATAATACCAAATATACTTTGTTGTTGTTTTATTTAGGTGTCCTTTACTGCCCGTGGCTTGATGCCTCCAGTCTTCACCCCCCTCAATGATGACCTTACCATCAACTACGAAGCCATCCCTGCTTATGCTAAGTTCCTGGCTGATTCAGGAATCAAGTCCGTTCTGGGTAAGTTGTTTCTTTTCTTTTTAAATATAGCTGCAACCCCTACATAAAAACCCCTAAATCTTAATAATATTATGTTCGGACTTTAAAAGATGGAATTTGTTTTGGTGTTTCTTCTCAAGGATCAGTCAGCTAGGAGCAGGCGCCAACTAGTTAAAAAAAACACCAAAGAATTGGCATGATGTAAAAGTGTCTTGAAAGATCTACTTACAGAAATGAAGATCATTTCATTTCATTTCATTGCATGCCAAGACCTATGTCATAAGTGTCACAATGCACTCCAAGCCAATTTTATTTTATTCTATTCGGGACACTTACAGCTAATTCTTAAACAATATGAAACTGAAGGCCACTTACAAGTTTCCACAATTAAACACCAAATATAAAAACGAGAAAAAAAAAGGTTGGTACAAAATACCTTTTTCATAAATTAGGAAAAAAATTGTACACAATTGAAAAATACAAGCTAAAAATAATTTAAATTGTATACAATCAACAAATAATTTTGACGTAAACCATTACTTTTCCATAAAAAAGCTTTTCACCCACAAATGCTTAATCCGTCTGACACTGGTATTGAATATATCCAAATCATGTTCACCAGACAGTTTATTAAAATTTCTGCTTGCAAACTCAAACTCAAACTCAAAGCATTTATTTCAAATAAACCAATTACAGGCACTTTTGAATTGTCAAGGGGTCGGTCAGTCAGAAAGATGAAGCTAGTTGCTGCATGGAGCAGAAACGAATTCTGCTTGTATGAGGACCTAAAAATGAGGGATTCAAACTCAAACTCAAACTCAAAGCATTTATTTGTAACTATATATATAATATATAAATATCGTCTGACATTGCACACAGCACCATCTAGTTCCAAGTTAAGCACTTAAGGCTTGTGTTATGGATACCAGATGGTTGATACACTACTTAAATACATTTTTTTTTTTTTCGTAAATACATACATATTATAAATATACATCCATGACTCGGGTACAAATGTCCATATTCATCATACAAACATTTGCCCCTACCGGGATTCGAACCCAGGACCATTTGGTTTCGCTGACTACACTTAGCCACTGTAGCCACTACACCAAACGTGTCGTCATCATCATATATCCATTTGTAGGTATGGCACAAATCCAGTTGCTGCTGCTGACATTTGTAGGTATAAGTAGTTCCTGTATCTTGGACTATTCCAATAATGATTAATTAATTTTATTACCAAAACCAGCATATCCTAGAACCAACAATTTCAATAGGTACCTGTGACATTTACCACACTAGGGTCGAAATATTGGTTACGGCCCAATTTTTGCCACAGAGAACAGGCCTGAGTCCTAGCAGTGATCATGTTATTACCTAGCTACTACCAGAAATTGATGAGCTACGCTATCTATTTGCAGTTGGAGGCACGACAGGCGAGCATATGTCTCTGGCAGTGGCAGACAGGAAGAAGGTGATTGACGCGTGGGTCGCCGCCGGCAAGACCACTGGTCTTCACATTCAAGTGCAAGTTGGTGGAGCTCCCCTGGTTGATGTTACTGAACTAGTGAGTTTGATAACCAATTTCCACAATTTTCAATAATGCATGTCAGAAAAAGGCCAAAATTTTCAGAAATGATAAACAGGAAAATTCCAGTTTTAAACAATGAAAACCAAATGGTTTTTTCATAATTTTATATTATGATACCCAGAAAGATTTCCATAACAGAAATCCACAATTTTCAGATAGTTTTTCATAATTTTCACTAGGTAAAACAACACAAAAAAAGTAGAGTTATTCTAACTAGGTATCCGAAAAAGATAGTAGGTACAACTGAATTTGAACTGAACTTGAAACTGAAAAAAAAAAAACTATATGCTAATCATTTAATCTCACCAGGTGAGATAATACTCAGTACTTATCTACTTTATTGTGTTTGTTCTCCGCTCTAGTTGTCGGGTAAAGTTAGTTAGGAGCGATCAAGAGGGCTATAGTAACCCTGGAACTGGAAGATAGGCTGTTTAACTATAGACTCATAAATGCTCAGACATGTAAGGGTATTGGGTTTCTCGTCCATTTAGTGACCATACAGTTAGTAGGTACAATTGGAAGGTTCTCGGGGACAAACAATGATCGCTTAGCTAAGCTTGCCGCGGTCAGTTCATGAATGGGTGACCATCCATTACATATCGAGACCCCTGCGTGCCTCGGAAAGCACGTTAAGCCGTTGGTCCCGGCTATCATTCGTAGATCTTTGACAGTCGTTACGGGTAGACAGAAGCCCAAAAGTATGACAATCAGTCTTACCAAAGGGTATTGTGTTAAGTACCCAGTTACTGGATTGTGGAGGTCAGATGGCAACCGCTCCAACTAAAATACTGGTATTCAGCTGCTTCCAGTTAGACGGGAAGCCATCCCCAACGTTGTTGGGAATGGGCTAGACAGACGAGGATTACAGTTTGTAGGTACAAAACATAAGTATTAAAATTATAAATGCCTACCCACCTGTAACTTCTTTATAATATGTAGAAGTAATAATAATAAAGACGTAATAAGAGAAATAATTAATAATATATTGCTTGACATTACATAATATTATGTAATGTCAAGCGATATAACTAAGTAACTATTATTATCTTAAAATATTGTTTTTGTAAATAACATTTATCTGTTCGCACTCAAGATAAGTTACATTGCTACTTAATATTTATGTAGCTTGTTCAAATATCTACATAGACGTATTATCGTTATGACAACATTGACAACAGAATTACATAAACAAATTAAGTGGATTCTTTAATTAAGTAGATAATATAGGTAGCAGATGTAAGTGCACCCTTACGACACCTAATCATTGGATAGTACACGATACGTGTCACCTAATCAATCAAACATAACATCACGCCTGTTAAATCAAATCATTTATTGGTTTGAAAAAATGGGTAGGTATTAGTTTATAGATATTTTTCGGTAAGAATCCTCCATGCTTTACCGTCACATGGGCATGCAAAACATATTATTTTTAATTTACACTAGATAATTATTATAATTTAAAATAACGAAATAATCAGCCGAAATAGTTACCCGAAGGGTTGGGCAGAGATGTACCTAATAGTACACCCCCATTTCGCCCAATTTCAAGTCCCATGTAATAGGGGGCGCTTCAATCAAGTCTAGATAATATTTCTGGGTATAGTCTAGGTACTAGTTATTAAAGTAAGCTAGCGTATAGAGGGCCCCGGCCTCATCAGTCCACAGGTTTTGGAGTTCTGGATTCATGACCTGGCTCTTGGAATATTTGGCTCTGGATTTATCTCTCTCTAAATGTCTCATCTCACTTAAGTTTTTCCTCAGCTCTCTTCAGTCTAATCTAAATTAGAAGAAAAACTGAAGATTCTATAAGCAACCTTTATATCGGACTTCAAAAGGAAGAAGTTCTCAATTCGTCTCTTTTCGTCATTTAATGCAGGGTGGCAGAGACATTGACGCGCAGCCTGTCACTATAGATTCAGTACATGATTCTGGACATACATACGTTAAAATTTTTCAGATATCAAAGAAAATTAGTCACGTTACTATCCGTGGTCAACTAATCATGGACTGCAAAGAAATCTTACGGTCATGGATCTCCTCTCAATGACGAACGTCATACATACCTATTGTGACCGGGTTTTCATACGGTACCAATGTGAAAAAAAAGTTGCTGAAAAGTTGTGAACAAAAAAAAAAAATACAACCGACTTCAAAAACTAAACACTTCAAAGTGCCAATGACCTTTGGTTTCAAAAGTCGGTAATTTCTTACCAACGACAGCCCAAACCAATAGTTTAATATGCAATTAGTGAATAAAGGACGGATTTAAAGCGAGGGCCATAGATGAATCACGAGCTAGTGAAGGATTCTAACGACTGAAACACGACCGTAGGGAGTGATTCGTGATGATTGAATCACGAGCGTAGCGAGTGATTCAAGTATTAAAATCCTGAGCGACGCGAGTGATTCATGGCCCTCGATATAAGTCCGTTTTATTCAAGAGTTGCATACTATACTTTATACCATGACTACGAGAAAAAGAAAGATTTAAGCAAAAATAAACATTTAATAAAGAAAAAGGAAGCTTAAATTAATTAAAATGCACATTAAAATTGGAACAATTACTAAAATTAAGAGTAATTTTCTTGTTATTATTATTAGGATGGCCAACTTGTGTAGCGGTATAACAGTGAGTAAAAGTGCTTTTTATTCACTGTTTTCAGTGAATAAAAAAAGCTTTTTAGAGGGGGAATGGTATAAACTTATTTTGCACTTTGTAGTGTTTTTATGGAAATCGGTTACCTACTTATATTTTTTTTGTAATCAGTTTTTTTAACGATGGACACATAAATACTGCATTAATTCTAAAGCAGGGGTGTAATAATAATAGTTTTGGGTAGTAAAAAGAGCCCTTAAGGCGCGGACCGACTACGATTTTAATCGCTATTACCGCACTCACACAACCGCATCTGCGCGTTTTACGGTAATTATGCACACACTCGCAAACGCTAACACGGGCGTTTGTGTGCTCAAGGAAAGTTGCATAGTATACGTAAGGAAATCAGATGTTTTCTGTTGAATATACTTACTTATGACGTGCGTTCTAAAATTCGATGTAATTACAGTGTCGGTTCATAATATGATACAATAAATAATTACACATAACAATTTAAAAAAAACATCACTACTGTTTATTTTTATTACAGTACATGATAAACAGGTCAAATATAAACATTCCGAATTTTACCCGACTGCTCTAGAAGGGGAATTATGCTTTTCGGGTGTAAGTCAGTATCAGGGATGGAAGGGTTAATTAAATGGGTAGTTATGCCATTTCAAATTAATGTTTGTGTTTTAGATAGGTACTTAGTGGGTGCGGTAAAAAAAATAGAAAACAAAACCAACATAAAGGCCCTCGGACCACTTAAAAATCACATAAACTCTAAATAAATGCAATAATATCACAGCTCCAAAGTGACAAATGCCATAATGTTTCTAAGAAAATGCGGAGCCGGGACGGAAGCTAGAATTCTGAAAAATTTAGACGATAGAGGGATCATCCACGGGAATGGAAGCTGCTGCTGGCTGAATATTAGTTGGTATTTGCTAAAATTGGTAAAACAGTGCGTGAATTGAACTAAAGTTCTGTGGCGGACTACTAACGCTAGTCACTGCCTAATATTGAAGTGAAAATTCAGTCTCAGTGGAAATATGGGCAATAAAAATAAAATGTTGCGAAAGAGTTTTACAAGAAAAAGACGAAAAACTCGAAAAAATGATGGAATGTTTGTGTAAGTAGGATGATTACGGTATTGTATCATAACATTTGAAATTTGTATTTAGTTTAGTTTACTTACGAAACTGTATAAATCTATAGAAACGGCATTGACAATTTCTACAAACATTTTGCTAAATCCAAAAACAAATAGGTGCACTCTATTTTGATGTCTATAGAATGCATATTTGAATGCGCCTAGTGCAAACGTCTCTGGTCGAAGCAACCATCGAGGCGATAGCCATATTGCAATAGTAGGTATAAGTAACAAAAACAAACTTGCAGATAAATCAGAGTGCGTTCGTAATTATTATAATAATATAAATACTGCACACTAGTTATATATAAAGCATTTTGATTCTTTTGTAAGATTATTTTTATAATATTTATTGAGTCATTAGACCAGTGCCGATAATTATTGAAAACGAAAAAAGTCACTGTAGGCTGAAACCCATTGGAAAAGAAAGAGAATATAACAAAAATGAAAGGAAAAATAATTTACGGGCGATCCGAGGTCGGGAAGTGGGGGTTTAAGGGTAAAAAGCGGTTTATCTCGATTTCCGGCAAAACTACAAGTCTTATGGAAAAAAGTGTAATAGCAAAGTTGTAGGTAATAAAAAGATCTACAACTTTTGTATTCACACTTTTTTCAAGTAACCTCAAAATTTATGTGAAAAATTCAAATAACCAAGTTCTTGGTTTTTTATTTTTATCTTTTACACAGCAATTATTTTTTTTACCGAGTTTTAAAAAAGCAGATATTTTCACGTGAGAATTTTCGATTGAAAATTAGGGTGCTTTTTCGATATTAGGTCAAAATAAGGTGAAAAAAACAAATATTTTAAATCAATAAAAATACAGTGTGCTTGAAACATAAAAAGGTAAGTATTCGGCAAATTTCGCGAAAAAAAAATGCTGTGTAAAAGATAAAAATATAAAACCAAAAACTTGGTTATTTGAATTTTTCACATAAATTTCGAGGTTACTTGAAAAAAGTGTGAATACAAAAGTTGTAGATCTTTTTATTACCTACAACTTTGCTATTACACTTTTTTCCATAAGACTTGTAGTTTTGCCGGAAATCGAGATAACCCCCACTTCCCGACCTCGGATCGCCCGTAAATTATTTTTCCTTTCATTTTTGTTATATTCTCTTTCTTTTCCAATGGGTTTCATCCTACTGTGACTTTTTTCGTTTTCAAAAATTATCGGCACTGGTCTAATGACTCAATAAATATTATAAAAATAATCTTACAAAAGAATCAAAATGCTTTTTATATAACTAGTGCAATATTTATATTATTATAATAATTACGAACGCACTCTGATTTATCTGCAAGTTTGTTTTTGTTACTTATACCTACTATTGCAATATGGCTATCGCCTCGATGGTTGCTTCGACCAGAGACGTTTGCACTAGGCGCATTTAAATATGCATTCTATAGACATCAAAATAGAGTGCACCTATTTGTTTTTGGATTTAGCAAAATGTTTGTAGAAATTGTCAATGCCGTTTCTATAGATTTATACAGTTTCGTAAGTAAACTAAACTAAATACAAATTTCAAATGTTATGATACAATACCGTAATCATCCTACTTACCCAAACATTCCATCATTTTTTCGAGTTTTTCGTCTTTTTCTTGTAAAACTCTTTCGCAACATTTTATTTTTATTGCCCGTATTTCCACTGAGACTGAATTTTCACTTCAATATTAGGCAGTGAGTAGCCTTAGTAGTCCGCCACAGAACTTTAGTTCAATTCACACACTGTTTTCAGTCATAAATTACTTGAAAACTACAATCGAATTATGCACAGAGCGTCCGGTGCCAACCATCCAAGTCGAGCGCTGCCCGACGACTAAAGTATGACCGCGTAAACTATTGTCACCACTATGGAGCGTCAATAAGATTGAAAATGATATTTGTGTTGAAATGTGACGTAAGCTGCGAATGGGCATTTATTTTACTGCTTTTCTTTAGATTATTTAAAATATAGACATAAAATTAAATAATGGTTTGGTTAAAGTTTTAAAAAAATGGAAAACCTACTAAATTCTTAAAAAAAAAACTGTTGTTATCGCTGGAAATACAGAGATCTTCGACGTCAAAGTTTATTTTTGTGCTACAACTTCCCAATTTTTTATTGGGAATATCAAACTATTATTTATTATTCTGTTCGGTTTAAATTCTTCTTTATACCCTTCTCTGTTCACTGTATTTTTCGCGTTACTTATTTTTATTACATTACGTCATACTCGACGTTCTAAGAAACCAATTTTTGGGAATATTGAGATAACACCCCGCCTTAATCAAAACTATGTCATATTCGTAGTTTTCGAAGGCGGCTGGTGCCGAAAATCAGGATATCAAAATCCTGAATGGCGCGGGCGGCCTAAACCAGAGTAAATTGGTTGCTTGCTATATGGAGGAGCTCTTTCGAGGGGCAAGCAACCTCTCTGACATCGTTTACAGGGAAGCATTTTCTTAATTACACAAGTTTTTAATATCATGATAATATCATAGTCTTATTCCTGTTTTCTCGGAAAATTTTCAACAGTGTTCTTAAAGCCTGATCCTTCTTCACCATGATAACGCTTCAGCACACTCTGCCAGACGGGCAGTCGATTTATTGAGTACGGCAGGTCAGATGAGCCTCGACCAGGCGCCTTGAATTTTATTTATTCTCAAAAATCAAAGTGACACTTCGTTGCATTGACATTATTAACCCTGAAGACGCAGTGACTGCATTCGAAAGAGCTGTGGTAGAGAACCCCAAGTGGCGCTTCCCACCAGGCAAGATCGGATAATTCTTCTTTTTCAATGGAGGAGTGGTACCTAGCTACACCTTCTAAGTATCTATAAGCGTATCTCTTCTATCTTCTAAGTATATCTGCTTCTATAAGCGACACATTACCGTTTCCCGACATCCACGCGAACGAAGTCGCGGGCACAACTAGTGGTTAATAAACTTCCTCCTCTAACTTTGAACCATTTAAATTTGGTTACATCGAAAAAATTTTTAAAGTATTAGGTAGGTACCTACCTAATGAAATAGCAACGAAGGCCATTCAATTTGACAGCTTAGAGAAAAGTGATATTCAGTGACGAATTCTGGGAAATTTTCAAAAATACATTTAATGTGCATTTTATTGAATCCCATGAATTTTCGCCTAGGCATTATGGGGTGCTTATTTGTTGCAAATGGGTCACACTAACACGTCCTGGAATTTTATTATAAAAAACACCTATGTATAATATACCTATGTTTGCAAGGAAATAAATGATTTGATTTTTGATTTTAAACTTTGACAGTAGTGCACGAACAAGGAGCTAACTTATTAAGAGACTGGGGCCGTACTATAGACGTGTTAATTCCATCATTGTTCCAGCGTGGAAGAGAGACGGAGCTATACATGACCGATAGCACTATCTCTTTTTCTCAACGGAATCATGATGGCGTTAACAGGTCATAGTACGGCCCCTGGAGCCTGAAGTAGGCTTGTATAAAAACCTGTACTATAGGTGTCCAGGGCCCTCTCGCGGCTAGATGCCTGTAATTTGGATAAATGACATAGTAACAATGCAGGATACTTAACTAACGATAAATTAAGAAACATAATATAGAATTTGGTAACACAGTATTTAAAAAAAAAAACACAAAATGTTTATGGAAATACCAGAGTGTCAGTAACCAGAGAAAGTGTATGAAAGAGGTGTAGTGTATGTGAGAGGTTGCTTGAATGAGTCTGATGCGAGTAAGGTTGATGGTAAGCAGAAGCAGCAGAGGGGATGAGTAATTACAATTAGTATAAAGATAGTCTAGCTCTCATAGTAAACTCTTCATAGTGTAACCACCCGAAATAGAGTAACAATATAATATATCCTGTACAGGTTTTTAAATGCACTTCTGCCTATCCAAGTACACGCGCATTTTGCATTATCCTCTCTTTCCTCCACCAGGCCCGTTACTGCCAACAAGCTGGAGCTGATTCTCTACTGACCCTCCCCGAGCTATACTTCAAGCCGGCGTCAGTTCAAGACCTAGTGTTCTACGTGTCCCAGGTCGCTAAGGCCGCTCCTAAGCTGCCTGTGTTATACTACCATATTCCTCTTATGAGCAAAGTTGAGAGTGAGTATTAAATGTTGGTTTGGTTCTGACCTTAAGAATAATTTTATGATAAAGTTAAAGTCAAATCGTTAATTTCAAATAGCACATAAAAGATACTTTTGAACGTCAAAGTTTAGTTGCCCCTTCCAAAAGGTAGTTTCGCATGAAACTCCGCTGTTATTTTTTTTAAAATATTTTACAATATATTGTATAAGTACCTACATTAATTATATCATTATATGTAGGTATGTGCCGTTACCTATAAATGAAGACGATGCACCTAGAATAAAATTACTGTACCATAATAGGTAAAAATAATAAAAAATTAAGCAATGACAGCTATATAATACTATTGATGTGATAGATTCATGTTCACATATTAACAAATAATTTTTATTTTTATTTTCCTAAAATTTTAACAAATAATGTGCCAGTGTGTGAGTTAACATAACCACAGAATGTAAAATTAATGCCATAAAAATGGCAAATTAAACAATTAAATTATCAACCAGTTTGATTTTATCTAGACTCTACATTGTCTTATGGAGCAGGACCAGCATATTTCTAAGCATTCTTATTTTGGATATAATCCTCTAATTTGTAATGCCAATTTACAAAGTGTAGGTACTTTTAATATGGGTTTTAAACTTCCTTTCATTTAATTGCAATATATCAGAAGGTATTTTGAGCAGTGGTGGCCCAGTGGTAACGGCCGCGACTTACGAGTTGTAGGCCGTAGGTTCGAACCCCGACAGGCGCTTTACTTTGTGTAAATTATTTCATCACCACTGCTCCGTGCCTCGGAAAGCACGTTAAGCCGTTGGTCCCGGCTGTCATTCGTGGATCTTTGACAGTCGTTACGGGTCGTCAGAAGCCCGAAAGTCTGACAACCAGTCTTACCAAGGGGTATTGTATTACCCAGTAACTGGGTTGTGGAGGTCAGATAGGCAGTCGCTCCATGTAAAATACTGGTATTCAGCTGCATCCGGTTAGACTGGAAGCCGACCCCAACATACGTAGTTGGGAAAAGGCTAGGCAGATGATGATATCAGAAGGTATTTTGTGGTAACATTTTAAACAGTACCTCATTAATATTTTGACTCCCCAAAATTTTGAACCTCTTTTGGGTCAAAACGGTATTAGGGCTGTTGTCAAAAATATTCACATGTTTAGAACACACTTGTATATAAAAATATAACATACCTATTCATGAAATCACTTTAATGATGATAGAATTAAAACTTATAATAACTTCAGTGTTTAGAAATTGAAGTTGGGACTTTAGGTTCCCAAAAAACAAAGAATAGGTACATAGTTGTAAAAAATTTTGGCCCATGGGCAAAATCGGAATTAAAGCCGCCATCTTGTTTTTTCTATACAATTTCACAAATATTATCCCTAATGTTTACCACTAGCGCTCCTCAGTCAATGTCATTGAATCGCCAAAAGATTCTTGCAGCACTGTATGAAACTAATTAATGCGTTTAAAAATATTTGTTCGAGTGAAGGGTACCTACTCAATTTTTGCATGCCCCTGAAACAACACACTGTTAAACATAGGCCTTCTCATAACTGTAGTAGGTATTTAAGTTATCCAATTATAATTTATTTCTCTTCAGTCCATATGCCTTCGTTCGTGGCGGCGGCTACAGTCACCATTCCTAACTTCAAAGGCATCAAGTTCACTTCCAACGACCTTAGTGAAGGTGCTCAAGTCCTGCGGACACTGAAGGACGGCCAGGAGATGTTTCTCGGATCTGATACTGTGAGTACCAAACCTTGCTTCAATTATTCAGAATCTCAGATAATTTAAAAGTTTTGGAACAAAACACTCAATGTCATACACATTTTCTCTGTCTACATTCAAATTCCATTGTAGGTACTTAGGACCTTTTTATTACAAATTCTCACTCAAAAATCAACATAGAATACATAACTCCGCAGTAGGTAGATAGTTGAATGATGGTTGAATGGCAATTTAAATGTCAATTGTCTAAGATTCTGAATTCAAAATTGATCATCGTCAAAAAAGAAAGGCAAGAAAAATCATTCATAGCTCATCATTTTAACCTGCAACAGTTTCATTGATTGGATGTTTCGCTAGTACTGTGCAATTTTGAAGCTTGGGTATGGTGGAAATTCGTCACTATGCCGATAACAGACGCTTCACTTCTAGTTTATTTTTTCGTTTCTTATTCTCATTCAAAGTGAAACGTCTGAATACAAAATGAATCAAAAGGGAAAAATGAACTTATTAGTGGACCGATCCAACGATGTTAGTTTTCGGCACTCACCCTCATTCATTTGCCAACCGAATTATCGAAAAATCAAAACTGAAAGAAAGGAACAGGGGGCCTACCATAAACTTTTAAAATATTTGCCAAGTGCAGGGCAGTTCAACTCAGCATGTTAACCTGACAGGTTTAAAGGTTTACAGGCGCGCTCATGGTACAAACTAACAAGGCAGGTTATTTTTCGTCTAAAATTGACCTGCTATAAGAGTTTATGGTAAGCCCCCAGATGAACCTTCATTCCTAAATAATTTTGCCAGCGTCGTTTGAACTTGGAATGAAATGAACATTCACTTGAGTGAAGCGTCTAATATCAACTGTACGAACCAAAGGCTTCTTCGGTACATAATCGAATGTGACTGAATTTAAATATCGAAACCCGCGAAAATGTCAAAACAAATATAATTGTGTTGTTACGAGCGTTTATACCTTATGAGTGGCAACGTCGCAATTTAGTGTCATATTTCGTGGTTTTCAATTTTTAACATTAAATCGGAGCTATATTTAAAAAATCTGTTTAATTAACTTTTTAGAATTATGTGAAAACTGTGTAAAAGGTAAGAAATCGTTGCGTTTACAGTTCTATTTATATGCAAATAATACATTGGAAACTTGCAGGGCGTTATTTTCATTATAAAATAACTGTAAGCATTACGGTTACTTACTTTTTAAACACTTTCAGGTAATTCTAAAAAGTTAATTAAACATATTTTTAAAATATAGCTCCGATTAAATGATAAAAATTGAAAACCACGAAATATGACACTAAATTGCGACGTTGCCACTCATAAGGTATAAACGCTCTTAACATTGAAAAGGGAGCCATTATAGTTTACCAAAATGCACACAGATGGCGCTCCGCGCTCGGTACCACAAAAACACTCGATTATAATAAAAAAATGTAATGTTGACGCCGAATAACTTTAAAACAAATTGATTCCAGCTTATCGCGCCAGCTGCTCTCCTGGGCATCAAATCTAGCATCGGAACCAGCTTCAACCTGTTCCCGAGATTAGCGCAGCAGATCCTGGATGCCGTCCAAAAGAACGACGTAGCCAGGGCCAGGGCTCTGCAGGAAAAACTCAGTTTAGCTATTGAGGCTCACACTTGCGAAGGTAAGAGATAAACCTTAAAACCATTGAGAAACTGTACAAAAAGCATTTAGGTTCGATGTTACAAAAACTTAGAGGATGGGGGCTGAGTAAAGTGACCTTTAGGACACCGGACTGGGAATTACAACGAGAAGTAAAAGAGAGTTGACTATGAACTACCTTCAGTTGATTTGAGTAGGTATCTGAATATATGATAATATGGCTATTATTTTGTCATAATCCACCCAATCAAAAATAATAATTTGGCGATGAATGTAATGGATTTTTGTTCGGTGCTGCTGAAATGGGCCATTAAAAGATGAACTCCCTCTTTAAATAATCGCAATCGAATCAAAGCCAAAGTCAAAGCATTTATTTCAAATAGGCACATAAAAGGCACATTTGAACGTCAACATTTACATTAAAATAGAATTCATTCTAGTCGCCCCTTCCAAAAGGTTTCGTATGGAGAAGAATGGGCAAGAAACTCCACCGTTACTCATTCAAATTGTGTTACAATATTTTGTATACATTAATTATATAATTTTATGTGAAGACCTATGCACCTAAACCACAATAGGTAAAAAGAATTAAAAAAATGTAGCAATGACAAATAAGTTAATTTTGTGATGGTATGTAATTTTGTGTGTAATTTAGTAAATACATGGTGCTCACATATTTACAAACATTGTAAAGTACATACACACATATTTCCAAATTATTTAAACAAGTATGTCAGTGTGTGAGTTAAAGTAATCACAGAATGTAAATCAATGTCATAAAAATAATAAACTATACAATTAAAGTGGCAACAAGTATGATTTTGTCTAGACCCTAGATAGTCCTATGGAGCTGGACCAGCATGTTTCCAAGCATTATTATCTTGTATATAATCCTCTAATTTGTAATATGCTTGTTTACAAAGTGAACTTTTTATAAGAGTTTTTTTTTTCTTTCATTTAATTGCAATAAATATGAGAAGGTATTTTGTTGTAACATTTAACACAGTACCCCATAAAAGAAGTACCATTTACTTTAGCTAATCTGAAAAGTGGTTGATCTATTTTATCTTTATTTCTAGTATTAAAATTATGTCTATCACTTATTTTATTAATAAAAACATTTTACAAAAAAAAAACAACCGACTTCAAAAAAAAACACTACAAAGTGCAAAATAACTTTAATTTCGGAAGTCGTTGTCTATGGTTTTGTATTTTCGTTTTTTGCCACCGACTTCCGAAATTAAAGTTATTTTGCACTTTGTAGTGTTTTTTTTTGAAGTCGGTTGTTTTTTTTTTGTAAAATGTTTTTATTTTTCACTTTTTAGTTGTGGTACCTACCACACACACATTCGTATACCTCTACTAGCTATGTAAATAACAGTGAGAGGAAGTTATTTTAACTTCATCATTATACACTAAGTGGAAAAAATACGTGAAGTGAAAAAAGATAAGTTAACTGAAAAACTACCAAAGCAAAGTTAGTAAAATTTATATGGGACCACCCTTGAAGCATACCCTATCAATTAAAAAAAGAATTTTCGAAATCGATCCACAATTGCCGGAAATATCGCGTAACAAACATACAAAAAAAAACAACATACAGTCGAATTGAGAACCTCCTCCTTGTTTGAAGTCGGTTAATAAGTATCTATTTCAATTCAAACTCAGTCGCATACATTAACCTGTGTTGGTCCCAAAAGTCAAGATTAGGTAATTACAAATCCTTATACACCAGTTACCTTCCACAGCTGTAACAAATTGCGCATGATAAGAGTCTTTATGGTAATTAAACATATATTTTTTTCGAAATAGTTTTTATCACCTTTGTAGTGAGTACAGGCGTGATATTATGTTGTGTGATGGCGTAAACAATGCTTAGATATGCTATAGCAACAATCGCGGTTAATCTGCTGTTATTCATTGAAGAGTTCCCCCGATTTCTACAAGATCCCATCATCAGATATTGAAATGGTGACAATGGGACCACACGGGAAGCACCAGCTTTCAAATAAAAAAAGAATCATGAAAATCGGTTCACCCAGTCGCAAGTTATGAGGTAACAAACATTAAAAAAAAAAAAAACAGTCGAATTGATAACCTCCTCCTTTTTTTGAAGTCGGTTAAAAAAAGATGCAGATTTTTTCTTACATACATAATATTTTCATAAATGAATTGGCAAGGTACCATCATAATATTAATCTTTTTAAATAGTTCCCTGTGAATTGACATGCTGTTTACTGAAAGCCCCTACTTAGTTCGAAATATAAACACAAAAAAAGTTGAGCAAGGAGTGGTTTTGATTAGTCACAAATTATAATAAAAGCCCTTTTGAAAAAAATAACTCAAATTATTTTTCTAACTAGAATGAATATAATATTTTGCAGGACCCTGGGTACCAATAATGAAGGCTGGTATGGAAATAGCCACCGGCATCAAGGTCGGCCCGCCCTCCCTCCCACAAAGGCCCCTCTCCGCTGAGGCCAAACAGAGGATCCAGTCCAAACTGAGAACCTTAGGCCTTAGCAAATAAACAAACAAAAGTGTGCCTTATGTCTAGGAAACGGTTTATACTCGAAAATCATGCATTTGTGTAAGTATCGTAAGTTTACTATTGCTGTTATATTTTATTAAAGAGTTTATTTTGTGAACAGTAAAGTTTTATTGATATTTAGAGAAGTTTCTACTTTTCGTAATACATAATCCTTTTTTTGTTTGTCGTCACAAACAGTGCATGAAGGTTTAAAGGCAGTAAGTTTACAAATACTTACTTACCACTCCTTCTCACAAATCGTTTTTTTTTATTTCAAACTAAGTACTTAGGAGGTCACAAAACTTCAAGCCGTGCATTTCGAAAGTTTATAGGTGATACGGAGAGTTGAACAGTGTGAGTATTTTACATATACTTGTTTTTCCTAGCTCAATGGTATTTTATGACAGATTTTTTTTAAAGACTTGAAACTTTTAAAATTATTTTTTTATTATTCATTATTTAAAAGTTTGTCTTGGGAAGCTACTTTTGCCCGTCAGGGAGTAGAAGTAAATGATGCATAAGCTTACATAGTTCGCGGCGTACAGCTTCTGTTGGCCATTGGTTTTAGTTCTTTAGTTCTAAGTAACAGCAAGTTTATGAACGAATTTGACTTCACTCCCCTGAAGGTCGGTTATGCTTTCTGTTGCCAGTTCGTAGACCCTCAATGTCCGCTGCAAAGACACAAAGTGGTTATCTATTAAAAGGAGGTTAAATGATGATTTTATTTCTGTAAGTACGTTTGTTCAAACACTTTTACACGTCAACATAATTCTTGAGGTCGGCGTTTTCTATTTGACTACTCGGAGAAGAAAGGCCGAAACAAACTCAGAAGACAGTCTTTTTTTAAATCCAGACATAATCTTGGTCAGATCATGTGAAGACCATGTAGTTGGGTGACTGTGTCTGAAGTGGTCTTTTGAGGAAAGAACCACACAGATTGAGTGGACCTGTCTAGTCAGTGTACGCATTTGTCAGTAATCGTGCAGCTTAGAAGCTACGATTCGACGAACAATACCAAAGAAAAGACATTTGGGTAGGTCGCCGGTTGTGAACCAACACGGTGATACGGGACACCTTTTATTCCCACCCCAGACGTGGCGTTGGCTAAGGTTACAGCTAAGTACTTGAGTGCCTTCCGCCAGAAATTCCGACGCCATCCTGTTTTTGTTTTGCGATGACAGCTACGACTATGTGGTCGCAGGAGCTGGAAAAAATAAATGAAAATATACCTGGGGCCGTACTATGACGTGTTAATTCCATCATTGTTCCAGCGTGGAAGAGAGACGGAGCTATACATGACCGATAGCACTATCTCTTTTTCTCAACGGAATCATGATGGCGTTAACAGCTCATAGTACGGCCCCTGCTTTCTTGCTTGTCTACTGACACAGGATTAGGGTGTTAGGTGAAATTAGAGTAGGTTGGAACGTGCTAATTGATTTGGTCAGAAAGGCAGTGGTGCTACATAAATATCTTAACTGTGGAGGTGGTATTAATGCTAATGTGACAAAAATCAAATAAAACCATGAAGAAGAAACGGTAGGGGTTTTTGGTTGTTGTTTCTCACCAAAATTTCATTCTATTTAGTCATCCGAAAAGTACATTAGCTATTACGCCGGTGTACTGAGGGTAGTTATAGAAGTAGGAGGAACAGGGTGTAAAGTTCACTCATACCTCCATGGAAAAAGGAAGGATCCGCCGATCAGACAGGTATCGTATCGTGTCTGGTGGGCAACTGCCCGACGATTGATGTCGGGACGTTATATATGCTAGTTGTGCGGTAAACTCTGCTTGCGTGATGCAGGATTTTTGTGACGTTAGTGTGACGTAGTTCGCATATGGCGATGTAGATACCGCTACATAGTCATCATACACTAGGGGTGTGTTGGGTGCGGCCTGATAGATCAGCTTCATGTCGTAGGCCAGTTCTTCGGCGTTCTGAGGCTTGTAGTAGACATCGGACAAAGTGAAGATGCCATCAACGCCATTTTTTTCTGAATACCTCGACTATAATGGAATGCCTTTTTGGAGCGCCACGCTAAACAGCGTCCGTGATTTTGCTTGTGTAATGTTAGTTTGTCACTGGCCCACAGCTTTCGGAAGCAACACATGCGAATCGTTTTGATAGTTACAAGTGCCAGATGTAACATGTCAGTCGGTAGGTATTATTGTCATATCAGCTGAAACACGTTTAGCTGATCTTAGTTTTCAAGCAGCTTTTAGTTACAGCCATGTGCATAAATCCTTACAGTTACGCAACATTTTGAGAAAATACTTATTACATAATAGTATGGTTAGAAGAATAAGTTTGTAACACCATAAAATATATATCAATACTTTAGGAGAAAATCGCTTTTAAATCTTACGTAAATGTAATGTATTTATGCTTGTGACTGTACCTGCTGCTTGAAAACTAAGATCAGTTAAAGCGTGTGGTGTCTTGGTTTAGGTTAGGTTAGGTATGTGCTATTTGAGGAGCCGCGCCGTGCCCTCATCTCAGAAGTAGGCAGTGACTTGTCGCTGCCGGCCGTAGTCGAGTCGATGGTCGGCAGCGACGAGTCCTGGGACGCGGTGGTTTCCTTCTGTGAGACAGTCGTCTCGCAGAAGGAGGCTGCGGAAAGGGAGAGGGAGATCTCGTCCTCTCACCCGGCCCGCAGAAGGCGCACCAGGCGTCGGCGGAGGGCGGACAACGCCCTCTTCCAGCCCCCCTAAATGGGTCCAGGGGCGACGGACTCGGGGACGTCCGTCGCCCCCCACACACCAGGACCCGAGGTGCCGACGCGTAGTGTTCCACGCGCGCCCCTCTTAGACGTCGCGGGGGGAGTCAAACACCACACTCCCCCCCCCCCCCCCCAGACCCGAAGAGGCCCGCGGTGGTGGGCCGGCACTAGTCGGGGGTTGCGGAAGGATCGTACGTTCCCGCGACCCCCGGCGTAGGTGTGAGATGGAACACCGGGGTGGTTTTTAGTCAGTAAGAGTCTGACAGACCCCGCTGCCCGCCCCAGGGCGGCGGACATCCATGAGGATTTTCCACCCCGGAAACAAAAAAAAAAAAAAATGGTATGTGCTAATTGGTTTTAGCCGGTAAGAGTCCGGCACGCCCCTCCGCCTTTTCCCCAGGCGGAGGTAGTCCATGAGGATTTCCACCGTAAAAAAAAAAACAAAAAGTATGTAAGTACCGCGGGGCGAGGGACCGATGCAGCGACACATGGAGCTGCGTCGCGCGTCGGTCTCAACTTCGCGAGATCCTGGTGGCGGAATGGCGGGGCAGGCTCTCACGGCCTACCGCCGGCCTCGTCACCATCGAGGCGGTCCGGCCGGTGCTCGAGCGCTGGCTCGGGAGGAGGCACGGCTCCCTGTCGTTTCGGGCGACGCAGGTGCTCTCGGGGCATGGTTGCTTCGGGAAGTACCTGTGTCGCATAAACAGGGAGCCGGACGCCCGGTGTCACCACTGCGTCGACTGCCGGGAGGACACGGTGCGGTATACGCTGGCAGAGTGTGCCGCTTGGGAGGAGCTGCGCCGTGCCCTCATCTCAGAAGTAGGCAGTGACTTGTCGCTGCCGGCCGTAGTCGAGTCGATGGTCGGCAGCGACGAGTCCTGGGACGCGGTGGTTTCCTTCTGTGAAACAGTCATCTCGCAGAAGGAGGCTGTGGAAAGGGAGAGGGAGATTTCCGTCTACTCACCCGGCCCGCAGAAGGCGCACCTGTCGTCGGCGGAGGGCGGACAACGCCCTCTTCCAGCCCCCCTAAATGGGTCCAGGGGCGACGGACTCGGGGCGTCCGTCGTCCCCCACACGTCAGGACCCGAGGTGGCGGCGCGTAGTGTTCCACGCGCGCCCCTCTTAGACGTCGCGGGCGGAGTCCAACACCTCACTCCCCCCCCCCCCCCCAGACCCATCGCCACCCCCACCACCAGTCGGGGGTTGCAGAAGGATCGTACGTTCCCGCGACCCCCGGCGTAGGTGTGAGATGGAACACCGGGGTGGTTTTTAGTCAGTAACTGACAGACCCCGCCGCCTGTCCCAGGGCGACGGACATCCAAAAGGATTTCCGCCCCGGAAACAAAAAAAAAAAAAAAAGGTATGTAAGTACCTACGATAAAACACTGTTCCCAATATTACTGCGTTATGCGTGCTGTCCGTGCTGTCGCTACAGCTGCTCGGACAAGTCTGCGAGTGCTACCGCCAGGTTCCTTCACTGGGCCGTACCTTCAGCAATAAATGTCTACACTTATAGTTACTATACTCTTTGGCCTACACTTTCGCGTGGTGCCGCCTCCACTCCGCCAGTCGGTTGTCACCGCTCGCGCGCAGAGCTCAATATTTTAAATAAGTTTCGAATAGTGAACAACAAGAATGGCTGGTTTAAAGCATTGCTCATTTGACGGATGTGTGTAGAAACAAGGAGACGAGAGAGTGTAATATTTTTCATTACCTGCAGATGAGGAAAGGTAAGTTCAAATTCATTTAAAAACTACGATAAAACTTAATTGACCGTGTAATCACACGCATCAAACATAAGACAGATTACGTGGTCAAGTAAAGATTGACGATGAATATTATAGTAGCAGCGACAAACCGACAACCCTAGCGCCACAGCTAGTGCGTCACTCCGCGCCAGACAGCGACAAAGATACGCGTTAGAAGAGAGCGGCAACGTTTAGGTGAGTATCGCGTTTAAGCACTGAGCGCCTATGCGAGCTAAATTGCAATTTGTTGCTTAGTAGCAAGAGTCGCTATTTCTATCCTAGCTCAATGATTTCTATTCATTATTGCGGTACTTCCCGCTTCTTTACTTGTACTATTTATTCTGTGCTACCGCCCATCCCCCCCCCCCCACCCCAGCGCGCATAACTTATTTGTTAACCAATAAATCGCTTCTTTACAAAATATAAAGAAAGAATAATACAATGTTTTGCTTGTAGAATAAATCGCTGACAATATTAACGTATTTAAATAAATAAATAAATAAATATCGTCTGACATTGCACACAGCACCATCTAGTTCCAAGTTAAGCACTTAACACTTAAGGCTTGTGTTATGGATACCAGATGGTTGATACACTACTTAAATACATTTTTTTTTTTCGTAAATACATACATATTATAAATATACATCCATGACTCGGGTACAAATGTCCATATTCATCATAATTACAAACATTTGCCCCTACCGGGATTCGAACCCAGGACCATTTGGTTTCGCTGACTGCACATAGCCACTGTAGCCACTACACCAAACGTGTCGCCAATTTACTAATAATCAAGTTAATTCATCACATAGAGAGTCCTAAAATAATAATATTTACAAGTATTTAAAAGGGGAGGGGACATAATCATAGGCCATCACAAAATTCGTCCACATCGTTGTCAACAGGAAAAGCGCCCAAAAGGCTGGCATGGCAGCATTGCCACGTTGTATGGCAATGCTGAATCTTTGGCCATCGTCCATTTACCTTCCACTTTATTTAAATGAGTAATGTTTCTACGTGACGTCTTTCCTGTACTATCATCCTGTACTTCCACACCACTACCCTTTTTGTTTATTACTGTATGAGATTGATAATTAAATTGTGGAGTTAATTTGTTTCCTTTAATCATGTTTTTTAAATAAACTTTTTCCCCAATTGTTATTTTACTTTCCTCAGCACTCCTTTTCCTGTCTTCCCTTTCATTTTTATTATTCCTTGCCTTTCATTTATTTGAATTTGTTACAGTCTATCATTCAAATATGGTTTTACTAAGCAGAGCGCTGATTTTCCTTGTCAATAATGCTTAAGTTTCAGGAGTAATGTGTCGTGATTTACGCAATCAAAAGCCTTATACGGGTCGCAAAAGATACCTATGGCGTTTTGGGCCGCTTCACGCGTGTTTAAAATGTGTTTTAATAAGATTACATCGGCGTCAGTCCTTCAACTTCCTTTGGTGAAATAAGATTACATCGGCGTCAGTCATTCAACGTCCTTTGGTGAAATAAGATTACATCGGCGTCAGTCATACAACGTCCTTCGGTGAAATAAGATTACATCGGCGTCAGTCATTCAACTTCCTTTAGTGAAACAAGATTACATCGGCGTCGGTCATACACCATCCTTTGGTGAAACAAGATTACATCGGTGTCAGTCAAAAAGCGTCCTTTGGTGAAAAAAGATTACATCGGCGTCTGTCAAACAACGTCCTTTGGTGAAACGTAAGGCAAGTACTGTTAATCGTGAAGGATTTTATTCCTGTTAAAATTATTGAGTGTTCGTGGCTTCAAGCATTGATTACAATGCAACAGAACGTTTAATTACACCCTTAACGCCGTAATGTATAGCATAGAACGATATACATTTAACACACCCGTACTCATCACAACATCACCTACAGCCACTCTCTCAACGACACACACCCACACATAGGTATTCCAAATCAATAGTACCGGCGGTCGGGACAAAGCGGTGCCAATTGGTTCCGGTAATTTCCCCATGCCACTTTTTCTGTCAGAATTTTTTTTACTTTAGTTTTTCATTTTGTTTCACTTTTATTTTTATTCATTTGTAGTAGTGTTTTATTATGTACAGCCTGTATGTTAATTTAAAACAGTCATAGGTCATAAGTGAGTTGTCCGATGGAGGGTAAGCCTGGTGCTCTGTAATACAGGTTTTACCTACAACAGGATTTTGACTTTGTACTGTGTTTGTGATTATGAGAGTAAATAAAGAATATAATTATATTAAGCACTACTTTTTCAAACAGCTTGCTGAAAACTGGCAACACGGTTATGGGTCTATAATTATTGGTGTCTTTACTGTCCCCGGATTTGAAAAGTGGTTATTACCTTCTTGTATTTGATTAAATCCGGGACAGACTTTAATGAACATTCCCCAAAGATGTTCGAACAATTTGGTCTTGATTTCCTTATACTGTTAATACTGTTTTGGGATTACTTTTCTTTTTTTTTTTTTTTTTTTTACCTCTCCGCTGAGGCCAAACAGAGGATCCAGTCCAAACTGAGAACCTTAGGCCTTAGCAAGTAAACAAACAAAAGTGTGCCTTATGTCTAGGAAACGGTTTATACTCGAAAATCATGCATTTGTGTAAGTATCGTAAGTTTACTATTGCTGTTATATTTTATTAAAGAGTTTATTTTGTGAACAGTAAAGTTTTATTGATATTTAGAGAAGTTTCTACTTTTCGTAATACATAATCCTTTTTTTGTTTGTCGTCACAAACAGTGCATGAAGGTTTAAAGGCAGTAAGTTTACAAATACTTACTTACCACTCCTTCTCACAAATCGTTTTTTTTATTTCAAACTAAGTACTTAGGAGGTCACAAAACTTCAAGCCGTGCATTTCGAAAGTTTATAGGTGATACGGAGAGTTGAACAGTGTGAGTATTTTACATATACTTGTTTTTCCTAGCTCAATGGTATTTTATGACAGATTTTTTTAAAGACTTGAAACTTTTAAAATTATTTTTTTATTATTCATTATTTAAAAGTTTGTCTTGGGAAGCTACTTTTGCCCGTCAGGGAGTAGAAGTAAATGATGCATAAGCTTACATAGTTCGCGGCGTACAGCTTCTGTTGGCCATTGGTTTTAGTTCTTTAGTTCTAAGTAACAGCAAGTTTATGAACGAATTTGACTTCACTCCCCTGAAGGTCGGTTATGCTTTCTGTTGCCAGTTCGTAGACCCTCAATGTCCGCTGCAAAGACACAAAGTGGTTATCTATTAAAAGGAGGTTAAATGATGATTTTATTTCTGTAAGTACGTTTGTTCAAACACTTTTACACGTCAACATAATTCTTGAGGTCGGCGTTTTCTATTTGACTACTCGGAGAAGAAAGGCCGAAACAAACTCAGAAGACAGTCTTTTTTTAAATCCAGACATAATCTTGGTCAGATCATGTGAAGACCATGTAGTTGGGTGACTGTGTCTGAAGTGGTCTTTTGAGGAAAGAACCACACAGATTGAGTGGACCTGTCTAGTCAGTGTACGCATTTGTCAGTAATCGTGCAGCTTAGAAGCTACGATTCGACGAACAATACCAAAGAAAAGACATTTGGGTAGGTCGCCGGTTGTGAACCAACACGGTGATACGGGACACCTTTTATTCCCACCCCAGACGTGGCGTTGGCTAAGGTTACAGCTAAGTACTTGAGTGCCTTCCGCCAGAAATTCCGACGCCATCCTGTTTTTGTTTTGCGATGACAGCTACGACTATGTGGTCGCAGGAGCTGGAAAAAATAAATGAAAATATACCTGGGGCCGTACTATGACGTGTTAATTGCATCATTGTTCCAGCGTGGAAGAGAGACGGAGCTATACATGACCGATAGCACTATCTCTTTTTCTCAACGGAATCATGATGGCGTTAACAGCTCATAGTACGGCCCCTGCTTTCTTGCTTGTCTACTGACACAGGATTAGGGTGTTAGGTGAAATTAGAGTAGGTTGGAACGTGCTAATTGATTTGGTCAGAAAGGCAGTGGTGCTACATAAATATCTTAACTGTGGAGGTGGTATTAATGCTAATGTGACAAAAATCAAATAAAACCATGAAGAAGAAACGGTAGGGGTTTTTGGTTGTTGTTTCTCACCAAAATTTCATTCTATTTAGTCATCCGAAAAGTACATTAGCTATTACGCCGGTGTACTGAGGGTAGTTATAGAAGTAGGAGGAACAGGGTGTAAAGTTCACTCATACCTCCATGGAAAAAGGAAGGATCCGCCGATCAGACAGGTATCGTATCGTGTCTGGTGGGCAACTGCCCGACGATTGATGTCGGGACGTTATATATGCTAGTTGTGCGGTAAACTCTGC
This sequence comes from Brachylomia viminalis, assembly GCA_937001585.2. Taxonomy (NCBI): domain Eukaryota; kingdom Metazoa; phylum Arthropoda; class Insecta; order Lepidoptera; family Noctuidae; genus Brachylomia; species Brachylomia viminalis. The sequence goes on from OW443307.2 coordinate 20,688,690, forward strand.
TTGCGTGATGCAGGATTTTTGTGACGTTAGTGTGACGTAGTTCGCATATGGCGATGTAGATACCGCTACATAGTCATCATACACTAGGGGTGTGTTGGGTGCGGCCTGATAGATCAGCTCCATGTCGTAGGCCAGTTCTTCGGCGTTCTGAGGCTTGTAGTAGACATCGGACAAAGTGAAGATGCCATCAACGCCATTTTTTTCTGAATACCTCGACTATAATGGAATGCCTTTTTGGAGCGCCACGCTAAACAGCGTCCGTGATTTTGCTTGTGTAATGTTAGTTTGTCACTGGCCCACAGCTTTCGGAAGCAACACATGCGAATCGTTTTGATAGTTACAAGTGCCAGATGTAACATGTCAGTCGGTAGGTATTATTGTCATATCAGCTGAAACACGTTTAGCTGATCTTAGTTTTCAAGCAGCTTTTAGTTACAGCCATGTGCATAAATCCTTACAGTTACGCAACATTTTGAGAAAATACTTATTACATAATAGTATGGTTAGAAGAATAAGTTTGTAACACCATAAAATATATATCAATACTTTAGGAGAAAATCGCTTTTAAATCTTACGTAAATGTAATGTATTTATGCTTGTGACTGTACCTGCTGCTTGAAAACTAAGATCAGTTAAAGCGTGTGGTGTCTTGGTTTAGGTTAGGTTAGGTATGTGCTATTTGAGGAGCCGCGCCGTGCCCTCATCTCAGAAGTAGGCAGTGACTTGTCGCTGCCGGCCGTAGTCGAGTCGATGGTCGGCAGCGACGAGTCCTGGGACGCGGTGGTTTCCTTCTGTGAAACAGTCATCTCGCAGAAGGAGGCTGTGGAAAGGGAGAGGGAGATTTCCATCTACTCACCCGGCCCGCAGAAGGCGCACCTGTCGTCGGCGGAGGGCGGACAACGCCCTCTTCCAGCCCCCCTAAATGGGTCCAGGGGCGACGGACTCGGGGCGTCCGTCGTCCCCCACACGTCAGGACCCGAGGTGGCGGCGCGTAGTGTTCCACGCGCGCCCCTCTTAGACGTCGCGGGCGGAGTCCAACACCTCACTCCCCCCCCCCCCCCCCCAGACCCATCGCCACCCCCACCACCAGTCGGGGGTTGCAGAAGGATCGTACGTTCCCGCGACCCCCGGCGTAGGTGTGAGATGGAACACCGGGGTGGTTTTTAGTCAGTAACTGACAGACCCCGCCGCCTGTCCCAGGGCGACGGACATCCAAAAAGATTTCCGCCCCGGAAACAAAAAAAAAAAAAAAAGGTATGTAAGTACCTACGATAAAACACTGTTCCCAATATTACTGCGTTATGCGTGCTGTCCGTGCTGTCGCTACAGCTGCTCGGACAAGTCTGCGAGTGCTACCGCCAGGTTCCTTCACTGGGCCGTACCTTCAGCAATAAATGTCTACACTTATAGTTACTATACTCTTTGGCCTACACTTTCGCGTGGTGCCGCCTCCACTCCGCCAGTCGGTTGTCACCGCTCGCGCGCAGAGCTCAATATTTTAAATAAGTTTCGAATAGTGAACAACAAGAATGGCTGGTTTAAAGCATTGCTCATTTGACGGATGTGTGTAGAAACAAGGAGACGAGAGAGTGTAATATTTTTCATTACCTGCAGATGAGGAAAGGTAAGTTCAAATTCATTTAAAAACTACGATAAAACTTAATTGACCGTGTAATCACACGCATCAAACATAAGACAGATTACGTGGTCAAGTAAAGATTGACGATGAATATTATAGTAGCAGCGACAAACCGACAACCCTAGCGCCACAGCTAGTGCGTCACTCCGCGCCAGACAGCGACAAAGATACGCGTTAGAAGAGAGCGGCAACGTTTAGGTGAGTATCGCGTTTAAGCACTGAGCGCCTATGCGAGCTAAATTGCAATTTGTTGCTTAGTAGCAAGAGTCGCTATTTCTATCCTAGCTCAATGATTTCTATTCATTATTGCGGTACTTCCCGCTTCTTTACTTGTACTATTTATTCTGTGCTACCGCCCATCCCCCCCCCCCCCACCCCAGCGCGCATAACTTATTTGTTAACCAATAAATCGCTTCTTTACAAAATATAAAGAAAGAATAATACAATGTTTTGCTTGTAGAATAAATCGCTGACAATATTAACGTATTTAAATAAATAAATAAATAAATATCGTCTGACATTGCACACAGCACCATCTAGTTCCAAGTTAAGCACTTAACACTTAAGGCTTGTGTTATGGATACCAGATGGTTGATACACTACTTAAATACATTTTTTTTTTTCGTAAATACATACATATTATAAATATACATCCATGACTCGGGTACAAATGTCCATATTCATCATACAAACATTTGCCCCTACCGGGATTCGAACCCAGGACCATTTGGTTTCGCTGACTGCACATAGCCACTGTAGCCACTACACCAAACGTGTCGCCAATTTACTAATAATCAAGTTAATTCATCACATAGAGAGTCCTAAAATAATAATATTTACAAGTATTTAAAAGGGGAGGGGACATAATCATAGGCCATCACAAAATTCGTCCACATCGTTGTCAACAGGAAAAGCGCCCAAAAGGCTGGCATGGCAGCATTGCCACGTTGTATGGCAATGCTGAATCTTTGGCCATCGTCCATTTACCTTCCACTTTATTTAAATGAGTAATGTTTCTACGTGACGTCTTTCCTGTACTATCATCCTGTACTTCCACACCACTACCCTTTTTGTTTATTACTGTATGAGATTGATAATTAAATTGTGGAGTTAATTTGTTTCCTTTAATCATGTTTTTTAAATAAACTTTTTCCCCAATTGTTATTTTACTTTCCTCAGCTCTCCTTTTCCTGTCTTCCCTTTCATTTTTATTATTCCTTGCCTTTCATTTATTTGAATTTGTTACAGTCTATCATTCAAATATGGTTTTACTAAGCAGAGCGCTGATTTTCCTTGTCAATAATGCTTAAGTTTCAGGAGTAATGTGTCGTGATTTACGCAATCAAAAGCCTTATACGGGTCGCAAAAGATACCTATGGCGTTTTGGGCCGCTTCACGCGTGTTTAAAATGTGTTTTAATAAGATTACATCGGCGTCAGTCCTTCAACTTCCTTTGGTGAAATAAGATTACATCGGCGTCAGTCATTCAACGTCCTTTGGTGAAATAAGATTACATCGGCGTCAGTCATACAACGTCCTTCGGTGAAATAAGATTACATCGGCGTCAGTCATTCAACTTCCTTTAGTGAAACAAGATTACATCGGCGTCTGTCAAACAACGTCCTTTGGTGAAACGTAAGGCAAGTACTGTTAATCGTGAAGGATTTTATTCCTGTTAAAATTATTGAGTGTTCGTGGCTTCAAGCATTGATTACAATGCAACAGAACGTTTAATTACACCCTTAACGCCGTAATGTTTAGCATAGAACGATATACATTTAACACACCCGTACTCATCACAACATCACCTACAGCCACTCTCTCAACGACACACACCCACACATAGGTATTCCAAATCAATAGTACCGGCGGTCGGGACAAATCGGTGCCAATTGGTTCCGGTAATTTCCCCATGCCACTTTTTCTGTCAGAATTTTTTTTACTTTAGTTTTTCATTTTGTTTCACTTTTATTTTTATTCATTTGTAGTAGTGTTTTATTATGTACAGCCTGTATGTTAATTTAAAACAGTCATAGGTCATAAGTGAGTTGTCCGATGGAGGGTAAGCCTGGTGCTCTGTAATACAGGTTTTACCTACAACAGGATTTTGACTTTGTACTGTGTTTGTGATTATGAGAGTAAATAAAGAATATAATTATATTAAGCACTACTTTTTCAAACAGCTTGCTGAAAACTGGCAACACGGTTATGGGTCTATAATTATTGGTGTCTTTACTGTCCCCGGATTTGAAAAGTGGTTATTACCTTCTTGTATTTGATTAAATCCGGGACAGACTTTAATGAACATTCCCCAAAGATGTTCGAACAATTTGGTCTTGATTTCCTTATACTGTTAATACTGTTTTGGGATTACTTTTATTACTAAATCACAAGGTCGAGGAATTTTAAGGTTTCAGTTGTTTTAAGTGGGAACTTCTTTGTAACCTCAAGTCCACGTGACGTCTCCAGCATGCAATCAGAATTATGCCTTTTGTTCCTGTTCGTTTCATAATGTGACGGGTCCACCGTTGTCCAGTTTGGAGTCAAAGTCAAAGCATTTATATCAAATAGGCACATAAAAGGCACTTTTGAATGTTAACATTTACATTAAAGTAGAATTGATTCTAGTCGCCCCTTCCAAAAGGTAGTTTCCACAGAACAGATATTATCTGTTCTGTGGTAGTTTCCTATGGAGAAGAATGGGCAAGAAACTCCATCGTTACTCTTTTAAAATATGTTACATTATTTTGTATAGGTACATTAATTATATCTGAAGACCTATGCACCTATAATAAAATTACCCTACCACAATAGGTAAAAAGAATTAAATAATGTAGCAATGACAAATAAGTTAATTTTGTGATATACAGAGTTGGTAGGTACGACAGAGGGGCTTTCCTTTAAACTGCCTATATTAGATACCATTTTTAAGCTCTGTACCAAAAATCAATTAAATAGGTGCAGTAGTTTAGTCGCAAATGATTTTAGAAGTTTTTGCCCAGTTTGAACACGATGTATCTTTTCTAACAGCTGATTATGTCTATACGCATAGGTCATGCACCTTAAACCGATAAATCTGAGTTTATCCTACGATGCGTGGTTGCCGCTCCGACGCAAGTCACAAGTACAACCAAATATTTTCGCAAAAAAGATGGCAATGCATACACACACACTTGCACTTTTATTACAAAGGGTGGTTGCGTTTTACACTGATTTGTAAGCTATAAAATTTGTTTGAAAGAAAAAAAATCTCATTTTTGATGCTTTTTATTTTTATATCGTATCGAATTAATACTAAACATGTATAGCATACGTAGTGTAATTTAATGCCCCTCTGTCATATCAACTCTGTATACATGGCGCTCACATATTTACAAACATTGTAAAAGTATACGATTTTCCAAATTATTTAAACAAGTACCTAATATGTCAGTGTGTGAGTTAAAGTAATCACATAATGTAAATCAATGTCATAAAAATAATAAACTATACAATTAAAGTAGCACCAAGTTTGCGTTTGTCTAGACCCTAGATTGGGTATACCGCCGTTTTCCCGAATTTTATTTGCCCTAATATCATTTGCCATAATAGTCAACAGCCATAATATCATACGACATAATACTCATTTGCCCTACTCTCATTTGCCATATTAGTCACGTGCCAGAATCATTGTTTCCCATAAAGTCACTTAGGGGAAACTTGCCTAATTCGTACTTACGCCAAATTCGTACTCCACTTAAAACTCGGCTTTGGTAACAACTATCAGCGCCTCTAGTGTCAAAAAATAGAAATAACAGTCGGCCATTTCACCATCTGAGAGATAACACCTGTGACGCTGCTCTCGACAAAAATATTGCAAAAGTAAGTTTTTTTCAACTATTGTTGTAATATTTTTACACATTTCGTAAGAGTTTTATTCAAATAAGGTCGTGTATAACCTATTTTACGATTTGACACGTATTCATGTGTATCTTCGCGATTTCATCTGACGTGTAACGTGACTCGTAACTGTTGTCAATTTATTTGGCGGTAAATTTAAAATTTGTTTGGCTCTTGCTCCTATTTCGTACTCGAGTTAAATTCTTAAAACGTACCACGAACACGTACAACGAACCAATAAAAAAACCAAAGAATATAACTGCGATGATTGCCGAGAATTGGCGAAGACCATCCGTCGAATTTGTTAAGAATTACTACTTGTTTTAATAACACATTGTTGATTATGATGCTGATTCTCAATACTGTATACCAATGAATAGATCTCAAAGTACGAATTAAGGATATAGCAGTACGATTTGGGATGATTGGTCTTAAATCGTACTTTTTTAGTTTTTTTTTAAATTGTTAATTTTTTTGAAGTTTATAAGTTTTATGTTAAATTTGATTATAGAAACAATAAAGCATTTAGCAAACAAAAATTACTTTTAATTAAAACTAATTTATCTTTCCTAATTTTCAAAATATGATGGTTTTTTCTTAAGGGGTACGAATTAGGCAAGTTTACCCTACCATAACATCATGTGTCATAATCATTGTAAGCCCTAATTATCACATGCCATAATTATGATATGCCATAACATAATTTGCCATCGACATCGGGTGTGTAACGGTTGTTTATATCAAGAGAAATTGGATGCAATTGGGACTTTAGGGCACCCCGACTCGGACAGGTTAGGTTAGAAGGGGATGGCGGGGTCGTGTGAGCGAGCGAAGCGAGCGAATAGACCCCGCCATCCCCTTCGTGGTTATTTTTTTATAAACCACACAGAAGTAGGAGCCCCGCCAAGCGGGGCTCCGTCGACCTAGCCCACCATCAACCATGCACAGAAAAAAAACCATGCACAGAATAAATAAGTTTATTTATTAATATTTGTCACTACCGACTAGTACGACCCGGTCGACCGGTTTGTCGACTAGTATCAGCCCGCTCTGCCTAGCGGGCCCCATCACCAAGTGCGGCCGATCCTACGACCGCAATACCGCGACGACACAGCCCCAAATTCGGCGCCCGCAGACCCCTCCTTATGCTGGCCGGAGATCGTTAAGCGCCCTTCGACGCCCGGCTGCTCTTATGGTGCGGGTAAATGAGAGGTATGCTCTTCCTCTCTCTCCGCCGCCTTCTTGGCATGCATCACCACCTCGTAAAAGGAGGCGACAGCATTCCACGCGTTTTCACGCTCTCTCGCTCTTTTCTCTCGCTTCCAGCCGTGGCCACGGCTGGAAGCGATCACCCGCACCAAGTGTCGCTTGAATTCCCGGGGAACAGGATGCTGATCACGCGCTAGCTACACCTTTCGCGAGCGATAAAGGGACGCAAGGATTTTCGCGTACAAATCCCAGCAGGAGAGTAGCTGCCTCATAGGAGATCGTACGGTATCCCCATATCACCCTAACAGCCATCGTTCTATGCGGCCTTCGCAATATTGTGACGTTGCGGGGTGTTCGCCCACACGGGATGCAGAGCCATGGACCGCACGATCTCCACGTACAGTCTCCGGCAGGAGGCGTTGGGCCCCCCAACCTAGGTAGCAGTCGCGCAAGAGCAGCTGCAACGCTCATCAGCCTGCAGGGGATCTGCCACTGAATGTGCGGCCCGAACTCCCACCGGCTGTCGTGGACGAGTACCAGGTACTTCATCGTCGACTCGACACCGATGCGGACGTCTCCTACCACTATGTGTAAATCCCGAGGTAGCTTGTTCCGAAGCACATGGAAACAGAGAGCCTCAGACTTGTGCAAAGCCACTTCAAGACCCAAACGCCGGATCCTTTCAACGACCTGCGCAACCCCTGCCGTGGCCAGTATGACCAATTGCCGGTGCGTTTGTCCCGGGGTCGTCACCAGAGTGTCATCAGCGTAGCAGGTTACGTCAACGCCGTGGGGAAGTGCATCGCGCAGCACTCAGTCGTAACCAATGTTCCACAGAAGCGACCCCAAGACCGAGCCTTGTGGAACACTGCACGACGTCTCTCGTCGGCTCTATCCTTCCACATCATAGCATGCCTACGGCATCCATATTTTAGCTCTCTCCGCTAAATAGTCCCTGATAATACGGCGAGGCAAGACAGGCACACGATGATATACGAGTGCCTCCCTTATGCAACTCCACTACTCCAGGGCAAGGTGATGAAGGCGTTGGCGATATCCAGAGACACTGGTAAAACGACATCTCCGTGGGCAACTGTTTCCTCCGCTAGAGCCCTTACACGCATGATGATCATGTTAATTATGGGATCTAATAATATCCCACAATCTTATGTGCATTGTGTTTTTTTTTTTCATCTCGATGGATGGATATTGTATGGGGAATTGAGTGTCACTTCAATTTATTTTTCCCGATTTCACTACGCCATTGTTTAGCGGTGCACAGAATACAGTATTATTTGTGTAGTCATTTTAAGTTAAACGAAACAATTTTATAAGTGTACGACTAAACGCCGGCAGACTGAACACCGACAAGACTTTACTTCAACGGGACTCTTCGCCGACAGGGCATAATAAATATACATAGTCAGATACTTACTTTGGAAATCGATTAGGTATGCGAAATATGTTAGGTTAGGTTAGTACTGTGAACAACCGCGTGCGAGCCGAGCGAGCGAAGCGAGCGGTGCCGCTGTAGCGGCCGGCGAGCGCTACTTCCAAGCTGCTCACAGAAATGTTTACGCATATACAAAATCACCAGTACCTAAATCAAACACAAGACCACAGACCTGTTGGCGAAGTGTCCCGTCGAAGTAAAACCTTGTCGATGTTCAGTCTGTCGGCGTAGTGTCAGTCGGTGTTTAGTCGTACACTCAATTTTATAGTATTTCTTTGCACGTGGATCGTGCTACTATCTATAGATTAGATATCTAATAATTAATAATGTTGGGCTCATATTAACATAAATTATGAAAGTTAAATGAATACATAGGTACCTATAATCTTTCAGTTTTCGCGAATCTATCATGTGACACCACAACAACTTAAAAATCAAAAAAATACCGTTTTAGGCATGAACAAGGTTCAAGTTTTATTCAACTGGAACTGGGATATGAAATAAACCTTTTAAATAGATTCGAGCCACCCAGCTTGAAAACAACAAACGATCGACTTATTTTTCTCAACTTATTGATCATTACGTTTTTAAGAAACCAAAGAGAATAATAATATAAATGTTCATGAGGCAAGTATATTTTTATTATACGACACACATCATAAAACTTTTAGTTACTTTCCAACAATACAACATAATATTTATGAATATTATAAAACAGTTTACGATCATAACTGCTGTTTTTCTTACAAAACCTACTCGCAAACTTAAAATACTTAATGCTGTTAATTTGACAAAATATACAGAACTCCAGAACCTGATGCAGCCTGCCTTATACTCATCAAACGATTGATTTCCACTTCAAAAGAGAGTGTCTTCACGAAATCTCCTGGACAAAAGTCTACAAATCTATGGTTCTAACCAAGAATTTATTCGAAATTGTTCACCTGAGGAGCTTCGATGATTCCTAGAAACTGGTAACTAACTGCATGATAAACTTTATTTATCATCATTCATCATCTTTTCTTTCTTTCAAATAATTTGTGTTATAGTTATGCTGATGGAAAGAAAGAAAAATATGTGTACTTGTCACAGAAAAACGTGCATACAAAAAAGATAATTAGCTCTAATATTAAAGAAAAATAAAAACTAAAAAGATCTTTAATCACGAGCACAAAATAGATAATATATAGGGCGTTTTATTAGTGCAGTGTATCTCTATACTGCCATTTGGAGTTGGACATCCATACTGATCAAGGCGTCCTTGAGTCGCTTCCTTTGTTCGCAGTTTAAAGAAGCAAGGGGCTGACGTGTCTGGCGCACCCTGATGCCTGTCACCAGTTCCATAGCCGTCTTCATGGCAGGGACGAAGTCACCTGAAAAATATAACATTGATTCGTTTTAGAAGTTAGTAAACCGCGGGTGGTTGAAAAGTTACGTTGGCTGTAAAAGGTAATAAGCAGCGCAGCAGCTGCTCTTAGAACCTGGAAATCTGAGTGCTGTGCTGTGGCGCAATTTGCGATTGACTGAGTTGATTGATTGATTAGTCTAGTAGTGGATAGTGATAGACTGAATTGGACTTTACTTTCTTATTTTCAGAAATTAGTGTGACACACGCGTGGCGCTGAATCTATAAAGAATCGACAGAATCCATAACATTTCGTTTGTTTGTCATGTCAGTACGTGCAAAATCTAGTAAGAGACCAGGGTAATTATTGATCACCTTGTGAAGCTATGGCATCGACCAGTTTATTCAGTCTCTGCTGCAGGAGCCTGGCCTTCACCACATCTCGATCCTTCACTGTCTCCACAATTTTATGGACCAAGTCTGGGAACAGATTGGCAACAGTCGCGATGCTGGAGTCGTGGCCCATCAGAACTGATGGTGCGATGTGCTGAAATTCAAATCCATACTAATATTCGCAATTCAAATCCATACTAATATTCGTAATGCAAAAAGTTACTCTGTTTGTCTGTTATCTTTTCACACCTTAACGGCTGAATGGAATTCGATGTTTGACACCATGACTTGGGTAATATGTTTCTGGAGGTGGCCCTCAGCAAGTCGGAGGCCATGGTGTTTCATGACCCCCGGCGGGCACCGCCGCCCGGCACACACATCGTGGTCGGGGGGGCTCGGATCGGTGTCGAGTCCACCATGAAGTATTTAGGATTGGTGCTCGACAGCCGGTGGAACTTCGAGCCGCCACTTCCGACGGCTGGCGCCCAAGTTGCTGGGCGCGGCTGGCGCGCTCGCAACGCTGCTTCCCAATCTGGGATCCGGTCCGGCCGGTGCTCGAGCGCTGGCTCGGGAGGAGGCATGGCTCCCTGTCGTTTCGGGTGTCGCAGGTGCTCTCGGGGCATGGTTGCTTCGGGAAGTACCTGTGTCGCATAAACAGGGAGCCGGACGCCCGATGTCACCACTGCGTCGACTGCCGGGAGGACACGGCGCGGCATACGCTGGCAGAGTGTGCCGCTTGGGAGGAGCCGCGCCATGCCCTCATCTCAGAAGTAGGCAGTGACTTTGTCGCTGCCGGCCGTAGTCGAGTCGATGGTCGGCAGCGACGAGTCCTGGGACGCAGTGGTTTCCTTCTGCGAGACAGTCGTCTCGCAGAAGGAGGCTGCGGAAAGGGAGTGGGAGATCTTGGCCACTCACCCGACCCGCAGAAGGCGCACCGGGCGTCGGCGGAGGGCGGACAACGCCCTCTTCCAGCCCCCGGACTTCTACTCGGGGACGTCCGTCGCCCCCCCACACACCAGGACCCGAGGTGGCGGCGAGTTTCCACGCGCGCCCCTCTTAGACGTCGCGGGGGGAGTCAAACACCTCACTCCCCCCCCAGACCCGAAGAGGCCCGCGGTGGCGGGCCGGCACCAGTCGGGGATTGCGGAAGGATCGTACGTTCCCGCGACCCCCGGCATAGGTGCGAGATGGAACACCGGGGTGGTTTTTAGTCGGTAAGAATCTGACAGACCCCGCCGCCCGCCCCAGGCCGGGACTTCCACCACCCTATAGAGCATACTTGGAAATGTTTCTGGTCGGGGTATACCCTACCAGAGTCCTAAAATAAAAATAAATGTAATTTTAAGATCTATAATTAATAGATCTTATTAGGTATATAACGAAAAGCTTTTTGCGAGATTTTTCAGCATTGAAGCGTTGCGGGTTTATAAAACGATAAATTTTCAGTTTACCAATTTGTGATAGTTAAGCCTCATTTACACGACGCAAGTTTTGTAGTGGAGCAACATCACATGAGTAGGTAGTTAATTTATCTACTCATGTGGCAACAAGCCGCTTGCTACACTTTAAAAAAAAAAAGTCATCGACCTTTAAATCCGTAACAGGGCGACCAGAGCGAGCTGCATCTTTGACATCAAAATCCCGGACTGAAAACGCTTGAACCAACTTTGTGCTACTCTTACTAACACTGCGTTGAAGTCCATAAACGCCATATTTTTTTTTCGCATTTCTCCCATCTTCAAAACGTATCCTCATTTTAGCCATTGACTTCTAATAGTTTTTCCTAACTCAATGATTTTAGCCGGACAGAAAAACAGTTGTTAAATCGCGGGAAATTTATTGTAAAGTCATCAATTTAATGGTATCTAAAACCAGCCAGATACAAACAGTATAGCCAAAGAGATTTAACTATAACTTTATATCTATACATTATGAAGGAACTTTTTCCCCGACCTAATCAAATTGAAGCTTAGAGCATTAAACCATTAATGCTCTAAGAATTGAAGCAACAAAATGACTTGCATCGTCTAAACACTGTTTTCGTAGATGGTGCAACTTTTATTGTTGCTTCAACTTATGGTATGCCACAGGCAATTAAAGGCTTTAGAATGTTGAATTTGTTGCAATAAACTATGGGACGACGGTTGCGTCATTTTGAAAAACTACGTAAGTAAATAGAAAAATAAGATATTGCAAAGTTCGCTTACCATTGCAGATATTGAATATGAACAACAGATACACAGAACAGTCACAGTGTAAGAACGTGAGATGACTGAACTGAATCCAATGTCTTGTAATGTAATACCCTAGGAAGCTGGCTGATAGAAAGTAGGTGAGGTAGATAGTTTAGGGGTTACGTGTTACAAATAAGGATCTGTGTCATTTATTAGAAAGCGCTGCTTATATACAGTACCAGTTGAAAGGATTCAAAATAAATAAGGTACATCAATAAACTTAGGACTAACACAATTTGGTAATGTCGGTAGAATGTGCGGGTAAAACAGAAACATTTGCACCCGTGTCGATAAGGAGTTTTTTTCCAGTTGAATGGGCGTTTGATAATAGGCGGTATGTGGATAAATTGTCGACTTCGGCCACCGCCACGGCTTGAATCTCCTTTAGTTTTGCGGTCTCACTTGAAATTCCTTTAAAACTGCACGGACTTCTGTATGCTGCCTCGCCGAATTTCTTATGAAATAGCACACGGCATTTCTTCTGTCCCGGTATTTCGAGCGGGAACGGCTTCTGAAATTGCGGCATCGGCGTTGAAATTACGGGATCGATTCGTTTTCAGCGCTGCAACTTCCTTGGTCAGGGCTTCAATCATGCTGTAAAGTTTCTGGTCTGCAGGTTCAGATTTCACCGCTATTTCGGCTGGCGCCGCTGTCGCTGGGGCCGTTGACTTGGAAGGCCGTGGAAGAACACTATGATACCTATAATAGTAGTTGTGGTTAAAGGTAAAAGTTAGCTCATGCAGGATGAACCGACACAGATCGTATCGTATCGATTCGTATCGATCATACGTATCTTTATAAATCAATGCCACTTTTCGTTGTAATTTTATAACTCAAGAACGAATGGATGGATTTTGCTAATTCTTTTTTTAGAATAATCCTTGAAGTACGAGGATGGTTCACAGGGAGAGAAAAATTAAAAAAAAAATGTTAGGCGGTACGAAGTTCGCGGGGTCAGCTAGTTATAATATATTTTTTTCTATTTAGGAATAGCAGAAAGAAATCGCAAGATGACCGACTGGACGCGTACCGCGAGAGCTGGTTCGAGGTGGCGCGGGAAACGAGTTACTGGAAGGCTTTGGGGGGGCTTCGCTCAGCAGGGGGACAGTAGAGGCTAATAAAAAAAGAGTAGGGCTTATCGTAGAAGAAATATTACCCATCCAGCAACGTCGCGGTACTACTGCTATGTGTACACTGTGACTGAATTGGACTTACATTTCGTAGGTAGAATTTACAGTGAAAACAAAAGAGGTAACAATGAACGAAGAACAGCATCCGACCTTTACCTAAAAAAAGTATTTAAAAAAGTAAAACTGTCAAAACAGTCGCTTTGACATTGCACACAAGATCAACAAAAACTACAACATATCACCACACAGAGTACTTTTACTAAATATCACTGCCTGTCTCTTCAACGAAAGCCCCTAAATGAAGAGTTAAAGTTGAAATTGAATCACAATGCTGTCATTGACTGGGCCGCCAGATTTATCATCAGGGGGATCTAAACTGGGTGGAATTTATGGACCCGGCGTTCAGTATGTTCAAGTTACCAAAACTTATAACAAGAAAATGGAGAAATCTGTCCTTGTTATCTACACCGGCGGCACCATAGGCATGATACAGACTGATGATGGTGAGATGTTTACAGTGTCCATAGACCGTTTATTTGCAACTAGTAACCCACCCTTGATAGTTAATCGCAGGGAAGACCTGGACGAGACTCGCACAGACCAGATAAGCTTGGCACAAAGGGGAGGAGGCCTATACTCAGCAGTGAGTGTAACAAGCTGCCAATGATGGTGATGATGATGAACCATCCCTGCTTCGCATGGTTTTTCACGACTTGACAAAACCTGGAGATTTTTTAACTATGATGTGTAAGTTAAATATGTGTCGCAGAACCAACACAGGCACAATTATTAGAATCGCTATGGATTATTATTAATATAGAATAACGCCATCTATTATCGTTTGTCGGAAACGTCAAGAAGTATGCTTGGGCGAGGTCGATACAGGGCTTGGCAGCTGTCAGTTGCCATTCTTGGACATTGGACGAATTTGACGTAACAGGCGACGGTGGGGGACTGGACTTGATGGTTAGACACGACCGCAAGAGGTCGCGCTGCCAGCCTGTCTCGAACTTACCGCGTTTCCGTATCTTAAGGCGACATTAACTGCCCGCGCCCTTGAGCGAGTGGGAGGAGTTTGCGTCGCGCCCCGCGACTAAAGTCAGACAAAGTCAGCGATACACTGCCGCCCGTCGCCCGCCAGAGCTCCGCTTCAACGCGCACCAAGATTATTCGAAAAAACAACACACCTTGATTTATCAAACACAATACAAATAAAAGCCGTATACTAAAATATGGGTCATTAATTGTCTTTTATATGATTAAAGTTTCATGTAAATACGCCCCATAGTTTTTGCGTGATTTTCGTTTTTTTGTCCACGTTAGACAATACTTTACAAATTAATTACACTATGTTATTAAAATATAATTTCACATTTTCACATATCAAATTATGAATAAAATTGTCTAGTATAACATATATTTTTTTCAAAGAAATAAGACTAGAAGTTTAGACGTGATGTTCAATATAAAATCATTAAAAGTCGTTTATCTGCGCCTTAAGAGGGCTATCACATTTTTTCTTGTATTTGAGTGTGAGATTCTTCAAACACTCAAATACAAGAAAAAATGTGATAGCCCTCTTAATCCATTTCCATCGGCTTGGTTACTTGAGATTTTGTTAATTTGTTAACGGGAGTGAATTAATTAAAAGACGGTTGTAATCAGTGTTGAGACTGTTATTTCGTACCCGCACCATATCAAACTCAGACTCTGATAATGAGATACCTCAAATGGGTGAACTACCCTCGTTATAATGAATGTTTTATACAGATAAACCTTCCGGAATATATCCCTAACTGATGGTGAAAACCGCTTCCAAATCCAGTGCGTAGTTCAGCACAACAACGCGGCCATGCAGACATAATATACCTAAACGCGACTTTAATTTTAAAAATGTTTATATAAAGAAGCTTTGACGCTGAAGCCTCACTAAGTAGGCACTAGGTAGATATCCAGTTCCTGACAAATGTGTAAGAGCACAATATTCGCTCTTACAATTTATTGATGTATGTCTCGGTGGTTATGGCTGGGTAGCAGTTTGGTGCAAGTAGATAATGCATACATTAGAAACTAGTTTGAACTATAGAAATGTTTATTTCGGAAGTACCTATTTCATTTACATTCTCACCATATGTCACCCATCATGCAAATAAAATCAGAAGTAGTCCAAATAATTTTTTATTCATCCTACGAGAAATGGACTAAAAAAAAATTTTCCGGCTGGAGTGTCTATAATCTACATTCTAGACGAATTAAAATAATAATTCTTTATATTGTGGTTCCTCGTTGAGTACGGCACGGGCAAACTCCCGCTTGACTGAATTTTGAGCCTCACTTTATACGCGGGAAAATACCTGACAATCAACTTGTGTAGGTACCTTTAGACACAAGTACTATCTTGTACATAATCCTGTATGTAGCTTAGTATCCTGCATAGTTCTAGGTGCATGCACTCTGTACGTCTGCGCTGTTGTATGAATGGTGGTGATATTTTTAGAACACGTTATATTGTATACAAAATATATTTTGATCAATGCCTCTATGTTTATTGTGCATGCTAGAATCCTACAGTGTGTTTTTGAAAACGTTTTTATGTTCGGAATTTCTTCCCGTTTTTTCCTTACGGGCTGAGACCCCCAGGGAAAAGAATCCCCTGTTAGGTAGTTACAAATACCGTATCCCCTAATACTATGTTTAATATTGTAACTGTATCCTCCACATTATTATTAACGCGGAAAAAGGGGAATTTATGATGATCGGTAGGGTTTTAACCTAGGTCATAGGTCAATCCCATAAAGAATAACATTCACTATCAGTGTTTCATAAAGCATTATCAATGCACGCTATTTGGTGCAGAACTTACTACTGTATCGAGTCAGCGAATGAGCGATGGGCTTCTGCGCTATAGGTCGTGGTTTAATTCCCGCAGGTAACAAATATTTGTAAGGGCTACAAACGTAAGTCTCGGATCTGGGTGTTTTCCGTGTTTTAGAGTACCTATGATATTTATTTATTTAATTCGGAAAACAAACATTAGTGTCTGTAAACACAAATAACAAGATGAGGTAAAGTAAAAAAATCTAATTCTCTTAACTACGATAACTGATTGACCTGGCTTTAATAATTAGGTTAGGTTGGAATAGTAGGACAAGGTATTATTTAATTGTAAGAAACTTTTGTATTTTACGTCATATACATTTATCTGCATATACATAGATAAACTCCGTGAAAGGTCAAGGTCAGATAATTCACACTATGTTCTAAGAGGGAAAAGGGCCGTGTCGATAACACAGGCATCCCACGCTGCGATTAATTTCAGTCTTAATAATAGTTCAGTCTGCGTTTCAGAGCCGCGACGAACGCACTGCAAGCGGAAGGACCGCGGATCATAGCGCGAAAAAAAGTTCGATTAAAAAGTTTATTTTTCAAAAATGGAAGTTCACGGTGATGTTTTAAAAAAGTTAAACAATGGTGTGGATATGTCAAAATTGGGAGCGAATCTTCTTCCGGATTTTAAAAGAGGAAGGAGGTTTTCTAGGGTTCATGAGACCAGTGAAAGACGTGTTTTGGTTATTTACAATGGTGGAACCATTGGCATGGTGAAGACTGACGATGGTGAGAATGTTTGGTCTACATAATTTTGTACTGTTCCTCCAAAAAAAGCGTTCTTATTTTAGAGAAAGTTTTCGCTCTGTGTATTGGGAGTTCCGAGTTAAAACGGTTCGACATAACTGAGTTGGAATCTAATCCTGTGGTTTCCTGCTAGAGTTGTTATTATTAACCGACTTCAAAAAGCTAAAATGGAAAACAAAAACTTTAGATATAACAAAACAAACCAACCAACTTCCAAAAAAAACATTAACATTGTGAAAAAGAACTTTAATTTCAGAAGTCGGTTGCAAAAAATTAAAATATAAAACCAAAGACCCCGACTTCCGAAATTAAAGTTATTTTTCATTTTCTTGTAGTGTTTTTTTTTGGAAGAATGTTGTTATTTTTGATGAGTTGCCAGTTCGACTGATCCACTGATCTATTGCATCAAGTTTCATTGATCTTGAACTCGAACGATGTAAACATTTATAACACTGTGATTGGATTTTATAACACTATAATGTCACAGAATATCAAAAACTGGTTACGTAGCTGTGAGAGCTTATTTTAATGAATATGCAGACAGATCCTTATCTTGATGAATAAACATTTAATCTATGTGTTTGTCTGTTCTTCCTCCGACCGTCTTATTTAATAAATTACGTCGCTTAATGACAGAATGTAACTAAGTAATATATTTAAATTTTTTTAGAATTTTGAGCTGTCTTGACCTAAAAAAGTGAGTAGTGGATGTAGGGCATTTTGGTGAGTTTGTGGTTAAACAAAACGTAGAACTCTGCAACAGTAAGTAGCTAGAGAAATTAAACAGGACTATTATTTATAGGCAAATCAATATATTATGTAAGTATTTGAGAATACTATCTATCAGGTTGGGAAAGACAAGTGGTAACTACCACCAGGTAGAATCCGGTTAATTTTTCTCAATCAATTTGTGCCATTTTTTAATATCTGGGTATGTATTTCATCATATCTTCCGACCCTTGTCCCAAGTTACTTCGGGTCGACACAACACGTTTATTCATTCATTAATCTTCGTACCTACGATAACAGTATTATGATATACACGACCAATAACTACTGTTAGTTGTCAACCTATTCAATCAAGTGTATTTACCGCACGTGTTAATTTATTTCCCGCAAATTACGTCACGTTTGTTGTTATGTCGATGCTCACTTTACTCACGAGACGGTTGATGTTGTTCCGTCTTGTTATGAAACTTACATAAATTAACCACAGTGTAGGTATTTACTTCCAGTGGTTCATCGCTCATATATTTCACTGAACTTGAGAAATGAGATAAATATGTCATTTCTCCCAAACTATCATAGTGCAGTTTGGGCACTGCACTGTAAAAAGGTTGGTTCAGCGAAAGCACTCACGTTGACCGACCGCGACTATAGAATTAATATGGGTAGACTGCGGTTTAACTCTATTCCGAGGCGAAGACGTTTTGGTACTATTGATTCAATATCGAAACATTTTTTTTTAAATAGTTTTATTGCTAGTCTTTAGGATATTGTGATAACATGGAGATCAGGCGGAGATGTTACAAACATAGAGTAATCAGCTGTTTTGTTATTTATTCGCATATTTGTTGAAGGGTTTACGAATAACTACCGGCTGTCTTTTATGCCTCGGTCAAAAACGAATCTGCGCTTACTATTGTTTTGTAAGTTGTCTTCATTTTTCATTTAGAAGTAAGTAATGGAAGTATTATTCTGCTTAAATGTCTATACTTAATTACGTAATTTCATTTATAAAAGTGGTATATAACTAGGTACCTACTTATTCACAGTAGAAGAGTATAAGTCATATTCATAATGCGACGTAAAGTTTCGATTATTTGATAAGAAATCAAGACTGCTAAATGACGTTGTGTCTAGATTTTCATAGGTAATAAATAATCACTAGTGATTACACCAGTGTACACCAGGACATAATATGTCCTGGTGTACACTTATATGTTATTGGGATATTAAAAATAATACAATGAGCCAATCTCAATTAAAGTACCTACACAATATGAAGACGATCTCTTTAACCCCCGACGCAAAAGAGGGGTGTTATAAGTTTGACGTGTCTGTTTGTCTGTGTGTCTGTCTGTCTGTGGCATCATAGCGCCCGAACCACTGAACCGATTTCAGTTTAGTTTTTTTTGGATGAAAGGAGACTTAATCGAGAGTGTTCTTAGCTATGTTTTATAAAAATCGATTGAGCTGTTTAAGAGTTATGGTGGGTTAAAGTGGGGATGGAAGAACCAAAATTCTACAAATGTGCCGTGTCGGGGGTTTTTAAAATTTTAAATTTTTTAGTGACGTCGTCGCGTCGCGTCGTCATTTTTTGGATTTACCAGTTTTGTGACGGAAATCATTAGTTATCAATGTTATCACTCATCATACAACCTCGCCCTTTGTCCTTTCTTTCTATGCAGCGGAAATTATCAGTAACTCTTGATTAACACGATGCAAGTTTCTTTCCGGTGGCATATAATAAAATTTTAGCAAAAAAATACTTGCACCGTTTTAACGCTATCCTCATCAGCCTATAATGTTCCCACTGCTGGGACACAGGCCTCCTCTCGGTGAGAGGGAGTGTGCCGTAATCCACCACGCGGGCCCAGTGCGGGTTGGTAGACGTCACATGTCTTCGAATTTTTGGTTCTAGGATTGAATACTTAGGTTAATTATATAATTCATTAGGTTAATTATTACCTAATTAATTAGGTTAATTATTACATAATTAATTAGGATAATTAGGTATGGGTTGATTAGGTTTTGGATAGGATTTGGGTAGGAGGATTGGTTTAGGTTCCTCACGATGTTTTCCTTCACCGTTAACGTAACAGCGCAATTTTTATAGTTTATTCAATTTATGGTATGCCACGGGAAGTTAAATCGCTCCGTGCGAATCAGGCTTAAAACTGAGTTTTTACACACTAAAATAATGAATAGTGCTTATCATTTCGTTATACACTTTGTTGATATATCTCGGCTCTCTCTTTCAAAAGAGAGGGGGCCTGTGTCCCAGTAGTGGGAATATTTTAGGCTGATTATGTATACAGGGTTACTTGTAATTCGACGTATATCCGTCAGGAGCTGATAGGGGGGCCAAAATGTAACAAATTGAACCCCCCATATGTATGGCAGAAATTCAATAGTTTTCGAGATATTAATAAATTATGTAACAGTAATACGAGGATGTCGCGGGCAACAGCTAGTTTCAACATAAGATAAGAACTGAATAGGCTTTTAGACACGGAAGCCTGATAATAGTTTTTTTTTTGTAAGTTTATCTTTAAATTCTTTAAGGTAATTGGAAACTCCACCTGGCAATTCTATTGTCTATCGCCACCGTTCTATGCGTTCAATATCATTCTTGATCAATTGCGTTAGTAATTTGCCACCAGCAGCGAAATATAGAATTAGGTGCCATAGGGGGTAAGTAAATAAAAAGGTATATACCAAGCGAATAAGTAAGTACCTACTGCTGTTGTTGTTTGCAAAATATTGTAACTGTCACTGAATGAGACACAATTACTTTTTCTATTGTTACCAAACTTAATCAGTTCGATCGACAGATGCGGGCCTCTCCCGCTCTGGACAGAGGGGGGGGGGGGTCAGACTCTTGTTTTCCTTCAGTTGCCTGTGCCAGGGGCCACGGTAACCCTTTCGAACTTTTCCACAACCCTGGCAGGCATCGGCCCTAGCGGTCCCCGTCATTTGGTTGTGATAACTCTTTGCGGCGCGCGTGGAACATAACGCGCCGTTGACCTGGGCCTGGTCCTTATCGGAGGGCGAGCTGCTTATTGCTCGCCGTCCGCAAGCCCGCGCCTGCGGTGGCCGGGAATCGGCTTGTGATTCCCGACGCCCAGGGCGTCTCCTGCGGCGGCTAGGGGCGTGAGGGCGCGAATTTTGCATCACAGATGAGAATAACAAACAGTATTACGTATCACAGTATTTACGGCTGATTTTAATTGCATTCAGATAGAAGGATTTTCGGCAGTTAGATGTTAGGGTTCCGTAGTCAACAAGGAATCCTTATATGTCCGTCCATCTGTCAGTCTGTCCGCGGCTTAGCTCAGGAAAGCTGTAATTGGGCATGGGTATACATATTAATCACGCCGACAAAGTGGTAAAATAAAATCTGCATTCGTTTTTTTTTAGGGTAAGTATCTGCCCTACACCTAAAGCGTCATGTTTTTTTTATTTTTGGCTGTCCCTTGGTGTGGCGTGTCGTTGCATAGGCCGTTCAAGCTTATTGTGGGTGTGTAAAAACTATGTTTGGAATCAGAGATCCATTTGCGAATTACTAAGCTTTAAAGTGCTTTTTTATAAGAGTCAAGTGTCCCCCCGCCCTCCCTGCCAGCTAAATGGTTGTTCTTGAATAACGAAGTTTAAAGGAAAACTATCATAGCTAAGTAGAATTGACAAGTTAACGAGTAATAGTCGAACAACTTAGATTTGCAGTTGGAATATATGGGAGAACATGTTTTTCAACTAATATGTTAAGTTTGTTCTTGGGATGAATTCATCCCAACTACGGAACTCTTCATTGTGCGTGGACCGATTTGCACTTAGCCGATTTTAAAGTTGGTTGCATGAAACATGAAACAGACGGTTGTTTTTATTGAGCCGTTGACGTTGTGTTTTACAAATGCAAGTGCAACGTTAGTCAAAATTACATTTCTTGTTGAAATGGCTACGAGTCACTTCACCTTCTAGTACTAAACTATACTTAATTAATAAACTTGATTTGTAACCAAAAACACTATCCACATCGTAGGTTTAAGAAGAGTAATTAATTCCAAGACTAAATTATATTTCATAACCTATCGATACCAAGTACCTATTTAAAGTATAATCAAAGTAATTCTGAGAATCAATATTACCGGAACCAGGCTTAATATAATTTGTATGTTCAGTTGATGCAATACCAAAATCATGTTGATTTTGTCAATGCGCTTAAATGCCTTCGTCTACCTATAAATGTGAATTTACTTGATTATTTCTATCACCGCTAAATATTTGATATAAGCAGCCTCTCGTAAAGTCAGGGAAATTAATTGTTGACAGAATAGACTACGTATATTCAAATCATAACTGTATTTTTTGTTCAGTTGTATGAAATGGCCATAACACGGCAAATTGACGTAGGTTCTCAATTTACTTAGAAAGAAAGAAAGAAAAAGTGTTTATTGCGACTCGTACAGGAAGTGCACAAACTAAATTATAAAATAAAAAACCAAACTATGTAAAAACAAAAAGTAACAAAAGAAAAAGGAAACAGAAATTAATTTCCCGGACCGTAGGTCTACATAAATACATAAGTAGTATAACAATGATGATGATTATTTATGTACCCGCCTACACACAGTAAAATAGGTATAGATACGGCATATCCTTATCCTTATCTATAAAAATCAATACCACTTTTCGTTGTAATTTTATAATTCAAGAACGGATGGACCGATTTTGCTAATTCTTTTTTTAGAATATTCCTTGAAGTACGAGGATGATTCATACGGAGAGAAAAAAAAAGTTTGGGCGGAACGAAGTTCGCGGGGTCAGCTAGTTATGTATAAGGTTAGAGTACAAAGGTACTGCTTGATGTTTCTTAAGAAATTTCTTCTAGCAGACCTGCGAAAGGAGAAATGAAAAAGAAACGTAGATACTAGTGTGTGAGAACAAGAAGAATTTGATTTTGTGTTTAAGAAAACTAGAATTTTAAATATACCTACACATAATAATGCACCTCTATAAATCGCATCCTCCTAAAACACGCTACTATTCTTATTCCTTCTCTGTTCATGCTGTAAGATTTTGGAACTCGCTTCCACCTAGCATTTTCCGAGATTTAATATCTATTTCTCAATTCAAATATCGAGTAAAAAAGCATTACCTTTCCTCATAACTGTGGGAGTTTATATATTTTTATAATTATGTTAATTTACTACACCATTTTGTATTTATTTAAGTATATGTTAATTGTTTTGTAGGTTACGTCTGGCGCGGATAGAAATGCGAATATTATAATGTTTTATTTGTTATTATTTTACATATATGTATTTCATTATTTATTTATTACTGTTAAATGCCCGTGACTTCACAGCGGGCCCTATCAGAATACCAGCGTTGCGGCATTTTTTTTTTAAATATCGCAGCATCATGCTGAGATTGGAGCCTTTTGGCCTCGTATAGGAATTTCTGTTTCCTTTTTCTTTTGTTACTTTTTGTTTTTATATACTTTGGTTTTTTATTTTATAATTTAGTTTGTGCACTTCTTGTACGAGTCCCAATAAACACTTTTTCTTTCTTTCTTTCTTTATTATAAGTAGGTATATTTAAGATTCTTATTTAGGACGTCACAAAATCAAATTCCTCTCTTCTAGTTCTCACACAGCATTGTCTACATTTCTTTTTTATTTCTCCTTTCGCAGGTCTGCTGGAAGAAATAAGCAGTTCCTTTGTACTTAATACTAATATGTCGTATCGATTATCGAGCTTTGTCGAGGCCCTATTTTTGTTTCATAACCGATCTTACAGGAAGATTGTGGGCGAGTCTCTTAGAAATACATTCAAAGAAATTGATATACTAACTCTGCCTTCTCTTTATATCTTAGAAAGTATTTTGTATGTTCGCAAAACATAGGACTTTTCAAAATAAGAAGCGATTTCCATAATATAAATACACGTAGTAAAAATGGTATTGTGATACTTACTGAAATTTAGATTAACTAAAACAAGTAAGTCATTTCTTATAAACAGTATCCGCTTTTATAACAAGTTGTCAAAGTCGGTTACAGAACTTAGCGATGGGAAGTTCAAAACCCACATCAAACGTATCCTTATCAAAAAAGCATATTATAAGAATAAAGACTACGTTGAAGACAAGGAAGTCTGGCAATAATTCCTTCTGTACATGTGGCTTCCTTGGTACCTCATTAACGGAATCACTATGTAAATGTCTATTAATTGCTCCCGAATTACGATGTTTTTTTAAAAATACTTCTTTGACATAATCCAGATATTTTGTTATAGCTGTAATGGCAATCATGCCATTTGGTTTAAATAGGCTTTAATTTTTTTATCTATCTTTTAGATTAGATTTCGTGAATGTAAGAACGTTGTAGGCCTAACTTGTAAACCCAAGATTTGTAAACCATTTTCTATCTTGTTAAGTAGCAGGTACCTGTTGACAGGTGTACACTGTCCACCCATACCTATAAAACTGTAATTTGAAAACATTATATTAGACAATTATTTTTAAAAGAGTAACCGTGGAGTTTCTTGCCGGCTCTTCCCCATAGGAATCACCTAGCTTCTGACGTTTCATAAGTGCCCATGTGGGTATATGTGAAATAAAGTGTTTTGATTTCATTTGATTTGATATGGTGCCCATGGTAATTTTCCAACGGTTACTTCTCCAGTCCTATGACAGTAACTTCACCTGTCTGTTATCTTCGTATTTCTGTTACCAGGACTATCTCCGGGAAAGAACATGTTCAAACCCTCGATCCGGAAGTACCCACAGCTGCATGACGAGAACTACTACCAAAGAATGGTTAAGACGTGTCCTGCTGACAAAACACTGGAGTCCTTCTTTGTTTTACCAAGTAAGTTCAGTACATACATACATATAACTGGTGAAATAAGACACTTAGGAACCCGAGAGTCACTTGTACTCCCCGCCATTTTAATATTTTTTTTGTACTGGACCATACCTTCAACCTTCTGGTTACGAAGATATTGAAGGTCCAAATGCCAACTTTTACCGATTTTTTTTTTACGAATACAAGGTTTTAATGTTATAGGGTTGTATAAATTATGTTATAATTATAACACAACTTTAAATAAACGACCCCTGTACCGTCGCATGCACCGATGAGAACACGATGTTTTGCGTGCGTTACATTGCGCAAATAGCAAATTTTCACACCAAAATAAAAGTCGTTTCCCAGTAATTATTTTTGTGCAATCTTACTTAGTTTGTTGTACAGAATGTGTAGTTGACGGCTATGTGATGGGTCTTTTTACACCTTGTATAATCGGCCTATAATGTTTCTACTGCTAGGGACACAGGTCTCTCCTTTGTGTGAGGGAGTGGGCCGTAATCCACCATGCGGGGTCAGTTCGGCGGGGTAATTGCGCAACACACTTTCAATGGAAATTCAGTGCCATCAGTTGCATTATTTATGTTGTCGAGTAGATGAGTTTTTTATTTAATATTATTTTTTTCAAAACGATTAGGATTGTTTTTCAAAATCCTTCGGATTGTGTTTCGCAACTTGGGTGCGGGTTGGTCGAAGTTCATTAACAGCAGAGTTAAGTAGGAATGCTGAACACAAACTTATTTTTAAATCAGTAAACATAAGAAGACGTATGTATATCCCGAAGCGTTAGTCAAATGTACCTATATACAGGGTTACTTGTAATTCGACGTATATCCGTCAGGAGATTATAGGGGGCCACATTGCAACAAATTGAACCACCATATGTTTGGCCGAAATCCATTTTCTTTAACGAGACAACATTTTTGAAGTGTTAAATGAGAATATTGGTAAGATATTATTCTTAAATCGCTATCATTTGAATTATTTGGTTGACTTCCGTACTTTCAATTATGTTCATAGCATAATTGTAGTACCAGCTACAATATAATTTTTAATGGTACCCACTCTTACTCAACATGTATAAGTGTGTTCGTTTATATTTGGAATTAAATGTCAAATATTGGTTACATATAAAAAAACCCTTAAAATTCAAATATCTCTAAAACTATTGAATTTCGGCCATACATATGGGGGGTTCAATATGATGCATTTTATCAGCTCCCAACGGATATACGTCAAATTACAAGTAACCCTGTATAGGCGTACCCATTACCCATAGTATTACTTCGTTCAGCCCAAAATGGGGTGAGCCTAAAATTTCTTTTTAAAAACTCATTGATACTTTTCTCAAGACCTCACTCAGTGTTAAACAATAAGACTATCGAATTCGTTACTAACTATAACATTCATTATTTTAATTCTATTAGAAACCGATGATATTGCCTGGAGAATTCTATACGAAGTCAAGGAGTATGATCCTCTGCTAGATTCATCGGATATGACTGAAGAGGAGTGGATCAAAATCGCGAAAGATATTAAGGTGAGGAATTAAGTCAAAAGAAAATATTATAAAGATGAATAATTATTTAGTTATAATTTATTTATAGTTATTATATTTATTTGGCCTTGTTTGTGGCTTGGGATGGGTGAACATCTTAACATAAACAAGACTCCTTCGTGTCTCAGAAAGCACGTGAAGCCGTTGGTTCTGGTTGTCATTGGTTGATCTTTGACAGTCGATACGGGTCGTCAGAAGCCCGAAGTCTGACAACCAGTCTTACCAAGGGGTATCGTATTACCCAGTAACTGGATTGGTGGAGGTCAGATAGGTAGTCGCTCCATGTAAAATACTGGTATTCAGCTGAATCCAGTTATACTGGAAGCCGACACCAACTTAGTTGGGAAAGGGCTAGGCAGCTGAAGAGTTATTATAATGATTACTTACGCTGCTCTAGTTTTTTTTTACAAACAATGTCTGAGATTAAGGCTGGTTTAACCTGTATATTGTACACGTCTGGCCCACAGCAGCGGAACGCGCGGTATTAATCTCGTTTTACGGTGCACCGCTGTTCAAGCGCGTGCTGTTAACAGCGCGCTGCTCAGCGGCGCGTCTAGCGGCGCGCGGCGTGACGATAAAACCAGCGAAAGTGGCCTATTCTTAATTTAAAAGCATAGTTTATATAGTTCTTTAATCCATCCAAAGGTTGTCTGTAAAATATCGCTTTTGTCGCCACGACCGCCCAGTCTGTCACCCTATGTAAAATTTCTACATTTATATCTGCACATTTTTGGTGAACATATTAAAGATTATTCTATTCTATTCTATAGTTTAGTGTTTAGTGGTTTTTGATCCGTAGTTAACACAAACATTAAATTTAAAAAAACAAAATTGAACCATTAGTTACTATGTATTTATAACTAATGGTTGAGTTAACTACACATCAAAAACTAACCCTATGCCATGTGTTCTTTGAAATTTCTTGATCTTGCTTTAAACTATTTGATGCATTCTTATTTGAGGACGATAGTAATATAACTTCTTATTACAGAGTTACTACGAACAATACGACGGTTTCGTGATCCTCCATGGTACAGACACGCTCTGCTATACAGCGTCCGCTCTCTCCTTCATGTTCGAAAACCTCGGCAAGGCTGTGGTGCTCACCGGTTCACAGGTAGGTCTACACGAGTACTAGAAAGTCCGTCGCAGGTCTACGTAAGTGCTATGAAGTCGATCGTAGTACCTCGTATGGGTTATTAAGTAAGTAACGTAGGTATTTAAAAACAGAGAAGTTTGTCTTCGGTCTACTCGAGTAGGTACTACGAAGGCTGTCGTAGCGCTACTCAAGTGCTACGAAGTCTGTCGTACGTCTCCACGAGTGCTACGCAAGCTGTAGTCGGTCTACACGAGTGCTACCAAGTCTATGGTAGAACCATAATCAAGAGCTTGTAAAACTTGAGTAGGGAGCTTTATTGTAAATAATGTCTTCGTGTGCGTGTTTTATTACTTATATTAATAAAGCATAGACACATTCTACATAGATATTATAAAGATAATACTGAATAGAAAAAAACTGTGCACCTATTTAATGCATCAATAAATCGATGGCGCACGTTTCTTCAATTGGAACCAAATTTAATAAATCAACCATATAAAGCCCATTAAGGCGCAAAAATTATCCAATCACGGTGTTTTTTTACCGACTTTTCGGTGGACGTTCTCAATTCGACCGACATTATTATGTTTTTTAATTCATGTTTTTTTATTGCTCACTTGTTAACGACTAACGGCAGTTTATTGATGTATTTATACTGTGATAATTAATAAATATGAATATGACTGGACGCGGGGTTGAACCTTCATCCCCGCTTCCAGTCTAATAAATCACACGTACAGTTGGACAAAGCATAGAAGACGATGAGTATAAGAAGTTATAGTTCTAGTTTAGTACAAACTTCAAATGTGTATGTGTATTTACATAGTAACTATTGCAATGCACTGCTTTTGTAAGGACACTGATACTACGCCAAGCAAATCATGCGTTACGTTTCTGCGGGCCTACTCCGCACGATGTCCGTCGTTTCGGCCGAAGTTATGGACGTTTCCGACTCCGTATCACTTACGGACGTAAGATTAGTCCGGGGCCCGAACTAAAAATGAATGACCAAACGTTTAGGCAGTTGTTCTTACTCCCGATGTGTTTTTGCCCGTCCGGAAAAGTTAATAAATCGGGAGTAGGGTTCACTTTTAAGTATCGAACTACTTTCGGACGGACTAGTATCCTCGTTGGCGGACGTACCTCCTGTTTCCGAGAGAGACCTCGAATATGCGCGAAAATGACATGAATGTATTATATTTATTCATGTAATTTTGTTCACAACAGATCCCAATCTTTGAGCCCCGGAGTGACGGTGTGGACAACTTTGTGTCATCACTCATCATCGCTGGTGGCTTCAAAATCCCCGAAGTCGCCATCTTCTTCTATGGCAAACTGTTTCGTGGTAACCGGTATGTTAAAATATCGAACGATTAGTTCCCTAAATGAATTGTATTACTTCACACGTCTTTTTAGAACTCCTTAAATATTTGTTCTGACGAGGATAATGTCTGAAGCTTCCAGCTGTTTTGTGTAGGTTATTAAATAAGACGTTCGAGGTGCCGCGGGGAAAGAGTACCTGGAAGGACGGGAGGCCTTAGCCCAGGAATGGTACAGTATAGGCAAAACAAATAAATAATAATATTACATTTAGATCATATAATCCGTCCCCATTTTTAACTCATGTATGACCAAGCCCCACTGATCTTTAAAATGATTCGATCGAATGAAGATCGAAGGTAAAATTGCCCTTCATAATCTCTGGAGCATGTGAGACGGTTTGGTGATCCCAATTTGATGTAATCATTAGCAGACCAGACCGCTGCGGCTTTTCCACTCCTTATGCTACTGGAAACTCCAGAAAATTATCCATATACAGGGTTATTGGTAAAACACTATCAACCTCTTAAGGGGTCATTGTACTCATCATTATGAACAACTTTTACTATGGGACCAAATATGAAATCGCGAAAAAAATCAGCTGTTCCCTACATTTATGTTTGCAGAACTCGTCAAAATGTAGGGACAAGCAGATGTTTTTTTTCGCGATTTCATATTTGGTCCCATAGTAAAAGTTGTTCATAATGATGAGTACAATGACCCCTTAAGAGGTTGATAGTGTTTTACCAATAACCCTGTATATACAAGGTGTAACAGAATAAACGGCAAGTCCTGAAAGTACTTTGCTCATAATTGACTACTGAATCGATTTCAATAAATAATAATGTAAGTATTTTTTTCAAAAATTATGTATTTTGCAATACTGACCGCCGATTGAGCCAAAGAAAATTAAATCTTATTTCAAGGCAATACGACTCAATTTTAAATGCATAAAGTTATGCTAGGGTCAATACGATTTTCTTAATAATAATAGCTAGCTTTAAAAAATCAATATTCTAATTGGGGTGTATGAGGTCTTGCGTTAATTATGTTACACGTTGTATAATAATACCGTTTCTTATAGAACCCGCAAGATCTCCGTGAACAATCTCTTCGCCTTCGACTCTCCGAACGCCGTGCCTCTCGTCAAGGTGGGCTTGGACATGGAACTCAATAAGGCGGCCATCTTTAAACCCAGTGTCATCGAGAAGTTCCATGTTCATGCCAAGATGTCTAAGAACGTTGGTCTACTGAGAATGTTCCCTAGTATTAGCACGGCTGCTGTGAAGTCTGCTTGTCAACCACCTATCCAAGGTACGTTGATAGATTTAAAAAAAAAACTCTATCTTTACAAACTTTCATAAAAGCAAGACTTTCATTCCATTTTTATCGCAGGTTGTTCAAATCTATTTAAAGAATTACATTTTAATGCTTTTTTTCTAGTGATAAATCTTCATCCCTCATTAATATTTCCCTCGAAAACACTTTCTTCAGCGGGAATAGTTTTCGGACTCCCATCGATTTAAACTCAATCTGTGGTTAAAAGCACACGGTGGATGATCTCAGCTCATAACAGGATCTCTCCTTGATCTAATCAGTCTTTCACCACCCATTCACACAGCATGTAACACATTTCTCCGCAGTCTTTCACTTCACCACTTTCTTCATAGGTCTAGTGATGGAGACGTATGGTGCTGGAAACATCCCGTCGAACAGACTGGACGTTCTAGAGGTGATTGAAAAAGCCGTGAAGAGAGGAGTGATCATTGTTAATATCACTCAGTGCAATACTGGGTCTGTTGCTGCGCTTTATAAGACCGGGCAGGTAAGGTCAGAGGAAGTTCTTTAAGTCACAAGTTTTTACAACTTGATCGATATTTTAGGTTCTCTTAACAGCATTTGTTTTGTGAAATCACTTGTCTGCTGTTTTGACAGGTAGAACACTTTTATACTATAATTTTGACGTGGGCTTCTTTTTCTATACAGTAGAGTAGACAGGGTTGTTGGTATTACGTCGGCAATCCATTACGGGGATGTACCTAGGGGAGGTCATATGCAAAAAAATTACCCCTTATTACCCCTATGCAAATGTCAACCATTTCCGAGTAATTTGGCATTTTTTATGTTTTTGGCGGCAGGTACCTGCTAACAAAAACAAAGGTTGGAAATTGATTAAAAAAATATAGCAAGATAAAAATAGTTATTTGTTATACAAGAGTGCAAAGTTGCTTTTTAACCGCGTGTTCAATTTTGATGACCGAGCAAGCGAAGGATTCTAAAATTGAATCACGAGCGCAGCGAGTGATTCAAAATTAGAATCCTGAGCGTTAGCGAGGGAATCAAAAGAGCACGAGGTGAAAAATCTTTGCACTCGAGTGCAACACGTAACTTTTCATTCCACCTCAGCGAGGAAATGACTAAATGCAAAAAAAAAACGTTTACAATCACAAGATAGGTACACTTTTATTTCAGTTTAGGTATTAATTACTACATTATGACAGGTAAGTATTACAGAATAATCTTTAAATTATAACAAAATAATACTAAGGTATAATTAAGAAAATTTTAAAGTAACGTTGCTACAGTTATTTAAATTGAGTGTAATATTTTTGTTTGGTACTGTAATATTGGTGTTAGTCACTTGTGTACTGTTTTTCGGTAAACTATCTGTCATACTTAATAGTTGTACCGATTCATCGGATTCCCTTGGCGTGAATGTTGGAGAGAGAGGGAGATGGTTAGGTGTTTCATAACGGCTTATTTTTGATGTAGAAGGGCCAGTCCAAGGATCCGATTGAGGCTCTTTCAGTGTAATGGCTCCTACGATGCCTTCACATATTTTAGACTTATTTTGGATGGAATCCTCTATGTATCCCTCTACAACTGCATTGGACTTCCAGCCTCCGTGGCGCTTAAGGGACAGGAGATCAGCTCCGGAATCAGCCAAAAGTGTGGCTGAAGTTCGTCGGAAACAATGACCCGTGTACAACAGGGGTTCTGGAAGTTCAAGAAATGTTGCTATTTCTCGTGGGATACTGCCAATTTTATTAGTACCCATAGGCTGTCTAACACACTTTCCATTGCGATACTGTAGAAAAAATCGATTGATTGGAGTGTTAGGCGGGCGTAAGGCTTGATATTTCTCAACAATCGTTACGTATTCCTTGCGAATGACGAAGTTGCGGTCTCTTTTTGTCTTTGTATTAGGTAAATTAATTAATAGTAAGTCATCTGAATGTTTCTCAATGTTTTTGACATTAAGTTGTGTTAGTTCATTAGTTCGACATGCTCCGTTTATTCCAATAATAAGAACAACCTGTAACGTAAAGAGTATTGTAGTAGATAAATGAATAAAATTGATATGAACGCATAATTATGCCTATCAACATCTACTAAGTATACTATTTAATTGAGATTAATATACTTAAGTAGATACTGAATGTGCAACTGACTTACTTTTGCCGCCAAATATACGGAATCGGGTGCTTCGTTAAGAAACTTTTCAATATCAGATACTGTGAAAACCTTCGATTTTTTTGGTTGATGACCAGATGAGGCTCTTTTTAAAAATGCCACTAATTTAGGATAGGTATCGATATGTTTGTCTTTTTTCATCTTTATTGTTGCTTTTAGCATCGAATACGTACTCCATAGAGTGCTTGCTTTCTTGTTCTCGGATAATTCTATAAAATATGCCAGCAAAACGTTTTCTGAGAAAGTTTTGGCTCCTTTTGCTAGTCGCCACGTGTTGAACATATCGTACTGTTTTAAATACTTCTCGCGTGATTGTTGAGGGAGAAAGCTCATTTGCGCATTATTAACAGTTTCAGTCAATTCTGTTGGCGTCAAGCAAACTTCCTCGTCGCTAGAATCACTCATTTTAGTTTTTTCACTTGTTTTCAAGTTTCTTGTTTTTAATATAAGGTTTAACAATGACGTGAAAAAATGCCGCGTAAAGAACCGCGTACAAAGCAAATTGAAAAAAGAACACCAAGAAGGTTCCGAGTCTGAGTTTTTAACAAATTAAAAAAAAGTTGTATGATATATTCGGCACCATAGAGGTAGCAGTAAATAGGTTTAATGTTTTTTTAATTCACAAACTTAGTGCACACGATGTTCTAAATTCAATTTACTTTATCCTCTAGAGAATAAAAACGGCTTTTCCACTCAGATATTGAAGATTAAAAATACTCTTTCCGAGATGGTGGGATGAAATAGTAGATTATTAACCAAGGGGATAAAGCAGTGTCTTCTGTCGCGGGTGACGATTTAAATCGCGAGCGTAATGAAGGACTCGGGGTTTACTCCCGAGCGTAGCGAGGGTGTTAAAAACTTAAATCACGAGCGAAGCGAGGGATTTAAGACGAGTCCTGAGTGTAGCGAGGGATTTAAGTTCACCCAAGACTAAGACAGCTTTATCACCGAGGAAAATACTCTATTTTTCGTACCATTTGCGAAAAAATTAACACAATAATAATATGAGATAAGCATTTATTAAAAATAATGACAATTAAACGTATTTTTAGAACATTAACTTATTTATAAAAATAAATTAAAATAAACTTAACGTTTATGTATTTGAAGAAAACAAAAACGCGACAAATTCCTAGACTAATATTTTTTTGTCGGAAAAGCAAAGGCATCAAGCTGATACGGCCTCGTCGGTTTTCGTAATTTTATTTATTAATCTTATCTGCATAATAAATGCGTATTCCTTTTTCAAAAAGATGTATAATGCTTTATATACAAACTCAATGGTCTAAACACAGATGTAGTTCAGTATAAATTTCGGTAAGTAAGTATTCCAAATTTAAATCACATTCTCCCCCTAGAGGATGAATGAAATTCAGTACAATTTTCTTTCCCTGTTTTTATTTTAACAGATTAAAAATGACTATTGTTATGTTCGCTTTTTGTGGCATAGAATGTCACTTTTTTGAGCAAGTGGTACGAAAAAAATATTATCTTCTACTTCAATACATAATAATCAACCATAAAATGACAATTTTATTATCTTTAATATTTTTTAAATGAGAGCATATAATTTTCATCATTTCGAGCAGGTTATTTGGTTGATTTCTGCAACAATATATGGATATACTTTATCGACAGAACATTAAAAAAAAATATGTATGTACACACGGCTACACATCAAGCTATGAATTTCCAGTTTACACTGACCTCTCATTATAAGGGAATCCTATACAATGCGAGATCAGCTTATACTGCAAATGTATAGCCGTGCGTACAACTTCTCAGCTATCCAACGAGATACAATAACATACCAGATATCTTCAAAAAAATATAAAATGTCAAATTACTGGAAAGTTGACATTTGCATAGGGGCCATAACAACCCGATTGCCTTCGTATTACCAATAACCCTTTATATAGAATCACAAGTTCCCAAAACTGTTCAGATAGACATGTTGCTGGTTTCTCTTCCCAGCTAAAACATTAGGAAGTGGTGACAGGAGGGCGATTTTGGGGCTCTCTTACGATGTTACGCTCAAAAAGTGCTGATTTTTAGTATTATTTTAATAAATGAAAGCATTCTACGTAAAGATTGTTCAAAGATACGTGCAAATCAAGCTTTGTAACTATGACCAACTTATAAAAATATTGATTAAAAATGGGGTTAAGTACGTACCTAAATGATGAAATCAATGTCACAGTGCGTAACGGTAGTATTCTGTTATAACATTGCCCTCACCGTCGGTCGTGACTGACGAACGATAACCCCCAATAAAAAGTTAAGATAACATCGGACTAGGCGCCACACAAACTGGATGACAATAATTAGTTGTTATACTTACAATAATGAGTTTTGATCAGTTCATAATATCTGGAAACGGATGGTTTTACATACTTACGGTAGCTTAAGAAATTACAAATTTGTATGTTATAAACTCTTCTAATCTAAGCATTAATCATCATTGATCACCCAGAAAGTGGTGGCGAGGTGACTTGGGCGCGTACCGTGAGGGGTGGTTCGAGGTGGCGCGGGAAAAGAGTTCATGGAAGGAACTGGTCCCAGCAGTGGGACAGTATAGGCTAAACATAAAAAAATAAAGGGTCTTCATCAAAGTTACGGAAGCTACGCTTCAATTGCGGCGTGCTGCTTCACTTGACTGTGTAGTAGTACAGCAGTGCTATTCTGTAACCACCTCACCGTGAAAACGTAGGTGAAGTGAGCGTGGAATGAGCTGTCAACAGTGTGAATCCGTAGTATCACGTGGAATGAAAGCTCATTTCAAACTAACTTTACCTAAGTTTTCACGGTGAGATTTTTACAGAAGAGCATTGCTGATCGACTATCCGTGCTAGAAATATTTTGGACGTCAAATTGGAAAGGAGAAGGCCGTCTAATATAGGGTGCCCTGTACCAAACGAAACGTCCGCTGTCACAACCAACCCGTATTTGGATATGGTTAACAAATTTTTACATGGATTTCCGCATTTCGTATTTCTTTGCCACTAGCTGCGCCCCGCGGTTTTACCCGCATTACTCGTAGTTTCGATTGTGTGGGAATATCGGGATAAAAAGTATCCAATGTCCTTTTCCAGGTTATAGTCTACCCATGTGCCAAATTTCATCCAAATACGGTCAGCCATTTTAGCGTGAAAGCGTAACAAACAAAGAAACTTACTTTACCTATAATATAAAAATATTTATTTGCCCATCTACTTAATATTTTGAGGTTAAGTTCGAGAAAATTAATGATTAGAAATGTGGAGTTGGAGGCAAATTAGGTGGTTAAATCGGTTATGTTTTTTAATCTTGATTTCGTGCTAGTTTTTAGTAATGGATGATTATACAATACATCACTCATAGCACAGTATAATAAATAAAGCAACAGTATTACGTCTTGATAAAAACGACGTGCTTCGAAATCTCGGTGTATACCAGTCCGCAGCAGTCTCGAGTGCGCGGCAGTTACGCACGGATGCGGACGGTGTGACATTTATTTACGTGAAAATATGGAACGAAAAAATCGACTGTATTGTTAAGTGTATGGATGTTTGAATTCATTAATATTGAAACTAGAAATATTTTTTTTAAATCACCAACTCAGTCGGCAACGTAAGTCTACAAAAAAACAAAAAAAAAAACTTTGTTATGTAGGTAGTTGTATTTTTATTGAAGCGTAGCGAGCATGACGTCCTTGATAGATCCTTAGTAGGTAAGGTCTCTTTTTCCAAGCGATCGTTGCCCGGGTGTAGAAACAAAATATAGAGAGTAGTCCAAAACAGGGTATGGGGGTAAAATGGGGATAATGCAGTTTAGTCTCTTACTTGTTTCAAAATATAGCGCACGTTAAAAAAAAAAAAGAAAACTAAGTAACTTTTTTTTTTTTGTTTTTTTTTATCATTTATGTACACACAGTAAAATCGATACAGTATACGACATATTAGTATCGAGTACAAAGGTACTGCTTATTTCTTAAGAAATCAGTTGGTTTAGGAGTTATCGAGGGAACAAAATGAACATACATACATGTACATACATAGCCTGTCAAAACCATAACCCTCCTGTGGCTTTGCCGTAGTCGGGTAAAAAACCATAGGTACTTACAAGATTATAGTTTGACAAAAAAAAATTGAAAAAAATGGTTAATAAGATAAAATATGACAATTTGATTTATCAAATACCTACGTCACCCAAGAGACACAGTGGGCAACCCTAGTGCGTGTTTATCTACCGAGCGGACGTACACAGAGCATGCGGCCGTAGGTAATTATTCCAAGGTCTCTGCTGAGACGTAATTATTACCTAGGAATTATTCTTGTAATCAGTTTTTTTTAATGTAATGAATATCAATAATCATGTAGGTACTCGCAGTAAATGCAGCTGGTCGGTTGAACAAGCAATCGATTTTGTATTGTGTTTACTGATTCATACTAACTTGAAAACATAACCTTTTTTCCTTTGAAGAGTTAGGCAGAGGTGTATTTACCTATAGTACACCCACATTTTGAACTTGAAATGTCAGTAATACTTATTAAGAGCGTTTATACCTTATGAGTGGCAACGTCGCAATTTAGTGTCATATTTCGTGGTTTTCAATTTTTATCATTTAATCGGAGCTATATTTAAAAAATCTGTTTAATTGACTTTTAGAATTACGTGAAAGTGTTTAAAAAGTAAGTAACCGTAATGCTTACAGTTATTTTACAATGAAAATAACGCCCTGCAAGTTTCCAATGTATTATTTGCATATAAATAGAACTGTAAACGCAACGATTTCTTACCTTTTACACAGTTTTCACATAATTCTAAAAAGTTATTTATATATTTTTAAAATATAGCTCCGATTAAATGATAAAAATTGACAACCACGAAATATGACACTAAATTGCGACGTTGCCACTCATAAGGTATAAACGCTCTTAAAGTATGAAAAAATTAAAAACGTAGATAATGTTGATTTAATAAATTATTTATTCTTACATAATTATGACCTCGACCACAACCAGGATGGAAAAAGAAATGTACAAATAACAACTATGTCCACAATAAACTTTGGCGTCGATCGCATCCAGCAAATAAGCAGTGTTTAGTACTCCCCGCTGTTCGTCTATAGATCGCTGAAGAAGTCTTCGGCGATGCTGTAATTACCGGACCACTCTGTAGGTATAGGTGGAGGTACTGGAATTATATTTTCCTCATGTGGTATTGTGTCAGATAGATAGATAGATTCATTTATTTGCACGAAATATGGTAATTTACAGTATTTTTAACACACAATAGTTCTTCATATTCCGCCTACTAAATTCGGCATGCAAATTTTGTGACATTATTAATGATTCTAATATAATAAATTTAAACAAAATAATTAAATTCCAATTTAAAAAAAGTACTAAAACAAGAATTGTCTACCTACATCAAATTCCAATGTCAAAATAATTAAATTACCAATTGTGTATGTATATCAAGTTTCAATGACAACCAAAGAAATTAAATTACAAATGTCAATAACTACAAATTAAAATGTCATATTTAATTTTCATGTCATGCAACTTTCCCATTTGTCCTATAATTCATAAATTCATTAATAGTATAAAAACAATTCTCGATAAGCCATGCTCTGAGATGC
Organism: Brachylomia viminalis; assembly: GCA_937001585.2. Taxonomy (NCBI): domain Eukaryota; kingdom Metazoa; phylum Arthropoda; class Insecta; order Lepidoptera; family Noctuidae; genus Brachylomia; species Brachylomia viminalis. Next base: position 20,726,268 of record OW443307.2, read on the forward strand.
CTTTGAAATAAGCTGGTTCGCAGTTCTCTAATAACCTTCGGTATGTTATTAAATATCTTTATTGCCATTCGACTAGTGTTTTTATGGCAGTACGTCTTTCTTCCTTTTCTTGCAAAAAGGGTCTGCTGTAATTAGGCTGTCTTTCAAGCTGCACTACTCTAGTAGCAGCTGTGAAAAATGCGCGGCAAACACTTGCCAGTCTTGATGCCTAGAATAACTAAATAGATACATTTAATCTCACAGAGAAATAGGTATATAAAACCTACCTAGCTGTAGGGAAAGATTAACTGATAAACAGTGTACCTACCTGATGGAACGGTGTCCATCTTAATATCACTTATCACTTGGCACTCAGCGAGGCGAGCATGGCCTACTGTGATAGGCTTGAGTCACACATTTTTATCACAGCTTAGGAGCAAAAACCGTGATAAATTGCGTGACTCAAGCCTATCACAGAGGCCGTGCTAGCCACGCAGGAACGCCTTGGAACAGTTAGCATTAACTGTTCGCATCCAAAGCACACATCACTGTGACCAAATGTAGGTTCAGGTACCTATCAGTTTGGAATCAAAGGAAGTTCTTTCTTCTGTCAACGTGAAACATTCATGGTATATGATACTACCAGGATTGATCTGAAAGCATTATTAAAATGTTTTTGAATCCTACGGATTAAGACTACGTTTTGAAAAAGCTCCTGAACCCCCGTAATGATAATAAGGATGGTTAATTTTTTATATTCAACAAATAGTTCAGATGACATCAATATTGAAAATAACGTCGTCCGTGACGGCGCGGCGGCGGCGGCGCGGCGGGCGGCGCCACAAAACAAATGCAATACGTCACAATAAAAACGACATTTTAAAATAATAATTTAAATTAATACGACGCAACGCGTGACCTAAAGTTTTATTGAAAAACATAAAAATATACCTAATACATATTAGGTATACTAAATAGCAAATCGGTCCTTACAAATTATCCTATTCATTTAAATGTTTGTTGGCAGGTACTTACGTGGGTCACACTGAAAGTTTTTAGAAAATAAAAAACGGAATGATGTAGAACCCTGTTAATATTTTTATTGCTTTTCGAAGTAGTCACCGTCGTCGCATGCGATGAAACCATTGACTGAAGCAATGCATGGGCCCACTCTTCTTTAAGGATTTCTTCCACGCCTTTTTCAAATGCAGCCTCGGCATCTTCAGGGTTCATAAAACGAATTCCTCTAAGTTTATCTTTTATTTTTGGAAATAAATAAAAGTCACAAGGAGCAGGTGTAAGGAGGATGACTTACTAACTCCACACTTTCGATAGACAAATATTCGATAGTCCGTCTGGCGCGGCGGAGTGAGCTGGAGCGTTGTCGTGGTGGAGGAGAATCCTGCTTCTTGGGCGCTGCTGTCTAACACTTTCCAAGACAACTGCTAAACAATGGTGAATACCAATCTGCAGTAACAGTTTCTTTATCTTCTAAGACAGTTATTTCGAAATGACCCGTCCGTCCAAATTATGAGGTATCCATCTAATACAAAGCTTTCTGACGCCTAAAGGTTCATTTAAGACTTTTTGTACTTGACTTATAGGTACCAAAGCTACCCGAATCTGTTGATATGTCACCCTTCTATCAGCTTCTATAATTAGCCGCACAGCACTTGTATCTTCAGTAATCGCCGTAGAAGGGCGTCCTTCTCGCGAATCATCAGTGACTTTGCTTCGACAACGTTTAAACTCATTATACCAGTTGTAAACAGTGGCACGGGATGAGACTTCGTCAGGGAATGCTAATCGAAGTCTATTGTAACATTGTTGTTGAGTGAGACCGCAACGAAAGTTGTATTATTTAGGAAATCATTGAACGAAAATTTTCTCTAGTCAAACCCATTTCGACGCACGACATTTTTTAAATTGCCGCCAATTTGTAAAAACAATTGACATTTGAATTCATTACACATAATATATACAGATTCCCAAAGAATTCCTAATTCGAAATTTCAATACATTTTTGATCGGCTGCTTTTCTTACTGGCCTATTCTAAAAACTTTCAGTGTGACCCCCGTACTTGTTGTTTTACGTACTTACGTAGTAGCAACGTTCGGCAATGAAGTGCAATAGCAGTGACTTAGGTGGAAAATTAGTATGTAGTTACAAAAGTGAAAAAAAAAAACTTATATTTTTGATGTCCGAAATCCGGAAATCTTTTTCATAACAAAAACGTAAATCCTATTTTAAAAAAATAGGAGTAATTTTATGAACTACATTTGGTTGTGACCCGCTTTCTCGCAAGTTGGTACGGCCCAATGGCACTCTCCTTTTGGGCAGCCATTGCGTGGCAGCTAAAATTGCTCACACATCCACTCTAACAGTAAGTCCTTATTTAGTACTACAGCGATGATACGTAAACACATTTATAGTAGGTATATTTTCGGCATTCTTAATGGATTAGCCCTAAGTATAGGCCAACCGCTTAACTGCGACAGTGCCTGAGGTCGCTGCGCGGTGCGGGAGGGGTGACATTGTCACAAGTTCACGAATCATTGAGCTCTCGCATCTCATCCCCACTACTACTGCTACCTCAGGCAACGTCTCAGTTAAGCGTTTGGCCTATAGTCCCGTTTATGTAGCGTTACTTCCAGGTGGTTTATGTTTATTCTCTCGTTGGTCATAAAACTCGCGTGATTTTCATGTAATGAGGTATTGTATGATGTTATCGATCTGCCATAAATGCGTCGCTTTGGTCTACTAACAAGTATGGATGGCAATGCATAAGCCTGTAGCTACTTTATAACGAAACGAAACAAACAATTGTAACAATTGTGTTACGAAATAGAGCCTAGATTCTATTCTAGCCGGTCTATTCTGTAAAAATCTCACCGTGAAGCGAGCTTAAAGTGAACTGTCAATAGTGCCCATCCCTAACATCAGATGGAATGACAGTTTATTTTTCTTTGAACTTGGCCTGACACGCTACCGCGTGTCTAGATTATGCTTTCTTTTTTTTCAACGGAACTGTACATTTTCGACCTCTTCTTTTCATCTTTTAAATATAGAAAATTAACACTGATCACGTAATCACTTACGAACTACGTTTTAAAATATATAGGTACTCGTATATAATGCTAGTCTTGAGTAGTTGATTAAGAAATCAATATGTTGAGTATTACTTACACTGTTAGATAACAGAAGTTTTGCGGAAGTAAAGATAAACGAATGAGCAGTAAATATAGTTAAGATTATCAATTGTTATATTTATACATTCCTATTTATTTATTTTCAACATGTTTAGTTTCGTTATAAAGTACCTACCTACAGGCTTAAAAAATAACATCACTTTTTAAAATGCCAACAAAGTTCAATATGTATTTATCATGCAATGGATGTTTAAAATAATTATGTAATAATATTAGGGGTTAAAGTATGAAATTGCCGATTTGTACTGAAAAATTGAAATTCTTCTTTTTTTTTAACATAAATATGTAAAAAAAAAAAGAAACGAATGGTAATTATTTTGATTAAATAAATATTTTTAATCAAAATAATTACCATTATTATCTATTGCTGCCATCTAATAGGAAAGTAATTTATGCCTTTGCGATAGAACTCTCGTGATCTAGATTCGACAAACTGTGTGAAAGCATTTTGTACTGCCTCCTGAGAAGAAAACTTTTTATCACGTAGAAAATTGTCCAAATCACGAAAAAAATTATAGTCCGTTGGAGCAAGGTCTGGCGAATACGGAGGGTGACGAATGGTTACTGATTGCAGTTCCTGTAGAGTTAAAACGGTTTCTCGTGCTGTATGAGGTCTCGCGTTATCATGGAGCAATAATGGTGAAGAGCACTTCATGAATCGGGGCTGTTTCACTGCTAGTTTTGTTATCATTGTTCGGAGTTCGGCACAGTAGACATCTGCCGTTATTGCTTGACCAGATCGGAGAAAGCTATAGTGAATAACACCGTGCTGAGACCACCAAACAGTTAACATTACCTTTTTATTGGTAAGCTTTGCTTTAGGACACAGTTGCGGCGTTTGACCTGGGGTCAGCCATTGCATTTTTCGCTTACGGTTATCGTAAAGAATCCACTTTTCATCACATGTCACAATTCGATCCAATATTCCATCATTTCTGTATCGATTCAACAAGGCAACACAAGTTTCAACACGCATTTCTTTCTGCAGATCAGTCAAATCATGAGGCACCCATTTCTCATATTTATTTTATTTTATTGATTTGACGCAAATGAGTCAATATTGTTGGTAAGGCAACGATTTACCATGCCGCTAATTCCTGGGTAGTTTGGCTCAGATCGGCTTCCACCATCTCTTTCAATTTATTGTTATTCAACGAACCACGTGGAAGACCGCCCGGTCTTCCACGTGGTTCGTTCTTCAAATCAAAGTTTCCATCACAGTCCCCTCCGAACGCAACATTGATATTGCGAGCTGTTTCTGCCGCGTTAGTTCCGCGTCGGAACTCGTATTAAAAATAACTCGAATTTTCGAAGTATCCATCTTTCTTGTCTAAGCTGAATAAAAAAAACAACTGAAAGTCGATAATCGAATGTTGCACGTTTTTTAAAAGAAGAACTTGATATATGTACCATGTGAAAAAAGTTTCACTCAAAAATCACAAACCATGAAGGTTCTATGCCAATTCGAATTACCTACTACAATTAAACGGCAATTTCATACTTTAACCCCTATTATTAAAATATATGTGTGTAAATAAATCTTTTCTGTATGTATTTTTTTTTTGCACAAAAATAAACATTTAAAGCAAAACTTCTTCAAGGTGTAACTTAGTTTGGTTTATTGAAAAAAAATCGGAGAAAAACACAGTTCATTTGCGAGAAGCAACACGTAATTCAAAAAGAGCAATTTTTGGGTCTGACGATTTAAAAGTTTAAAAGTAGCGGTAAGAGTGCCACGAAGCATAAAGTCACATCTTTCTAGCTCCCTCATTTTAACGCTTTCGCATAATGTCGTTTTTGTAGCAAAAATAATAAAATTTTCTGCCTTCCCCTGTATAGTTAGTTAACTCAAAATTGCAGATTTTTTTGTCATGCCAATGAGCGATATGTTGCCAGTCATTCTGAAGTCAGAATGACAACTTTCCTCGTAATAGTTTTCTCTCTTTAGCGAGGTACCAATTATTTGATGTCTGGTACCAAATACCTACCTACCTACGAGAGGTACAAAAACTTGGTATTGATCAAACTTCTAAAATCTCTCTTGGTCCAGTCATCCTGACGCACACGATAATTTTCTAAAACCAACACTGTCATAAATATACTAAGAAAGTTTTAGGCTTCTTTGGTTGAACTGAGGACCGGTCAACCATTCCTTCATTACAAAGGTGTTGATACTACTGATGTTCTTCAAAACAGGCGATCGCGAAGGCAGGTGTGGTCTCAGGATATGACATGACCCCGGAAGCTGCTCTTACCAAATTGTCCTATGTGTTGACAAAGACCGAGCTGAGCTACCAGCAGAAAATTGACGTAAGTATCCAAATATATCCCCGAGGACACGGTGGAGCATACGGTGGGGGCCTGCCCTGCATGGGCGGAGCACCGCCGTGTCCTCGTAGAGGCGATCGGCAGCGGCGGCGACCTCTCACGCCCGGCCCTGGTTCAAGCCATGGTCCGGGGCGAGGGGGAGTGGGAGGCAGTCGCCTCCTTCTGCGAAGCAGTCATGCTAGCGAAGGAGGTGGCGGGACGGGAGAGGGAGAGAGTCTCCCGTCCAAGCCGCCGCGGTGGACGCTCCGGGCGTCGGGAGCCGCGTGACGACTCCCGCCCACCGTAGGCGCGGGCCTGCGGGCGGTGAGTAATGGGTAGCTCACCGTCCGATCAGGATCAGGCCCGTGCCGGACGGCGCGTACGTGTTCCACGCGCACCTCAAAGAGATGTCAGCATCGAAGAGGGGGCCCACTAGGGCCCAAGCCTGCCGGGAAAGCGGGATCATCCATAAGGGGTACCGCTGACCCGGAACATAAAGGGCCAAGGAAGGAACACGGGTGGGTTTTAGTCAGTAAGAGTCTGACACTCCCTTCCGCTCCACCCGGAGCTGGAGGGGTCATTTGATGACTTCCCATCCTCAAAAAAAAAAAAAAAAAGTACCCAAATATATTCCAATTGCAATCATAAGGTCATATCACATTATAACATCAGACTTGTATACCCCGAAGGGGTTCGGTAGTGGTGTACACCCACATTTCGCCAGTTTTGTTTGTCCCATCTTATAGGGGCTCGAGCCTTTTGGTATCAACTGGGCACAAATCAAGGAAAACATCGTGAGGAAGCCGGCATGTCCTAGAACCTAATTTCTAAAACAATTGACATCCACCAACCCGCACTGGGCCTGCATGGTGAATAATGGCCTACTCCCTCTCACGGAGAGGAGGCCTGTGTCCCAGCAGTGGGAACATTATAGGCTGATTATGCTTATGCTTATGGGCACAGATCCAGACTCTGGGTTGCTACTGAGAGATTTCAGATGGAAAAACTCAATAACACTTTGCCCAAACTGGTAATCAAACCCAGGACTCGACCTTAGCAGTAGCGCTTTTGACCGCTACACTAATGAGGCAATCTCAATAAAAAATCTATACAGGGTTATTGGTAAAACACCATCAACCTCTTAAACGGTCATTGTACTCATCATTATGAACAACTTTTACTATGGGACCAAATATGAAATCGCAAAAAAAAAAAAATCTGCTGGTCCCTACATTTTGACGAATTCTGCAAACATAAATGTCCCTATATTTGGTACATTTGGTACGTTACATTTGACCCTTTAAGAGGTTGATCGTGTTTTACCAATAACCCTGTATACAATTAATTTCCTATATGAGATTTAAAATACTGGTTCCAAATTATTACCCATTATTACCTCAGTAGATGATATCTATAAAAATAATTTAAAAGTTCTGAATAAATAAAATGCCACTCGGCGAACATTTTTTACCCTAGATACGTTTAATATCGACCTAATGTTAATTATGAGTGCTTTTGAGTGGAACCAAAATGTTAGTTTTCAATTCCGAATAATTTAAGATTTAAAAAAAATTACTATGTTAACTTTTGCAGCGATGTGGAGCATAAATGAAGCCATTTTTATTCAAGATGTTCTTATTTACAGATGATGGGCTTGAACATCAGAGGGGAATTGACCAATCTGTCATCAATGTCCATTCAAGTAAGTTTGCCATTGTTGCCATCCATATTTGCCGCGTACTTTATTACCCTGATTTACCGGTTTTATTGCACTTTGTCGATGTAAAACGTTGATAATCTCGCGATTTGACAAGAAAAGGGTCGTATGAAAAGATGTTAACAGAAAAGAGGCAGGGTTAAGATGAAACGTGATAGGCATGGCTAGGAAGGGAGTGAACAGTGAGCGAGGCGACGGTTTATAGAGTAATATGGACGAAAAATACGTACTACTTCACCCACCTTGATTTAATTGGAATAGGAGCAGGTTGCGAAGTCTTCCGTGCACTATGCGGAACTATTTCAGTACCGTCAACTGTGGCATCTTTTCTTGTCATAAGCAACTTTACGCATGAGTACTTAAATATTTCTCGATTAGATACGTAAAAATCAATTTTGTATTGCTTTCATATTAAATGGCGGCAACAGATTTTTTGTAAGCGAGAGATAAGACATATAAGTACCTACAATACTTACTCATGGGTAAAGTTGCTCATAGAAAGTAAATATGCCACAGTTTAGTGTGGCTGTGAAATAGTACCATTTAGATCAATGGTACCAGAAGTGGTCTATAACGACCCCCAGGGATCGACGACTGGGCACGCCATAATTGCGGCGATAAGTCCCCACTTTGATGAGTGGCTTGAGAGGCGCCACGGCGTCCTCACCTTCCGCCGGACGCAGGTCTTCACCGGACGCGGTTGCTTCGGGAGGTTCCTGTTCCGGAAGGAAACGCCCGGGTATCACCATTGTGTGAATCGCCCGGAGGACACGGCGGAGCATACAGTGGAGTTCTGCCCGTCTTGGGCGGAGCACCGCCGTGTCCTCGTGGAGACGATTGGCGGTGGCGATCTCTCGTGTCCAGCCCTGGTCCAGGCCATGGCACGGAGCGAGGGGGCATGGGAAGCCGTCACCTCCTTCTGCGGAGCAGTAATGCTCGCGAGGTGCAGGCGAAACGCGTGAGGGAGAGGCAAAATTCGCGCCCTCACGCCCCTAGTCGCCGCAAGAGACGCCCTGGGCGTTGGGAATCCGGGAATCGCCGGCCACCGTAGGCGCAAGCTTGAGGACGGCGAGCAATGGGTAGCTCGCCGTCCGATAAGGACCAGGCTCGCGTTGTGTTCCACGCACGCCTCAAAGAGATGCCAGCACCAACGACGGGGTCCGCTAGGGCCAATGCCTGCAAAGGTTCCGGGAATGACCGTGGCCCCTGGCACAGACAACTGAGGAACACGGGTGGGTTTTTAGACGTCGGTCAAAACACATTTAACGATGATGAATTTTCAAAAATGCAATATTAGCTAAGCAGTAGTAGTCTACCCAAAACCGAAAAGCATGGTAAGTGGTTTAAGAGACAAAAATAATCGGGGACCTGTGATTTAGATGGTAATGAATTACAGACATAGTAACACAGTATGGTCGTATGTATGCACGTGTGTAGACCAACCCATAAAAGGAACAGCGCGGTTAGCACATAGGTACATAATGCATTGGATTTTTATCGAGGAAGAGCGAGGTTTATCCCATCACAAGTATCTTCGGATTACTTTCTGGGAAGCCCCGGCAACTTAATTGTATCTAGATTTAAGATAATAAACACATTTTTTTTTTTTTTTGGTTTATGAATTTCAATAATTTAGAATATTTATTAGTCTATAGAGCAATCACCATACATTGGTGCCGACCCAGGCAATAATAATTGCTTATCATATTTTTAGAACGACTTTTAAATGTTTCCGAAATATATTCGGAATCTCCAAGAGTCCTGGAGCGCATTAGTTATGTCGTACTGTACTGCACGTACCGCCTTCATTTTACTAATCAACTGTTACTATCCTAGGATCAATCCCTCAAAGAAGCCCTGGGCATGAGCCTTAACATCCAGTCACCGAAAAAGCTGTCCGAAGTGGCGGAGAACGTCTTCTCTTCTCTGTTATTGTACGGTATCAAACAAGGAGACGAGGGCATCGTCAAGAAGATGTTAGGTTAGGACCTTCTTTTATTTATTCCTTTAGTTTTCATAGGTGGTGACGGCAGCTTGAATGGTTTGCTCCACCCAAATGGACAGGACGGTTAAATGGATTGTTATTGACTTATTACCGCTCATAAGCGACTACCTTTTGACCTTCAGAACCTCGAAATAAAATAAGCGTACTAAAGACCGACCGCTTTAATGAGTCCTCGCCAGCGGGGTACAGGGTTGCGGGGGTAGGACGACAAAGGGGATCGAGGAAGGTGTGGGCAGCCTGCGGGCTCAATCTGGTCATACCTCATTTCGCTCGCTATGCGGTTAGCAATCGCACGTGTTGACATTTGCGGACCCTTTGTGAGAGTTATACATGACATTATCGAGATGAGTCGAAATGTCTTCGGACATAAAATTAATAGTCAGTGCAAGCAAATGGCTTTTGAAATATACGTATATTTTAGAAAAAAAAACTGGACCTGAATTCTGCTGAATATCAACAGGATATACATAACAATACCGTAGCAAAATTTACTGGACTATCGGAAAAGTCTGTATCTAGAATTGTATAACAAGGGAAAGTATTGAAAGACAGCGAAAGATTTAAATCACCGAGAAAACCAAAACAAATTCGCAGAAAAAGAGTGGAAGTAGACGATTTCACAAAAGGAGTGGTAAGAAGAAAAGTCACTCAGTTTTACACAATAAAAGAAAAACCTTCTCAGAAAACTTTGAATGCTTAAGTTGTCGTAAAATCAATAAAATAAAATAAATAAAATGCTGTACAAAATCAAAAGTCATTTATTCAAACTAGGCTGAGAATCAGCACTTTTTGGACGTCAAAATTACATAAGATAGTCTCCCAAAACGCCCGCCCTTCATCACTTGCTAGTGCTTTAGCTGGTAAGAAGCAGTGGCGCAACAAATTCCCGCAGCATAGCTGGCTATTCAGTTATAAGAACTGGATTCTAGTAATTTATTAACATTACGAAACACTAAACATTAAGTTAAATTATTTGCCATATGTCAGCTAGCACACGCCAATATACCTATAAACAAAATCATTAAAAATTTTCTCAAGCAGAAATAAGTAATAAAAACGTAAACTGAACTTACTACCTAAATAAAAGCCTCCAGACTTAAAGGGCGTGCCCGCTTACATTTGCAATACTGCATTATGTTTACATAGCTGTAACTTGAAGTCACAAATGATAAACTAGGACCTTCGAAGTAAAATAAAGAAACAGTTAATTACTAATAACAATAACAAAACCATAGTCAGCAAGATGACCTGTCACCACAAGCAGCACCCGTTCACGAGCATAACGCAAAGATCAGCCACTACCCCCCTCGCCATATTTGAGAGAAAGAGGCAACCTGACCGCCGACGCTACCGCAAGCAGTGACATCTTGCTGCCGGTTGCTCAAAATAATAATATGATCAATTGTCGAGGTCGCTAGCTAACCACATATTGCAATACAACTCATTAAAAAAAAAACATTGAAATGAGTAAATTATGTAAAAAGTAAATGAAAATGAAAATAAACTAAATTGACTAATGTAGTCAAATAAAATAAACAATTATATGAACTCATTAATTAACTTATCAGTAGGTAAGCTAATTCTGGAGAAAGAACATAAACATTGCCATGAGTTAATCACAGCGACCAACTATGTAATCGTTGATAGAATAGTAGATATGCCTTTGAACAAAGGTTGGATTTTACTTTAGCTTTAAACGCATTAAAAGGCAAATCTAACAAAAAAAAGGGAAGCTTGTTATAAAAGTTTGTACCAAGCCAAACTACTAAGTACTTAGAGAAGAGAATATTATTAGTATTACACTGCGGCAGGGAATACTTAAGGCTTTTTTTATATGATCTAGGTTTAAAATGTAAGAAATGCGGATCTAAAAGGAAACTCCTTATCGAACAGCCAAATATAACACCCTGGAGGTGGGAATATCTAAAAACTATTCAAAATATCGTAGGTATATTTTATATCCTGCCGAAATTTCTGTAAACACGTCTCATAACATTTGTTTTTTTTTTGATCATCGTACATTGTGGAGGTCAAACTGGATAATATGTAGACGGAGTACTTCTGATATTCAAATCCAAATGTAAAACAGGTGATTTTCACGATTCTATGAATTTTGTGAATTTCTGTAAATAGATAAATGAAAAGCGCATGCCTAATTTAGCACAAAATTCTGTCATAGTAATAGATAACGCAGCTTATCATACGGTTCGAGAAGAGAAAAGGCCGACTATGATTTCTACGAAGTCTGCTATGCAAGCATGGCTACGAGGACATGACGTGCCTTTTGATGATACAACTTAGAAAGGATGACTTATTAAAATTCATTAAAAAGAGGTTTCACAGAAGATATTTACAAAATTGACGAGTTATTGAAAAAAAAAAACTGACATGAAGTGTTGCGTTTGCCTCCATACCAGCCAGACCTGATCCCAATTGAGTTGGTCTGTGGTTAAAGGACAATTAGCACAAAAAAGTATCGACTATATTTCGCCAAAAAAAAACGTTAGAGGGATTATTTGCTGAATATTCAGTAGAGAAGTGGAAGCATTGTGTTAACCACGTAATTAAAATCGAGAACGAATGCTGCGAACATGACAGAGGTCTAGATGATGTTGATTTTACTATTAATGTGCAGGACTATTCTAATGATTCTGATGATGGCTGCTTCGAAAGTGAAGAATCAAACTCAAACTCAAAGCATTTATTTCAAATAAACCAATTACAGGCACTTTTGAATTGTCAAGGGGTCGGTCAGTCAGAAAGATGAAGCTAGTTGCCCATTCCAAAACGTAGTAGGTACCTATGGAGAAGAACGGGCAAGAAACTCCATGGACACTCTTTTAAATCAAAATATTGTTACAAAAAAGTGGTTACATCATTCATGTTGTAATTATACATGTGAGGACGATGTAGAAACACGTGCACTTTAAAAGCGTCCGTAATAAAAAGATAAAAACAATTATGGAATTAAAATAAGCCGTGGTAGCTAAGAAATGACCAATGCCTACTGACGGCGCCCGTTCACGAACATGACGTATGGATCAGCACCATTCAGCTCAACCATTTTGAAGGGAACTCAATGATCCAATACACACGCCACCACCAGCGACACATTTGAGTGAGCATGACATACTCTCAGCCGCCAGGGCACATTCAAGTCAATGAAAGACTAACCCACTAAGCTTTATAGTGGGTACATAGTGCTCACACATGTGCTATGCAATTATACAATACTAAGAGATTGAATTTATACAATGCAAAGATAGGTTGTACAATCTTCATCAGCTCCAACATTATTTTCGAATGCTAATTAATTAGTTTACGCGCCCTTGTGAAGCAGGACCAGCCCTGAGCCAAGCATTCTTTTCTGTCTTTCTTTTTGTCAGCGATCTAATCCCCCAACTTATAATATGCTTGGCTGTATAGTGTGCGTTTTATACAAGATTTAAATTTCGTTTCATTCAGTTTGAGTATGTGGGGAGGTATTTTATTGTAACATTTTAAACAGTACCCCATGAAGGATGAGTCTACTTTAGCCAGTCTGAAACCTGGTTGAACTAATTGGTCCCTATTTCTAGTCCTACAGTTGTGTCTTTCACCTCTTTTACTGAAAATATTTAAATTTTTCCTTACGTACATGATGTTTTCATAAATATATTGACAAGGTACCGACATGATGTTAATGTCTTTAAACAGTTCCCTTAGAGAATCGCGCCTGCAAGTTCCAGTGATATTGATATCGACTTATGTAATTGATTTATAATTTTGATAAATCTTGCATATAATAAATAGTACAAAAGTTTATTACCTAATATTTTATTTTGTTACCTACATAGTTTATAGTTGTTTCATTCAAATTTGTATCTTCATCAATTAATTTTCTAATAAAAAATCACCACCTTTTCACCGTTAACCACTATGACGTCGCATATCTTAAGAACTGTCGAGTGCGCATTTCGCCTCTTGTGCACAGTGTATCACGATACGCGTGCCCTCCGCCCGCACCTCTCTGGGTCCCCGTTTTCGTTGTACCCCCGCCGCGCCCCTGTACCCCGTGGGCGAGGACTCATTAAAGCGGTCGGTCTTTAAACTAAGCACTACAGCAGATTACATACGCACGTAAAAAAACTGACTTTCATTGCTCCATATGTATAAAAAAGTGCTAAAACCCTTTTTATGCGCAATTACCCCGCTGGTCTTTCTGTTAGTACCTCCGGCTATCAAAATGGTTATTTTTGTTTGTGTAAACAGTGTATTATTTTATTCTAGGATTAAAGCGAAATTTAGATTCGGCGAGTAATAATAATTCAACGTCCAATTGAGAAGAAAGGTTTCAAATGCAGAGCAGGACAAGATTGTTTTAATCTAAGATTATTTTTTGTAATTTCATACAATTAGAACTTATAATCACAGCAGTTCCTGACGTGCAGGCAAATTAATTGAGGTTGATACTCAAAAATACGGATTATAGAGTGAGATATTGCTGTTTCCGCTGATTTATGACGGATTACAAAACAAATACAGATTTCTGTCCTAAGTTGCCATTACTCAATAATTTACTTGTATCTACTATAAATAGACATTAGAAAGCTGCAATCCTGTTGATTGATTTACGTAAAGCCTATTTACGTATGTCGTTGTACAAAGCGTAGGTAACGGACATCGACGGGCAAATTTTTACCATAAATTCAGTAAGTACATAATAGGGTACATTCCTTAAAAATTCTGTTTGGTCCATCAGTTGATTACCAAAAAATAGTGGACATGTATTTTTTCTTTTGTCACGTAAACAAAAAATTACGACGATATAGTGCATTGAAATTTAGCGTGACGCCACGCCTTTCTACACTTTTTACGTAGAAGTGACGTAATAAGCCCCCCTCTCCTAAACATTGATGCGGTTTATCTTTGTCACTTTATATTGATTTCATAAAGCAAAAAATACGTGTCCAATATTTTTTGGTAATGAAGCTGACGGACCAATTTTTTTTTTACCTTTGGCGTATCCCTTTTCTAGACCACACAGTATTGAACATTTACAACGGTTTAAAAAAAAAACAGCTCTTCATCAATAATTTCAATCATCGATCACTAATAAAGAACTAGATACAAAATCCCCTGCAAAAGTTCTCTTAAAACTGTCGCCAATTGTGTTTACGTCATTTTAGTTGAAATAAATACATACATACCTTCAACCAACCTTCACTCAACCTTACTAGCATGTTTTAAAGTCAGAATTACAAAGTGTCAAAAAAAAGCAATAAAATTTTACGACCGAGGCTCGCCGCTAGGAGGGAATGAGTGGAGTCGAACTGTCCAATATTGTTTTGTTTATAATGTAATTATAAGAATAAGGCTTGAAGAATTCTTGGGATCTTTGACGTGCTATAAATGTTACTACAATATTTATACAGACAGCTAAGAAGCCTCAATGAATAAAAAAAAAACCATCCTTTTTAGCGTCTCAGGTGTGTGATTTTTACAATTTTAAACGAGCACTGAGGCGTGTTTACCGTCGGAGCGTTCGATTCCTACTAGATTAAAAGGGCACCCAAATGTCCAACTGGGCACTCATTTGGTGAGGATATTTTTTGTCGCTGATTGTGTATCTAGTTCTTTATTAGTAATCAGTGTCTTCAATGCATTTTGGCCGTGTTCGTACTTTTGTATGAAACAACAGTATTTTTTTATAACGGAATCAATTATGTTTCTGCGTTGGGGGGGCTAGAACCATGGTGCTGAGTTCATGGTAACAGTGGTAATTATAGTATTATTAACAGTAGTAGACTAGTAGTAGTTCATGGTAGTTTACGCGTTGATGTCCCAAAGGGCCGGTTTTTTGATCCGTAGTTAACTCAACCATTACTTAAAAATTGTAACTAATGGTTCAATTTTGGCAAAATATTTTGATTTGACCAACACATTTTGCCAAAATTTTACTATACTTACTATTTTTAACTAATGGTCGAGTTAGTGGTAAAATTTTGACAAAATCTGTTGATTTCATCAACATATTTTGCACATTTTTTTATTTTTAACCAATGGTTGAGTTAACTACCGATCAAAAAACCGGCTCTTAGTCCGAGCATATCCACATGTTAACGTAAACAATATTTTGAACGTAGAAATCGAAAATTATATCAGAAGAAATATGTTGAAGTAATGGAGACACAGTATTGATAGATATAAATAAGATAAATTAGACTGTTTACTTTATATAGGTATTTGTAGCTGTGATTAAACACGTTTAATATTGCTATTTCTTGGCTCTTGAAAGTATACCAAGTAATTTTAAAGATTCTAGTGTTTTTTGTCCAATTATTGAGGCTGTATAATTGAACTGTGCTAAGGACAGTTTAAACGTACATAATTATAGTTAGACATTTTATTGAAGGCACCAAATTTGGTACTTAAACCTAAGCGTGTAGTATAAGAAAATTATTAATGTGTTATTTGGTTAGTTAGGTATTTATAAGTGAAGCATAATTCTTTGTTAATATGGTATGAGTAATGAATTTTGTAAGGGCGATTTGAAACGACAAAATTGATTTGATAGCCGTCTATAACACTGCTTTGAGATATCACGTAAGAATGATACGTAGTACACACGGCGACTTCCAAGCTATACATTTAACTCTCGTGCTCTCGGAAGGTTTTTCGCGTGGCGATTTTTATCGCGCACTGGATGTTGAATGTTCACGTCGAAAGTTGAAAATCCAAAAATTCGCTGGGATGCACTCTGTAGGATTCTCAATGCTCAGCTCAGCACCGAGAGTTAAAAATCCAGCGTGCGATAAGAAATCGTGACTTTACAGTAGGTACACTTACCTACACTTTACAGTCTTACACACTTTACAGTTAGTAGTTTCGTGTCTATATTATGCGAAGTCAGCTTATACTTATGGAGGGTAAAGGTAAGGAGAACTATCTCTGTGTATGAAAAGTGTCCGTTAAAATGTGCTACATAAGGGTGGCGCTACAGTAGCCACCGGGTACATTTTAAAAGCAATAATTTTAGGTTATCTTCACAAAATAATGTTGGACTACGTAAATTGTTGAGGTATGGTATACTGGACTGCCAGTACTACTATAGTCACAAAAAATATTAAATTATCTAACTCAGCATACTTCAATCCGTTAATTTTCTAATGTGGCATACTTCAGTCCGTTAACAACTGCTACATTCATACCACACCATTTGCCTACGCTAGCGCCATTTTGGAGGGTTTTTGAAGGATTATTTACTGATTATGCTGGAGACTTTTTCAACTTTCTCCCCATAAGAGATAGTTCTCCTTACCTCTACCCTCCATACTTATACTGTAAAGTTCCGTTCCGTACAATGAGGTCGACCGAATAAGGTCGAATTGAAATGTACATATTCGTAGCTTCACATTTTCTATTACGTTTTATTGCAGTCAGACGTCATAACTATGCCTATGGCATTAAGTCCGCCTCTGTACATTTGTGTGCTTAAAGTGTTAAATAAATAAATAAATAAATAACTTGTGAAATTGCCAATCATGTGTATGCAGTATTGGCATATGCTGAAATTTTATTTCCTCATGTGAATTTACAGAAAATGGAAATGGGAAAACCCAAACAATAATTCGCAAAGTATTTTTATGTATAGATACGAGCAATATTATACTTTATAAACTTTTAACTATTAAATAGGTATGCAGGGTTATTGGTAAAACACCATCAACCTCTTAAGGGGTCATTGTACTCATCTTTAGGAACAACTTTTACTATCGGACCAAATATGAAATCGCAAAACAAAAACAGCTGTTCCCTACATTTATGTTTGCAGAACTCGTCAAAATGTAGGGACCAGCTGTTTTTTTCGCGATTTCATATTTGGTCCCATAGTAAAAGTTGTTCATAATGATGAGTACAATGACCCCTTGAGAGGTTGATGGTGTTTAACCAATAACCCTGTATATTTTAAATATCTATTTTTAATTTAAATGCTTCGTCTAAATAAGGTCTCATTGTGTTTTTTTATGTATTAGATGGAATTTGTATTTAAAATATTAAAAACAAAATAAAAACATTACACGTTGTATATATATATTTTTTAAATTTTAGTCGTCATCGCATTATAAAAATGTAAACCACAGATCATAAATAAAATCCTATTGAAAATAAAAACAAACGTTGCATTATAATTTGCTGGTAATCCTTTAAACGACAGAGATCCATAACTGAAGCCATACATCACACTATGACAAAGCTACCTACATATTATGTAGTTTTAGTCATATTAACCTACCTATTACCTACATATTCAGTTCTCAGAAAGTCTGAATACACACTAACTACTACTACTGCGTAGTATGCAACATTGCATCTAGGGAAATCCCCGAACGTGGATAGAATGCATCATCGATGCATATACTGTTTATTGTAGGGATGGGAAAATCTTTTCCACGTTCAAAAATAATAATCGACTAAACTTTATGATTTATAAAATGAATTAGTTTATTCTTTAAAAACTAGAATGAAATGATGTTACTTGGTAAGACCATCACTTATGAATTGATGAACCGATTTGGCTGTTTTTTTTTGTTTTAAAATATTCGTAATTAGGTTTTTATGGAAAGGCAAATTGGAATTGTTTCCGGAAAAAAATAAATTCGTGATAAACAGAACGTCCAGTTTTCTTTTGGATTTTTGCATGAATTGTTGAAGTGGCCAACGTTTGTCGGGTCAGCTAGATTTAAATAAAAAAAAAATCTTGAAACCAAACATTTATTCATCCTTTATTTCACATAATAATAATACAGGTGACCGTTGATTAGTGCATTATTTAAAAAAAAATCTTCAAACAGATATGGGCGCAGATGTCAACGCGGAGGATTCCGAAGGAAGGACTCCTCTGCATGAAGCTATTCTGAATGGGAATCAGGACATGGTGGAATGTTTGCTTATGAATGGTGCTAATGTACACTTTAAGACCAGGTAAGATAAATTTTATCAATAATTTTAATTAAAGAGTTGTAATCTGAGCCAGAGAGGCTGGTAGCTAAATAATAATAGCATTCGGGTCCATCGAAGGTTTAAGTACGCTTGCCAGGGTCAGTCCGTAGATGGTGACCATCCATTGACTATATATCAAGGTCCCTCCGTGGCTCGGAAGGCACGTTAAGCCGTTGGTCCCGGGATTCATTCGTAATTCTTTGTTAGTCGTTACTGGTAGTCAGGAGCCCGAAAGTCTGACAACCAATTAAGACTGGTTGGTGCCCAGTAACCGAGATGTGGAGGTCAGATAGGTAGTCACTCCATGTAAAATACTGGTATTCTGGTATACTGGACTGGAAGCTGACCCTAACATAGTTGGAAAACGGCAAGGCTGATGAGTTGTATTGTCATCCAAATTATGACTTTTCGGCTTTGTGTTAAGGTAGATATTTTTATAGTAATAGTATGTCGAGCAGAAAGGAAAGGCTAAACATATAATGAAAATGTCGAGATGCAAATGGTTTTCATAATAGACAGATGCATACAAAGGACTTTACTTGTCCTATTTTTTTTTCTGTATTCCAAGTGATTGTACTGGTTTCTTTTTGTTTTTAGGAGGCGTAGGTAATTAAATCAACAATATAGTTTATAGTTAACCAATTTATTATTATCTCACGATATAGTATGCAATTAAGCACTTTCACGGATGATATCCTCGTTATATTTCACAATTTACAATTATTTTCTACTAAACTACTTATCTTAACTACAGCTAGGCCGTCGAGAGAATGCGTTCCTGACACCTTGTCAGTTTCATACAAACGAATACGGGTTTTGCGAATTTGATCTTTATTAGTAACTAGAGTTGTCACATTGGTTGGTGTCAAGAACGCATTCTCTCGACGACCGGATTGTAGATCAATGCTACCTTCCGTATGAAAGTATTTTACTCTGCACAAGCACAATTTTTAAATAAATTAGGCGATAGGTATGCGACTTCAAAGTCTCTTTCGCCCGTATGTCACGTCAAGAATGTGCGCGAACTTTGAGGGCGAATATGATCCGCGTTTAAGTACGCGTACTTGCTTGTATCGCCTATATCAGCCACTTAAGTTTACCTAAGTAATTTCTAGTGTAAATACAGGCTTACTATATCTGACGTATTACGCACAGGAACGGCGAGTGCCCTCTCATCACGGCAGTATTACGCGAGGACCCTGTGATCATCAACCTGCTTCTCAAATGCGGGGCTCACTTGGCGAGCGCAGACATATATCCGATCACAGAGATCATCACCACGGCCATCAGGAGCGGTTCCATTTCCAAGCTGGAGTCTTTGAAGCTTGCGGGGGCGAAGTTCGATATATTTGATGAGCTGAGACAGACGCCTTTGCATAAGGTAATTTTATTTGGAACTTATTTTTTTAGAAGCGAAATGCTGTTTGCAAATATGCGATGGCGATGGGTAAATATCCAGAGTATTTGGGGTATTCATCAAAAATATAAACAGACAGTAAACAATCACGTGTGGTAAGACAAAAACAGGAAAATATTGAGTCACATAGCCCGCTATCCCAGGGCCAGGCTACGGCCCAGGGCCTTATCATTTTTATATTGTTATCTGCTATCGCTTTCTGCGATTCCACGTCTCTCTAAAGCCTTATAAACACGGTGCGATTACATTGTGACATACCATAAGTACAAATTAAGATTTATGTGCACCGTCAAAACAGTGTTTAGAAGATGCAAGTAATTTTTTGCTTCAATTTGATTGTACGCCATAAGCAAGAAACTGGCATCGTGTATCTGGAGCTTAAAAATGCTGACCGTGTTATCAAGTAGTGGTTTGCTAACGTTACTTAATCAATGATGTGTCTAAGTAACTGTACAAACTGCTGGGTCTCAGGCCTTCTCTCTGTGCGAGGAATAGTAACTAAGCAATATCATATAAACTCAATAATTAGTAAGTTTTCCCAACACTAGGCTCACTTTACCCGGTGATACCCCGTTCCTCTGGCGCCGACCGCCGCGCCGTATCAAGTGCAGTAAATTATTATCTACATGACTTATCGCACGGGCTCGAGTGGACAATGAATTACTGGTTTTTCCATTTTGATATAGGGTATGAAGAAAAACAGCGTTTAATTTTAAATTAGCTACCTATGGTATTCCCGCATGATGTACCTATTTTAAATGAGAATGTGAGGTCTATCAATGTCACAAACACACAAATTAACACCAATAATAATTAATTAATATTTAATAATAATAATACTTATTTTTTTAATATTTAATTGTGCCACAATTTAATGTTTGCTTAATTAAGATCGGTGTGTAAATTAGGTAGGTACATCAGCAAATGATGAAATTTGACCATAGATTACCTACTGCAGATTTGACAAAAGGTTTGATCAAGTATCTGATTAGTATGAGAAACCGAGGGGAAACGTGTCCGATCAGTGTGTTGTCATGTTTAGTAAACTCCTGGATCCATGCAATTTAGTTGGTCCATCTTTGTCCATACAATGATATATTAAAGCTGAAGAGTTCGTTTGTTTGAGCGTGCAAATCTCTGGAACTACTGGATTTGCAAAAATATTATGTATTCGATAGCCTCGTTCTTGAGGAAGGTTTTAGGCATCACGCTACGACTCTTAGAAGCCTAGCGAGGCTGGTGAAACCGAGGCTCACAGTTAGTAATATTTACGCTTCTGCGAGATAATACCACCTGCATCATCACACTTGCCAGTGGAATTGGTGATGGCAATAATATGTGGTAGTCAGCGTCAATTACCTTTTACAATAGGTACCTACTTACAGAAAGACAAAGATTTTAGAAATAGATAATCATCTTAATTCGTGTTTATGCCAATAAATATGACTGTAATTTTAATAACGCATTTTTTCTTCCTCCAGGCCGTGCTCTGCAATAGGCCCGAAGCAGCCGAGTATCTCTTGAGACAAGGGGTCAATAAACACTCCAAGGACGTCCTGGGCCACAGTCCAGTAGACTATGCCATGAAACTGAACAGGGGAACCCTCATGATCTCCTATTTCCACTAAATACTTTATTTTTGAACCATTATAGTATTTTATTTTGATTCTGGGTATGTGAAGACTTTTTGTGGGGATACAGTTGCGCAACACCGAGTTATTTCCACAAATAGTTGAATTCACCCTTTGTGGGAAACCACGCTAACCTAATTTTTACTGTTTTTTTTTAATGTTGAGTTCGTAATTCCTTTGCCAATTTAAGGTTGAATGTCTCTTGCACACTGTGCTTGCACGTAGTACGACAAGGTCTATTTATCTATGTGACAGTCAGAAAGTTTCTTGAAGTTTCATTTACTGGGAATTGTTGTCAAAAGTCTTAAAGCAAAAATCGATTATAACCTACTTAATTCATTTATACTTTTCGTAAAAAAGAAACTGGATGGCAACAGTTGCGCAACTGTGGCGCTACTCAAGGTCAGCTATCAAAAAAAGTTGGGTGTAACCGTGTAAGTGTGAATGCTAACACGCGACCGAACCAATCTGTGTTAACGTCGCGATTTGTTTTTTCTATGAGTTTAGCTAAGCGACTGTACTGATGCAAAAAACTTTAAAATACTAATGCACATTGATATAAAAAAATCACGACATAATTTATAGTGTATGCATTATTTAGGTCAAATTAGCTTGGCCTTGGTCACATAGAATGTCGTTAAAATACATACCTAACCTGAGCAACTTTTGTCGGGACACAGATGAAACATACTCGTAGTTGCTTTAAAGTTGCGACGCAACTTGCGTTAGTACAGTCGCAAAATATGTGTTTTGTGTGCTGTGTTTTATACTATGTTTTATTTAATTGTGGCATACTTATATTAAAGGTATTATCAAGTAATAAATGAGTTTTATTATTCACACCTTCGCGCTACAACTGAATGAAATAAAACAAAACAATAAGGATTGCTTACTATTTTAGAAAGTAGGAACTTTTATTTACAAGTAAGTAATAATATACGATTAAAATCTAATTTATTTGAAAAGGTTGACATCTAAGTAAATAGTAGGTACCTACTGGTTGTTTTTGATAGGATACTACCAGTAACTAGCTTCTAATATGCCCATGTGGGTTTATGTGAAATAAAATATATTGAATTAGAAATAAAAAACCTACCTTAAAACTGCACAATTAGTAGCATACTTACATCGTCTTTAGTTACTGTGTTAAAACCAACACATATTCAGACATATGACAAGGTTCATTACGTTTTTCCTAGAAAATTTAAATCAGCGAAAATCAGAGACAAAGTCATTATTAGTACAAATCACACAAGATATAGGTAGACCTTCGATCAACAATACCAACTAGATAACGGGTCACGTACAAAATCAAAGCTAAATGCTGTCGGCGTGAAAACACTTTAAAACAGTTTTAAGTTCATCCTAATTGCAATCATGACACCTAGTAATAAAATCGTGTTTACATTGGGTGTGTTTCAAGCGCACTAAACAAAATAAGAGCTCACGTCTCGAAGTGCGCTGTTATTTACCGAGACGTATTTCTTGCGCCGACCCGATATCTAGTCGGTATTGTTGATCGCAGGTTCAGACAGACATAAAGGTTCATGAAGTATTTGTAAGAGAAATCTAAGTCCGAACATAAAGTCAGTACCTACGTGTTTAGTACAAATCACTGAAAGTTAGGTACTTAAATCCTGGCGTGTTAGTCGTATTTTACTTAAACCCTGGCATATTAGTCAGGACGGCCAGGTTGGTCATCAGCATCGGTATATAGTGCTCCTGGAGGGGGCAGGGTCCGAAGCTGCTGCAGCTGCGGCCGTGCCTCCCAGAGATCATCGCGTCTTCCACTGCTGAAGAGTTCACCATGGATGACAGCAGTTGGTTGCTGGAGATACAAATACAAATATTTTTTCGTACCACTTGCTCAAAAAAGTGACATTCTATGCCACAAAAAGCGAACATAACAATAGTCATTTTTAATCTGTTAAAAACAGGGAAAGAAAATTGTACTGAATTTCATTCATCCTCTAGGGGGAGAATGTGATTTAAATTTGGAATACTTACCGAAATTTATACTGAACTACATCTGTGTATCGGTGTAGGAATACGCATATATTATGCAGTTATGATTATTAAATAAAATTACGAAAACCGACGAGGCCGGTATGAGCTTGATGCCTTTGCTTTTCCGACAAAAAAATATTAGTCTAGGAATTTGCCGCGTTTTTGTTTTCTTCAAATACATAAACGTTAACTTTATTTTAATTTATTTTTATAAATAAGTTAATGTTCTAAAAATACGTTTAATTGTCATTATTTTTATTAAATGCTTATCTCATATTATTATTGTGTTAATTTTTTCGCAAATGGTACGAAAAGTAGAGTATTTTCCTCGGTGATATAGCTGTCTTAGTCTTGGGTGAACTTAAATCCCTCGCTACACTCAGGACTCGTCTTAAATCCCTCGCTTCGCTCGTGATTTCGTCACACTGAAAGTTTTTAGAATAGGCCAGTAAGTAAAGCAGGCAATGAATAATTTATTTAAATTTGGAATTAGGATCTCTATTATGGGAATCTGTTGATGGTAATGATTTCATAATAATATGTCACTTGTTTTTTACAAATTGGCGGCAATTTAATAAGTGTTTGTCGTGCGTCGAAATGGATTTGACTAGAGAAAATTTTCGTTCAATGATTTATTACGACTCTCGTTGCGGTTTTCCTCAACAACATTGTTACGATAGAGTTCGATTAGCATTTCATGACGAAGCCGCATTCCGTGCCACTGTTTACAACTGGTTTAATGAGTTTAAACGTGTTCGAAGCAAACTCACTGATGATTCGCGAGAAGGACGTCCTTCTACAGCAACTAATGAAGATAACGTGAGTGATGTGCGGATAATGATAGAAGGGTGACATCAACTGATTTGGGCAGCTTTAGACATTGGTATGAGTCAAGTACAATAATTCTTACATGAAAATTTAGGCGTCAGGAAGGTTTGTACTACATGGATACCTCATAATTTGACGGAAGATCAAAAACGCCGTCGTCTGGATTGGTGCCGCTTAATGCTTGAAAAGTATGACGGAGGTGACAAGAATGCTGTATAGGACATCGTCACAGGTGATGAAAACTGCATATTATATTGTTCCGAACCCGAAACCAAAAGACAATTTGCGCAATGGATGTTTCCATTCGAAGATTTGCCGACAAAAGTAAAGAAGGGCAGAAGTCAAGGGAAAAAGATGATTGCCTCATTCTTTGGACAGACGGGTCTTTTTGCAACAATAGTCCTAGAAGATAAAAATACTGTTACTGCAGATTGATATGTCAGTCATTGTTTACCAGTTGTCTTAGAAAATGTTATACAGCACGACAATGCTCCAGCTCACCTCGCCAGACGGACTATCGAATATTTGTCTATCGAAAGTGTGGAATTAGTAAGTCATACTCCTTACAGTTCTGACCTGGCACCTTCTGATTTTCTTCTGATTGAATTCGTTTTATGAACCACGAAGTGGCTGCGTTTGAAAAATTCGTCGAAAAAATCCCTAAATAAGAGTGGGTTGACTGCTTCAGTTAATGGTTCCATCGCATGCGACGTTGCTGAGAAAGGAACGGAGACTACTTCGAAAAGCAATAAAAATATTATCAGGCTTCTACATCATTCCGTTTTTTATTTTCTATAAACTTTCAGTGTGACCCACGTATTAGGTACTAGCGACGAGCTTCTGACGTGGCGACTTATAAAAACTTCAATATTTCTGCTCTAAGTTAAAAATATGGCATAACATAAAACCACACCTGTGTTCCCCAAGGGGTCAAGTAGAGGTGTACCGAAGTACACCCACATTTCGCCAGTTATTTTTAAGTACCATGTAATAAGGGGCGAACCTGTTGTCATAAACCGGGCCCCAATCCAGGCTCCGGGCTTCTACTGAGAAATTCCAGATGAAAAAACCCAATAACACTTTGCCCGACTCGGGAATCGAACCCAACATTTTATGTTCAGCAGTAGCGCAGCAGCACTAAACCAACGAGGCAGTCCTTAAATATTTATCCAAAGATGTAAGCGGACAGATAGACACGAAAAGCGACGTTGTTTCATACTATTTAAGTATAACAGTTTTTTTTTTGCTATCTCTTGTTTGGCTTGTACAGTGGGCTGCATCAATTGGGTACCCCAGTTGTATTCAAATTAATTTTCAAAGGGGGTACCCACATCGAGAAGCTTTTTTTTTTGATGGTGGGAAATCCTCAAATAACTTCTCCCGCTCTGGGCGGAGCAGGGGGCGTGTCAGACTATTACTGACTGAATTTCGGACTTTCCCGTAACCCTGGCAGATAACGTGCCATCGACCCGGGTCTGGGCCTTATCGGACGGCGAGCTACCCATGGCCCACCGTCCGCAAGCCCGCGTCTACAGTGGCCGGGAGTCGGCTTAGGATTCCCGACGCCCAGGGCGCCTCTTGCGGCGGCTAGGGGCGTGAGGGCGCGAATTTTGCCTCTCCTTCACGCGTTCCGCCTACTCCTTTCGCGAGCATTACTGTTTCGCAGAAGGACGTGACGGCTTCCCATGCCTTCTCGCTTCGTACCATGGCCTGGACCAGGGCCGGACGCGAGAGATCGCCACCTCCAATCGCCTGCACGAGAACACGGCGGTGCTCCGCCCAAGCAGGGCAGACCTCCACGGTATGCTCCACCGTGTCCTCCGGGCTATCCACACAATGGTGACACCCGGGCGTTTCCTCCCGCCTTACCCGGAATAGGAACCTCCCGAAGCAACCCACATCGTGAAGCTGACTGTACCATGATCATCTACCTAGCCTTTTCCCAACTATGCTGCGGTCGGTTTCCAATCTAACCTGGTGCAGCTGAATACCAGTATTTTACATGGAGCGACTGCCTATCTGACCTCCACTACCCAGTTACTGGGTAACACGATATCCCTTGGTAAGACTGGTTGTCAGACTTTCTGGCTTCTGACTACCCGTAACGTCTGTCAAAGTTCCACAAATGACAGCCGGGACCAACGGCCTAACGTGCTTTCCGAGGCACGGAGGGATCTCGGTATGTAAAGATGGTCACCCATCCACGGACCGACCGCGGCAAGCGTAGATTAACCTGATCGATCAACCCGTGCGGCTGTCAATACTAAGCCACGAGCCCTCCAAGCTGAACTTGTACCATCAGCAAAAAAGTGTTGAAATATTGCTCAATATTATATGACCTTGGCATATTTGTTACTAATGATGGTAACAAAACTGAAAATGGAAGCTTACTTCACAATTTGATTGAGTATCACTCTTGGCGAGGCGTAGTCTTGCTGTGCTGCCCAACAGGCAACTCTGAGAGGACATCCTCGGAACCCATGGCTTCCAGACAGCATCTGTTGAGCGAAGTCCAGTAGACCATCAGCCTCGAATTCTGCGTTGTCTAGAACTGAACAAATAAATGGCTTGATATATCGTAGACAATTTATTCATGTATGCGAGCGTTAGTTGAGCTTTCCGTCTCCTATTTTACTAAGATGTAACGGTGTCGGTAGACTAAGATAATGCTACAAAGTTGGTATTTTACATATACGGGCCCTTAGCCCTTATATTATTGTGTATATATATTTGTGTAAAAGCTATTGTAGCATGTTTTTTTGGTAAGAAATAAAAAGTTAACCCAATTATTTAACCGAAGAAAAAAAACATAAAAAACTTTTTAAGGCTCCGTGCACGAAAAATACCCTCTTTTATCAATTTCTTATGTAATTATGAGAAAGCTTAAAATCATTAAAATATTGTGTCTGTGTGACAATAAAAGTACAGTTTTCGTGGCGCTAACCTCAGATCATGATCTGAGCGCTAAACCATTCGCGTCAGTCACAGCACTTGTTAATAGTTTCATCACTTTTGCGCTCTCGAAAATATAGTATATTTTACCTTTAATTTACTTAATGAAGATAATTATAAAATAAAATTTAAATTTAAGTTTCTAAATAGCTGATTAACGTGTGATTTTTAATTTCTTTGAAACGTTTACTTAATAATAGGGAAAATAATAATTCCGAATGGTTTTTTTTTTTGAAAAATAGGTTTTTTCAACATTATTTTTCAGCTATATTTGGCATTGAAGTTGAAAAAAGTGATCCAGCCACGTGCAAGTAGACAATTTATAATGATGTTGATAATAGCTTTGTATGTTCAAAATCAAAAGTAGTTTTTAGTATAAAAATTATCAAACGACAGTCTCGCGTAATTTTTTGGAAAACTTATGTGAATATTAGTGATTTTCCACGAATACTTCATTTATTTGACTAATCCCTTTCAGCCACATGCAAAACAAAGAACTCGATTATTCAAATAGAGAAAAACATTGTTTAAATTATTTCTCCCTTTCTAAAAAAAAAAGTCTATTTCGTGCACGGCCCCTAAACAAAAAAAAATACTGACGAAAATATAAACTAAAGAGCAAAAAAATACCCTTCCAGTCTAACTAAGCTCAATGACAAATTTTGAGTGGGCGCCAAACGACACAAGTACTTGCCGAAGCAACCGTGTCCCGTGAGAACCTGCGTGGCCCGAAACGTCAAGGAGCCATGATTCCTTTCGAGCCAGTCGTTGAGCACTGGCCGGACCGCCTCTAACAACATTATAACCTACAGCAACCTAGCAACAGTTAAGCTACGTTTTCCTAGAAAAATGGTGACCGTCACATAGTGTCCGCAATTTACAGGTAAACGACGTATCTGAAACGATATCAATGAAAGTAAGTTGGTGAGCTTTCCTAGAGAGTGTTTTTGACACCGTAAAGTCAAACCCTGCTGCCCAAAGATTTAAATTGCTAGATTTGCCCTCACCGTACTTAGTCACGTAAAAAAGTGTCCAATATGAAGATGAGTAAGCTCACACATTATTATATAGCGTTTCCATGACAATCAAGTTGTCATTGCGTCATTGTGTGCCAGAGATGTCAATATGAATCAGAAACCCGACTATCTTTTGATTTAAATGATAGCGGTATCTACATCGCCACACGCGAGCTCCACGTCATACTGACGTCACGAAAATTCGGCATCGCGCAAGCAGAGTTTACCGCGCGACTAGCATTTATACAACTTCCTGACATCAATCGTAGGGCAGTTGCCCAGCAGACACGACACCCGTCTGGTCGGAGGATCCCCCCTTTTCTATGGAGGTATGAGTTAACTTTACACCCTGTTCCTCGTTTGCCACTGTCATTATTTTCATGACAGCCGTCACTGCGGCTGTTATGTGCGGAAACTTTAGTTATTATTCTAAGACCCGATTTCACCAACGTTGAATTTACACGAGAGTAGCTATCCTAGTATAACTTTACTCCAACGATTTACTCGATGGATAACTTCAATTTCGTTTCACCACACTAATCTATGGATATCTTACTCTCGCATAGTTACTCTGTGATGGTGAACGAATGAAAAGAATGAAAACATTAAGCACCCAAGAGGATAGGTAGTTTGTCGCATGCTTGAACAATAATGCTGCGTATTACTGTATTTGTTCGGGTAATACGTTAGCTTGACGTTTTGGTTAACCTTCAGTTTAACTTTAACTTTAAGTTAACTTTCAGTTCGCAGCCCAAAAGCTAATGCAGGAAAACGTCTCTTCCATACTCCATAGGACATTTCAATAGGGTTACGTGTCCGTATTTGTGACTCATTATAGAGTTGTTCCACTGGGGTCCTCGGATTCTCTAAAGGAGTCATTGTGTATGGCGTGGAAGCATAACCGCCATCTACTAACAGCAATGCATTACCATATTGACCAGACTCAAATTTAGCCTTTATGGAACTTTTATTGAATATAGTGCTATCGTGAGATGAACCTGGCCACCTGGCCACTATGTCAGTGATCTCTAGGTTGGTATTGCATATTGTTTGCACATTGATAGAAAAGTAACCCTTTCTGTTGCGAAATAGCTCTGCATGATCTCCACCTGGTGAGGTTATACGAATGTGGGTACAATCCATAGCACCAATGACACGTGGAAAACTTGCTATTTGAAAGAATGCGTCCTGTGCCTTTCGTATTTCCTGGTTTGTGGTAGGAAATCTTATATTATTCTTTGTGCAACGATGCTATCGCTGCACTGACTCAGTGAATAATTCGGTGTGTTGTTGGTGTACTCATTCCGCCAAAGTCACCAATACTCATTTGGGTGTTATTTGTTGCATAAAATCTTAACGTAGCTAATAATTGGTTAACCGGCGATATTGACTTATTTCTGAAACATAACAAACAGTGCCGGAATCAGCTTATCAATGATAACAAGTAATACTAACAAAATTATTATCTAGGACACTCACCTATCTGTTGGGTACTCTAAACGATGCTCGATTTTTGCCAATAAGCTTAATGCTGCCTCCTTAGATAAACGAAATCTTAAAACGAAATCGTGGTCGTCATAATTTTCGAAGTATTGGCTCCTCTCCTTATACCACCGTGGGCGAGGAAATTCATAATCGTCATCACCACTATCGGTTTCATTTATTAACATACTTAAACGACGCGCCATTTTTGGATTGATTCACAGCTTTATTACCTTCGTATATTTGTGTGTATAATCTTACGATCAATGTTACAGCTTATAACGGTTGCAATGCAATCGACTTGACAGTTACAGACAAAAGCTGTCAACTTAATCTACGAATAACAGTTTACTCGGCCGAAATCGGTGGTATAAGAATTTACTCTAGTATAGCGATTTTATCCTTAGGTTAAATGTTGGTGAAATGTAAAATGGGCTTACTCGCGAGTAATTAACGATTTATTCTTGGAATAAGACTTATGCTGCGTTGGTGAAATCGACTCTAAGGCGGAAACCATTGACTTATAATAGTAGCGGAAACCGTAGATTTACCCAAAGAGTTCCAACGCTCTTAGGTTTATTCAAAACTGGTTAAAAAGACAAAACTGTTTTCGTTTTAAAAAAACTGGTCGGTTGCGCTTCTATTTTCAATAAGCATCACTTGCCAAGAAAATGTCAGTCGTATAAAAGGTAAAGAAAACATTACAAAGTTTCGGGTTACAAAATAAAATTATCAGTGTCAATAGTAATGAATTACTTCCCATAACACAGAACAAATATTAAAAAACTACCGTAAGTATTCATTTCTTAAATATATTTTTTCCTAAGATTTTTTCATTTCTGTCTTAAACCTGAATCTCCTTTGATTTCGTGACTCTCACATAGACCTATTGATTATTTTGATCCTCTCTAAGGTAATTTATTCGAGTATGTTTATCGCAGTCCATTCGTAACATGTTTGTTTTTAAATACATATATAGCTTAGAATAAATATATAGTTTCAGTCGTCCCATTTTACCTCGCGAAGTTATTACGCCTTTTTGTTTGCTTTCACAATGAAAGTTCCGTGCGTAAAAAACAACCTGCATTTACACCATCAAAATCCGATCAATAACAAGAAATGAAGTGAGTATTCTGACACAAAACTGTTGAACTCGGCAGGTCATGGAGCAAATGTACCTGATTGAGATATTCATAGACAAGGTGACCATATACGAATCTGATGAGGACAAGAGCTCTACCAATAAGAATCTGTTTATCAAAGTAAAATTTGGGCCCAATGTGCAGTTCATCGTCAAAGAAGCCCAACTAGCTGTGAATGACAGGCCAGACGACATAATAAAAACTGACAAAATAACTGGCCGCAGAGAATGGTCAAGAATCATAAGAGTTGGTAAATCATATCTATTTCCTTCATTCCCAGACACAATCCTCATGATATTAAGCAAGTTTCCATTAGAAATAGAGGTTTGGAACGATGACGAAACTGAACTTGATAACCAAATATTCGTTGGTGTTGGCAATATGCATTGGGACACACATTTTTTTCATATGTTAAAGGAAACAGCAGATCCATGCAAAATCCACGAACCGTTATCTATTAAAACCAGGACTATCATAATGGCTGAATGTTGCTGTGTGCAAGCTGGTGCGGTTGATTTTATTCTTAGATTGAGTGCTTTAGGAAACAGCATAATGACAGAATTCCAACAATTATTGAAAGATCCCGAATCATTTGTGTTTAGGACTAACAAAGCACCGAGCATGTTTCAATGCCACAGAGTCGATGGCGATGACCCCAACTTTTGTATGGTTGGTAGTCTGTATGAGACCACCACGTTAGAAGACCCCGATTTACTTGACCAAGCAAATAAAAAGATCGAAGTATGCACAGAACTACAGAGCTGTGGCATGGGTGGCAAAGCAGGGGAAATGGTGTGTGATCGCCCTGACGTTGGATCTGCAAAGAAGAAATACGCCATAGATAAAATCAGAATGGGTGATATTATAGGTCCATGTGGTAATGCAAATTGTGCATTAGCGCATAGGGTGAGAAAGTATATTAGAAATCTGGACACCTACAAAACAAAAGCAGCTGGTATCACAGATACGAAGCCAGTAAACGAGAGAAAGGTATGCGGAAAGTGTATCTGCAAAGACGACCGGTTTCACAGAGACGAGTGCCCGAAGGACACTCTGACCAAGGTCAAATGCACAGGCTGCCAAGGAATGACATCGCCTGGTAATACGTGTCAAGATAAAAGAGATAAACAGTTCGGCACAGGAGCGACGCCTAAGACGAGTGATATGCATATCGGTTATGTTAGTATTACACAATTTCCAGATTACAAACAAGGTATGTTTGGGCACGATACCATCGTTGAAGATTGTTTCTGTACGAAAATCAATAGTGTAGTTGATGTTGAAACTAAAGCTTGTACAGCTACTATTCAAGATGTGGTCCAAAGCTTACCCGGGTGTAGTTATCGCAGGGCAACAAGAAGCAAATCTGACACAAAAATCCACGGAAGCAAATCAACGGTCGGCGTCGGAATCAATAACCCAATTATATACAATGTCAGTCAGTTAAGAACATCTTACGAAGCCGCAACATACAACGTAGGAACCAGTCAGCCGACCAACTCAGAACAGAAGCGTAAAATGCAAGTTTATAATTTCACCGAAATGCCAGAGGAAAAAGATTGCAGATGCACTCCAAAAAAACCATCACCGCCTTGTAAAACGTTCGATTGCGACTGTTTAGCGGAAACTCAAAACATAGCTGCTAGGAAATTTCATAAGCCATACTGTCCTTCTTATAACCATAAGACTAACTGTCCCGTTACAATGAGGAATGAGGAGGAAGAACTAAAGAAGTTGGACGAAGATGAAGAAGAGGTAACGCCCCTGCCGTATGGCTTGCCACCGATACGACTGGGCCCATGTCCTGTCTTAGGAAGGCCA
The DNA here is from genome assembly GCA_937001585.2 of Brachylomia viminalis. NCBI lineage: Eukaryota > Metazoa > Arthropoda > Insecta > Lepidoptera > Noctuidae > Brachylomia > Brachylomia viminalis. Next base: position 20,758,764 of record OW443307.2, read on the forward strand.
TGCACAGTGCCAGACGGCTTTGCCAGGATGTACAAGAATGCACAGGTGCCCACACAACCATTCAGCTATAGTAATGACGGCAAAGTTTGCTGTTCTAAGGAATACGAAAGAATAAAGAAGGCGATTAGAGAATACACGAGGAATGATAAAGAGAGCGATTTCCGATGCATTAATAAGTTTAACGTAGACACGGAAAGACGCTGTTGTGACAAGGAGCAAGTATTGATATCCCTCACTGGGAAGTCATGCTGTGGTTCGCATAAATTGGCAATTCAAGAAAAGTTTAAAAAAGAAGACAAGAAGCAACCATGACCTCATTGATATTTTATTTTGTAACCTGATTAGACTTTTATACAACTGGCAATAGTTATTTTTTTTTAATATAGCTGCATTCCAGGGTTTCACCCCCATATTCCATGTCCTAATCTAGGTTATGATCTACGCATGTGCTAAATTTCAGCGAATTCCATTAAGCCGTTTTAGCGTGATAGTTTAACAAACAAACATACAAAAAATGAAATATTTTATTTTATAATATTAGTTTAGATAGCCGGCGAAATATGGGCTCTACTATAGGTACAGATCTGCCTTCTGGGAATACTGGCGTGTCTTTATGTTACGTTATGCTTTGGCTTTGTCGTAGTCATTATGTTATGTTGTGCCTTGGCTTAGTCGTATTCATTATATTAATTTCTGCCTTGGCTTAGTCGTAGTCATTATGTTATGTTTTGCCTTAGCTTACTGGTAGTCATTGTTATGTTATGCCTTAGCTTACTGGTAGTCATTATGTTATGTTATGCCTTGGCTTAGTTGTAGTCATTTTCCATGAGAGTACTACTGATGATTTAAGGCTGGAATACGCAACACACACGTACAACTTGTTGGCAAATTGGTATAGTAAGCTCATTCACAGTAAAATACTTATAATATTTTCGTGTCAACACATCAAGTCTATGCTAAATAGAATTTTACAATTAGAATTTTTTTGCTAGTATGATCGTGTGTATTCCAGGCATGAAGTATTGTAATCCGTACTAATATCATAAATTCGAATGTAACTCTGTCTGTCTTTCTGCTTCTGTCTTTTTAACTTTTCGGGCCCTAACGACTGGACGGCTTTCGGTAGACATGACCTGGGTTAGGACACAGGCCACTTTTTATCCCGGTAGTATGTACCCCTGGATTTTTTTTTACCTCTACGCGGGCTAAGCCGTGGGCAAAAGCTAGTGGGAAATAAACGCATATAGTAGAACTAGCTGCCCGTACCGCATACTCAAACTCAAATCATTTATTTAAATTAAACCATTTACAGGCACTTAGGTACTGATCAAACATTAGGGTTTAATTTAATCAATGTGAACTCGGCGTAAGGTGTAATGTTCCGTGACTGAGGTCCAGAACTGTATTGCAGGCTACAAAACTTGATGCAACTCAAGTCATGCGAGTTTTTATTATGAATTAAAAATAAAACATGATTGTTTAGAATTTCTTACTTCCTGAACCTCAATGGAAAAAGATGAAAACGAAAATGGACAGGACGAGGAAAAGAAGAAAAAAAAGAAAAGTTCTTCGAAGTACAATTACACTTTTGGCGATATGTACCCAGGTAAATAAATACCGGTTATTCCATTCATCCACCCCAAAAAATCTACCATACGGTGGATACGCGGAAACGTATATCCGAGAAACCAACCTATAAATTCCGTTGATTTTATAGGTTGGCAAAATGGAAATGCCGATAAATACACAGATCGCTCACTACGTCCACTTACCTACTTGGTAAGGGATCTTGCGCACTATGTGGCCACGACGATAAATGGTCGTGGTTGAAATCTTGTTCGCTGTAGCTCCGACCAAGATGCTGCCATTGGCCGTGGTCGTGGCCGCAAAGTGTGCGAAGTTCCTAAGATTTACTCTACTAACTCTGCAAGTTCTGCGACACTTGCAATTATAATAATAATAATATGACAACAACTTGCAATTGTTACTTTTTTTTGCCATAAATCTGCCTAGTCGTTTACTAACGATTTGTGGTCGCCTTCTAGTCTAACTGGATACAGCTGAATACCAGTATTCATTTATTTTGTCAAACATGGATAGCAAAATAAAAACTATATAAACATTTTCTTCACTTCAGGAGTAGTTATTGGGCACAAGCACTGCCTCTTGCAAAGGACCGGGCTGGCTGTGCCGGCGCACATGGGCTGGCTGTGGGACGCAACAGATGTGCCAGGCATGAAGGTACTTATCTCTTCAAATTTAAAATTTTTGCCTAAATTCTATTCAATAGAAAAAAATAAAGTGCATTTGGCTGTGATACCACGGTGGGGTTAATTAGAAACAAAAACATATCTATAGACCAAACACAATACATGTTAAGGTAATGAGTCGCACGTGCTTAATTGCACCAATAAAATAGTACCTCCAGAACAACATGAAACTGAACACTATCAAAAACTAAGTTTAAGTCAGTTTGATATTTTAAAAAGTGATTTTTGTTTGCAATGTAGTCAGTCCGTAAGGGCTGGTCACCAGGCGTTATTGGAAAAAGCGTGGCAAAAATAATGACGTTCAAGTGTCCGCGCGGTGGCGGCGACAAAGATAAGAATAAAAAGAAGAAAAAGAAAGGTAACAGACCAGGTGCTGATGTCGGAGGTGGCGACTCCGAACCTGAAGAACCTCTTGAACCTAAACCCGCGCTAAAGGTACAAAGGAAAGGCGATGTTTTTACTATTCAGGTAAATTTGGCTAATATTTTTATATGAGTGATCAGCAAACTTGGAAAAGGTGTAAATAATGGAATAAATTTTCAGGTCAATCCATTAAAAGATTTAACAGACATATTGCCAAACGAAGACCCTTATGTGGACTGTGATCCAATGGTTTTCAAAATAATAAAGAAGAGAAGCCCAGAAGAGCAAGCGAAGGTAGAAGCGCGGAAAATGGTGAAATTAAAAAAACAGCGAGATGCCGAAATTCGAAAGGCGTTAGCAGAAGCCGTGGAGGACATATGCAAGTGTGCTTACATGGATGTATATTGCAACGACTTGTCTGCTATAGACAGGGTCATTGATAGCTGTCCAGCATTTAAAGAGCCTGATTGCATCTGCAAGGAAGAGTCTCTGAGTTCTTTGTCAAGTAATGCGACTTGGGATATAGAGTATACTCCTCCATTTGGTTGCTTTGACTTGGCTCCGAGGAAACGAAAGACGTTCATTCATGTTGAGACGCAATATATACCAGCGGACGCAGGTATCGTGGAAACCCCAAAGCCCCCGCCAAAACCCAGACCGTGCAGGAGATCGTGCACCTCTCTTCGACATAGGAAGAAGTTCTCTAAGAAATCCTGCTGTAGTCCTTGTGCTTGATAATTGATGTTTCTGATATATATAAAGTTATACGCTTTTGGTATCAGACTAGATTTTTAATCTTAACGTCCCTGAATGCTTTGAATTCGAGCACTATTTGGCTTTCTTAAAATTATTTTTACATGTTCAATTATGAATAAATGAATCCTATTACTGGGATTTAGGTTCTCAAAATAAATAAAAACAAGTAGGTACTAGTCAATAGACTGCCTGCCTTTACTTATTACGTTTCATTCACCTATCTAAACTGACAGGTACCTACAACAGAAACATACAAACATACAAGCTAAAGACAGTACTAAGTATTCAAAAAACACTAATGAGAAATAACTTAAATTTCGGAATTCGGTGTTTTTGGATCTGTATTTTAGTTTTTTGCCACCGACTTTCGAAATGGAAGTAATTTTTCACCATATAAGTAAGTAGTGTTTTTTTGGAGGCGGTTGTTTTTTTTTTATAGTAAAAAATAAAAAAAAACACTTTTTAGTTATGGTACCTACCTCACATCAATTCGTACACCACTACCAGCTGCCATGTAAACAACAGTGACAGGAAGTATTTAACATCATCAAGATATACAAAGCGGATTAAATACTAATATAATATAATCGAAGCTAATCAAAAACAACCGAAGTAAACTTAATTAAATGTATATAGGACGACCGCGCAAGCTTCCTCTACCAAATGCAAAAAGAATTTTCAAAATCGGTCCTCAATTGACGAAAATACCCCAGGAAAATACATACACGAGAACATAAATAGCGTCCTCCTTTTTTGAAGTCGATTGAAAATAATTTGATTATAACATTTAAGCCAAAAGTACGGTACCTACCCAGCTGTTGATATAGCACACTCACGGAGAGATAAAGTTTGGCTTTGTATCTTACTATACGTAAACATGTGATTTCGTACAATTAATCGGTCAATTCAGCCTATCGCAGTCCACTGCTGGACATAGTCCTCTCCCAGGCTGCGCCACAACACCCTGTCCTCCGCCTTCCGCATCCAGTCTATCCCAGCCACCTTTTTAAGGTTGTCTGCCCATCTAGCGTGATTTCACACATTCCTATTAATCCGTTTCGTTAGCCGATAGATACGTTATACGCCGGGTACAGAATAGAATAGAATACTCTTTATTATGTACAGCAAAAAATTACAAATATAAATGTAGAAATTTTACATAGGGTAAAACAATGGGCGGTCTTATCGCTAAAAGCGATCTTTTACAGACAACCTTTGGATGGAGTAAAGGGAAAAGGAGAGACAATACTGCAGGTAGTCATGTGGTGTACCAATTACATATACAATAAATACATATTATTATACAGGGCGTCCCACGGATATGCCACATGAAGGGAAAGTACCTTGAATATTGTAGATGGAACATTTTACTGAAAGAAGCCATTATTTGAATTTAATAAACAATTTAAACAGCATTCATAAGTATTTAAATAATTACATGGTTGACCCGGAAATCGAACCCGTTACTTGAGAAAAATAATCACCCTGTAGCTTTATCATACCGATCGAAAGGCTTCATCATAAGGATTAATTTTTGCTAAATAATATAGTGTCAAATATAAAAGGAAGACCATGAATTTTAACATTTTTAATGCAAAATTAATCAATTTATCAAATGCTCAAAATGAGTCCCTTCCTGTTGAATACAAAGTCGCACTCTTTTGATTATTTCGATTAGTTGCATACAACCAGGTACCTACTAATTACGTATCTCTTTATCATGCACTTAAATTATAATAGAGAAATGATGCGTACTTCTCAAGTGGGTGCATTTATTAGTAATAGGTACTTATGATAATGTCAGTTGCCAGTTGTTGTCAGTTGTCCTTACGGCAATGTAAGCTTTTCATTTTTCTGAACAAAATTTCACATCAAATGTTAAATTCATGGTCTTCCTTTTATTTGTGACACTATGTTATTTACCAAAAATTAATCCTTATGATGAAGCCTTTCGATCGGTATGATAAAGCTACAGGGTGATTATTTTTCTCAAGTAACGGGTTCGATTTCCGGTTCAACCATTTAGTTATTTAAATATGTATGAATGCAGTTTAAATTGTTTTTTAAATTCAAATAATGACTTCTTTCAGTAAAATGTTCCATCTACAATATTCAAGGTACTTTCCCTCCATGTGGCATATCCGTGGGACGCCCTGTATACATAAGACATATACTTATCTACATTATATGAAACAAGAGCAAGGAAACCATGAAATTTAACACAGGAGCCGGCTAAAAGGGTATATCTATTTATAAAAATTGCTTAAAGTTAAGAAACGTTTACAAGTAAAAAAATATAAGGCTAAGTATGGTATGTGTTTATATGATCTCAGGGCTATGCAGACGTTTATCATGACATAACTTTAAGCAATGTCTATAAATAAATCCCTGTATGCAATGCAACAGTTTGTTTCGGTCTTTCTTCTCAGAGTAGTCAGATATAAAACACCGAACGCATCTAGTTATAAAACAAGTTATTTTTGACGTTTAAACGTGTTATTCTGTACCAATTTAAAGAAATAATTTATCATTAATTATTCAACATGAAAGAGGTTCGAACTTTTTTTTTATGGAAGCTGGCATAATCAGCCCGCCGCCATTTAGATTCTTTTGGGTAGGGAACACTTATATAAACTAAAAATGTCAAGTAATATGGTACCCTGAAGTGATATATTTGTAGGTAAACATCGCCATAATAAGTGAACTATGAAAATCATTAAAATGCAGTAATTACGTGTGATACTGTCTTCTAATAAATACTAAAATGTAAAATCAAGTTGGGAACTATTATTTGAATACAATGGATGAATGCGTGTAGGTAGGTACACACATATTACTGCAATTTTGATAATTTTCATAGTTCTCTTAAGGTGATCTTTACCTCCAAACATATCGGGAACGTGGCACTTTACGGTACCATAATACAGATATTTTTTTGTTTGTACTTAAAAGTATCCTCCCCTACCCATATATAATACATTCATAGTGCGCGCAAGCATTGAAAACCAAATTTAAAATGGCAGCTGGTCGGTTAGGCCACAAGCCACAAGCCACAACGGTTCGAACCCCTTTAACACAACGACTAGGCGAGTTTGTTCCAACGTGCGTGTTACATTTCATGTTATGTTTCACCAATCTGTACCCGAAATTACTTACTCCTGCTGTATCGTTCACTGTTTTCGTGTGTGTAGTATTTGAGGATGAAGGGCACTACAATACTGGTGCCGAGGACCACGGCTCCTCCTAGCGCCAACGATGCTGGGTTGATGTTTATTGTTGGAAAGTCCTAGAGATCAGACATCATTTTTTGAGAACAGTTTCCCAGACGAAAACCAGGGAGCCAGGTCTAATAATTTACAAAAGTTGCAATGGTCTCAAAATTGCAAGTTTTTGTCAGATTTGCCATTGCAACATCAGTAAACTAGTAGATGTGCCCCCCTGGATCAAAGATCCGCCAAAGAAAGGTTTTGAAGAAATTGGCAAACATTGTAAGAAAAAAAAAAGAAAAAAAAATCAATCAATCATCATCAATCATTCATTTTAAACAAAATATTCTGTTTCACAAAAACCTACATGGGCACATGAAACGTCAGAAGCTAGGTGCACGGTTCCAATTGGTCGTTTTCTATGGAGAAGTGCCGGCAAGAAACTCCACCGGTTGTGGGCAAAATAAAGTTGAGAACCTATGCTTTAGACTAGAGGATGTTCTTATTTAGTTGTTACTCGTATTTTTATTACTTTTGAAAGGTTTAAGAAAATTTAGTAGCAAACATACATATCTTCTTCTCTCATTTCATGACTTAAAATACCTGTTTGAATATGTTGCCATTTATTTCGTTATGAGAAGAAAAGGAAAAGGCGAACAAAAAATCTAATGACCACAAGACCAAGAAAGCCAGTTAATGGAAACTTAATAACGTACCAATAATCCATACGCCGAGTTCATAGTTTTCTTCACCGGAATGCTTAGGAAAGGGACTGTAAAATCCAAGTCTATCTGGAACATCGAACAACGATTAGGTAAATCTACTTACAACAGTAGGTACTCTACATTATTATCAATTAGTATTTATTCTTACTTTTAGAAAAATACTTATAGGTACAACGTAAACTTCTGCATTTAATATTTTCTTAGAAATACATTTCTAAATTGTTGTCTGTCCTTCACAGAATAACATCTGCATTCTGTCAGATGTAGGTAAGTGGAGCTAATTTATAAGCTCAAATTCAAAAGTCTTATGACACCACCCTTAGTGAAAAAATCTACTTACTTTTATATCCTCATCGAGAGTGTTAAAAGTAAACAGCTTCCGTTGCCTCCCTCCCTCCCTCCTTTTCCGCACATGTTCACTTTTCACCAAAATCATCACGAAACACAAAATCACGAACACTTTGAACATTTTGAATATTTGAATCACATTTTTAATTGGGCCAATAAGCGGTGGTGTTCGCGCCAAACCCCAACACGGTTTGCCACCATTTTTATGTTGGTTTCATTTAAAATGGTGAAAGAAATCAATGGGCATGACAATGAAAAGATTCCGCGTATTGTTAAGCACAATAAAATGTCGCGTTAAGTTAGAGCCTTGCGAAATGATTGCGCATGTGCATGGAGAAAGATTAGACAAGACCGTTCTTTTTTGGTTTTTGCTCCACATAAGTAGCTACTGGCTTTAGTGCTAGGTTTGGGCTTGGGTAAGTGCTAGGAATTATTCCGTTTATCCAACTAGGCCTAGGGTGGATTCTCGGACATGCGTTTCCGCGTTTCCACCTTAGGGTGGATAAACGGAATAACCTCGGCTTAGCAGTTTTTAGGTTTTTCGTAAAAACTTCAGCAAATTACAAGTGTGTACCTGTTACAGTACCTACATATAGGTATAACAAATACTCATGTAAGCGTTCTTCTTTGCTGTCAAAGTTTTAACCCCTAATTTCAATAAATAATTGAAATACCATCACACAAATTTTAGAGTGGCGACCGCGTACCTACCTACCGGAATACGTACCGTTGGAAGGCGTCGCACGGTGGACCGATGACTTTGTGAAGACCGCAGGAATCCGCTGGATACGAGAAGCACAGAGACGGTGGAAGTGGCGATCCTTGAGGGAGGCCTATGTCCAGCGGTGGACGTCTTTAGGCTGAAATGATGATGATGATGACACAAATGACCTCCAAATGATCTAAATTTGTATTCAACGAGTCGTTAAACCATCAATATCTAATATCTTACGTTTGCCAAAAACTATGATGTCCCTTCTAAACTTTGTCGAGTCTACTATCAGACAATTTTTACCATTTTCACGGCTATGATTAACATGTCTTTTCTTAGATTAGTCTACACTAACATTAAACACATTATGTATCTTAATAATACTTAATGTAGTTATTACGGTGACGACTCACGGATTTCACTGCATAAAAAATTATAATTATGTTACATATAAAATCTTGGAACGCTTTAACCGCAGATTTTGATCTTGCTCTAGCAATCTTTGATCTCTTATTTTATCGTTAATTTGCGTTTTTTTAATGGATAAGCTTTCTTGTTAGTATACTAGACTGCCATTTACATAGGGTTCTATGTAAAGCAGGGGGGGTTGAAGAAATAGGAGTCTTGTGAGGCACGAAAAAAGCTGTGGCTTTTCAATCATCCCCCACCGGCTGGCAATGTTGAGCCTGTTGAAGAGTTCTCAGCTAGCCACTAGCTGCCATGGCCCACCTTGAAATCTATAAACCGACTACAAAGCAGGTGGTAAACCAACTTGAACTATATTCCGGCTGCTGCGCCGCGAGAATGCGTTCTTGACACTTTGTTCAGTTGTATCCGTAAAACACTTGTTTGTATTTGTATATAGCTGACAGGTGTGAGGATGAGGAACGTATTCTCTCGACATATACCTACCGCAGGTCCTCACCGGACACGGTTGTTTCGGGAGGTTCCTGTTCCGGATAAGGCGGGAGGAAACGCCCGGGTGTCACCATTGTGTGGATCGCCCGGAGGACACGGTGGAGCATACGGTGGAGCATACGGTGGAGGTCTGCCCGGCTTGGGCGGAGCAACGCCGTGTCCTCGTGGAGGCGATTGGCGGTGGCGATCTCTCGCGTCCGGCCTTGGTCCAGGCCATGGTACGGAGCGAGAGGGCTTGGGAAGCCGTCACCTCCTTCTGCGAAGCAGTCATGTTCGCGAAGGAGGAGGCGGAACGCGTGAGGGAGAGGCAAAGTTTGCGCCCTCACGCCCCTAGCCGCCGCAGGAGACGCCCTGGGCGTCGGGAATCGCAGGCCGATTCCCGGCCACCGTAGACGCGGGCCTGCGAACGGCGAGCAATGGGCAGCTCGCCGTTCGATAAGGACCAGGCCCGGGTCGACGGCGCGTTGTGTTCCACGCGCGCCTCAAAGAGATGTCAGCACCAATGACGGGGTTTGCTAGGACCACGGAGCAAATACAAAGAGGAGATGTTGTAATAAGGTTTCTGTATGAAACAACGGGTGACACTTTACGGGGTGAGGGGTGATCAGATCCCGCCCACTTCTTTATTTTACATCTACTGGTCAATAGCAAAACTATTTGCTCGTCCTGTTGATTTTACTTTGTAGTTATGTAACTATCTCACACTAGATGTCACTACATTCAGAATGAAGAACTATTTTAATAAATTACGCATAAAATTACTGACAAATGAAATGTGATGCCATCCATAGCATCAGAACGTCTATCCGAGTAGTTTTTACAAGATAAAACACCACACTTCATTCTTTTTGTCTTCTAGCGCAAATATGCTGTAAAAACGGAACGTTTACAGAGCTGTGCACAGGACGAACGCCAACAAAACACTGACTAAGGCCACGCCTACATGATGACGTCAGGACCTAGTTGAGAATCACAGTGCACAGTTGCTTAGGCCGTCTCCTCTTTGTATTTGCTCCGTGGCTAGGACCGATGCCTGCTAGGGTTGCGGAAAAGTCCAAGAGGGTTACCGTGGCCCCTGGCACAGGCAACTGAAGGAACACGGGTGGGTTTTAGTCAGTAAGAGTCTGACACGCCCTCCTGCTCTGCCCAGAGCGGGAGAAGTTATTTGATGATTTCCCACCCACAAAAAAAAAAAAAAAAAGGGTGGATAAACGGAATAACCTCAGCTTAGTAGTTTTTAGGTTTTTTGTAAAAACTTCAGCAAATTACAAGTGTGTACCTGTTACAGTACCTACATATAGGTATAACAAATACTCATGTAAGCGTTCTTCTTTGCTGTCAAAGTTTTAACCCCTAATTTCAATAAATAATTGAAATACCATCACACAAATTCTAGAGTGGCGACCGCGTACCTACCTACCGGAATACGTACCGTTGGAAGGCGTCGCACGGTGAACCGATGACTTTGTGAAGACCGCAGGAATCCGCTGGATACGAGAAGCACAGAGACGGTGGAAGTGGCGATCCTTGAGGGAGGCCTATGTCCAGCGGTGGACGTCTTTAGGCTGAAATGATGATGATGATGACACAAATGACCTCCAAATGATCTAAATTTGTATTCAACGAGTCGTTAAACCATCAATATCTAATATCTTACGTTTGCCAAAAACTATGATGTCCCTTCTAAACTTTGTCGAGTCTACTATCAGACAATTTTTACCATTTTCACGGCTATGATTAACATGATGTCTTTTCTTAGATTAGTCTACACTAACATTAAACACATTATGTATCTTAATAATACTTAATGTAGTTATTACGGTGACGACTCACGGATTTCACTGCATAAAAAATTACAATTATGTTACATATAAAATCTTGGAACGCTTTAACCGCAGATTTTGATCTTGCTCTAGCAATCTTTGATCTCTTATTTTATCGTTAATTTGCGTTTTTTTAATGGATAAGCTTTCTTGTTAGTATACTAGACTGCCATTTACATAGGGTTCTATGTAAAGCAGGGGGGGTTGAATAAATAGGAGTCTTGTGAGGCACGAAAAAAGCTGTGGCTTTTCAATCATCCCCCACCGGCTGGCAATGTTGAGCCAGTTGAAGAGTTCTCAGCTAGCCACTAGCTGCCATGGCCCACCTTGAAATCTATAAACCGACTACAAAGCAGGTGGTAAACCAACTTGAACTATATTCCGGCTGCTGCGCCGAGAGAATGCGTTCTTGACACTTTGTTCAGTTGTATCCGTATAACACTTTGTTTGTATTTGTATATAGCTGACAGGTGTGAGGATGAGGAACGTATTCTCTCGACATATACCTACCGCACCGATGCAGGTACCAGTAAGTTGTAACTTAGTCAGATGGGATGGGGTACTTCGATGAACTAAAGTGCGACTGTGTAGTCATATCACAAACGATACCTTACCTCCTGTCATAGGTATTGTTCTGTGTGCAATTCCACCTGTGCACTATGAAGAGTATGCTGTCGATGTGGTTGAGTTCTGGGGAATCTACGACACATCACGAGGGAATAGGAGTCGATAGCCTTCGTAACAAGTTTCATTGTTGTTTTCAACGAGACAAAATAGATTTGAGTTAGTGAAAAGCGGAAAGTTTTCGGCGCGTCTTGATTGAATAATACAAAACTGGCGAGGGATCCATCCGCTGTTAAACTATTTTCAATAATCATCTGCTGTCGGTCAATTTAGATTATAACATCCTTATTTAGGGTTACCTGTTCAACAGTTGGGTTTAGGCAACCTAGTGACCGCTATGGTGTACAGGCGTACCTAATGAATTGGCAACGGCCAGGGCCACTATCTAGCCTTCTTCTTCTTAGCGTGTCTTTATGAAAAAGAAGAATAATGTTATTATGAACATTATCTACCCTAAACATTTCGTCTGTATGGTAAAAAAATTGGTTGTGAACTGATCGAGTTTATAAAAAATTGCTTTGAACTGTTAGACAAGTTAACCAGATCAAATTATCAAAAGATGTGAATAGGCTGTGAATTCTGTTTTAAATTTTGCAATACTATTCTGGCTATATGGCCGGTCCAGTACCAAAACCAGCTGTCTCAAGCACAAACATTACGATGTTATTTTGCAACAAGACAGAATGCTATGCCGGCAGCGAGCATTTTGATCTTGAATGCACGTTGTTGTGTCAAACAATGCCTACTCTTCACGCTCTGAATGAAACATATCGTGGAATTGTGATTTCTTTTACGTCCTTATAATACTGTACGTACTTTAGCGTATTAAATGTAAAAAAACGTACAAAAACTGAAACGTTTCTTTAGTTTAAAAGAAGACAATTTTCAAGAGAAAAACTTTTTTTTTTTTAAGAAACATGACAACTACATTTTGAAAATAAAATAGGTGATGATATTGGTAGGTACAGATCCGGAGGACACGGTGGAGCATACGGTGGAGGTCTGCCCGGCTTGGGCGGGGCACCGCCCGCCGTGTCCTCGTGCAGGCGATTGGAGGTGGCGATCTCTCGCGTCCGGCCCTGGTCCAGGCCATGGTACGGAACGAAAGGGCCTAGGAAGCCGTCACCTCCTTCTGCGAAGCAGTAATGCTCGTGAAGGAGGAGGCGGAACGCGTGAGGGGGAGGTAAAATTCGCGCCCTCACCGCCCCTAGCCGCCACAGGAGGCGCCCTGGGAGTCGGGAATCGCAGGCTGATTCCCGGCCACCGTAGGCGCGGGCTTGCGGACGGCGAGCAATGGGCAGCTCGCCGTTCGATAAGGACCAGGCCCGGGTCGACGGCACGTTGTGTTCCACGCGCGCCTCAAAGCGATGTCAGCATCAATGAAGGGGTCCGCTAGGGCCGATGCCTGCCAGGGTTGCGGGAAAGTCCGAGAGGGATACCGTGGCCCCTGGCACAGGCAACTGAAGGAACACGGGTGGGTTTTAGTCAGTAAGAGTCTGACACGCCCTCCCGCTCTGCCCAGAGCGGGAGAAGTTACTTGATGATTTCCCACCCTCAAAAAAAAAAAGGTGTTAGGTATAGATAGGTGGGTAAGTATAGGTTATAGGTACAGTGTTGGGTACGATTCCCAGGTCTGGAAAAGTAATAGGGGTTTTTTTTATATAGAATTATACAGGACCAGCCCTGGTATCTGGTTTATGCCTTGATAGCAAAAGATTCGCCCATATTTAATTGGGTTTGAAAATAAATGGCGAAACGCAGAAGTACCTACCTACTATGGGTAGACCTCTGCCAACCCCTTCGGAAAATAGTTGAAATGCATGGATAGCAAACATGATTAGTAAGATTTTCATAATGTTGACCATTTGTATTAGGTATCTAATTAAATAAATGACTTTTTTACTACATATAATAATAGACTCTCGTGTTTTGGTGGCTACTTGAATGACTGTTTCAGGAGTCAACACCGATATGTGGCATTTGCACGTGTAGGTTCAAAATTCAGAACTTCCTGAAACGAAGCTACACTAGATACTTACTTAGGAACTAGGAAACATACAGGGATATGTAAGGCAGTAGGGAATTAACTGGCCCGGCTTCCTACTGCGATAGCATCAGACCAAAAGCGTGACGTTCTCGTAAAAGTATTATGCAATGTAGACCACATGTGACAATGGTGTTTCCCCATGTCATTGTGTCGGGGCACGCTACGGAACGCCCTGTATATAGACGTATGCGGAATTGGAAGACGGCAGTTATTTCCAAGAGTTTGGTAAGATGGGTCCTAACGTGGTCCCTTGTGTGGTGTTTGTGGCTTGCCTGGTGCTAGCAGGAGCAGAGTACAGGAACGATGGGTAAGATCCTTGGATTTGGTCTAGTTAGTTTCGGATTTCAGGATTTGGTGTAACACCAAGGACATTGGGTTTGTGGAGACTTTTTGTTGTTTGAAGACAAGACCACACGCTCAAGCCCCGGCCTGAAAATTCCGTAAGTATACCTACAAAGGCCTTACCTGAACTGTACGTACCCACATCATGAAGAGTACCATTGCATCACTTAAATAATTAATGATAACGAGTCCAGATTTTTTTTTGCCTCCTAACGCAGAAGATATTATCATAATCTATTTCAGTTTTGATTTCAGAGGCTTCATGCCAAGCTTCCAGCGAACTGAGGACCAGCTCGCCGAACCTTCTGCCAGGGTCGAGAAGAACAGAGATGAGCGAGACAACCAGGCAGACAGGACACAGAGATTCGGCATATCTTCTTATGGGAGCACCGGGGTGAGCAATTACCATTATCTTAGGTACTGAACTGCAAGCCTGAATGATATGGCGTCATGGTAATTAAGGTACCTTTTGGCCTTAAGCTGCCGTAACGGCATATCATTCGGGCAATGATGAACAAAGGTCCAGGAGTGGATGAATTGGTGGTTTTATGATCGAGCTTTGATCTGTCTGATATCTTATCATTGGTTGTCTATTGTTTGCCCGAAACAAATGATGTTATGGTAAGTGACTTTATGGGAAACAATGATTCTGGCACGTGACTAATATGGCAAATGAGAGTAGGGCAAATGAGTATTATGTCGTATGATATTATGGCTGTTGACTATTATGGCAAATGATATTAGGGCAAATAAAATTCGGGTAAACGGCGGTATACCCTTATCATTAAGTACCTACCTACCTAACGACTACGACGTAACGTATTTACCCAGAATCTTCAAACTTCATCAAATCAGCTGAAAGAAAGACGTCCATCACTTGCACATAAGCCGTGTCTCCCATACATCATCACAATGATGGCACTTATTGAAGGTTTTAGGTCATTGGTTTTTGAGTGTGAACTTCTGCAATATTGTTAACAAAAGGTTTTAAACACATACATTACATAATTACACTACATTGTTAAAGAAACACATCTTCAACGAACGGCTCCAATATAAATAAATAAAATATAATATTATTATCTAGTATTGTATAGTGTGCACAGTGCTTTATAACAGAGCTGATAAGAAAAGTGCGCTCGATGTGTACGCACGGCTACAGATCCAGCTATAATGTCCAGTATAAGCTGATCTCACATTGTATAGGATTTCTTTACAATGAGAGGTCAGTGTAAACTGGAAGTGTTTAGCTTAATGTGTAGCCGTGTGTACAACGACGCGCGCGTTCTGAGTAATTTACTACGACGTACCCACTCACCAGATTGATTAAAACAACAAATTTTATTACTAGCTAATTGCACGACGAGCGCTCTGGAATATCTTAATTATTAGGTACCTACATGTTATTAATAAAACTTTGTTTCTCATTATGTGATTACCTATGTAAATCTTTGAGAAATAAACTACATTTTAAACCGTAACATTTCGGAGATTAATCCCGGGTAGAAAGAGACAATTTGTTTTGTCATTTAGCTAGGTGTTGTTCCACTACCGTTACTAATGGCCTCGATTTTGGCTACCCATTTAGATACCGACATTGTTGCGATTTTCTGCTTGTTGGTAAAGTACTTATGACAGTTCTACTACACATCTCATCGTACGATTCGCAGGCGACGACGGAGAAATGTGCTCGTTTTCCCGAGCAACCAAGCGGTAAAAGAATCGAGACATTTTGGAAAGAGATAGCATCTTGTAGGCATTGTTATTTTAATAATGATCTGTTGTCAGCAACTATACTGTTATTACTGAAATCAGACTCTTTCTATCGGTTTGCTACTAATGTGGCTCCTCCACACGCAATCGCAGTATGTGTAGGATTTGTAAAAATAGGTTTTCATAATCGCAAAATGTTCTACTTAATTATTAGAGAATACTGATAATTTAATTCCCATTTTTTTTAACCATTTATGATAGCCGCTGGTTTATGAGCTGAAAATACGGGACGTACCTATTTGGCATCCACCTATTAGATTTTAGTCGATAGCTAAAATAGCACCAAGATTCGTCTCCCTAGACAGGTAATTACGTAAAATAATAGTATAATCGACCTCGTAATTGATTTACCACCCTAAGGTTGAATGTCACTTGCACACTATGTTTATTTACTTCATGCTAGCTCGCAAAGGTCTATGTAACAGTTAGATAGTTTCAACCTTATTCAAGTTTTAATTTACTGGGATTTGTTGTCAAAAGTGGTTAATCGCTTACAAGGCCGGCTAGACTATTATTTTAAGTTCACTGAATAAAATTGTTTTGATTTTTTCAGGGTGGTGGTTACGGCAGCACCGCTCCAGGGCTGTACGGGCCCGTGAAGATAGACCTTGGGGGAGTCCTCATAGGCTCTTTACTGGGCTTCGGAGCAGTCATCATCTTGCCTAAGATTATACATGCTTTGTCGTACAGCTACGGCGGTGGATACGGACGAAGTACGTTTTGGAGAACCTGCTAGTGTTTATTCTACTCACCTTACAAAAAATGCTAGCAGCTTCTTTTCACTAAGCAACTACAGAATTACAGAGCATTTCTAGGATCAGCCATGGTTACTTGACCTATGGTGTAAAGCGACTGCTCATCTGACATTGTAAAGTATTTATTTATTTTGATTTAGATACTAAAAACTGATACCGAAACTAAGCCAGGAGCTATTTTGAGAATCAATCCTCAAACGTGGAGCATTTATAGGGAGATCATGTCACCGTGAATGTCGTGACATAAATTATTATTATAGCATATTAGTACCGTATAGTATTGTACCTTGTGAGTGTGATTCCTTATAGTTTTCTGACCACTGCATCTACTTGATGGAGGCGCTTTGAATACCATTTTTTTTTTATAGTAGGAAATCTTCAAATAACTTCTCCCGCTCTGGGCGGAGCGGGAGGCCGTGTGAGACTCTTACTGACTAAAACCCACCCGTGTTCCTTCAGTTGCCTGTGCCAGGGGTCACGGTAGCCCATTCGGACTTTCCCGCAACCCTGGCTCGCATCGGCCCTAGCCGACCCCGTCATTGGTGCTGACACCTCTTTGAGGCGCGCGTGGAACACAACGCGCGGTCCACCCGGGCCTGGTCCTTATCGGACGGCGAGCTACCCATTGCTCGCCGTCCGCAAGCCCGCGCTTACGGTGGCTGGGAATTGGCTTTGGGATTCCCGACGCCCAGGGCGTCTCCTGCGGCGGCTAGGGGCGTGAGGGCGCGAATTTTGCTTCTCCCTCACGCGTTTTGTATAGGTACCTAAGTCAGTCACATCACGAAACATAAGGAACTCACGCTAAAGCCTCAAACATTTCATTCCGAAAACCATTTTTTCTTCCACATGTCTTTGATAAATCCTTCTTCCAGGCCTGGAAACTGACTTCGGCCAAGCTTCGGAAGTGTTCGGTAAGATCGACGAGATGCTCAGCAGATACAACGTGGACTCCACGGCTTGCATGCAGAGGCTGGCCTGCTCTTACGTTCAACTGGCTAATGAGAACATGGTGAACGGAAACGCTACCGACTTTGATGCCTTGCTGTCCTCTTTGTCTAAGTACGTAGCCTCTACTAGGTACTCCAAATCCTAGCGACTTTTGTCAACATGTAAATAGGGTTCATATTCGTATGAAACGCTTACTTTGCAAAGTACGGTCTGTGAATTTCACCCATAGACCCTAGCAAATAGACTTGGAAATCACACTTTTTTTTTTCTCCCCCAGCAACACATTAGTCCGTCGCATGCTGGATGGCACGGCAGTCTTCGAAGCGGTGTCAGCAGGAAGGTCGACGGACTCCGACTGTCACACGCTGTACCACAAATGCAAGCTCGACAAGAAAACTGTGGTCAAGATGCTCACTCAACTTGTGCCCTCGTAGAATGACTAGAAATTTTTGTTACCTCAATTTTAGTACCTACATTTTTATAAATAGAAACTTTTCTTAAAGTATTGCTTTTTTATTTGGTTGTAAAAAGACCAACTGCAAGCAAGAAGATTTCTTGCTTTATACAGATTATAATAGTTTGTACCGCCCAATTTCGGTTTGCAGCCACAGTTGCTGCTAGCAAGGATCGATACTATTTTCGCAACCATTGTTGCAAGTGACTGGTCATTTCACACAAGTGCAAATTTTGATATACAGGGTATTTGGTGCATCGTGTGCCAAATTGAAATGGTCGACTGGGGGGGTCATCTGCTATCCTTTCAGCCCCATTAACATTTCTCATGCCCTGTGGATTTTTTTTCATATACTTTTTATTTATTTAATAAAATATAGACCAATTTTACATTCTTAGGCAAATAAAAAAAAAAGTATTAGGTCGTAGACCCTGAATTTTGAATGTATTTAGACGTGTAGGTATTGTATTCAGTACTTTTAAATTCAAAATTAGTAACATTCGCCATCTAGTTTTTTTTTTAATTTACTCGCAAAGTTTCGGACTTCTCACACGACACATAATTTTCGCGTTCGTATCGTCGTATCGTTTCGTTATTTAAGTGTATTGTAAAACAACAGCTAAATTGAAGTTCACGATTATTCAATTTAGCGGAATTTACAATACACATTAATTTCAATCATTCAAGTACGAAAATACCAAGTTATGCTATACATCTATATACCTATAGAGAGACTAGTTCGATTAACAACTACCAGGGCGGCGTTGCTGTCGCGCGATATAAACTAAAACGCGAAGTTAGCTCTCTATCTCATATATTATGTATACTGTACTCTTTGGAACTAGCAGACACGTCAGGTAGCAGAGGCAGTGAAGTCTCGACTAAAATAATGACGGATTGACGGCATCGGCAGCAGTTCGTCGTTTGTTCAAACTAGTTTACGCTATGCAAGACTTTCTTGCAGATAGAAGATAGATTATACTTCGCGAGAGTGAGAAAACAAATTTTACTTGTAACAAGTAACAATTACACAAACACACTTTTTTTCTTTAGAATTTGAAATTAAACATTTAATAATATAATTAATCATCAATACAATACACATCTAAAACTCGAGAGTCTACGACTTATACTTTTTTTTAATTTGTATTTGAATGTAAAATTTGGGTATTTAAAAAAAATAAAACAAGTAAAATTCGATGAAAAAAAATCCACAGGGCATGAGAAGTGTTTAGGGGTGTGAAAGGATAGCAGATGATCCCCCCAGTCGACCATTTCAATTTGGCACACGATGCACCACCCTGTATAATCTGTAAACACAGTTTAAGGACAACAGGTGAAAATAAAAACCCCATAATACAAATTTAACAATTTTATTAAAGTCAACACCAAAACCTATCTACTTACATCATCTGATATGCTGGGCAATGCAATCCTTAATACCGCACCATTGACATAAATATTGTATTCCCTGACATTATTCGTGTACTTCTAATTATTTAACATAATTCATTTATTACCTAAGAGTTCTTATATAAAACTTATGCTTTTTGAGCATTCTTTTATCTTGATCATTGTCTTGATGATCGCCGACTGATAAGGTGCTTACAGAATTGCTGGACTTTCGACGATCCGTATTAGAAAGTCTATAATTATCGTCTTTGAGGCAGAACCTCTTTGTACCCGTTTATGTTTGATCGTTGTGATGATCGACAAAAGTAGCAAATGTGCACGCACCTTTAGTCCTATGGTACACTTATACCCATAATAGGTAAACACAGATGAAAGACCTTGCGCAGTTCTCGCTCAGATAATAACAACGTAATATCGCCAGCTGTCTCCAAACTGGCAAAAGGCTTTAACACAACAACAGTTTGACCCGTTCATAAGATTGCGACATTTTGACATATAGTCGTACACACAGCAGCAGGTCAAGTTACCACAAACTGTCAAATTTTCTCATTCGATTTTGAATTTAACCTTCAACATTTTAAGGTTTTAAAATCATTTGGAGAAATTTGACAGTTTCGTATAACCTGATGTGATGGCGACTGTACAAGGAATTTTTGGCGCGTGACCTAAATCGGAATCAGCGCCGCCATCTTGTTTGTTCAATACAATTTCGGAAAACAAGTTCACGAATGTTTACCAACAACGCCCCACTGTCAATGTCATTCAAGCGTCAAAAGATCCTTGTAGCAGCGTAAGTTAGAAAGTACAGTCCGTTCACTGTTATTTTAACTCTGATTTTGCATAACCGTCTAAATTACTGTGATCTTTATTATCATTCTAATAAGGTTGATGTTGGGTTGCTGCCACTGACAAGACTGCCAAAATCATTGTGATCTTTATTCTCGTTACAATAAGGTTGCTGTTAGAGTGCGCGCGTTTGACATTCAAGACTATATCCCTGCCAGCACTTTTTAATCACTTTCGGCATAATGAAGGCGATTATTTACTTTAGAAAACACGGAACACAGCACTCTCTTGACACCTGATATAAACGTCAAGATGGCGTCAAACTATTTCCGATTTCGGCCGCGCGCAGGATTATTTTGCGCGCATTCTAGGTTGCTGCTGTCAGAGGTAAAATAACTGTGAGCGGAACGTAGCAGAGACCAACATAACAAAAGTTAAGTCATGTGCACACAGGAGTCTTCGATACACATTGCGTGAAGCCGTTCGGCTGTGCATTCACAAGCTTCCTCCTAAAGCTACAGTGTCCTAGAAAAGCAGTGACCGTACATAACGGCCGCAGTGACGGCTGTCATGAAAATGATGACAGATATATGCAAATATTGAAATCGTTAGATAGTCGCGTTTTGTGTTTCGTTTTGAAACCTCTGACACAGAATGACGCAGTGACTCGACTTGATTGTCATGGAAACGCTATATAATGTGTGAGCTCACTCTTCTCAGCATGAACACTTTCGCGTGACTAAGTACAGTGAGGAGAAATCTAACGATTTAAAACTTTGGGCAGCGGGTTTTGACTTTACGGTGTCTAAAACGCCCTCTATTAAAACATACTTTCATAAACAAGTTTCAGTGACGTCATTCACCGGTACATTGCGACGCTATGTGGGCGGACACCGCTTTTCTAGGAAACCGTAGCTGTATGCTTTATACTAAGCCGTCCACTGGGCAATTTTTTATGCACAGTTTCCCTTCATTCTTTCTCTTAGCCCACTAACAGGAGACGAAGTCAATTATTTTTTGAACGTCTACTACGTAGGGACTTCTACACTAAGCCATGAAAACCGTCTTCTGCGATTTCCACACATTTCATTAGCACCTTCTTATTCTATTCTAAGCCCGTCTGTGCATGAAACATTGCTCAGTGTATACTGTTCAACTATTGTGTACATACTCTTATAATAAAGCTAATTTTCACCAACGTTGGTCGTTATAATTCGTAAGTAGTAATTTTATTGCATTAGAACATTATTCTATTTACTTCAGTTTAAAAATATGACAGCATCAAAGTATAATGGAATGACAACTCTTGCTTACGCGGGTAAAAAAAAAACGCGCACAAGCCGCCAGTGATATTCAAGAGAAACAAAACTTGTAATAAACTACATACAAATTAAGCATTTGAGTAACGGAAAACTCCTCAAGTGTTTAGTGTTGCAGATAGTAAGCCTATCTGCAACACTAAACACTTGAGGAGCACTTGTCCTGCAATTAATAATGTATCTCAATCCCAATATCCTGATCCCGATCTTTGTCTGTAACCAATCAGCGGCCGAGTTCGCCAAACTGAAGCTTTGCGTGGGCGAATCACAAGCAGCATCAGGACCTAAAGCCACCATCTTGTTTTTTCAATACAATTTCTGTGACAATTTTACAAATGTTTACCTACAACGTCCTTCTGTCAATGTCATAAAAAAATAAAAATAAAATGGGTTTGCTCTTGACTCTAGTCTAGGTCAGTGGTGACAGAGACAGAGTCGACGATGGAGTGAGCTTACCCAGAAGAAGCCTGTTCACTCTCACTTTGAAGAGATTCGGGTTGTATGCGTTCGGAAACGTTTAGCATTTAGGCGCCAAAAGAGTCTTCTAGCACTCCACATTTGGGACGTTAGTGATTGCAAGTTACAATAACGCCAAGAGTATTTAGTTCGCGTATGAATGAATGAACGCACTCGCAAGAGTTGTCACATTGTCTCAATAAATGCGTTTTTCTCATTTCGATCTTATAATAAAGTTTTAGTATAATTGGAATAATAAAATAAAATGCACGATCGAGTTAGTCAGTAAGTTAAGACGGTTAATAATATGGTAACTAAGTGTAAACGTTTACAGAGACATTCACAGACATGTACCTAAGTAATATTGCGAAAGGAACCAAACTTAAAAAAGTGGTGTATCCCTTTGAAAGGTTGGACCTTTTTTTAACCTTTCCGCCATTTTAAATTTAAATTCAGTTTTTGTATAAGGCGTTATTTGCTTTTATTCGCCTAACCATAGACCAAAAAAAACCGATGTTCATGTAGTTTACGGTCCAGTCTACGAATGTCTATGTTCAGTATTGGAAAGTCATAGATTTGTAACTAAATGTAAGCTTATACGTCCGTACGTTGTTCGGTGCCACCTCTATAGTTAAAAGTATCAAATATATACATTTTTCATTATTAAATATTACATCTTTGACATCATTCGGTGATGTGTGAATGGCTGGGAAAATATTAAATACATTGGCCGCAAAGAAAGCGGGTCGGGTCATAAAAAATGCGATAAATTTTAAAATCCTTTTAAAATAAAAACAAAATTAAATTTTATTTAATTACAATTATAGGAAGAAGTAAAACCTTTCCATTTCTTTCGGTGATTGTATGAAAACCATAAATAAAAAAAGACAATTTTTAAAATTTGAACTTTGAAACCATTTGTTTTACATAAGTTTCTGTTTATAAATATGGCATTGCTCTTGCAGCAATTAATTATTCTTATCAAATTAAATTACAAACATGCCACTAACCCCTGAAGAGTGTACCAGAATTCTGACAATGCTTGAAGACGGGCGCAGTCAGCGTTATACAGCGAGAACTGTTGGTGTGTCGCTATCAACCGTTCAAAGAGAGCTCCAGCGATTTGAAGAGACTGGATTCAATATTCGGAGACCAGGAACAAGCCGAACAAGGTGCACGACAGCGTGGGAGGATCGGTGATTGGTGTCAAAAATGTTGATAAATCGATTTCAAACGGCTGTTGAAGTCAAAAAATCACCTACGTGCTGGAGGGAGCAATCCAAGCACTTACAGTGAGGCGGTGTCTTGCTGAAGCAAACATGAAGCTATTTAGAACTGCAAATGATCCAAAACTCGAAAGGCAGCATCGAATTTCAAGACTGAGTTACGTTAGAGATCACATGAATCGGGCTCTGGATGACTAGTCAAAGTATAATGTTTTCGGGCGAGTCGAGGTTCATGTTATACACGCACGATGGGGGAGGCAAAGAGGCTACAGCAGACCAGGAGAGTGCTATAACCAAGCTTGCATTGAAGAGAAAGTGCCATACGGTGGAGGCTCCATACACGTGTGGGCTGGAGTTTCTTCCGAAAGCCGCACCGTTCTAGTGGTGATAGAAAATGGCACTTTAACTGCAGAAAGATACGTAAATGTAATCATAAATGAGTATGTTGGCCCATTTTTAGTAAAAATAGGCGGGAACGACATCTCTAGGCAAGATAACGCTCGTCCCCATACAGCTTGGATAGTGTTTGACTACCTTGAAGATGTCACTGTCACACGCAGCCCAGACTTAAACCCCATCGAGCATGCCTGGGAGGAACTGGGCGACGTGTACGCCAGCGAAATTCTCCTCCAACCACGCTTCGTGAACTGTAAGAAGCACTGATAGAGGAATGGGAGAATATTCCTCAGCATCAGCTCAGAAATCTGGTGGAAAGTATGCCACGCCTAACAACAGCTGTATTAATAGCTCGTGGTGGCAATACACAATACAAAAATGTGTAAAAGTTGCATATTTGTTACCATAGCACATTTCTCGAAATGTAGTGAAAATTACCACTGTTACTTAACTTACTTTATTCAAAAAAACATCATAATCTTGAGCTTTTATGACATTGATTTAAGCACTATAAAATTGTCTATAATACAGTCTTTACTTCATAAAGCTGGCTCTAATATTTTGGAAGTTATTGAGGTCTTTGTAACCGACTCGCTTTCTTTGCGGCCTCGTGTATTTTAGTTTGTTGCTTAATAATAATTAAAAAAAAAACATTGGCGCTGTTGCAAAATGAGTAGCATTGAACCTTTATTGGGAAAAGTAGAATAAAATGCAGTTTCAATTAATATTAAGTTAATTCTAGTTCATTTATAATTATTTTGTATTATTGTGACCTAGAGTATACACAGGTATTTATTTCGATGACAAGAGACTTAATTCAAGAGTTTATTGAAAGTTGTCACTAAAGTACTATTGATAGCGGAAAGGCCCCTAAACGCGGACATTTACCGGTATTGCACATTCACCCAAGTAACTTTGTGTTACCCAGCAACAGTGGTACTCAACCTGTGGCTTATAAAGAGATAATCTAACTCTCCGTCGTACAGTTTAAAGCCAGAAACATAACAACAGTGGATTGGCAAGTATTACGTTAACCAACAAAAAGGTTGAATACCCCTCGTCAATACTGTGGGACTAGTGCGAGTTTGTACATCTATTCGATCTCGTAAACGGTAACTTCAATTTGTACTGAAACTGACAGTAGCGTTGTCTGGTGACAATAATGGGAACTATAAATTATTCCACACAAATTGCCTAAGTTTACGTTAACGCGATCAAATAGGTACAAAAACTTGCACAATGTCGTTTGATGTACACTACCGTTAAATACTCGCGTACACTTACAGAAATATTCACAACAGCGCGTGGAAACAAAAGTTTACAACTAAGACTTATGAGTAGAATGTACAAGTAGTTCGCAACCCTTGAAAGACATTGCTTCGCTATAGCTAGGCGTACGATCGAGGAAACAAGGCTACGCAACAATAACATGGAGGACAAAATGAACAAAAAACCCTTTAGCATATTCTCATTTCCTCAAAGATACATTCATATTGTCTTGGAGAATACCTATGCGATATTATTACCCGACGCTCCCCCTTAATACCCCTACTTCTTATTGTAAGCAACCAGTGAAACGCATTTAATTTATAGCTGTACAAGGTTTTTTTGGCGCGTGGCCAAAATTGGAACTAATGCCGCCATCTTGTTTTCTCAATACATTTCACAAAAATGTTTAGCAACAGTCAACGTCAACGTCATTCGGGCGCCGAAAAATCCTTGTAGCAGTATAAAATCATCTAAAACCACTATTTCTAAATTGCATTTTTAATAAGTGTTCCGATTACGGAGCAGTGACTAGCTTTCTATCTGAGGGGCAATTCCCGTATTTTTAAGACCGTTCGCATTCTAATCTCAGTCTCAATCTGTCAAAATTACAATCAATTTACATACATTTTTGACAGGTTTTTGACATTGATTGTCGCTGAGATGAGATTGCGACTTGAATTTGAACGTTTTTTAAGTACGAGAATTGGCCTACTGATACAATTTGAGCTAAAACGCAAATAGTTTCGTTCAAATCGCTCCAGTGAGGTGATGATATTTTCTAGAATATTCGAATAAAAAGCCTAAAAGGCTGTACTGAAACTGTTTATTGCTTCTGACGAAAACGTACTGATTTTTAGATTCATTTTTATATCGATAAATAATCGAATAAAACCGTTCTAACAATTTGGAGTTTGTTTGCAGTGTAACCAAATCCACGCAGCAGTGTTTCGTCTCGGAGAAAGATCTTATCAAGTTTTAGTCTCTGTGAGATGTTGGAGATCAAAGCAAGATGATGCGATTGACCTTTAGTATGTGCCTCTAGACGATGTATGAAGCTTCAAGGGGCAATGCTGGCAACTCAGGGCGATCTATGGGACGATGAAGGCAATATAGGCAACTAGTGGCGTTTTTCCTATTGTATGAACCAAGACTGACCAGAAAGTTAGATTTCGATGGCATCCATCATTAGTTTAATCGTAATATTTTTAGAGCTTACGTATCTTATAG
The DNA here is from genome assembly GCA_937001585.2 of Brachylomia viminalis. Classification (NCBI taxonomy): domain Eukaryota; kingdom Metazoa; phylum Arthropoda; class Insecta; order Lepidoptera; family Noctuidae; genus Brachylomia; species Brachylomia viminalis. The sequence continues at coordinate 20,784,920 of OW443307.2, forward strand.
CGTTATCTCGCTCTGATTTTGCACATATGTAATATCTTTAGATGCCGACCCCTAAGTAATTGACATGTACTGTTGACAAAACAGATAAGAATACAGGCAACATATTAAAACACTTAGGACGAGATCTATATGTATTCCTTAGCAAGTGATTCGGCTTAGACACGTTCCCGTCTCTATCTTGCACATGTATTTTGACACTGGTGTGGCAGTAACAGTAGTAATGCTTAACCAAAGTAGGTCCTAAGTAACGTTTATATATCTCGGCCTGAGGCATCTTTCCCACCGTTCATACTAGTACAACGGTTGCACAGTTTATACACGATAATTTTTTGTCTGCATATTTAAAAGTTTTCTCTTATGTACAAAAATATTGCCCGTGGAATAGTCTTATTTATACTCACTAGAAGACAAGCGACAATCGCTCGACGTATTTATGGTGGGTACATGTGAAACGAATCTGATGAAACAAATTCGCCGTTGTTATGTGTACCCACCATTAAACATCGCGCGATATAGCGATAGCGGCCATATTCGCGTTAATGAGTTCCATGTCGTTGGATTTTTAGTAGATTGTAACAGTTTGCGCGTCGATTGCACCGTGTATGTTATCTAAGATTCTGAACTCAAGTATAATTTCTAGAATGACACCTACCGATTCGGATGATCCGTCTGACCTTACTACTTAAGTGATGGAGGGGCGAGCGTGAGGTACGTTTGCGTGTTGAAGTGCTTCTATGCAACGTGGTGGTACTCGATCATTGGCACAACATGTTGAAGAACGAGTTCGCGTACGCCATCGGTTTTACGTCTGGATGTGGCTGAAATTAAATGTTACGATTAATATAAATTAATATATTTGTTTAGGGGTAATCTGTAAAAGATTTGTATGCTAATCCGTGGCGAGACATGTAGATCACAACCCTATTATAAAGACCATTATTGTATAGTATTATTATCGCACGAAGCGACGCGCGCTTTGTTTGTGGTTACCAAGTGTAACAACACGTTGTGAATGTGTGTGTAATCGCAGGAGCTCTCGGTACCGTCAGAGACAATGGCGAAGTCGGAAATGTGCGTGTGTGTATTATGTGCTGACGCTACTCGTCTTCACGCACCTATTCACAGCGTGTTTGTACACTTGGTTACCACATGTAAAGCGCGCGTCGCTTCGTGAGATAAAAATACTGTACCTACCATGTTTAAATGCAAATATATATATTCTATTCTATTCTAAAAACATTCCCCGATGTCCTAATAGAAAGCTATTCAGGCGACCATCGTAAGTCGAACAACGTTCGCGCGAACTAGCGATGGCAGCGAAGTAGTTTATTTTTAGGCCAGCGCCTTCGAAGGAACTGGGGCCGTACTATGACGTGTTAATTCCATCATGGTTCCAGCGTGAAAGAGAGACGGAGCTATACATGACCGATAGCACTATCTCTTTTTCGCAACGGAATCATGATGGTGTTAACATGTCATAGTACGGCCCCAGGACTATCGGACATTAAGCCCATCAGCCTGTTAAAGGGGTTTATTTATAAATGTTGCTTATAGTAATGATTAGCGACTGTTTAACCGTACATTGTTGACGTTTACCTAAACGCCTCTTAACTTTAATCATCGTTTATAACTAAACCCCTTTAACAGGCTGAAATAGTACATTACTACAGGGGTACATTAGTACATTACTACCTATATAAAAAAAAACCTAATAGACATACATACTTTTCGTGTGATGTTTCTATTTTCAAGTGTGTTATGATGAAACATGTCTCGCATGGTATGAATTTGTCTCAAACATTAAGAGTACTACGTAAATGGCGCAGGAGTTCGTCGAACGTATACGCTGCGTTGACGTGACGCTAATGCCGCGTTATGACGACGCTATTTTCGATTAAATCACGTCTAAGTGACGTCATCAAACGCCAGATGTAAAGGAAAATCACCAGTGAGTAAAGCATTGTTTTATGAATCCTAACTTACCACAGCTTCATACGTCGTGAAGTTCGGTTTCAAGTCTTTACCGTTCATTGTGATGAAAGCACCGAGGTTACCCATAGTATCACTGTAAAATAAAAAACATTTATTTTTTAATTACCAGTAAAATCAAGTCATACTTAGAGTACATTATAATTTGCATTGGATACTTCATCAGATTGTAATCGTCTTAAGAAAGGTCTTTAAAGCAAGAGTAGGTACGTTCGTTATTATCCCCTTTATTTATAAACGTTGCTTAAAGTTAAGAGATCGCAACGTTTATAAATAAGCCCCAAGATTATTCAGCAGTGGTTGAGTCTTTCAAAATAGTGACAGCAATTAGTAATTACCAGACCGCGTTATCGCGGATGCTGCTGATACACTTTAGTCCGGAAGTGAGGAAAGTTTTTCACCTCTCCATACTAAAGTGTATCAGCTGATCGACCAGTTTGTATGGAAACGTAAAAGATTTTTCGTGTGTTATTAAAAATATTTTATTTATTTATTTATTCAGTTTGAGTGCAACGTAACTGAAATACGTGTACTTATAAAAATACTAAATAAATCTTTAAAATGTTTAATAAAATACGTAAAATTACTAGAGCGAGAAAGAAAAAAAAAAACAATGACATGATATTATAGTCTTCACATTCACAATATGTAGTTAAAATAAACTCATCTATGTCAATGTGTATACAAGGAGACAGGTTCATCGACGAGCAATTTTCCGAAGGTTATTAAAAAAAAAATGCCGATCCATACATTTTAACCGCGTAGTATGGAGGGTAGAGGTAAGGAGCACTATCTCTTATTGCGAGAAAGTTGAAAAAGTGTCCTAAACAGTATATAATAGTTCAAAAGCCCTCCAAAATGGCGCTAGCGTAGGCAAATGATGTGGTATGAATGTAGCAGTTATTAAGGGACTGAAGTATGCCGAGTTAGGAAATTAACAGATTGAAGTACGCCGCGTAGTTCACCGCCCACTGTTTGTCTCTGCATCACCCAAAGGTTGACTGGTAGAAAATGCCTATGGCATTAAGTCCGCCTCTGTACATTTGTGTGCTTAAAGTGTTAAATAAATAAGTATGCCGAGTTTGAAAATGTAATATTTTTTGTGACTAGAGTAGTTAGTGACAGTCCAGTATACCATACCTCAACAATTTACGGAGTCCAACATTATTTTGTAAACAAAACCTAAAATTATTGCTTTTAAAATTTTACCCGGTGGCTACTATAGCGCCACCCTTATGTAGCACATTTTGACGGACACTTTTCATACAGAGATAGTTCTCCTTGTCTCTACCCTCCATACCGTGTAGGTTTTGCACTTTTCTATGAAACAGCAGGTTGTAGAATCATGTGCTGAATTCACGATTACATTTTGCGCGTCGAAGTCCCTGCCTGTATAAAATCACCATGAAGAAAGATAAAAAGAGGACCATGTACATTGATGTCTCCAATGTCAGTAATCGTGTAGCTCAGCTCAGACCTAGAGGAGCTCAACGACTCGACGAACAATACCAAAGAAAGGACTTGTGGGTTATCATTAAAACTAACTGAGAAGGAAAACAGATATGACCCACATAGTCCTCACATTCAGTATAATTAAAATAGTAATATTATACTTCATAAAGTAAATATTCGTGTTATTTATTGTGTATATAATGTGTAAGCTGTAAACTGTGGTTACCTGTAATCGAGCGTGCATTACAGGATAACGTATTTACTATGCAAGTCTTATCATTGTAATAGATAATTGTAATGTATCTCGTTGGTAATGCTTAAATAAATAAAATATAAATTATACCGGTTGGCGCAGTTGGTAGCGACCCTGCCTTCTGAGCCGCTGGTTCCGGGTTCGATCCCCGGACAAGTCAAACATTTGTGTGCATGAACATGTCTGTTTGACCTGTGTCTGGGTGTGTATATGTATATAAGTATGTATATCAGTCATTAGGTTACCGTAGTACAGGCTCTGCCTAGTTCGGGACCTGAAGACCTTGTGTGGATGTTGTCCCATATTATTATTATTATGTTTATGGAATTATTTTCCTCGGCATAGCCGGATAGAACTGATGGCACGGGCCTAAGCCAAGTGTCCAGCAGTGGGGTTAAGTGTGGGAGTAATATTATAAGTAGCCTGTATGGCAGACGAAACTATATTTGAGTGGGAGTATTGGTGCAAGTTGTCCGACTCACACTGAAGAAATTTTCTAACTAGCCTGCATGTATTTAGAATCACTGCCTTCTGCAGCAGGTGGTAGGTGTTAGATGGCAGGTTGAGGGAACTAAGGGACTGATGAAGCTGTTTAGGAATTACTCCTGTCGTAGATAGCACTATGGGGACTATTGTGACTTTTTGAAGATGCCAAAGTCGGGTTATTTAGTCTTTTAGTTCGGTGTATTTGGATAATTTTTCAGCTATTGTAGTCTGTAAGTTATGCGTATTTGGCACGGCAATGTCAATAAAGAACGCAATTTTGTTTATTTTATTAATTAATGTGATGTCGGGTCTGTTAAAGTGAATTGTGCGATCTGTGAGTATAGCTTGGTCGAAGTACAGTTTTGTTGTGGGGTTCTCTAATACCGTTTCAGGGTTATATTTATAATAAGGTACTACGGTGTCTATAAGTTTGTATTTATGAGCTAGTTTTTGATGTATGACTTTGGCTACTTGATCATGTCGATGCTTGTAGTCTGTCTGGGCTATTGATTTGCAGGCACGAGTTATATGTTGAATTGTCTCTGGAGAAGTACTACACTTTCTACAAGTATCGGTTGTTAAATTCTTTATAATATATTTTCTGTAGTTTTTGGTCTCAATAACTTGGTCTTGAATTGCAAGCATGAACCCTTCAGTCTCCGGGAATAGTTCACCTCGATTTAACCACGTGTTCGACGCATCTTTGTCGACATTTATTTGGCATAAATCTTGGCGATGTCTCCCGTGTAGAGACTTCTGGGTCCACTCTTGACATTTGGTTTGGTCATCTATAATTTTCTCGTTTTTTTTGTTCTGTAGGGTCTTTTAAATTAAGAGGTGTAAAGTGCTTGTCGTTGTGTGCTATTAGTTTGTGGAGTGGGGAAGATTCAGTTTTGGCAAAGAAGTATTGCCTAAGAGTTGTGATCTGTCTGTTGTGTAAGTTTAGGATATCTATAAGTCCTCTGCCTCCTTCTTTTCTCGGTAACGTTAACCTTTGTATACAAGATCTTGGGTGATGTTTGCGAAATTTAGTCATTGTAGTGTTGATTTTCCGTTGTAAGTTTTTGAGGTCAGTTTTGGTCCAGTTTATTATCCCGAATGAATAGGTGAGCACAGGTATAGCAAAGGTGTTGATTGCTTTTATGGTGTTTCGTGAATAGAGCTGTGTTTTTAGTATTGTATTAAGTCTGTGTTGAAATTGTTGTTTCAGATTTTGTTTAGTATCTTTATAGTGTATCTGACGGGATTGATTATAACCTAAGTATTTATAAGTGTCTAGTTCATCCAATGGCTCTATTCGTTCTCCTGTACCTAACGTGTATTGGTGTTGGTAGTTCTGTCCTGCTCTAACTGAATTTATTTTGCATTTATCTATGCCGAACTCCATTTTAATGTCATTTATTTTGCATTTATCTATGCCGAACTCCATTTTATTATTATTAGTACTTATTTAATATTGGTATTTTAATTAGGCATGGGCCGAAAATGGGTTTTACCGAATATTAACATTCGGCCGAATGTTCGGTAAACCTTTTACCGAATCGAATATTCCGCATTTTTGATACCCTTACGTAAACAATACAGGTCTCTAAGTAGAAAGAAACTAGAAATATGATTCATCATCTGCTGAAATGTTGATAACCATGAAACTCTTTCGTACAATAAATATTGATAAAAACAAAAAACTTGCTTAATTTCTTACAATATCGACCTGGTTTTAGTATATTGTTATATTATACGGAGTTCACTGTAGCTTAAACCCAAAACAGCTGTGCATACTTATATTTTGTTTTTAATACCCATTTTGTTTAACTGTTACTGGAAATAAAGCTACAGTGTCAACAAAAACATAAACCTGCACTGTAAATTACTTAACCACAGAAAAATAACACATTTAACACTCGACTCATGATCAACCATACACGGCTTAATACAGTACAAATTCTCGAGTACTACTTTATTCGGTGATTTAGCCGAGTATTCGGTATAAATACGGTATTCGGCATAATCGGCAGGTTTACCGAATAACCTGCCGATTATGCCGAATACCGTATTTAAAACGAATATTCGGCCCATCCCTGATTTTAATATTGCTTTACTTTTTCTTTCCCCGCGTCACATGCACATAAACGCACTGAATGCACGGCAGCAGTCGGGGAGTATAGTAAAACTATTAAAAAAAAACCTCGGACCACGCACAGTGATGGGTTCCGTAGTCGGGATGAATATATAAGCATGTATTTTACTGGTCGCAAAAATAAGTTTGTATTTCATAGTATTTCTCGAAATAATTATTAAGAACAAAGTTATTTCTGCGGTAAAATGGTTGTGTGTCACATCCGGACGGACTGACAGACGGACATTATAAGGGTTCCGTTTTTGCTATTCGGCTACTGAACCATAAAAAACAAAAGAACATACCAGTAGTTAGGCGCCGAGAACACCGTAATGCACTTCCCGTCGTGAGCGACTTCGTAGCCGTCGTTCTTGACCTCGTGGCTACGGATGACGTAATCAAGTCCATTACGTTGCAGGAACGTGTTGGTGACGTCGGGGCCGAACTGACAGCCCACGCCTCGCTTCGAGGGCGCGCGGCCTATCATCGGCTGAGGATCCGACCATAAGAGCTCGCACATTATACCTGAGGATAGAAAAAAACGGGTACAGGTAAACAAGAAGTAGGTACCACAGCAAAAAACTGAAATATGAAAACTTTTTCACAAAAAAAAAAACCACCGACTTCCAAAATAAACACTACAAAGTAAAAAGTAACAATTTCGGAAGTCGATGGCAAAAAACGAAAATACAAAACCAAAGACACCGATTTCCGAAATAAGTTATTTTTCACTCTGTAGTGTTTCTTTTTGAAGTCCGTGGTTTTTATCGCGATTTCAGGTTTGGTCCCATAGTACAACTTGTTCAAAATAATGAGTACAATGGTTTAGGTTCAACAAAAACTTAGGTTGTATAAATGATAAAATTGATAAATGATTTTATTTCTGTAAGTAGGTTTGGACAAACACTTTTACACGTCAATCATATTTTAAAAACTAGATGAGGTCGGCGTTTCCTATCGGACTACTCTGAGGAGAAAGGCCGAAACAAACTCAGAGGTCAGTCTCTTTTAAAATCCAGACATAATCTTGGTCAGATCATGTGAAGACTATGTAGATTAGTGTCTGAAATGGCCTTCTGAGGAAAAACCACACAGATTGAGTGGACCTGTCCAGTCAGTGCATGCACGTGTCAGTAATCGTGCGGCTCAACTTAGAGCTTCATTAATATACTTGTATATCTCTCACCATCTTCAGGCGGCTGCTTGTTTCTATCCACCTTCCTTATATCGTCGAGCGTGATGTCATCCTTGGAGAAGAGTCCGCCATGCATCACCATCACCCGTCCATTGATGCAGTGGGCCAGGGGCAACCAGTTGTACACCTCAGTGAACAGGTCGGCCATTTGAGAGGTATACTTAGAGGAAACCTCTCCTCGGAAGCCGTACATGCGGTTCATGTCGAGGGTCTCGTGGTTTCCTGGATGATAAGAAGAATAGTTCTGGTTTGGTCGTCGGCAAGCAATTTCTGTGGTAGATGCTTGGGTGTGGTATGAACAGCAGTCCACAATACACCAATTTTTATCAAAAAATTAATCAGTTATTCAAATTAGGCTGAGAATCAGCACTTTTTGAATGTCTTATTGATCCACAGATGAAGAATTTCGATACTAATCCTAACTAATTATTATATACGAAAGTGAGTTTCTTTGTTTGTGACGCTTTCACGCTAAAACGGCTGAACGGATTTGGATGAAATTTGGCACATGGATAGACCATGACCTGGGTTAGGACATAGGCTACTTATCATCCTGGTTCGCAGACAAAATCACGGGCAACGGATAGTAATTATATAAGTACTTCACTGCTACATATTTCTACAAAATACTCATTTAAAATAACTGTTTAAAAAGTACTAAAATTATTATTTTATAAATTATATAAAAAAATATTTATATTGTTGAGCCTCATTTAAAGTCAAAACTTAAAATAATTTTAAGTTGCCAATGTTACATGACAGAACTCACCTCTGGACATGTAGAAATGGTCAGGGAACAATAGTTTAAAACTAAAAAGTGTAAAAATGCATTCCACACTGAATGATCCTCGGTCCACAAAGTCTCCGTTGAAAAGGTAAGGATTGGTCTCTGATGGCAGGCCGTTCAGCTTGAAAATGTTCATTAGGTCATAGTACTGGCCGTGGATGTCCCCACAAACTGTGAACTTGGCCTCGTCGGGCACTTTGATGTCGATTAAAGATGACTGTTTCTGCAGGTAGGCTTTTACGTCGATGAGTATCTGGTGGTAGAGAATTAAGATTCATTTATTATTAACTAGTGAACTGGACCAGCTTAGCGTGTGTGCTACTACTGATTCGGCGACATGTCAAAACATTGAGATTTCTGTCCCATATCTAAGTAAAATATTTTTGTGCTGTACACATAAACCTTCCAGAATTAATTTTCTTTTATTAAATTATGCTGAAAATAGTAAGTATTAAAATCAATAAATTGTGTAGTTTAGAATTATTAAGGGAGCATACACACGAACACGCAAAGCGACTTTATTTATTTAACCAATTTCCTTGACAATTCAAAAGTGCCTGTAATTGGTTTATTTGAAATAAATGCTTTGAGTTTGAATTTAACACTTTAAGCACACAAATGTACTGAGGCGGACTTATGCCATAGGCATTTTCTTGGTAAGACTGGTTGTCAGACTTTCGGGCTCGTGACGACCCGTAACGACTGTCAAAGATCGACGAATGGCAGCCGGGACCAACGGCTTAACATGCTTGCCGAGACACGGAGGGGTCTTAGTGAGTAAAGATGGTCACCCATCCGCGGAGCAACAGCGGCAAGCGTAGCTTAGCCTGATCGAGCCGTGCGGCTGTTATTACTAAGCCCCTCGATCACATTATGTATGTATTACAATTAAATGCTGTTTTGGTTGCAGGTATAAAACATGGGCGGTATTGTAGCGCAGCTCGGGAGAGGCCAATTCCCAGCAGTGGACTACGATAGGCTGAATTGATTGATTAAACATTAACGGTGGTCTAATAACACTGGCTAACTAGTTTAGTTATGTTTACCTTATAGGCATATTTCTTATGTAATTTCTTCTGTTGTTTGTAAAACTCCATCAATTCAGTGACGAAGTTGAGGGTAACCATCCCATCTTCGAGTGCCGGGCCGACATATTCGTCTTCGATGGCTGTCAACAAAAATAAATGTTAAAAACATTACCGTCCTTTTGGGCTCCGTCGCAGACAGGTAATAATTGTTACATAAATCGAGATGGATTGTTGAAATTATTTTCACTGGTTTTCGTTATTACCAGCTGCAGTCTGAAAAAACTTTCTAATGAACATGGATCATGTTGTGTCTCTTTACATACCACTTGAATAAATGATTTACAGACACAAAAAAGCAGCAGTTTTATCAATTATTATTATTTAAGTACTAATGATTTTGATCGTGAACCATTTCGCCGAGAAAACGGATAAATGATCACAGTATGTTATTTGAATACGGGGAATGCACGCCTTTCTTCTTGACATAAATCTTATTGAACCGTGAGACAAACAACTATGCCAAGATAAACAAATGAAATTAGGTGACGATGTATCAGTCTTTGCTAAACGTGATTATCCGAAGGAATTAATTTTGTTATCACAATAACAATTTGATATAATCGGGCAATAACAAGATATGTGATTTGTGTCACAGAGACTAAGTATGACATTTGCTTAGCAGCTAATTTACTTGATAATGTTATAAACTATTGATCATCTGTCTACTAGCCTTTCCCCACTATGTTGGGGTCGGCTTCTAGTCTAACCGAATGCAGCTGAATACCAGTATTTACATGGAGCGACTGCCTCCATAACCCAGATACTGGGTAACATGGTACCCCCTTGGTAAGACTGGTTGTCACAACTTAGGGCTTCTGGCTACCCGTAAGGACGTTTTTCCACCGCCACTGTCAACGGGACGTCAACGAGATAGAGATGCGAAGTAGCGTAGTAAGTACATACATTTACTATGGCCGCGTGTCCACCGCACACCACCACACCACGTTAAGTTCGGTTAGAATAATCTCGTTTCTCGTTTTATTTATTTAGGATCTCCAACAAAAGATATACACAATACATTACACATTAACAGAGGGCAAAGTATCATGTATCATAATGAAATGTACAAAATAAATCTTTTATTTTTACGAATTTTTTACACTTTGAAAATACAATTTTCTATGTTGATCGATCGATTGATGTTTACCTCCAAATCATCCGCTAAAAGTACAAAGGTGATCGCGGACTGCCACAAAGATAAATAAAAACGTAAAAATGTTTAGTCAATATACGACCTAATATAGGGCAAGATTTACAGTTCGCGCTTTGAAATTTCTTTGCTTAGAAGTTAAGTAAGCGACAAATATGAACATTAACTGTTTAAAATTAACGTTCATATTCGTATGCGACGCTTGCTCAGATTCGCTTTTACGAATATGAACATTATGACCGTGAAAATAAGGTTCATATTCGTATGTAACGCTCAGTGCACTCTATGAATCTTGCCCATAGAGCTGCAATTATCAAAGTAAAAAAAATTAAATTTCGCCGACTACCTTAGCGCATATTTGCCTAATTAATAGTAAAAGCAAAAACAATAATCCCAGATGAAAATGACCTCAAGAAAACAAAGGAAAATGTTGAGCTGGTCTCAAACCAACATAATTTTATAAGCATTAGCCCTTATCAAAGTGAGATTTGATACAATTCTTTAATTTTTTTTCAGTTTCGTCTTGTTTGGTAGAGTTGGTTTCATACTAAAAGTTTTTTTTTTATACATACATAAAATATTAACGCTCTGCTTAGTGCCGAGAGTCGAAAATTCCGTCCACGATACAATTCCGCAGCGATATTTTTACGTCGGTGCGATCGTGGGTTTATATTAAAGTCCTCCAGACAGTATTTCGGCCAAAGCTGGCTGTTATTAAGCAATTCCTAATGGAAAAACCCAATAACACTTTGCCCAACCTGGAAATTGAACCCAGGACCCCACGCTCAGCAGTTGCGCTTGCGACCACGAGACCAACAGGCAGTACCAATACTCGACTCGGTTACAAATACTTACTCATGGCCTCTAAGTTGATGGAATCAGCTATGTTGACCTCCTTCTTATCAACAGAGATTGCCTTCTCAAAGGCTATTTTCTTAACTATCTTATTACATTCAGTATACTTCATTTTTGCATCTTGGTCACTTGGCCTAACTTTGGTTACCTGTAAAAAGGAGTACTCTTTAAAACTCTGCACTTATCTTCTTTTTTAAATGCTTTTTTGAAATAAATACATCAACAAGAACACTGGTTTCTTTTCTATTTCTCCGGTTCAAGCACATCTACTCACATACAGAGAAACATAATAAAACATCATACTGTCTCTGTCAAAGACAGTTAGAACGACAGACAGACAGACACACATTATGTTATGATATGATGAAGAGATGATGTTAAGACAAACAAAATATTTTCACAAAAAGTGTAAGTAAAAACATCATTCTGCAAAGTAGGCATGATCACCATAAATGGAAGAAAGGGTTAGGGTGGAAGAAGGGCCCTAAGGTTAAGGATCTTCAGAGATCTACGTTTTGGAACAGGCAACTAGCTTCAACTTTCTGACTAGCTGACTGACCCCTTCACAATTCAAAAGTTTTACAGAAATAAATACTTTTGAGTTACTAGAGCTATATTTGTGTGAGTGAGTTGTCTTAGCGGTACGTGAGAAGTGTCAAAAGGTTTTAAAAATATTTTGAGAGCTGCAAAGTACATGAACATACAGCAGGTACCCGGCTGTGGGTATGACACATGGATGTTCAGACAAAGTTTGGCTAAGCAGTGTGTTGTATCTACCACCCATACATGTAACGGTCTATTAAAAACTCCATGTGCCTTATCAAGGGTGGCATAGTTTTTGTGAAATAAACTTTTAAGCAGTCAGACACACATTATGTATTATTCAATACAGTGATTTCATTTACTATGCAAATTACAGTAGGCCATCATTCTTTAAGCCAGTCTTAGTTGGACTTTGCAGGGGAAGGACGGACATTCTCTACAAGGATTACAGCTGCTTTTATGTGCTTTACGGCTGTCAATTAAAATGAGTGAAACAAAGAGTTTACTGTACTGGAATCCCTCAAAGATCCAATAGTACCGGTTGACTTCTAATAAACTATTCACACAATTAACATTACTATTACTGATCTCAAATTTTGAATCAATGATTAATCAAGGTATATTTAAATACTTACATATTCGAAATCCTTAAGTGCTAGTTTGTACTTTCCTAGGGACATGTAAGCCGCCGCCCGTCTGTAATAGGCCTTCGTATACGACCTGTCCAGGTCTATTGACTTCGACGCGTCGGTCAGGGCATAACCAAAGTTTTCCAGCCTTAGGTTAGCTATACTTCTATTCGCGAAGAACACCGCATTCTTCGGATTCTTGTCTATTGCTTTCGAGTACAACTCGATAGCATTATTGTAACTCTGTTCTGAAATTTGAGGTTATGTCAGTAAAATTTTGTTCTATTCCTGTCACGATCAATAAGCTATAAATATCACTCATACATCGTAATTTCGGCTAATTGGCACAAAAGTGTTGTTTCTATTAAGTAATTAGGAAAACTTACTTTTGAAATATTCATTAGCTTCGTTTTTCAGTTTATCCGCTGCCTCTATGTCCTCCTGGGAGATAGGCCCAGTAATTTCTTCGTTACTAGCCATAGTTTAGTGTAACAATGTTGATATTCTTAAAGCGTTTTTAAAGAGAAATAATGGCTTAATCATAAGAAATGTGATTTTCTCACATACATTTACATGTTATCCGCAATTCATGAAAAATTAATTGACACTGACAGATTGTTGAATGAATTCCTGAATGAATTTGTCATGTGAATGAATGAAGTGCACTATAAATGAACATGAACATCGGTCTACCAAAAAGTTTTACGATTTTTCGTTTCGTAAAAAACAACGTTGTGGTGCTAGATCAACAAACTGACTATAAAAAAATATGCGATACAAATTAGGTAAGTTACTTATAAGAAAATATTATTTTGTTTTAATGTTTTTATTAATGATGGCCTGGTTAAGGCATAGACAATTAAAAAGAAAAATGGGCTATCGTCAAACTCAAAATTAATCTTGTCTATGATTTTTCTTTTGCCGCTAAATTCAAAGTAAAAGTGGCTGCAAGAAAATTGTTTTCACTTAATTTTAGTATTGCGACTCCCCCAACAACGTTGTATGAATATGGAAACCCCTTCAAATATTTTGTCTGAATTCGCCCTTACACTTTAATGACCCTAATGTGCATTGTACAAGTCGGTGCGTGTGTTGGAATTACATTAAATTAAAACAAATGAAAAGCGTTTGTTTAAAAATATACAATATTATGTAAGTATACAAACCCTATTTCTGATGTTCACAGAGGCAATGGTGACCGTGAGAGTTTACGGCGGAAAAAAAAAGGAAGAACCTGACATGGGAAGCCGTGGTAAGTTCTCTAGACTTAACATGATTTAGTTTCGTAGCGTACGTTTTCCTTATGTTTTTCTAGCTAATAGACAATTAGCCCTGGTCCGTCCCCTGGGTTAAAAGTACTTATCTCCTTATAAAATTTCATCCGAAGTCGGTCCAGCCTTTGTTTTGTTTTAAGTAAGTAAATTTATTTCATATGCATTTAGTAATAAGCTGTTATTTTGATATTAAAAACAGACTCTTCAATTTATTTTATTACTTTATATATTACGTCTTTTAGGCATGGAATTTAATACTTACTCAGGAGAGGTAGGTACATACTACACTGTCCATGTAGGCATGCACACTTCGGCTCTTGTCGCTAGATAGTGCTCGGTTCTCGATGGGTGGTCCACAACCCACCGCCTCGCGCCGCATCGCACGCCCGGTTTCGCTTAGCGTTATGCCTTTTTCTTTGCGCGGCTCCTAATGGTCGTAGCGTGATGTTAAATAGCCTATAACCTTCCTTAAGAATTGGGCTATCGAATACAAAAATATTTTTTCAAATCTGACTGGTAGTTCCAGAGATTAGCGCGTTCAAACAAACAAACAGACGAAATCTTCAGCTTTATTATTAATAAGATTATTAGTAGATATAGATAACGTATGTGTTGTGAATACCTAATGAGTGAACCTCCCTAGACCATAGATAAAAGTAGATTAATCCCCAGGGATGAAAACACAGGCAGGACCGAGTTTTAAATGGAGATGGCAAATACTTAAGCCATTTATTTATTTGCATAATGCTTATAATAATATGCGCAGTTAGTAATCTAGCACTTTAGCTCTTCTTCCGAGAGAGACTCTATACTAGTTATGCTAGTTTATCGTCCGTACCTACTACAAAATATAACTCAAAATAAAAACCACGATTCAGATAATTAAACAATTACTTGCGATTTTAATGTAATTGTAGTTATTAAAACCTTAATAATCACTTACTTACTACCTACTTACTAAATGTTTTGTCTAATTTACGAATGAATTCTTATTTTTTTTCGTTCCGCTTATTTTATCATAGAACCTCACAGAAGTGAGGTTAAATTAAACAATCAGCGCTTAATTAATTAAATGAATATCTGTTTCAAATATATTCATATTCATATTTATTTGCATTCCATAATGTTTAAGAGATGTTACAATGGCTTAAAGCTAAGGTACAGTTATGGAACCTGTAGGGCACAGCAAAAAGTATAGGTAATTTTTAAAATAAAAATTAAATTCAAAACATAAATTAACATTAGGCAATTTTTAAACTAATTTATGTTATCAACATTAAATAAGTAAATAATAATAATATGATACAACATCCACACAAGGTCTTCAGGTCCCGAACTAGGCAGAGCCTGTACTACGGTAACCTGATGACTGATATACATACTTATATACATATACACACCCAGACACAGGTCAAACAGACATGTTCATGCACACAAATGTTTGACTTGTCCGGGGATCGAACCCGGGACCAGCGGCTCAGAAGGCAGGGTCGCTACCAACTGCGCCAACCGGTCAGTCACATGTAACATTTTATTTTATTGAGATCAGTCTGTTATAGTTTTAGGTACATTTAATTATTTGGTAAGGTCAATTAAACATATATCTATCTTATTATAATATTTCTCTATGTATGTATGAATGTCTATGTCTATACTACTAACTGTGTGTGGTGTCTGTGTTCAATAGATTTTTTTTGTCATGTATGTATTCGTTTATCGTGTAGTAAGCTTTTTTAATTAATATTTGCTTGAGTTTATTTATAAATGTCGTATCGCTAGTTTCATCCTTTATTGCATCTGGTAGTTTATTAAATATTTTTATGGACATTACGTAGGGGCTATTGGAGTGTAGTTTCATGCGCGAGGAGGGTAACATTAACATATTTTTGTATCTGATAGATCGGTCAGTATGTTTATCGCCGCGGGTTGTAAAAAAGTTCATGTGTTTCCTGACGAATTTGCATACTTCCAGGATATAGATGGTAAAGTGAGTATTTTGTGTTTTATAAAATAGGGTTTACAGCTGTCGGTCTGCTCGATATTGACTATGATCCGAGTTAATTTCTTCTGGAGAATGAAAAGCGTAGGCGCATCTGTGCTATTTCCCCACATCATAATGCCATAGCTGAGCCATGCATGAGCGTAAGCGTAATATGTAGTAAGTGCAGTTTGCAAGTCGGTAGTTTTTTTGACTTCTCGAAGTGCGTAAGTGAATTTTGCGAGTTTTGATCGTACTTTTGTTATATGGGGCTTCCACGAAATGTGTGTGTCTATTGTTAGTCCTAATAGTGTAAAGTCGTTAACTACTTCAAAGTTTGTGCCGTTTGTTGTGAAATTAACTAGTAATGGGGATTTTTGCTGAGGGTAGAAAGTCATTATTTTAGTTTTTTTATAATTAATCTCAAGGTTGTGATCATCCATCCATTTTTTTGTTTTATTTAATATTTGGTTTAGTTGTTCGTTAATGGTACTATCTATTAGTTTGGCATGTAGTTAGCAGAGATATATCGTCTGCGAATAGCACACATGGTTCTTTCATGATTTTGGGAAGGTCATTGATGTAGATGATGAATAGGAGACATCCAATAACGCTGCCTTGGGGGATTGATGCATTTATAATCTTCTTTTCGGACCTTACTTTAATTATTTGGTTTTGGTCGTAGTTAAAATGTTCTATTTCCACATATTGCTCCCTATTTTTTAAGTAGGATGCAAACCACTTATGTGTGGTACCACGAATCCCTATACCGTATAGTTTATCTAATAAAATTTTAAACTGCACTTTATCATATGCCTTTGTCGGGTCCCCTATGTTGTTTCGAACGCCGCTGTTGCGACACACGCTGTTGCGAATTATTTTTCCACTGCCTCACAGGTTCGAAAGCTCATGGACTCGAATGAAGTAGTCGCGAAAGACGCTGTTTCGAAAAACATTTTCACTGCCTCATACGCTCGAATGCTTGTGATTTCGATTTATTTAGTCATAAAGTGTACAGAAAAATATTTAAGCAGTAATTAAATAAAATCAACAAATTCGGTGTCAACATCAACATTTAATATTATTATTAACGTACTGTTTTACGTTTGTTGTTTACATCGTACATCAAACATTATTTACCTATTCGTGAGTCTCGCGTCCTATACCTATTTATAGGTTTTATAATTGCGCAGTTTTGCTTCCCATTCCTGCCTAGATAATAATAATGCATAGAATAAACGCAACGCATTCAGTTTCATCGATTTCAATAAAAAACCAAACGCAATCATTTCAAAATGTGAGTGTAGGTGGCCACCACAAAGTATATGTATTTTCTAAATACGATTTTAGATGTACCCACGAATAGGTTTTTTTTTGCAATATCTTATTCCAACGTAAAGTGTGATGTAGAAAACATTGAAAGATGAGCGTTAATAGTTTTATTCGTCCTGTGACTACTCGATATGGAAAAAGTAATCTAATTATAGATGGATATATTATGTCTCACAATAAAACTGTAAAAAACGTACATTATTGGTGTTGCGTGAATAAAAATGCCGCTGTAAACTGTCGAAGTACTGTTAGTAGCCGAATAGTTAGTGAAGAACATTTTATAATCAAGGAAATGTCCAGTCACAATCATGCTCCTGAACCAGGTATGTAGATTATTTTTTTCGTATATATATAAACGTATATAACCTCAACGAATTTATTTTTTTATTTTTTTTTTATTTTGTAATTTGCAGATCGCGTTGACGAATTGAATTTAAGGGAAAATATAAAAAAATCTGCCGTTCAGAGCAATGACTCACCAGGTAAAATAATTCGTGAAAACTTATCTTCGTTGCCTTCATGTAGCACAACTTCGATACCTAACAAGAATGCTCTGCGGCAAATCATACAAAGAGCTAGAAAGAAGAATATGCCTAAAGAACCAACATGTGCTAGTGAAATAAACATACCGGATGATTTAAAGAAAATAAATGGAGTAAAATTTTTGGCTCGCAACCATGAATATGGGAATAACCAACGCCTGTTGTTATTCACCACCGAATCGAATCTGCGGAGGTTAAGTGAATCAGAAATGTGGTTTGTCGATGGTACCTTTCAAACCTGCCCTACAATATTCACTCAGCTTTTTTCTATTCACTGCATAGTAGGAACTCGTGATTGCAGACGCATAGTTCCATTAGTGTACGGGTTTCTAGATAAAAAATCAGAAGAATCATATATTGTTTTTTTTTCTCAACTGAAAGAATATTCTGCTGAATTTAACATTGAGTTGAATCCAGGGCAAATCATGTCGGATTTTGAACAAGCTATAAACGCTATTCGAATCGAATTTCCAAACACAATTCAAAGTGCTTGTTTGTTTCACTTAGGTCAAAGTATATGGAGAAAAATTCAAGCTTGTGGTTTAAGTGCACGTTATGGTGCAGATAGTAATTTTGCGGTACAAATGCGATGCTATATAGCGTTTGACTATCTACCTGCGGAAGATATACCAAATATCTTCAGACAATTTAAACATACTCTCTTCCCAGAAGAAGCCGAAGAAGTTACTAATTATTTTGAAGAGTACTATGTTTTAGGACGACTGATAAGCCGCAACATAGATGACAAAATTCAAGTTTTACGCTTACAACCACTTTTTCCACCGAGCCTATGGTCTATAGAAAGAAATAACCACTTGTTCCTTCCACGTACTCAAAACAGTGTAGAAGCCTGGCATCGCCGCTGGAATTCATTGTTAGAAAATAAGAGACTTGGACTGTATGGATGTATACGAAAACTTATCGAGGAGCAAAGTGTCACGGAACAAAAAATCGAGAAGATTTTGGGTAATTTACCTCAGACACCACCAAAAAAAAAACAAAGAGTTGCAGAGAATGCTATTTCAGCAATTTTGAAAAAAAAAAGTACAATAGGCACGCCTGAATTTATAAGAGCTTTAGCGTTAAGTACTCGTATATACTAACTAATACTAACACATGTGCAATTGATTAATTTCTGAAAAATACCACTAATAATTAATACCACTTAGGTACCTAGACAATTTTTTATAAAGATCAGTCTTAGATTTTGTGTTCAGTACTCATAGAAAAAAATGTACAGTTGAGGTACTAATATTTTTGATTGTTACTTTGTTAATAATAATATTAAATGATGATGTTGACACCGAATTTGTTGATTTTATTTAATTACTGCTTAAATACTTTTCTGTACACTTTATGACTAAATAAATCGAAATCACAAGCATTCGAGCGTATGAGGCAGTGAAAATGTTTTTCGAAACAGCGTCTTTCGCGACTACTTCATTCGAGTCCATGAGCTTTCGAACCTGTGAGGCAGTGGAAAAATAATTCGCAACAGCGTGTGTCGCAACAGCGGCGTTCGAAACAACATAGGGGACCCGCCTTTGTCATGTCTAAAAGTATGCCAACCGCATATTTTTTATCATTTATTATATCAATAACTTCTTGCATATATTTATAGACAGCCAGGGTTGTTGATCGATGTTTACGAAACCCGTTTTGACCGTCGTCAAAGATTTGATATCTTTCGCAAAAACTGTACACACGGTCACACATAGCCTTTTCGAAAATTTTTGAAGCCGTAAGTAGAAGAGCTATGGGTTTTCGAGTTTTTCTTAAATAATGGTTTTATAATAGCTTTTTTAAGTTGATCAGGAAAAGTACCTTCATCAAAGGACTGATTTATCAAAACACAAAAGGGTTCAGCAAGTTCATCTGCACATTGTCTGATCAGAGATGGGGGTAGTTCATCTATTCCGTGACTGTTTTTATTTTTTAGATTTTGTATGATTCTATGCGTTTCTTGACAGTCTAAAGGTCTAAGAAATAGAGTATTTTCAGAAGGATTAATTACTGGCTGGCCTTTGGCTTCACAGCCGGTCTCTTCGCCAATTGATGCAAAAAAGTTATTGAAGTTTTTTACTATTTGTTTTGGATCTGATACTAAAGTATTATTTATCTGTAATATATAATATAATATGTAATATATATAGGAAAAATAATATATAAATAATAAATAATAATATAATATATATAAAAATAATATGTAATATATAATATATATAGGATGCCTTCAAACCGATTCTTACTAAAGTAATTATTTAATCATAATAATTATATCTAACATCTAACAGTGAAATGTTGCGCACTTAATAACTTACAATAATTTGTCTTCACAAATAAACTTTCACCATTTTCTGCAAAAACCCACTTAGCGAATAGGTAGGTACATGCGAACCCAAATTTCCAATATATTCTCAATGGCATATCGACTCTCATAGCATTAACAAAAATAAAAACGTTTAATGAATGAAGAATGCCTAACCGATATTTAATCTAACGCCCAAAAATACAACTAAGCTGCTTTCAGTAGAAACACAGGTAGGTTCGGAACTTCGGACGCCGGGTGCAAGCGATAATGGTCGGTCGGAACAGTCCGTGCACAGAACACCTTATAATAGTCCGTGACTTTACAATAAATATAGGCATACATACGAACACACAGACACACATGCACACACATACCTCAATGAATTCACACACAGAATACGAAACCTTGAAACAGATTATAATATAACATGCACTACCAATACTGGTCTACATAATTACGGCATGTGCCACTACCGTAAACCTGAATGAATGTGAATTGGAACAATTATCGGAAAAAAATACGGAAAAGTAAAGGACTATACCCACTCTGATTTTTGTATAGTTTATGTAGGTGAAGAAGACTTTCATTAAACCCGTAATTATATACAATTAGTGATATTCTTATGAGAAAAATTGATAACACTAACATGTTTACCAACTTTCAAATATATGGAAAACACTATCATTATTTTTAACAGCCGCATTGAAAACTTTAAAAATCTTCTGTACCTGGATACACTTACACACAGCTATGCACACATCTTAGACTCCAACGTAAATCTGCCCTACAGTTATGATACATATAACTTACGGTATAAAACCTTAAACAAACATGGCCTAAAAATCATTGTCTCGGATTTGCAAAACCTAAATAGTGCCATGTGCAACCTGAAAATTACGCACTCAGAAGTTGACTACTCCATTCTAAATCAGAATAAAATCTCTGCAAACTCAGAACCAATATACTCTCAGTTTTTTTTTTAACTTTCTTAACCTATTTCATCAAAATATAGCAGAATTAATTAACAAATCAGATACACTTTTAGTTAAATTAGATGAATTATTCCATTAAGGAACCATAATAGTCATTATTTGTATAACAGAGCACTTTATATGAATATAAATCTGTCTGCTGGCTATGAATATTTAGTTCAAATACCGAAATTTAAAAGAGCGGCAATTTTTTCAAGGAATACAAATAGAGGAGGAACGTGTGTCTGTCAGAAATGGACTACAGTATAAAGAATTACCGGATATAGCTAAACAATCAGTTTCGGGTACCTATGTTTGAATGTTGTGCAGTGGAGCTATTGTCGTTTTACTATCATAATAATTTGCATATATAGGATACTTACCCAAACATAACTTGTCAGTTTTTTACGAAAAATTAGATACTAAACTACCAAAACTTAGTCTAAACTCAAATAAACAAAATATAATAACTAGTGATTTTAATATTGATGTACTTAAAAGAAAGAAAACTAGAACTTGAACATTTTCTTCTACAATTCAAACCGAAACTAGCACTTTACAACCCCACTAGACTGAGTAGTAAGAGTTGCATCGATAACTTTGCTCACAATTATCACAAAGAATGCAAGCCAAACTTGTTGATTTTGGTCTCTCTGATCACACGACTCAAGTGCTTACAGTGCCTATTGAAAAAACATGTAAATTAACCCATTGGAAATTCAAAACGCAAGATATCTCTACGGACAACCTAATGACATTTAAAGCTCATCTTGAATGCTTATCTTTCTCGCCAGTATATAATGCTAAAGAGGCCCATGAGTCCTATGATAGGTTCATGGATGATTTCTTAGTGCTCTATAGACTTTGCTTTCCGAAAAAAAAAGTAACCATAAAGACAAATAGGAAAAGTAAATGGTTATCTCGTGGGATAAAAATCTGCAGTAGGAAACAAAGAAAACTACTTTGGAATTATAGGTGCAATGCTGACATATTAGGTTGGGGAAAAAGTCTTTTCGCATTATAGTATGTATGAACTTGTAATAAAATCTCTTTGGCTATACTATTTGTATCTGGCTGGTTTTGGTATCATTGAAAGTTTAAATTTTAAAGAACATAATTCCAAATTCAAATTAGGAAAATGTGTGATTTTCATTTGTTTTTCGTACCGTCAAGATGAGTGAATCTAATGAAGAAATTCGATACATTTTAAAATTTTACTATAAATCAGGTAAAAATGCAAAGCAAGCCGCGAAAAAAAATTGCGATGTTTATGGACCTAGTGCAGTGTCTATGAGAGTAGCACAAATTTGGTTTAAGCGTTTTCAATCCGGAAATTTTGATGTCAAAGATGCACGTCGCTCTGGTCGCCCTATTACAGATAAAATGGATGCCATTTTTGAAAAAGTGGAGCAAGATCGGCATGTCAGTAGTTACGACGTAGCTGAAGAACTGGGAATTGACCACAAAACAGTTTTGGCGCATTTGAAAAAATCTGGGTACACAAAAAAGCTCGATATTTGGGTACCTCACGAGCTCACTGAAAGAAACCTAATGAACCGTGTACTGATTTGTGATTCTTTATTACGTCGTAATGAAACCGAACCATTTTTGAAGAAGCTGATAACTGGTGATGAAAAGTGGATCACGTACGACAAGAACGTGCGAAAACGGTCGTGGTCAAAAGCCGGTCAGGCTTCACAGACTGTGGCGAAACCCGGGTTAACTCGCAACAAGGTGATGCTGTGTGTGTGGTGGGATTGGAAGGGCATTATTGATTATGAGCTGTTACCACCAGGCAGGACCATCGATTCTGAACTTTACTGCGAACAACTGATGAGATTAAAGCAAGAATTTGAGAGAAAGCGGCCGGAATTAATCAACAGAAGCGGTGTGGTTTTTCATCATGATAACGCTAGACCTCACACATCTATAGCCACTCAGCAAAAATTAAGAGAGTTTGGCTGGGAGGTGTTAATGCATCCGCCGTATAGTCCTGACCTTGCCCCTTCAGATTTCCACCTGTTTCGGTCTCTTCAGAATTCTTTAGGCAGTGTCAGGATAACATCACGAGAGGACTGCCAAAACCACTTGTCGCGGTATGTTGATCAGAAGTCCCATAATTTCTATAGCAATGGGATCATGTCCCTACCTACAAGATGGCAAAAAGTTATCGAACAAAATGGTACCTACATACTTTAGTTAAACGTAAATAAACTATATTAAAAAATGTTTTGAATTTTCCTAAAAATGCGAAGATACTTTTTCCCTAACCTATTATAAGCAATAAACCATTTCAGACACAAATCTACATGGTCTTCAAAGATTATGTCCGAACTTTTATATAGACATTGACATTGATGAATTTTATACATACAATGACATGAGTATTTACTTTGTAAAGTATTCTATTATTTTAATTATTGTGAATGTGAAGATTATGTGGTTCATTACTTTTTTGTTTTCTCAGTTACTTAGTTTTAATCACGTTCTGGCAGCTTAAGTTACTTATGCGGCCTACCCAAATGTCCTTTCTTTGGTTCTGAGTTGAGCTGCACGACTACTGACAAATGCGTGCACTGACTGGACAGGTCTGCTCAATCTGTATGGTTTTTCCTCAACAATACCGTTTCAGACACCAATCTACATGGTCTTCACATGATCTGACCAATATTATGTCTGGACTTTAAGAGACTGTGACCTCTGAGTTTGTTTCGGCCTTTCTTCTCAGAGTAGTCAGATAGAAAACGCCGACCTCATCTAGTTTTTAAAATATGATTGTCGTGTAAAAGTGTTTGTACAAAACTACTTACAGAAATAAAATCATTTATCATTTAAACAAACTTTAAAAAAATATACTGTATTATTTAAAAAAATATACATTTAACCCAGAAGTCGTAAAATAACAACGTTATAAATAACTCTCAAAATAGATCGAAGGCAGTCTGGAAAATAATAAATAAATCTAAATCAAGTTTGCCACATGATACAATAAGTGCCACAAAAAAAGATCAACTTTCTATAACGAATCGTATTGACATATCTAATGAATTCAATAACTACTTTGTTGACGAAATCGAAAATAATATACAAAATGATATGAAGTTGACTAATCTAACAATTTGACAGCGCAATCCATATTTATGTTACCTGTTTCGACGAACGACATTGTTAAAATAATTGATAATCTAAAAAATACAAACACAATTGGCTATGATGGTATATCTACTTGAGTTATTAAATATGTCAAAGAAATTATAGCGCCACCTCTCGCACACATCATTAATTTATGCATCACTGATGGCATATTTCCGAAAGGTCTAAAAAAAACTATAATTAAACCGCTATTTAAAGATGTCAGAAACGATAGGCCATTAGCAAAACTCTCAGTACTTTCAAAATTATTTGAAAAAGTAATTTACAATTCAATTTATATGCACTTTGAAAAGTTCAACCCATTCTGCAAGGAACAAAAAGGATTTCGTAAAAATCATACTATTAATATGGTACTGTACGATTTATTATATATTATGATGACATCAGTAGATAATAATAATCCAGTTTGTACAATCTTTACTGATATGACAAAGGCATTTGACTATGTGGATCACAAGATATTACTTCAAAAATTACACGGATATGGCATAAGGGGCAATGTTCTGAAACTTATTGAATCATACCTTAGTGACAGATATCAATACTCGGAAATATCTAGAATATGTCGTAAGACTAAAACGCAGATCATAATATACATCAAAACCAAGTCACGTAAAATATGGCGTGCCCCAAGGTAGCGTGCTGGGGCCGTTATTATTTCTGATATATATAAATGATCTGCCAAAAATAATACGACACAAAATGATCCTATTTGTCGATGATAAAATGTAATAATGTGACAACTTATCAAAATGAAATTAATCGATCCCTTCTTAATATCATCCATTGGATGAGTAATATTAATCTCGTAATTAATTTAACCGATCTGGCCCGTGGTGACGTTCAAGCACGTCACTTCACCCAGGCCGTCAAGCCGTCCAACATGTTGGACAGTCACTTTATGCGGCTTCCATCTCTATATGGTCTATAATATGGTCTGTTTATTCACGAAATCAAAACAGTTTACATTATGAGCCTCAAGTGCATACAAACAACATAGGAAGGTCAAGGTCAAACAAGGTCAGAATGACGTCACGCTGTCGGAATGCCAGCGGGCCTTAAGGGCTTGCGCGTCATCGGCGCGTAGGGCCAAAGCGAAAAATAAAACTAATGATGGAAGGTGATGCACTGTCATCAACGGCAACCACATCCAAATATTGATGTAACTTATAATAACCATAAAATAGAAGAAGTTAATAACGCTAAGTTTTTAGGTATTACTAAGTAAGCTTACTTTGAAACCCATGATAGAAGAACTTTGTAAACGCCTGAGTAAATCTGCTTATGCACTCTTTCAGTTATCAAAAAAGGTAAATAAAGATACGTTACTGGTAGCATACCATGGACTTGCAGCTTCTGTGTTGCGATATGGCGTAATTTTTTGGGGGCAGTCGACTGACCGTGATCTTATATTTAGGATGCAGAAAAGATGTGTCAAAGCAATGTATAATATAAAAACAACGGATAGATGTAGACCCTATTTTAAGTCTTTAAAAATACTGACCCTTCCAGCATTATACATTTTAGAAACTGCGTTGTTTGTGAAAAGAAAATCACAATTATTTGAAAAAATTACTTCCACTAGAAAAACTCCATTACGTGCGCAGTATGTAAATAAACTTTGTCAACTAAAATGTAAGACCGCATTGATGCGAATTTTTTTTTTGGTATGGCACTTTATAAATTTCCTGATGACATAAAAAACATGACATTATATAAGTTAAAAAAAGCTCTTACTAAATTATCAATTATTGACAAATGTTATTATACCTACTGTAGACGAATTTTTGAATGACCAATTATTATAATAATGCATTTTTATCCTTTAAATTATAAGCACTGTGACTATATTATGTATATTTATTGATTTTATTGCATTTGACGTTACTTTTTGTTTTGTTTTCTCTTTTCTATTCATGTATTTAATTAATTTATAATATATTTTTTTCTAAGTCACATAATGTAATGACACATAGTGTGTCACTTATAAATTTGTATGTCATATTAGACAAAGCATAGCATATTTTATTTCAATTTCGTTTTAATTTTAAATCAATCTTTATTTTTAATTTATTAATTTTTGTTTTAATTTTATTTCAATTTTATTTTAGTTTTATTTCAATTTTATATTATAATTGTAATTGACAATCTTTATATGTTTTACTAACACTAGTTGTATAAGAAAATTGTTACTAACCATTTATGAGCTCTAAGCTTGAATTAAAGATTTCTATTCTATTCTATTCTATAGCGCACCTATTTATGTAAACACCCATGTAAACACTTATGTTTCACAAATAATCTGATTGATTGATTGAAAAAAAAATATATATATAGCTCTTTGACAACCATTAATTGTAATAATATAGTGGGGAGCATGGACTTCTAATATACAGGCCTAGGCTTAGTTTGGACTCCAGATCTCCTACAAATAACAACATTTTGAGAAAATACCTGTCTGCTTAATGTGACAAGAGTTTATGAATGTAATTTGTAGAGATAACAAAGTATTATTTTTAATTTTCCGAATAATTAATCTTCTTACATAATAAATACATTTTTAAATATTTTTTACAAATAACATACAAAAACTTTAAAAATATTAAAATAGAGGACCATCGGGATCGGGAACACAGTCTAAGCTGCCGGTGGTCAGGGCTCTAGAGAAAGGAACCTCAATATGCGTGCCGTGTCCAGAAGTATCTACTGCTTTCTGAATCAAGCCCTTGACCTAGCCGCGCAATGAGAGGCTCCTCAATGGTCAAGGGTTTCCGCTATTAGGCCATTTGGTGTAACGATTATCACAGTAGGTACAATTATTGCAAAGTCCACGTCCCACATGTCGACAACCTCGTGTGCTAAGTCAAGATATTAGATTTCTTATCTTTCTCAGCTTTCACGAGATTGTCGTCATGAGGGACAGCGATATCAACAATCATTGTACGGCTATCTCGTCGTTTTATCACGACAATATCAGGCTTTTTGTATAAGGTTTATAATTATTTGATGTTAATATTCTATAACTTTTATTGATCCCAGTACAAAGTGGCGCGGGCGTGACCGTTCTCAAGAACCGGGTTAGGCACATACCTGTAGTATGTGAAATGAACACACCGTTTCCTGTATAAACATTTCTGTCTTTCAATTCTCGCACACATACACACCTGGTATATGGCAATATTGTACTCAACATAATATCAATATAGACTTCTTGACGACTACCTTTTGATTTCGAAGCTCGAAGAGCATTAACTCTGAAAACTTGTCGATGCTCTAAACATCATTATTTCCATTCCGCTTCGTTATAAAACCGGTACTTTTTAAGTAACTGTCAAATGAGATACTTTTAAACTTCTTGTCTACACTGATACAAAAATCATTTGAGGCAAATCACATACTTGCAAATTAATATGAAATTAATTAATTAATTAAATATTTAATTTAGTATTTAAAATTACTACAAATCTAATTAATATTTGGAAATCATGACAATTGGTACTTCGGACTCCACAACGTTGTAGTGCAAGGCCAGTTGCTGGTGGATAATTCTAGCCACTAGATTGTATCTGTGCAAGTACTCGCGGATAGCAAGACGAGAACAACCTGGACGATGGCATGCCCAATAGGTGTCAACCCTCAGAACAATAACTGTTATTGTTCTGAGTGTCAACCATACCGTCCTTGATAATGCATTTCCAATCATTATTCGTCATGATAATTTCATCCATAATCAAACAGATAAAACCTTCGTTTTCCCCGAAGAGGTCGCCGAAACGTAGCCAGACTTTTTGGCTTCTACGCCAAAAAGTCTACATCGGGCCGATGGAAGGTCCGGAAAAAGCGTCCGTGAAGTTCATTGCCTTGCCATTCTTCTTTACGATCGTTGGTATCTAGTACTGCAGGTTTGCGCCAGTTCTCTTTCGCCAAGGCGAGCGGGGTGAAGCCCTTGTCCACTGCGACCACATCTCGGTGCATCCCCACTTCAGTTTGTGGGAAATATTCCCTGGTGCTTCAAATCTCACGGTTGTGGAGGGGTTTAGCTCTTAAGAAATCATTACTGTTATTCGGTCCCTATTTAGCCCAATGAAGTAATGGAACAATTTGGATGTTGTCATACACAGAATGTTGTCGAATGTTGAATGTTGTCATTCACATTTAAATAATAGTAGATACCTCTTTAAAATGATTTATCCAATTTATATTTTAAAGATGAAAAAGATTTAAAAAATCTGTAAACATTATATTTGAAAATAAAAAGTGATTATTATACTTTATTATAAGAACAGCGTAGGTACTTGGAACAGCGTAATAGAATAACAAAATGTAAAAAAAAGAATCACAAAAAATATCAATAGTTGGGAACCGAACTTACAAAGACAGGTATGCGAAGCAGTTCGTCGAATCACTAAGCTACTTCAATTGTAGTTCCACCATGACTTGTCCATTGTACGACAAGCGAAACAGAAGTAAAACTGCCTTATTTGTTTTTTTTTTTTTTTGTTTCCGGGCTGGAAAATCCTCATGGATGTCCGCCGCCCTGGGGCGGGCGACGGGGTCTGTCAGACTCTTACTGACTAAAAACCACCCCGGTGTTCCATCTCACACCTACGCCGGGGGTCGCGGGAACGTACGATCCTTCCGCAACCCTCGACTGGTGCCGGCCCGCCACTGCGGGCCTCTTCAGGTCTGGGGGGGAGTGAGATGTTTGACTCCCCCCGCGACGTCTAAGAGGGGCGCGCGTGGAACACTACGCGCCGCCACCTCGGGTCCTGGTGTGTGGGGGGCAACGGACGTCCCCGAGTCCGTCGCCCCTGGACCCATTTAGGGGGGCTGGAAGAGGGCGTTGTCCGCCCTCCGCCGACGCCCGGTGTGCCTTCTACGGGCCGGGTGAGTGGACGAGATCTCCCTCTCCCTTTCCGCAGCCAACCACCGCGTCCCAGGACTCGTCGCTGCCGACCATCGACTCGACTACGGCCGGCAGCGACAAGTCACTGCCTACTTCTGAGATAAGGGCACGGCGCGGCTCCTCCCAAGCGGCACACTCTGCCAGCGTATGCCACGCCGTGTCCTCCCGGCAGTCGACGCAGTGGTGACACCGGGCGTCCGGCTCCCTGTTTATGCGACACAGGTACTTCCCGAAGCAGCCATGCCCCGAGAGCACCTGCGTCGCCTGAAACGACAGGGAGCCGTGCCACCTCCCGAGCCGGCGCTCGATCACTGGCCGGACCACCTCGATGGTGACGAGGCCGGCGGTAGGCCGAGAAAGCCTGTCCCGCCATTCCGCCACCAGGACCTCGCGAAGCTGAGACCGACGCAGCTCCATGTGCCACTGCATCGGTCCCTCGCCCCGCGCCCTCGCTTCCTCGCGCCACCGATACAATGACGCGAGTACTTTCGCCTCGAGGTCCCAGGGCGAGGATCCGGCCAGTACGCAAGCCGCCTCGTAAGAGATCGTGCGATACCCCCTGATGACTCTGACGGCCATCGCCTTCTGCGGCTTTCGCAAAACTACGATGCTGCCGGCCGTCAGGTCAGAGGCCCACACCGGGGCCCCATACAGGGCCATGGATCGCACGACCCCCACTTAGAGCCGCCTACAGATGGCGCTCGGGCCCCCCAGATTGGGAAGCAGCGTCGCGAGCGCGCCAGCCGCGCCCAGCAACTTGGGCGCCAGCCGTCGGAAGTGGGGCTCGAAGTTCCACCGACTGTCTAGCACCAATCCTAAATACTTCATGGTGGACTCGACAGCGATCCGAGCCCCCCCGACCACGATGTGGGAGCCGGGCGGCGTCGCCCGCCGGGGGCCATGAAACACCAAAGTGAAACTGCCTGTTCTAAGGCACAGAATTAAGTGGGAGAAACGCGGAAACACCTGAACACGAATACATTTGTTTACAATGCATATCTCTGTGTTTATATGATCGAGCTTTCGACTTAGTAAATACGGTATAGGTCTACTACGGACCTCTTAGATTTGTTAATCCGTTAAATCAACATCCATACAACAAAAAAAAAGTTTCACTTTATAAAGTTGTCAACTGATACGTGCGAAACAAACGCGCCACTGCAACAAAATAGCGGGCTGAGTGCGGAGGTGTAACGGTCTTCCGAGCAGATCGGCGAAACGCGGGAACGGCTGAATAGATCTGGATGAAATTTGGCAAAGATATATATAATATAGCCTGGAATAGGCGGATTAGCAAATAGGCTACTTTTTATCCCGGAAAAATTTACGGTTCCCGTGGGATAATTTCCGACGAATAGGCGAAGCTGCTGGCAAAAGCTAATAAGATGTAAGTACATATAAACTAATCTAAACTACCATGAAACTATTAGGATATCAACTTCTCGAATCTAGATTAGGTGAACACAAGTAAAACTTCAAGATATTTATTGATATGGATTTTATTGACTTATTAGTTAAATAGTGGACCGACCATTCGAAGAGCCGACAAACTTTCTTCAATGGTTGAAAGCATTTTAGCTCAAAGACGAACATATTGTGTTATTTTTAGTTGGAAACCAGTTTGGACCCCTTCCTGACGCATTTATCCACTTTTCTTTTATTTTTGGATTCTTCGGATAGCTAAAATGTTAAAATAAAAGCAAGGTGTGACTGATGATGATTATATGAATGATGCATGAGTAGTAAACAACAGCCATAAAATTCCATGCAACAAAAAAAAGTTTAATTTTGTTCGGGATTGTGTAACGAAATAAATAAACTCGTGAAAAAGACTTGTAATAAGTAAATTCGTACTAAGTAGGATCATATAAAATATCGACAACCACAAACGTCACATCGATCCCTAACTAAGAAAAGTCAGCAGCGGCCGCTTCACGAAACTATCGTGTGAGTGAGAGTATCAGTAAAACACTTATCAATTGCGCTATTAGACCAGCCGATTCATTGATCTATGTGTAATAGGCAAACAATGGTTTTTGTTCCCAATGAAAATAATTGCTTTTGGTGTGTTATCGTGTTTCTAGTATCACGAAGTAATGTTTTAATAAATTTGATAAGAAAAACAATAATATTTTAGTACTTACGTGTGAAATGAGATGCCATCTTTCATGTAATTCACACACGGCTGTTACTTTTGCAATCAATCACTGCACAACGCGGCATTTTGTCAAAAATCATGTGCAGCGAAGACGTCGCAAGTTGACATTCGACTAATGACAGAAACTGGCATCAAGACGCTTTCCAGCCAGATGAGTTCGCAAGCGCCACGCCTCCTTGCCATATCTGCTGTGTTTATATGATCTGAGACTACGTTTTTACTATGCGTATATATTATAGGGGAAAGGAAGGTAAGACGGACCCTGCAGGTTTAAATATCCACCTTAATAATTTTGAATGTACCTAATAACGCTATCGCTGAATGAGTTCTGTCATAAGGAAGCTCTTCTGCTCCCTCTTTTGGTCAGCGTACTCATCGCCGCCATCTACGTGAGCACTGTTTTAGCAAGGAAAGTTTGTTGTTCCATGTTTTAACGACAAAAAATGTATTGACCTACAGTTTGCTTTGGCTTAAGGTGTTCTGGCGGTCTCTGCATGCAAAATCACTTATGATTGAATTAACATCAAACTATGTTGACGATAGCGATACGTTTTAACCAGTAGAGTCAATGTAGTTTATTCTAAAAGGCAAAACGGACCCAGGCAAAACTGCCCGGAGAAATATGAAGAGTTTTAAAAAGAAAAAAGTGATTGGTTAAATTGGGTAAAGTGTTGAACATCAGAGGACCAAAAACATCTAAGAAAGGGAAAACAAGAAAGAACAGCGATAAAAGAAAAATGACAGTTTTTTTGACGATAAAAACTTGTTTTCAGAATCAAGTGGGGCACAATATGTTCAATGTCCAGATTCGCCTTTTGGTACATCGCTGTGTTAAATATGATGATGAGGCAGTGTTTCTCTGTGAACAAAATGTTCTGACAGCTTTTTTTATACGAGTTCATTTTGCCTTCCTGTGTGGTACGTTGTGCCTCGCTTATCAGAACGGACCAATTTAAGCTTTAGGAAATCATGTCATAATTATGTTAATTACTAATAAAATTTATGTCTAATGAATAAGTAGCGTAGAGTAAAGTTGTTGATTAATTTTAATCTCAATAATGCAGAAAAATACGAAAAGTGTTTTTTTCTACATTAGTTCATTATGACATAATGAACTAATGTAGAAAAAAACACTTTGTGGTTCATTCTCATCTAAAAATCTATAGGTAGGTACTATATTATCTATATTAAAGACAATATTACTTGGCATGTAGGTAACTACTTTAAATATATAATAAATCTGTGTTAAGCAATAAAACAACAAAATTATTATTAAAAAATATATTTAATATTCATTAAAATTATGTTTTAATAGTAACACGAGTAGGTAAAAATGCTTGCGTATGCAAAAATAGAACTTATTAAATAAACTCAAGCCTACATTATTGTTTTTAACGGCTGTTTATTGATTATACCAATTGCAATATAGCACATACAAATATTACAATAATACTGCTCTTGAATAAGAATGCAGAACTGGGTTCCGGACAGTCTCCTGCATGTGAGATTGTTTTGAAGTAAGTCTCTGTGCGTGTAAACTCCCGTCTTTGTGCTACAAGTGTGTCAACAGCAGCGACGCCAGCTGGTGACATTGTCCTACCACGACTCAACTGCCAGGCACCAACTGGATACATAGAAAATGTTTAATATCCACAGGTTTTATTAATTATCATACAATTATTATTATACCCCATTTATAGCAGGCCTTAAATAATAAGGATCTGTAATCCATTCCGCGACATAATGAAGGAAGATTATGTATTTTGGAGTACAATTAGGTAAGGTAGTAAGAGGAAGGTTTCGAAGTGGCGCCAGTAGGTAATAGAAAAGTTGAAACGGAATCGTTTGTGTTGATATTATATGAGGAGGGATAAAACGCATGGATGGAAAGGAAGAGGAAGATTAAAGAAAATAATTGATGAATTGTGTTGTGTGAGGAAATATAATTATGAAAGAAAAAGGAGTGAATAATATCGTGGCGGTTGGTTAGCGCGGTGGCAGTGAAATAATAAAACGTACAGCGCTGACCCCAAGTAACAGGGGACAAGGGTAGGAAGATGATGGTGACTAACGTTACGTTTCTGTACTTTATGAAATTCTTGCTAGTCCTGCAGCAGGTGTCCTATACAGTAAAAAAGCTACTTATAGTACAAAATATAAATAATATGAAAGCAGTAGAAATACTTACTTTGTCTATTGTCGGTGCCACTATTTTTACAACTGTACGCAATCGCATATCCATTGTAGTCAGTCGCCAAAATATAGATTTCCTGTTGCTCTAGAATAATAAAAGTAATAATTAGGATACTTTGATTATGAATGGTACTGACACTGTCGAACAAAAAGCTATCTTATGAGAAAATAGATACCTTCAGAGTCAGCCATCTCAAGAGTAAATTTTCCACTGCCAGTCGTAGTTAATCGGGCTACTCCTTGTGTTTCCTTTACAGCTTCACCAATTACTTCGATAGAATTTATATTTATATAACTTTCATCGTATGACAATCTAGAACCAATACAAGTACTTTCTCCGACTGCGTCGTATCGTTGGATCTGATACCAGGTACTGTTTGCGAACTGTAAAAAGACACATTGACGAATGAGCATAAATATTGTAAAGTCGACATTCTACAACCAAAAATAAAAAAAACTGGGCAAGGGACTGATATATTATTGACTATGTAAAAGGTTGTTGTCATGGATCAAATGAAAACCCCATGTAAAAATACAGAGTGTAATTTAAAGAATCTAAAGTTACGTTTAAAATCACCTTGAATTAAAACGCACAGAATTTGTAATATTTTACCAAAAATCACACTGTTGGGAACTTTAATGCACAAAAAATTAATGACTTGTTAAGGACAGGACGTCCAAAACAAGATAGCCTAGCCTTTTCCCAACTATGTTGAGGTCGGCTTCCAGTCTAACCGGATGCAGCTGAATACCAGTATTTTACATGGAGCGACTGCCTATCTGACCTCCACAATCCAGTTACTGGGTAATACGATACCCCTTGATAAGACTGGTTGTCAGACTTTTGGGCTTCTGACTACCCGTAACGACTCTCAAAGATCTACTAATGGCAGTCGGGACCAACGGTTTAACGTGCTTTCCCAAGCACGGA
Source organism: Brachylomia viminalis (assembly GCA_937001585.2). Taxonomy (NCBI): domain Eukaryota; kingdom Metazoa; phylum Arthropoda; class Insecta; order Lepidoptera; family Noctuidae; genus Brachylomia; species Brachylomia viminalis. Next base: position 20,819,212 of record OW443307.2, read on the forward strand.
AGGGTCTCGATATGCAATGGATGGCCAACCATCCACAAACCGAACGCGGCAAGCGTAGCTTAACCTTCGACCGACCAGTGCGGGTGTTATTATTTAGCCACGAGCAAAGAGACAAAAATTTCCAGCTACTTCAATTATTATTGCATATTCTTCCTTCGGGCGAAGCAGAACTGCTGAGCTAAGTATTGTGTAACAATCTCATCTAGTGGAATGATAGCTCACTTCACATAAGTTTTCACAGTGGGGTTGTTACAGAATCGACCGGCTAAAATCGGAACCTTCGGTGCGTATCCGCCACAATCTTTGCCGGATTTTTTTAGTCACCAGTGCAACGATTTCGCTTGAAAATTCGAAATGTTCGACAATGCAATGGGTGCGATGCCACGAACATCGCACCTTGTTCCAAGCTAAGATGTCTCCGTCTTTATAATAAAGTAAGGGATACTTCCTGAATGGTTCAAAGCGCGTACTTAGGATAGAAAGTGAGTGCGTAGAAAACAAAAAAAACGATATCTTACAACAGTCAGGTTGATGTTGGCCACTCCAGAAATACTTGTGTCGCACTGGCCAGGAATTATAACTTTGTCCCCAAGTTGTGGTAAGTAGTGCCAGCAAGCTGCATCAGTCTGACTTGTTTCCTGGTAATATTCTTGTCTGAGACCTTGAGTTGCAGTGACGACGGTATTTATGGCGTTGTTAGCTTCTACACTCAGTGGATTTGTGTTTCTGCTCAGTTTCCAACTGCCAACTGTGAAGATAGTTTCTCAAATTAGCTATTTCAAACTCATATATACGAATGTTTTGGCACCAAGGTACCTACACAAAAACGATCTTGTTTACCTTGTCGTCTGTTTCCTTCTACATTAGTGCAGGTGTACGCAAGAGCATAGTTGTCATAGTCGGTTGCGAGTACGTAGAGATTCTGATTTCTGATCTCTGCAATTTACAAACTTGTGGGTATTATTGGGTAAAACTGTTTTATTTATTATTGTAACGTCATAATAATTTTGCTTTTTTTCCCGGTTCAGGTTATAATTTCACTACTTACTTCTTAATAGTTTTAAACAAAGTAATTTATATTTTGCAACTCAAAGCAATTTTCTAATACAGATTTACAGTAAGTACTAGTTAGTATATTGTTATAAAGATTAAACAACTTACGGCCAGCAACAGTAAACGTAACTTGTAATACTCCAGATTGGCCAGCGACTGCAGTAGCTGTTCCTGATATCGTACCCAAAGCCTCATTGATAACTTGGCTGTTCACAACAGAGACGACACCGGTAGCAGTTCCTAGTGTGTATTGAGCACGGTTACACTGGCCAGTCTGTGTTGGTTGTGGGTATCTGGCGACTTCGTACCAGGTTCCGAGATACTGACATCAGATAAAAATATTAAAAGGACCATATAGGTAATTTCAAATTATTTTTACAACTAGCTCGCGGTGTGTTGTTTCGCTACGCCGCTACGACTTCGCTTCATTCTTTCTACCGGTCACGAATTCAGAATTATAATAATAATAATATGAGACAACATCCACACAAGATCTTCAGTTCCCGAACTAGGCAGAGCCTGTACTACGGTAACCTGATGACTGATATACATACTTATATAAGTACATATACACACCCAGACACAGGTCAAACAGACATGTTCATGCACACAAATGTTTGACTTGTCCGGGGATCGAACCCGGGACCAGCGGCTCAGAAGGCAGGGTCGCTACCAACTGCGCCAACCGGTCAGTCAATTGGTTAAATTGAGTGCATATTTATTAACAGCAAAACAAAATAGACTATTATATTCTTTTTTTTCTTATTACTGCGAATATCAAAACCCCTGCACAATTTTAATGCAATTTTTATGACTTCTCTACAATTTATTCTAAAACAGACAATGGAATCTACCTGATACAAATCTTATATTCATTCAATGACTACGCACAGCTGAGCAGCTTTAAAAACCATACAATGTTGTACAACAGTTAATATGTAGTGAAGATGAGCACTAAAAAGCATTTTTGACAATATTCATCCCCTAAATGGATTAAATAGCCTACGCTATGTGGGTAGTCCCATCGCGCACACGGCTTGTATTAAGTAAGTAAAATATTATAGGTATGCTAAATGACTCTATAAGGCTTTTAATAATTTCACGATTATACAGGGTTACTTGTTATTCGACGTATATCCATCAAGAGCTGATAGGGGCTCAAATGCAACAAACTGATTCCCCTTTATTTCTGACCGAAATTCAATAGTTTTCGAGATATTTGAATATTAAGGGTTATTCGAAATTCACCCATAATTTGACATGTAATTCAACATTCATTCATTCATTCGTTCATTTTGGCCCTTCTATCAGCTCCTGTCGGATATACGTCGAATTACAAGTAACCCTGTGTATATGTGTGGTCGTTTCGAGTGCATTTTTCTCGAGTACAATCGTGCGTTCATAGGATGTTTGTCGGATAAACTACATTAATGTGAGCTTACTCTAGTAACATCGAAGTCAGCAACGCCGGTTATGGATGTATCGCAGGATCCGGGCATCTCGATAATTTGTGGGGGTTGTTCGAACACTGGATAGTAGAAGCACGCTGCATCAGTCTGACTTGTTTCCTGGTAATAATCTTGTCTGAGACCTTGAGTGGCAGTGACGACGGTATTTATGGCGTTGTTAGCTTCTACGCTCAGTGGATTTGTGTTTCTGCTCAGTTTCCAACTGCCAACTGTGAAGATAGTTTGTCAAATTAGCTATTTCAAACTCATATACGAATGTTTTGGCACCAAGGTACCTACACAAAAACGATCTTGTTTACCTTGTCGTCTGTTTCCTTCTACATTAGTGCAGGTGTACGCAAGAGCATAGTTGTCATAGTCGGTTGCGAGTACGTAGAGATTCTGATTTCTGATCTCTGCAATTTACAAACTTGTTGGTATTATTGGGTAAAACAGTTTTATTTATTATTGTAACGTCATAATAAATTTGCTTTGTTTCCCGGTTCAGGTTATAAAATCACTACTAACTTCTTAGTAGTTTCTAAACAAAGTAATTTATATTTTGCAACTCAAAGCAATTTTCTGAAACAGATTTACAGTGAGTACTAGTTAGTATATTGTTATAAAGATTAAACAACTTACCGCCAGCAACAGTAAACGTAACTTGTAATACTCCAGATTGGCCAGCGACTGCAGTAGCTGTTCCTGATATCGTACCCAAAGCCTCATTGATAACTTGGCTGTTCACAACAGAGACGACACCGGTAGCAGCTCCGAGTGTGTATTGAGCACGGTTACACTGGCCAGTCTGTGTTGGTTGTGGGTATCTGGCGACTTCGTACCAGGTTCCGAGATACTGACATCAGATAAAAATATTAAAACGACCATATAGGTAATTTAAAATTATTTTTACAACTAGCTCGTGGCGTGTTGTTCCACTGCACCGCTACGACTTCGCTTCATTCTTTCCGCAGGTTACGAATTCACGAATGGTTAAATTAAGTGCATATTTATAGGAAAAAATATTTTTTTTTCAACTCATTTGCTCAAAAAATAGATTTACGAAGCCTGTATACATTGTTCGAAAGTTTAAAAATTACGCACCATACAACGGAACGGGCGGTAAAATAGGTACTCTCACCTAAGTACATGTTTTACCGCCCCCTTCGTTGTATAGCGCCGTGCGTATTCTTTACGTTTTTTTTTTAATTACCATAAAAAATTACATAACTATTCCACCCAGGAATTTCAAATTACGAGAAAGAATAAGCTGAATTATCGAACCTCCTTGGAAGCGCTTTTGTTCAATACGTTTATCTCACTTTAGTATTAAAGAGAAAATGAGACGAATTATGCTTTTCGATTCGACTATTGCGTTTCGACTTTTTGCGAATCTAGTTTTCACCACGCGCACGTAGCGCCATTTGGAAATGGCGCCATTTTCATATTAGAGACGTCAAAGATTGTTATTGTTGCGACTTTCTGACTGATATTTTTATAAACAAAAGTTTGTTTCATTACCTATTGTACTGTTTTCTCGCAAATGTGTTGAAAAACGTTGTATGACACACGCGCGGAAATTGGTATTTACAAACTCGTGACTATGGTAAGCCCTCGACTTCGTCTCGGGCTTACATTCGTCTACTCGTTTGTATAAACCAACTTACCGCACTAGTATCATAAATAACTATTCTTATTTCTGCGAATATCAAAACCAATGAACAACTTTAATGCCATTCTTTTTAACTGTCTAGAATTTATTCTAAAAGAAACAATTGAATCTAGTTAATAAAAAATCTTAAATTCATTTACTTACTACGGATAGCTGCTTTGAAAACCGTACAATTTTGTACAATAGTTCCTATGCAGTGAAGATGAACACACATTTTTTAAAAATTCATCCCCGAAATGGATTAAATAGCCTACCCTATGTGGGTAATCCCATCGCGCACACGGCTTGTATTAAGTAACTAAAATATTAGAGGTATGTTATATAATTTTATATGTTTTGTCGTTTCGAGTGCATTTTTCTCGGGTACAATCGTGCGGTCATAGGACGTTTGTCGGATAAAATACATTAATGTGAGCTTACTCTAGCAACATCGAAGTCAGCAACGCCGGTGATGGATGTATCGCAGGATCCGGGCATCTCGATAATTTGTGGGGGTTGTGGGAACTCTGGATAGTAGAAGCATGCTGCATCAGTCTGACTTGTTTCCTGGTAATAATCTTGTCTGAGACCTTGTGTGGCAGTGACGACGGTATTTATGGCGTTGTTAGCTTCTACGCTCAGTGGATTTGTGTTTCTGCTCAGTTTCCAACTGCCAACTGTGAAGATAGTTTCTCAAATTAGCTATTTCAAACTCATATACGAATGTTTTGGTACCAAGGTACCTACACAAAAACGATCTTGTTTACCTTGTCGTCTGTTTCCTTCTATATTAGTGCAGGTGTACGCAAGAGCATAGTTGTCATAGTCGGTTGCGAGTACGTAGAGATTCTGATTTCTGATCTCTGCAATTTACAAACTTGTGGGTATTATTGGGTAAAACAGTTTTATTTATTATTATAACGTCATAATAATTTTGCTTTTTTTCCCGGTTCAGTTATAATTTCACTACTAATAGTTTTAAACAAAGTAATTTATATTTTGCAACTCAAAGCAATTTTCTGATACAGATTTACAGTAAGTACTAGTTAGTATATGTATTGTTATAAAGATTAAACAACTTACCGCCAGCAACAGTAAACGTAACTTGTAATACTCCAGATTGGCCAGCGACTGCAGTAGCTGTTCCTGATATCGTACCCAAAGCCTCATTGATAACTTGGCTGTTCACAACAGAGACGACTCCGGTAGCAGTTCCTAGTGTGTATTGAGCACGGTTACACTGGCCAGTCTGTGTTGGTTGTGGGTATCTGGCGACTTCGTACCAGGTTCCAAGATACTGACATCAGATAAAAATATTAAAAGGACCATATAGGTAATTTCAAATTATTTTTACAACTAGCTCGCGGTGTGTTGTTTCGCTACGCCGCTACGACTTCGCTTCATTCTTTCTACCGGTCACGAATTCAGAATTATAATAATAATAATATGAGACAACATCCATACAAGGCCTTCAGGTCCCGAACTAGGCAAAGCCTGTACTACGGTAACCTGATGACTGATATACATACTTATATACATATACACACCCAGAAACAGGTCAAACAGACATGTTCATGCACACAAATGTTTGACTTGTCCGGGGATCGAACCCGGGACCAGCGGCTCAGAAGGCAGGGTCGCTACCAAATGCGCCAACCGGTCAGTCAATTGGTTAAATTGAGTGCATATTTATTAACAGCAAAACAAAATAGACTATTATATTCTTTTTTTTCTTATTACTGCGAATATCAAAACCCCTGCACAATTTTAATGCAATTTTTATGACTTCTCTACAATTTATTCTAAAACAAACAATGGAATCTACCTGATAAAAATCTTAAATTCATTCACTGACTACGCACAGCTGAGCAGCTTTAAAAACCATACAATGTTGTACAACAGTTCATATGTAGTGAAGATGAGCACTAAAAAGCATTTTTGACAATTCATCCCCTAAATGGATTAAATAGCCTACCCTATGTGGGTAGTCCCATCGTGCACACGGCTTGTATTAAGTAAGTAAAATATTATAGGTATGCTAAATGAGTTTATAAGGCTTTTAATCATTTCACGATTATACAGGGTTATTTGTTATTCGACGTATATCCGTCAAGAGCTGATAGGGGCTCAAATGCAACAAATGTACTCGTATTCCCCAAAGATATATGACCAAAATTCAATAGTTTTCGAGATATTTGAATATTAAGGGTTTTTCGATATTCACCCATAATTTGACATGTAATTCCAAACAAAAAAAAACTACATATTGAATGGGTACCATTCAAAATGATATTATAGCTGGCACTACATAATTAAAAGTACTTAATTCAACAAAATAAATAAAACAATTAAAAAATAAAGTTGTTTTAGTTATTTGTACGACTAGTGTCAGTAAATTTTTTAACGAGACAATATTTTTTGAATCGTAATATGAACATAATATTGGTAAGTAACTATTCCTAAATCGCTTATCATTTTAAGTTTTTGCTGACATAACTACTTTAAATTACGTTCCGAGACACTGACATCAGATAAAAATATTAAAAGGTCCATATAGGTAATTTCAAATTATTTTTACAACTAGCTCGCGGTGTGTTGTTTCGCTACGCCGCTACGACTTCACTTCATTCTTTCTACCGGTCACGAATTCAGAATTGGTTAAATTGAGTGCATATTTAATAACAGCAAAAAAAAAATTGACGATTATATTATTTTTTTTCTTATTACTGCGAATATCAAAATCCCTGCACAATTATTTTAATGCCATTTTTATGACTTATTTACAATTTATTCTAAAACAAACAATGGAATCTACCTGTTATAAATCTTAAATTCATTCACTTACTACGCACAGCTGAGCAGCTTTAAAAACCATACAATGTTGTACAACAGTTCATATTATGTAGTAAAGATGAGCACTAAAATAACATTTTTGAAAATATAAACCCTAAATGGATTAAATAGCCTACCCTATGTGGGTAATCCCATCGCGCACACAGATTGTATTAAGTAAGTAAAATATTATAGGTACCTATGCCAAGTGATTTTTTTTATATGTTTTGTCGTTTCGAGTGCATTTTTCTCGGGTACAATCGTGCGGTCATAGGACGTTTGTCGGATAAAATACATTAATGTGAGCTTACTCTAGCAACATCGAAGTCAGCAACGCCGGTGATGGATGTATCGCAGGATCCGGGCATCTCGATAATTTGTGGAGGTTGTGGGAACTCTGGATAGTAGAAGCACGCTGCATCAGTCTGACTTGTTTCCTGGTAATAATCTTGTCTGAGACCTTGAGTGGCAGTGACGACGGTATTTATGGCGTTGTTAGCTTCTACGCTCAGTGGATTTGTGTTTCTGCTCAGTTTCCAACTGCCAACTGTGAAGATAGTTTCTCAAATTAGCTATTTCAAACTCATATACGAATGTTTTGGTACCAAGGTACCTACACAAAAACGATCTTGTTTACCTTGTCGTCTGTTTCCTTCTATATTAGTGCAGGTGTACGCAAGAGCATAGTTGTCATAGTCGGTTGCGAGTACGTAGAGATTCTGATTTCTGATCTCTGCAATTTACAAACTTGTGGGTATTATTGGGTAAAACAGTTTTATTTATTATTATAACGTCATAATAATTTTGCTTTTTTTCCCGGTTCAGTTATAATTTCACTACTAATAGTTTTAAACAAAGTAATTTATATTTTGCAACTCAAAGCAATTTTCTGATACAGATTTACAGTAAGTACTAGTTAGTATATGTATTGTTATAAAGATTAAACAACTTACCGCCAGCAACAGTAAACGTAACTTGTAATACTCCAGATTGGCCAGCGACTGCAGTAGCTGTTCCTGATATCGTACCCAAAGCCTCATTGATAACTTGGCTGTTCACAACAGAGACGACACCGGTAGCAGTTCCTAGTGTGTATTGAGCACGGTTACACTGGCCAGTCTGTGTTGGTTGTGGGTATCTGGCGACTTCGTACCAGGTTCCGAGATACTGACATCAGATAAAAATATTAAAAGGACCATATAGGTAATTTCAAATTATTTTTACAACTAGCTCGCGGTGTGTTGTTTCGCTACGCCGCTACGACTTCACTTCATTCTTTCTACCGGTCACGAATTCAGAATTGGTTAAATTGAGTGCATATTTAATTACAGCAAAAAAAAAATTGACGATTATATATTTTTTTTCTTATTACTGCGAATATCAAAATCCCTGCACAATTATTTTAATGCCATTTTTATGACTTATTTACAATTTATTCTAAAACAAACAATGGAATCTACCTGTTATAAATCTTAAATTCATTCACTTACTACGCACAGCTGAGCAGCTTTAAAAACCATACAATGTTGTACAACAGTTCATATTATGTAGTAAAGATGAGCACTAAAATAGCATTTTTGAAAATATAAACCCTAAATGGATTAAATAGCCTACCCTATGTGGGTAATCCCATCGCGCACACAGATTGTATTAAGTAAGTAAAATATTATAGGTACCTATGCCAAGTGATTTTTTTTATATGTTTTGTCGTTTCGAGTGCATTTTTCTCGGGTACAATCGTGCGGTCATAGGACGTTTGTCGGATAAAATACATTAATGTGAGCTTACTCTAGCAACATCGAAGTCAGCAACGCCGGTGATGGATGTATCGCAGGATCCGGGCATCTCGATAATTTGTGGGGGTTGTGGGAACTCTGGATAGTAGAAGCATGCTGCATCAGTCTGACTTGTTTCCTGGTAATAAACTGCGAGGAGATCAGGGGTAGAATCGATGGCGGCATTTATGGTGTTAATAGCCGTTTGGTCCAGTGGATTTGTATTTCTTCTCAGCTGCCAACTGCCAACTGTGAAAATAGTTTGTTACGTTATCTATCTGTAGGTCAGTTTGGGTAACAATTTGTTCTCTATTTAAATAAAAAGCCTTACTTCGTCGTCTGTTGCCGTCTAAATTAGCGCAGCTGTACACAAGAGCATAGTTGTCATAGTCGGTTGCGAGTACGTAGAGATACTGATTAACGACCACTGAAATAAAAAAAGTAATCCACGATTCAAGTTGATACACGACTTAGGCCCACTTGCACCAACAATCACTCAACGAATTTAAAATATCGTTCTCTTTCTGTCAATCATTTGACGATGACAGAGACACGATGATGTCTATTACGTTTAGCGTTAAATGCATTTAGTGATTTGTGGTGCAAGTGGGCCTTAATCTAACATTTTAAACGATGTCATTAATTTTGAAACGCAAAAAATGTTCATGCCACAGATTACAATAATACTGAGTATATTGTTATAGAGATTAAACAACTTACCGCCAGCAACAGTAAACGTAACTTGTAATACTCCAGATTGGCCAGCGACTGCAGTAGCTGTTCCTGATATCGTACCCAAAGCCTCATCGATAACTTGGCTGTTCACAACAGAGACGACACCGGTAGCAGTTCCTAGTGTGTATTGAGCACGGTTACACTGGCCAGTCTGTGTTGGTTGTGGGTATCTGGCGACTTCGTACCAGGTTCCAAGATACTGGGAACAGATAAAAAATATTGGAAGAACCAAGTAATTTTTAATAATTTTTATAATTAGTTTCTAATCTTTAAAACGATTTAATTACATTTGTGTGAACTTACTCTGATCGCGTTAAAGTTAGCAGCGTCGCCGGTTATAGCCCAAAAATATATATACTATCAAATTTAACAGTCTCATACTACTGCAATTACCAAAATTAATTAACAATTTTATGTAATTATAATTTCTACTTGACAATTTGTATTGAAACAGACGAAATAATATAAAACAATGATGATATCATTAGTAGTTATACCATATGAGTGTAATCTTCAAAGCTATTAAATAACATTTACGTGAACTTACTCTGGAAACGTCGAAGTTAGCAACACCGGTTACGGATGTAGGACATTGTCCGTCAAAATCAACAAAGTAGGAGCAAGCTTCTGCGGTGTGAGTTCTCTGGATGTATGCAGCAGATGCTGCGTTAAGCGCTGCCACGCTTGCAATAATAGCATTAATAGTGTTTGTAGCGGGAGTTGGTAGCGCACCCTTGTTTCTACCTAACTTCCAACTGCTCACTGTGAAAACATAATCTATATTAGAATAATATTTGATATTGAGTACAGTCCTACTCGCACAATCGTGAAGTTTTATGAAAAGTTTGGATTTGTAGAACATCGTGCCTATCACTATAATGTGTGACTTGTGATGGTGTGTAAAACTCCATGTGCCATCTATGTAAGGCGAGTATCACATCTCCACCGCGAAACTACAGCGAAACTGCAGTATTTCCGTCATGACTTGTCCGTTGTACGACAAGCGAGACAGAAGCGAAGCTGCTATTTTGCTATTAACCCTTTCCCGCGTGTTTTCGGTGATCTGCTCGGAAGCCGGTTACACCTCCACGCTCAGCCCGCTATTTTGTTGCGGAACCGCGTTTGTTTCGCATGTATCTGCGGCAGTCGACAAGTTTATAAAGCGAAACTTTTAATCTCGTCGATTCCGAAAAAAAAAGAAAAAAAGGAAAGCTTGCATAATTTTGTAAAATGAAATGGATTTTGATTTTAAGAAAAAACTAATCAACGAAGTCCGAAGTTGACCTGTACTGTATTAACTAAGTCGAAAGCTACGACATTTTGCTCCGATTGCTACAATTCAACTGAGTCTCATGATGTTCCGCTGCTAGAATCACGACATAATGTAGTAATGTTTCTAATTGGAATTCGTAAAGCGGTTTCCCGTACTTAATTGTTTTCGCGTCGGAGCCTAAAGCTAAGGCTCGCGTCCACAATTCCGCATCGTACGCATCAAACGGATCGTACCAAACGGATTAGTTGGGGAAGTGCATCCATAGAATCCGCATGAAACGATAGCCTAAATGCGTAACATACAATGCGTTGGCATTGTAAGTAAGTTACGGCCTGTTGTAAGTATGGCCTTTCATTTTGATAGTTTATCAATATATTCGTTCTGTTATTTACGTTTTTGACCAGACATCGATGAACATTTATCTACATAAAATACATACAGACAAACATAGATCCTCCTCCATTTTAGAAGTCGGTTAATAATAGGTACCATGCCTTGACAGAGAACAGCTACAATGCAAGAATTAAGTATAATTAAGTGCCATCTCTGAGTGCAACAGTATGGTTTCTAGTAATAAATTGTCATAAATCTTACCTTGTCTTTGGTTAGCATTTATGTTGCGGCATGAATACATCAGTGCAAATGTATTGTAATCCGTGGCGAGAACCCAATATGGTACTGTAACAGGAAATAATTTGGTTATTATTAATTATTATCTAAATTGCTTCGTTGGTCTAGCTAGTGGTAGCAAGTTCGACTGCTGAGTGTACGGGGTACTAGGTCCGATGCTCGGGTCGTAAAAAGTATGATTGGGTATTTTTAATAGGAATATCTCTTTTTCTGCCCGTTTCATGGCCATAAGTTCGCCCCCTACCTGCAACATGGGACTTAAACATAATTTTCTCAAACATACTTGGAAATTTGAGCATTATTTTGACAACCTTCTTCGAGATAAATCGAAATTGCTGTACTGGCCAAATACATGCGAGCAGCGGCCGGCAAAAGTTGTATGAAAATCCATATCTGTCGTGGTTTAGCGGCCAAATAAATTACATAGTAAACTCATATCTATCGTGTAATTTAAAAATGGAACGATCTTTTACTCCTTAACATGGCAACCAAGGAGGTAACTTAACTAAGGTTTTATTTAAATTTCGAACTGGCTTGCAAATAGAAATCTGTTTATTGAAAATAAACAAATGAACACTCTAAAGCGGGAAAAATATTGTTATTCGTTGTTCGTCATTGATTTTGAAAAGTAATTGTATTTTAATTTCCGCGCATTTTTTGAGAAAAGTACTAATACAAGCTTTGCCCACAACTCGGCGTTGATGGACTTACGTATGTGTGCCTCGGCTTCGCCTCAGCCCACATTTACACTTTCGTCCATCAATGCCTCTTTTGCGGGCCGCTGCAGTAATGTACTATTGCTAAATGTAGGTATTCTTTAAAGAAGATTCAATCTGACATAATAATATTATCTCAACTTAAAAAAAAATATTTACCAGTGGTGCCGGAGATTGTCACATCAAGTTTAGCAGTTCCAGCAGGTACTCCTGCTGTGACAGAAGCTGTCCCGGTTACATATTGTAGAACACCGTTTACGACTTGAGTATTTTGTAGATTAAGTGTTCCGTCAGTGTTCGCAGAGTATGTAGCGGTGTTGCAGGTACCACTTTGGAAGGTCGACGGTAAGGATTCAATGTCGTACCATACTCCTACAAACTATATAACAAAGAAATTAAAATGATTAAAACTGCGAAAAAGTTAAATTGTACATGTCTTAGAACGAAATATAAAAAAAAATCGAAGAAATAAAAATAATAACAGATTTTGCCCATCCCTAGTTTGTATGCATTTTAATTAAGGCAACTCTTTTCTTTTTTTTAATATTTCTATTCTAGTATATTTCTAGTGTCGCTAGGTGACAATCAATAGCTAGTAATTATGATTTAAAAAAATTACCCACGTCTGCTGTCCAGATTTTTTTCTACCGATACAATGAAATGATTTTTACATGAAACAGAGTCGACCGCAATAAAAAATACATTTGGTAAATTTTTCTTATTATTTTGGACAACTGGCACCTGTCCAAAATTCAGGTTTCCCCATACTGTCGCCATAAAAAACACACTATTTTAGTATTAGCCTAAGACATCGTAGTCACAAGTCTTAAGTGCTCAGTATTGCCCAAGCTGGCGAATCTTGGGCAATACTGGGCCAAACATTTCAAAATTGCCACTCGTGAAGGGTAAGTAGGTACTACACATTATGTATTTGTTATACGTGAGTCACTCTGAAAGTTTTTAGAAAAAAAAAAACTGATTGATATAGAAGTCTGTTAATATTTTTATTGCTTTTCGAAGTAGTCTCCGTTCCTTTCTCAGCAACGTCGCATGCGATGGAACTATTAACTGAAGCAGTCAACCCACTCTTATTTAGGGATTTCTTCCACACCATTTTCAAACGCAGCCACGACATCTTCAGGGTTCATAAAACGAATTCCTTTAAGTTTATCTCTTATTTTTGGAAATACATAAAAGTCACAAGGTGCCAAAAGGACTGTAAGGAGGACGACTTACTAATTCGACTTTCGATAGACTAATATTCTATAGTCCGTCTGGCAGAGTGAGCTGGAGTGTTCTCGTGGTGGAGGAGGAACCTGCTTCTTGAGCGCTTCTGTCTAACATTTTCCAAGACAACTGGTAAACAATGACTGACATACCAATCTGCAGTAACAGTCTTTTTATCTTCGGTTCGTCTAAAGAATGAGGCAATCATCCTTTTCCCTTGACCTCTGCCCTTCTTTACTTTTGTCGGCAAATCGTCGAATGGAAACATCCTTTGCGCAGATTGTCTTTTGGTTTCGGGTTCGTAACAATATACCCAGCTTTCATCACCTGTGACGATGTCATATACAACATTGGAGTCACCTCCGTCATACTTTGCTAGCTTTGAGCGGCACCAATCCAAATAACGGCGTTTTTGATCTTCTGTCAAATTGTGAGGTATCCATCTAGTACAAAGCTTTCTGACGCTTAAATGTTCATGTAAGACTTTTTGTACTAATTGACTCATACCAATGCCTAAAGTTGCCCGAATCTGTTGATATGTCATTGTCACCCTTCTATCAGTTTATATCTTTAGCCGCACAGCACTCACCTTATCTTTTAGTCGCCATAGAAGGACGCGTCCTTCTCGCGAATCATCAGTGAGTTTGCTTCGACCACGTTTGAACTCATTAAGCCAGCTGTAAACAGTGGCACGGGATGGGGCTTGGTCATGAAATGCCAATCAAAGTCTATCGTAACACTGTTGTGGTAAGACCGCATCGAAAGTCGTAATAAATCATTGAACGAAAATTTTCCCTAGTCAAATCTATTTCGATGCACGACAGACACTTTTTAAATTGCCGCCAATTTGTAAAAACAAATGAATAAAATTCATTACATTTACGTCTACCGATTCCCAAAGAGTTCCTAATTCGAAATTTAAATAAATTTATCATCGGCTGCTTTTCTTACTGGCCTATTCTAAAAACTTTCAGTGTGACCCCCGTACCTACTTACTTTTAACGATTAGTCGGATTCACATTAAGCTGACGTGATGCAGCAGTAAGTCTTTTATTTATTTCATCAGAAGACTATCGGAGTTTATTTTGAACGCAAGCGTGCACAATATTCTGATGGCGTCACGTCAGAATAGTGTGCACGCCTTCATTCAAAGTATGCGACTCCGATAGGTTTATGTTGTTGTTGTCGTTTTGTGACGTAAAGTTTCGTATTTATTTACCCAAAAAAAAAATTTGCGGATGGATACCTACTTAATTATTCGCTCCATGGCTACGACACGTAGTTAAGCCTAGTGTGAATCCCGCTTTAAGCCTCCTTCAAACAGGCGCGACATGCGATGCCAATCGCACGCGACATAAAGGCAACGCGCGTGGCACGACGAGCGGATGTCGCGTGCGATTAGCATCGCGTGTCGCACCTGTTTGAAGGAGCGTTTAGACAATGACGTGAAATTATTATCATCGATAAGAGCTCAACTGTCGCTAATGACTTAATGAGACACTCAATACGTGCAAATATGTAGGCAGGTGCCTACCTATATAATCGCCCCCAGTGATAAACCATTTATTTAGGAGTGTCAAGGCTTTTTAACATGGTTGTTTTAATCGAATTTATTTTTAGAAATGACGAACCTTGACACTTTCAAATGCTTTGCTGCACGTTTGTTATTTTTTCTTGATAATTGGATTTTTTGGTTTATTGGGTATTATTATGGTGGGTAAATTTCTATTTGGTGAATGTCGCAAGTGCAAATAACGCTACAAGATTTTGGCGCCTGGCATAAATCCTATATTTTTCTAACTCCTAGTTTACTGCATAAGGGTCAGCTCACACCGAGACGCGACGCGACGCGACGCTGCGCGCACATTTTAAAAGAGCGACTCAAAATACAACTTTATTTTCTACACGAAAAGATACACATTTCATTGTGAGAATTGCGCGGCGCAGCGCGGCGCAGCGCTGCGCCGCGCTGCGCCGCGCTGCGCCTCGCGGCGTAGAGCGACGCAGCCGGTGCGCGCGGCGTGCAGGAGCGGCGCTGCGCCTCGCGGCGCAGCGCTGCGCCGCGCTGCGCAGCGCGACGCCGCGAGGCGCAGCCGAGGTCACCGTGGCGAACTATTTTCGTCCAGACTTCGTGTAGTCTTCCTTAACCGATAAACCCAATTGTTCACTTATTTTATCCCACGCATTATTTTTTGCATTTCTGTCACAATAGTGTTTTGATGATACATTATACAAACATTCGTAGCGCTGCACGAAAAAAATTAACTTCTCCTCGATCTCCATAATGCACCCGCCAAATATACGTCGTTCTCATGCGCTTGCAAATGGTAGAGTGCGGGTAGACGGGCGGGGCGGGTGATCGTGGCGAATGCAGCTACACGTTCCGCTGCGCCGCGCGGCGTCTCGCTGCGCAGCGAGACGCCGCGCGGCGCAGCGAGGCGTCGTGTTGCCAACGATTCCAAGATGCGCCTCGCGACGTTGCGCTGCGCCGCGCGGCGCAGCGCGAAATCACTGGTCACGTCGCGTCGCGTCGCGTCGCGTCGCGTCTCGGTGTGAGCTGACCCTAAGCCGACAAAGCATCTCCTATTTCCGTAAGAATGTTCAAAAGAAACAGCCGAGAATTCCGAGAATAAGTAAAAAAAGTCATGCCTGGCTCGCACTTGCATCCTACATTCTTCATTTTTGTGAATTGGGTATAATTAATTACGCAGGATAGCTATAGGTACTTGTTTTTTCTTGTCATTATTAATTTGTTGCTAAATGTTACTGAGAAGACAGGGCGGGCTCGTTTTGTTTTGCCGCCCCGGGCTCCTGACAGGCTTTGTCCGCCACTGCTCACCATCAATGTTATTCAGGCGCCATAAGATCCTTGTAGCACTTCAGTTTAGGTGCACGTTGCCTGACACATGTCATGCGTAGTTCTTTCCTCAAAACACTATCTCTGACATAAACCTGCATTGGTTCTCACACGATCTGACCATTAGAATGTTTGGACTTGAGAAGTTTTATTCGGTGTTTCTTCTCAGGGTAGTCCGATAAATGATAAATGATTTTATTTCTGTACCTGTGGTTTGTACAAACACTTTTACACGTCAATCAATTTTTTTTAAACTAGATGAGGTCGGTAATAAATTAATAAATTCAGAGTCTGGTCACAGTCTCTTATAAAGTCCAAACAAAATCTTGGTCAGATTATGTGAATAATAAGTAGTTCGGTGTCTGAAATGGTCTTTTGAGCAACGAACCACACACACATAGAAACACTGACCTTATAAATATTATTGACATGCAAAAGTGTTCCCATTTACTAAATTATGGAGGGTAGAGACAAGGAGTAACTATCTCTTATGTGGAGAAAGTTGCACAGACATGAACTGGCTCACGCTATACTGCTACATAATATTTAATATCTAAACTACAGGAATACGAGGAGGGATCATTCGCTTGGAGAGTGGTTTACCTCTTTGTTGTTTGCACACATAATCTATATCACCAGCGCGCAAACTAGGAAACATGGGATTATGGTGGTTTGGTTTGTCATATTTATCACCAGGCTGTATTTGCAGATAACTTAATTTACGTAGCATGTCTTCATGAAAGTCTCTAGCACGTAGGTACCACGGGTCTTCATCAAGCATCTCCCAGATCACTTTTGAGCTCGTATTGTGAGGAAAATTTGCAGCAGCTTTCAATGCCATACATTGTCTTTCGAGTTCGGTCAGCTTGGATTTACACACCCGAGGGTAAAGTTGCACTATGCCATAATCTATGATCGGTAACAGCGTTGCTTTTATCTCTTTAATTTTTGTTTCGAGTGATACCTTGCTATACCACCCTATAATCGGCGCCAACATACCGCGGACTTGTTTAACTTTTTTAACAGTATTTTTAGCGTGTTCTTTCATTATTAATCTTTGGTCAAGCTACCACACTGTCAGTAGCAGTTGTTATCGGACTGAAGTACTTATGCCCAGTTAGAAAATTAACGAATTGAAGTATCCCGAGTCGGAAAATTTAATATTTTTAGTGACTAGCTAGAGTATTTACGGATAAACCAATATACCATACCTACCTCAACAATTAACGTAGTCCAACATTATTTTGTAAACATAACCTAAAATTATTGCTTTTAAAATTTACCCGGTGTCTACTGTAGCGTCTCCCTTATGTAGCACATTTTGACGGACACTTTTCATACACAGAGATAGTTCTACTTGTCTCTACCCTCCACTACTCTCCATATACTATATAAATATTAAAAGGTATGACTGGTAAGAAAGTCATATAGATTAAGGGCCTTTTTCACTGAAAATGGAACAGAATATATGATAAATATATAATTTATATATATGAAATGCTAATTAATTGAATCGGAACTTATCTGAAGGTGACGGGCCCCTACTAGAGTACTTAATGTGAGTAAAAGTTAAAACTTTTATAGATGGCATCATTTCTAAATATAGGGTCGCTGGGATATCGACACGCAAACTTCATGTGATCAATAAGGCGGTTCTCCCAAGGCGAGGCCTTCACATTGCACTGCGGTTGGGTTGATCCCTGCGATTATCCCTAATGTGGATTACTAGGATGCATGAATTCAGAACAATGATTTTAGACCCCCAGCGTAGAAATGTTTCTTCGGTAATCAAATGTGTGTAAAAAAATGTGCTGTTTCTTAAAAAAGCGAGCCTACGCGGTCAAAATGTATGGAAAAGCTATTTTTTTTAAATATATTCGACGATATATTTTAACCCCGGGAGCCAAAATCATGACGCGGTGGCGGTTACGTTTTATGAAATATATTTTTGAAGGAGAGTTTCAGAAAAATCTATGATGCACATTAACTTATTTAATTTTTTCCATTTTATTTCGGACGGAATCCATATGATCTGTTAGTATCTAACAATTTTTCTTACAATCTATGTTAGTGGGTACCTAATATAAAAACAATTTTATTTAAATTATAATTGCCCCGTAACTATTCCCACCCAGTGTGCCTGTATGGGACAGTTATTTTAGGAAGCAATCATTTTCAAAATTAAATCATCTGTAGAAAATCTTAGTGTTTTTCTTTTCTTTTTTTTCTTAGTTTGTGTTTTTCTCTTTTTTCTTTGTGAAATGTTCAGTCCTCACCTACTTACTAACTACGGATGGAACCACCCAGAATATTTTTCAAGAAAGAACTAGTAGGTAGGTACCTAATGCATTTCAAACAGGTTAGATTGTTAGGTTAGTGAGCTCAATTTCGTTTGTTTTTTTTTTTTAACTTTTTTCCTCATATTCTGCCTAGCTTTTTACCCAACTATTTTGGGGTCAGCTTCCAGTCTAACCGGATGCAGCTGAATACCAGTATTTTACATGGAGCGATTGCCTATCTGACGTCCGCAACTCAGTTACTAGGTTATACGATACCCTTGGTAAGAGACTGGCTGTCAGACTTTCGAGCTTCTGACTACCTGTAACAACTTATTGAACTTTGAGTAACGGCCATTAATAAAATAATAAATAAAACTTACATCTGCCGCAACAAAATTTGTTACTACGGCTACATTTTCGTCGCACTGTCCAGTCTGTACGATTACAGTCTGTCCCACACACGCACTTATTAGACCAAGAAGACTTAAAACTACTATAATTAACTTCGCCATCTTGGGATCAGTATGTCCCGTCCAAAACAACCAAAATGCCGGTATTTCCGTTCATTTATACAAAATCTTATCTACCATTTTTTTTATCGTTTGTTTAATCGCGAAAATCGTATTGCCCGATTGATAGATTGTTCCGCATTACTGATATGATGATTAAACTACCAAAATAGCTGTCTATGGCATAGGTTTATTACAAATATTGGCAGACCCACTTAGGTTTTTCGACGGCAAGCTCTTCAAACAGCGAATTAGCGATGTGAAGTGCATTTTGGTGTGTATTCGTAATTATGTATTTATCAATCAATTAATCAATTTGTTTGTGAAACATAGGTGTTTACATATAGTTGCGCTATGTTTTGTCATATAAGACATACAAATTTATATGTGACACATTAGGTGTCATTACATTATGTGACTTAGAAAAAATTATATTTTAAATTAATTAAATACATGAACAGAAAAGAGACAACAAATCCAAAAAAAAAAACATCAAATTCAATAAAATCAATAAATAGTCACAGTACATATTATTAGAGGATAAAAATGCACTAATATAATAATTGGTCATTCAAAAATTCGTCTACAGTATAATAACATTTGTCAATTAATAATTTAGAAAGAGCTTTTTTAACCTTATTTAACCCTTAGCCACCTGACGTGTTTTTTAGTTACACTACCGCCTGACGTCGGTCCTGGAGACCGCTTGCGTATTTTGCATATTTAATAACCATTATTTAAAATATTACATTAAATTTAAGTCACATCTGTATTTTCATTATATTTTTATTCAGTCTAAGTTTTTAAACTATGCAAAAGTATGCATTTACTTATCAAAAATCAACACTTAAAATAATTATATAAATTTAAGCAAAAAATCTAGGAACTGTGAAAATCTGAGATCTGAGTAGGAAATTTCACTATAACTCAATAGTTTTTACTTATTTACGACAAGTTCGAAATATGATCTCTACCTTAAAATAATTTTTGGCACGATTAAGGCACAATTATTACAAAATCACAACCCACAAACTTTCACAAGTTGCGACGACAATTAGAGCACATTTTTTGGCTGCATTCAAAGCAAATCGGATTCCTACATGCAAAAACACATGTAAGCTGTTTTGCGTTTTTTCTCAGGGTCACAGGATGAGCATGTCTTGCGTCTGTCAAATTTATCAGAATGTTCAGTTGTTGAAGTGTTTGGTATTTGATCTATTTTTAGGATTCGACGAATGGTGTACTGAAGTTTCCTTTGCAAACCACTGCCGTGCACGCGGCGTTCCAAATGAGGCCTTATAAGGTCTTCTGCTATTTTTTTTATGAAATTCAGTCTTGGCACCTTTGACTAAGCTCGGTTCATATTACTGATAGCATATGCGTTTGCTGCAGTCATGTCAAGCATTCTATAAAATAATGCCAACGGCCATCGTTGAGTTCTGCGAGACGTGGAATAAATTGCGCATTTCTGATCTAGCATGTCATGCCGCCTTTGTGCTATTGTAAAACATGATCATTTCCGGTTTTTGAGTATTTGAATCAATGGTTGGTGTGTGTGCATGTTGGACAGTAAAAGCACCGATTTGTTTTCTTTGGTACAAAAGACGTCAATGTAGCATCTGATGTGAACCCGAAAATGGCTGACCCAACTTCTCGATGACGGTTAGGAAGAAACTGAGGCGGGATTTCACGTTTGTTTTTCTTCAAAGTTCCTACCAGTGTCAGTTGCTTTTCTTTTAGTTCATTCATAAGCTCCACTGATGTGAACCAATTATCAGTTGTCACATTTCTGTGCGTACCTTCTATTGAAGTTACCAGTCCCAAAACTGCCTGGGTAGGTTCGTTCAACCTTTGGCACTCAGCTGGTAGGCCTATACCATCTGAATCTTTCCCTAAATAGATGTAAGCGTCCAGCAGGTATTCAGTTTGAGCATCAGTAATGCACATGATTTTCAGACCATATTTGTGTGGTTTGTTTGGCATGTACATCTTGAATATGCACCTGCCACGAAAAGCTACTAACATCTCATCTATGCAAGCGTAGCTTCCAATTGAACAAATTTCTCTGCAGTTTTGAATCAGCATGTCAAACAATTGTAAACAATTATAAAAACAAAAAATATACAGTATAACCAAACTAACGTAACTACCTGACGTCGGTCTCACGGACCGCACGCGAAATATAAATTACCTATAATGTTTAATGCGCGCACGTCTGGAGCTGCTGAGCGCACGGGGAATACTGGCGGGGGAGGGGAAAAAGTACACGGACACACTATTGCGTCGCGTTCCTATTAACGGAATAATTTGAAAATCAAAATCGCCAGAGTCTCTGAGACCGGCGTCAGGTGGTTAAGGGTTAATGTAAGGTTTTATATGTCATACAATCTCTCAAATAAAAGCGTCATCATTCGATTAACTTATACTTTTAAGAAATAGTGCAGTTTTATTAGGCCGTAACTCCTTATAACTTAGAGCCGATTTTTGATCCTTAGCTAACTCACCATTATTTCAAAATAAAAAAAAATTATGATGATGGTTAAATTTTAGCAAATCATTGATTTATGACATTAATTGAACCATTAGTTTTTTTTTTTAACTAATGATTGATTTAACTACGGATCAAAAAACCGGCCTTTATACCAGTCACACATTCCACTTCATTCCACTTGCATATCTAACAGAGATGCGCATAGACCACTCGAAATCATTTGTAGAGGAACGCCAAGATATTTAGAGTAGATATTTAGATTTGGGAAATTATATGTGCGGCAACAAAAGTTTTATTTAGCACCTGCAACCTAGCGTCTTTTTTTATATGTAGGCGACGAGTTAATAGAACAGCTTCAATTATATTAATTCATCATCTTTATTATTCCAACAGAATATCAAAAAACCAGCGTCAATTTACGAGCGTAAATTAATATGACTCCGAGCTACCGATAAATATATTTACTTCTGATTTGATAACTCAGCGACTAATGTTGTAAGTGAGCTACTTTATATATTTTAGAGATTCAACATCTGTCTGCTAATAAAATCAAATTCCAGCCTCAAAATTAGCAATCAAAGTTTTTCATTCAACAACTAAATTAATAAATCATATTCTTTTTTCGTGAAAGTTTGCAACACAAGCGCGGGAGTGTACCTGACGCTCGTTGGGAATCAGAGGGGCGCGACCGGCCATTTGGGTATAGTCCCAGTCGCCCCCACATGGATTGCCACCAGGTGGCAATTGGGAGAAAAAAATCCCAGTTGCCACCGGGTGGCGACTGGGACCTTATTGCCCCCACTTCAAATCGCTGTACATTGCGGCGTGGATCGCCAAACCTCCTCATCGCTATATTTCTTAGTAACGTTAATATGTTTTCTTATTCTCCTCATCTAACAGATCCCCTATAAGGTTGGTGAATCATGTGGGTGGTTAGGTTAGAACAGTGACCATTAGCGCGCGAAGGCGAGCGAGCGAAGCAAGCGTGCCGCGGCAGCGGCCGCCAAGCGCCAGATCCCCTCTATATTATTGTTGGTGAATCATTTGGGTTAGATGAGGTTATAACATAATCATTACATAATTTTGCCTAAAAATGAGTAAATATCACGCCGCAATGTACAGTAATATTTTTTGTATGTTCATTTGGGTAGGTATAATAGTCAATTACTTATGGTAACATTATAAATAGATAGGCGAATACATGAAATTAGAGCTTTCATTGACCATTATTTGATGACAATAATAAGGAAATTTTATGTTCAAATATAGTAGATTCACTCATCAATTACTTATGCTAAAGTATAAAAATAAAGGTGACTCTATGAAATTAGAGTACGTTGATATTATTTTATAGATGAAGTTGATACACTTATTAGAAGCTGGCAATGAGTAGACATATCACAAATTTAGTTGCTTAAGAATTATCACCATGTTGCGTCATATTAACAGTAGCTTGTTTTACAATATATGGTCGCTTATAAACCATTTATTAGACGCTAAAAGTTCGTCGCTGACCTATTCATTCATTAGACAACTAAATATATTTGCAGACGAGAATGACATTTTAAAGAAGCTGCATTAATTAGCACCCTTTAGATTTTACCTTGACGTCATACTTTCCTTAACCGACATGTATCGGTGTTTCCAGTATAGCAACGATGCATACCTACACATGCCAAGCAGGTTGACATCACCTTCAACGAGACATGCCGAACTATCTACCAAAATCGGAATGTTTTAAACTGGACTGGACTGGTTTGGTTGTCTAGTGGACACTAGACCAGTGGCGCTGCTAGATCAAACGTGGACGTCGCGCATCGGCGACATCAGCTTTGCGAGTCATTTTTCATTTCCCAGTCGAAAGAAATTACCTTTCCGATTCATTCCGAGGCGGGGTGCTAAAATTTTCGAGATCACAAGCGCTCTTGCATCCTGCATTCTCCTAATTCTAAAATTAATTAATTCTAACAACATTAACTTAACAAAATACTCGTATGTCCAATTTCTGTAGGACTGGTTAAGAGACAACCAAATTTTAATCATCCGAGGCGGCGCTAGCGGCGGCGCGGTGTGCTAAATTTTCGAGCTTACTTCGCTCGCTCTTGCATCCTACTTCTCAAACTTTTCTGTATTAGAAATAGCGGCTGGCGTTAGCTGTGAAATAATCCTGAAAAAATTCTGTGAGGCTAAAAGACAAAAAGTTCGTCTATTTTAATTTGTGTTTGTTTATGTAATTTTTGTCTTCATTTGTTATGCAATAAAACACATATACTCATACATTAGTGTATAGTTCAGCTCATAGAATGAGTTGAATTATACACTAATGTCACAGCTGGTCTTAAGTTTATTAGATAGTATTTAAATCTAGAAAACCGTAGAAAATGCCTATGGCATTAAGTTCGTCTCTGTACATTTGCGAGCTTATATTGTATTAAATATGCACTCCCGGACGCCTAAATTGAGCCACTGTGCGTTTTCATGTAAAAGTACCCAGGCATAAAACATCAAAATAATGATGGGTCAAAGAAAAAGTTTTTTTGCAGTTTTGAAGCAGTGGCGGCAGCAGCTGGCGATCATTGTGGTGTCATCATTGTTTCAAATTTGAATTCATGACCATTTAAAAAGTCAGAGATCTTTATACAAAAATATGCTAGTCTAGCCCTAGCGACGCACCGTGTAAAATAAATGCCTTAAATCCCATCCTCATAAAACTAGCTACTATTCTTATTTCTTTTCTGTTCATGCTGTAAGATTGTGGAACTCACTTCCACCTAGCATTCGAGATTTAAAATCTATTTCTCAATTCAAATATCGAGTAAAAGAGCATTACCATTTCGCTTAGGTAAGTGTGAGAATTTATATAAATATACAGTGTTTGGTGCATCGTGTGCCAAATTAAAATGTTCGACTGGGCGATCTTCCGACTCCCTTAAAAAATTCTCTAGTCTATCCTTTTGCTAGTGATGTGCCACATACCATAAAAATATTTTTATAAAATTGGGAATTCGCTGGAATTGTGAATCTAGTCACAAAATACTAAATTCCAAATTCTAAAGAAAACAAGTCTTTTTGCGTAATTGTTACTTGTATATGTTATTTTTTGCATTATACTTAAGTATATTAAATAATCTTGTTTAAGATGCCACAAAAGCAAATTATTTTCTTCTTTTTCTCACACACTATTCATTTACATTTCTTTTTCATTTCTTGTATCGCAGGTCTGCGGGAAGTAATTTGTTAAGAAACAAGCAGTACCTTTGTACTCAATACTAATATGCCGTATCTGTATATATTTTACTGTGTGTACATAAATAATTCTTATTGTTATTGTTTACTGGAATTCTTAATACAAACTTTCCAGTTACTGAACGCATTAGAGAGGTCATTGCCTCAATATCTTAAAAAAATATAAGTAGGCAGGTTTCTACCTGCCTCTTGTTAAAGTAGCTCTATGTACAACCAGACCTTCAAGATTTACGAAAAGGATCTGGGAAATTAGAAAAAGCTAACATGGTATCCGTAAGCCATTTTCGTGAAATTATTTCCAATGTAACAAACTCTTTGACCTTGATAATTTGATTAGGTAGGTGTTATCGGTATCGATAGATTACCTTACAAAAACAAAACCGCAAATATCAAACAATAATTATTGTGTTCATATTATAATAATATTTAATGTGAGGAAGAACTGTAACGGCGTCGTTTAATGAAATGAAAAGCTTATTCAGTGATAGCTGTGCCCGCGACTTCATTCGTGTGCATGTCGGAAAACAATAATGTATTTCTTAGAGAAGGTATAGGTACCACTCCTATATTGAAAAGGAATAATCTTCCGATCTTGCCTGGAGGAAGCTCTACCTGGAGTTCTGCCCTTTCGAATTCAGTCACTGTGTCTTCAGGGTTTATAATGTCAGTGCGACGAAAGTGTCACTTTGAATTTGCGAATAAATAAAAATCAAGGCGCCTGGTCGAGGCACATTAACTGTGTACCTGTCGTATTCAATAAAAATCGACTGCGAGATCTTGAGTGAGATCTTGCTTCTTGCCAAATTTGATGATTCTAGTTCAAAGTTTTGGGATATTTGCGAGCATCAAAATATGAAGCATAAATGGCCGTATTTTCATTGTGTTGACTTAGAAGTTTGATTTATTTCGAGATAATTAATCGAGAAAATAAATAATAAAGAGATAAATAAGGAAAGAAATAAAATTGCTAAGTAGGTATTTGATATTAATTTCAACTTGATACGTCCACGCGTTCCTGAGAAAAAGTGTATATACCTATAGCCGGACAGACTGACATACAGGTGGACGGATATCGAAGTGATCCTTATAAGGGTTCCGATTTTTCGTTTTGAGGTAGGAACCTACGGAACCCTAAAAACACTACAAAGTGCAAAATAACTTTAGTTTGGGAAGTCGTTAGCAAGAAATTATCGAAACTAAAGGTCTTTTGCACTTCGAAGTGTTTTGTTTTTGAAGTCGGTAAAAAAGTTTATTATTTTTAATATTGGGTACCTCACACAAATTCGTGAAGTATTTTATATCAATACTCAGCAACTTTTTTTCACATACCGTACGATAACCCAGTCACAATAGGTAGGTATACCTGTACTGTTCGTCATTGAGAGTTCCGTGACAGTAGGGTTTCTTCGCAGTCCATGATCAGTCGACCACTGTCAGGTACCTACTTCATGAGCTACTGTGTTTCTTCTCCGTACGATTACCCATTTGAGTTCCATGGGACAAGTAGGTACTTACCTACTTACTTTCCAAGCCCATAATTAGTTTACCACTAACCTTTGATCTTTGACAGTCATCACGGGTCGTCAGAAGCCCGAAAGTCTGACAACCAGTCATACCAAGGGGTACCGTAATACCTACTAACTGGGTTGTGGAGGTCAGATAGGCAGACGCTCCATGTAAAATACTGGTATTCAGCTGCATCCGGTTCGACTGGAAGCCGACCTCAACATAGCTGGGAAAAGGCTAGGCAGAGATGATGGATAGTAGCTAACCAGTCATTTCCTTTGATGTCTGTACAATAACCAAATCACAATACGTGTAACTTTTTTTTTTTTGAGGGTGGGAAATCATCAAATAACTTCTCCCGCTCTGGGCTGAGCAGAAGGGCGTGTTGACTAAAACCCACCGGTGTTCCTTCAGTTGCCTGTGCCAGGGGCCACGGTATCCCTCTCGGACTTTCCCGCAACACAATACGTGTACCTAATGTATGTTATTGAGGAGTTCAACTGTCAGATCTTCACCATATTTAATGGGACCATCCCAGGAGAAGACTTTGAAATAAAAAAAAAACCTCCGAGTAAATTGGCTGTGTGACCTTTGGACTGACAGACGGACGGGACGAAATTATAAGAGTTCCGTTTCTATGCACAATTTGGATAAGCAGCCCTAAAAGCAGACGAATTGAAAACTTCTTGCTTTTTGAAGTCGGTTATAAAACTGCCTCAAACGTTCGTCAGATTTTCTCCCAATTTAGGTTCGGTTGTAGAGAACTGAGTGAGAACTTGAGTGAGATGAGACCTCTAGAGATAAATCCAGAACCAAATATTCCAAGACCCAGATCCAGAGTCCAGCCAGAACTCCAGAACCGCATCTACGAAGCTACTTTATTCCCGACAGTTTAATACAAAAACTTTTACAGAAACACAGACATCCATAATTATTCGAATGAGTGTCACTCTTCTGCGGAAATTCTTAACAAAACGATTGAGAAAATGAAACTGAAACACCAAAAAATCTGTTATGATTGAAACTAATAAATAATTATCTGACATCGCATTCTTTATCACTCAGAACAGCACATCAATTATTATTATCTTACATTATCACCACTTTTTGTTTGAAATTCTTTTATCGCCATTAATCAACCACCGATGGAAAGCGATTTTTATAAAAATATAATCATTAAAATTACTTTTTGAAATAAATCAATCCAATCATTTATTTCTGAAAACATCCATATTGTATTAGCATTAGAACTTAGAAAAATATGCATTAAAATCAAAAACAATATTACAATCAAAATCAAAAAATAAATTAAATTAAATCAAACCAAATCGAATTTAAATTAACAATAAATTAAAATTAAGTCAAAATTAAAATTCAACCAAAACATGACCTTATCTTATCTTCTACATCAATATCAATTTAAATATCTTTCTTCAGCATCGGGCCCGCAGCTATGTCTACGGGACCAATGCATCAGAAAAGGGCAGTTTGGCCTCTCCACAATAACCTTCAGATGCTATTGGAGCTTCCATGTAACCTACGCATTAGGGATGCCGTTCTTTTGCGCATGATAGTCTCAAAACTATCTGTGCTTGCCTCGGCAAACATGCCCGACGCACTACAGAACCGCGGAAGCCCCAATAACACCCGAAAAGTATTATTGTACTGAACAGGGTGGGCGTTGTATGCTCTCTGCGTATACCTAACCCACAGGCTGCAGGTGTAAAACGTCTGGCAGTATGCCTTAAACAGCGTAATTTTCACGTCTTTGGTACACCTAGCAAACCTGCTTGCCCGCATATTGGATCGAACCAACAACGCCCTTCGCTCTCTCTCTACATCCTCGTCATCAAAAAGGTTCCCAGTCAAAATGTGCCCAAGGTATTTAAAACGAGACACTCTTAAGTGCCACCCCGTACAGGTAACTGTCATCATTTTTCCGGAACCCACACGAAACACCATAACCTCACTTTTACTGACATTATATAGGACACCATGAGCCGTGGCGTATAATAGACACAGTTACCGCTATGACGTGATATAAGGATATTTCTTAGTACCATTTGACGTCAAAAGATTTCGTTACGTGTATGTAAATTACGGAATGAAAAGTTCTTGTACAATTTAAATTCATGATTATATCTTTTGATAGATTGAATCGATTGCGATAAAACAAAAACTAAATGTTTTTCCGAGTTACACACAATATTCGAGTATAAACGTTATCCATACCTATTGGTTTCGTACTTTTTGACGTGATACCCTAATTATAAACGTTCAAAATCAAGTCGCAATCCTCTATTGTTCTGAGTCGCAATCTCGTCTCAGCGACAATCAAATGTCAAAAATGTAGGTAAACGCTATACAATTTTTGAAAGATCGAGACTGAGATTAGAATGCGAACGTTCTTAAAAATACGGGAATTGCCCCTCTCTTCAAATTAATCTCTCACACATAAACAGACAAACCGACAAACACAAAAATTCCAAAAAATTATAGAAATTGCATTTGTTGGTTATCCTTTAACATCCCAGTTTAAAAAAAAAATAAGGTACAGAAATGCGTCGTCTACAGATTTATTAGGTTTAAAGAATAATTATTCCTAGAGTCGGTTTTACTATTTTTACATCATGAGCATGACGCACTCCGCCAGCTCTCCAAACTGAGTTTTATTATTTTCTACGGTTCTAAATACGAAATAGTGATTATCTCTTAATAATATTATTGACTGTCATGATTACCAAATATTAATAAGATTTGTAGTGAGTTTAGCACCTAATTATAAAATTGAAAGTATGTGATTTGCCTCAAATGATTTTTGTACCAGTGTAGTCATGAAGTTTATACGTATTACATTTGACAGTTACCGAAAACGTACTGGTTTTATAACAAAATGGAATGGAAATATGATGTTTGGAGCAGCGCCTAGTTTTCTCAGTCAGTTCTCTTCGAGCTTCGAGCTTCGAAATCAAAAGGCTGTCTTCAAGAAATCTATATTGATATTAAGTCGAGTACAATATTGCTATATACGAGGTTTGTATGTGTGCAAGAATTGAAATACAGAAATGTTTGTAATGGCACCTTATAAAATAGTCGCGGAGGTTTGCATGGAAACACCATACAGGCTAAAGTATGTACAGTACCTTCACTTAAAGGCATATACTAGGGTTAGCTGGTAGAGAGTGCTTTAATTTATCTATAGGTTAGTTAAATAGGTACTTATTTAAGTTTTTTCGACGAATATTGTGTAAAGAATAAGTCATAATGATTCTTTTAGAACAAGGCGGACATATTTTTTTTTAATAGCGTAGGTTATTACGAATCTAAGAAATGTTAAAAATGATTTTTTTTTTCATTATGATAAGTTTGTTTCCTGTTGATTGTCTTATCTTTGTATGACGAATGTTTAATAATGCGTTTGAATTCAATTTGTAATTCGTCCACATTCAATTTGAGGTGCGGCTGTAGATCCTGTTTTTATTTTTCTCAAGTTGGCAAAGATCTTACAAAAATAATTTTAATAAGTTTTTAAGTTTAAGTTTTATCTTTGTTTGCAGCTCTAAATTAAATATCTAATATACTTACCTAATGTAATCCAACAGAACAGAGCATCAAGTTTGTATTTCCTAATGGGTAGGCAGAGGTGTACACCTCCTACCCATGGTTGCATGCCACGTGGTACCTAAGGTATTGGAATATTATCTTATTTCATGCTTCTTAGCTTAGTTGGTGAAATAAGCTGCTGTGACAGACACACAAAGTCGCCCTATGGGTTCCTTTTAACCATGTTCGTCCTAAAAACCTAATTCACCCTAATTTTAACCCTATAAACAAATGTAGGTATGAGGCACAGGTTGTAAAGTTCACTCATCATCCATAGAAAAGGGCGGATCTTCCGACCAAAAGGTGTTGTGTCTGGTGGGCAACTGTCTGACGATTCTCGCGTGGTCGTCTCTGCGCCCTCAAACGCGAGAAATCGGAAATTCCCCTTGCCCGAGGGTTAGTTCTCTCAGTCCCCAAAAAAAAATTGGGGACCGGTTTGGGTTTTTCCTCCCGCTCCCGCAGGCAGGGGTGGGGGTGCTTTATTGCACACCTAGTCGCTGCGTGACTCCGCTGGGTGAGATCCCTAGTTCCCTAGGGAAGGCCCGGCAGCAGCCGATCATGGAACGAGTGACGGCACGATGTATTTATGTTAGTTGAGCGGTGAATTTTGCTTCCGCGATGTAGACCGCCTCATCACTCACCTCCTTTAACCGGAGGTCGGAACTGTCTCCGCTGATAGAAAGAAAGAAAGAAAGAAGAAAGAAAATTATATATATTATTGGCATTACAGCAAAATAAATACACCATAAAACTATAAAACAGAAAACAACAATAATATTATAATGCCAAAAGGGCCTCAGCTCAGCATAGCCCATATCAACATACTGCAGCTCGCTGGGGCAGTGCGTCTGATGTGGTACAGCGCCGGGTTGAAGCTGGCTGCGGGGGTTGTCCAGGATAGGGTTTATGAGCTCTACTTGTTGACCCGCCGAAAGGACAGTATGATGCTGTATTAAGATTGCTGGTGAGGCTGAGGGTGATGACCAGGCATGCGAGGTCACTGCATGCTTTTGGTCAGGATACCTGTTGAAGCCGTGGGTGCTTGCCGGCTGTGTCTCACCGCTCGAAAGGTTGAGGAACTGATGATGATGACGCCACGCTGAACTAACTGCTCGAACTCTGCGCCAATGTCCATGTTCGGGGAACAATAAAATATATGGTATATTATACGATTTTATAATAATGATGAAAAAGTTCATAAAAAACTGTTCCGCTGATGTTTTTCCTTGTTCGTATAACTGTAGCAAAACAGTCACGAATGATATCATTTTATCGTTAATTACATTAATCGCTTATTATCTACAATCTAACAACGTGAGTACCAGTTGAGCCAATAACGGATAAAGGTAGTTTCCCTGTGTGTCATCACTCGTGCAGCTTACCTTACACGTACTTACTAGTTGTCAAGTAAATGTATATGGCCTTGTGGAAAAGGATCTTGGTCGGCATGGGGCTTCGTAGATCTTTGACAAACAGAAGCCCGAAAGTCAAACAACCAGCTTTACCACTAGACTTCTCAATTTAATTGAAGGATGTCGTGTTACCCAGTAACCTGGTTTTGGATGTCAGATAGTCAGTCGCTCCATGATAAATACTAATATTCAGCTGCATCTAGTTAGACTGGAAGTCGACCGCAACGTAGTTTGGTAATAACTAGGCAGATGATGATGTAGTCCTGGGCGTTTGTCCACCGCCACTGTCACCAGGACGTCACCGAGAAACGAGATTAATCGAACCGAACATGACGTCCCGGGGACGTGCGGCGGCGCTGCAGCCGTTTGTCCACCGCGACCGAAATCAGCGGTTCGGTATGTTATGATTATGATAGACAAAATCAAAGTATTATTAATCGGGGAATATGAATCATGTGCGACCGGCACCCGTATTTATAACCTCTGAGCATTCGGTTTGGCTGCGCCGCTCGTAGCAATATTCTAACTTAGTAATGACTAATGAGCAATTAAATAAACCCTACATGTCTGTCTACATACTACTTGCGGACCCTAAAACTAGTACTTTAATAGAACAAATAAACGCATGCTAATGCTACACCAATCAAGCTAGTGCTATCATTTCTCCTGACATAACACTACAATAGTACATTGTTACTCTAGGTGTGAAAGTAACTTATTTAGCGTAGCGTAGCGTAGCGAGGGCGCTAATTGTTCGAGGGACTAAATAAGTCTTTAACCCGAGGTAAACGCTGTGCTTTTCATTACGAATACAAGGAAAGTAATAACAAAAACACGAATTAGCTAAAGAAAAAAATGAGCCTCTTCTCTTATGAAATCAAGCGTTAAATCCATATCTGAATCAGATGAACTCATTGTGTTAATACAAATCTCTTATATACGGAAGTATAAACAAAACTCTACAACTCGAAAAAACAAATGAAGATCGGATTGCCGCTTCCCGCCATTTTTTTTTTCTGTGGCTGGCTACTAGCTTTTCACCCATTATATTTCATTTCCATCATTAAAAAAATAGTAAATATTTTGCCCAAATCTATGTCATTTACTTAAAAGAAATTGTTGAAAATAAATTATAATGAAGTTGAAATGATACAAATAGATTCTCTAATTATTACTTAACTTTAATGTTATTTAAATACATCGCGCTGTAATTGAGCGGCTGTATAGGAAGTTGGAATATGATTCAATAGAAACGTCAAAGTAAAACTAGTTTTTTTAAAATAGTTTGACAGATGTCAGTTGAAAGCGATTCTCCCTAGGGCTGAAAAGTACTACTTTCCACCCGCTCCTCAGGCAATATCAGACCTACTTTCCGAGTATGATTATTGAAAACTATATTATTTATATTATGGCTGTTAAGAGTGAGTTCCTCGGTCTGATTTCACTATTTATGACGAGGTGACCATACAACGTTTTGGAGGACTGGCGTTTTGGATTTTAGCTTTTCCCAAGAAAATTTAAAGGGTAGTTTTGAAAAAATATCAATACGATCTTTTTTATTTACTAAGATAAGTATTTGTGCCAAGAAAACATAACCTTTTTCTGACAAGTAAGCTAATTTGTTGATTAGTTGTGCAATGAGTTCTAAGAAATGTTTTTGACGATTATAAATTTTCATTAGCACATCTTTTAAAACTTTAATGAGGGTAGTTAATTAATTATCGAGGTTTTGTAATAAAAGAGCAAAAAAATTGCTTTATAATTTAGATTGTTAACAACTTCGCTATAATGTTTGCTCTGCAATTGTAAAATCTTAGAATGGAAAGTTTAACTTGTTTGTGCTTCTAAAAACTTAGAGTACTTCATTTAATCATAAAGTGTTGTTTGCATTACAGAGGTGACAGAAATCCAACCGATTCCTTGATAATTTCAGAAGACTGTACGGAAATTGGCTGCAAGCAAATATTGATTGGCCAAGTTGTGTGTAAACTTTAGTTAATCAAGAACCAACTGTTTATGAAATACCAAGAGCACACTCAGTCTCTCAAGAACCGTCGACATCATCGTCCGTTGGAACAATGACAAAAAGGTCCCGAAAACCATTCGAAGATCCGGGAAGCAAACAGAAAAAGAGAAGATCTGATGATCATACATGCGAAGGTTCCAATGAATTGGCATATGTAATTGCAGCACATTTAAAAGAAGAATGAGGATATCGCATCTGTGATCGAATACATGATGAAAAATGCTGAAAGAACCGTTAAAATTCATAAAACGCTCAAGAAACCAGTCGTATTTATACCAGAGAAAGCGCTTGTATTGCTTCTTTCACTAAAACTGTAAAAGTGGCAATATATTACGTTGCGAGAGGCTGCCTTTTGGGAAGGTGCTAAGGATATTAATTATTCATCCTGTTCACGCATGATGTTGACAACCTGCGTGTTGCGATCACAGAAACTTTAGGCGCTCTTTTCCTTGGGGTACCCATCGACCTTGCTATGTATAGCTTCATTCTCAAACTTTCCGTTCTGACGAGTCCCTTGTACCAATCTACTTACTCATAATTTGAAATAAATCATTTATATTCTGGAGTAACCAAGAAGTTATCATTTAGACTCAACCGCAACCACAACTTGAAGAAAACCTACAGAAACGAACCGCTTAGATGCTGTAACATCAAAGACTGTGTGTTCTGAGCTAAACGAATTTGGCTTGTCATCCCTAGACACCCGTATAAATTGCATGGAAAGTCTGTTACACATTGCGTACAGGCTCGACTTCAAACGGTGGGCAGCGAGAAGTAATGAGCACAAAGAAATGTTGCAAACAGGAAAAAAATGTATTCAAAATAATTTCTAAGATTAGCTCAATCTGTTGATTGATATAGTGAAACAAGGCTCGGGAACTACCAATGACGGGAATACTTACCGCAAGAAAGTTGGTCGAGTTTCCCAATAAAATTGCAGCTATTATCGGGTTAGATGAAGAGCTAATTAAAAGATTTGCTGTGACTTTGCAAGCAATAACATCTGGCGATCTTGCCAGATGTTATTGCTAAATTAATTTTGTTGTTGTTGTTAAAGAAATTGAAAGACTGTTTAGTGAAGTGCCTTGCAGAGATCAAATACACATCAATATTTTCTGTAGGACTACATGCAACTCACGTAGGTGTTGCAGCAGTCCGTTGAAATTCCACGCCATTATGTTTAGTGTGTTATTAATTATTGATTTTATAGTGCATGCTTCTAATTTCTTTTATGCGTGTCATCCTCATAGTTTTTGAGGTCGCCGGTGTCGAAAATGAGGTAATCAAAATCCAATATCGGTTTAAAGAAACTTTATTCCCAATAATGTATAATAAATGTCACTTACTTGAGAACAATACTAAACATACATAAATAGGTTACAAAACATCAATCGTTAAAAGGTCCCATCAGGAGTGCCCCAAGGCTCAATATTGGGGCCGTTATTGTTTACAATATTTATTATGGACATCAAAAACTGCTTTCAAAACTCACGCATTCTTCTATACGCAGATGACATGAAGGTCCTAAAGGCCATACGCACATTATCTGATACTGAGCTACTTCAGTCAGATCTTGACAGATTTGTGCAGTATTGTAAAATCAACAAATTGCAACTAAATGTATCCAAATGTTTTCACGTAGTATTTACTCGCCAGAAATCTATTATCGGCCCCGGGTATAAACTAGATGGTACTTATTTGAGTAAGGAAACCAGTATCAGAGATCTTGGTGTGGTACACGACAGCAAGCTACTTTTTGATGATCACATAGAAACAGTTGTCAACAAAGCGTTTAAAGCCTTAGGCTTCATTATTAGAGCTTGTGCTAACTTTCGTTCCCTTAAACCATTAAAAGTTCTGTATTGTTCTCTAGTACGTAGCCACCTTGAGTACGCTTCTCAAATATGGAACCCTCAATATGAGATCTACAAATCTCGTATCGAATCTGTTCAGAGGAAATTTTTGCGGTATTTGGACTTCAAGGCTAAGCAATTCTCAGTCGACTATGAACACCGCTGTAAGCGATATCATTTCTTACCGTTGGAAGTAAGACGTAATATCAGTGATATCTGTTCTTTAGTGAACATCGCAAACGGCTCGGTTGATTGTCCCGAACTACTCAGCAAAATTCTTCTTCGTACTAACCTAAACAACTTGAGAAAACGGCCACTACTTCAAGTACCATTTGCATCGACTAAGTATAGGCGCAACGCCTTCTGCATACGTAGTACTATAGCTTTCAATAGTTTGCCATCACACCTGGAAATCGATCGCACACAAAATTAGAAAGATTTTAAACAAGGATTATTTTGGTGACACCATAAATAGCTTTTAATCCTTATTTTGGTATTGCATGACTTGACATAAGACGACTTGACTTTACTTAGGCACATAGTATTATTTAGTATTTTAAAGTGACAAGGTCACTATCATTATTGTAGACTTTACTTTGTAGTTGTTTTCTTTTTTTTATATCTAGTATGTTAACTTACATTGTATTCTTTAAATTTAATCAAATCACTGTAATTGGTCGACGCAAGTAACTTGTAACTAAATATATTTATACATGTGGAAGCTTGTAATTAGCAAATGAAACTACTTATGCATGATATTTATAATTATTATTAGTCTGTAAGCTTTCTTTAAAATTAAATAAATAAATAAAATAAAAGGTTCGTCATCAGTATTACAAGTTAATAGTGACCAAATAGTGACCCATCCAATGCATTCATTTATCCAGAAGTGATCGATCCGCAATTAATAATATGGCGGCCTTAACCAGAGGTGGACTCAGTAAATTGGTTGCGTGTAGGCGATCTTTCAAGGAGCAAACAACCTCTCTTACATCATTTATAGAAAAGCATTGTCTTAATTAAAACAATTTTTTAAGATATAATTTATATATAATACGTATATATAATTTGATAGTTGTTTAGCCGGCTCTCTCGGAAAATTTTCAACAACGCTCTTAAACCGTGTTCCTTCTTCATCATGATAACGCTTCAGCCCACTCTGCCAGATGGGCAGTCGATTTATTGAGTACGGCAGGTGCACAGATAATGAGCCCCTAACGAGGCACCTAGCCTCGATTTTTATTAATCTCAAACATCTTTTATTGTGTTTTTTAAAACCACTTAATTCAAGGAGATAGGTTACTTTTATACGGGTTCAGTACGTTATGTAGTTCCTGTAAAGCGATTGAAACAGGGCTGAAGTTAATGAAACTACAAATGCAGTTATTTCTTAATCTATGTATAATATTATTGATATATTTTCATTAAAAATACAAATAATTTAATAACACATGTATAAAAAAGTATACATGTCATGGTCGTTAAAAATAGCATCTGTTAAATCTAAACCTAGAGTTTTGTTCAGTGATTGTTTATTATTTACCAGACTAATTGTAATACACTACAAACAAATATCAGAATAATACTGCTCTTGAATAAGAACGCTGAACTGGGCTCTCGACATTCTTCGTCTTGTGAGATTGGTTTGAAGTATGGTTCATAAAGCTCAGGTCGTTCGCCTATCATGTCTGTGATGGCCGCATTGCCAGCTTCCGTCATTGTCCTTTCACGGCTCAACTGCCAGGCACCAACTGAGCAAATAGATGAAAACATTTTATTTCCATACTTTGTTTTGTTACACTACACTACTTTGTGCTATATGGGGTTCGACAAAAATGTCGGTCTTCCATAGAAACTTTAGAGGATGTCTTTCGAAAATCCTTCCTTAGAGCTCACTTTCGTTGCATAAACTCAAGCTTCTAGACCTAGAGGTTTAGGCTGAGTGTTGTCTGTCAGTGAGTGTATTTAAGATTTTAATTACGTAGATAATTCGTCGGCAAGTACATTAATTTTAGGGCATAGTAATAACTAATTAGTCAACAAGAACTTCCATTAACAAAAATAAAAGAGATGAACTAAATACCTTGTCTTTGGTTGATATTAATATTTTCACAACTGTAGGCTAGTGCGTATCCATCGTAGTCAGTCGCCAAAATGTAGATCGTTGACTCCGTCCTTTCTCCGTCTATAAGATTAAATTGAGATAACATGCGATTGTAAATACAATATTTATAATATGCGTCAATTATTCAATCATCAGATATCTTTTACCTGAGGTATAAAAACCACCATATTAATTCTTTAGATAAAAGTCGGTCCTTAGACATTTCTATTGGTAAATGTTACAACTTTTTAAAATACGTTATTTACCTTCAGAATCACCCATTATTAAAGAAAATATTCCTCTTCCATCATTTGAATTGAGTTGACCTGAACCTTCTGTAGTCAATAAATCTTCATCAATGACTTCGAAGGAAACTACTTCAATGTCTCTCGTTTCTTCGTCGAATGACAATCTGGTACCAACGCAGGAACTGTCTCCAACTGCGTCGTATCTTTTAATCTGATACCAGGAATTGTTTGCGAACTGTAAAAATAAACGTAGACGAGAATGACCATAAGTCTTGATTGATGGTAACGCAACAAATTGGACTGTTAATAATTTCTATGTCCATTTTAACAGTGTTTGTCGTGACTCTCATTGTCTACTTAGAGTCACCGGCAACACGCGAGATGTTTGTCGCTAGCCTTCGCAAAACCCCGCTCAACATGGCATTTCTATGTTACCAATTTTGAATATTGCAGACGATGGACTGATGACAGGTACTTCATCATTGTTAATGCAGACAGAAAGTGAGTGAGTAGAAATCTAAATATTGTCTTACTCTAGCCACGTTGAAGGACTCCACTGCAGAAATTTCGTGGTCGCACTGACCAGGGATTATGACTCTGTCCCCAGTTTGTGTTGGATAGTGGAAACAAGCTTGATCAGTGTGACTTGTGCCCTGGTAATATTCTTGTCTGAGACCTTCTGTTGTACTGATGACGTCATTTATGACGCTATTAGCGGCCTCGCTCAGTTCTACGTTGCGACTTAGTTTCCAACTGCCAACTGTGAAGATAGTTTGTCAAATTAGCTCTCTCAAAGGCGGTTTGATGTCTACATAATTGTTATATTATAAAAAAACTGCCTTACCTCGTCGTGTGTTTAAAGCAGGTCTATCAAAGCAGGAATATAAAAGAGCATAGCCGGTATAGTCGGTTGCGAGTACGTGGTAATCAGAAAAATATGTTGCTGCAATAAAAAAATCTTAGTTTACAAAATATGTAGGTAGGTATTTATGTATGTACACAAAACACTATCACTAATTGTTTTATGTTAAAATAATTTGGAGTAGGTCTACTTTTTGTCCCTTTCTCTAAATATTAGGAAGGTATATTAAAGCCAGAGTCATTTTTATACAGGTTCCGGTTACGGTTTTCATAATATTTTCCTAAATACTTTTTTGGGACTACGCAACATACGCGTCGAAAATGCAATGTATAAAAATATAATTCGTGGTAAAATAAAATGCGGACTACGATTTATAATACTGCAATGTTTTAATATTTTAATACTAAATAACTTACTGTGATCAATAAAAGTAACTCGTAAGTTCCCAGAACCATCACTGCTTGATACTTCAGCTTCTCCTTTTATCTCAGACAAAGATTCATTGAAAATTTGGCTGATCACAATAGAGAAGGTACCACTAGAAGCTCCATTCTCGAGTTCAGCGAGGTTACATTGACCCGTTTGTTCTGGTTGTGGGTATCTGGCGACTTCGAACCATTGTCCAATGAACTGGCATTAGAAAAATAATTCAAATATTAAGGTCACATCTCTATTTTTTTTTTAACATTTTAAATACCTAGCATTAATGTGAACTTACATTTTCAGCGTTGAAATTAGCAACGCCGGTTATGGATGTATCGCAGGGCCCGGGTAACTCGATATACGGCGGGAGTTCTTCGAACACTGGATAGTAGAAGCACGCTGCATCAGTCTGACTTGTGTCCTGGTAATATTCTTGTCTGAGACCTTGAGTGGTACTTATGACGGCATCTATGACGGTATCAGCCAACGGGCTTAGTTGTGTCGTTCTACTTAGTTTCCAACTGCCAACTGTTTAGATAGTTTATCAAAATTAGCTCTCTCAAAATAAAAAAGAGATATTGTTAGTAGCTACTTAAAAAAATCAGCTTCATCATTTACCTCGTCGTCTTTCTCCATTATCGATAGTAGCGCAGCTGTATAAAAGAGCATAGCTGTTGTAGTCGGTTGCGAGTACAAAGTACTTTGCAGTTCTGGTCTCTACAATTAAACAAAACATTATTTAGTTAGTAAAAAAAATAGTACCTACCTATCTTATCTAAGTACAAATAATGACGTATTTTTTCTATTAACTTTTCGTAAAAAACTTATTGTAGTAATCCTGCAATAATCGAGAGTTGTCGTTGTTGGGTACACTTTCATAGTGCGTACAGGGATAATAGTCGGTTGGTGCCCCCTCATGATTTAAAATTGTCTAAGGGGCCTCTGCAAGTTGTCTTCGGCCCCTCGTACGCTTTTCAAATGTCCGGAATACGAGGGTCCCGAGATATGTAGAAGACATTTTTTAAATTTTCTGTTTCCATTCCGTTTTGGTATTTATTTATTAGGAACCTACTCAAAATACTTTTGGACTACGGTATTCGTCCAGTAATATGAGATTGAACAACTTACCGTCACCAACGTTGAATATAACTTCTATTTGTCCGTCATTTCCTGTAACTGTAGCTTCTCCTGATATCTTAGCCAGAGCCTCATCGGAAACTTGGCTGTTCACAACAGTGAAGATACCGCTAATAAGAGTGGTCGTGAATTCAGCACGGTTACACTGGCCAGTCTGTGCTGTTTGTGGATATCTTGCGACTTCATACCATGTTCCAAGATACTGGCATGAGATAAAAAAAAGGATGTAGTAATTTAATTTTAAACCTTTTAAAATGTATACTAATTAACAGACGACGCGGTAATGCAATTATTTCGCTGCATTGGGTGCTAATATGTGGTGTAGCTTCGCAACTCTGTTACGTTGTAGCAGTGTCAGCGCCTGGTTTGAATATAGTGTACAATTAGTGGCGGGCGGCATTTCAACGTCGTGCGGAGCGGTGTCGCCAGGCGTGTGGCATGCCACTGTAATTTACATAATTAAATATAGACGACGCAAGGCAGCAGCACCGCTAAAGAGCCACGACGCAGCCGTACGGTTATCGTGTGGCTGTGCTCTTACAATCCCAAAAACAAACCGAGATGTGTAAGAGTACACAATAAAACAGGTCGTTTATACAGAATTTCGCTATTATTTAGTTTCACTTTAGTTAGTAGGTAATGGTTAGGGTTAGTTCCAGGTTTAAACTTTGTAAACATGGGGCTAAACGTCAATAAAAAGAAGTTATGTGGTGCACATTTTCAAAAAAGGTCATCGAACAAAGGGCAACTTACATCAAGCGCGTTGAAGTTAGGAACTCCGGTAATGGATTCATCGCAGGGTCCAGGCAACTCGATACTTAGTGGGAGTTGATCAAAAACTGGATAGTAGAAGCACGCTGCGTGGTCTTGTCCCGTGTTTCGATAGTAGTTCTCATGGAGATCGATGTTATTGCTAACGAGTTCATTAATAGCATTATTAGCTGCTTCGGACAGTCCAGCGCGGGACCTACTCAGTTTCCAGCTATAGACTGTGCAAAAGAGGAGTTATGTAAGCTTTTGTATAACATAGTAATATACAAAAACGTTTGGATATAAAAGGGACAAATAATTAATAAAATGAGAGCTTATAATTACGTTGCTTTCTATCAGCGTCGAGATTCCGACAGCTGTACGCTAGCGCATACTCGATGTAATCGGTGTCCAGAATGTAGACGTTGTCGAATGGAACTGCAAACAAACAATAAAAAACAAACAATAATAGAAATAAGTCAAATTCCAAAACAAGTTCGCAAACAAGCAAAACGCGATGCTTCTTTCTTAGTACGCGAGCCCGATTCTTCCTTGTCCGCTTTTTTTAATGCTTACCTCCATCTACATTGATACTGATGACGCCTCTGCCATCAGAAGCCACTGAAGCCCGTGTAACTGATCTCAACTTTTCCTCGTCGATCACACTTGTTTGGATAACATCGAAGCTATTGGCACCATTCAGGGCATATTCGGTTGCCGTGCATTCACCAGTCTGTAGCGCAGACGGGAATCGAGACACTTCGTGCCATGTTCCAGAGAACTAAAAATATTTTTAGTATTGATAAGGCTACATATAAATAATACATTTCTTTATTTCCATAAAAACAGGTTACAGAAAATGTGAGATCCTGGCTCCAGAGCGAAGTAGAGTACCTGTATTTTAGGAGCCAGTGACTTCTTCCATTTAGGCTACAATTAAGCAAGTTTTAGGCAGCGAAAGGTTATAAAATTATATTACAAAAATTTCAGTTTAATAGTAAACATTTCATTTGAGCACTAACAATAGAATTCGAAAAAAAAATAGATTTAAAGCAAGTTAAATAATATCGTGATTTTAAAAACATAATTAGAATAAAATCAGGATTAAAACAAAATTCACTTAAAAATGATGTAGTAACATAGCCTACATGGTGGGGTGTATTTTACTGTAAACAATGGAAAATCAATAAGGGGATCATTATCAACGTGTTCCATATGAGGCTTGTCAATGGCAGCTCTCCCTAAGCACGATAGTGTAATAAAATGGCAGAAGGTATTAAAGGTAGGTATAAGTTCATTCCGAAATATAAGCCTCGTTTACACGATCGCCGAGTGGAAAGAATAAGCATTAACGTTTTCATCTCTCGACGGTCGAGAAACTCTCCTGCAAAAAAGCAAGCGAAAAGGTAAATAAGGAGCTGTAAACGAGGTTATGAGACGAGAAAACCGAGAATGTTACAAGAGCAACCCCGAAACAAGATATACTACACGTTAAATAACACCACGTCTGATCATCCGCAAGATATACTAATTCACTATTATTGTCGCTGTCATTAATGAAGTTCAGATACATCGTTGGAGTACTGACCGCGTTAGCATTAAAGTTGGAGACAACGGGCACTTCAGCGTCCGGAATACATTGACCATTCATTATTACGTCTCCACCATTGTTATCGGGGTAATAGAAGCAGGCTTCATCGGTGTGGCTTTTCGGGACGTAGTACTGCTGACCTAGCACTTGCACGCTGTCAATAATAGTGTTGATAGTGATCTGAGCGGGTTCTGGTATAGTAGGTTCCTTACCCAACTTCCAACTGTAAACTGTTAAAGAAATGAATACATTAATAATTCATTATTATCCTATAATATTACCTAGTTACTCAATTTTAGTTTTCCGATTTCTAATAATATCTATCATTCGTTTTTATTACAAACATAACAGACATGTATTTTTCTATGTTTTTATTAGTACCTATGTGCATAATATATTGGCGTGTGCTAGCTGATAAATGGAAAATAATTTAATTTAATATTTTGTGTTTCGTAATGTTTATTACTTACTATTGTATAGAATCCAGTTCATCTAACTGAACAGACAGCTGTGCTGCTGGGGAGTTTGTTGTGCCACTTCTTCTTCCCAGACAATCTACTAAGAATTGGTGAAGGGCTGACGTTTTTGGGGACTGACTTATGTCATTTTGACGTTCAAAAAGTGCTGATTCTCAGCCAAGTTGGAATAAATGACTTTTGATTTTGATTTTTGATATAGGTAGCTCAGCCGCATGCTGTTTACTAAATTTTTATTGTAATCATAAATAATTTACCTTCTCTGTATTCGTCATCGATGTTTCGGCAAGAATACACAAATGAATATGTATCATAATCCGTGGCCAGGACCCAATACTTTATTGTAACAGCTATAACAGAAAATAAGAAATATTATATCTCGTATTGTACCTATTAAGTAGTATGTTACGGAATAAACGAAGCAATTTAGTATGACGAATTTAAATTGCATTACATGTTATGTGATCTCGACTCCAAGCTAATTGAATAATAATTTATATTTACCAGTACCACTGCTGCCAGTTAGTGTCACATCAAATTTAGCAGATCCATCAGTAGTGGTTGGAACTGCAGATCCCGTTACATTTTGTAGAAGTTGTTCTACTACTTGGGTATTTTTCACATCAAGTGTTCCATCGGAGTTAACAGTATACTTAGCGGTGTTGCAAGTACCACTTTGGAAGTTTGTCGGATAGGATTCAATGTCATACCATGTGCCCACGTACTGAATATTAAGGATACATTACTTATTTTATTTGCCATCGATAAAGTAATAAGCGCAATTTGCAAACAAACGATTGTTTGAAAAATAGCAAATGGATACTTATAACATTTTAATGAAGGAGAAGCCAGGATTTTTATGGAGGCTTTCTATATATTCTCCTATCGTAGGTATGCGCTGGAAGAGATTTCTTTAGAAATACCTTAGCATCAACTTTGTATGTATGTGTTCTGTTCCTTTCTTCTTGTCTGTTTAGAAATGTATACATAAACTTATAGATGATAAACTTACCAAATCAGCTTGAAAATTTGGAACAACAGGGATAGTCTCGTCACATTGACCGCGGAACCTAACGGGAGTGTATCTGTCAGCCTCAGGGAAGTAGAAACAAGCATCAGGAGAGCGGTCCACTTGGTAGTAGTACGGTTGGTGCAAGACTTCGATGTCATTTATGATTTGATTTATTCTGCTGGTTGCGTCTTGGCTCAAGGTATTAGAACGACTAAATTTCCAACTGGTTACTAAACAAACAACATAAAAATAAAAATTATTAAAAATCATAGCAGATCATATAGAAGTTCTTTTAAACCTCACAATGTGAGGGAATAAATACAATTATAAGGAAATAGATGGAATTTGTACGAAAGAATTATGCAGGTGGGATTTTTGCTTAGTGGTTCTTGACTTATTTTGTTTAC
The DNA here is from genome assembly GCA_937001585.2 of Brachylomia viminalis. Taxonomy (NCBI): domain Eukaryota; kingdom Metazoa; phylum Arthropoda; class Insecta; order Lepidoptera; family Noctuidae; genus Brachylomia; species Brachylomia viminalis. Next base: position 20,863,344 of record OW443307.2, read on the forward strand.
CTCTTCTTTGGTTATCTCCTGAGTTAGCACATCCGTAGGCTAGTGCGAATGAGTCGTAATCAGTTTCAAGTATGTACATTACATATTCCCGGTTTCCTATAACAAATGTAAATAATTAAGTTAATCGTACTTAAGGATAAAACATGAAAATTCAGTAGCGCATGTTAACGTCACAATCTCAAGTTTGAAGACTTGAATTTTATTAAAAGATAAATTGCAGAGAAGGCGATCAAATTGGTGTCTCACCTTATAAATAAATACTAGCAAGCAACGAAATCATGTTAAATTGGTAGTTGAACACAAATATACGGCGAAAAAAAAAATGTCGTTTGTTACAAAATAAGCATGTGGTGACACATGGGTGACACAGCGGGATTGTTTCAAAACGTATGAAACTCACTTAAATTGAAAGTAAGCCGTCCACTTCCGTCGGTGCTAGAAATTGTAGCAGTTCCAGAAATAGATGCCAGCTGTTCATTCACAACCTGAGAGTTGGTGATGCTGAGTATGTTACTAGCTTGCTGGGTGTATCGAGCTACGTTGCATGTTCCACTTTGGTATCGGGATCCGTAACTCTCGATAAGACGCCACTCCCCAGCATACTGTTAAATAACATTAGAATAGTTGCTTATTTAGAAATTTAAAAGACAAATATAGTAACGTTACGTGTTATCCTTAAAATTTACTCTCAGGCACTTTACCAATTCAGCGATTATGCACACAATCTCAACTCTTTGTTAAAATTTGGCATTGGTTTTTAATTTAATAATATCAGTATCTGTGGCTACGTTGGCTTTTAACTTCTGCTTGTACGTAATGTTATTAAGGTAAGTACCATATTAATATTTTATAAGTAATATAATCTTAAGTCTTACCCTCGCAATGTCGAAATTGGCCATTCCTCCAATGCTAGAGTCACATTGTCCAGGAAGAACGACATTGTCACCGGGTGTAATGTCAGGTAAATGGAAGCAGGCAGTGTCCGTCTGCTGAATGTTCTCGTAGTAATCGTTCCTCAGAACATCTACTTTCGCAATGGCTTCGTTGATGGCCGCGGTGCCCTCATCTGACAGTTGTCTGGTTTTGCTTAGTTTCCAACTCCACACTACAACATTTCGTTGCATTGAGTGGCGCAGATCTTTTTGAATATTTATTCAAGAAGATCTGCTACACACAAAGTAAAAGGAACGTTTATTTATACTGACCTCCTCTATAATCTTTGTTGATGTTGACACAACTGTAAACCAACGCATAGTCGGTGTAGTCCGTGCTCAGAATCCAGTAAGGTATTGATTGAGCTGGAAAATGATAAACGTGTTTGATTATTATAAATTACTTCACAACATCCAAAAATATTGTTTTCTTGAGAAAAAGACGCTCACTGTTTCCGTTAACCCAAATGTTGATTTCCAATTTTCCACTAAGGTCATCATCGCTAGCGAATGTGACGTGACCCTCGGTTGTTGATTGGGTGAGGTCAAGTACACTGAATGAATCTAGACGCATGCTGTTCGTAGCATTAACAGCGAACTGTTGGCTGATGCACTGCCCATCTTGGTTAGCCTTAGGATATCCTGCAATTTCGTGCCATGTACCTTGGAACTGAAAGGCAAATTCATTTGTTTATCAAGTGTTCTTATAGATTCTTTGCAGAATTATTTCAATAGTAATGCGTTCAGTTAAATTAATCTCACGTCATTCATGTTAAAGTTCGGCACTGCCGCAATATTCTCATCGCATTGTCCAGGAAACACTACTGGCGTGCCGGGTTGGGGCTCAGGGAAGTAGAAACACCCTTCGGGGGTTTGGTCACGTTCTACGAAGTATCTCTGATCCAAAGCCCGAATGTTGCTCATCACTGTGTCAATTTGAGTTTTAGCATCCGACGTTAACTCTTTCGTTCTACTCAATTTCCAACTGGCGACTAAAATTTAAGAGAAAATGTCGTTTTCATGGCTGTTATGGCATACTTTTTGAACGATTTGTCTATAAGTATTTACATACAAAGTGGTAGAAATCTTACCGTCCATGTAGTATTCATCTTGGTTTGTACAAGAATAAACAAATGCATATGAAGTGTAGTCGGTAGCTAGTACCCAGTAATCAGAAGCAGCTGAAAAGTTATAAAGAACAGATGATGTTAGTCTCTGCACATTTACACTTCCGATTTTATTTAGTTTCAATAACTTACCGTTGGGATTTTGTCCATCGAATGTCACTTTTAGTTTTGCACTTCCATCTGTCGATGCTAAAGTAGCTAGCCCTTTTATAAAGCCTAGACTCTGGTCAACAACGTGGGTATTGTAAACAGAGACGTTGTTGCTGTCGAGTGCAGTGTAACGCGCATTGGGGCATTCGCCATCTTGGAAGGCCATAGGATATGATTCGATGTCATGCCACAAGCCCATATACTGTTAACATAATTCAGATTTAATTAATCATTTAATCTAACACGACAGTGCAGTGATCACAGCAATACGTAGACGTCGTGGATGAAGAAATATAACTCTGTATAATGTATGTGGGAATGATAGGGCATATAAATAATATTCAGCATCTAAGTAAATAACGTATTTTCTCTTGACATTTGTATCGGTATTAATATACCTAAATAGAATTTTATTAAATTTTGATATAACTATATAGCAGTGGATTTGCAAACTAAATATTTATATTTTTTTTGTACACAAAGATTATTTTTAAATCTGTCACTCATGTAGGTATTCATTTTAATTTTTTATCTATAAATTGTCTTCATGTTGTTTTAGTGACTACATCAATACATTTCAACACGGTACTGCAAAAAAAAAATTAACAAAAAAAATAGTTTTCTAATTATTGCAAAGCGTTTGTTTTGCTATTTATGTGGCTACTTATACAATAAAACTCATCAGATGTTACTTGTCTTTAGTCTCATAAAGAATAAATGCACAAAGAGGCTAAATGACTGTCTACCAAAATGAAACTATAATGATACTGAAAACTTCCTTTTAAAGACCTAAACACACAATCACACACCCACACGATCACCCATACTACAGATCTACTAACATTCATCTCGCATACTTAACCTAGATATTAATCAAAATAAATAAAACTATAAAATGTCGTATGATTCCTTACAACATTCTATTAGCGCACTAAGTACATAATCTATAAAATGAACATGTAAAAGGGTGGGATCCTGGTGTCCTGAAACACAGGCCACGAGCCTTGCTTAGGCAAAAGTCTCCCACAATATATACTTACCTGAATTATGTATCATTGTCGAATCTGACCTATGTAAAATTATTTGTGTATATTGTGGGGAGAATATAAAGTTGATTGCTTGATATATACCAAGCAATACTCAATTAGAACTGTGTATCGTGCTGATTGTGCATACTGACTGCTGCTAGATATACTAGATACAATTTTAGTGCTTAATTCGGACTTACTTTTTCGACATCAAAATTGGGAACCACGGGGATACTCTCGTCACATTGACCGCGGAACCTAACGGGAGTGTATCTGTCAGCCTCGGGGAAGTAGAAACAAGCATCAGGAGAGCGGTCCACTTGGTAGTAGTACGGTTGGTGCAAGACTTCGATGTCATTTATGATTTGATTTATTCTGCTGGTTGCGTCTTGGCTCAAGGTATTAGAACGACTAAATTTCCAACTTGTTACTAAAATAAAATTATAACTTGTTGAAAATTTTAGCAGAGTATATAGAAATGCTTTTAAACCTGATAATGTCAGAGAAACAACTACAATTTTAGAGAAATAAATAGTATTTGTAGAATTATGCAGATGGGAGTTTTGCTTAGTAGTACTTGAATCATTTTGTTTACCTCTTCTTTGGTTATCTCCCGAGTTGGCACAACCGTAGGCTAGTGCGAATGAGTCGTAATCAGTTTCGAGTATGTACATTACGTATTCCCGGTTTCCTATAAGGAATATAAATATTTAAGTTAGTCGTACTTAAGGATAAAACATGAAAATTCAGTAGCGCATTTCAACGGCACACTGTCAAGTTTGAAGACTTGACTTTTATTAAGACATCTGCAGTACCTAATAACTTGTTATTAGGCAACCGAATTGATGTCGCCCTTATAAATAAATACCTACAAGCAACAAAATCGTGTTAAATCGGTAGTTGACTACAAATAAAATTTAAAAGAACTGCGGAGAAAATCACAAAATCGGTAGTTGACTACAAATAAAATTTAAAAGAACTGCGGAGAAAATCACAAAATCGGTAGTTGACTACAAATAAAATTTAAAAGAACTGCGGAGAAAATCACAAAATATTGTTGGCTTGTGTTACAAAATAAGGGTGTTAACACACAGTGAGATTGTATAAAAACGTATGAAACGCACTTAAATTGAAAGTAAGCCGTCCGCTTCCGTCGGTGCTCGAAATTGTAGCAGTTCCAGAAATAGATGCCAGCTGTCCATTCACAACTTGAGAGTTGGTAATGCTGAGTATGTTACTAGCTTGCTGGGTGTATCGAGCTACGTTGCATGTTCCACTTTGGTATCGGGATCCGTAACTCTCGATAAGACGCCACTCCCCAGCATACTGTTAAATAACATTAAAATCTCAAAATATTAAAAAAATTAAAAGATACGAATATAGCTAATCTGAATATATAATTATAGTTAATAGTTAAACTGATCGTGGTTTTCAATTGGCTACATTAACTTTTAATTTCTGCTTGTATGTCACTTAAATGTAATTAACGTACCACTCTAATATTTTACAAGTAATACAATCTTAACTCTTACCCTCGTAATGTCGAAATTGGGCATTCCTCCAATGCTAGAGTCACATCGTCCAGGAAGAACTATATTTTCACCGGGTGTAATGTCAGGTAAATGGAAGCAGGCAGTGTCCGTCTGCTGAATGCTCTCGTAGTAATCGTTCCTCAGAACATCTACTTTCGCAATGGCTTCGTTGATGGCCGCGGTGCCCTCATCTGACAGTTGTCTGGTTTTGCTTAGTTTCCAACTCCACACTAGAACAGTTCGTTGCATTGAGTGGCGCAGATCTTTTTGAATATTTATTCAAGCAGATCTGCTACACACAATGTAAAAGGAACGTTGATTTATACTGACCTCCTCTATAATCTATGTTGATGTTGACACAACTGTAAACCAACGCATAGTCGGTGTAGTCCGTGCTCAGAATCCAGTAAGGTATTGATTGAGCTGGAAAATGATAAACGTGTTTGATTATTATAAATTACTTCACAACATCCATAAATATTGTTTTCTTGAGAAAAAGACGCTCACTGTTTCCGTTAACCCAAATGTTGATTTCCAATTTTCCACTAAGGTCATCATCGCTAGCGAATGTGACGTGACCCTCGGTTGTTGATTGGGTGAGGTCAAGTACACTGAATGAATCTAGACGCATGCTGTTCGTAGCATTAACAGTGAACTGTTGGCTGATGCACTGCCCATCTTGGTTAGCCTTAGGATATCCTGCAATTTCGTGCCATGTACCTTGGAACTGAAAGGCAAATTCATTTGTTTATCAAGTGTTCTAATAGATTCTTTGCAGAATTATTTCAATAGTAATGCGTTCAGTTAAATTAATCTCACGTCATTCATGTTAAAGTTCGGCACTGCCGCAATATTCTCATCGCATTGTCCAGGAAACACTACTGGCGCGCCGGGTTGGGGCTCAGGGAAGTAGAAACACCCTTCGGGGGTTTGGTCACGTTCTACGAAGTATCTCTGATCCAAAGCACGAATGTTGCTCATCACTGTGTCAATTTGAGTTTTAGCATCCGACGTTAACTCTTTCGTTCTACTCAATTTCCAACTGGCGACTAAAATTTAACAGAAAAAGTCGTTTTCATGGCTGTTATGGCATACTTTTTGAACGATTTGTCAATAAGTATTTACATACAAAGTGGTAGAAATCTTACCGTCCATGTAGTATTCATCTTGGTTTGTACAAGAATAAACAAATGCATATGAAGTGTAGTCGGTAGCTAGTACCCAGTAATCAGAAGCAGCTGAAACGTTATAAAGAACAGATGATGTTAGTCTCTGCACATTTACACTTCCGATTTTATTTAGTTTCAATAACTTACCGTTGGGATTTTGTCCATCGAATGTCACTTTTAGTTTTGCACTTCCATCCGTCGATGCTAAAGTAGCTAGCCCTTTTATAAAGCCTAGACTCTGGTCAACAACGTGGGTATTGTAAACAGAGACGTTGTTGCTGTCGAGTGCAGTGTAACGCGCATTGGGGCATTCGCCATCTTGGAAGGCCATAGGATATGATTCGATGTCATGCCACAAGCCCATATACTGTTAACATAATTCAGATTTAATTAATCATTTAATCCAACACGACAGTGCAGTGATCACAGCAATACGTAGACGTCGTGGATGAAGAAATATAACTCTGTATAATGTATGTGGGAATGATAGGGCATATAAATAATATTCAGCATCTAAGTAAATAACGTATTTTCTCTTGACATTTGTATCGGTATTAATGTACCTAAATTGAATTTTATTAAAATTTTGATATAACTACTTAGCAGTGGATTTGCAAACTAAATATTTATAATATTTTTGTACACAAATATTATTTTTAAACCTGTCACTCATGTAGATATTTTTTTAAAATCTGTAAGTTGTTTTAATGTTGTTTTAGTTTCTACTGTAATAAATTACGAGCCGGTACTGCCAAAAAATTTGCAAAAAAAACTAGTTCTCTAACTATTCGCAAATCAAAAAAGTAAATAAGGTTTTGAAAAGGAAGCCTTATTTTTTTTATTTTGGTCTAGTTTGGATAGTTAATAAAAAAAATATAAAGCTTTCACTTAATTATTCCATACATGTAAAAGCGAAACTGAGTGTACCATGGTTACGTCCCGATGCTGAACCATAATATATATTCTGAACTTGTTCCCTATTGTTTAAGTTATAATTATATGGTATTGCATCACCTCTTGGGGTGGAGCTCCGAAAACTACCCTAATAGAAATTGAAAGAACCCAAACAGCTATACTGACAGTGTCGACAGTTATACAAAGAAAATAAAGTCCTGACAGTGCGTCAACTAAGTATTTTTATTGTACATTCTGCTGAAACAGCATACCCTCTTGGTTCATAGTCCAACGCTGTCCAGGGGGAAAAGACGTTATGACCGAGTAAAGCGCCATCATCTACGTCACAAAACTATTTTTGCAAAGCGTTTCTTTTGCTATCTAGATGGCTACATATACAATAAAACTCATAAGGTGTTACATGTCTTTAGCCTCCCAAAGAATAAATGAAAAAACAGACTAACTGACTGGCTACAAAAATTAAACTATAATGATATTGAAAACATCCTTATAAAGACCTAAACACACAATCACACACTCTCACACAATCACCCCTACTACCCATCTACTAACATTCGTCTCGCATACTTAACCTAGATATTAATCAAAATAAATAAAACTATAAAATTTCGTATGATTCCTTACTACGTTCTATTAGCGCGCTTAGTACATAATCTATAAAATGAACATGTAAAGGGGTGGGATCCTGGTGTCCTGAAACACAGGCCACGAGCCTAGCTTAGGCGGGTGCGCCAAAGTTCACCTAAATTTTCAACTCCGATAATTGGAAATCCGAAAATGTTCTTCCTAACATTTTTCATCCTAACAATCACAATTCCTAACTACTCTGTCTCTAATGTTCATAATTCCGAAGCATTCAACTTCATAATGTCAGTAGCAATAAACACCTATTATACTTTTATTTGTTTCCCTATATTTTCTCAACATAACCATCTTTTATACTATTATTCAAAGTCATATCTTTTTTGTTTAGATTTCTTTTTATTCATAATAATCAGTATTATATACATTAATCATTGTAAGCCCTAATTATCACATGCCATAATTATGATATGCCATAACATAATTTGCCATCGACATCGGGTGTGTAACGGTTGTTTATATCAAGAGAAATTGGATGCAATTGGGACTTTAGGGCACCCCGACTCGGACAGGTTAGGTTAGAAGGGGATGGCGGGGTCGTGTGAGCGAGCGAAGCGAGCGAATAGACCCCGCCATCCCCTTCGTGGTTATTTTTTTATAAACCACACAGAAGTAGGAGCCCCGCGAAGCGGGGCTCCGTCGACCTAGCCCACCATCAACCATGCACAGAAAAAAAAACCTAAAACTATAAATATCATCTTCTACCCACATATATTTTTTATAACACTTGGTAAATGTTTCTTTCTGAGTATGAGTGAAAATATTATGGTAATTATGTTTAGGGATAAAAGCGTTATGATAAAAAACAGTAGGAGTTTAAATATATTTACATTAATGATATTATTAATTACAATTTTCGGAAACATGAGTGTTATGAACATCGCCGGTAGCACTACAAATAGTATGAATGAAAACTTTAGGATGAAAAATTTTAGGAAGAGTGATCATTCGGATTACAAATCGTTAGGAAGAACAATTTCGGGTAAAGAACTTTAGTTGAGCCAATATGGACCCAGCTTAGGCACCAGTCTCCCACAATATATACTTACCTGAATTATGTATCATTGTCGAATCTGACCTATGTAAAATTATTTGTGTATATTGTGGGGAGAATATAAAGTTGATTGCTTGATATATACCAAGCAATACTCAATTAGAACTGTGTATCGTGCTGATTGTGCATACTGACTGCTGCTAGATATACTAGATAAAATTTTAGTGCTTAATTCGGACTTACTTTTTCGACATCAAAATCGGGAACCACGGGGATACTCTCGTCACATTGACCGCGGAACCTAACAGGAGTGTATCTATCAGCCTCAGGGAAGTAGAAACAAGCATCAGGAGAGCGGTCCACTTGGTAGTAGTACGGTTGGTGCAAGACTTCGATGTCATTTATGATTTGATTTATTCTGCTGGTTGCGTCTTGGCTCAAGGTATTAGAACGACTAAATTTCCAACTGGTTACTAAAATAAAATTATAACTTGTTGAAAATTTTAGCAGGGTATATAGAAATGCTTTTAAACCTGATAAATGTCAGAGAATAACTACAATTTTAGAGAAATAAATAGTATTTGTAGAATTATGCAGATGGGAGTTTTGCTTAGTAGTACTTGAATCATTTTGTTTACCTCTTCTTTGGTTATCTCCCGAGTTGGCACAACCGTAGGCTAGTGCGAATGAGTCGTAATCAGTTTCGAGTATGTACATTACGTATTCCCGGTTTCCTATAAGGAATATAAATATTTAAGTTAGTCGTACTTAAGGATAAAACATGAAAATTCAGTAGCGCATTTCAACGGCACACTGTCAAGTTTGAAGACTTGACTTTTATTAAGACATCTGCAGTACCTACTAACTTGTTATTAGGCAACCGAATTGATGTCGCCCTTATAAATAAATACCTACAAGCAACAAAATCGTGTTAAATCGGTAGTTGACTACAAATAAAATTTAAAAGAACTGCGGAGAAAATCACAAACTATTGTTGGCTTGTGTTACAAAATAAGGGTGTTAACACACAGTGAGATTGTATAAAAACGTATGAAACGCACTTAAATTGAAAGTAAGCCGTCCGCTTCCGTCGGTGCTAGAAATTGTAGCAGTTCCAGAAATAGATGCCAGCTGTCCATTCACAACTTGAGAGTTGGTAATGCTGAGTATGTTACTAGCTTGCTGGGTGTATCGAGCTACGTTGCATGTTCCACTTTGGTATCGGGATCCGTAACTCTCGATAAGACGCCACTCCCCAGCATACTGTTAAATAACATTAAAATCTCAAAATATTAAAAAAATTAAAAGATACGAATATAGCTAATCTGAATATATAATTATAGTTAATAGTTAAACTGATCGTGGTTTTCAATTGGCTACATTAACTCTTAATTTCTGCTTGTATGTTACTTAAATGTAATTAACGTACCATTCTAATATTTTACAAGTGATACAATCTTAAGTCTTACCCTCGTAATGTCGAAATTGGGCATTCCTCCAATGCTAGAGTCACATTGTCCAGGAAGAACTATATTTTCACCGGGTGTAATGTCAGGTAAATGGAAGCAGGCAGTGTCCGTCTGCTGAATGCTCTCGTAGTAATCGTTCCTCAGAACATCTACTTTCGCAATGGCTTCGTTGATGGCCGCGGTGCCCTCATCTGACAGTTGTCTGGTTTTGCTTAGTTTCCAACTCCACACTAGAAGTTCGTTGCATTGAGTGGCGCAGATCTTTATGAATATTTATTCAAGAAGATCTGCGTCACACATTGTAAAAGGAACGTTGATTTATACTGACCTCCTCTATAATCTTTGTCGATGTTGACACAACTGTAAACCAACGCATAGTCCGTGTAGTCCGTGCTCAGAATCCAGTAAGGTATTGATTGAGCTGGAAAATGATAAAGGTGTTTGATTATTATAAATTACTTCACAACATCCAAAAATATTGTTTTCTTGAGAAAAAGACGCTCACTGTTTCCGTTAACCCAAATGTTGATTTCCAATTTTCCACTAAGGTCATCATCGCTAGCGAATGTGACGTGACCCTCGGTTGTTGATTGGGTGAGGTCAAGTACACTGAATGAATCTAGACGCATGCTGTTTGTAGCATTAACAGTGAACTGTTGGCTGATGCACTGCCCATCTTGGTTAGCCTTGGGATATCCTGCAATTTCGTGCCATGTACCTTGGAACTGAAAGGCAAATGCATTTGTTTGACAAGTACCCTTAAAAATAGTGTGCAGAATGAATAAAATAGTTATGCGTTAAATTAAATGAATCTCACGTTATTCATGTTAAAGTTCGGCACTGCTGAAATACTATTATCGCACTGTCCAGGAAACACGACGGGCACGCTAGGTTGGGGTTCTGGGAAGTAGAAACAGCCTTCGGGAGTGTGATCACGTTGTATGAAGTATCTCTGGTCCAAAACACGAATATTGCTCATCACTCCGTCGATTTCGGTTCTAGCTTCAGACGTTAACTCTCTTGTTCTACTCAGTTTCCAGCTTGTAACTGTGAATTAGTAGAGTTCCCGCTTACACATTGTTTGTTGTAAACATAACTCAACATAACATAAACCCACAACTACATATGTTTCACAGTTTTGTAGCACTTGACCTACGTACCTTGCACGTACTCGTCATCAATGGTTCGACAGGAATACACAAGTGCGTATGAATCATAATCTGTTGCCAATACCCAATAATTTCCGGTAACTGAAAAAAATAATTGATGTAGGTATACTGTGTAACAGATCATTTAAAGCGAGCGAGCGAATTTTAAGTTCTGCGTTCTTACCAGCAGTACCTCCTACATTGAATGTTATTGTGAGTTTAGCACTTCCATCTGTACTGGGTTCCTGCAGCGCAGTACCCCTTATAGAAAAGAGAGCTTCATTGATGACTTGTGTGTTATACACATCGACGTCGATACCTGACTCAGAGTGTTCACTGTAGGTGGCAGTGTTGCATTTACCATTTTGAAAGTCCTCAGGGTACGACTCAATGTCATACCATCTGCCAAAGTACTGTCGAAGCAATGTTAAATCGAATGTTAGAATATTTTGACACTAGAATGAAACCCTGTACCCGAAAATCAATTTACTTACCCTTGTTGGTTGGAAATTGGTCACTACTGGTATGTTTTGGTCGCATTGACCTCGGAATCTGACACTAGAATTCGGATTGGGTATAGGGAGGTAGAAACAACCTGTGTCGGTGCGGTCTATGGGGTAGTAGAAACGGTTGTTTAACACCTGGATCTTGTCAATATTTTGATTTATGCTATTGATCGCATTTTGGCTCAGAGTATTGTCACGGCTCATTTTCCAGCTGTAAACTAAATTAGAATAACATATGTAATAGAAATAAGGCAGCCTTTTAGGATGGTCTAGGGTCCATCACCTGGTTGTCCAGGTGCTACTTTCACGGCTTCATGCAAGTTGACTCAGCCTTTTAGGATGGTCTAGGGTCCATCACCTGGTTGTCCAGGTGCTACTTTCACGGCTTCATGCAAGTTGACTACGGTCCACAATTTATGGCTGGGTAGAATCATGATTTTAAAACATAAATAATCCTTCCTATCTATAAAAATCAATGCCACTTTTTGTTGTAATTTTATAACTCAAGAACGGATGGACCGATTTTGCTAATTCTTTTTTTAGAATATTCCTTGAAGTACGAGGATGGTTCATACGGAGAAAAATTAAAAAAAAATGTTAGGCGGTACGAAGTTTGCGGGGTCAGCTAGTAATAATATAATTTTAAGAAGTTTCAGAATTGATAACTAAATCATCATGATCCTAAGTAACTAAACTTCTTTAAGGTACATAGATGTCTATGTACTAGTTATGGTCCTTAGAGATGTCTTGTCAAATAACAATCGAATAAAAGTGAATAAGCTGCAAAATATTTTTGAAAATGGTATGAATAATATCTATATATAATATGCATGATCAATATCTACCTCTCCTTTGATTAGTATCGGGCAAGTTGACGCAACTGTAGCTAAGTGAGTACGAGTCATAATCTGTGTCAAGTATTATTACATTGAAGAATTCGCCTCCTGAAAAGAAATTGATAGTTACCTTAAATCTGTTTGAATATTTGAGTACCTACATACAATTACAATACATGAAATTAGAATGTAATGTAAAAGAAGTAGCTCCTAATACGACGATCCGTCACACTGCGTACAAAGTAATGTATTAAACTCACCGAAATTGAAAGTTAGTTGTCCACTTCCGTCGGTGCTAGATACAATAGCAGTTCCAGAAATAGATGCCAGTAACTCATTCACAACCTGAGAGTTGGTGACACCGAGTATGTTACTGGCTTGCTGAGTGTATTGAGCTACGTTACATGTGCCGTCTTGGAAGTCAGACCCATAGCTTTCAATGAGACGCCAACGTCCAGAGTACTGCAAATATGTTTATTGTTTAATTTGGAAAGTAATCATGAAAAGTTTAAGCGACCGTAGCGGCAAAGCCGCCCAATCGCAACGACGAACCGCACCGACACTACTGGTTTGTATGAAACTCAATGAAAACGCTTCGTAGATGGCGACATTCCGCCAATGGTGTTGTTTCAAGGGTGATTTTCATATAATTGTTGCCCAGCGACATTTACTAAACAAAGTGGAGCAACTCGATATCGGTTAGTATAATGTGATAATAATTGGTATTTTTTGGTGTTTCATTCGACTCATAATCAGCCTACAATATTCCCGTTTCTGGGATACAGGCCTGCTCTCACGATGTTTTCCTTCACCGTTTTGAGAGCAGTGGTGATGAAATTATTTACACAAAGTAAAGTGCCTATCTGGGTTTGAACCTGCGACAAACAACTCGTAAGTCGCGGCCGTTACCACTGGACCACCACTGCTCTATTGGACTATTATCTCATAAATCGGTGATTTTTATTTACTTTATTTACTTAATTATTTTTCAGTTTAGTCCTAGTTGTGTTCATAGCATTTTCTTAACTAGAACTAGGAGACATCTTACCCTTTCAATGTTGAAGTTAGGTATTCCTACAATATTAGAGTCGCATTGACCAGGAAGAATTACGGGTTCACCGGGTACGAGTTCTGGTAAGTAGAAGCAAGCTTCATCTGAATGGTCAATCTTCTCGAAGTAATTGTCTTGCAATACAACGTTGTTTGCCATAGCGTTGTTAATACCTGCAATGGCTGCTGTCGACAAATCTCTTGTTTTGCTGAGCTTCCAACTCCAAACTAAAAGAAATAGTGTTATTTTATTTCTAGTTTTATATTAAGGTAGGTATATACATACACATACATGATTAAATTCAAGTAAAATGTTGTTACCTGCTCTAAAATCAGTATCGATGTTTTCGCAAGCGTATGCAAACGCAAAGTCGTTATAATTCGTGGCTAGGACCCAGAAAGGTATGTTTTTATCTGAAACAATAAAATAAAAGCATTTTACTTATTAGGTAACAAGTAGAAACCTTTCTACCAGTAGAAAAATTACAGGCTGCGTAAATTACGCAAGAGATATATAATATACGCAAAAAAAAATATTGTTTACTAAATTCCTCGTACCTTGCCCATTGGCATCACTAATGGTTATTGTGAGTTTTCCACTGTTGTCAGTAGCGCTGCTCCGAGTTACAACTCCGTTTAGTTGTCCTAGAAACTGGTCTCTGACTGAAGAAGATACCAGATAGAGACGTGCGTTGTCCACGAAATTGTACTGGTGATTAACACATTGTCCTGTCCGTTCAGTTTTAGGGTATGATTCAATCTCGTACCATTTACCTTCGAACTGAAACATAAACAAACAATAATTTTTTTTTCGACTTAAAAAAACAGGAGGTTTTGCGGCATTATATTAAGTCAGTATGGAATACTAAATTTATCTTCTCGGTTAAATTCATTGGGCACCCCTAGTTCTACTCTTATTTGAGCTTTTGACTTACGTCTGCGAAGTTGAAATTTTGGACTACTCCGACAGTCTCGTCACATTGTCCAGGGAACACTACAGGTACATTATTTTGAGGTTCAGGGAAGTAGAAACAGCCTGCTTCAGTCTGGTCTACCTTCTTGTAGTATTGGTCATCGAGGTACGGTACGGTACTCATTATCGCGTTGATAGCCAATTCAGAGTCCGGCAACAGCTGTTTTGCTCTGCTTAGTTTCCAACTACCCACTACGGAAATTAAATTAAGTATTGTTCAACGATATTATACCATGGTCTGTTGATCTTATATTCTTTGATAAGACCGTTTAAAAAAAATAGATTAAAATAATCTTAAGTATAAAACCACATTCAAAATATTTCAAGAAAGTTGGTGCTTTACAAAAACTGTATTCTTAAATACCTTGCATTTCATTTTCATCTAAATTCAGGCATGTGTATACAAAAGCGTAATTTGAATAATCGGTGCCCAATACCCAGTAATCAGCAGCAACCGTCTCTGAAAAAAAAAATTGTAAAGAATCACTCGCAATGAGCATTATATCCTATTAGAACATTGTATGATTGCAAAACTTACGATTAGATCCAGGAACTGGGAAGGTGACAACTAGCTTAGCTGAACCATCGGATGCAGGAACCGCCACGGCCTTCACAGTTTCCAACCTCTGATCGTTCACTTGAGAGTTGACCACAGCGACATTGCCATCCACTAATTCGTAAAACGCATTGCTGCACGTCCCATCTTGAAAGCGTGATGGGTACATTTCAATATTGTGCCATGTGCCCATATACTAGAAAAATAAATGACACGGTAGGTATTTTTATAAAAAAATAATGTCATTGTTGTAAGTGTTTTTGACGTCTGACGCCATAAATAATAGATAATTAACTTCGGGCATTTTAACGCATTTTGTGTTATTAACCAATCTTTGGCCTTGTTGAAGGCCACAGGAATCCGCTAAATGCAAGAAGTACAAAGCCGGTCGAAATGGTGGTGCTTGGGGAGGCCTATGTCCAGCAGTGGACGTCACTCGGGTAAAATGATGATCATGATGAAGAGAATTCCTTGGATTGAGATCTTGCCATCTTCGATCTTTGATATGACGAAGATTCACAGAATGAAGATTATAAAATTACCATTTGCGCGTGTAAAAAACCCTATAGACTTTTGACATTAGGATAGCCGAGTTGTGTTATTGGTACACGGATGTTCAAACGATATGCAGCTCTCAAATCTCGGATCAATATGGTTAATTTCGGCGTTAGTTACAATAACTTACTCTGTCAGCTTGAAAGTTTGGCATTGCCTGAACGTTAACGGATTCACATTGACCTCTAAAAACTACAGGTTGGTCTGTCGGTTCAGGATAGAAGAAGCAGCCTGTGTCGCTCTGGTCAGTTGGTTGGTAATAAACGGAGTTTAGTTCTAAGTAGGACTTTATTGCGTCGTTGACTGCTGTTTCAGAGCTAGGCGATAATTGTCGTGTCCTGCTGAGAATCCAACTGTACACTGGAGACAAATATTAAGATTAGACGAGTGTTGCAGGGAACGAAATTAAATTATACAGCATTAAAAACAAAAGGTACTGATCATTTGTTTAGTAGCACCTACCTCGTCGTTGGGTAGTACCGATGTTTTCACACGTATATGCAATTGCGTAGTGGTCGTAGTCGCTCTTAAGAATCCATAATTCCCGTGGTGTAGGAGCTATAAATAAATAAAATAAATATTTAAGTTCGGCAAAACGAGAGGTAAGTATCATTTATAGAACTTCCTTTTTATGAACAGAAAAATATGATAAATAATTAGGTATATAATCCGCTTTCAGGCCGTCGAGATGGACCTATTATGAGATGGTTTAAAATCTGATCTTTAGGTATCTGTTTTTCTGCTGAGCAGTACTATCTATACTACTGCTCAGCAGAAAAACAGCTCAAACTCTACTATCAATATCGTTATAATTATAGTTTTAATCCTAAGTTTTTAAGCCCGAAAAAATCAGCCAGAACAAGACTATCAACAACATTTTTCTCGTTCCATCCGAAGACTAAAAAAATAAAGAAAGATAAAGAAGCAATGGTTATTTTATAGGTGCTTACAATAATGATTGTATTTTACGTAATAAAAGTAATAAACCAGTGATATAATTTTATAATATAACAGGTAATAATGTCGCTTAAATTATTATGAGTGGTATTCGAAAGGTGCAATCTCATAATTATATTAGACCTTGGACACACATCAATAAAGATACAATATTGATCGTGAGTCCGTGGATAGCAGAAATTAGGCTTCATTCACACTAAGCTTCGAGGCCTATGCAAAACAAAAATAAAATAAAGAAAAATGAATACTCACATGCCCCTGGAATGTTTAACACCACAGATAACTTCGCATCAGTACTGCTGACTGTCGCATAACCATCGACCGTGAGAACCCTCTGGTCAACCACTTCACTGTTAAGTACGTTCACAACTCCATCACCCCGAGTGTACTCCGCCCGAGCACAGGCGCCATTGCTATTGGGAGTTTCATAGCTTGAAATTTGATGCCAGAGACCTAAAAACTAAATGTAAAGTCAAGTTAGTAAAGGATTGGATTACGACCAAACTTGATTTTTGTCTTTTTTGGTTATCCCAGAGTCTCGATTCGTTCTGAGTACTGGTCATCTTGTTTATGGATACTCAAAGCTCGCCTCCTATTACATAGAACTTAAACAAAACTAAGGCAACGAGAGTGATCTATATCCCTTCGGGTATACATCCATATATATACATGGGCTGTCTGTATGTACGTCTTTATTTGTGGTTCCAATGCCAATACTTACTCTATCTACATCGAAGTTTTGAACAACTGCCAAATTTTCGTCACACTGTCCTGGGAAAATAATAGGTTCTCCAGGTTCAATAACTGGTAGAACATAGCAGGTATCTTCGCTATGGTCAATAGATCTCAAGGCAGAAAATTCGACGCCAAAAGTGTTAAAAATTGTTGTGGTAATGAATGCGAGGGCCATTGGAGTAGGGGACTCTTGTTGTCCTGTAAGCACCCATATGTGAACTGTGAACAAAACATTGTAATTAGATTTATATACATGGCTTTTATGACTCTATACTATATACTATTATTAAAAATGGGTAAAACTTGATGAAATTCTGTCATGACGACACGGGTGTTGATGGCTTATTTTATAGCTAAGGCTAGATTACAATATACTCACGCTTCCTTTGAGCAGCCGAAATGTTTTCACACGAGAAAGTAATGGCAAATGTCTGATAATCTGTGTCTCGTACCCAAAAGTCAATGGCTGAAAAAAATATTTAAAAATGTATTTCAAATGACCTAATAAGTATTGCTTCAACCTGCACAGTTATCCAAACGTTTAGATTTAGAGTCTGTATTTGATGACAAATTAAGAGCGTTTATACCTTATGAGTGGCAACGTCGCAATTTAGTGTCATATTTCGTGGTTTTCAATTTTTATCATTTAATCGGAGCTATATTTAAAAAATCTGTTTAACTTTTTAGAATTATGTGAAAACTGTGTAAAAGATAAGAAATCATTGCGTTTGCTTACAGTTCTATTTATATGCAAATAGTACATTGGAAACTTGCAGGGCGTTATTTTCATTGTAAAATAACTGTAAGCATTACGGTTACTTACTTTTTAAAGACTTTCACGTGATTCTAAAAAGTTAATTAAACAGATTTTTAAAATATAGCTCCGATTAAATAATAAAAATTGAAAACCTCGAAATATGACACTTAATTGCGACGTTGCCACTCATGAGGTATAAACGCTCTTAATATTGGCGTTTTGTAGTTTTTACCTACCGCCACGGAAAAGGCGTGGGTTTAGTTATGTAAGTTAATACTATAAGGTAAGTATTACCTACAGACTGGTACTTACGATCTTGGAACGATGATATGGTGAGCTGAAGTCTAGCAGTGTTGCCATCTTGGGACACTGTACCCTTTGCTTCTTCAAAGAAGTTATTATTGACGGCAGAGTGGTACACTTCAAGTCCATTATTGTTCGTCAGTTCAAATGCGGAACAGTCGCCTTGTTGGTTCGGGTTGTCCGTCCGGGCAAACTCATACCATTTACCTAAGAACTAAAAGAGACAATAATAATATTATAATGATCGTACTTCCTTCTTCTCATAAAAAAAGTTTGTCCGAAAATCATTATCTACAACACGTTTGCTACGAGTATAAACTTCAGTAGGTAACCATTAAAAAATTCTAAATTTTGTTTTACATAGGTAATTATAATTATCTTTACTTCTAAAACTATTCTGTCATAATATCGAGTACTATAATAATTTAATCACCTAATTTTTCATGAAATAATAATAATTATATGTCCTAAGTATTGTAATATGTAATGTATATTATTCCGAATGTTCATTTATAATAAAATTGTTAGTCCTAAAACATTTGCTAAAAATTAGGTTTTAGTGACAGACACGAATCACTGTAAATCCGGCTCCACGCAGTCTACTCTGCCCTACAGCAGCAGAGAACAGTTTAGAATCGCGTAGGCGTGGAGGGGTGACGCAGCCCGCGAGTTGTGGAGGTGGTTGTAACGCTTGCCATCACGGCTGAGGTAAGCCGGCCATTAAGACGAAGCTGCGGTGGTGAGCGTTACAACCATCTGCTATGATAAGCTCGCGTGGGACGGCCGGAGCCGTGAAAGAAACCATACCTGCTGCATGTTGCATGCTCGCTTGCATGCTGCATGCTTGCTTGCATGCTTGCTTGCATGCACGCTTGCATGCTTCATGCTTCTTACAGCGAAATAAAAACCACATGTTCACAATCAACTGTTTTATTGAGGGATAATACATGCAGCGCCGGAGCCGTGACAAAAGCCATATTGCTTTTTTATCTGTTGTTATTTATGTATTGTATCAGTTGGATTTGGTAAAATAATAAACAATTAGGTACTTATTAATAGGATAAATAAAAATTACATAATTTGAATTTAGGACTAACTTTTATCTAAAACGGTTTAAGTCTTTTGTAGGTATACTATTGATTCTTTGACTTACTTGATTATGACTTGATTTATGACAATCAAATGTAGAACATTATTGTATTTAGGGATTTCAATTCTATGACATGTGATATTATGTGACATTAAGTTTGGGCAAGTTATTATTCGGACAAACCATGATTTGGACAAACAAAAATATGGCACTTTATTATGGATAAAACGTTAGGGAACACAATAGAGAACCCGCACCGCCTCATGCTAATAATTATGCTTTCGATGTTTTATCAGAACCTGGACTGTATCAGAATTTCGCATTGCCTAATTTTGGGCCTTGAATCCTTTCTAAAGCTTCTTTATGCCGTTTATCTAGTAGGTACCTAGCATAGTAACTTTATAACACAGTCGCTTTTCTTGACTGTCTGATAAGATCGCTAAGTCCTTCTAAACCATACAATGGAGATGTGTTTTCACGATCATTAAGAGAATTTAATCAGAAAGGCGTATCTGTATAATTCATCAATATTTAACATAGATATCTACTCAATAAAAATCTTAAATTTAGTAGCAGACAACGCATAGCCTAAGCCATTGGGTTTAGAAGCATGACATTTTACATAAGAGTTCCTTCCTATAAAAATCCTACCTTAGTGCCTCGCCTACATTAAATAACGTAGGCAAGGCACTAAGGTAGGATTTTTGAAAATTCTTCCCCAAAAGGGGTTAAATTCATCAGTCATGGGAAATCCCATCGGACACAGGGCTTGTAGCACAGAAATCTCAATATTTTGTCATGATGCCTATAACAATCGGGTAGGTTTGCTAGTATAAAGAATAGTCGCTTTTTGCAGAAAGGAATGTGCTCGTATCACGTGACCCGTGCTGTATTTTAAACAAAGCGTTGCCATGGTAACGAAGCGTCTCCTGATTGTTTCCTCATTGCAATCTGAACAGCTGCAGCTTGAATATTTTGTAAAACTATAAAATACATAGGTAAATACCTATATTTGTGTATGCTTTGTGGGTGTGTTGGTGTTTTAGTTAATGTTTCTGTTATTTCTTGACTAAAAAATAACTGGCGACATGTGGGTGCACTATAGGTACACCTCTGTCTAATCCTTCGGGTAATAGAGGCGTGATGTTATATTTATGTTTTCCTGATCTTCAGTTTTTATTCATTGATCCGTAATAAACCACAGTTGAAGTCAGGACGATTGATTTCTTATAGAGGTGGACACATTATGACACCTTCCTAGATATCTATCTATCTTTCTGTCTACTTAAGGGGGAAGCGCAGGTACCCGCGAAATTTTAATTTTCTTACGTTTTTTGCAATTTGCAGGTCAGTGTCAAGTTGTATGGTGAACAAAATATGACTCGCGACCGTAACAAGTATGTATTTACAGAATTATAATCATTAAAATCACCAATACCCATAGCCTCTCAGTTCATATAACCCTATTGAATGGCTATTTCATAAAATATCAACGAATAGGATTACCACTAAGAACTTAGAGGGAAAGAAAATTTAAATTTTGCGGGCAATCTGGCACTTCCCCCTTAAGATATCTGCCAAGCATGCGTGTAGGTTTTCCTCTCTGACTGAATAAACTTACCCAGATTGAAGTTTCAATTTTTATTAAAAGCAGAAGAAAAGGGATTCCACGCAGTCTAAAAATAATAGGTAAACAACTTTTTTACAATAAAAACAACCTACTTCAAATTCAATTCATAAAAAAACACAAATTAAAACATACATTCGAATTGAGAACCTCCTCCTTTTTTGAACTCCGTTAAAAATAAAATGAAAGGATTTATCTAGCATTGACATTTTTTTATTATAATAATCTTATAAATCAGCCTATAATGATCCCACTGCTAGGATACAGGCCTGCTCTCTGTGAGAGGCAGTGGGCCGTAATCTATCACACAGGCCCGGTGCGGGTTGGTAGATGTCACATGTCTTCGAATTTATGGTTCAGGAACATCTGGTTTCCTCACGGTTATTTCCTTTACCGTATTGAGAGCAGATGTAAAGCGCCTGTCTGGGTTCGAACGTACGACCTACAACTCGAAAGTCCCGGCCGTTACCACTAGACTACTACTTACTGCTCTCAATAAAATTATAGTATACGATGGATCAATGACGAGAACACATTAGGTATCTATAATATGTAGGTACTTGGCCTTAACAGTGGACTATTGGACCGCTTGTGTGTGCAGGAATTTCACTATTCCGGCGCGGTTCGATTTTCAAGCAAGTGTTTGGCTTCCGTATCCGGCAATCCGGTGAATGTATGGAGATTTAATTTCATCCGGACTATAAAATTCCGAGTAGTGCACAAGCTGCCTTAATATAAATACACAAGCAGTAACTTTGATCGCCGGCGACTTCCGGGAAAAGGGAAATATTTAACTAATCTTGTAAAAACTTTTTGCATTTCTAATTTTGGATACTTTTTTAAATTAATACATCCCTAAAGACTTTTTGTGGTTTTAATGATGCACACTTTTTTAAATAATTGAGCCTCTTTTCTCAGAATTGGTCTCAGTAACTAAGCTAGGGTACTCCGACCAACCGGGTTAAGTTATAGACCAAATAGATGTTAGGTTAGATTTGTGACCAATGCTGCCGACCGTAGTGAGGAGGATGGTCGGTAGCGCAGAGTCGTGGGACGCGGTGGTTTCCTTCTGCGAGGACGTGATGTCGCAGAAGGAAACTGCGGAACGGGAGAGGGAGATCTCGACTCCCTTCCCCGGCTGCAGAAGGCGCACCGGGCGCAGGAGAAGGGCGGACAACGCCCTTTTCCGGCCGCCATGAATGGTTCCAGGGGCGTGGGACTTGGGGAAGTCCTCGCCCCCTATTTGATGGACCCGAGGCGAAGGCGCGCGCGGGTGTCGGCGCGCGCCTATGAGGCGATGCACGGGGTAGTTAAACACCTCACTACCCCGTGCAGGAGACGAGGCCCGGACAGACCAGGCCAGCACTAGTGTGGGGCTGCGGAAGAATTTGGATTCCCGCAGCCCCGCGCGCACGTGCGAGGAGACACCGGGGTGGTTTTAGCCGGTAAGAGTCCGGCACGCCCCTCCGCCTTTTTCCCAGGCGGAGGTAGTCCATGAGGATTTACCCCCGCAAAAAAAAAAAAAAAGATTTGTGACCAATCCCGCGCGGGTCGAGCCAGCGAAGCGAGCGGTACCGCGGCAGCGGGCGGCGAGCGAGCGCTATATCCAAGTTGGTCGCAGTTACTTGGCTATTTAACATTTTTCAAGGCCTAAAATAGGAATCATTTAAGGTTTATAAAAAGAGGCGCAATCATTTTATTAGATTGATTAATAATATTTTTAGGAGTGAAAAATGGGAATTATTAGAGGTACGTTTTATGCATGCAATTTCAAAGCGTCACGTCCAAACTTTGTCAGTTATTTGTTGCTACAGCCGATTTGTCGCTAGCGACATAGGCACATACAGGTAGGTACATAATATAGGTTACATATAGGCAATCCAATTGATTAATATTTTACGCAATTATCTTTTGCCCGAGTTGCCGGCGATCAAGGTCGCTGCGTGTGTACCTTGTTGGTTTAATGCTCTAAGGTGTGTACACGTAGCATTAGACATTGGCTTTCTTATCGTCGTCAATTGTTTTAATCACTTATATTGTGCCGTCAGCACAACGTATCTTAGGATATAAATGACACTAATTGATAAGTGGAAACGATATGGGGTTAGGTACTGTTTTTCTAGAAAATGCTACCTAATTTATTTATTTACACTGCACGGAGTCAAGTTGATATATTTTGTTATCTTTTTCGGTAGATACGTACATTATTCAAGCAAAATGATATTTTAAAACCACCATACAAGGTGAGATATATCAGAAGAAAGACAAAACTGTTCCAGATCGACCGAAAAATGCATACACAAAACTATCTATTTACCAGACTCTCATTATTTTGCATCTTGCAAAAAAAATTGAAAGGAATTTTAACTGTCAAACTTAGCAACCAGATTTTTCAAAGTAGGTACCTATTAATTACTTAAGAATTTCAGAGTTAATAAAAATAATAATAATGTATTGCATAAACAAGGATCACATTGCACTGCATACATTTAAATGACATAATTAATTAAAGCGTTAACATAGGAGTACAATAATTTTAAACTCTATCCCTTAAACTAGGTCTGGCCTGTATCTTAGAAGATAGGGTTCAGCCATTGAGTTAGACTAATTTAATATAATTATTATTAAAAGACAACCGCAAGTGAAACCAGTGACGAAGCGGTACCTAAAAACGTACATAATTAATATTAACAATAAAAACTAAAACTATGAAGGTATGAACCGGTTGCATATATGGATGGTAGTGTGTTTGTGGTGTTGAGTGTGATGTATGTGTTTAGTATGGTGTGAACATGTGATGTTATGTGTGTTTGAGTTTAAGAATTGTAAGTCAGTAGATTTTCTGTTGTGGTGTAATCCTGCTGAAGTAGCCACTGAGTGTTTTGTGTTTTAACGCGTATCTGTTAGAAATAAGTAATTTAAGTTTTCGGTGTAGTTGCTTGTATAAGTGTGTATTGGTTCCTTGCAAAAGTTGTTTTATGTCTTACCCCCGAGGGGATGTTTGTGTGTTTCTCTGGGTTGGACCTGGGCATAGTTCTATGGGTTCTGAGGACTGTTTGCAGGAAAAAGAGCTGCCTAACCGTTAAAAGTTTGCATTCCTCGTATAAATGCACAGTTTGAAATCTATACGGTTTACGAGTCATTGTTTTGAGGACTGCTCTTTGAGCTCTCTCAACCCTCAATAAATTTGTTTTCATTGCAGCACCCCAAGCAGTAATACAATAACCGATGATCGACTGGCATAGCGCATAGTAGACCATTTTTAATACATTGACGTCAGCTGAATCTCTTAGGGATTTAAAGATATAGATGAGACGCATTGTTCAGCTTGTTACCGCTTCGAGTTGCCTGTCCCACCTTAATCCACTATTAATTACTAGACCCAGGTATTTCACACTGTCTGCTCTTTTCAAAGAGGGACAGGAGCAAGAGGTAGGGTTCCAACAGGAGTGCGCAGATATAGTGAAAATCGACGACGGCATTGTACTGCGTTTAATTGCGAAAGGAATGTAACTGGATTTATCTAGGTTCAGTGTAAGTAAATTCTTGTTGAACCAGATCATAACACTTTTTAAAGCAGCTTCCGCCCTGTCTTTAACCACGTCCCAGGATGGTCCGTGAACGAGAATCGCGGTGTCGTCGGCATATGTAAAAATCTAGTTACGATGGGTGAGTTAAGTTATATGTTATTGAATCTTGGGAACCGGTCATTAGTCGACCAGTAAATTGAACAACATATGTTACTTAGGTTGTCTGTAAAAGCTCGCTTTTAGCGATAAGACCGCCCATTGTGTAAAATGTACCCTATGTAAAATTTCTACATTTATATCTGTATTTTTTTGTTGTACATAATAAAGAGTATTCTATTTTATTATATTCTTACTTCTTCAATGTTAAAATCTTCCCGTATAGGAAAATCGGTACACTGTCCATCTTGTATCACTTGTCCCACACACTCACTAAATA
Organism: Brachylomia viminalis; assembly: GCA_937001585.2. Lineage (NCBI taxonomy): Eukaryota > Metazoa > Arthropoda > Insecta > Lepidoptera > Noctuidae > Brachylomia > Brachylomia viminalis. The sequence goes on from OW443307.2 coordinate 20,888,361, forward strand.
GTCCAACGAGACTGAAAACTAATAAAATTACTTTCAACATTATGAGATCATGGTTATGTTCCGGCACATCACAATTGGCATACTAATCAAATAATTGTGTATCTGTTAATTTATATAAAATCTTATCTAAGCTATATTTATCGTTTCTTTAATCTCATAAATCGAACTGTCCAATATTATTATGATTGTTAAGTAAACAGATTGTTGTGAATAATCCCAACTAATTGTGATTTTTAATTATCAATGTGGGAATAAATATTGTAAGCAATCAAAACTTGAAAAGACCGAATTAAAGGTTTTAATGAGATTTTTTGTATCAAAGTCATTTACCTATTCATTAACAATAATGAGTCTGTACAGTATGTGTGTGCTTTTTAAAAGCTATTAGCGATGTGAAGTGCATTTTCGTGTATGATGCCTGATTATTATCTATTTGTTTGTGCGTAGGTATAGTCGCCTCAAAATGTTGGCAACGGTTTTTTTTAATGTAGCTAGATGCTAGTTGAGAAAAGTACTTATTTAGGATTAAGGTTCCGACGGCCACGGAACATCAGGAACAGACAGGCGCCACGCCATGCGACATCGCTGCGCAACTCTTGTCGAACAATTTTCATGAACTATTAAAAAAAAACCACTAGAGTCGCGTCGCGGCTGTTTGCGGGAGCCTTTAACCCACCAATTAGCACAAACAATGTTCCCTGAAGGCCGTAAGGATAGTCAGATATATGACACCAGTCGCCAGTTGTGTAATAATTTAGTCTACGAGTAGAAGTAGCTCGTCTGGGATAATTCATACACACATACGTAAAATCACGCCTTCTTCTCATGGGGGTAGGCTGAACCTACAGAACGCCATCAGCTACGATCCTTACATACTCCTTTTGCAATGTCTATTAACGGCAATCGAGACCCATCTAGTATGGCTAATTTGTTTGTTGATAAGTTTAACCCTACACCTCTATCTCAGTCTGCCCTTTCCATTTCCGATAGTCAGAGTGGACAAGTGAGTCCTGGGGCCCATGGTGGTCCGGCGAAGCCATCGGTGCCGTTACATGACCATGAAGAGGGCACTACCATGTCACGTCACGGGCATGAAGCGCGACAAATCTCCGGGCCACGATGGACTCAGCGTCGAGCACCTTCTATTTGCATCTGTATTACTTTTTGAGAAGTTAGCTCTGTCATTTAATTTGTGTATCGATCATAGTTATTTATCTACGGATTTTATGAGAACAATTCTTGTCTCTATTGTAAAGAACAGAACCGGTGACATATCCAGTTCATCGAACTGCCGACCTATCTCCTTGGCCACTATATTTTCTAAAGTATTTGAGAACATAATTATGAAACATTTGAATGAAAAGAACATACCGCTAAACAACGCTCAGTTTGGTTTCCGACGAGGCTCATCCACCGATCTAGCTATCTTTGCTTTAAAAAAATACAGTTTACGGGTACTTAAATAGGAATACAATAGTTTATTCATACTTTTTAGATCTAAGCCGAGCATTCGATACAATTAATTATAATATATTATGGGAAACATTAAGAAAAACAAGGGTACCACCAAACATAGTAAACATTTTAGAATTCTGGTATGATAACCAAGTTAATCAGGTTAAGTGGAATAATGCTCTGTCGGAGATGTACAGGCTATCAAGTGGAGTGAGACAGGGTGGTCTGACGTCACCGGTATTGTCTAACCTGTATGTAAACCAATTAAATGAGGAGCTGAGCAACACTAGAGTCTACACTACACTACACTACACTTTTTTCAAGCCGCGTTGACGTGGTCCAGCTTGAAGTATATGGTTGCCGGTGCAGCGGTGTGACAGGCACAAAATACCTCCAGCTTAGTTTCTGGGATGGTGATGTATTCGCGATGCCTCTGGTTTTGCAGACGCTAGCGCCGACTACTTGAATTTAGGTGCACCGTTCCTTGGTTTGTTTGCCATTCAAAAACATTAAAAACTTGTCAGTATTTCTTCTCTTATAATGTCTTAAAAATTGTTTAATACAGATCTGACTGTTCTGTATATTTAAACTGTAGTAATGATAAGATGATTATTATACCCTATCGGTGTTCTTGATTGTGATACCGGATAATAAAGATGATTTATGCTTAAATGTTTAGAATTGTTTTATTATTAAATTATTGTTTCAAAAGTTTCAAATACTTATGTATTTTTTTTATTTTTGATAACTGTACCTTTAATGTACTTACTTACTCGTAATTTGGGACGAAGCACAACTTCAATAGTAATATGGGACAAACAAAGATTTTTTTGGAATGTGGGACAAAACTTCAGGACGAACGAAGAATAAATCCAAAAATTGTCTCAAAGAACAAACATTTTTAGGTAAGTAGGTCTAAACTCTTTGCAATAAGTAGGTCTGCGGTAATTGCGTAACACACATAAAATGGCAATTGATCGCAATGCCTTTCGTTTTGACAGTTCTGCCAGGTTCATTACGTTATTTACGTTGTTGAGCGGACGAATTTTTCAAACCTATCTATGAAGCAACGTCTTAGGAATTTCTTTCGAAACCCTCAGATTGTGATTGAAAGTGTGTTACCCAAATAGGGTGCTGGTTTGTTAGATTCTCACGAAGTATGACCGTAATCCTTTACCACCATTCTTTTTTTTTTTTTTTGAGGATGGGAAATCATCAAATAAATTCTCCCGCTCTGGGCAGAGTGGGAGGGCGTGTCAGACTCTTACTGACTAAAACCCACCCGTGTTCCTTCAGTTGCCTGTGCCAAGGGTTGCCTGTCCCTCTCGGACTTTTCCGCAACCCTAGCAGGCATCGGCCCTAGTGGACCCCGTCATTGGTGCTGACATCTCTTTGAGGCGCGCGTGGAACACAACGCGCCGTCGACCCGGGCCTGGTCCTTACCGAACGGCGTGCTGCCCATTGCTCGCCGTTCGCAAGCCCACGCCTACGGTGGCCGGGAATCGGCCTGCGATTCCCGACGCCCAGGGCGTCTCCTGCGGCGGCTAGGGGCGTGAGGGCGCGAATTTTGCCTCTCCCTCACGCGTTCCGCCTCCTCCTTCGCGAACATTACTGCTTCGCAGAAGAAGGTGACGGCTTCCCAAGCCCTCTCGCTCCGTACCATGGCCTGGGCCAGGGCCGGACGCGAGAGATCGCCACCGCCAATCGCCTCCACGAGGACACGGCGGTGCTCCGCCCTAGCCGGGCAGACCTTCACCGTATGCTCCACCGTGTCCTCTGGGCGATCCACACAATGGTGACACCCGGGCGTTTCCTCCCGCCTTATCCGGAACAGGAACATTTAATCTGTTAAAAAAATATGTGATGAAAATGTAAACAAGGGGATCTGAAAACGTAGGTAGAATGCCAATTTGTAGCGCCACTTACAAATTAGACGATTTTATTTGATTATTTGCATACTTAAACCCGAAGTACTAATTTTAAATCGCCTCCATGATGAGTATTATTATAATTATTATTTATTTGAAAATTAATTTGAGTTTAATTTTATAACCTCATTTTTCGTCTGTGATTTGTTTAGTATGAAAAAGTGGTGAGATATAAAGTTGAAATCTTCCAAATACCTATGTCAATTCCTTTTAGTAAGTGATTGCGTAAAAATTTTACCAGAACAGAGATTTATATAATTTTGGACCAGACCATAGGTATGTATTTATTTGGCAGGACGAACTTCGTAGTGTCTAACTATTTCAGTCACGTGGGCCATATACGTCTCCTCATGTGACTCAGCATAAGGCTTGGATTTGCTCAGAGGAGAGGTACTGACTACCAGCTAACTTGAAGATATAAATAATTGTTTTGGCAGGTAAAGATACCACTGTTATGTTGATTCGATATCAAAGTTATATCTACAAAGAATTCCGCATTGTTCGTAATCTTTTCAGATAAGTGCGATCCTGTTTATTTGTTTTGTTTAGTATTTTTTGCTCAGATTATTTAATTGTTTGATAGTGAGGTGATCTCATCACATAAGAAATAGTAACATATTTTTTTGCCGTTTGTACCTAGGTACTTGTATTGATTAATAGTAGTTTCAAATTTTTTACTGTACAATGTGGAGAGCAGTGGTGGCCCAGTGGTAACGGCCGCGACTTACGAGTTGCAGGTCGCAGGTTCAAACCCAGACATGCGCTTTACTTTGTGTAAATTATTTCATCACTACTGCTCTCAAAACAGTGAAGGAAAATATCGTGAGGAAACCGGCATGTCCTATAGAACCAAAAAATACGACGACATGTGACATCTAACAACCCGTACTGGGCCCGCGTGGAGTATTGTGGCCCACTCCCCCTCACAGAGAGGAGCCTTGTGTCCCAGCAGTGGGAACACTATAGTCTGAACACTGTAGTACACCTTGTGTGGATATTAGACGTGATGGTATGCTAAGTAATATATGTCGTGACAAATAAAGTACCTAATCTCATAAAACCCCGTGTTTTAAAAGAAGACGTATGTATGTATGCAGTACAGTAGGAGTTATAAATGATAAATGATTTTATTTCTGTAAGTAGGTTTGAACAAACACTTTTACACGTCAATCATATTTTTTTTTTAAACTAGATGAGGTCGGTCGTTTCCTATCTGACTACTCTGAGAAGAAAGGCCGAAACAAACTCAGAGGTCACAGTCTCTTTTAAAGTCCAGACAAAATCTTGGTCAGATCATGTGAAGGCTATGTAGATCGGTGTCTACAACGGTTTTTTGAGGAAAGAACCACACAGATTGAGTGGACCTGTCCAGTCAGTGCAGGCAATTGTCAGTAATCGTGCAGCTCAACTTAGACTCAAGGAGCTCAACGATTCGACGAACAATACCAAAGAAAGGACATTTGAGTAGGCCGCATAAATTACTCAAACTCGATCATGATTACGCTGAGAAAAATATAAAAAAAACTAAAGACCGACATAGTTCTGACATTCACAATAATTAGATAATATTATAATAATCTTTGAGGACCATGTAGATTTGTGTCTGAAATGGTCTTTTGAGGAAAGAACCACACAGATTGAGTGGACCTGTCCAGTCAGTGCACGCATTTGTCAGTAACCGTGCAGCTCAACTCAGAACTTAAGGAGCTCAACGATTCGACGAACAATACCAAAGAAAGGACATTTGGGTAGGCCGCATCAGCTACTCAAACTGCCAGAACATGATTAAAACTGGAACAAAAACACACATAGTCCTCACATTCACAATAATCTTAAATAATATAATACTTTATACAGTAAATATTAGTGTCACTGTATATGTAAATAAGTATAGATACTTATAGCAAAGATTAAAAGTAAAAATAATTAGCAAAATAAAATAAATTAGCATTGCCTGTGCTTTATTGGAGCAACTCAATCCCAAGCCTTTTTGTCCTCAATATAGTCTTTGACAGTATAATAGGCATTCTGGCATAGTTTCCTTTTTATAAAAGATTTGAATTTATTAAGGCTTAGTGCTTGAATGTGGCTAGGAAGTTTATTATAAAAACGTATACATTGGCATCTAAACGAGCCACCTATTTTCTTGAGCCTGGTAGTAGGAACAACAAATTTGTGTTTGTTCCTAGTATTTAAATTATGGATATCACTGTACTTTTTAAACAGATTAATATTTTTATGTGCATACAAAAGATTTTCATAAATATACTGAGAAGGCACAGTCATTATATTAATCCCTTTAAATTTGTCTCTGAGGGAGTGTCTAGGACTTAATTTATAAATTGAACGAATTGCCCTTATTTGTAATAAAAAATCGTCTGAATATCGGCGGCATTTCCCCACAACAGAATACCGTACGACATTACACTATGAAAATAACTAAAGTATAGTAAACGGGCTGTCTCTAAATCAGTTAAACCACGAATTTTCCTAACGGCGTATGCTGCAAAGCTAAACTTCTTTGACAATTTATCTATATGGGGGCCCCATTGAAGCTTGGCATCCAAAGTTATGCCTAAGAATACTGTGGTATTTTCGGGTTTCAACTCTTCACCCTATATGAGAATACTTGTTTCTACTTGTCTAACATGAGGTATCGTAAACTAAATACATTTCGTTTTTTTCTCGTTAAGAAGAAGGTTATTAACATTAAACCAGTTAACTACATTTGCGAAGGGCACTATTTACATTGTCAGTAACCAGCTGCTGACGTTTGAGTTTAAATAAAAGTGAAGTGTCGTCTGCAAACAGCACTATATCATGTTTATCCTTTATTTATTTATTTATTTATTTATTTAAGGAAGAACAAACAGTAGCACAATAACAAATAGTCATAATAACTTAAATTCAAACATCTTTAAACGATTATGCTACCCACTACGTTCTCCACAGATTACAATTTGAGGTATTTATAACTAGCTAGTAACACAGATACAATACATTATATAAATTAGAATCGCGACATTTGCGCCAAAAATGTAAACAAATATAAGCTTATGGAAAAATAACCTTAATTCCTACATAACAAGGTTCAGTTTACGCTACAGCTTTAAACATTTTTATATAATTTTTATAAAAAAAACTTTCTCAATAGTGCTATTCACTCTGAAATCAAACTAATTTTCATTAAAATAAAGTTGATATTTGTTTAACATGAAATACGTCAATTCGAAACACAAATAAAATTTGAATTAACAACAGTCAATTGTCCCAAAACTGATATCTGTTTTTTTTTTTTTTTCCAATTTATAAAATAAAAAAAATAAATAAACAACGGATACTAATTTTGCGTGCGTACATTATTAAGCATTGCGTTATTAAAATTACTTTGCTGATCCTTTAGGGTTGCTTGGATTTGATTCCTAAATGCATTTTTAGTAAGAAAAAGAATGTCGATTGAGTTGAACTCGTTGTTATATGTCTCAACCAAACGATGTAGTGGCGAACGCGAGCCAGCGTTGGTCTTACAGAGGCCAGTAGCAAATAGACGCCGAGTGCGTACCTCACGTAGATGAACTGTTCTTTATGAGGTAAGGCAAGTCATTTATATAAATAATAAGTTAAAATGGACCTATAATTGAGCCTTGAGGGACCCCCATTCTTACTACCGATCCGGGAGATCTTTTCCCGTTAACATCAACTCTCTGAATCCTATCACTTAAGTAAGAAGTAAGAAGATCCAGAGAGGCATTCCGGATTCCGTAGTGGTGCAGTTTCCTGATTAATGTTTCATGAAGAACACAATCGAATGCCTTGGACAAATCGCAAAAGATGCCCAACACATCGCATTTGTCCTCCCATGCATTATATACATGCCCTAGAAGTTCAACTCCGGCATCAGTAGTTGAACGACCCCTTGTAAAACCGAACTGTTTGCTATGCAGTAATTTATGTACATTAAAAAATATTTGCATTTGATTTAAAATAAGTTTTTCAAACATTTTACTAAATATAGGTAGCACTGAAATAGGTCTATAATTAGTAGGGTCTGATGTACTACCCGATTTAAACAACGGTATTATTTTACTGTTTTTCATAAGATCAGGAAACTCACCACGGTCTATACAATTATTAAAAATAACAGCTAAAGTAGGTGCTACAATATTTATAATTGACTTAGCAACGTCCACAGAATTACCCCATAAATCTGCAGTCTTTTTGACATTTAACGTGTGAAAGGTTTTAATTATATCTTTAAAAGTGACATATTCGAAATGAAATTCAGAATCACAAACTGGAATGTTTTCTTTAAGTAAAGACTGCAGCAGTGGGTGAAGAGTTTAGAGATTTAGTAGTCGATACGGGAATCTCTGCAAAGAAATTTTCAAAGACCGCGGCGACTTGAGAATCAGATTTAATTATATTGTCATCAATAGCAAGGCTTTAGTCACTACATCGGTTGCATGACCTTCCCGTTTCGCTATTAATGATACTCCATGTCATTTTTATTACATGACTGCTATTTTTAATTTTTGAACTCAAATAACGTGATTTGGCCATACTACAAACTTTTTTAAATAATTTAGAATAATAATTCTTAACATAAATAAATTAAATTCAGCAGTGTTTTTACAAGTTCGTTCATCATACAATTCATAAAGTCGTTTTCTACTTGTATGTATACCAATGGTGGCCCAGTCACTGAAGGAAGCGTTACTATTAACCGAGAACGTCTATGGAATGAACGTGTTATTGAATAGTGTGCAATACATATTAAAAAAATCATTATAATGTTGATTAGGGTCATCATTAGTCACCAAAGATGGTAATTTACTTAAAAGTTTAGATTTAAATGTATCCAAGCGATTAGTCGTTTTTGGGTTAACAGTGATATCTTTTTTTGTAACTTTTTTGTTTATATTTGAAATAGTTATTAATTGTCCGCAATGATCTGAGTCTATTAAATTAATAATTTCTTTGTGAGTTGGTATAACATCTGTATAAATGTTATCTAGGCATGTGGCACTAGTGGGAGTTATTCTAGTTGGGTCCAGAAATTGGTTAGCAAGATTGTATGACTGAAACAGACTTATAATTTTAATACTTAAACCAGAATTTTCTAACAAATTAACATTAAAATCACCACAAGTGATGATAGACTTGTTTGAATTACAGATTTTGTGCAACACTTCATCCATAACCTTTTCAAAACAATCATACAATCCTGAAGGAGGTCTGTACACACTTAATATAATGAGCTGCTCCAATTCTACACAGGCTATTTCAATTGTCCGCTCAACAGAGAGGCTCAGAATATCCTTGCGGTCTTTAAATTTAAGCTGGTTATTTACCAGAATTAATGAGCCACCATGTACAGCATTTACTCTGTTGAACTAACTACCAACCTGGTGATGACTAAAATTGAACATGAACTGATGGCTTTTAAGCCAATGTTCTGTTATACAAAGAATATCTATACTGCTACAATTCAGGAATAACTCTACTTCTAAATCTTTGTTCAAAAACCCTTGAAAGTTTTGATGCACCAGGTTGCACTATTTTTTTTTACACAGTTAATAATTAACATCGTTATCATCTGCCTATATAGCCTTTTCCCAACTTAGTTGGGGTCGGCTTCCAGTCTAACCGGATGCCGCTGAATACCAGTATTATACATGGAGCGACTGCCTATCTGACCTCCAAAACACAGTTACTGGGTAATACGATACCCCTTGGTAGGACTGGTTGTTAGACTTTCGGGCTTCTGACGACCCGTAACGACTATCAAAGATCGTCGAATGACAGCCGGACGGAACCACCGACTTAACGTGCTTTCCGAGACACGGAGGTGTCTTGGTATGTTAAGATGGTCACCCATCCACGGAATAACCGCGGCAAGCGTAACTTAACCTGATCGATCGACCCGTACGGCTGTTATGACTTAGCCACAAGCTGCTCTTTTCATAATTAACCCTGAAACAAAAATGTTATTAATTACTATCAACAGTAACAACGTATTGTGGTAATGTAATACCATTACCGTTTTATGTGTTTCACGCATTTTTTTTTTATTGATACATCATCTTATTTACTGACTGACACGCGAAGTGTTTCTATGGCACTAAACTTGTGTGAGATAATATTCGACAAAATAAACATTGGCGAGTTGCCAACCAAACGTTCTGTTTACTGCTAGTGGTTTTTCATGGATAAGTGTAAAGTTGAACAGTAAATATGTACTTATGCAAATTAAAAGTGTCTAGCTCGCTTGTATGTGTGTGTGTGGGATCAAGCACGTTTTTGCTAGTTACTACAAATCCGGTTTTTAAATTATATTTTTTGTAACTCCTATGGTTACTTTTTACTGAATTTCGTCATTTGAAAACTACGCTCTAAGTTTGCAAAGGGAATAGTTATTCCTGCAATGAGTTTGAGGCCAAATCAGTAAAATTTCTCTCACACTTCTGAGTGGAATCAATACAAAAGAACGTTATATGTAGAGAAGACGCCATTTCAGCCCAGAAGAAATGATCAGAGCCGTGGGAATGTTGGAAGCTATGGTTCTCGGCAACGTGCTGTGGCAATTGCTCAAGGCACTACGCAGAGTGTTATAAATCGACTTTGGACACGTTAGCGCATCACTGGCAGCTTGGCAGACCGACATAGAGGACGAATTCGTATCACCACACGCAGATACGATCGTTTCATACAAATTTCTGTTTGACGAAATTGTACAATGACCGTGATGATGTTGGTTATGAGGCTTCACAGGTCGTCAGGGATGTTAATAAGCGATCAAACCATAAGCCATCAAATCATTACCATAAACCATATTATTATAATATTATTCTAATTATTGTGAATGTGAGAACTATGTCGGTCATTGGTTTTTTTTAAATTTATTTTTGTATTTTTCTCAGCGTAAACATGATCTGGCAGTTTGAGTAATTTATGCGGCCTACTCAAATGTCCTTTCTTTGGTATTGTTCGTCGAATCGTTGAGCTCCTTGAGTCTAAGTTGAGCTGCACGATTACTGACAATTGCGTGCACTGACTGGACTGGTCCACTCAATCTGTGTGGTTCTTTCCTCAAAAGACCATTGCAGACACCGATCTACATAGCCTTCACATGATCTGACCAAGATTTTGTCTGGACTTTAAAAGAGACTGTGACCTCTGAGTTTGTTTCGGCCTTTCTTCTCAGAGTAGTCAGATAGGAAACGCCGACCTCATCTAGTTTAAAAAAATATGATTGACGTGTAAAAGTGTTTGTTCAAACCTACTTACAGATATAAAATCATTTATCATTTAAGAAATTAAGAATTTCTTTCTTTTTTAAAAGCTCCGCCAAATATTGATGCCGTACACACACCAGAAAATCTTTTTCGCCTGTTACATAGGACGTGGGCGGCCATTCCGCAAAGTGATTTGGATGAACTTATAGTGAGTATCGAATCGCTGCGATTGTGTTATACGCATTAACGCCGGAAATACAGACTACTAATTATTGTTTATTTTACGCAATAAAATCTTTAAAAACATTTATTTTTATCACATTTTAATGTAAGGAATGTGTAAGGTGAAAAAGTGAAAATGTATAATGAAAATGAAAATAAATAATGTCTAAGGTGAAAAATCCAACCTAAGCAAAACTCGCAAAAATTTTTATTAATGTAAAAGCAGATAGTACTTCGTCGATCTCCGCAAATGAAAGCAGTTTGTTTAATCAATCTAAATAGACTTATTTTATTTTATTTCATTAAGTCTGACAACCAGTCTTACCAAGGGGTATTGTATTACCTAGTAACTGGGTTGTGGAGGTCAGATAGGCAGTCGCTCCATGTAAAATACTGGTATTCAGCTGCATCCGGTTAGACTGGAAGCCGACCCCAACATACCTAGTTGGGAAAAGGCTAGGCAGATGATGAAGGTAATAAAAGATTTTTTGAAAATACCTTGACCTTTAGACACTTGATGTGTATAGTAGGATGATCCGCTATTAATAGAAATCTATGAACAATGTACCTATGTAAATAACAAGCCCATTTCTAATTATGAATATAATTTCAAAACCACGTCCCTCTTTTTAACACCTCTGAATCGTACAATATTTTTCGTACGTCACTACTTTGTATTTTTTTATTTTTTTACTGAAATTCCTCAAAAATAATACATACCAAAGTTGATTAATCATAACCAGTTCCCACTTAATCTTACTTACTTTATCATATGATTGACGTAGCTCAACCATAATACACCACAAAAAAAATCGTAAACATAATCGTGTTACACAATGAAATGGTCCTCTAAATCCGTCTAGAAGCATTGCGGGGTGCTGTTGGAAGCGTTCAATTGGACTCGTCCAAATTATTGTAACCACTCTCATCCTATAAACTTTCCACGATGTCGAGTGCACATGAATTGGAACGTGATGTGCCCATCAACCGCGGCTGTCCTTACGAAAATTATGTAATTTGTTTGTTGTGATGGAAAATATGATTCATTTGTGTTGTTAACTAGCTTTTGTGGTCAGTTTGACATTGTTGTTTGGATGTTTATTTAACATTTGAGAATAGATTGAAACAGTTTGTATTTCACAACCGGCTTCCGTCCGTGGCTTCGCCCGCGTGATAATATGTCGATAAAAAGTAGCCTATGTCCTTCTCTAGGACTCAAAGTATCTCCATACCAAATTTCATCCAAATCAGTCGAGCCATTTCGAAGATTAGCCGGAACAAACAGACGGACAGACAGTCGGACAAAAATTTAACAAAATGTTTTTTTGTTATAAGTATCGTATATACTTTATTAGCATTTATTATTTATAGAAATAAAGGCATTGAATGGGTATGTTGGTGCCATCGTTCTATCACGCCGTTACACTGCGGGTGGTAGGCAGAGGTGCGGGTGCGGTGAATTCCCATGGGTTGCATCAATTTATTAAATAGGTCAGACTCAAATTGCTCCCCTTGGTCGGTGGTTATGGTTACTGGGCAACCGAATCTCGCGATCCAATCCTCATAGAATGCATTTGCAACCGTTTCAGCGGTCAATAGATATCGATATCCGTCAGAAATAGGCAACGGGCCAGCCATATCCATATGCACATGCTTTATTTTTATTTTTTTTAAGGATGGGAAATCATCAAATGACCCCTCCCGCTCTGGGTGGAACGGAAGGGAGTGTCAGACTCTTACTGACTAAAACCCACCCGTGTTCCTTCCTTAGCCCATTATGTTCCGGGTCAGCGGTACCCCTTTCGGATGATCCCGCTTTCCCGGCAGGCTTGGGCCCTAGTGGGCCCCCTCTTCGATGCCGACATCTCTTTGAGGCGCGCGTGGAACACGTACGCGCCGTCCAGCACGGGCCTGGTCCTGATCGGACTGTGAGCTACCCATTACTCACCGCCCGCAGGCCCGCGCCTACGGCGGCCGGGAGTCGTCACGCGGCTCCCGACGCCCGAAGCGTCCACCACGGCGGCTTGGACGGGAGACTCACTTCCTCTCTCGTCCCGCCACCTCCTTCGCTAGCATGACTGCTTCGCAGAAGGAGGCGACTGCCTCCCACTCCCCCTCGCCCCGGACCATGGCTTGAACCAGGGCTGGGCGTGAGAGGTCGCCGCCGCTGCCGATCGTCTCTACGAGGACACGGCGGTGCTCCGCCCATGCAGGGCAGGCCCCCACCGTATGCTCCACCGTGTCCTCGGGGCAATCATCGCAGTGGTGACACCCGGGCGTTTCCTTCCGCCGGATGATGTGCAGGAACCTCCCGAAACATCCGTGTCCGGTGAGGACCTGCGTCAGGCGGTAGGTGAGGACGCCGTGACGCCTCTCTAGCCACTCCTCAAAGAGGGGTCTTACCGCCGCTATCGTGGCGTGCCCTGCGCTGGGTTGCGACAGTCGCTCTTTCCATGCCGCCATAAGATCGCGCCGGAGGTCCGTCCGCTCCGCCGCGATTTGCCGCGGAAGCGGGGTTTCCCCCCGGCGTAGTGCCTCCGCGCGCCACTCATACAGGCGCGCGAGGACTATCGCCTCCAGATCCCACGGCGGCAGTCCGGCAAGGAGGCTTGCCGCCTCGCCCGAGATCGTGCGGTAGCCCCGGATCAGCCTTACGGCTACCACCTTTTGGGGCGCGTTCAGATAGTGGACGGCTTTCCGCCGCAGTGAACGCGCCCACACCGGGGCCCCATATGTAGCCATGGACCGCACGACCCCCGCGTAAAGCCTCCGGCAGGAGGCGTTTGGACCCCTCAAGTTGGGCAGGAGCCGCTTGAGGGCGGCCCCAGTCCGTTCCAGTTTGGGGGCCAAACGTCGGAAGTGCTCCACGAAGTTCCACCGGCTATCGAGCACGAGTCATAAGTACTTCATCGTGGACTCGACGCCGATGTGAACCCCTCCTACCGTTAGTTGGGATCCCGATGGTGGCCTGTTCCGGGGCCCATGGAAAGACATGGCCTCGGTCTTGTGCAAAGCCACCTCGAGACCCAACTGCCGGATCCTCTCCACGACTATCGCAACCCCGCGTGTCATCGCGTCGGCCGCCGCCTGATGCGACCTCCCCTGCGCCAGGACCAGCGTGTCGTCAGCGTAGCACACCACGCTGACGCCATCAGGGAGGTCGGCCCGCAGCACCCAGTCGTAACCGATGTCCCACAGGAGCGGCCCTAGAACCGATCCCTGTGGGACACCGCACGACATCTCTCGCCGGTTCCACTCCCCGTCGTGACCGGGGTAGATGACGGCTCTGTCCGTCAGATATGCCCCGACTATTCGACGGAGGTAGGTTGGCACCCGGTGATACCGGAGTGCCTCCCCAATGGAACTTCAGGGCAGGGAGTTAAATGCGTTGGCGATGTCGAGTGACACCGCCACGACAACCCCGCCCCGAGACACCGCGTCCCCCGTCGTGAGGGCTCTAACGCGCATGATGGCCTCCACCGTCGAGCGCCCCTTGCGGAAGCCGAACTGACTATCCGCAAGATCCGGCCCCGTCCTCACCAGGTGCCCGACGAGGCGGTCTGCAATTACTCTCTCAAAGAGCTTGCCGACCTCGTCCACGACGTCTTCGAGTCCACTCATTTACGTCGCTATTCATGGAGGGCCACCAGCCACCAGTAGCGGGCAGTGACTAGCTTCCTTGTCGCTCATAAGCCGGGTAACTAACGTCGTGAATCGCTTGGAATGCTGCTTTTCGAAAATCTGGAGGCAGATATGGACGGGCAGTGCTTGATGACATCTCGCAGGTAACAGGTTTGGCGGTTGAGTTGGTAATGGCGATCTTCTTGAATAGATACTTTCCTTTTTTTGCTAGTATTTTAAATTCTGCGTCTTGGTCTTATTTTCTTGCTAACTCGGTGTAATCCAGTGGTATGGTTTGTCCAGAAGTGGTCGATCCGCAATTATACAGGGTTTTTTCTAACTCGACGTAATCCTTGCAGGACGCCATAGTAGGGTTAAAATGAAACTAATTAACCATCAAATGTTCTACCGCAATTCAGTTTTATTTCGTAAATTTTGTCTGATAAAAATAAAATGTTTAATTAGTGATCTTTACCAAAGTTTTAGGCATTTTGAAACTTTTAATTATGAAAAAAGATCTGCTATAGCATCACCTATGATTCCAGTATATTCGCACCGGAAATCATTTTTAAATTGATTTTTTCTTTAAATAACATAAAAATCTAACTAACTCAAAAACTACCGAATTTCGGTAGAACATTCGGTGGCTTAATTTGTTGCATTTACTACAAGGAATACGTCGAGTTACAAATAACCCTGTATACTTACCTACTGACTAAGTTGAGTTTGAATGCATTGAAAGAGTATAGATTTCTTATAATATTCTATTATAAAGTTGTGCTCCTTCAAAACTAAGTATTTTCTTGCCTTAGTTAATTCTTTGCCACAGTAGAATTAATTCTATCACAGTTACAACTCAGTCGATGTCAGGTGGATAGAGCTTTATCAAGGAAAATAGTCATAATGAACACATCCGACATCTATACGTGTTAATAGACCAATTCTCAGAACGCTAATTTAATTCTTAGTAGGTGGAGGTACAATGGGCAAAACAATCCAGTCAATGAGTTTGAATAGCACTAATTATTACTAGCTTTTGTCAATGGTTTCGTTCGCGTGGATGACATAAATTATTCCACGGGAACGAACTACCGGGATAAAAAGTACCATATGTGTTAATCCAGATAATACTAATAGGTATGTGTGGAAATTTTTATTCAAATTCGTTCATCCGTTTTTCAGTGATTGTGTATCAAACATACAAACTTTATATTAAAGTAGGATGAAACGTCTCATTCTATATTATGTCTAAAATAAATATTGCGAAATATTCACATTTTCTAAAGTGATCGAAAATGTGTTGATTAATGATAACAATAGAATTCTACCTAAAGGTAACAGAACAATATCTCGGCGTAACTTATCGAAGTCTAATTCTGCATCTAGATATACATAGAAAACTAGCTTTCCTAAAGGACCTGGATCTCGTATCCGTAGCAATTAAGTCTTTTCAGGAACGGTCAACAACGATAGTGCTGAAATGAAAAGGTGAAATTAAAATAATGGTGTAAATTTCTGAGCCTACTTAATGTTATAAATGATCGGCTTCACAAAACCAACACATACTTTAAGGCTCGTTGCACACATAGGCAGACGGGACGTAAAAGGGGCGTCGCCGTCGTGGTTGCAATTGCGCCATTTATTAACAAAGCAAGATTCCGTGCATCGTTCATGTCCATTGCTTACGTCCTGTCGTCTCCGTGTGTAACACGCTTTAAACTGACTAGTAACAAGTACATACACGACATGTTTTTTATTCATAAGGTGACAATGAGCATTAACAGCCAAGAGAAGTGCATTACGTATGTACATAGGAAGAATAGAAATTTAAATAAAGTATCATTACCTAATTAAAATTATTTAGGTACGTTTTAATTGAAATCTTAAAATATATAAATCTACAGATACTGAAAGAAGATTGACGTAGAAGATAAGTCAAACAAAATCCAATTATCTACTCATACCAACATGATGTGTTATAATTTGCAAGCATTGATAAGACCAAGTTATTAGCACAACTGTTTGGAGTTGTTGCTATTGATTCCACTTTTTATTTTGTATCCACAAAATGCACATTTGTGTTGGCATTACAATAGGGCTTGTAAGTTGCAATTAGTTTTGCCTTTATGTTCACTTTCCGCTCTATTTATCATGAACATCATAATTGGTTATGGATGATCTGCGGCCCTTTGTCATGACTAGTTTTAAGGGAAACCTCTCGATGTGCCAACGACCTAATCCATAGGTATATCAAATCTTGACAGCAGGTAGTTGATAAAGAATGACTGTATGAGAAGTAAGATGATTGCATGTTTTTTTTCCAAAATATCGATGGATGGATCGACCATGAATGATTATAAAGACAAACATGACCTAAACAACTGGATATGAATTCAGCAATTCTGGAGATTCATACTTGTTTTTTTTTTCACAAGATATGTTTAATGACCAATCTTACGCCATTCAACAGTTTAGAGGCGCGATGACAGAACCTTATATCGACGAATTCTTTTCAATGTCTTGAAAATTGCAGTGGATCTATCTTTTTGGGATAGGTAAACCTGGAATCTTTCCTTCTTTGGAATTAGAATTTGGCAAAGGATTTATATATTCATGAACTTACTACACTAGAATAGATGGGAGTGTCCTTGCGATATGAATTCCTTAATCCTAGGTGTAATGAGAATTAAGGTCACAGACATGGAGATTTATAGAATACTCGATTTTCGCGAAATATTTAGGTACATGATCATTTACAAAACTAGCCATATTTTTCCTAATATAATTTGCACACCTCACATGGCTATAATACAGTGTACCATATGAACCTTTTAGAACATCCTCTGAACCTGTGTTATGCAATTATATGATTTGATTTAAGATTTGATTGTCAATCTGTTCATCCAGAGAGGATGGACACATTGACAATCGAGTCTACCTGATATGTGTAAATCCCTAAAATATGTATTTTTAGCCAACTCTGGTTTACCGTAAGCATCGCTGCCATTTTAGATAATATCATGTATTCCTTCCATCACCAAGATAATTTAATGATAAGGGAAACAAAGTTCAAAAAAGATATGAACCTACACGTCTAGGGCACAGTTACTGTTAAGTGATACAATACTTTTTTAACAACATATTTTGCCCAAAATGACTTACTCATACACACGCCTGTCACATTATCTACTCAGAATGTCAAATTCCGTTACTGATAACAGTTGACGATTGGATGATATATAAGAGCACGATAGATTGTGATAAAAAATATTTCGATAGAATTAACTCTAGGGTCTATATGGATGATGTAATAGTACATTACTGCAGCGGCCAGCAAAAGAGGCATTGATGGACGAACGTGTAAATGTGGGCCGAGGCGAAGCCGAGGCACACATACGTAAGTCCATCAATGCCTTGTTGTGGCCAAGGCTGGCACTTTTCTCAAATAATGAGCGGAAATTAAAATACTATTATTTTTCAAAATCAATGAATAACAACGAACAACAATAATTTTTCTCGAGTCAAAGTGTTCATTTGTTTTTTTTTTCAATACATAAGCATTATATTTGCAAGCCAGTTCGAAATATAAATAAAATCTTTGATAAGTTACCTCCTTGGTCCTAAGTTTCGGAGTAAAAGATCGTTCCAGTTTCAAATTACACGATAGATATGAGTTTACTATGTAAATTATTTGGCCGCTAAACCACGACAGATATGGATTTTCATACAACTTTTGCCGGCCGCTGCTCGCATGTATTAGGCCAGTACAGCTATTTCTATTTATGTCGAAGAAGATGGTCAAAATGCTCGAATTTCCGAACATGTTTGAGAAAATGTTGTTACCACCTTTTGGTCTGTATTCCAACCCAGTATTTTGTCACACGGATGGATTTTGATGCAGTTTCTACCACCATTAATTAAGAGTTAGGTGAACCGTTCAAAAGTTCAAGGATAATAGAGATAACGTTGATATTCAGTAAACTGACATGCTTTAACACAGCTGATGTTATTTTTAAAAATGTTCCACATAATTTTGACACTTCTAAATAAAATTCGCTTTTATTGGATTGTTACCATGCCTTTTTTGTGCAAATCTGACGATGGGTTCGGGACCTGATCATTGATCAATAACATCCATGACTGGGCTGCGAAAAAATTTCGATATTTGAACTTCCACGAAACCTCATTACCTGTCATTTAAAAAACCATTAACACCAACAAAAGATAAAATGTTTAGGCGAAGATCTCATCAAATCTTAAAGCCAGAAAATCTCGAAGCTTCTATGTAATGAAATCACAACGTAGGTACATGGAAAGCTTATTCAAACGCATAGCACCCGATGTCTCTAGAACTTTGATCGCTTCATCCTCTTCATTCGCAATTCTGTCAATTAAATAATCTTGGGATAAGAATTGTGTCTGCCCATGACCTCTGTGGCTCTGAGTATATAAGGATGCGTCTGAACCCACAGCCGCCAGTTTATCTCTGACAACCGTCCAAGCACGAGAGGCGTAAACGACTTAATTTTTATACCAAAAATATTTTAGTAATATCCAAAATGTTTAGATTTTTGATTATCACTTTGGTTGCGGCGGCGATGGCCGATTCTCATGATGGAGCCTGCCCAGAGGTCAAGCCGGTTGAAAAATTCAACCTAACAGCTGTGAGTATAGATTTTTATCAATATTGTTCAGGTTCAGTTGGTAATAATATTTGAAAGTGTATCTGAAAGACACTACGTCGTTGTACTTATTTTAGGTTTGACATCTTAGATATTTTATACTGAGTTCATAAGCAGGCACAAAGATGTGGTTCGTATTACCAAACCTATTAACAATATTTTTTATTGAAAATGGTCGTATTTGGACCGACTGTAGTTACGAAATTCAGTTATCGTATTCGTAAACACTCAAGTAGATGATGTCCGATATCAAAATACATTTTGTGAGATAATCGTCTCAATACCAGAAATGTTTCGCCTATGACTTTCAGTTTCGATGAGTTTACTCTCCTCTGCCTCTGCTCTAGCCTTAATTAGGCTGTTTGGGGTTTGCAGCTTTACCCAATTTGTTTGAATTTGACAAGTCAAACAATAATTTGTTAAATTGTATTTCGCATAGCGTCCCAAACGTCGCGCGTCGTCTGGATTCATAATTATGAATATTGTCTTCTAAATCCAATTTAGCATGATCGTGATGACAGTTCTCTACGATTGTTACGTTAGCTCTCATAATATCAACTTAATCTTTTTATTTAACATAATTCGTTAAATTTGGAAATCGAATCTGAAATGTTCGTGTAACTCCAAATCAACTTTGCTTTTCAAATTAGCGGCACTCCTTTAACGCCTTTGTTTCCGTCTCTGTATCATCATATGTAAATAACTTTTCAACCAGAACCTATAACTGCTATCGTTATAACGTGTTGCCAACGGCAGTGTCCATGTTCAAATTAGAGGCGTGGTTCAGATCATTTTTTGTTTTTTACATGACTGTACAATGTGTGATTAAGCATACGGTGTTAGGCTGATAAAACGACGTGGCCATGGTCCTATATCAGTAATTTTGGGTGCATCTTAACTGTTTACTTTATAAGTAAAAGCTAATTTATGTTATTTTTTCCTACATTGGGTAATGCATTATTGTTTGAGTTGATCGATCTAATCTTTATCAATTTTAATGGATCTATGAGTAGGTTGCATTGTACATCTCTTCCTGAGAACAACATTTTGTGTTTGGAAATTGCGTATGATCGGTTTTTAATCAATAGGTAAAAATTAGAGACATTTGTGCATTAGAGTTTCGGTCCCGTCATGCTATCTCCATTGTTAAATGCTACGAAAATCGTGCACAAGGTTTTAGTTAAATAACTGCAAGCGACTTTTGTTTATATCGTTATTTATATTTAACTAAATATCTCTGTTACAATAAAAAAAACTCTTTTTCACTATACACCTTACATTATGTTTTTACCGAAACGTGTGATAAACCATAATTAATGTTTCGTCTGTTGGTAAATCGATGTGAAAGCTTTAATAAAACTGCTATATGCAACATACGTAAGCTGGATTATTTCTCGTAGGTAGATACATTTTCTCTTATATTGAAAATAGGCCTGGTTGGCAGGTTAATGATGCAGATAATTATCATCTATAAAAATAGCAACGAAGTCAAAACTGAACATTAAATATTTTTGAAAAAAGTAGTTGGTGCGAGGTCTGACGTCGAAAATATAGATTTAAGATTTTTTTACTTTTTAGAACGTTTGTCAGGATGTATGTTCCGGATAGCGCATAAGGATAATGGATTTGGATGTAATTTGGCACACAGATAGTTTATAAATTAATTAACACATATGGTACTTTTGATCTCGGTTGTACGTTCGCGTGGGATATTCTCTGGAAAATATGCCGGCGAAGGCGCCGGAAAAAGCCAGAAAACAATACGCAAATAGAGTAGGGCCAGTAACTAAAGAAACATCACATAGGAACTAGAAGGGTAAGGTATACCTACAGGGGTAAACATTACCTACATTACATAGCCGTTGCGCCGTGCCCCACATGAGTATTAGGCGTGCGCAGTACGACTCCCGAACCACTCGCGGCACCGCCATAGTCCTGCTACAAACGCTTAAAATAAAAGAACCCTTACCGTGGACGCGCACCTAGACGCGCCGGAGGAGCCGCACACACCGCAGTCATCATTATACTAGGTAAAGCATTGTACTGAAATGCGGGTCGTTCGGCGTGGACAGATGCGCGACGCCGCCGTTGCGTACTTTTTCATATAAAAAATTATAAAATGCGATGACTGCGGTGCATACGGCTCCTTCGGTGCGTTTAGAAAAATGTTTATCGTCGCATAATTCTGAAAATGTTGAGTGTAAGCTATCATATTTTATGTACTCGTAATGATAATAAAGAGAATACAACCAACTAAAGAATTACCCTAAATACATCCGCTGAACCGTGCATTTATTTTTTAATTTAGTTAAAACTTCAAAATTACTTTTATTTTGGTGGTCATTCGATTCAACTAACATCAAACGCATCGCTGTTTTGAACCTAATTTATTGCCGCGATGCACTATTGTCAATTACCTACAAAATTGCTTCGTATCATTTTAGACTTTTATAGCTTTAGTGTTTATTGTAAAACGTCTTCATCAACAATGGGGAGTACCGGAAATTGGGATTAGAGTCAGCTACCAAAAGGCAATAAGCTTTGTTTGTTTTTAGGTGACGTTATTTAAAAGAAAGAGGTTTTTTAGCTGAGACATAATGTACGTAATATGTACGAAAAATTATGTATGTAGGAACGTTGTAGGCGTAGCTGTACAAAAAAACAAGCGTAAAAGGTTGTTTTGTAAATCTATTGAGTTATTTCAATCAGGGTTTGGATTTCAATTCGATGTAAGTAAAGTAAGCAAAAAGAACCTTTCCAATCACCAGAGGGCGAACAGCGGAACAACAAACAGGTCACAGACTAAATACAAGAACAAGGCCGTACCATTTTGACCTTAATCCATTAAACTATTAAACCTTGCTGATTCACACACAATAAACTAATTTGCCGATAAACGGTGATCAATTAGGTAGTTAGATACGGTGCGTCTGACTGAGCTGACCACGGAATTGAATGATTCAAGTTGACCAGGCGACACAAAGTTGGCAAACGAACCGTGAAGGACGAATTAAGTCTACTTGCATTGAATGTTATATCAATAGTTTCTAGTATTGCAAACTTGCATTTAAAATGGGTGTGTCTAAACTTCCATGCTAATGAGTAAGGTCGTTGGCGTTCTCGATGTAGAGGAAATAACCTTACATATTGACTATTGTCTTCTTTCACACATATTAAGATTTCATTTATCAGAGTCTGACTGCCCTAACCTTCGAATATTGGCATTTTCCAGTACCTAATTGTGTTGTAGAGGTCATTTAGAACTCACTTCATACAAAACAATCTGACTACACTGAGTTGGGAAAAGGCAGTTGATATTTTTTCATGTTATTTAATTTGAAGGCCTTTATCCCGCTGTAGCGTAAAAATACCTCTTTTCATACGGAGAATTCATGAGCAATGATGCCCATGAATTCTCGAGCTTACATAAATACGGATGTAGAACTAAATTATATTCTTCTTTTCAGTACCAAGGCGTCTGGTACGAAATTTCCAAGCTGCCTATCGCTTCCGAAGGCAAGGGGGCATGCGGCCAGGCTGAATACACTTTGAACGGCGACGTAGTCGCTGTCAAGAACTCCCATGTCATCGACGGAGAAAAGAAGTTTATTGAAGGAACTGCTAAGTTCGCTGCTGATGCCAACGCAGCCGCCAAGTTTGTCGTTTCTTTCAAGTTCGGAGGTGAGTTCAAGTTACTGTATTGACGTAACATAGGTACCACAAGTTTTAAAACTTAGGCGTAAGAACCTTTCACACAGGACAGGACAGGACATTTTCCCTTCTGGAAAGTTTTTGGCTCCTGACTCCAGTTCTAAGGAACGATAAGTGGGCCTCCGCTTTCGTATATAATAGGGAAATCCCTTATTTCAGTCTCCATCATCGTCATCACCATTTCCACCAGAAGACGTCCACGACATAGGCCTCCACAAGCACCGCCACTTCGATCGATTCTGTGCTTCTCGCATCTATTCCTGATTATTTCAGTCCTAATTTATTTTGATTGTAATTTTTTATTCACGTTTAATCTACATTTAGAAGCTTATCCTACCAAAATATATAAAAAAACGTATTTGTAGAGGTATGAATGCACTTTGATTTTCAATAATCTATGTACTTGGATAAAAGTTATAATAGATTTTTTAAGTTTAGTTCTTATATTTTATTTCCTTTCATTAGTTGTGATTTGTGAACTGCCTTTTATATCTTAGGAGTATCGTTTAAAAGAGATCCCAATACTAGATATTTACGTTATGTTTTTTTCATAGAATTCGTCTCCGAGGCACCCCTGCTGATCCTTGCCACCGACTTCAACACCTACTCCGTTGCCTACAACTGCAAATACAACGAGAAGACAAAGACTCACAATGGTAAGTACACTTTTAACGACCATCTCTTTCCCTTGATTTTAGAAAGAGACGCCACTACTTTGAGAAATACAATGAGGTTGTAGACTTCTTTCAAGCGTGTGTCATCATGCCTGATTAGCTCGACTGAAAGCCTTGAAATTTGCCGTCATTATGTAGATCAATGTATCTTATCATCAGCAAAATCTGCCGACATAGATAGTCTTTCTTATTATTTAGCTTGTAACTATGCGTGAGCAAATATAGTTTATTTTTTTATTTTATATTTTAATGGTGTTACGCTATTACTCGTTTCTACTGTCTTCATATTTTCATATTCATCATACGGCAATCCACTGCCTCTCCAATAGTCTCCATTGTTGTCGTAGTCGGCGTAAAATTGTTGTATTACAGCCCTGGATCAATTTGTTGTAAAGATTTGAGTGCGGTAATTTCATCTTGTATTGTGCAATCAAACTTTTTGAACTTTTAAAACATTTGTACGAAACCCAATGTACCAATAATCTATTTATCTTGATATTTTATCAAACATATCGTGGACGAGATAAGGAAATACAGATTCTTTTCAACGCACGTTGCCATACGTGCTGAAAATAGGGTGATAATCAAATTTATCGTGCATGTATAATTAAATATTCAGACATTTCTAGATAACTTTTTTCAGACCACGATTTTGTGTAATCAGTGAAGAGGCCAGCTCTGAGGCTGAACACTGAATTAGCTCACTAAATAAAGCAACTGAAACAGCTTTTAGAGATTTTTAACACAAGACCTGAAATGGACATAACATTCTAACAATTTAATTTACGCCTACGAAGGCCAAATGTTTACATGACACAAAACATTAAAATTGTTTAATAATTTTATGTACTACAAAACACATTTGTACATATGAAACTAGTAGCACACGGAAAGCTGGCGCCAAGTAAGAAAATAGAAGCAAGCTAAAAGCATTCTAGAGAATACGTAGGTCACACTATAAGTTTTGCGTAACCTAAAAAAATCACATGTTATAACCAAAATTTTATGTTTTTTGTTTTTCAAAATACTCTCCTTTACATTTTAAACATTTTTTCATGCGATCGAACGATTTTTTTAAACAGGAGGACCACAGATCTGAAGGCATGTTTTCTACGTGTTGATTGAACGCTATCACTGCCTCTTCGGAGTTGGTAAAAGTGAAACCTCTCATCAAATCTTTGATTTTGGGGAAAATACAGAAAGCACGGGGTGCTAGGTCGGGGCTATGCGCAGGATGGGTGACGAGTTGTACTTTTTCGGAAGCTAAAAATGACTTTGTTTTGTTGGCCGTGTGTGAAGAAGCGTTGTCATGATGTAGAAGAACGCGGCTTTTGGGTCGTTTTTCGCGATTTTTTTCTAACACTCTGGGTAAACAAATGGTAGAATAACACTCGGCATTAACACTCTTTTGATCTTCAAGTGGAATTGTACAGATGGGACCCGTAGCTGAGAAAAAAAATGCGATCATTTTTTTACCAATGTTTCTCGCCTGCCTTACTTTTGTTGGCCTGTTCTCATTTTCAAACACCCATTCCCAAGATTGCCGTTTTTTTTCGGGTTCAAAACAAAATATCCACGTTTCGTCTCCTGTGACAATGTCATAAACAGCATTAGAATGTCCGTGGTCGTACTTCAGTAGCATCTGTGAGCACCACTCCACGCGAGCCCGCTTCTGCTCCGCTGTCAGTTCACGAGGGATCCAACGACAACAAAGTTTCCGAACTTTCAATTCTTCGTGTAAAATTTTATGAATTTGGCTCATACCAATCCCCAATAGTCCTCGAATTGTCTCATAGGTAATCCGCGGGTTTTCTTCAATTAGCCGCTTAACAGTAGCCACATTATTTTCGTTGACGGCAGTTGAAGGCCGCCCTTCACGAAATTAGTCATGTAAAGAAACTCGACCTCTCTCAAATTCAGCAAACCATCGCCTCACGGTGCTCAAACAAGGTGCTTCTCTCCCAAAAGCATTTGGAAGACGAGCGGCACAGTCTTGCGGAGAGAGAGAACTTTTAAAATCATAAAAAATCATCGCTCTAAAATCTTTTCGACTTAATTCCATTTTCGTTGCGTGCGTAGAACTTTGATGTGTGATAAAAAACAATTGACAAATGATTTCCCGCCAATTGTTTTTTTTTTATTACTAAGAAGGTTGCAACGTTTAAAAAAATATAACATTCGAAATTCAAATAGTTCCGATTAGCTAGAAGTGCAAAACTTTTAGTGTGCCCCATGTAGTCCAGTCCGTCTAAGAGTACCTACCTTTCGCGATCAAGTACTTGATACTACTGCCTATAGAGACTACACTGTTTCCGCTGCTTTTCTAAGATAGTTAAAGCATTTGTCTGGGACTCGTCGAAGTCCATTGCCTTCGCGCTTTTCTGTTGGTATCCACTATAGATTCTAGCCAGCCATCAATTACCTAACAAGTCTTCAGGTGAAAGTCAAAGTTAACTGAAGTCACTAACTGCAGTAACTGCCATCCTTTATATAAAACGTTGCAGAGGATTAATCCAATTTATTGAGGTCTCGTAGTATTTATCAGCAACAGGCGACTGATATGGTATCAGTTGGTTTACAATGTCACGTACTGGGAGTAGCGATGTAAGCCCACCTATAAGTTCTTAATCATATGAGCCTGTAAAACCTCCTTGGCTACTCAAGACTTTTCATTGACTACAATATTTATGCAGTTGAATGAAAACTTTGCTTTAATATCACCACGCTTTCAATGGATTAGTGATCACATCGATTCGTTATTTTATTATAAACTAATGCTGAGACAATGAAGAAGAACATCGTGTTAAACTAGTTAAATGATGTCATAGAAAGAAAATTCTGAGACCTGTAACGTCTGCCATCCATCTCTAAGACCGCGTAATGGATTACTTTACACCCTCTCACAGAGAGGAGTCCATTGATGAGAATGTTATAGACCGATTATGACGTTATCTCAGAAAATGCTATCCGTACCCATACTATGAATCTAGAAATTCCACCGGGATTTTGTGATCTTCCGGTATATGAGTCACTATAGGTCTTTTTTACTAGGTTTTCTTTTTGTTTTATGTGGTGTTTTTATTAATTTCATGCTTAATACACACATTTAAACCAGCTTTTTATTTCTTAAAACTAACCTATACTATCGGCGACATGTGACCTAGAATTTCTAAGTAAGTAGGTATCCGTTTACATTAGGTAGATAAATCAATCAGCGGACGATAAAACTTGCACATAACGTACTATCGATTGGTTTACAATGTCACGTATTTAAGAAAATTACGTCATCATCCTACTTATAAGGTTTCTTAAAAATAATTATTAATAAATGTTAGAAAACCAGTAAGAAATACCTAATAATGTGTTATTTAGCACGTATTTATAATTTATGGAGAAATATATAGGCACATTGAATGATAGGCATAATCTGCTAGTCGCCCAAGTGATGAAGAGATAAAGTATTCGATGCATAACTTTTAAAATATACAACCGTTTATTAATTTGGTGGTGATTGAGGGATATTCAAAAGGTGAATCTGACTGAACTGAATTATTGAGAGAGTATCTTCACTTTAGCCCAGCTAGAGCCTCATAATATAATTCATATAGACGCAAAACTACAGTTTTAAACGAGCGATAAATATATTTGAACTTGAATAAATAATTATTGACATCACTTAGAATAAGGTTAGTATGGCATGACCAGCAACGTGCGTAACCCACGTGGATACCACGTCATACATAGGTACTTCACATTTTTATTTATGTGCAATACAACGTACGATCGATAAGCACTAATCCAAAAACATTGTCATACAAACGCAGATAGCTAGAGGATTTGGTTTACGGATATTTTGTGAATACTTCTGAGCATTATCTACTAGGAAATAACACACAGTCTGCAATTATTACTGATTAGTCAGACGTTTAGATCGATGTTAGTTATAATCTGAATACATCGTGCTTTTGGCTTATCATAATCAGCCTTTAATGTTCCCACTACTGGGATACAGGTCTCCTCTGAGTCAGAGGGAGTGGGCCGTAATCCACCACGCGAGCCCAGTGCGGGTTGGTAGATGTCAAATGTCTTCGAATTTAAGGTTCTAGGTCATGCCGGTTTCCTCGTGATGTTTTACTTCACCGTTTTAAGAGAAGTGGTGATGAAATCATTTACACAAAGTAAAGCGCCTGTAAGGGTTCGAACCTGCGACCTAAAACTCGTAAGTCGCTGTGTGGTAGGCAGTAGGTGGCCGTTACAACTGGGCCACCACTGGTCTGCACTAGGCTTAGTCATATTAATTCCATCCTTTGCTAGTGCCGCTTTTAACTTCGTCTTGTCCTTTTGTTAGCGACCCACCGCTCTGTTGCAAGAGGAGATGTGGATCACCAGAAGTTCATCAGCTTTGGATATAAATCCAAATCTGTCTCTGTGATGAGTAAAAATATTTGAGTATTAAAACAATACAAGGCATTTGCCCAATAGGATCTTCGATGGGCAACTTTTCCGGAGCCTTACGGGATGAATTTCCAAAAAAAAACGAGGATACAACTAACTTTTACTTATAATCAGAAGTCTAATGTACCAACTTTCACGTTACCAACTTCAAAAATGACGAACTTTCATAGAAACTTATATCCCCTATTATTTTGATTCCTCTTTATGAAATCAATTTCAAAAATCCTTCCTTGGTGCTCAATGCTTTACAAAATTTCATGCCTCTAGACCCAACGGTTTGGGCTCTGCAATGTCTGTCAGTGAATTTAAGAACACGCACATCTACTTAATCAAAACTTAAAATTAAGCAGTAAGGATTTTTGAAAGTTATTCCCCTAAAGGAGTTAAATAAGAAAATTAATGATGTATCAGATGTTAAGCTCCTCGTAAGACTAGTCCGCGGAAATCCTTCACCTTATCAAATGTCTGCAACTGACGAGGATAAATTGCAGTACGGCAGCTATTTCTTGGAAAACAGTAGATGATAGTTTAGGCAGCTTTTCCAAACAGCTCCCAAGCCATAAAAATTCGTTAGCAGCTGATGTAGAATACGTACAAGATTGCAGTCTTGATTGACTGATAAAATGATTGGGAAAGTTATACCGAGACCGAGGTCAATAAACTGCAATCAGATAATTAATCGATATTTATTAAGTATACCAAGTTATGAAGTAGTACACCGTTGCAAGAGGTTTTTTTATTATGATAATGTAAATATTTTGGAAATGGTTTTCGGCGTTGCACTGTATGCCAGGCAACTGCAGTGTTCGGAATACAAGTTGGGAATAATGTTCTTCCCCGTGTCCTTGATATACACATAAATGTCATACATCCTTTACTACTTTTACGTAATTCCTCTATTCTTGTGTTGTGACGCACTATGTTATTTTTTACGCCATTTTGTTTTCAACTGTGGTAAAAAATTGTCACTATTCAAGTACCAGAGCTTAATATGGCCAACGGTGCCAACGGTGAACCTAATTATTTGTGAATCAGAAACAGCTTTGGAATTCTAGATTATTCTAAAAATCTTACACAATCTCATATTATTTTTGTAATTACAGAGCAAGCCTGGATCCTGTCTCGCAGCAAGACTTTGGACGGTGAAGCCAAGACCTTTGTCAACAACTTCTTGAAGGAGAACTCTAAAATCATCGACTCCACCAAGCTGGTCCAGACCGACTTCTCCGAGGCAGCCTGCAAGTTCACCAGCTCCAGTGTCATGACTGAACAGACTGCCAAGCCCTAAATATTGGACCCTAGAAGAATAAATTAGCCACGTAAGGCCTTCGTGATATCCTGACCTTATTTTTGATACCTCTGTTATTGGCGTAGTCATTTGAACTCTATTTTGTATGTAGTAGATCGTAATTGTAGTTTCATTTTATGTATATGTAGGAGGTTCTTGTGTAGGTATATGTTGTTTAGCATTGGTATCAAAAATGAGGCTACTTTTGAATAGTTTTGTTGATGTGAAATTGTAGAAAACTTGAAAAAGTAACGCAATTTTCTCGAATATTTTAGTTTCTTCGAATATTACTTTTAACAAGAATTGACAGCAATTGATTAAACTTGTTAGTCTCAGTTTTAACAGTATTATGAACACCATGTAATGTTTTAAGTTATTTTTTCACATTTTCCAACCTTTTCGTTCTAGTGATGTATATAGAAAAGCTATCTAATATATTTCATAACATTAAGTCTTTGAATATTTGGCGTACGACTAGTGTGTATCTAGACAAAATGAAATTAGTGAAATGTTAATGAAGACGTATTTGGAAATAATTTATTAAGTTGTTGAATTAAATTTGCTGACCAAACACTAAGTGATGTACTCCTCATAATATATACCACTGTAAGGGAGTGTTAGCGAACTCTTATAAAATTATAAGTAAAACACAACAAATTTTATCAACCTTTGTCTTATAATAACATAACTCTAATACCGATGATTGTAATCGGTCTAACATTTGTGATAAAATAGTTAAGCACTACTGTGTTTAGTCTAGGACTATTTATTGGATAATAAACTTTTCTATATAATAATTTGTAATTTGTTTTATACATATTATCTCATCATCATTATCATCTCCGAAATATGTCTATTACTGAACATAGTCCTCCCCTAAGCATAGGCAAATATAATTTGCCTCCCTTAAAATATTTTGAGTAAACCTAAGCGCCTAGACTGAGTGGCAATCGCTTTCAAAGCGTTTCTTTTACAGCCCATTCACAGAGATCTTTATCGTCGTTGTAATTAGGTTGCTATTGGGTTGCTGCTAGCAGAGGTCAATTCAATTCATTGTTGACTATTCCAGTCTGCCAGTATCTAGTAATCATCATATAGTAGGTGAGTTTTCATTTCGCAGTCAGTATAGTGGTTAGGCAAAAAATAAATAATAACAAACTGTTTATGTATATTGGTCTACAGAAAAACTTATACTTAGAGGCACGAGGAACGGGGTGTAAAGTTCACTCATACCTCCATAGAAAAGGGAGGATCCTCCGGCCAGACGGGTGTCGTGTCGTGGCGTGTGTGTGTGTTTTAGTGACGTCAGTATGACGCGCAGCTCGCATGTGGCCATGTAGATACCGCTATAAACGAATTAAAACGTAAGCCAGATGTATGAACGTAAACGAGGCAAAAGGAGTATGTAAGGATCGTAGCAGGTGGCGTTCTGTACTTTCTGCCTGGACCCATGGGCAGACGACGTGAGTTTATGTATGGAAAAAAGCTGAAACTTTTTGAAAATGTACAAATTAGGTTTATAAACACTATGTAAGTTGCTTGTTGTGCTTTCAAACGTGTGGCTGTGACTTTACAATTCTTACATTACTAAGCTTGAATTTTATAAGAAAGTCCAAGATATTGTGTCCTTTACGATGAACAGTAAATGAATAGGCCATCATTTTGGCTGAAATTCTGTGTCAGAGCAAATAGGCCTAATGAATGTGGTGATCAAATCTCCTTGTTTCTTTGCACTAGAAAGGTCATTTTCTTGCTGTGATGTACTGCTACAGTGCAATAATATTATGTACCTACATAAAAGGTAGTAAATAATAAATATCACCAGGATTGCTATTCAATCAATCTACCTATCCTTTTCAAGAACTATGTTGGGGTCGGATTTCAGTCTAATCGGATGTAGCTGAATCCAAGTATTTTACATGGAACGACTGCATATCTGACCGCCATAACCCAGTTACTGGGTGACACTTGGTAAGACTAGTTGTCAGTCTTTTTCGGCCTCTGACTACACGTAACAACTGTCAAAGATCTACGAATGACAGCCGCGACCAACAGCTTATCATGCTTTCCGGGGCACGGAGGGGTATGGTAATGGTCACCTATCCTCGAATCAACCGCAACTAGCTTAGTTTAATCTGCGATCGACCCCTGTGGCTGTTATTGTTTAACCACGAGCCCCCCATGATTTGCTTCTACGACTCATTTATTTTAAGTTCATCACGACTCGTCATGAATCAGAGCCAAAGAATATAATCTGTTGCATTGTGGTATGTAGGTAAGCCCTGTATTACGTTCTTCAGGTCTTTGTTTTAACGTGATGGATTATAAATAACAACTTTTATCTCTGTAATTATTTATAACTTATTGGGATTACCTCTAACATAAGAGACATAATAAAAACATTTATTTTTATTTTTTATTATGATCTGAATAGCCTTGTTCCAAATACAGTTAATCGGAGCTGTCTGAGAGGAGTCTACATCGTGAACAAAGCTTCAACATCAATATTTAGTGCCAATTTCACCAATTCTAATGTACATACATAAATAAACTCACGCCTTTTTCTCATGCGATCGTTAGGTACATACATATTTTGTCATCTTAATGTACTAATATATAAGTGGTATGGCTATTCTATTCTAATGAAACAACGCGATCAGCACATCTTAATTGTTATATGAGCACTGACAGCTCTTGAACGCGGTTGAGATGATCTGATCGCGTTCAGTTTCATTGATGAAATCCGTCCTTAGAATTTGATCATACCAACTCCTTGGGAGGCCTGGGTTCACTCGATCTAATTGTTATGGGGGTCCCGAGTAGAAATTCCTCAGTTGCAGCCGAGTTTTGAGCGTGTTTAACCCCTTTTGAGGTCAACTCTGATTACTCCAGGAAATGAAGACGTGATATTTAGGTCTTCTTCTGGATACAGAAAGAAATAAACTCCAATACTATTCCATACAGCTTTTATTAATGGCAATCTAATACCAGACCATGTTGCCTTTTACCAGAAATTGGTGCTAAAGAAGTCAGTTTCAAATTTGTTTGAGTAAGCACAGCTGGCGTTTGAGAAATCCTTGAAAACAAACGCCTGTCTGTGATCAGCCAAGTCAGTGTATTTGGACAATTTGTCTTCAACTTTCTTCAGTAGTTCGCCTTGCAGCTTTTC
Source organism: Brachylomia viminalis (assembly GCA_937001585.2). Classification (NCBI taxonomy): domain Eukaryota; kingdom Metazoa; phylum Arthropoda; class Insecta; order Lepidoptera; family Noctuidae; genus Brachylomia; species Brachylomia viminalis. Next base: position 20,920,801 of record OW443307.2, read on the forward strand.
CTTGCTACGAGTTAGCACCCATGTGAATACTGAAAATGTAGAAAACTATAGTCAGAATTTTAATTCGATTCCAGATTTGACATTAGCTACTGTCATTTTGTGAAATAATGATACCACATATAATAGTGTAGTGATGAACATAAAAATCGATAAACAATCAGTGTGTGTGCCATCAGTGTGCCAATTAAAGACTAAATTATTGATTTTTATTTAAATAAATACATTCATAATAATTATTTATTAATTAGTAATCGCTGCTCTATTTTATAAAAAGTTAATATTTTTGTTTTTATATTAAAAACTAAAACTTATAATAAAAGAGCCTAGATAGTTTTCAGTATTGGCAACCCGTGCGCGCTCGTGCAGCTATCGCCATTTTGTTTATCGTGTCATTCGGCTTCATTCTCCCAGTCTGACTGCACGAATATCTTATTTCATTGCGAATCGATATTTTGTTGGGTTTTTGTTAAAGTGTTGTTACGTTGTGTTTGTTGTTACGTTTATAGTTTTTTTGTGAACTTTGAGTGAATCTATTTGTTTTGGTTTTCCATCAAAATGGATCCTCAGCCAAGTACATCACAAAAAGACGTGGATGTTTTCTTGTCCCCAAGAAAAAAACGTCCACGAAAAGCTTTCACTGTTACTGAAAAAGTAATGATCCGCAACGCCTACAAATACTTGAAAAATGAAACTTCTGCGCAATTGGAGGCCTTTGAAGCTGTGGAAGAAAATTAATGTATGAGCAAAGTTGCTGACATATTGGGAATAACCTCACGCTCTGTTTGTAACGTTTTGAAGGAAGTAAATAAAGGTGCGCCGCCAACTCCTCCTAAAAAAACTGGACCAAAGCGAAGTTTCAAAGATAAAATTGATGAATTTACATTCTCTGCAATACGAAGAATTGTTCATCAGTTCTTTTACCAAAATGAACCTCCAACCATTGCAAAGGTTAGTCAATCAGTCAGACAGTATTATTTTATACCTACATCTTTTATATATAAGTAATGATTCCAAGCTATTATAAAACTTACTATTTTAGATTTTACAAGTGATGAACGATGATTCAGAAATGCCCAAGATTTCCAAAGACACCCTCAGAAAAATTTTGAAGCATCTTAATTTTAAATTTGTTGCACGGTCACGCAAGAGCACACTTATTGATCGAAATGATATAATAACATGGCGCCAGCGTTACTTGCGATCTATATGTCAGTTTCGACGAGAAGGGAGACATATATATATTATCAAGATGAAACTTGGGTTAACGCAGGTAAGGCTAACATTTATACACAAAATGAATTTATATACATTTTACATTAAATTTAATAGTAATATTGAATGTTCATGTACTATATTTATTTTAGGTCATACTGTAAAAAAAACTTGGGTGGACAAGAAAGTCACATCATCTCGACAAACGTTTTTGGAGGGACTGACCACTGGATTAAAAAATCCATCTGGAAAAGGCAAACGTCTCATAATTAGCCATATAGGTAGTGAAGAAGGCTTCCTGGAAGAGGGGCTCATGATTTTTGAAGCAAAGAAAAATTGTGAAGATTACCATGATGAGATGAATGCAGTTTGTTTTGAGGAGTGGTTCGCTGGAGTCTTACCAAAATGAAGACCAAACTTAATTGTGGTGATGGATAATGCACCTTACCAATCCCGAAAATTGGAAACGGCACCAAAAATGAGCTGGAAAAAAGCTGCCATTCAAGATTGGCTTTTAAATAAAAATATTCATTACGAACCAGATATGGTTAAAGCTACGCTTTTAGAACTGATTCCACATAACGAGTCTTTTAATAAGTACGCTGTAGACGAAATGGCAGCACAACGTGGGATCACGGTTTTAAGACTGCCCCCTTACCATTGCGAGCTAAACCCTATCGAATTGATATGGGCGCAGGTAAAGGGGCATGTAGCTCAAAATAATAAAACTTTCAAATTGACAGACGTGAGAAATTTATTTCAGGAAGGCATTCAAAAAATTACGGCTACCGAATGGTCTAAATGCGTATCCCATGTTGTCAAAGAAGAGGAAAAAATGAGTAGGCTAGATATGTTAATTGACAATATCACAGACACATTTGTAATAAATATTACAGAAAGTGACAGCGATAGCGATAGCGATGACGGCGACAATATATAAAATAAATTATTACCATAATACATCTATCTGTTTTATTTGTCATGTTCCTTCTTGATCACATTTTTTTATTTATTTCACACACAATTATAAAAGAAAAGTCTCAGATCGTTAATTAATCGTCAAAACTAAATTATCGGTTCAGAAATATTTAATTTCCTGATATACTTAGTTTACGAGAGTAAAATTATTAACGAGAAGAATCGATCCGGAAATATTCCATTTCCATATCGAATAATTTCGCAACGTCACTATTTAGTACTTGTCATAACGTTGCAACACTGAAATTGTCAAATCTGGAATCGAATTAAAATTCCGAGTATAAACATCATTCACTTCATTTCGTGAGCAAAATATTAAATCTGAGGGCCTAAATAAATTCGATCGATCGATTCGATCGCTTTCAAAACGTTTGGTGTTTCTACAGCACTTTTACCTTAGAATAATAACTACAGTAAAAAGTTAGTTATTATTCTAAGGGCTGATTTTTCAATAGTCAGATAACTTTTATCTGAAGAATAAATATGACAGTTTGACATATTTTCTATACAAAAGCTGTCAAACCACCATATTTATTCCTCAGATAAAAATTATCTGACTACCGAAAAATCAGCCCTAGGACTTTTACAACAGGATTGACATAATTATATCTTATATCCCGTTCATCATCCGTCATCCGTCAATCGTCGTCGTCGTCGTATATCAAACGTCCGTCATTCTCATTAATGTTTGACTTTTCCATCAGTCATTGTAATTATCGCATATAGAATTATTATATCTTTGTTTAGGCTATCTGCTGGACCTCTGTTTAAGTAGGAAGAAATCTTTGTGAAAGCTTTGATGAAACGCATATTCGTAACAAGTATCATAGTCAACGTTGCGTGCAGATAAAACTATTTTCACTCTTGTGAAAGTGAAAGATAAAACTATTTTCACTCTGGGAAGTCAGTCAATCTGCCTTGCCTTTTTCTAACTACATATGATGGGGTTGGCTTCCAGTCTAACCGGATGCAACTGAATACCAGTATTGTACATGGAGCGACTGCCTCTCTGACCCCCACCACCCAGTTACTGGGTAACACGATACCTACTCTGGTTGTCAGAATTTCAGCTTTTGACTACCCGTAATGACTGTCAAAGATCTATTAATGACAGTCAAGACCAACGGTAACCAAGGGGTCTTGATATGTAATGAATGCTCACCCATTTGCGGACCGACCATGTGCGGCTGTTATTATTTAGCCACGAGCCCCTTACATGCTGGTGAGTACTATAGATGTTATTATAAGATCAGTTAGACAAGTTCCTGCTGTGACATACCGTAGTGCATTCGTATTTTCTCCTTGAGCCAGTAGCAAGTGTAAGCGATGGCATAGCCGTCGTAGTCAGTCGACAGGATGAAGAAGCGGAACTGGAGTACATTATCTGGAAACATTATTAAAGGTTTATTTATTTATTTAACCATTTATGTACACACATATACATATAAACAGACAACAAGAAAAGAACAGATGAATAGGTACAAAGGTGATGGTTATTTTTAAATAAATCTCCTCCAGCGTACCTGCGATAGGAAAGTAGATAAAAATATGTAGACAGCGTGTGTAAGAGTAAAATAGAAAATTAAATACTTAAAATCAAAAACAATTCACATAATGAAATAAAACAAATAACAATATAGGTACTATTCGAAATGCCGAATAAAATAATTCCACTATTCCTAAGAACACAGTCACGTGTAACGATTAAAAGCAGTAATAATAATTATAAATGTAACTACTTATGTCGATCTTATTAACCCAAGACCTGTTCATTAACAAACTGAACAAAATTATATCTGCGGCAAATGCCCGCCTAACACACTGTCATACAAGCTCACTCATGATATCGACGTAACTAAGCTATAATATAGATATAGACGTAGCTAAGCTGTATTAATTATATGTTCGTGGAATCACGACGCACGATTATCCCAACTATAGTCCTATTCGTGATGAAATTGTGTAAAAATTATGTGTCGTTTCTGCACTTAACCAACTGTAATTTTTTTTTTTTATAAATTGTTTTGATTGTTGTGTCTGTTGCCTAATATTGTGCACTTGGTTGGTAAGTTTGCTTGTGTTCATTTGATTGAACAGTGTAACGATTGTTGACCAATAAATAAATGAAGCCAATAATATTATAACATGTTAACAACAAATTATAACTGTAGGTAGGTAGGCGCCCGCGCGGCGCGCTCACGTGCTTCTCTTTGATCATTCATAAAAGCCGTGCGCCCCGCCGCGCGCCGGCCGTCTCAAATACCGCCGCCCGCTGAAACTAGCGTAATGGGTGTTAAAAGATAAGTAGGAACCCGTACGTATTAGGTGTGTCAAGTAATATTAAATCATTAAATTTTTTAAATCCTAGATTTATATGTATTTATATACTATTTTTTATACGAGTATATGGTTTCCTTACCTGCTATACGTAGATATATCTCTTAAAATATTTCGTGTATGAATAGATACTCCTTATAATTATGTATAACGAAAATGTTATTTGTTTGTGGACGCTTCGGGTTGACCTGTTAAGTCTACAAAATATTTAATAAATAAATAACTAAATAAACTAACATAAAAAACCAATAAACAAAAATTTGCCCATTGAAAATTAAAAGAAAATATTACTAACAAGCTTTTTCCCGCGGCGTCGCCCGCGTGGGTGTCGGAAAATATCCCAAAGGAACGTACTACAAGGATTAAAATTACCTTATGTGTTAATCCAGGCTATTAAATAAGTTCCGAATAAGGCGGGAGGAAACGCCCGGGTGTCACCATTGTGTGGACCACCCGGAGAACACGGTGAAGCATACCTACGGTGGAGGTCTGCCCGGCTTGAGCGGAGCACCGCCGTGTCCTCGTGCAGGCGATTGGCGGTGGCGATCTCTCGCATCCGGCCCTGGTCCAGGCCATGGATCGGAGCGAGAGGGTTTGGGAAGCCGTCACCTCCTTCTGCGAAGCAGTAATGCTCGCGAAGGAGGGGCGGAACGCGTGAGGGAGAGGCAAAATTCGCGCCCTCACGCCCCTAGCCGCCGCAGGAGACGCCCAGGGCGTCAGGATCACATGCCGATTCCCGGCCACCGTAGGCGCGGGCTTGCGGTTGGCGAGCAATGGGCACCTCGCCGTCCGACAAGGACCAGGCCCGGGTCTACGGCGCATTGTGTTCCACGCGCACCTCAAAGCGATGTCAGCACCAATGACGGGGTCCGCTAGGACCGATGCCTGCCAGGGTTGCGGGAAAGTCCGAAAGGGTTATCGTGGCCCCTGGCACAGGCAACTGAAGGAACACGGCTGGGTTTTAGTCAGTAAGAGTCTGACACGCACTCCCGCTCCGCCCAGAGCGGGAGAAGTTATTTGATGATTTCCCACCCTCAAAAATTGGTTGTCTGTAAAGTTGGTTTACGGACGATAGTTTTACGTGATAACGTCATAAAGAAACATCGATCAACTACTCATCGATCTACATTACTATTCGGAATACTAGCTCTGACGTCACGCGAGAAGAGAGATAAATGGGACACAACCTAACGCTAACGAAAGGGAAAGGGCTGATCGTGCCTCTCTATCACTTGTTCCGCGTTCTCGCTTGCACGCTCAGGCTCAGACGGAACGTTACACATTTTCGTGCTTGCAGCCGGTGTTCATCGATTTATAAGACGTTATCACGTCAAAAATATTTGAAATAAAGTATAAAATCAGCTGGATTTGCCGGTACACCGGTGTACTAGACATCCTTGACAGTGTAGTGACACAGTACCTGTCACACAGTCACCAGCCAAGCATGACGTCACACATCACATCGAGACAACTGGGCCGCCGATCTACTCACGGCCGCTCCCTCTACCGCCGCAAAAGCAGCAAAGCTCTAAGGCAGCAAAACTCGAATTCGAGCGCATGATCGAGATGGGAATATGCAAGCCGTCAAACAGTCCGAGGGCGAGTCCACTTCAAATCGTGCAGAAGAAAGACGGAGCACTTCGAGTATGTGGCGATTACAGAAAACTCAACGCCGTCATCGTTTCCGACCGATACCACATCCCACGAATCCAAGATTTCACATACCAACTCCATGGCAAGAAAATATTCTCGAAACTCGATTTGAAAATGGCATATTATTTTCTGGATACCTATCGCAAAACAAGATGCTCAAAAAACAGCAATAATAACACCTTTCGGAAATTTCGAATTTACCTGCATGACGTCCAAACTTTTCAACGTTTCACGCACGAGGTTTTACGAGGATTAGACGACAGCGTATTCTGTTTCGTCGACGATCTGCTCGTACACTCGAGAAATAAGGAAGAACACCGCTACCGCCGCCACTTAGAACTAATACTCGAACGCCTAAATACCTACGGCGTCAGTCTTAACACCGATAAGTGCGAGTTTGACTAGAAACGTTACGGAACGTTACACTTTTTCGTGCACGCAGCCGGTGTTCATCGATGTATAAGACGTTATCACGTCAAAAAAAAGGCTATTAAATAAACTATTATGTGCGCCAAATTTCATCTAAATCCGTAAAGTCGTTTTGTGCCAATTCGGAACATAAATACAAACAGACAAACGTACAAAAATTCTAAATAAGTACTATATTTCGGCACTAGACTCGTGCAATTACATTTTTTCAAAAATATTTAATGCAGGTCTAGACCCTGCTGGGTGTACATTGAATATTTTACGGTGTGTGAAAAAGTGTAGAATAACATCTTATTGATTTGTACTGTCAAGATAAGAATGTACAGTCAGGGAAATTAATTGTTGATCAAATTGGCTACCAACTTAAATTGCCCATAATTATATTCAAATCACAAACTCTTTGACAGTGTTATGAAATGGCTATAACACTGCAGATTAAGCTAGCGTGTCACTTTGATAAACAGTCAATTTCCCTGACTGTACATTCATGTAGGTATTCTGATTCGAACTTCACGCATCCCTTAGGTCTACTCTCTAAGTCCATCAACGAAGATACGGGCCCGTTGAAAGTAGTCAAATTCAATTTCGCGGATGGGTACATCGCGAGTAGGGACAGCTGTCAAATCATGTTGTCACTAAAAATAATTAAACCACTTGTCACCCATTCTTAGTTCGGGCCCCAAACTAATCTTATGTCCGTATGTGATACTGTGTAGAAAACACCCGTTACTTCGGTCAAAACTACAGACTTCGTGCTCAGGGAGTGGGCCGCCTTGGTTGGAAACTATATCGTTGGCCGATGCCTATCAAATCAAATCATGAAAATCCTGCGATACCATTAAATCGCTTAACCTACCGCCAGCCTCTTGGTTCATAATAAACACGGCATGCTTCCCAGCGTCGAAGGTAGGGTCTACCCTAGCCTGGTACATCTTCTGGGTCCTGTTGCCCTGTTCCACTTGCACGTAGGTCTCCTTGTACATATAGCCCAGGTTGTCTTCTTGGAACTCAATAGTGGAGCAGTCGTGAATTTCGCGGCCATCACTAGCGTAGCTTGCGATGTTGTACCATAAACCTGAAAACTGTAAAGCAAAAACTTGTAGAAACGAAGAACATGAGATTTTTTTTATTAAATAAGGTATTCAGGCTGGTCCAAATAGTGACGTCAATAAAAAACAATCTAGTAGAACCTCAAACATTTGTGAATATTTAAAAAAAAATGTTTTAAAAAAAAAAAAAACAAAATTGTAGACAACTACCTACCTTATAACTAACTGGTACAGTTGTTTTGCCTTATCGATTTTTAAAATTGAAAAAGAAAATCAACTTTTAGTCGCAAGAATGTAAAATTCTCACTTTCGATATTTTTTATACATGAAAGAGTATTTTATGATGGTACCATTGCAAAAAAACAAAAAAAAAATAGCTTTCGACAAGCTATTTTTAAAATTTTGATTTTTATTTTGAGTAAGTAGTTGTGTTTTTAAAGATGTCACCGAAGAATATTATATTCAATCTCCTAAAGTTCCTAAACTAGCAAAATTCGGGGAACATACATTGGGTAATTTCGGATACCCCTAAGTATGAGGAATAATTAATATTTTATTGACGTCACTATTATTTGGCCCAACCTATTTAAATAAATTATGATGGATGCTATTATATCAATATTATTATTTATTATCAATGAATATCTAAATGACAAATTTTAAATTCATATTTTATAAAAAAAATACGTAGGTATGTAAATAAGTTTAAAGCCCTCTTCCTCCCTCCTACTTCGTTGTGTCCACTATGGTCATGTCTTTCTAAAACCATTGTTTTATTTTATTGTTATTTTACCATTCTTAAGCCTAAGTTCACACTGTGGAATAAAAAATAATTATTGAGTATTGACGATGGAATGAGATAATGTTAGAATATAAACAACAGTTATTATAAAAGAATTGAGCACAGGAAAATAGTGTTTTGATCAGTTTTTGTGGGAAATAATTAAGTTTTGAAACTATGTAAACTTAACACTAATTATTCTATAGACCTAGAGATTAGTATCTAAGTATACGTAACACTGTGGGATGACTTGTAGGACAACTTTCAAATTATTTGGTGTGTTATATCATAATTAGGTTAATCGATCTTGTAAAAACATGAGCTTATATATTCATATTTTTTTAAGGTTCCGCACGTCCAAATGGCTAAATGGAACGTTTATAGGATCACTCGTGTGTCTGTCTGTCTGCCCATCTGACACAGCCAAATCGCTCCAAATCTACGGAACCGATTAAGTTCAAATTTGGTACACATATTAATTTTGGGGGACTTTCATAAATTAAAAAACAATGCAAACTGTACAGTCTGACATAAGAAATGAAAAGACTCAAATATATATACAGGATGGCAGGCACATCGAACCGCAAACTATAACCATAAATTCAGCACATGATTCTAGACCGATTAGCGTAGAAACTTACGTCAGCTATGAAAAAATATATCAGCTGTTTCATAAAAAAGTGGAGCACCTACACGGTCAAAATGTATGGAACAGCTAATATATATTTTTTTTTAATAACCGACGGAACATTTCTACGCAGGGTTTTGGAATCATGTACTGAATCCATGGTAACAGTTTGCAGGGCCAGCCACTCTGTATTTTTTTTATAATTTTAAAGTGAATAGTTGCAAAGGTATTTAAGTAAAAGAAAATAAGTAGATCAAAATTGTCCATTCGCTCCTCACTTATGTCCAAAATTACAGGCCCTAAATTTTTGGAAAAATACATTAAATAGTTCTTTACTTTTAGATTACAGGAAAACCTATAAGAAGTCTACAGTCTTAAAATAACATGGTAAAGGTCTCCATATTATGTGTACAAACTTACATTTGCAGTTGGAATGTATCGGAGAACATGTCTTTCTACTGCAATGTTAAGTTTGCCCTTCAAACCTGAATTGGAAATTCGGACAACCAAGCACAGCTGTGAGACGGAACCCTCAGAACGAGAGTCCTACTGGCATTTGTCTGTATTTTTTTAATATATGAACCGTATTTACTTCAATAAATGTCTTTTTGCCCGTCCAGGGTCCAAAGCCTTCTAATTTTGTAGGTTCCCATCATTTTACCACTCATTATAATATAACGTTTTCTAAAGTTGTTCTGCTACGAGTAAATACTAATTGATTTCAAAATCAAAAGTCATCTATTCAAAGTAGGCTGAGAATCAGAACTTTTTAAACGCCAAAATTACATAAGACAGTCCCCCATAATGACCGCCCTTCACCACTTCCTAGTGCTTTCTCTGGGAAAAAGTGGCGCAACAAACTCCTCAGCAGCACAGCTGTCTGTTCAGTTAGGAGAACTGGATTTTATAAAGTAGTAAGTAATTAAAATTAGGAAACACAAAACTTTCAATTAAATTATTTGCCATATTATGTCAGCTAGCGCACGCAAATATCGAAAATTATACACAAGCAGAAATAAAAATTAAAAACGTAAACAGAACTTAATACATAATAAAACCCGGCACGCATAAAGGGCGTGTCCACTTACATTAGCAATGCTGCATATGATTATGTTTATCTAAGTAGCTGTAACTTGAACTCACAAATGATAAACTAGGACCTTCGAAGTAAAATAAAGAAACCACCAAAAACATTTACAAAGGCCATTTATAAATTACTGACGATTTTAATCAGCTGGTGCTATGACCAGAACTATAATAATAGAAATAAACTGATTGATCTATATCAATCAGTATATTTCTACAAAAGATTCAAGATAATCTTTTTCAGTTACATGCCGATAGAAGGTATACAATATATTTGTACTTTTTAAACAGATTTTTACTACCTTCAAAGAAAAAAAAAACAATAATAATAAATAAATGGGTTGAAGTTGAAAGAAACCGTCGTTGGTAATCAGGAAAACAAATAAAAATGAAGGGTGGATAAAAAATATTGATTCGAGGAACGGTATTACCGTTCCTCGAATCAATATTTGGTTTGGTATAAGAATGATAATATAATTAAGAACGCTTATTTAAAGGGAAGATTTTTTCAAACTAACAAGTATAACTAATCGCATGTAATTTTTTGTTTTTTCGCGGTATCACAAAACTTTTCCATACCAGCGGTGCATTAGTTGATACCTTAGAGCATTAAAGTTGGTTTAATGCTCTAAGGTTGATACACATGTTACACACGTCATACAAATAGTTGTTACTGGCTGGTCACATAATTAAGGACGCTGAATAGTTAATTATTTTATTCAAATTTTAATAGAGAACACTCTGTGGTTATGTGGTTGTAGGTCACTATTCGTATAATTATGGCGCCATTTAGTGCTGCAAAAGTCTTAAAGGTGTTTGCTTCAAAACAATGGGGAAAAATAAAAGTTGTGATAAATCTACAAGGGAAGTAATAATAAAACTTCGCGAGAAGAATTGGTTGTATACAAAGATAGCCGACCATCTGCAACGCTCAAAAACGACGGTTTTCCACGCTGTGAAGCATTTTGCCACGTATCAAACTACTTCAAATGTTCCGCGTTTATCTAAACAGAGAAAGTCATCTCGTCGAGATGATCGAAATATCGTTCGTTTGGCAAAACAAGATCCTTTTAAAAGGTCTAATGAGCTGAGAAAAGCATATTTTGGTGAAAACCCTTTAGCAATCTCGGCGCGCACTATTCGAAGCCGTTTGGTAGAAGAAAAGTTGCACGGAAGGATAGCAAGGAAGGTGCCCATGTTCAAAAGGTGCCATAGTCCAGCCCGGCTTGCATTTGCAAGAAGGTGGGAAAACTGGACAGTTAGACAGTGAAAAAATGTTCTTTTTCTGATGGAAAACGATTAGTACGACACCCTCCGAAAAAAAGCATTCGACCCGAAGTACAAAAAAAATACATTAAAGCATGGTGGGGGCAATGTGAACATTTGGTGATGCTTTTCTGGACATGGTGTTGGACCTGTTAAGCTGATAGAAGGAAACATGGATCAATTCCAATATAAAAATATACTGGAAGAAACAATGTTACGCTGAAGACGTGCTTCCGGTTATTTAGATATTCTAACTCGACAATGATCCAAAGCATACTGCACTAATTGCGATGTGACAAATTATTTAACGGTGCGTTAAAGAATTTCTCACATCGCAATCAGTTTCCGTCTTAGATTGGCCAGATAACAGCCCAGATCTAAACCCAATAGAGCATCTCTGGTGCAAAGTCAAGAAAATGCTTTCAAATCGACAGTGTGGCAATTTAAGAGAGCTGTACGACGTTTTCTTAGAAGAATGGAACTCTATCTCTCTTGCGAAATGTCAGAAAATAGAGTCAACACGTCGCCGGTGTAAAGCAGTAATTAAAAGCTGTGGCCATACTACTAACTATTAATATTAGTTTAAAATGTATTAAATAGCTTTTTTTCTTTACGCACTTCACATTTACTTTGTTTTTTTTTTTTTAAAAAAAACGTTGTCCCACGCTAGGAATTTCTCCTGTATCGTGGGTGCGTTTACAAACATTTAAACTCACATACACAAACAGCCAGACCCGGAACAACTACTTGCAGGTCATACAAATATTTGTTCCGTGCGGGGATCGAACCCGCGACACGTAACGCAGCAGTCAATCGCTTAACCTAATCGCTTTTCATATAAAACATAACAAACAACAACAGCAGTTTAATAAATCGTTCTTAATTATTTGTCCAGCTTCATTACTATTTGAATTTGTTGCTTTAAAGAATAAATTTAATTTGTAAAAAATATTGTTAGCGATGTTATTCTGTATTCCTAATCCCGTTTGCTCTATTCATGTGGCTGTTTCATAAAATAACTAGTTACTTCTAAGAAGGAACACATAACTACACATGACATGATTTATTTAAAAAAAAATCAGGACTTCAAATCGTTCTTGCTTATATGACCACAACTGTATACTACTGTATACTGTATACTATATTATACTCGTATAATTATTTATTTATTTATTTATTATCTAAGGCACATCAACAACATAAACACAAACATTTACAAAAAACAGTGGACAGAGACATGGGCTAGTGTATACGTCAATTACAGACGTGCACAACATTCACAACAAATAGAAGAAGAAGAAATACAGTATTCACGCTACAAGATAAATATATAAACAAAGATTAAATTTTAAATTTTAAATTAACAAAGATTAGGTCACGAGCAAAAAGCAAAAAAAACATTACATTGTATTAATTTCCCTCATTTATGACCTTAGATCTAAAACGCGTGGGATGGTCGTGGAAGATGTCCAAATTGTAAAGGTTGCACCAACGGTTGTACGTTGACGTCAGCCTAGCTATCGGAGCATTCATGCCCAAGTTGGTTTTATAACGAGGCACATTGAAGAGGGACGTGCATTTTCTCCGAGCATTAATTTTAGGCACATTTAACTCAATGCGCTCAAGAAGTCCGTTAGCGTTGAAAGAACCGTTGACAATACTTCGCAAGCACAACAAGTCGATCATACGTCGGCGCAGCTGTAAGCTTGACATATGGAAGAAACGTAGTCTTTCGTCATACGAGCATCTTGCACTGAAGCCAGTCGCAAGGAAAGCAAGTTGCCGTGTAAAGGAACGTAATTATGACAATTCTTACTGGATGAAATTGGTCGCTGAATTTTATGATTCGTCTTGGCTAGTCATTTGGAACCAAATTCGTAGGTACCAATTAGGTAGCAACTAACTCACCTTAGTAGGATCAAAATTTTCTTGCAGCTTCACATCAGGGCAATCGCCAGGCAAGGTATACTCAGCTCCCAAAACTCCTGCCAAACACAGGGTAAATAATAAAAGTAACATTTTAAAACAACTGGATCGTTCGAGAATGAGACAACGAGTGAGCTCTTGTTTCCTACGTGGTAATTATCTAATATAGACCTCAGACATAAAGACTGAAATAGACGTAAATTGGCCACGTTTTGCGACCTGATGTGGACTTCCTTTCGTCTGATTTATGCGTTTGTGTTGTTTACGTAAGTTTTTGCTTTGCAGGATAGGATGTGGTAATGTACGCTTGTTACTCGTAATTAAGGCAAAGTCAGGTACTGTTAAGTTTGAGGCGGCGGCCAGCCCGCTGGTTGAACGCGCCCCAAAGGGTCATGGCCACCTGGCTTGTCCGGGGATAACGTACGGTCTCCGGTGAGGTGGCGAGCCTCCTTGCCCGATTACCGCCATGGGATCTGGAGGCAAAAGTCCTCGCGCACATAAGAGAGTGGCGCGAGGAGGCGAAACGCCGGGGCGTAACTCCGCTGCCGCGAGAAATATCGGCACAGCGGAGAGAACTCCGGCGGAATCTCAAGGCGGCATGGTGAGTGCGATTGTCGCAACCCAGCGCTGGGCACGCCACAATTGCGGCGATAAGTCCCCTCTTTGAGTAAATGATAAATGATTTTATTTCTGTAAGTAGGTTTGTACAAACACTTTTACATATCAATCATATTTTTTTTTAAACTAGATGAGGTCGGCGTTTCCTATCTGGCTACTCTGAGAAGAAAGGCCGAAACAAACTCAGAGGTCACAGTCTCTTTTAAAGTCCAGACAGAATCTTGGTCAGATCATGTGAAGGCTATGTAGATCGGTGTCTGAAATGGTCTTTTGAGGAAAGAACCACACAGATTGAGTGGATCTGTCCAGTCAGTGCACGCAATTGTCAGCAAACGTGCAGTTCAACTCATAACTTAAGAAGCTCAACGATTCGACGAACAATACAAAAGAAAGGACATTTGAGTAGGCCGCATAAGTTACTCAAACTGCCAGATCATGATTACACTAAGAGAGAAAAATACAAAAAAAAAGCAATGACCAACATAGTTCTCACATTTACAATAGTTAAAATAATAGCATAATACTTTACAAAGTAAATACTCTTGTCATAGTATATATAAAATTCATTAATGTCAATGTGTATATAAAAATCCGGACATATTCATTGAGTAGTGGCTAGAGAGGCGCCACGGCGTCCTCACCTTCCACCTGACGCAGGTCCTCGCCGGACACGGTTGCTTCGGGAGGTTCCTGTTCCGGATAAGGCGGGAAGAAACGCCCGGTTGTCACCATTGTGTGGATCGCCCGGAGGACACGGTGGAGCATACGGTGGAGGTCTGGCCGGCTTGGACGGAGCACCGCCGTGTCCTCGTGCAGGCGATTGGCGATGGCGATCTCTCGCATCCGGCCCTGGTCCAGACCATGGTACGGAGTAATAGGGCTTGGGAAGCCGTCACCTCCTTCTGCGAAGCAGTAATTCTCGCGAAGGAGGAGGGGGAACGCGTGAGGGAGAGGCAAAATTCGCACCTTCACGCCCCTAGCCACCGCAGACGACGCCCTGGGCGTCGGGAATCCCAAGCCGATTCCCGGCCACCGTAAGTGCGGGCTTGCGGATGGCGAGAAATGGGTAGCTCACCGTCCGATAAGGATGAGCGAGATAAGGATGAGAGCAAAGAGATGTCAGCACCAATGACGGGGTCTGCTAGGGCCGGTGCCTGCTGGGGTTGCGGGAAAGTCCGAAAGGGTTACCGTGGCCCCTGGCACAGGCAACTGAAGGAACACGGGTGGGTTTTAGACAGTAAGAGTCTGACACGCCCTCCCGCTCTGCCCAGAGCGGGAGAAGTTATTTGATAATTTCCCACCATCAAAAAAAAAGGGTACTGTGAAGTGGGTTTACACCTGCTGAAGTTATCTTCCTACAGATTTTTTCGTATATAAGAAAGAAGCTGTGAAATAAAGAAGAAAGAAAGAAAGAAAGAAAATGCGTTTATTTGCGGTAAACATGACGCAAAAAATAACACAAACACAGTAAATATGAAAAGGTTGGGAGAAACATGCGTCACATCCACGCAAAACGGCTATCGCTCAGCATTATGCCGCGACCCTATGCAAGACAGAGCCCCAGCGCTGTTTTTAGCGACAGCCGGCTTTTCTTTCTTTTTCTGAACTTTCCTTTAATTCTTCATCACCTGGTAAAACTTCAAATTGACGTTCCTACTGTTTGCAACTGGTAACAGTAATAGGTAATAACTTTCTAAATGTACCTACTTTAATTTATATTCAACTGGTAACATATTCTAAGAAAAAATATTTGAGTAATGTTTTGGTACTTATGTTTTTATTTATTTTTTACCGTTATATGAGGCACTTGCAGTGGGTAGAAACAATAGTATTTATCACATCTGGCAACATTAGTAGTCAGTAGATCGCAAGATTGCGGAGCGGGCGCGTGTTCCTGTATAGTTATTATACTCTTTGTCGTGTTCTATGAGATATAAGGTAAGAACTCTCAGTTTATATAATTATATTAGTCTATGGTAAGAACCGATTTTAATCGTAATAAAATATGTATATCACGATAAATACACGTGGTTATTATTATGATTGAATGTGCATTCTTTAGGGTCCGTAAAAAAATTTGATCAAACAATATTAATGTTTTTTACCTAAAATATGACTGCCAATGTTCATGTATCTACAAATGCACACTGCCAATTTACTATATTCTGACCTGACTTTTGCAGTGTGCATTTTAAGATACATTGCCAAATATTCCACAGTAGAGCTTAGATTATGCGGTGTGCATTTGCAGATACACTGCCAATAAATATAAATATACGTAATAAATACATAGTATCTAATTATTTATTTACTTTTTAGGCTGGTACAAGAGCACAAAACAAATTGTAAGCCGTTGGTTCCGAAACCAGGAGCAAGCTCAGATGTTGATAGCAGCGATTCGGATGATGAAGTTATAAGACCTTCTTTAGATGGTGTACACGATTCAGGACGCAGGGTTGAATGAAAACACGAACAAGATGAGTGCACTAAATATTATATTTAAACTTCAACGATTTTAACACTGATTTAACAAGATACTTTTACATTAAAGTCACACACTTATATACAATATTTACATTTAAGACAATTATCACGACTTGAAGAAGACTGTTTGAAGACTATAGGAAGACTGTTGTAGGAAGACTGTGTCGTTACGCCCGTGGGCGCCCATTTTATTTCCCCCAACGTAAGCGCAAGTAGGGGTCGGTCCCCTTATCACCACCGCCCACTATCCAATGGCTAGTGGGAGAGTCGATTATACCCTACCCCGCGCTCCCCGCTCTTCACCCCTGTGACCTAGTTTGATCGTGGGAACCAGGATGTGGAATACAATGGGCGCCTTTCGACCAATCAACGGGTTTGTTTACTCTAACAGATATAACTTTGTCACATTAAATTTACTCGTATTTCTTGTTATAAGAAGTTACAAGGTGTTAATACATAAAAAATAGGTGTGTAATGCCTACTGGTGACATTTATCTATATAACAAATACGTTATCCAAGTCGTTCATCATTATTCAGTACCTATCTTAACAGATTTAGAGGGCTGTGCTTTTCAACAATTATTTAATACCTATCTTAACAGATTTAGGGGGCTGTGCTTCTCAACAGATGGTAACAGCTCGTGTGCACCTTCGCTGCCATCATCAATCGAAAATCTTCACTTATTATCCGAAAGTGAAGACGAGTACAGAGAAGTTCTGGTGGCGAACAAAAATTATACGAATATTACGACGAAGCACGTAAGTTTGTTAAGTAACTTATCTCCATCCAGTGTTCCTGCTTCTTCGTCCAGCATTGTAGAAATGTTTTTATCCCGTCAACACCTTCACCATTATGTTCTTCAATAACCAGCCCCATGAACGTACATGTACCGTCACCTTCTAATGCAACCCGGTCCAAGAAAAGAACATACATTGTCAAAAAGACCGTAGTAAAGATAAAAAAGCTTGAGGGTGAAGTGGAGTACTAAAAGATCAAATTCAATGCTGAAATTGAACACAAAACATTTGATAAGCTCTCGCTCAAAACATAATAACAACAACATAACCTTAAGAATATTTTAAATGATTTTATTCGGAGGATATATTCACATTGTTATTACGAGAGAGCAATTTATATCATATGCAAGTAAAATGCATGCCCATGAACGTAACTTCATGAAATTAAGGATTTTATAGCCTTAACAATCTTCATGGCCAACGTATACGGACTATTGGTCTAAATCACCAAGATATAGCAAAGTAGCAGATATCAAACTCTAAAAGACGATGTAAGTTTTGTGTAAAGGGTCAAACTAAATGTATATGTCTGAAATGCCAAGTGAGCAAAGCCTCACTTGGCATTTCAGACATATACATTTAGTTGAAGATCGAAACTGTTTTTATAATTATCACAAGAAGTAGCAAGTTCAAAATAGTGTACCTACCTAATATAGGTGTTAGTTACCCTTATTTCGTAAATTTGTTTATTATATTATAATTATTAGAATATAATATATTATTAGCGTTGCAATTACTTGCTTTAACTTTTAATTATTAAGAAGAAGATAATTGTATGTTCCTACTTTACACTGAAGACTGTGGTTTTACATATTTTGATTAAGATATCCGTGTTTATAAAACTATATAAATAAATATTTGTTTAAAATAAAATTGTATATTATTTTGTACCAATCAAGCAGTGTATCCTACAGTGCACATAGATGTCCATAGATATATACATGACAACTTGACAGTGTGCATACTTAGCAGTAATCGGAATAGGTAGAGCTAATAATATACTTAAAATTCAAAGAACAGAGACAAAAAAAGTGGAGACTTCCTAACGACAATTTTTTTTTTCGGAATATTTGTGCTGTGTTTCGGGACATCACTTAAGTACATTTAAAACTAATGTTATTAATACAGTAAACTAATTGAATTCATTATACTTTATATCCGATTTCAAAAACAAGGAGAGCGTTCTCAAAAAACCAGTAGATACGTATTCTACTATTATTAATTCCGGTAAAAACTGGGTCCACCATACATGTTTTTGTTTCCCAGAATAGCCAAAACTTGGTGTCTCTTACTATCTTTTGTTTTCACTGGTAAACAATATGTACAAAATGAATGAATGGTATAAAAAGCTATAAAATTTGGTTTTTTTACCTTTACCTTGTTAGTTATATAATTATTAAATCTGGTATGTAAATTACATTAGCTTCCGCGCTTACTTACATCGCTTAAACGAAGATAAGGAGATTACATTTTTTTTAAACAATAAAAGTCCTGCATACTGTTTTTTTTTAAACAGGAAATGAATTCGATAGTTGTTTTAATTTATTAATTTTAGTTGTACTTAAGTAATGTTCCGAAACACGGGGCATTAGTCCAGAAAAAATATTTTGTCGTAAGGCGACTCCACTTTGTCTCTGTTATTTTTTGAACTTTAGGTATTTTAGCTGTAGAGCTAATCCGATCACTGATAATTAGATACATGGTATAAATACTTTATAATAATATAAATAAAGCTTTGTTCATGATGTAGCCTCCTCTCAGAAACGGGGCTTTCTGAGAGGAGTCTACATCATGAACAAAGCTGCAACATCAATATTTAGTGCCAGTTTCACCGATTCTAATGTACATACATAAATGAACTCACGTGTTCTGCCCATGGGGGTTGGCAGAAACTATATATCGCCACCTGCTACGATCCTTGCATACTCATTTTGTCATCTTAATGTAGGTACTAATAAATAAATGGTATTCTATTCGAATGAAACAACGCGATCAGCACATCTGAATCATTATTGTGGAATATGAGCACTGACACCTCTTGAACGCGGTTTAGATGAGCTGATCGCGTTAACTTTCATTGATGAAATCAGCCCTTAGAATTTCATCGTACTAACTCCTTGGGAGGCCTGGCACTCGATCTAAGTGTTATTGGGGTTCCCGAGTATAAATTCCTCAGCTGCAGCCGAGTTTTGAGCATTGTTAACCCCTTTTGAGGTCAACTCTGATTACTCCAGGAAATTAAGACGTGATATTTAGGTCTTCTTCAGAATACAGAAAGAAATAAATTCCAAACAGCTTTTATTAATGACAGTCTAATACAAGATCATGTTGCTTTTCACCAGAAATTGGTGGTAAAGAAGTCAGTTTCAAATTTGTTTGTGTAAGCACAGCTGGCGTTTGAGAAATCCTTGAAAACAAACGCCTGTCTGTGTTCAGCCAAGTCAGTGTATTTGGACAATTTGTCTTCAACTTTCTTCAATAGTTCGCCTTGCAGCTTTTCGTTGCTGCGAGTTAGCACCCATGTGAATACTGAAAATGTAGAAAACTAAACATCATTAACTTCATTTCGTGTTTAATGAGCAAAATATTAAATCTGAGGGCCTAAATAAATGGCGATCGCTTTCAAAGCGTTTGGTATTTCTACAGCAATTTTACAACGGGATTGACATAATAATAATTATATGCCGTTCATCATCCGTCATCAGTCAATTGTCGTCATCGCCGTATGTCAATCGTCCGTCATTCTCATTAATTTTTGACTTTTCCATCACCATTATCGCAGATAGAACGTCACTTTGCTTAGGCCATCCGCTGGTCCTCTGTTTAAGTAGGAAGAAATCTATATGAAAGCTTTGATGAAACGCACATTCGCCACAAGTATCATAGTCAAAGTTGCGTCCAGTTTATTTTTATTTTACATGGGTTTGCTCTTGACTCTAGTCTAGGTCAGTGGTGACAGAGACAGAGTCGACGATGGAGTGAGTTTACCCAGAAGAAGCCTGTTCACTCTCACTTTGAAGAGATTAGGGTTTATGCGTTCGGAAACACAGACGCAGGTAGAGAGTTCCACTCTTTTGCTGTGCGCATTACAAAAGACATTTGGAAACGATTAGTGTGAATTAGTGGAATAGCAACTAGAAAAAAAAATATAAAACTGTTTTCACTCTGCATATGTGCAATAGGCGTCATTAACGAATTTGTGATTGTGCAGTTGGGATGACTGAGCCCTCTGCCTTGCAGTGGGACTAATTACAGGGAAGACAATGAATCTGCCTTGCCTTTTCCTAACTACATATGTTGGGGTTGGCTCCCAGTCTAACCGGATGCAACTGAATACCAGTATTGTACATGGAGCGACCGCCTATCTGACCTTCATAACTCAGCTACTTGGTAACACGATACCCCTTGGTAAGACTGGTTGTCAGGTTTTTTAGCTACTGACTACCCGTAAAGACTGTCAAAGATCTATAAAGGGCAGCCAAGATCAACGGTTTAACGTGCTTTCTCAGGCATGGAGGGGTCTTGATATGTAATGAATGGTGACCCATCCGCGGACCGACCTCGGCAAGCGTAGATTAGCCTTCGATTGACCCATGCGGCTGTGATTATTTAGCCACGAGCTGGTAAGTACTAAAGATATTATTATAAGACCAGCAACACAAGTGCCTGTTGTGACATACCGTAGTGCATTCGTATCTTCTCCTTGAGCCACCTGCAAGTGTAAGCGATGGCATAGCCGTCGTAGTCAGTCGACAGGATGAAAAAGGGGAACTGGAGTACATTATCTGAAACAAATATTAAAGGATTATTTATTTATTTAACCATTCATGTACACACTTAATATACAACGTGTCGTATTGGATTTTTTTTTTGTCAAATTTCAGGAGGCCGTTATGAAAGACATAAATAATCTAATAAAATTACGATACCTGTTCAATAATAAATACATACTTGTTTTTTTTAGATATTTAAATTTGATAGTATTTCAGAATAGACCACTTTCAAAGAACAGAATCGCCCCGTTGCGTATGCGTTACAGTTACAGGGCGGTATACCACGGGCCTTACAAATGCTGACTTCAAAAATTATAAAAAAATAACCTACTTATTTTATTATTGATTCGTGTTGAGAGTCGTTGGCATAGTTACCTCCTCGAATTAGACGAGGATGCAAAACGACTCCTGTATAAACAGAAAACAAGAAAAGAACAGAAGAATAGGTACAAAGGTGATGCTTATTTCTTAAGAAGTCTCTACAAGCATACCTGCGATAGGAAAGTAGATAGAGAGATGTAGACAGCGTGTGTAAGAGTAAAAGAGAAATTAAATACTTAAAATTAAAAACAATTCGCTTAGTAAAATAAAACAAATAATATAAGAAAGGTACTGTTCGTGATGGCGATTAAAATAATTCCACTATTCATAAGAACACAGTCACGTGTAACGATTAAAAGGGATAAATGTAACTGCGTGACGCACTCTTACGCTCCTCAACTAGATCATACTAACCCAAGATGTGGACCAGCTGAGCTATTCTGTAACAATCTCACCATCAAAAATTAGGTGAAGTGAGCTTGAAGTGAGTTGTCGATAATGTCAATCCCTACCATCAGTATGTCGATACTGTAAAATCTCACCGTGAAAACTTAGGTGAAGTGAGCGTGGAGTGAGCTGTCAGTGTCATCCCACTGATGCTAGGGATTAACCAAGCATTACATTTACAATCATAATCGAGATTTTGACCTCATTATCGGCTTTAGCACCCTCATAACCCATGAAAACGACACCCATGACGAATAATTTGAAAATTTTAAATTTAAAGGTCACAGGGCTACACATCAAGCTATACATTTCCAATTTACACGGACCTCTTATTGTAACGAAATCCTATAAAATGCGAAATCAGCATATACTGGAAATGTATAGCTTGATCTGTAGCCGTGCGTACAAGATACTATAAAAGACCAAATATAAAAACCGCAATAATTTAATAAGATCCTAATCGTTTGAAGTTCAACAATTTGTTTGGCACGGAATTAAATAGTTTCTGACTGAATTTCTGTTTTGCTATTTCATTTTAAAAAGCCCTAAATAGTAATGTAACACTTAAATACTACCTTAGAAATAATATAAAATGATCAATTGAATTAGTTAAAAAATATTACTAAAATCACGATTATGATTGTAAGTGTAATGCTTGGTCAATCCCTAGCATCAGTGGGATGACACTGACAGCTCACTCCACGCTCACTTCACATACGTCTTCACGGTGAGATTTTTACAGAATAGCACTGCTGGTGGAATGATAGCTCACTTCACCTAAGTTTTCACTGTGAGATTGTTACAGAATCGACCGGGCGGCTGTTCACTAACAAACTGAACAAAATTATATCTGCGGAAAATGCCCACCACACTCACTGTCATACAAGTTCACTCATGATATCGACGTAACTAAGCTATAATATAGATATAGACGTATGTAGCTAAGCTATTTATATTATATAAAACTGCATTATATAGATATCGACGTAACTAAGCTATAATATAGATACAGACGTATGTAGCTAAGCTATAATATAGATATCGACGTAACTAAGCTATAATATAGATATAGACGTATGTAGCTAAGCTATAATATAGATATCGACGTAACTAAGCTATAATATAGATATAGACGTATGTAGCTAAGCTATATTAGAGATATCGACGTAACTAAGCTATAATATAGATATCGACGTAACTAAGCTATAATATAGATATCGACGTAACTAAGCTATAATATAGATATAGACGTATGTAGCTAAGCTATAATATAGATATCGACGTAACTAAGCTATAATATATAATAAAGACGTATGTAGCTAAGCTATAATATAGATATCATCTGACATTATGCTGAGCTGAGCCCCTTTTGGCATTATAATATTATTGTTGTTTTCTGTTTTATAGTTTTAAAGTGTATTTATTTTGCAGTAATGCCAATAAACGCAATTTTCTTTCTATCATTACATTCATTCATTTTTTCATTTTCTTTTTATCATTAGATTCTTTTCATTCTTTCTTTCTATATTGACTTAACTAAGCTATAATATAGATATAGACGTATGTAACTAAGCTATAATATATGTAGATATAGACGTAGCTAAGCTGTATTCATTATAAGTTAGTGGAATCACGACCCACGATTTCCGCAACTATTGTCAACTATTCGTGTTGAAATTGTGTAAAAATTATGCATCATTTCTTCACATATCTACTGTAATATTATTTTTTTTATATATTGTTTTTGCGTATTGTGTCTATCGTCTAATATTGTGCATTTAGCTTGTATGTTTGCTCGTGTTAATTTGATTGAACAGTGTAACGATTGTAGATAGACCATTATATAAATAAATTAATCCAATAAAGAAATATAACTGTACGCGTATTTAACGAAAAAAAAAAATGTTATTTGTTTGTGTGTATTTTATTTGTTTAATTAATAAATAACTAAATAAAATAACAGAAAACCATTACACAAATTAGAGCCCATGTAAAATTAAAATAAAATATTACTAACTAGCTTTTGCCCGCGGCGTCACCCGCGTGGGTGTCAGACAATATCCCACTGGAACGTTGTAGTACGTAACGGGATTAAAAGTACCTTATGTGTTAATCCAGGCTATTATATAAACTATTATGTGTGCCAAATTTCATTGCGCTAATTCGGGACATACTCGTACATTCAGACAAATAGACAAGAGGATAAACATTCTAAAAACTTATTTTCGGTATCAGACTCGTGCCCTCGGACCAATTACGTTTTTTCAAAAGTATTTATTGAATATACAGTTTGTGTTTTAAAAAGCGTTGCTCCACTAGGAATTACTCCTGTATCGTGGGTGCGTTAACAAACATTTAAAACTCACATACACAAACAGCCAGACCCGGAACAACTACTTGTAGGTCATACAAATATTTGTTCCGTGCGGGAATCGAACCCGCGACATGCAGTACAGCAGTCAATCGCTTAACCACTGCGCCAACCGCGCCGTCAATACAATAATACGTCAATACAGTTTTGACTTCATTTCTATTTCATTATAGGTATGGATTGTTGTTCCAAACAAATAAAATGAAATCGCAGCGTCCACGCGAGACTTATTATTGTTTCTCAAAATAATAATGATTTTGCGTACAGGCTCCTACAAACAGGCGCGACATGCGACGCGAATCGCGCACGACACCAAGGCACCGCTCGTCGCACGACAGGCGGTGCTTTTGTCTCACGTCGCGAGTCGCGCCTATTTGAAGGGCCCTTAAAGCGTATTTCGTAGAACAGTCTTCCTAGTTAGCATTTGTTCAAAGCTCGGATGAGATTACACAATTAGGCATTTAGCTGTAGTACTTAGTTTTTGTGTAAAGATTGTCCGGAAAAGTGTAAACCAACATCTTATTGTATTTTTATTGTCAAGATAAGAATGTACAGTCAGGGAAATACATTAATAAGTAATCAAATTTACTACCAATTTAAATTGCCCATTGCCCCAGACTGTGGTTTGAATATACAAACCACAGTCTTGATTCTTTGACAGTATTATGAAATGGCTATATATAACACTGCAGATTGAGCTAGCGTATCACTTTGATAAACAGTCAATTTCCCTGACTGTACATTCCTGTAGGTATTCTGATACGAACTTCATGGGTTCCTGGAGGTCTACTCTCTAAGTCCGTCAACGAAGATACAGACCCGTTGAAAGTAGTCAAATTAAATTTTGCGGACGGGTAAAAATACATCGGGAGTAGGGACAGCTGTCAAATCATGTTGTCATTGATTCTTAGTTCGGGCTCCAAACTAATCGTATGTATGTATGTGATACTGTGTAGGAAACACCTGTTACTTCGGTCAAAACTACAGACTTCGTGCTCAGGGAGTGGGCCGCCTTGGTTGGAAACTATATCGTTGGCCGATGCCTATCAAATCAAATTATGAAAATCCTACGATACCATTAAATCGCTTAAAAATACCTACCGCCAGCCTCGTGGCTCATAATAAATACGGCATTCTTCCCAGCATCGAAGGTAGGGTCTACCCTAGCCTGGTACATCTTCTGTGTCCTGTTGCCCTGGTCCACCTGCACATAGGTCTCCTTGTACATATAGCCCAGGTTGTCTTCTTGGAATTCAATAGTGGAGCAGTCGTAGATTTCCCGGCCATCACTAGCGTAGCTTGCGACGTTGTACCATAAACCTGAAAACTGTAAAGCAAAACTTGTACAAATGGAGAACATGACAAATAAAAAGATATACAGGAACCTGAAATATTTGTGAACATTTTCAAAATTAAAAAAGGAAATCAACCTTTAATCGTAAGAATGTAAATTTCTCACTTTCGATAAAGAAAATTGTATCTTACACTAATGTTAGGAATATACAATTTTTTTATACATGAAAAGGTATTTTATTGTAGTACCATCGTAAAAAATATAAACAAAGAGCTTGTCGAAAAACAGTTATACATTTTTAAAGATGTCCGAAGTATTTCCCCAAAAATTAAAAAATAATGACCTCACATGGGGTATTTTCGGTCACTCCCTAGTATAAAGAAATAATTATTTTTTATTGACGTCACTATTACGTCACTATTTGCACCACCCTGTATCAATTAATTATGATGGATGCTATTATAATATCAATAAATATCTAAATGACAAATTTTAAATTCATATTTTATAAAAAAAATACGTACGTAAATAAGTTTAAAGCCCTCTTCCTCCCTCCTACTTCGCTGTGTCCGACAGGGTCCACAATGATCACGTCTTTCTAAAACCTACCGCCTAAGTTCATATTGTGGAATTCAAATAAATATTGAGTATTGACGATGGAATGAGATAATGCTAAAATATAAACAACAGTTAGTATCAAAAAATTTGCAGAAGAAAATATTGTTATGATCAGTTTTTGTGGAAAAAAAATACGTATTGAAGCTACGTAAAATTAACACTAATTATTATCAAGACCTAAAGAATAGTATTTTGGTATACGGAACAGACACTGTGGGATGACTTGTTGGACTACTTTCAAACTAAATGATGTGTTGTTAATCGATCTTGTAAAAACATGAGCTTTTAAATTCATATTTTTTTAAGGTTCCGCACGTCCAAATGGCAAAATGGAACGTTTATAGGATCACTCGTGTGTCTGTCTGTCTGTCCATCTGACACAGCCAATTCGCTCTACACTCGGACGTGTAACGTCAATAAATGAATTTTGAATAAAGGTAATATTTGGGGGTCTTTTAAAAAAAATGCAAACTGTACCGTGTGTTAATGGGGGTATTTTTCAAACTGTACCGTGTGACATATCAAATAAAAAGACTTGTTGTGAGGGTCTGAAATATATATACATCAGGCAGGAGCATCGCAGCGCAAACTGTAACCATAAATTCAGCACATATTTCTAGACCCCTTAGAGTAGAAATTTTCGTCGGTTATAAAAAACTATATCAGCTGTTTCATAGAAAAATGTAATATCTACACGGTCGAAATATATGGAAGAGCTAATATTTAAAAAAAAAGTCAAAGTCAAAGCATTTATTTCAAATAGGCACATAAAAGACACTTTTGAACGTCAAAATTTACATTTAAATAGAATTGATTCTAGTCGCCCCTTCCAAAAGGTAGTTTCGTATGGAGAAGAATGGGCAAGAAACTCCACCGTTACTCTTTTAAAATGTGTTACAATATTTTGTATAAGTACATCAATTATATAATTATATGTGAAGACGATGCACCTAAAAATCACCCTACCACAATAGGTAAAAATAATTTAATAAACGTAGCAATGATAAATAAGTTGATTAAGTGACAGACACATGGTGTTCACATATTTACAAACATTGTATAAGTATACGATTTCCCAAATTATGTAAACAAGTAATATGTCAGTGTGTGAGTTAAAGTAATAACGGACGAAAAATTGCTACACAGGTGGGTTTGGAATCATGTGCTGTATCCATGGTAACAGTTTGCGAGGCCAGCCAGCCAGCCAGCATTGCGATTCTGTAACCATCTCACCGTGAAAACTTATGTGAAGTGAGCGTGGAGTGAGCTGCTAGTGTCATCTCACTCATGCTAGTGATTTACCAAGCATTACATTTACAATCATAATCGAGATTTTAATCATACTTTTTACGCAAATTAAATCGATAATTTTATATTATTTCAAAGCTAGTATCGAAGAGTCTAAAAAAAAACAACTACATTGAGTTTCTAAATTAATTTCAGTTTCGCTGTTTTATTTTAAAACCTCGAAAATAGTAATGTGTAGCAACTTAACTACATACTAGCTTTGAAATAATATAAAATGATCAATAGAATTTTGATAAAAAATAATATTAAAATCTCGATTATGATTGTAAATGTAACGTTGGTCAATCCCTAGCATCAGTGGGATGACACTGACAGCTCACTCCACGCAAGTTAACACGGTGAGATTTTTACAGAATCGACCGGCTGTATGTTTTATAATTTTAAAGTGAATAGCTGTAAAGTTATTTAAGAAAAAGAAAATAACGAAGATAAGTATATCAAAATTGTCCATTCGCCCCCACTTATCTCCGAAATTACAGAGCCTAAAATTTTGAAAAAATACGTTTTTACTTTTAGATTACAGGAAAACCTATAAGAAGTATATGGTCATATGGCATGGTAAAGGTCTCCATATTATGCGTACAAACTTACATTTACAATTAGAATGTATCAGAGAACATGTCTTTCTGCTGCAACTTTTTTTTATTAAATATTGCCCCACACTAGAAATTTCTCCTGTATTGTGGGTGCGTTTACAAAGATTTAAACTCACATACACAAATAGCCAGACCCGGAACAACTTGTTAAGTACGGATCCCTAATGGATATCGCCCACCTTGCAATTCCGTAGTTTACGCCGAGCGCATAGAAACTGCATCGATGACGTCCGTCCAGTCACGAGGTGCCGACGCAGCGACATTCGACATTACCTATAATTCTTTTCTTGTCATTCCATATTCTAGCATCGAATCGGCTTCACCATTTTAATTGTAATAATTTATCTTATAAACAAATTCGTTTTAAATAACTTTTGGGTTTTTTTTCGATCAACCGTCTGCAGTTTACCTAATTGCAAAACTTGCAGGTCATACAAATATTTGTTCTTTGTGGGAATCGAACCCGCGATACGTAACGCAGCAGTCAATCGCTTAACCACTGCGCCAACCGTGCCGTCAGTTAAGTTTTCCCTTCAAACCGGAATTGAAAACTCGGGCAACCAACCAAGCCTGTCTCAAAGCTGACCCGTTACTGGTACCGTGGCCCCTGGCACAGGCAACTAAAGAAACACGGGTGGGTTTTAGTCAGTAAGAGTCTGACACACCCTCCCGCTCCGCCCAGAGCGGGAGAAGTTATTTGATGATTTCCCAACCTCAAAAAAAAAATTAAAAAAAGGGCCAAAGCCTGCTAATTTTGTACGTTCCCATCATTTTACCACTCATTATAATATTCCGTCCTCTATAGTTGTTCTGCTAAATACTTAATCTAATTGATTTCAAAATCAAATGTCATCTGTTCAAAGGAGGCTGAGAATCAGGGCTTTTTGAACGCCAAAATTACATAAGACAGTCCCCCAAAACACCCGCCCTTCACCACTTCCTAGTGCTTTAGCTGGGAAGAAGAAGTGACGCAACAAAGTCCCCAGCAGCACAGCCTTCTGTTCAGTTAGAAGAACTGGATTCTATACAGTAGTGAGTAATTAACATTACGAAACATAAAACATTATATTAAATTATTTGCCATATTATGTCAGCTAGCACACACCTATATTGAAAATTATATATGTCGTAGGATAATTTGATACTTCGAATCTTCGCGAAAATCCTAGGGGTTTTGCGAAAACGCGGATAATTAGACATAGGCGAAAAATTATCAAATCTTACTGGACAAAGTCAGGATCTAACATAACCTAACCTAAATGATACAACAACAATAGAAGGGTATCTGGCGCTTGGCGGCCGCTGCCGCGGCACGCTCGCTTCGCTCGCTCGCCTTCGCGCGCTAATGGTCACTGTTCTAACCTAACCTAACCTAAATTCTAATTATCCGCGTTTTCGCAAAACCCCTAGGATTTTCGCGAAGATTCGAAGTATCAAATTATCCTACGACATGTACAAGCAGAAATAAATAATAAAAAATTAAAACGTAAACAGAACTTAATACATAATATAAGCCTCCATGCATAAAGGGTGTGCCCGCTTACATTTGCAATGTTGCATTATGTTTATATATGTAGCTGTAACTTGAAGTCACAAATGATAAACTAGGACCTTCGAAATAAAATAAAGAAACAGTTAATTACTAATAACAATAACAAAACCATTTACAAAGGCCGTTTATAAATTACTGAAGATTTTAATCAGCTGGTGCTATCACCTGAAATCAAGACAATCTTTTTCTGTTACATGCCGACAGAACGTATACAAAATATTTGTGTTTTTTAATCAGATTTTTACTACCTTCAAGAATTGTAAATAAATGGGTTAAGTTGAAAGAAACCGTCGTTGGCAATCAGGAAAACAAATATATAAAGAGATCAAATCTATTAACCAAATATTGGTTCGAGGAACGGAAATAGTATAAGAATGATAGTATTGTTGACCAAACAATTCACAACTAGGAAAACAATACCTATGTATATATACTCGTATATGACCAATTCTCACTGGGTGAAATTGGTTGCTGAAATTTACAATTCGTCTTGACTCGTCATTTGGGACTAAATGCGTTGACGTAGGTACAAATTGGGTAGCAACTAACTCACCTTAGTAGGATCCAAATTTTCTTGCAGCTTCACATCAGGGCATTCACCAGGCAACGTATACTCAGCTCCAAAAACTCCTGCCAAACACAGGGTAAATAATAAAAGTAACATATTAAAACAACTGGATCGTCCGAGAATGAGACAACGAGTGAGCTCTCCAGTCCTGCGCGGTAGTTATCCAATATAGACCTCAGGCATAAAGACGTTTTATACTGAAATAGACGTAAATTGACCACGTTTAGTGACCTGATGTGGACTTCCTTTCGTCTGATTTATGCATTTCGTGTTGTTTACGTAAGTTTATGCGTTGCAGGATAGGATGTTAATGTACGCTTGTTGTTCGTAATTGGGGCAAAGTAAAGTCAGGTGGTGTTATGTGGGTTGACACCTGCTGAAGTTATTATCTTACAGTAATTTTTGTATTTGAGAAGAAGCTGTGAAATAAAGAACGTTTCTTTATTTATTCATCCTGGTAAAACTCCAAATTGACGTTCCTACTGTTTGTAACCATTGACTTGTTTTACCTAGCTCAATGTTTGTAACTTGTAACAATCATAGGTAAAAAATACCTACTTCAATTTATAATCAACTGGTAACGCCCTTGGAATTCATTCACTCAATGATTCTGGAATCTGAAAAAACAATCCAATCTATTTAATAAAATCCACAGTCCAGCAGTTGCAGTCCTTACTTCTTTCTGTTCGTCTCTCGCCGGTCTTCTTCTATCATGATGAAAACATTAACTTATCAGCAAGATTGGTAATAAAGTTTTCGTCCTTGGATGCGCCAGACGTACCTACCAGAGAAACACTATGGACAGAAAAATAAAACTGTAATACTCAAATCTTGCTATATTATGTACACCGCTTTACAATAATGGGGTCAAACCCACATTAACACTTTTAATTCAACAGATTACATGTTCGCAGAACAGAGATCTAATAAACAAAACAAATTATAGTTTTACTAAGAAGTGTTTTTCAAAAGCAGCTGTGATGTGTGTGTGTGTGTTATTTTTTCTTCTCTGTATTTTATAAGTGGAGACCTGAAATTGGCTTTCAGACTAATGTACTGTCCTGAATCTGTCTGTTTTAGCTGTAAGTCTCCCATGTTATTTAAATAAATAAATAAGTGCGAATTTCATTGTATTTAGTATGTATACGGGAGAAAAATAAGATCTTTGCACAGAATATGAAATGACTAAGTATTTAGAGTACCAATTTATGTGTATTTATGTAAGTCATCATCTGCCTAGCCTTCTCTCAACTATTTTGGGGTCAGCTTCCAGACTAACCGGATGGAGCTGAATACCATTAGTTTACATGAAGCGACAGCCTATCTGACCTCAATAACCCAGTTACTGGGTAATACGATAACCGCTTGGTAAGACTGGTTGCAGACTTTCGGGCTTCTGACGACCAGTAAAGTAACGACTGTCAAAGATCCACGAATGACAACCGGGAACAACGGTTTAACGTGCTTTCCTAGGCATGGGGGTGTCTTGGTATGTAAAGATGGTCACCCATCCACAGACCAACGCGGCAAGCGTAGCTTAACCTGATCGATCAACCCGTGCGGCTGTTATGTATGAATAAATGTTTGTTATGTACTTAATAAGACTTTAGGCACATTTCGAGTGAAAATTAAGTTGATTTTGATTTGCGTTGGTTCGAACCCAGACAGGCGCTTTACTTTGTGTAAATTATTTCATCACCACTGCTCTCAAAATGGTGAAGGAAAACATCGTGAGTAAACCGACATGTCCTAGAACCAAAAATTCGAAGACATGCGACATCTACCAACCCGCACTGGGCCCGCGTGGTGGATGACGGCCCACTCTCTCTCACCGAGAGGAAGCCTGTGTCCCAGCGGTGGGAAAATTATATGCTGATGATTGATATGCGTAGTACTCGCAACCGGCGTGCGTGTATGACCAGATGTAGGAACGTAAAGGAGGGAAAAGGAGTATGTACGGATCGCAGCAGGTGACGTTCGCGTTCTGTAGCTTCTGCCTTCCCCCATGGGAGAAAGGCGTGAGTTTATGTATGTGTGTATGTATTGGTCGTTGAGCTCCCTAAAATAGGGTTGAGCTACATGATGACTGATGCATGCATGCCGTCTGTTAGGACAGGTCAACTCAAAGCTGCAATGGCTCTTTCTTCAAAAGGCCCTCCCAGTCATGTCCCTGCATTGTTAGATCCACATAAAATCCTAATAATACAACGTTTTGACTTTAAAAGAGACCATGAACTCTGAGTTTGTTTCGGAATTTCTTCTCAGCCATCTAGTTTTAAAATATTGACGTGTAAAAGTGTCTCAAAAGATCTACATACAGAAATAAGCATTTCATTTCATTCAGTTGATATTAGTTACTGTATACTTGTAGTATATTAACGAAATTACTGTCTATGCGAAGATCCAAAATGTCCATCAGGATACAGATGCTTGCTTCTGATGGACATTTTATATACTTATCAGATGAAAACCAACTGACTGATAAAAGCTTAATATTTAATAAGAATCATAGAGTACTACTAGTAACCACTGACAAAATCAGTCAGGTAGCTTATTTTCGGCCAACTGTGGTGTGTAGGTACTACATTTCATACATAAACTGACCGCCAATTGAGGCAATGAAAATTAAATCTTATTTCAAGGCAATAAGACTCAGTCTTAAATGCATAAAGTCACGCCGTCTCTCTTGAAGGTGTTCCTGCTACGATCCTTAGATACCTACTCCTTTTGCCTCGTTTATGTTCATCTACAATCATTACAGAGAAATAATTTTTAAAATCATTTCGCAGTAACTAATATAATTATGGTTAAGTAAATACCGTATTGCTTTAAGAGCACTGTCTTATTTCTTCTACGAAATGAAATATTTACAACATTTGAACTCCGTGATAACCCCAAGATTGATTTAATAAAACAAAAACATTATTATTCAAATCATTACTGTTTGTATCTTCACGCAGATTATACGACAGTAAAGTAATAATGTTAAAATTATTAATAATTACGTTGTTTATTAGTGTTTGTAGTGTTTATGGGTATTTTACTTTGCCAGGAAAATGCCCTGAGACCGTTCAGCTTCAAGAAGAGTTTCGACTGGCTGATGTAAGTCATTTAATTTAACAATATAGTACTTCAATTTTGTAAATTGTAACTGTAAGTATATCTTTAGCTGAGGTCAAGAAAAATGTGGCACAAATGTATTAAGGGTATTTTTGCACTGATGCTCACTGACCCACCCTATGCCATGTTAACTTCTTTCTTCCATTTTGAGAGCATAGTTTTGAAACACACGTTCTCATAGTAAACCTATGTGCAGCCGTACAATGACCAACAACGTCGCTGAAATCAATGTTTACCTATATGAACCGTTTGTAATCCACACAGCCAGTGCTTGCTAACTGGCAACTTGTCAATACGCTGCGCCCTCGTACGCACGGGCGATTTTATGTATTTTCAACGCACTGCTTAGCGCAGAGTTGAAAATGATCGAAAATGTCGCTTAAGATGATGTATCAAAAACTCTGCTCACCGCATTGATCAAAGTGCAAGCATATGATGAGTCCCTTTTAACTTTTCGAGCATTCCATGATCAGGGTTCACAAATGTTCCTGAGTACGTTTAATCTTACCCTAAGGTTAACTGGTAGAAAATGCCTCTGGCATTAAGTCCGCCTTCGTGCAGTTTTTTTTACTTGTGCATAAAGTTTTCATAAATAAATAAAACGGAGAAGGCAGCACAAAAACTACGATTTCTCTGCAAAGGAGACATATCCGGCTCGAAGGACCAAAAAAATGTATGCGCAGCTGGATGGGTTGCAAACACCTGGGATGTTAGCTTGAAATAATAAGCCTCGCATAGCCAAAGATGATGGTTTATTGAATAGTTTTAACTAACACGTATAATATGAATGTTGTGTGAATGAGCACAACTGACTGTGAACGCTGATTGAATACACAAAATTCATATACAACATTTATCGCAATAATATTTTTAAATTCCCTACAGTTCTTCAATAAATGGTACCAAGCCTACCACTACTCCAGCGATGGCCAGCAGCAGAACAACTGCTCGGTCATAGAACTGCAGACCAGGCCCACTGGCATCTATCTGAACCAGTCCAGGGTTGACCGGGGCCTGTTCCACCGTTATAGCATCGCAAAGCTAGGCATACCGATCAGGATTGAAGATGGCGCGAGGCTTGATGTCACTTTTAGGTTTGATGATGCTCCTAGGAGATGTAAGTATAGGATGTTTTTTATTTATCTGAAGACCAAGTAACTTCACATCGAACATAACATCGAAAAATAACTCTACAGTGAATAATCCGTCAATCTTCGGTTTGCTACATAATCGTTGCGCACAACTTTGGACTTTTTTAATAGTTGATTTATTACTGACTTTGGTTGAACACTGCATAATATGCGGCCTTGTGAGTTGTTTGTTAATGTTAATCCATTTTTCTAGGTACTATGTTATGTTTCTTGTATTTTGTTCGCATCTTTTTAACGTCCTATTGTACAATAATGCCCTGCTAGTTGCGGCTGCGTTAGTAACGGTAAATGCATTTATGACCATATTCCATAGAGTTCTACGCTATAATGACAGATAACCTAGTTATATATTATCAAAATTGCAGGGGATTCCGCACTAAATTAAATATCTTATATATGAATATTCTAGCCAATTGTTATGATTTAATAATGTTGACTGAGACTTGGCTGACGCCCGAGATATCAGATAACGAGTTTATTGATGAGCGTTATGTGGTACATCGGTACGATCGTGACCGTATTGCCACCAATAAAAAAGACGGAGGCGGTGTTCTCGTGGCAGTACTGAAGAGTCTGTATTCAGTTAGATTGACTCCGCAATCAGCAATTCATGCCAGCATTGAGCACGTCTTGGTGCAATTGCCAAGCTCAGGTGGAGGTAGGTGCCGAATTATTGCTGCAGTATATATACCACCTAAAACACCAGAGTTGGCATATGTTGAATATTTTGAACTTCTGCAATCACTGCTTGGTGTTACACACAACGATAATTTCTATGTGGTAGGAGACTTTAACCTACCAGAAATCGACTGGATCACTTGCACAGATAGTACTTCATTATCTGCTCATGTTTGTAGAGGTAACTCCCCCCTCTCTGATCTCATGAGTGCATTTTTGTCGTTTCTAAACGCTTACCAATTCAATACAATACGGAATACGGGTGGGAAAATATTGGATTTGGTTATTGGTAACAGTGAATGCAATGTTTCTAGAGCCACAGACTGTTTACTGCAGCTTGATAGCCACCATCCTCCACTTAATGTCTTTATCTCTCTAAGTGTACCATACGATTCGATGGCCCGCAAGATAGTTAAAAAATATAATTATTACAAGGCAAATTATGATGACATAAATGCGGATTTAAAAGGGATTAATTGGGAGGAAGTCTTAGTAAACCAAACCATTGACGATACCTTGAACACGTTTTATGATATTGTTTTCAGTATTATAAAGAAACACGTTCCAATGAATAACTGTACATCCTTGAAATTTCCGGTTTGGTTCACAAAATCGCTAATCCATATTTACAAAAACAAAGCTAAAGCTTGGGTAAAATGGAAGATGTTTCAAAACATCTCGGACTATGAACAGTTTTCCATTTACCGATCTAGATTCCAAGTTGAGTGCAAAAATTGTTATAGAAAGTACATTACCTCCGTAGAAGACGGCATCCGGACTAATGTTAAGCATTTTTGGACTTTCATTTCCTCCCGCAAATCCTCTACAAGTTTCCCTACTATCATGCACTATAGCAATAATTCAGCCAACAACCCTGAAGACGTCTGTAATTTATTCTCAAGCTTTTTCAATCCGGTGTATGAGCCGTCCACTTCAAGTCACAGTGTTTCACCGCAGTACGGAGATTACTCTGAAACCTGTTCTCTTCTTAGTAGCATTCAGTTTACTGCCGATGAAATATTAAGTGCTCTAAAAGCATTAGATCCGTCAAAAGGCCCGGGACCAGATGGCCTAGCAGTCGTGTTCATTAAAAAGACCGCCGTTAATCTGTGTGTGCCATTACAAATTATTTTCAATCTATCAATTTCACAAGGAGTCTTTCCCCAAGCTTGGAAACTCGCAAATGTGACTCCTGTTCATAATTCGGGACCTAAACAGGATATCGAAAATTATCGTCCTATATCGATATTATCTGTATTTTCAAAGTTAAACTCAAACTCAAACTCAAACTCAAAGCATTTATTTCAAATAAACCAATTACAGGCACTTTTGAATTGTCAAGGGGTCGGTCAGTCAGAAAGATGAAGCTAGTTGCCCATTCCAAAGCGTAGTAGGTACCTATGGAGAAGAACGGGCAAGAAACTCCATGGACACTCTTTTAAATCAAAATATTGTTACAATAGAGTGGTTACATCATTCATGTTGTAATTATACATGTGAGAACGATGTAGAAAGACGTGCACGTTAAAAGCGTCCGTAATAAAAAGATAAAAACAATTATGGAATTAAAATAAGCCGTGGCAGCTAAGAAATGACCAGTGCCTACTGACGGCGCCCGTTCACGAACATGACGTATGGATCAGCACCATTCAGCTCAACCATTTTGAAGGGAACTCAATGATCCAATACACACGCCACCACCAGCGACACATTTGAGTGAGCATGACATACTCTCAGCCGCCAGGGCACATTCAAGTCAATGAAAGACGAACCCAGTAAGCTTTATAGTGGGTACATAGTGCTCACACATGTGCTATGCAATTATACAATACTATGAGATTGAATTTATACAATGCAAAGATAGGTTGTACAATCTTCATCAGCTCCAACATTATTTTCGAATGCTAATTAATTAGTTTACGCGCCCTTGTGGAGCAGGACCAGCCCTGAGCCAAGCATTTTTGTCAGCGATATAATCCCCCAACTTATAATATGCTTGGCTGTATAGTGTGCGTTTTATACAGGATTTAAATTTCGTTTCATTCAGTTGGAGTTAGTTCAGGTGGAGTTATTTGAGAGACTTGTCCATGGTAAAGTTTATCCTCTACTGCATAATAACATCATCCCACAACAACATGGATTCATCAAAAAAAGATCAACTACCACTAATCTGATAACTTTTGTTGACTATTTATTTAACAGTATGGATTCTCGCATTCAAGTTGATACTATATACACGGACTTCCAAAAGGCATTTGACAAAGTGGACCATCAACTGCTCTTGAGTAAAATTGCCTTTAATGGCATACGTGGCGACCTACTAAGATGGTTCTCTTCTTACGTTTTTAACAGATCTCAGAGAGTTGTGATAAACGGTTATAATTCTGCGACCGTAAATGTCACTTCCGGTGTTCCTCAGGGCTCTATACTGGGTCCTCTTTTGTTTGTTATGTTTATTAATGATATAAGTACGTGTTTTCAAAATTCTAAAGTATTGCTGTACGCAGATGATTTAAAAATTCTTAGGCCGATTATTAATCTACGCGACTGTTTACTGCTGCAGGAAGACTTAAATAGATTCTCTGAATATTGTGTTAAAAATAAACTTAAATTGAGCATATCCAAATGCCATTGCATTAGTTTTACTAAAAATAAAAAAAATAATAAAACATGCATATTCCTTAAACAATATAGATCTGACTAGAGAAACAATAGTTCGTGATCTTGGTGTTCTGCTGGATGACAAACTCCATCTATGTATGTATGTACGGGTTTGTAATGAGATCGGCTCAGGAATTCAAACCTCCTAGTACTTATCTATATATATTTAAAACTCTGGTTAGGTTTCAATTAGAGTACGGAGTCCCGGTGTGGAATCCCTTCTATGATAAATATTCTAACATGATTGAAAAAGTACAACGCAAATTTTTAAAGGCTATGCATTACTGTCTTCTCCATAGGTACCTACTACGCTTTGGAATGGGCAACTAGCTTCATATTTCTGACTGACCGACCACTTGACAATTCAAAAGTGCCTGTAAATGGTTTAATTGAAATAAATGCTTTGAGTTTGAGTTGTTTTCGTACGTATGCATCTTACAGCGACTTACTAAATAAATTCAAACTTCAAAATCTTAAATCTAGACGTATAATGTTGGAATCGATGTTTCTGTTTGATTTATGTAACAATAAATTTGATTGTATAGATATAAGCAATAGAATAAGTTATGTAGTACCTAGAACAACTATATGTCGGGGTGTGCGCGCGCGACCGCTGTTTACTGTAACCTCTTGTCGGACAAACGCGGGCTCGCGAGCACCCCTACGACGTCTTACCGCTCAGTTCAATAAAATTTTCCAGGGTATTGAGTTCTTTGCTGTTTCGGCTGGGAAATTTCGAAGTATTGCTCTTAAAACCATAGCAGAATTAAGTACATAACCATTTAAAATCATAGTTTACTATTCTTTCTATTTTTACTTTTTTTTTTTTTGTGTGAATGACTTTCAGTTTGGTTTTATTATTATTAGAGGTCCATAATCTATGTACTTTTACATCGCACGATGTTCATTTTAGTTTAACTTTTTTATATTATGTGGAAAATGTTGTTGGTTGTACATTTGTAATACCATTTAGTTTTAAGTTCTTAGCGATATTGTAATGTGTAACCGTTTATTTTCCCAAATAAAATAAAATAAAATAACTGCTTCGTATCCATTATGATGAAATACCAGAAGTTTGAAAAGCACTAGTACTCATATTAGCTGATTGAGCTATATCCAGTTAGACTAGAAGCCTACCCCAACATACCTCGGAAAGGGATAGGCAGATGGATTCATACTTCTCTTCTCACGCTTTCTTTTCTGCCCCTTTTAGTACCAGTTCTATTATACTTTATAAAGTAGGAATAGGGTTTCTATTTAATGTATTCGATGCAAGTGTTAAGATGTCTTTTTGTTTGTAGTGATGAAGAGAAAATATCCTTTCCACGTGCTGGCTACCAACTACCACTATTACGCGACTGTCTACACTTGCGAGTACAGTGATCTAATCGACAAACATTTTAGTAAGTATCCAACACTGTTGTGTGCAAACACTTGGTATTTGCTCTCAATAACCAATTAGAAATGAATACGAGTCCAAAAAAGTAGTCGTTAAGGCTCTGTGCACTTAAAAAACCCTCTTTTGTCAATTTCTTATCTAATTGTGAGAAAGTTGGAAATAATT
Organism: Brachylomia viminalis; assembly: GCA_937001585.2. NCBI lineage: Eukaryota > Metazoa > Arthropoda > Insecta > Lepidoptera > Noctuidae > Brachylomia > Brachylomia viminalis. Next base: position 20,960,068 of record OW443307.2, read on the forward strand.
GAAATATTATGTCTGTGTAACTACAAAAGTACAGTTTTCACGGCGCTAAACTATTCGTGTCAGTCACAGCACCTGTTAATAGTTTCATCACTTTTGCGCTCTCGAAAATATAGTTTTTTTTGCCTTTGATTTACTAAATGAAAATATTGTATAATCATAAAATGAAATTTTTATTTTATTTTAAGATTAGCTGAAGATTAATGTATGATTTTTAAATTTCTTGAAACGGCTTGCTTAATAATAGGAAAAAATACATTACTACCAGGGTTTGTTTCGAAAAATAGGTTTTTTCAACATTATTTTTCTGCTATATTTTGTATCGTAGTTGAAAAAACTGGTCCAACTATGTGCAAGTAGACTATATGTATATGTTGATGATATTTTTTAATGTTCAAAATCAAACTTAGTTTCTAGTAAAAAAATGATCAAACGTCAGTCTCGCGTAATTTTTTGGAAAACTTGTTGCGAATATTAGTGATTTTCCACGAATACTTAACCTATTTGAAAAATCCCTTTCAGCCACATGCAAAACAAAGAACTCAAGTTTTCGGATCATAAATAATTTTGTTTAAATAATGTTTCCCTTTCCTACAAATAATGCACAAAATTGATCAAAATCAGTCGATTTCGTGCACGGCCCCTTAAGATAGGTTCTGCATAATAATGGAAGTAAAGGTACCGTGTGACAAACATTTTTTTTTGTGCAAAACGTTCGGTCAAACGCTGTTGAAATCAGTGCTGCACTCTGCGTGGAATACCTCCAAACTACAGATGCTGATAGCGAAAAATTTAACAGCTGACCACTTAATCGTGGCTGCAACTCACTTTTTTAGTCGCCATACAATGGTTTTTTTAAAGGCTAAAGATCGGTTGCTTTCAGTGCGAAAGTACCTATCTACATGCATAATGCGTGCTGCATATTGCAAATATACGCATTTGAATTTTGTAGTTGAAATTTCGAGATGGAAAACAAGTGATAGAATCTTTGCAAAGCCTATAAAATAGACTTATGTTTCAAACTTTTTTTTTGACTAAACACAACAATGCATAGCATAAGCATAATCAGCCTATAATGTTCCCACAGCTGGGACACAGGCCTCTTCTCTTCAAGTGGGAGTGGGCTATAATCCACCACGCGAACCCAGTCCGGGTTGGTAGATGTCACATGTCTTCGAATTTTTGCTTCTAGGACATGCCGGTTTGCTCACGATGTTTTCCTACACCGTTTGGTGATGCATCAAAATTTAAATTTAAAAATAATCTTACATTTCCAGTTTACGTATGGATCTTATCAAGAAACGAAATCCTGAACGACGTATCCAAAGAACTGGCCATCAGATCGCTGTCCCGCATCGGAGTGGACCCTAAAAAGTTGGTCAAAAATGACTGGTCCAGGTGTTCTCCTAAGTACTTCGAAGATTTAAAGCAGGCTGAACCGCTGACTTTTAGAAACCCTGTTATTATGCATTAGGGTGTACGTACGCTTATTAAATGAAAATATTCGTAATGCGTGTTTTTTTTACTCTGTACTCCATAATATATGTATATATAGTCCTTCAGGCCGTATTTCAAAGTGCACAAGTGTGTGCGCAGAATCAGGTGCACTCTCTCTTCTCTCACTCTCATAGTCCGATGGGACGGCAATCCGACACGACCGGAGAGAGATGAGGCGCAGGACTAACGGCTTAACGTGCTTGCCGAGGCGCGGGGGTATCACACCGCCAACCTCCAACTCCAGGCTGTGACTAGGAAATTCCTAATGGAAAAACCCAATATGCAAAGAATTGCCCGACCTGAGAATCGAACCCAGGACCCCACGCTCAGCAGTTTCGCTTACTATACCTATATATATACAACGTGTAACGTTAAATGCGCAAAACCTGAAAATAGTTTGATCAGAATAACGAGCAGAATCAATTGAACCACTTTTTAATATACGCCTACTTAGTGGCGGGAGTAATGAATCACACAACACGTGCGTTTGCAGTTGCAGACGCACGTTTTGTTTTACGGTGAGCACAACATACTAGGTTTTACTTTTATTCATTTTAGTATTTTATATTTAATTATATATCTATATTGTCTACCCTATTACTAAACTATACATGCTGACATAATAATATAAGAGGACGATAGATTGTGATAAAAATATTTCGATAGAATTAACTCTAGGGTCTGATGATGTAATAGTACATTACTGCAGCGGCCAGCAAAAGAGGCATTGATGGACGAACGTGTAAATGTATACGTAAGTCCATCAATGCCTAGTTGTGGCCAAGGCTTGTATCTTGTATACTTTTCTCAAATAAGGCGCGGTAATAAAATAAAAAAAAAATAAAACCAATGACGAATAACGAACAACAATAATTTTTCCCGCGTTAAAGTGTTAATTTGTTTTTTTTTTAAATTTCTAAGCCATTTGCATGCCAGTTCGAAATTTAAATAAAACCTTTGATAAGTTACCTCCTTGGTCCTATGTTTCGGAGTAAAAGATCGTTCCATTTTTAAATTACACGATAGATATGATTTTACTATGTAATTTATTTGGCCGCTAAACCACGACAGATTTGGATTTTCATACAACTTTTGCCGGCCGCTGCTAGCATGTATTTGGCCAGAATAGCAATTTCGATATAATATGTCGAAGAAGGTTATCAAAATAATGCTCAAATTTCCAAGTACGTTTGGGAAAATTCGATTTTTATTGAATTGTTACCATGCCTTTTTTGTGCAGGTTTGACGATGGGTTCGGGACCTGATCATTGATCAACAGCATCCATGACTGGGCTGCGAAGTAATTACGATATTTGAACTTCCACGAAACCTCATTACCTGTCATTTAAAAAAAGCATTAAACCAACAAAAGATAAAATGCTTAGGCGAAGACCTCATCAAATCTTAAAGCCAGAAAATCTCAAAGCTTCTATATAATGCAATCACAACGTAGGTACATGGAAAGCTTATTCAAACGCATAGCGCCCGATGTCTCTAGAACTTTGATCGCTTCATTCTCTTCATTCGCAATTCTGTCAATTAAATAATCTTGGGATACGAATTGTGTCTGCCCATGACCTCTGTGGCTCTAAGTATATAAGGATGCGTCTGAACCCACAGCTGCCATGCCATTCCACGCTCGGCACCGGTCACGGACGGTCGCACGTCCCGCTGCCCCCGCTACAGCTTGGTGAGTCACCCGCACCCGCATACCGCTACGATTACGTAGCGCGTCTAGTAGTCACCTGACTACTCCGATCCTTCGATCGATTAAATTTATTTAATCGATCGATTTTTGATCATAAAAAGTGCCTTTTTCAAGGCAACCTATTATTTCTTTAACAAGTCGCGTTTTGCTGTGTAAATTCTCCAGGCCCCTTCCGGGCAAAACCACAGTTTAGTGGTCCTCGGTGGATACCATACGGTGCCAACGAAGCCGAGTGGGGTGTTGACCCAATACACCCGCCGAACCCCTTCAGGGCGAGGCAGAATATTGGACGGGTCCCAGAGTTAACCGGCCTTGGGGGATCTCCTAGTCGGCTCTGGTGCACAGTTTTCCCTCCACAGCAACTCACCTAGTGTCTCTAGGGTGTGTCTACACCCTTCGCGCTAGACTGGTCAGGACCCTGTTGCACATTAAGACTGGCAACAGGATTACAAGCTCAGGGCTCACATTCAGGCACTCACCTCCCTGTCTGCACCCGACAGGGAGGGTACTCATCCCCGGGCCAATCCACCCGGGGAGTTAGGTTTAGGGCCGATAGGCTATATTGATATTTAGGTTTGTTTAGACCCCTCAGCTATGGCTGACGCCCTCCTATGGGCATTTGTAAAGGAGGTCCTCCTCAAGGACCCGGACTTCGCCGCCAAGTACGGAGCGAAGTTCGCTGCTCTAGAGCAGTCCCTCACCACCCCCACCCCATCTCCTTCCGCATCCATCGCTGACTTCAGCGATGTAATGACCCTTGACCCCGTGGCTATGGACACGGAGGATTTCGCGTCCAAACGCCCCCCTACGTACGCATCGGACAACGAGTCCGTGAACTCGTCATCAGAATGCCCCTCTTCTACCCCTTCCGAGGACGACGGCTTCACGGCAGTCCAGGGGAAGGGGAAGAAAAGGAGGCAAAAAAAGGCCCCGGCTCTCCACGTGGAGAAAAAGGCCAACACGGTGGCCACCAAGTCCCCCTCTCCCACCGCGTCCCCCGCGCCCCATGCATCGGCCCCTCTGGCAACCCCCCCCTCTGTTAGCCCGTCGCAGGGCCCGCGCCCCCCCACCCCGACTACTTCCGTCCCAAGGAAGCTCCCCTCCCCGCCCCCGGTGTTCATTCAGGACAAGGGGAAGTGGACCGAAGTGTCCAAATGGTGTGTTGACCAAAAAATCAACTACAACAACGCCAAATCTACCCAACAGGGTATAAAAGTGCAAGTCCCTACGTCATCGGACTACAGGGACTTGACCCGAATGCTCAGTGTGAGGAAAATAAGTTTCCACACCTACTCGCTCCCGGAAGAGCGTCAGACCCGCGTGGTCATCAAAAGAATCCCACGCGAAATCCCTACCTCGGACATCAAGGCCGACCTTGAGGCCCAAAAAATCCCCGTCGATGAGGTCCATAGAATGCACCGCTCTCGCGCCAGAGGCGGACAGGCATTCGACATGGTCCTCGTGCTCTGTCCCCCGGTCGAAGGACATCACCCCATCTTTCAGGTGCGCACTATTTGCGGCCTGATGGGGATCGACCTCCAGAAACCCTGGAAGAACGGGGTCATTGGCCAATGCCACCGTTGCCAATTATATGGCCACTCTCAACAGCACTGCCATGCGACGCCCAGGTGCGTCAAGTGCCTGGGCGAGCATGGCACTGCAGAGTGCTCCCGGCCTAAGGACCGAACGCAATGCACAGAGCCTCCAAGCTGTGTGCTTTGCGGTCAGACCGGACACCCGGCAAACTACCGCGGCTGCCCGAAAGCCCCCCAGAAGTCGTCTTCCTCAAAGACGGCAAAGAGGTTCACAGACAGACAGACCAGACTGTCCTCCCCCCCCCAGGGATACCCGGTTCCCTCAGCCCAGCTTCCAAGCAGGCTAAGTCCCCAAAGGGCTAGCCCTTGGAACCTGCTAAACCACCAGCAGGCTTTTCCTGCGCTGAGGACTCAGGGCCCCTCCCCGCAAATCCCCCCCCTGATGGATCCGCGTATCCGTGCCCCCGCGCCCCTTCCCGCGCATCCCCCCAAACCCGCGCCTGCTCCTAAAGCAGCCCCCGTCGCGAGAACACCCGCCCCCCTTCCCCCAACCACTCCTGTGGTCGGGGAAAACCCCATGGACGCATTCAACGTGATTGCGTCCACCTTCACGGCCTTCCTCACCCCCCGCGCTAGGAGGATGGCCAGCGAAATCGTTGCCGCCCGTCAGGCTGGCAACCTCTTCCAAATACAACAAATTTATAATGCGTATCCCGAGATTACGCAAGCCCTCGTGTCCTACACTAATGTAACCTCACAATGAATAATACACCCATTACGAGAACCAAACCCCGATCCCTCAAGTTAGGCTATTTTAATGCCAATGGCATCCAGGGACAACGCGACGAGATCGCCGAGTTCCTGCATGTCCATAAATTAGATATCCTACTTGTACAGGAAACCTTCCTCAAGCCCCGCCACCGAGACCCGTCAATTGCGAACTACCGTATAGTTCGCAATGACAGGACTCGGTGCCACCGAGGCGGTACCATCATATACTATAGAAAGGATCTGTACTGCATTCCTGTGGACGCGCCCCCTCTCTCGCGTTTAGAAGTGTCTGTCTGCCGGCTCAGCATGACAGGTCACCAGCCGATCACTCTAATATCGGTCTACATCCCCCCGCAACTATCAGAAAACTATTCAGAGTTATCTGACGACCTCGCTATCCTATTTGGCTTGAGTGACTCCGTTATCATAGCGGGCGATCTCAACGCCAAACACACAGCCTGGAACAGTAACAGGATCTCGACCAGGGGCAAACATCTGTTTGACCTCTGTCCCATCCTTAGCTTCGATGTCATCGCCCCGATGACTCCCACTCACTTTCCCCACGCGCCCCTTCATGCCCCTGACGTCCTTGACGTGGCACTTCTAAAGAATGTCAACCTTCGGTTGGATTCTATAGAGGTGGTGCATCAACTGACATCCGACCACCGACCTGTAGTTGTGACATTAGGCCCCCGACTAGGACTCCCCGACCCCGACAGACCGCCCCTCACCAAAGTAGTCACGGACTGGAGGAAAGTAAGCGAAAGACTGAAATCCTCCACATCCTCCTGCCCCCGACTAGACTCCATTCCCGATCAGTTCGACTCGATCAATGACACGACAGCCGCGATCGACTCACTCACGGATCACGTACAATCCGTCCTGAACGAAAGTTCTAGGGAAGTTCCAGCGATGGACGACCATCGCTGGAAGTTGCCGGACGATGTACGTGAACTGCTGACTGAGAAGAACGCGGCTGTACGTGACTACAGCAACTTTCCTTGCCAAGCTAACAAGGCCCATATGCGCTATTTACAGAGATCTGTAAAGAAACGCATAACGGAGCTGCGTGACGCTGGCTGGAACAAGATGCTGAGCGAGTTAGAGCCCACCCACCTGGCCTTTTGGGAACTGCAGAGGAAACTCCAGTCCCAAAATGTAGCCTCCATGCCCCCACTGGTGCGTCCCGACAAGACCATCGCGTTCGATGACATCGACAAGGCCGAGTGCCTTGCCGACAGTCTTGAGGCCCAATGCACACCCAGCTCCCAACCAGTAGACCAAGCTCACCTCTCTGAGGTTGACGCGGAAGTCGAACGTAGAGCCTCCCTCCCCCCCGTCGAAGACCCAGATAATCCTCTGCACCCCATCACCCCAGACGAGGTGCACGATATCATCAAGGGTCTGAAACGCCGTAAAGCCCCCGGCCCAGACGGAATCACGAATAGGGTGATCCAATTGTTCCCCGCAAACCTCATAATGCTCATGACCATCATCTTCAATGGTGCTCTGAGCAACAACATCTTTCCCCAAGCTTGGAAAAGGGCCACTGTCATCGGTATTCCAAAGCCGGGCAAGCCCAAAACCGACCCCTCTAGTTACCGCCCCATCAGTCTGCTCAATGTTCTGGGCAAAATCTATGAGAGGCTTATATACAAGCGACTCAGAGATTTTGCCGAGACCAAGGGCCTCATCCCCGACGAACAGTTCGGATTCAGATCCCAACACTCGAGCGTCCAACAGGTACACCGCATCATCGAACACGTAAGCGCTGGTTTCCAGCGTGGGTTCATGACGGGTGCTGTGTTCTTCGACATAGCGAAAGCGTTCGACAAAGTCTGGCACAATGGCTTATTATATAAGCTTTACCAACTCGGTGTGCCAGACCGTCTCGTACTCATCCTGCGAGACTTTTTGGCTAACCGAACCTTTCGCTATCGTATCGAAGGGGCGCTTTCCTCCCCCCACCCTATCCGCGCAGGAGTCCCTCAGGGCTCTGTGCTAGCTCCCCTCATGTTCACCCTATTCACCAGTGACATCCCGAAATGTAAAAATGCGCAGTTGGCTCTGTTCGCAGACGATACGGCCATTTATTACACTGGGCTCGTCCCCGACACGATATCTCGCACTCTCCAAACCGCAGTCAACAAGCTTGGCGAATGGTTCAGAAAGTGGAGAATCGAAGTTAACCCCGACAAGAGTCAAGCGGTTCTCTTCTTGAAACCGCGTGTCAAACGCAGACATGACGACGCCCGCCCGATCAAGATGTTTGGCAAGCCGATCCCTTGGGAGAAGCATGCCAAATATCTGGGTGTGACTTTGGACAGACGTCTCTCCTTCGCAGAGCACATAAAGGTGGTTCGTTCGCGAGCCGCCTTTGCTCTGAGTAGACTACATTCCGTCCTAAATGCAAGCAGTAAATTGTCACTCAGGTGCAAACTGCGCATTTACACGGCATGCATCCGACCTATTATGACATACGCCTGTGCTGTTTTCGCACAGGCCCACCCCCGGCACATCCACAGGATGCAGACCCTACAGAACCGTTTTCTACGTAAAATCACGGGTTCCCCCTGGTTCGTTCGTAACATAAACTTACATTTAGATTTGAAAATCCCCACCATTCAACAATTCATGAAACGCGCTTGCAAGCGTTTCTTCGATACCGCTGGCAGCCATCGCAACCCTCTGGTTGCGAAGGCCGCCAGTTATGTCCCCTCTAGAATCAGTAGAATCCGCCGTCCAAGGCACGCACTGACCGACCCCGACGACCCCACCACCCTCCTCCAGGAAAGCAGTAGGGCCACCAGTACAGTATACAAACACAGACACAAAACGAAGTTCCGACCTCGCCGCCGAGGTGCTTCGCATCCGCGTCCGCGTCCGCGTTCCTCCCCGATAGATTCCTCTTCCCCTCCCTTGATCGGATCCACAGAGCCAGCTGGTGGCGTAGCTGAGCCAGTAGTTTTACCCCCTAATAATAATGAACCCACTTTGATCCAGCCTGTCCCCAACTTGCTGTCCTTCCCCAGCGACGCCCTAAGCCGAGGTCCGTACCCCACAGGGGGTGCCCTTAGGTGATGGTCGCTTAGTTTATAATTAATATTATGCCCCTGGCTGGAGGCTTTGAGTTAGCTCGAAGGCACCACAGGATTGACCGGTTAAGCAGTCACGGCCTCTCAAGGCCAACTGCGAGATGCCATACAAAAAAAAAAAAAAAAAAAAAAAAAAACCACAGCTGCCAGTTTATCTCTGACAACCGTCCAAGCACGAGAAGCGGAAATGACTTAATTGTTATAGGTACCAAACATATTTTAGTAATATCCAAAATGTTTAGGTTTTTGATTATCGCTTTGGTTGCGGCGGCGATGGCCGATTCTCATGATGGAGCCTGCCCAGAGGTCAAGCCGGTTGAAAAATTCAACCTAACAGCTGTGAGTATAGATTTTTATCAATATTGTTCAGGTTCAGTTGGTAATAATATTTGAAAGTGTACCTGAAAGACACTACGTCATTTTACCTGTTTTAGGTTTGACATCTTAGATATTTTATACTAAGTTCATTAAGGCACAAAGACGTGGTTCGTAATTCCAAACCTGTTAACATTTTTTTTTATTGAACATGGTTGTATTCGTAATCACGTAGATACGTTCAAGTAGATGATGACCGATATCAAAATATATTTTGTGAGATAATCGTCTCAATACCAGAAATGATTCGCCTATGACTTTCAGTTTCGATGAGTTAAGTCTCCTCTGCCTCTGCTCTAGCCTTATTTAGGCTGTTTGGGGTTTGCAGCTTTACCCAATTTGTTTGAATTTGACAAATACCCCTGGCTGGAGGCTTTGAGTTAGCTCGAAGGCACCACAGGATTGACCGGTTAAGCAGTCACGGCCTCTCAAGGCCAACTGCGAGATGCCAAACATAAAAAAAAAAAAAAATTGACAAGTCAAACAATAATTTGTTAAATCGTATAAATGATGATAAATGATTTTTATTTCTGTAAGTAGGTTTATACAAACACTAAATAATATACACGTCAATCATATTTTAAAAGCTAGATGAGTTCGGCGTTTCCTGTCGGACTACTCTGAGAAGAAAGGCCGAAACAAACTCAGAGATCACAGTCTGTTCTAAAGTCCAGACATACTCTTAGTCAGATCATGTGAAGACCATGTACATTGATGTCTAAAATGGTCTTCTGAGGAAAGAACCACACAGATTAAGCGGACCAGTCCAGTCAGTGCACGCATTTGTCAGTAACCGTGCAGCTCAACTCAGAGCTTAATTAAGGAGCTCAACGATTCGACGAACAATACCAAAGAAAGGACATTTGGGTAGGCCGCATAAATTACTCAAGCTGCCAGATCGTGATTAAAATTAACTGAGAAAACAAGAAAACTCATGAAACATAATCTTCACATTCACAATAATTAAAATAATATAATACTTTACAAAGTAAATACTCATATCATTGTATGTATAAAATTCATCAATGTCAATGTGTATATAAAAGTTCGGATATAATCTTTGAGGATCATGTAGATTAGTGTCTGAAATGGTCTTCTGAGGAAAGAACCACGCAGATTAAGAGGACTTGTCCAGTCAGTGCACGCATTTGTCAGTAACCGTGCAGCTCAACTCAGAACTTTAGGAGCTCAACGATTCGACGATTAATACCAAAGAAAGGTCATTTGGGTAGGCCGCATAAACTACTTAAACTGCCAGATCATGATTAAAAACTGAAACAATGACCCACATAGTCCTCACATTCACTCAAGCTGATGAGATGCTCTTGTTGCCTGGGAAGGTGGGTAGGCCTCTGGTGTGGGACGCGACCTGTGTCGACACTCTTGCGTCATCTCATGTGTCTAGCACCGCGGGCTGTTCTGGCGCCGCTGCTGCGGCTGCTGAGACCCTCAAGCGGCGCAAATACGTAACCTTATGAGTAACTACTGTACTATGAGTTTTGAGCCGTTTGGAGTTGAAACGCTCGGTTCATGGGGCCCGAGTGCGCGTGTGCTTTTTAAGGAAATTTCTCGCAGACTGGGCGACACTTCACGTGACCAGAGGGCTGGGTTGTTCTTTGGCCAGAGAATTAGCATTGCCATTCAACGTGGCAATGCTGCCAGACTTTTGGGCACGTTTCCGGATGACAGCGATGCGGACGAATGCTTTGACGCCTAAGTCTCCTTTTGTTTTTGTATTTATTTGTATAGTTAGTTAGTCATTAATAAATTTAGTATCTAGTGTAAATAGTTGACTGTAATTATAAAATAAAGAATGTCCTAGGTAGGTAGGTTTATTTGGACGTACATTTAACCAAAATTAAAAAATTACTTAATTATAGATACGTAAAGGATAAGATCTGTACTGTGCTAGGTACATACCTTCTTCCATTTCTCTGTATTCTTAGTTTCCCCAGTGGGATCAAAGTAAGTAACAATATAATAATGTTATCTGGTATAATCGAAATAGAAAGTAATGTAACACACAAGCGCGAAAAACTTAGATGACAGAACTAATTTTAAATAGTTACACGACGCCCGCCACTTGAATCATGACGCCACACACAACTTATTTCACATCTCCCTTACTCACTGCACGGTAAAACGAAATAGGAATACCTCATTCATATAAAATATTATTCGTCTAAATTACGTAGGGCACTTAGAACGCTTGTTAACATGGTTGCGATAAGATTTGTATTTTATGCGTGATATCTCACCGAAAACATTTTAAAACAATAACAAAACGTTCTGCATACTATCGGACAAGTGACGATACGAGCTGTGATTCGTATGACATACTTCGACTCACACTCGGACTATTTTTAAATACCATCGCTCATTAGTTTACGCCTACGAAGGCCAAATGTTTACATGACACAAAATATTAAAATTGTTTAATCATTATAAGTACAACAAAACACATTTGTACATATGAAATTAGTAGCACACGGGAAGCTGGTACCAAGCAAGAAAATATTAGCAAGCTAAAATCATTCTAGAGAATAGCCCAGTCCGTCTAAAAGTACCTACCTTTCGCGATCAAGTACTTGATCCAACTTCCTAACGAGACTACGCTGTTTCTGTTGCTTTTCTGATACATTTTAAGCATCTTTCCGGGACTCATCGAAGTCCATTTGGTACAGCTCGCGCGATAAGAGTTTGGCTTTGACCGTTATTGCGCAGAAATCAGAAATTGGGTATCAACGGGCAATTAGCGGGGTGCGGGGCGGGTGTGTAGGCGCACGCGGTGCTCTGATTGGCGCTCCAGTCGTTCCCTGCCTCTCGCATCGATACGACGTACCACGCACTCCTGTTGTACAATCAAAAGTTCAAAAATCCGAAGGTCAAAGCCAAACTCTTATCGCGCGAGCTGTAGTATCCACTATCGATTCTAGCCAGCCATCAATTACCTTACAAGATTTCAGGTGAAAGTCAAAGTTAACTGAAGTCATTAAATGCAGTAACTGCCATCCTTTATATAGAACGTTGCAGAGGATTAATCAAATTTATTGAGGTCTCGTAGTATTTATCAGCAACAGACGACTGATATGAGATCAGTTGGTTTACAATGTCACGTACTGGGAGTAGGAATGTAAGCCCACCTATAAGTTCTTAATCATATGAGTCTGTAAAACCTCCTTGGCTACTCAAGACTTTTCATTGACTTCAATATAATATGTGCAGTTAAATGAAAACTTTGCTTCAATATCACCACGCTTTCGATGGATTAGTAATCACATCGATTCGTCATTTTATTATAAGTGAATGCTGTGACAATGAGAAGAACATCGTATTATTTATAATTTAATGTCATATAAACAAAAAATCTGAGACCTGTAACGTCTACCATCCATCTCTAAGACCGCGTGATGGCTTACGTTACACCCTCTCACAGAGAGGAGTCAAGTGATGAGAATGTTATAGACCGATTATGACGTTATCTCAGAAAGTACTATCCGTACCCATACTATAAATCTAGAAATTCCACGGGGATTTTGTGATCTTCCGTTAAGGGAGTCGCTATAGGTTTCTTCTACCAGGTATTTTTTTTGTTTTTTATGATGGTTTTATTAATTTTATGCTTAATACACACATTTATACCAGCTTTTAATTTCTTAAAACTAACCTATTATATCGGCGACATGTAACCTAGAATTTCTAAGTAGATATCCGCTTATATTAGCTAGATAAATCAATCAGCGGACGATAAAACTTGCACATAACATACTATCGATTGGTTTACAACGTCACGTATTTAAGAAAATGACGTCATAATCCTTACTCATTAGGTTGCTTATACCTATAATAATTGGAATGTTAGAAAACCAGTTGTAAATACATAATAATGTGTTATTTAGCACGTATTTATAATTTATGGAAAAGTTTCTAGGCAGATTGAATGAAAGGCATAATCTGCTAGTCAGCCAAGTGATGAAGAGATAACGTATTCAATGCATAACTTTTAAAATATACAACCATTTATGAAATTGGTGGTGATTGAGGGATATTCAAAAAGTGAAGCAAAACTATAGCGCAACGATCAAAAAAAAATTTTTCTGTGATATTGAACCTGAATAAATAATTTTTGACATCACTTAGATTAAGGTTACTATGGCATGACCAGCAAAGTGCGTAACCCACGTGGATACCACGTCATACATAGGTACTTCACATTTTTTATTTATGTGCAATACAACGTACGATCGATAAGCACTAATCCAAAAACATTGTAATACAAACGCAGATAGCTAGAGGATTTGGTTTACGGATATTTTGTGAATACTTCTGAACATTATCTACTAGGAAATAACACACAGTCTGCAGTTATTACTGATTAGTCAGACGGTTAGATCGATGCTAGTTATAATCTGAATACATCGTGCTTTTGGCTTATCATAATCAGCCTATAATGTTCCCACTACAGGGATACAGGTCTCCTCTGAGTGAGAGGGAGTGGGCCACCACCGCGAAAACAGTAGATAATAGTATAAACAGCTTTTCCAAACAGCTCCCAAGCCTTTTCACAATGTAAGTAAAGTATGTTTGATTTTATGTTGTGCTATGTTATGTTTGTTAGTATAGCATGGTTACTTACGTCACATAGTACTATGTGACATGAGTAATTATGTTATACTATGTTTTTGTGATTTTAATTTAATAATGTTGTTAGTTTAAATTTTTATATTCAATGTTCTATGTTATGAGTTTGGTTTCCGCACTTAGTCCTTCAAATGGACCATTGTGCGTAGTTTTTATATTTTGTTTATGTAAGTACTTAACTACTAAACTAATTACCTAAGCTATATAGCTTAGGTTGTTCTTAACTGTCGCATTAGGGTAAACCCTGTAATGGTAGTTAGGCTGTTATAAATAAATAAATATATAAAAAAATAAAAATTCAGTATCAACTGATGCAGAATACGTACAAGATTGCAGTCTTGACTGATAAAATGATTGGGAAAGTTACACGGAGACCGAGGTCAACAAACCGCAATCAGCTAATTAACCGATACTTATTAGGTATACCAAGTTATGAAGCAGTGAAGTTATAAGTGATGGAGGCCAACAAACATTGTTACTAAACAAAGTAAAAGCCTCATCAGGCTAGCCAGTTTTTTTTTGCCAATCTGGGTTGGCAAAATAGCTGGAAAGGACTAATATTTCTAACTAATTAATTGCTCCTTTAATCCTCCTCTCAAATTAATTGCTCCTTAATTGCTCAGAAAACTTGTAAAAATCTGTGAGAACTATGCTGCCAGCCATGATAAATGATAAATGATTTTATTACTGTAAGTAGGTTTGTACACGTCAAACATATTTTTTTGCCGCCATTGCGTTGCGCGTCCGATACATTAATGCCTTCAGGGCACTGATGCGGCTGCCACGTTACTGCACTGCGTCAGAGATGTTCGCAAAAGCCCGAGTCGACAGCTTCTCAGCTATCGTACGGAAGAAAAGTGCGTCTCTGTTAGCCAGATTGCGTGGCAGTGGCAACAGCCTCCTGAAGGAGATAGCTGACAGGCTTGATGAGAGCGCCATAGTGGGACATCTTATCAAAACAAGTCATAGTGTGCGTCGTAGTGTATAAGTATTAACATAGATCATAAGCCACATTGTTACTAACATACTAGTATACAAGGTGTCGTTTTGCATCCTCGTCAAATTCAAAGAGGTAACTATGCTAATGATTCTCGACACGAATCAATAATAAAATAAGTAGGTATTTATTTTAAAATTTTGTCATTTTCGGAAATCGGCATGTGTAGGGTCCGTGTGATACCGCCCTGTAACTGCGCTGTAACTGTAACGCATGCAGACAGCGACATAGTCGTACGACACTGCCTACCACATACGCAACGGGGCGATTCTGTTCTTTGAAAGTAGAGTATTCTGAAATACTGTCAAACTTAAATATCTAAAAAAACAAGTATGTATTAATTATTGAGCAGGATCGTAATTTTATTTGATTATTTATGTCTTTCATAACAGCCTCCTGAAATTTGACGAGGATGCAAAACAACACGAGAATATATTGTTACTAACATATTTTATGTATTTTTTGTTTTTGTCAGTGTGGACCTACTGTTGTCTGTCAAATAAATAAATTATTATTATTATTTAGGGTCACGTGGGTTTGTTTGCCCATGCGGGTTTCTCCCGCATGCGTGGCACCCAGTTGCAATTTTCTTATTTTATTTTTTTAATAAGCATTTTGTGCGCGCAGGGCGCAGTGTATAGTATTGTATATAATATGGGACTGGTGTCCAACTCCATGTCTAAGTGCATATCTGGCGTACGGGTAGGAATCGCGGATACACAGAAGTAGTAGGTACAGCGTTGCAAGAGATTTTTTATTACGATAATATAAATATTTTCGAAATGATTTTCGGCGTTGCACTGTATGCCAGGCAACTGCAGTGTTCGGAATACAAGTTGGGAATAATGTTCTTCCCCATGTCCTTGACATACACATAAATGTCATACATCCTTTACTACTTTTACGTAATTCCTCTATTCTTGTGTTGTGACGCACTATGTTATTTTTTACGAAATTTTGTTTTCAACTGTGGTAAAAAATTGTCTCTATTCAAGTACCAGAGCTTAATATGGCCAACGGTGCCAACGGTGAACCTAATTATTTGTGAATCAGAAACAGCTTTGGGATTCCAGATTAATCTAGAAATCTTACACAATCTCATAATCTTTTTGTAATTACAGAACAAGCCTGGATCCTGTCTCGCAGCAAGACTTTGGACGGTGAAGCCAAGACCTTTGTCAACAACTTCTTGAAGGAGAACTCCAAAATCATCGACTCCACCAAGCTGGTCCAAACCGACTTCTCTGAGGAAGCCTGCAAGTTCACCAGCTCCAGTGTAATTGCTGAACAGACTGCCAAGCCCTAAATATTGGACCATACCAGAATAAATTAGGCACGCAAGGCCTTCGTGATATCCTGACTGTGTATTCATTTGAACTCTATTTTGTATGTAGTAGATCGTAATATTATATTGTAGCTTCATCTTATGTATATGTAGGAGGTTCTTGTGTAGGTATATGTTGCATTGGTGTCAAAAATCAGGCTACTTTTGAATAGTTTTGTTTATGTCCAATTGTAGAAAACTTGAAAAAGCGACGCAATTTTCTCGAATATTTCAGTTTCTTCGAATATTACTTTTAACAAGAATTGACAGAAGCTGATTAAACTTGTTTTAATACAATCCGTCATCAACTTTAGTCTCAGTTTTAACAGTATTATGAAAACCATGTAATGTTTTAAGTTATTTTTTCACATTTTCCAACCTTTTCGTTCTAGTGATGTATGTATATAGAAAAGCTATCTAATATATTTCATAACATTAAGTCTGTGAATATTTGGCGTACGACTAGTGTGTATCTAGACAAAATGAAATTAGTGAAATGTTAATGAAGACGTATTTGGAAATAATTTATTAAGTTGTTGAATTAAATTTGCTGACCAAACACTAAGTGGTGTACTCCTAATATTATATACCACTGTATGTAAGGGAGTGTTAGCGAACTTTACAAAAACACAACAAATTTTATCAACCTTTGTCTTTTAATAACATAATTATAATACTGATGATTGTAATCGGTCTAACGTTTGTGATAAAATAGTTAGGCACTACTGTCTAGGACTATCTAGTGGATAATAAACTTTTCTATATAATAATTTGTAAGTTATTTTATAAATAATATCTCTTCATCATTATCATCTCCGAACGATGGCTACAGCTGAACATAGATCTCCCCTAACCATCGACAAATATAATTTGCCTCTCTGAAAATCTTTTGAGGAAACCTAAGCGCCTAGACTAAGTGGCAATCGCTATCAAACCGTTTCTTCTACAGTACATTCACTACTAATCACAGTGATCATTATCGTCGTTGTAATAAGGTTGCTATTGGGTTGCTGCCATTGCCAAGTCTGTCAAATCACAGTGATCTTTATTATAGTTGTCGGGACATGAGCATTATTGGCACCGTCGTCAGACATTATGTGGGCGGATATTAGGGTGGTCGAGTAAAGAAGAACACTCAATGCACAATAATCACTATTAATAATCAAACACGATAGTTACAATAATCAGGAAACGTAGGACAGTTCCTAGACTGGAGGTTGTTCTGTAGAACGGTCGGAAGGCAAGTGCCCTCGCCCTGGCGCCCCTGCACTAGCTAGGCTCCGTCGTAGCACGAAGTTAGCCGAGTGTTAGTGCTGCCACTACTCGGGTCATGTGCCGCTCTTCGTGTAGCGACCGTACTAATGACCGTCTCCGACATACGTAGACAGAGAAAACTATTCTCTGTCTACGCCGACTTTGTTATAATAAGGTTGTTATTGGGTTGCTGCTGTCAGTGGTCAATTGAATGCATTGTTGACTTTCTAGTCTGTCAGTATTAATTAATCATCATAAAGTAGGTGAGTATTAATTTCAAATTCAAATTTATTTATTTTGGGACAACTAGATCCGAAGGTAACAAACAACAAAAACAAAAACTTAGAAACTATTTTTAGTACTTCAATACAATCACAAAGGACAACACTCATCATACAAAATAAATATATACATAATCTATACACATTTCCCCTGTGCTGAGACACCCCGCCCCGTCAAGAGAACCAATAGGGACCCCCTAAAAGATCATCAGACGAACGAACGGAGTTCGCAGTCAGTACAGTGGTTAGGCAAAAAATAAATAATTACAAACTGTTTTTGTAGTGGTCTACAGAAAAACGAATTAAAACGTAAGCCAGATGTATGAACATAAACGAGGCCAAAGGACTATGTAAGGATCGTATCAGGTGGCGTTCTATACTTTCTGCCTGGACCCATGGGCAGACGACGTGAGTTTATTATGTATGTAAAAAAGCTGAAAGTTTTGAAAATGTACAAATTAGGTTTATAAACACTATGAGTTGCTTGTTGTGCTTTCAAACGTGTGGCTGAGACTTTCAATTATTACATACTTCTGGGTGGTGTACGCGATGCCGGCGTTTGATTAAAATGACGATATCTCCAAAGTTTTGTATGGCAGCTGTGTAAAAGTAATGTCTGTGGAATCGTTATGAAATAAACTATCACATTATTTATTTATTAAAACTTTATGCACAAGTAAAAGATAATACTGTACAAAGGCGGACTTAATGCCTGAGGCATTTTCTAGCAGTCAACCTTAGGGTGATACAGAGATATACCATGGCAGGTGCAACATACGGGATAGATAGCTCGGAAATGACTATAAAATACAAGAATAAATACTAATATATAGATACATACATATAAACAAAATAAACCTTGGTCAGGAGAAATGACGATCGGTAGAAGAGAAAACGAATCCAGCAACTCAGTGTTGGGATGTTTTAGCCAACTTCTGACGGATATGTTCACGTGCCTTCACTTTAAAAGATAACCGACTGGTTGCTGCACATTATGCGTGGATTAGTCCTGTTTTGCCTTGTAATATATTATTTTTGGCTGAAATTGTGTGTCAGAACAAGCAGGCTTGATGAATGTGGTGATCAAGTCTCCTTGTTTCTTTGCACAAGAAACGCCATTTTCTTGCTGTGATGTACTGCTACAGTGTAATATATATAGTAGGTACTTATAAGTTAGTAAATAATAAATATCACTCAATTAGGCAGCTCCGTTGGCGCAGTGGTTAAGCGATTGACTGCTGCGTTGCGTGTCGCGGGTTTAATTCCCGCACGGAACAAATATTTGTATGACCTGCAAGTAGTTGTTCCGGGTCTGGCTGTTTGTGTATGTGAGTTTAAATGTTTGTAAACGCACCCACGACACAGGCGAAAATCCTAGTGTGGAGCAACGTTTTTAAAAACAAAAAAAAAAAAAAAAACAATCTGCCTATCCTTTTCAACAACTAAGTTGGTATCGGCTTCCAGTCTAATCGGATGCAGCTGTATCCAAGTATTTTACATGGGGCGACTGCCTATCTGACCGACCGCCTTATCCCAGTTACTGGGTGACACGATACCCCTTGGTGAGACTGGTTGTCAGTCTTTTTCGGCCTCTGACTAAACCAATACACGTAAAAACTGTCAAAGATCTACGAATGACAGCCGCGACCAACAGCTTATCATGCTTTCCGAGGCACGGAGGGGTATGGTCACCTATACACAAATCGACCGCGGCTAGCTTAGCTCAATCTGCGGTCTACCCCTGCGGCTGTTATTGCTTAACCACGAGCCCCCCATGATTTGATTCTACGACCCATTTATTTAAAGTTCATTACGACTCGTCATGAATCAGAGCCAAAGAATTTAATCTGTTGGATTGTGGTATCTAAGTAAGTCCCGTATTATGTTCTTTAGGTATTTGTTTTAACGTTATGGATTATAAATAACAAGTTTTATCTCTGTAATTATTTATAACTTATTGGGATTACCTATAAATTATGAGCTGTGATCGGAATAGGTAGAGCTAATATACCTAAAGTTCAAAGAACAGAGACAAAATAAGTGAAGACTTCCTTACGACAATTTTTTTTTTCGTAATATTTGTCGTTAGTTTCGTGACACCACTTAAGTACATTTAATATTAATGTAAATTATTATTATTAATTACAGTAAACTAATTGAATTTATTTTATTTTTTATATTTTTTATAATAAAAGTCGTGCATGCTCTTTTTTTTTTTAAACAGAAACAGGAAATGAATTTGATAGTTGTTTTACTTTATTAATTTTAGTTGTACTTAAGTAATGTTCCGAAACCTGGGACGTCTGCACTTTGTCTCTGTTCTTTTTCGAACTTTAGGTATTTTAGCTCTACCTATTCCGATCACTGCGTATGAGATATAATAAAAAGTATTCTATTCTATTCTAATGAAACAACGCGATCAGCACATCTAAATCATTATTGTGGAATAGGGCACTTTCAGCTCTTGAACGCGGTTTAGATGAGCTGATCGGGTTAAGTTTCATTGATGAAATCAGCCCTTAGAATTTACGGGACCATGTAAATCTTGTTTTAAAAAAAACACTTTGTTTTACACGAAAGAAGTAATTTAATTTGGGATTTGACCTTGTTACAATTTGGGTTAACACTAAGTCAGAACTGGCAGACACAACTATAAACGGAGATGGTAGAGGTTCAGAGGTCGGGACGAGACTGGCGCGTCGCGGGAAGTGGGAGGATGACTGCTCTAAAGTGATGACAAGGCAAATTTACAAGAAATCTAAGTAATCGATTATTGTTGATTATTAAGGGTTTTCCTTTCACATTGGGAAACCGTAACAGCCCCCCGATTTGGAGTAAACTACACCCTTTAAAGTGAAGTTTATGTCTAAATTAATGAAATGCAAGTCAGCCGATTCGAAGAGAGGGACCTGTGTTGACGTTTGAGAGTTCAATATCATCTAACTCAGGGTCATTATTTTCAGGAGTTTTATTTTCCTTAAATTTCATTATTTTCTTGTGTATGCCAGTTTTATACACCTTAAAGATAATAAAGCACAAAATAGAAATTATAATTACAATTGTAACACCCGAATAGTATTTTTGATACAAAACAATATGTGGCTTTTCAATTATATTGTTAAGGCCTTTCAAGATTTCAGGGTTATCATAAGCTAAAGAATCTAAGTTAACATTCTTAAGATTAACTACAGGTAAGTTCGATACAATATTATTGTATGCTATAATATTACAACACGAATCATTTAAAATATTAAAATTAGAAACAATAGTTTTCAGCTGAATCTTATGATTTTCATGCGAGGTGAAACGGGTGTCTTTGCAGTAGGCAATACATTTAGAAGGTAAGTATAATACACCATTTCCACTAAATTCTATTTCAGTAGATTGAGAGTTATTACATTCAATACTTATTTTAGTTCTTTCTGTCATTACATATAACCATCTACTACAGTGTAGTGGTTGCCAGATGCTAACGTGACCTTGAATAAATTTGGTTTCACAAATCGAAGGGATTGAGGTAAGTACTTTTGTAATAATTTCCGTTTTACAGGATGGTGTCGCGGAAGAGGAATATAATATTGATGTTTCACAAAGGTAATGATCATTATTAATTGTCTTGCAATAATCCAGATTATCTAACTTACAGTACATTGACCTATCCCTGCTGATACCAATATATTTGGAGGATGGAATAATGGTCGAGAATGAATTTGGATTATTCTTATCATGAGGAACCGGCGAAGGTAAGTTATGATATACACTTAAGTGTATAGGGTTAATGAGAGGGATTTTTACTGTAAACACAACTTTTTCTTTATTGAAGTAACTACATATTTCTGATATATTTAAAATTGTATACATGTTATCGAGGCTTAAAGGAACTGGAAGTTGTTTAGATTCTGGTAAGAATCTATAATTATCGACCAATTCTGTGTAAAGTTCTTTAGGTGTTAGGATAGTAGGGTACAGGACATTAGATTTGCTAAACATAATAGAGTTAATTATATCTTCAACTTTGAAGGACAAGGCTAGGAGACTATTTTCTATCATGGAAGTTAATTCCAGCATGCGAGACCTAATACCTAATTCTTGTGAAACGTAAGTCAGATTTAGAATATCTTGAGACAATTCATCCATTGCATTTTTCAGATGATTTTCATTTAGTTTTATTGTACACAGAGTTTCATTGAAAGATCTAAGCGAAGAGGTAGTGACTAATATATTTTCCTTCATCAGAAGGGCTAGTTTCTTTTGGTCTGTTTCTACTTCTTTAATGGCATTATCGTATCGGATGGCATCGTCTTCATCCATTGTGCCAAATATTTTTTTGGATATAGTGCCTACGAATCCTAGAAGTGCAGATCTCCTTGACTGGCGAGATGTAAGGTGAAAAATGGCCTCGTTGCTATGGGCTATATCATTATAACGGGTATTCAATGGTTTAAAGAGATTACTACATTCGAAATAATCAAAGACTTTACCATTGTCACATATTTGCTTAGATTTATCGAGGATAAGACGGAGGTTTAGAATATGTGGGTTAATAAAGGATACATCATAAGGGATAACTATACTAAGGTGACTATCGATTAAACTTAAAGAACTTAAAGGGTCGAAGTAGATGCCAGGACTGTTCGTCAAGGGCGTAATGAACTCCTGACCCAGCGTAGAACTACTGTAATAAAATAAAATTAAAATTAGTATTAAGTATATAACTAAAGCTATGTTTCAGATCTAGGAGCTAGTTTGATTTCGTCATAGTGATGTGTCACATGACGTCTATTTATCAGTAAGGTCAGGGTGTTTCTGCCATTGATTTTTACAACCTTATACGGTCCTTTCCAAATTGGCGAAAAGGCTTTGCGCAAACGCACATGATTTTTGAGATATACGTAATCTCCTACTTTATATTGAATAGAACGCGAGCGTGTGTCATAATACTGTTTGGATCTTTCCTTACATCTTTGTATGTTTTCGATGGCTTTTTCTCGTGAAAGTTTTAGACGATGATGCAGGGATTTGAGATATTCTGGATACGTAAGGTTTGATTGTAATTCGTAGACGGAGTCCGGAATAAAAGGCTTCTGGCCGAAGAGGAGCTCGTATGGTGTGAAGTTCGTGGAATGAGTAGAGGTGTTATACGCCAACATAGCAGTATAGACATAGTTATGCCAATCAGAGTGGTTTTCATTGACATAAGATTTAAGATATTCTTTAAGTGTAGAGTGACTGCGTTCAAGTGCACCTTGAGTTTGAGGATGGTATGGGGAAGACCAAATTTGTTTGATTTTCAGAAAATCGCAGGTTCTTTTAAATAAATCTGCGGTGAAGTTTGTGCCTTGATCGGTTAAGATGGACTTCGGAATACCGAAAACAGAAATAAAGTGCACTAAACACTCACATGTTTCTTCTGCAGTGGCATTAGCAGTAGGGTAAGCGAGAGAATATTTGGTGAGGTCGTCTTGTAGTGTAACAATAAATTTTAGCTTAGTAAGGCCAGCTTCTGGAAGTGGACCCACAAGGTCGAGGCTGAGTCGTTCAAATGGTTTAGTGGAGGTGGTAGTTATTTGCATTGGTGATTTATTGATCTGTCTGAATGCTTTGTTACATTGGCACTGGGAGCAGTTTCTTACGTATGTTTCGATATCTGTCCGCATATTTTTCCAGAAATACCTTTCTTTTATTCGATTAAACATTCGCGTGGATCCTAAATGTCCGGCAATAGGAATGTCATGGTTTTCGCGGAGTATTCTAGATATCTCCGAGGGTGTCGGGAAAATTATGATATTGTGATAGATGTGAACTGATACTGGGGTATCGTTAAAGATATAGCAGAACATGTTGTATATTTTCGTCCAGATATGCTTGTCAAAAGGATTTTGGAAATCAGTAATGGCTATGTTTACATTGGAATCAGTAGAATTACGTAGTATATCGGATTGAAGATTTT
This sequence comes from Brachylomia viminalis, assembly GCA_937001585.2. Classification (NCBI taxonomy): domain Eukaryota; kingdom Metazoa; phylum Arthropoda; class Insecta; order Lepidoptera; family Noctuidae; genus Brachylomia; species Brachylomia viminalis. Next base: position 20,983,493 of record OW443307.2, read on the forward strand.
GTATACTTTTATAAATGTCTTCGTAAGGACTGTCGTGAAGGGACGGGAGAGGGAGAGAGTCTCCCGTCCAAGCCGCCGCGGTCGGACGCTCCGGGCGTCGGGAGCCGCGTGACGACTCCCGGCCACCGTAGGCGCGGGCCTGCGGGCGGTGAGTAATGGGTAGCTCACCGTCCGATCAGGATCAGGCCCGTGCCGGACGGCGCGTACGTGTTCCACGCGCGCCTCAAAGAGATGTCCCATGAGGGGGCCCACTAGGGCCTAAGCCTGCCGGGAAAGCGGGATCATCCATAAGGGGTACCGCTGACCCGGAACATAAAGGGCCAAGGAAGGAACACGGGTGGGTTTTAGTCAGTAAGAGTCTGATACTCCCTTCCGCTCCACCCAGAGCGGGAGGGGTCATTTGATGATTTCCCATCCTCAAAAAAAAAAAAAAAAAAAAGGACCGTCGTGAAAGTGATATACTTTGGTGAATAGGAAATATATTGTCTTACCTTTGTGATTGAATGAGATAAAGGAGTAGAGAGTTCTTTCCCTATCTAGGAGTTCTTTAGAGTTTTCGAAGTTGCTCAGGATTTCTTCTACGTGTGGGTTGGAGTCATCGAGATCGATGGAAGTAGGTATAACAATGATTTTGCAGTTAGATTTCAGGACGCTTTCGTTATGTTCTGTGATTTTAGCGTTGCTATTAAAGTCTTTGTTACTCATTGTTTTCAGGAATTTGCTATAGTTATCATCGCGAGAAGGATTTGTTGTGAGATTCGGAGATTTGCTAGATGTGGTAGGTGTAATAGGATCATCGATACCTGGTGGTAGGTCATCGTTTTCTAAGAGGTCTACAGACGGTAATTCATAGTCAAGTTCTAGGGAACCAGGAGGTAGTTGGATATCAAGATCCTCGAGAGTTAGAGGGCTAAATTGAGGTGTGGAATCATCTGTATTTTGGTTAGAAGTAGATGGAATTGGATCACAGTCTGATGGTTGAATTGGATTTACAGGATATCGGGATAGGGCATCAGCAGCGGCATTAAGTTTTCCCTTTTGATAACCGATTTCGTACTCGTATTCCATCAGCTTCAGGCGCCATCTTTGTAATTTGCTACTGGGGTCTTTATGATTAAACAACCACTTTAATGGCCTATGATCAGTAATGATCAGGAATTTTCGTCCATAGAGATATGGGCGAAAGGTTTTGCAACCGTACAAAATAGCAAGCAGTTCTTTTTCAGTGGTATTGTAGTTGGATTCGCTCTTATTGAGGGTGCGAGAGGCATAGGCTATTGGTTTATCTTTACCAATTGGACCTTGACTGAGTACGGCACCAATGGCATAATTAGAGGCATCACACGTTAAGATGAAAGGGGCAGAGAAATCTGGATAAATGAGAACAGGAGCAGAGGTAAGTTTGTGCTTGAGCTCGTCAAAGGCAACCTGTTGTTGGTTTTCCCATAGGAAGGGGACATCCTTTTTTAAAAGTTGAGTTAGAGGTTTTGCAATTTTCGAGAAGTTAGAGATGAAACGGCGATAGTAGGATACAAGTCCGAGGAAGGACTTTGTCCTTTGGGGATTTGGGAGTAGGAAATCGGGTTACTGCTTTTATCTTTTCAGGGTTAGGTTTTACACCATCTTTAGTTATATGATGGCCAAGATATGCGACTTCACGTCGGAGAAACTCGCACTTATCAGGTTGGAGTTTCAGATTATAATCTCGAAGCCTTTGGAATACTGACGAGAGATTATCAATGTGAGAGTTCAAATCGTGAGAATATATGACTATATCATCGAGATAAACAAAACACCGTATGCCTTGAAGACCTGTGAGGGCGGTATTCATTAACCGTTGGAAAGTAGCGGGTGCGTTCTTTAAGCCAAACGGCATTCTTGTAAATTGGTAATGCCCTTGAGGTACACTAAACGCCGTTTTAGGAGTGTCGTCCTCATTAATCAAAATTTGATGGAATCCTGATGCAAGGTCGAGGGTTGAGAAATATTTGCTCTGACCCAACTGATCTAAAATTTCGGATATCTGCGGTATAGGGTAGCTATCTCCAATAGTGATGTCATTTAATTTTCGGTAATCGATAACTATACGCCATTTTTGTTGTCCGGATGCATCGATTTTTTTTGGGACAATCCATATTGGTGAAGACCATGGGGACTCCGAAGGTTTTATGATTCCTTGGTCTAGCATTTGGTCGATTTGTTTTTTGACTTCTTGTTTGTGTACTTCTGGGAACCGGTAGGATTTTACATTTATTGGGTTTTGAACGCTCGTCGTTATGTTATGTTTAAGTGCATTTGTATGGGAAAGTTTGTCACCAGGAATATAGAATATATCTGAGTATTCAGAGCAAACATCGTGAAGAGCATTTGCCTCTTCAGGATTGAGGTGGGAGATTCTAAGAAGGTTTAATACTTCTTGTGTTCGGAGGTAAGAGTCGGTGTGTTTGAAATGACAAACTGTATGAGCGTTTACTGGATCAAAAGGTTTGATTAAAGAACTCAGGGGAGTGAGTGTGATATCCAAATTTGACTTTAGGGTTATAGGAGCTTCAGAAGTATTGATTACTGATAAATTAATTCTTTTGTTTTCTTTAACTACGACTAAGCAATTGGCGATCAGTAAATCTTCGTGACAACATTGGTCTAGTACGAGTCCTTCTTTTACCTCAGGGTTGGAGACGGAGCATTCTATGACAGTTTCAGTCCTAGGAGGAATCACATAGGTAGGCGCATTGAAGTGTAGTTTTATTTCGTTTTTACCAATTTTCAAGGTTTCACGGGTGTAGTCAATAGTGCAGCCAAAATCAATTAGCATATCAGTGCCGATTACACCATCATAAGGTAAGTGTATTCGGGGTATTATATGGAATTTATGCGTGATACTATTTTTATCATCTATTTCTATTTTAAGCGGAAAATGGCCTATTGTTGGTGAAGGTTGATTAATGGGGTCAATACCTTTCAAAAGAATTATTTCTGTTGTGATATCAACTGGTATTTGTATGGAAGAGTTTTTCAGAAGGCTTACAGTTGCGTCGGAGTCTACCAGGAGAGATAAGGTAGTGTTTGACACAGGTGTGTGGACAAGGATGTGAGGTAAGCGTCTCTTAAATGGACTAATATTAATTTCATAAATTTTTGTTTCAGGAATTGAACGAGGAGTGATTGAGTCTAATGTGGATTCGTCATATACAGGATGATTTATTTTACGTTCTGCGGGGGCAGTGGATACACAGGATACAGCGGTTGCAGAGGATACAGAGGATACAGCGTTGCGTTTTATTCGCAAATCCCTATCGTTAGGGGATACAGAGGATACAGCGGTTGCAGAGGATACAGTGTTGCGTTTTATTCGCGAGTCCCTATCGTTAGGGGATACAGAGGATACAGCGGTTGCAGAGGATGCAGAGGATACAGTGTTGCGTTTTATTCGCGAGTCCCTATCGTTAGGGGATACAGCGGATGCAGAGGATACAGAGGATATAGCATTAGTGTCCTTGATATAGAAATGTTTTGGTATTTGAGGTTTGGGTCTCACGAGACACCACCGCGAGCCCTTTATTCGTTTAAATAATTATTTGGTTCACCTTGAGTATTTTCCATGTAGTCGTTATCCCCATTGCTATTTACCGCGTGAATTTGAGCTTGATTATTTTGGTAACGCCTTGGATAGTCTTTGATTATTTTGATCTCTGAAGCGATTATTATTGAATTCACGTTTCCTACATTCCTCAATAGTATGGCCCACGTTTTTACAATAACGACACACTGGAAGGCCTGAAGTAGATGGTCTTTGGCTATTGGGCTCGTTTGAAACACCTTGCTGTGTAGGGTTTCGGTTCTGTTGGAATCGACGCTGAGACCAACGTCCTTGATTAGATGAATTGGTATTGATTGCTGATGGATTTCGCTTAGAGGTGGTTTGTAATATTTTTTCTTCGGACACGGCGAAGCCGATGGCTTCATTTAAAGTTTCAGGGTCACGGCATCTGACTACAGTTGATAATCGAGGATTTAAGCCACTGATAAATGTATGCAATGCTAAGTCTTGCATTGCAGCGACACGGCCAGTCAGTTCACCCTTCTTTTTCGTGGGTATTGAAATATTGATTTCGGTTAATAGTTTGGCTAGGCATGTCTCTACGCGTAGTGCGAACTGGTTGACTGTTTCGCTATTAGTTTGACAGCAATCTTGGAGTTCTGAGAGTAGTGCAGCGTAATGTTTTCTCTCATCAAATTGGTTTTTGAGAAATTCTTCTAGCTGTTGCCAGTTTTCAAATTCTTTAATAGAGCACGCAATTTCGGCACGGCCTTCAAGCTGGCTTAAAATATATTTTAATATTGTGTCTTGTTGGGATGATGACGCAAGACTTATTGCATTTCTGCAATTATTTAAAAATGCATTAAGTTTTTCACGGTTTCCGTCGAATTTGTTAATAAATTTGCTTATAAAGTTCATGTCGATTTCTTTTGTTTCTTTAGACATGGTACTGGGTTCGTCTTTAGGCATGACAAGTTAGTCAAAACAAAGATAAAGTGTGAGGTCTGGAGTTGCGATAAGAAAGGAATGTTGCACTATTCTCGGAACTGAATGATAAAATAACATACAGGAACAATTGATTAATTGAATCTTACTAAGTCTACACTTTGAATTCCGGATTATATTGGAACTGTGCGATTAAACTTTGTAGTTTTTAAATCACTGGCACTATTTTCACAACACGGATATTTTCGATGTAGAATGGATGTACTTACAGGAACACTGCGACTGCGACGATACCACGAATCATTTCGTAGCTAGGAGAGATCACCCAAGGTGAGTGATAGATATTCGGGGCACACCCCGTTACTTCAACACGGCACGTGAGGGCCTGATAAGACCAGCAGGACCGCTGTGTGTTGAGCGGAAAGACACAGCGACAGGATACAGCGACAGGACACGGAGGTAAAGTCTGATTTTAGCACTTTTCAGTATCACGAGTAAGTATAGTTTTGTTTAATTTAGTTTTCACTGAATTGAGGCGTTCCGAGGATTTTTAAAATCCCACCGCTGCCACCAATGTTACACGGGACCATGTAAATCTTGTTTTAAAAAAAACACTTTGTTTTACACGAAAGAAGTAATTTAATTTGGGATTTGACCTTGTTACAATTTGGGTTAACACTAAGTCAGAACTGGCAGACACAACTATAAACGGAGATGGTAGAGGTTCAGAGGTCGGAACGAGACTGGCGCGTCGCGGGAAGTGGGAGGATGACTGCTCTAAAGTGATGACAAGGCAATTTACAAGAAATCTAAGTAATCGATTATTGTTGATTATTAAGGGTTTTCCTTAACATTGGGAAACCGTAACAGTACTAACTCCATGGGAGGCCTGGGTTCACTCGATCTAAGTGTTATTAAGGTTATCGAGTAGAAAATTCTCAGCTGCAGCCGAGTTTTGAGCGTTGTAAACCCCTTTTGAGGTCAACTCTCATTACTCCAGGAAATTAAGACGTGATATTTAGGTCTTCTTCAGGATACGGAAAGAAATAAATTCCAATACTATTCAAAACAGCTTTTATTAATGGAAGTCTAATACAAGGTCATGTTGCCTTTCACCAGAAATTGCTGCTAAAGAAGTCTGTTTGAAATTTGTTTGTGTAAGCACAGCTGGCGTTTGAAAAATCCTTGAAAACAAACGCCTGTCTGTGTTCAGCCAAGTCAGTGTATTTGGACAATTTGTCTTCAACTTCCTTCAGTAGTTCCCCTTGCAACTTTTCCTTGCTACGAGTTAGCACCCATGTGAATACTGAAAATATAGAAAACTAAACATCATTCACTTTATTTCGTGTTTAATGAGAAAAATATCAAATAAATAGCGATCGCTTTCAAAGCGTTTGGTATTTCTACAGCACTTTTACAACGGGATTGACATACATGTCGTATACGTACATGTCGCATACATTTTTGACTTTTCCATCATCGTTATCGCAGATAGAACATCACTTTGTTTAGGCCCTCCGCTGGACCTCTGTTTAAGTAGGAAGAATATTATATCTTTATGAAAGCTTTGATGAAAAGCACATTCGCAACAAGCATCATAGTCAACGTTGCGCGCAGATAACTGTTTTCATTCTTGTATGCGCAATAGACGTCGTTAGCGAATTTATGATTGTGCAGTTGGGATGGCTGAGCCCTCTCTCTGCCTTGCAGTGGGACCAATAACAGTCTGGGAAGTCAGTCAATCTGCCTTGCCTTTTTCTAACTACATAATATGATGGGGTTGGCTTCCAGTCTAACCGGATGCAACTGAATACCAGTATTGTACATGGAGCGACTGCCTCTCTGACCTCCACAACCCAGTTACTGGGTAACACGATACCTACTCTGGTTGTCAGGTTTTTCACCTCCTGACTACCCGTAAAGACTGGCAATGATCTATAAATGGCAGCCAAGACCACCGGTTTAACGTGCTTGCCGAGGCACGGAGGGTCTCGATATGTAATGAATGGTCACCCATCCGCGGACCGACCTCGGCAAGCGTAGCTTAACCTTCGATCGGCCCGTGCAGCTGTGATTATTTAGCCACGAGCCCTTCACAGGCTTGTTAGTACTATAGATATTATTATAAGATCAGCAACACAAGTGCCTGCTGTGACATACCGTAGTGCATTTGTATCTTCAAGTTCCACCTGCAAGTGTAAGCGATGGCATAGCCGTCGTAGTCAGTCGACAGGATGAAAAATGGGAACTTGGGAATGAGAAATTGGGAGTTATCTGAAACATTATTAAACGTTAATTTATTTATTTAACCATTTAAGTACATACATAATATACAGGGTGTAAAAAGACCCATCACATAGTCGTCAACTACGCATTGTGCACATCAAACTAAGTAACATGCGACAAAAATAATAGTTGGGAAACGAATTAAATTTTTTGGTGTGAAAAATCCCTGTTTACGGTAGCGCGCAATGTAACGCACGCAAATCGTGTGCGTATGGGTGCATGACACGGTACAGGGGTCATGGGGTATTTAAACATGAAAAATTTGTTTTCTTAAAAAAATACGTCAGTAAAATTTGGAAATTTGGCCTTCAATATCTCCGTAACCAAAAGGTGCTGAGTTATGGTCCCGTATAAAAAAAATATCACTGTGACGGGGAGTACAAGTGACTCTCGGCTTCGTTTAGTGTCATTTTACACCCGATATATAAACAGACAACAAAAAGAACATAAGAATAGGTACAAAGGTGATGCTTATTTTTAAAGAAATCTCTTCCAGCATACCTGCGATTGGAAAGTAGATAGAGAGATGTAGACAGCGTGTGTAAGAGTAAAAGAGAAAAATAAAATCTTAAAATGAAAAAGAATTCACCTAATGAAATAAAACAAATAAGAATATAGGTACTATTCTTGACGGCGATTAAAATAATTCCACTGTTTCTAAGAATACAGTCACGTGTAACGATTAAAAATGTAATAATAATATAAATGTGACTACGCGACGCACTCTTACGCTCGTCAAATCGATCATACTTTTTTTTTTTTTTTTTTTGTTTCCGGGGTGGAAAATCCTCATGGATGTCCGCCGCCCTGGGGCGGGCGACGGGGTCTGTCAGACTCTTACTGACTAAAAACCACCCCGGTGTTCCATCTCACACCTACGCCGGGGGTCGCGGGAACATACGATCCTTCCACAACCCCCGACTGAAATCGATCATACTAACCCAAGATGTGGACCTGTTCACTAACAAACTAAACAAAATTATATTTGCGACAAATGCCCGCCTCACGCACTGTCATATGAGTTCACTCATGATATCGACGTAACTAAGCTATAATATTGTAGATATCGACGTAACTAAGGTATAATATTGTAGATATCGACGTAACTAAGCTATAATATTGTAGATATCGACGTAACTAAGTTATAATATTGTAGATATCGACGTAACTAAGCTGTAATATTGTAGATATCGACGTAACTAAGCTATAACATTGTAGATATCGACGTAACTAAGCTATATTATTGTAGATATCGACGTAACTAAGCTATAATATTGTAGATATCGACGTAACTAAGCTATATTATTGTAGATATCGACGTAACTAAGCTATAATATTGTAGATATCGACGTAACTAAGTTATAATATTGTAGATATCGACGTAACTAAGCTGTAATATTGTAGATATCGACGTAACTAAGCTATAACATTGTAGATATCGACGTAACTAAGCTATATTATTGTAGATATCGACGTAACTAAGCTATAATATTGTAGATATCGACGTAACTAAGCTGTATTATAGATATAGACATAGCTAAGCTGTATTCATTATAAGTTAGTGGAATCACGACGCACGATTTTCCCAACTATTGTCAACTATTCGTATTTAAATTGTATACAAATAATGCATCATTTCTGCACTTATACCTACTGTAATTTTTGTAATTGTTTTAATATATTGTTTTTGCTCTGTCTATCGCCTAATATTGTGCACTTGCCTTGTATGTTTGCTAGTGTTCATTTGATTGAACAGTGTAACGATTGTGGATAGACCAATAAATAATCCCAATAATAATAAATATCATGTTAACAACAAATTATCACTGTAGACTACAGACAAAAGGACAAAAATTCTAAAAACATTTTTTTCGGTATGAGACTCGTGCCCTCGGACCTTTTTTCAAAAGTATTCAATATACAGTTTTGACTTCATTAGTATTTTACTATATGGGTTTAAATAAGGATTGTTGTCCCAAACAAATAAAATAAAATGGTTGCGTCCACGCGAGTATTATTCTTGCTTCTCAAAATAATAATGATTTTGCGTAAGGGCTCCTTAAAATCAGGCGCGACATGCGATGCGAATCGCACGCGACACAAAGGTACCGCCATCGCGCGATAGGCGGTGCCTTTGTATCACGTCACGTGTCGCGCCTTTTTGAAGGGCCCTTAAAGCGGATTTCGTAGAACAGTCTTCGTAGTGTGCATTTAATTTTGTCCAAAGCTTTGATGAGATTACTCAAATTAGGCATTTAGCTATAGAACTTAGTTTTTGTGAAAGGATTGTCCGGAAAAGTGTAGACCAACATCTTATATATTTGTACTGTCATGTTAAGAATGAACAGTCGGGGAAATTAATTGTTGATCAAATTGACTACCAACTTAAATTGCCCATTTATTCAAATCACAACCTTGCCTCTATGACAGTATTATGAAATGGCTATAACACTGCAGATTGAGCTAGCGTGTCACTTTTGATAAACAGTAAATTTCCCTGACTGTAGGTACATTCCTGTAGGTATTCTGATTCGAACTTCGTGGGTCCCTGGGGGTGTACTCTCTAAATCAGTCAACGAAGATACGGACCCATTGAAAGTAGTCAAATTCAATTTTGCGGACGGGTAAAAATACATCGGGAGTAGGGACAGCTGTCAAATCATGTTGTCACTCATTCTTAGTTCGGACCCCAAACTAATGTCCTTAGGTGATACGGAGTAGCAAACGCCCGTAACTTCGGACCTTTTGCTTTGGGAGTCCGCCCCTTTGTTGAAAACTGTTTCGTAGGCAGGCCTATCAAATCAAATTATGAAAATCCTACGATACCATTAAATCGCTTCAAAATACCCACCACCAGCCTCGAGGTTAATAATAAACACGTAATTGTCCCCAGCGTCGATGGTAGGGTCTACCCTAGCCTGGTACATCTTCTGTGTCCTGTTGCCCTGGTCCACCTGCACATAGGTCTCCTTGTACATATAGCCCAGGTTGTCTTCTTGGAATTCAATAGTGGAGCAGTCGTGGATTTCGCGGCCATCACTAGCGTAGCTTGCGACGTTGTACCATAAACCTGAAAGCTGTAAAGCAAAACTTGTAGAAACGGAGAACATGAGAAATAAAACAAGCAAATAATGTATACAGGAACCTGAAATATTTGTGAACATTTTCAAAATAAAAAAAAGGAAATCAACCTTTAATCGTAAGAATGTAAATTTCTCACATTCGATAAAAAAAAAATATCTTCCAGTAATGTTAGGAAGTATTTTTTTTTAAGCATGATAGTCTCATCGCAAAAAAAAAAACATACAAACAGCTTGTCGAAAAAAAAGTTATAAATTTTTAAATATATTACCGAACAATTTCCCCAAAAATTAAAAAATATATTCATATCTCATAAACTATCAAAAATCACGAAACATACGTGGGGCATTTTTTGATACGAGTACCCCCTAGGTATAAGGAAACAACTTTTTTTTATTGACGTTACCATTTGGACCACCTGTATAAATAAATTATGATGGATGATTATCTAAATGACAAATTTTAAAGTACATTTTTTATAAAAAAGTTACGTAAGTAAATAAGTTTTCGTCCCATCTATTCGAAAAGGACGACTTGGTTCGCCTTTAAGTGCACCCAAAGGTGGTGTTTTCTATAAGAAACTTTTAGCGGGCAGTAATGAGTTTTTAATCCTCTTATAAGTGCGCCGCAATTATCTTTGCCACGCACTTTTTTGAATTTGGAACATCTTAGTGTTCAGCGCCAAAGAAATCGGACGCAAATATTGTTTGAATAAAGACTGGCTGGTACAACGGCCCATAGTCGCACCGCCGCAGTGCTGCCGCGCTGGCTGAATAAAAAAAAAAGAAATCAATTTAAAAACGCATGAACTAGGTACAACTCGCGTTTTCGGCAATTTTCACGGATTGTTAGAAATTCATGTTTTTTTTTGAAAAATTAGTTCTTCGAGTGACAAGACAAGTATAGAATTAACTCCTGAAAGTATTAGAACTGACGCAAGAAATGTGATGGATTACCTGCAAAATCCCGGGAGAAATATATGAAAGCCTATGGTAATTTTATTGAATGGAGAAATGCAAGAGGCGCCAAGAATTTCTCAGAATCTGTGTTTTTGGCCTACTTCCAGTACTTAGCCAAAACTAAACAACCTCCCACTCTTTTGAGTACCTACTCATTGCTAAAATCAACAGTCAGCTCTAATAACGACGTAAAATTGGACAGATATTCGAAATTAATAGCGCATCTGAAGAGGATGTCTGATGGATTTAACCCTAAAAAATCCAAAGTGTTCTCAGTCAAAAACGTGGAGAATTTCCTTAATGAGGCACCCGACAAAGTCTTTCTTGCCGTAAAAGTAAGTAACTATGTTTATGGTGGATTAGTAAAGTATAACCATAGTGTTTTAAAATGCGCATTTTATTGTAACCAATAGATACTTGTCTTATTCACATTCGGTTTTGTTACAGGTGGCTTTAATTTTAGGAGTACATGGAGCTTGTCGTGGCAATGAACTTTTAAAAATAACTGTTGATGATGTCGAAAATCACTCGGATGATTTACTGTTAGTAAAGCTGACAGACACAAGGAACAAAAATTTACCGATCTTTCGTAATCCGAGGAGAATACAAAACTATTGTACAGAAATACCTGGACCTGCGTCCTGCTGATATGATGACCAATCGGTTTTTCATGCGTTATCAAAATGGCAGGTGCTTCAAACAAGTTATGGGAAAAAATAGAAAAAATAAAATTTCTAACATGCCACAAGAAATCGCTACTAATTTGAAGTTACCAGATATCAAGCTGTATAAAGGACATTGTTTTCTTCGTACTTCTGCTACTCTTTTGGCAGATTCTGAAGCGGACTTAACTGTTTTCAAGCGACATGCAGGATGGAAGTCGAGTGCTGTAGCAGAGGGGTATAAAGAAGATTCCATTGAGAACAAGGCGAAAACTCGCCGACGACGACTCTCGGGCGACGTACTTTGAATCCCTCGCTACGTTCAGTATTCTACTAAAGAATCCCTCGCTACGCTCGGGATTCTACTCTAGAATTCCTCACTTCACTCTGGATCCAAAAAGCCGTAAAAATATTATTTTGCTCCCTTATTATACAATCTACTATTAAGGCCAGGTAGACCAGGCAAAGTAGGCATTTAACGCTACCACGTTTGCGCGACGCAAGCCGTGCGCTTACGTCGCCTGCGTGAACTTACATGAACCCAACGCCGAGTGGCGAAGTGTAACAGTACAGGTAAGCGCGCTGTATAGGCAGTAGGTCAACTTATTTTATTAATTTGTTTTAAAAAAATAATAAAATACGCGACTTGATCCATGATTCTTGTTTACCGATATACGTAGTAATCGCAAAGGCCGAAAATTAATTTGATGTGTTGTAAATACATTATTCAATTATTCGACATTTTAGTTTCTTAAAGTGCATCTCACTAAGCGACACGCGCTTCAGTTGTGGTGGTGGTTGGTTGGGTGTGGTGTGTTGTGGTAACCACAACACAAGAAATGTTATGTGCTGACACCACTCGCTTTCACGCACACGCGTGATACACATAACATTTCTTAGTATGGTGTTTATGGTTGAGTGAAAAACACTTTTTACAAAAAAACAACAACCGACATAAAAATATAAACACTGCAAAGTGCAAAATAATAGATTCGAAAGTCGATGTTTTTAGTTCTGTTTTTTTCCTCTTTAGTCACGAAAGTATTATTTTTCACTTTGTAGTGTTTATATTTTTATATCGGTTGTTTTTTTTTTGTTGTAAAAAGTGGTTTTCACTCAACCGAATTGAAAACCTCCTCCTTTTTATAAAGTGGATAAAAAAAAACAAAATGGAATTACTTTAAAATTATTTTTAATACAAAATTAAATTAAATTATAAACACAAAACGACTGTTTTTCATAAATCAGTATTATAGTTTTTGAGTATTGAGTAAATATGGAAGGAAATCAATTCATATCAAAAATCAAAATATTTTATTTCACATAAACCTACATGGGTACTTATGAAACGTCAGAAGCTAGGTGTACGGATCCAATTGGTCGTTTGCTATGGAGAAGAACGTTACTCTTTTTAAAAATAATTGGTTTTTACAATATTTTCAAATGACAGAAGGTATGGGAGTACAGCGTAGGCCTGTCGTGCTGTGGCCCGGGGTGGGGTCGTCTTGCGGTGTCTTTAGACATCGCCAATGCTTTCAATACCCTGTCCTGGAGTTGCATCAGGGAGGCACTCCGGTAGAGTCATCAGGGATGACGGAGTGATCATCAGGGAGACGATGGAGTGGATCAAAAACCGACTTCGGAAATGGAGTCGGAGTTTTCTCACACGACCTCAACATAAAAATATCCAGACCCCTGGGAATGCTCAACACGGTCTATCAGTCGGAGTGTGTGGGCATAATACAGGCGGCTTATGCCATAGCAGCCAGAAGAGTTGCGGACACCCGAATCCGCATACTCTCTGACAGCGCCTCAGTCCTCCAATCCCTAGGGAAAAAATGCATTACTTCGAATCTACTATTAGAATGTCACAATGCGCTTGAACGGGTAACCGTAACAAACCGCAATACAGTGACGCTACAATGGATAAAAGGACACAGTGGATCGCTAGGTAACGACACAGCCGATGAGCTGGCCAGGAGGGCATCCAGCACGTCGGTCTGTGGACCGGAACCTATCGTGCCCATCCCCTTCAACCAACTACGCAGGTGGCTACAGGAGTACACCCACACACAAGCAGAGAGCTGGTGGGCGTCGTCACCGGGCTGCAGGCAATCCAAGGAAGCCATGCCATCACTAGACGGCAAGCTAACCAGGCGGTTGCTATGCCTGGACAGGAAAGGCATGCGCCTGGTGACGGGGACCCACACCGGACACTGCTCGCGAAACAAACACTTTCACACAATAGGCATAACGGACAGTCCTCTATGCAGGGCTTGCATGGAGGCTGTCGCGCATGTGCTCTTCGAGTACACAGGCGTCGTCCAAATTAGGTCAAAAACCCTCGGGACACCCAGATCTTACACAGATGTTCTTAATAGACCAGGAGACCTAATCAGCTTCTGGAGGGAGGTGGGCTAGTTGGAATAACCACCGACGGCCGACGTGGCTCACGCAAAATGGTCCACTGAAGGACTAAGTGCGGAAACCAAACCAATAACATCGAACATAGAGTCATCAGGGGGTATCGCACGATCTCTTACGAGGCGGCTTGCGTACTGGCCGGATCCCCGCCCTGGGACCTCGAGGCGAAAGTACTCGCGTCATTGTATCGGTGGCGCGAGGAAGCGAGGGCGCGGGGCGAGGGACCGATGCAGCGGCACATGGAGCTGCGTCGGTCTCAGCTTCGCGAGGTCCTGGTGGCGGAATGGTAGGACATGCTTTCTCGGCCTACCGCCGGCCTCGTCACCATCGAAGCGGTCCGGCCGGTGCTCGAGCGCTGGCTCGGGAGGCGGCATGGCTCCCTGTCGTTTCGGGCGACGCAGGTGCTCTCGGGGCATGGTTGCTTCGGGAAGTACCTGTGTCGCATAAACAGGGAGCCGGACGCCAGGTGTCACTACTGCGTCGACTGCCGGGAGGACACGGCGCGGCATACGCTGGCAGAGTGTGCCACTTGGGAGGAGCCGCGCCGTGCCCTCATCTCAGAAGTAGGCAGTGACTTGTCACTGCCGGCCGTAGTCGAGTCGATGGTCAGCAGCGACGAGTCCTGGGACACGGTGGTTTCCTTCTGCGAGACGACTGTCTCTGAGAGGCTGCGGAAAGGGAGAGGGAGATCTCGTCCACTCACCCGGCCCGCAGAAGGCGCACCGGGCGTCGGCGGAGGGCGGACAACGCCCTCTTTCAGCCCCCCTAAATGGGTCCAGGGGCGACGGACACGGGGACGTCCGTCGCCCCCCACACAAGGACCCGAGGTGGCGGCGCGTAGTGTTCCACGCGCGCCCCTTTTAGACGTCGCGGGGGAGTCAAACACCTCACTCCCCCCCCAGACCCGAAGAGGCCCGCAGTGGTGGGCCGGACCAGTCGGGGGTTGCGGAAGGATCGTACGTTCCCGCGACCCCCGGCGTAGGTGTGAGATGGAACACCGGGGTGGTTTTTAGTCAGTAAGAGTCTGACAGACCCCGCCGCCCGCCCCAGGGCGGTGGACATCCATGAGGATTTCCCACCCAGGAAACGAAACAAAAAAAAGGGAGGCACTCCAGTATCACCGGATGCCGACCTACCTCCGTCGTGTGGTCGAGGCCTATTTAACGGACAGGGCCGTCATCTACCCCGGTCACCAGGGAGTATGGAACCGGCAAGAGATGTCGTGCGGTGTCCCACAGGGATCGGTCCTGGGGCCGCATCTGTGGGACATTGGATACGACTGGGTGCTGCTCGCCGACCTTCTTAGCGGCGTCAGCGTGTTTTGTTACGCTGACGACATGCTGGTCCTGGCGCAGGGGAGGTCGCACCAGACGGCGGCCGAACTAGCGACACGCGGGGTTGCGACAATCGTCGAGAGGATCCGGCAATTGGGACTCGAGGTGGCCCTGCACAAGTCCGAGGCCATGTGTTTTCATGGTCCTCGGAACGCGCCACCGTCGGGTTCCCAAATAACGGTAGGAGGGGTTCACATTGGCGTCAAGTCGACGATGAAGTACCTGGGACTCGTCCTCGACAGCCGGTGGAACTTCGTGGAGTTTCGGGAGGTTCCTGTTCCGGATAAGGCGGGAGGAAACGCCCGGGTGTCACCATTGTGTGGATCGCCCGGAGGACATGGTGGAGCATACGGTCGAGGTCTGCCCGGCTTGGGCGGAGTACCGCCGTGTCCTCGTGGAGGCGATTGGCGGTGGCGATCTCTCGCGTCCGGCCCTGGTCCAGGCCATAGTACGGAGCGAGAGGGCTTGGGAAGCCGTCACCTCCTTCTGCGAAGCCGTAATGTTCGCAAAGGAGGAGGCGGAACGCGTGAGGGAGACGCAAAATTCACGCCCTCACGCCCCTAGCCGCCGCAGGAGACGCCCTGGGCGTCGGGAATCGCAGGCCGATTCCCGGCCACCGTAGGCGTGGGCTTGCGAACGGCGAGCAATGGGCAGCTCGCCGATCGATAAGGACCAGGCCCGGGTCGACGACGCGTTGTGTTCCACGCGCGCCTCAAAGAGATGTCAGCACTAATGACGGGGTCCGCTAGGGCCGCTGTCTGCTAGGGTTGCGGGAAAGTCTGAGAGGGATACCGTGGCCCCTGGCAGAGGCAACTGAAGGAACACGGGTGGGTTTTAGTCAGTAAGAGTCTGACACGCCCTCCTGCTCTGCCCAGAGCAGGAGAAGTTATTTGATGATATCCCACCCTCAAAAAAAAAAAAAGGCCTGTCAACAAGTACCAGGTACCTACTTGATAGAATAAAAAATGGTCTACAGATCTAGTCTACAAGGCCAACAAAGTCCTCACATTTACAAAATAATAATGTATCAAAAGGATAAATAAAATATAAAAACCTACTAAAACCAAAGTGATATGATTGCCATTACAACCACTAATAAAGAGGTGAAAAATTTGAATTGTCTGTATAGAATGTCAAATAATAAAAAGATTATGTCAAAGAAGTATACGCGAATAATTTTACATCGTTCTGCAGCCTTTTCTTTTTGTTTTTGGAGTCCTGGAATTTTTATTTTTATTCCCCATACCTACGTGATAGCCGCGCGCTGGAAAAAGGGACATAGGTCTGGCCTCGACAAGGCCTGGCGGGCGACTGAATCACTGAAGTGACGAACGCGAGTCGCTGTGTTATAATAATAATTTATTATTATAAGAATTAAGCTATTTTTCAAAATGTAACCACAAATTATTTTTCTATATGTTATTATCTTTTTTTAGATATGGTTTTTAGTAGTAAAACTTTTATAAGCTTCGAGTAAAACAAGAATTACATTAAAAAAATATCGAATTAGGCTGTTCTTCGGATTTTTTTTTGATCGAGTGAAGTTTTCGATATCCTGTTTCGAACCACAAATTGTAAAAGTACATAAAGTATACGAATACGTTTTTTTTTTGGCTTTAAAAAACTACGATATCTTTGTTTATTATTAAATCAAAGTGATATAAAATTGGGAATACCTGCCCCTCCCTCCTACTTTGCATTGCTCGACAGGTCCACAATGATCATGTCTTTCTGAAACCTACCGCCTAAGTTTACATTGTGGAATGCAAATAAATATTGAGTATTAACGATGTACTGACATAATGCTAGATTAGAAACAACAGTTAGTATAAAAAAATGAGCAGAGGAAAATAGTGTTGTGGTCAGTTTTTGTGGAAAAAGATAACGTATTCAAACTATGTAAAATTAAGACTAATTATTATAAAGAATAAGAATAAGAATAATTTATTTGCAGAAAATATAGGTGTTACCAGTTGTAAAAGTTGGTGGTTAATGTACAGTCCATATTTTGCCTGTTTAGGGCATGCAAATTAATTTTACATGAATAGGTACATAGGTAGGGTACTTATTTTAATAATATATACAAAATATACACCTATGTTCTAATATAATTTTTAAATCAAGATAAATTTAAGTTACAAAAATATAAAAACACAACAAAGCTTAAAACCTATTAAAAATAACATGTTTTCTTTAGATAACATAAATTCTTTATTACTTGAACTGAATAAACACATGCCACAAAACCTAAAGGAAACTTAGAATATTTTTTTTTTCTTTATGTTGCAGAAATTCTTGTAAACTATAAAAACAATTTTCTATCAACCATCTACGCAGTTTAATTTTAAAATATTTAAATGGCAGTTCCCTTATGGTCTTTGGTAGTTTGTTAAATATTGTAATGCACATAATATGATAAACATTTTTTTTATTTAAAGATCTAGAGATTAGTATCTAGGTATACGTAACAGACACTGTGGGATGCCTTGTTGGAAAACTTTCAAATTATATGGTGTGTTATATCATAATTCAGCTATTCAATTTTGTAAAAACATGAGCTTATATTCATATTTTTTTAGGGTTCACGTCCAAATGACAAAACGGAACCCTTATAGGATCACTTGTGTGTCTGTCTGTCAGCCAATTCGCTCCAAATCTACGGAAACGATTAAGTTAAAATTTATTACACATATGAATTTTTGTGACCCATACTCGACGTGTAACGTCATTAAATGAATTTTGAAGGTAATATTAGGGGGCCTTTTAGAAAAAAAATGCAAACTGCACAGTGTGATATATCAAATGAAAAGACTTGTTGTGAGGATCTCAAATATATATGCATCAGGCAGGGACATCGAAGCGCAAACTGTAACCATAAATTCAGCACATATCTAATTCTAGACCCCTTAGCGTAATAATTTTCATCGGTTATAAAAAAAAATCTGCTGTTTCTTATAAAAGTGCAATACCTTTTTTTTTTTTTTTTTGTCGGTGGGAAATCATCAAATAACTTCTCCCGCTCTGGGCAGAGCAGGAGGGCGTGTCAGACTCTTACTGACTAAAACCCACCCGTGTTCCTTCAGTTGCCTGTGCCAGGGGCCACGGTAACCCTCTTGGACTTTTCCGCAACCCTAGCAGGCATCGGTCCTAGCAAACCCCGTCATTGGTGCTGACATCTCTTTGAGGCGCGCGTGGAACACAACGCGCCGTCGACCCGGGCCTGGTCCTTATCGAACGGCGAGCTGCCCATTGCTCGCCGTTCGCAAGCCCGCGCCTACGGTGGCCGGGAATCGGCCTGCGATTCCCGACGCCCAGGGCGTCTCCTGCGGCGGCTAGGGGCGTGAGGGCGCAAACTTTGCCTCTCCCTCACGCGTTCCGCCTCCTCCTTCGCGAACATTACTGCTTTGCAGAAGGAGGTGACGGCTTCCCAAGCCCTCTCGCTCCGTACCATGGCCTGGACCAAGGCCGGACGCGAGAGATCGCCACCGCCAATCGCCTCCACGAGGATACGGCGGTGCTCCGCCCAAGCCGGGCAGACCTCCACCGTATGCTTCACCATGTCCTCCGGGCGATCCACACAATGGTGACACCCGGGCGTTTCCTCCCGCCTTATCCGGAACAGGAACCTCCCGAAACAACCGTGTCCGGTGAGGACCTGCGTCAGGCGGAAGGTGAGGACGCCGTGGCGCCTCTCTAGCCACTCCTCAAAGAGGGGACTTATCGCCGCAATTGTGGCGTGCCCAGCGCTGGGTTGCGACAATCGCACTCTTCATGCCGCCCTGAGATCCCGCCGGAGCTCTGTCCGCTGTACCGTGATTTCTCGCGGCAGCGGAGCTACGCCCCGGCGTTGCGCCTCCTCGCGCCACTCCCAAACGTGCGCGAGGACTTTTGCCTCCAGATCCCATGGCGGTAATCCGGCAAGGAGGCTCGCCGCCTCACCGGAGACCGTACGGTATCCCCGGACCAGCCGGATGGCCATGACCCTTTGGGGCGCGTTCAACCAGCGGGCTGGCCGCCGCCTCAAGGAACGCGCCCACACCGGTGCCCCGTAAAGGGCCATGGACCGCATGACCCCCGCGTAGAGCCTCCGGCAGGAGGCGTTTGGCCCCCCTAGATTGGGCAGGAGCCGCTTTAAGGCAGCCCCGGCCCTTTCCAGTCTGGGAGCCAAACGTCGGAAATGCGCAATACCTACACGGTCAAATGTATGGAAGAGCTTATATTTTTTTTTTTATAACTGACGCTACATTTTTACGTAAGGAGTTTGGAATCATGTACTGTATCCATGGTAACAGTTTGCGAGACCAGCCATTCTGTATTTTTTTATAACCTTAAAGTGAATATTTGTAAAATATATAAGAAAATAAAAAGTAGATCAAAATTGTCCATTCGCCCCCACTTATCTCCAAAGTTACAGAGTCTAAACTTTTGAAAAATTACATATAATAGTTCTTTACTTTTAGATTACAGGAAAACCTATAAGAAGTCTATAGTCTTAACAGCATGGTAAAGGTCTCCATAATATTATGCGTACACACTTACATTTGCAGTTGGAATGTTATGGAGAACATGTCTTTTTAGTGTTAAGTTAAGTTTGCCTTTCAAACCTGTATTGGAAATTCGGGCAACCGAGCACAGCTTTGAGACGGAATCCTCAGAGCGAGAATCCTACACGCATTTGTCTGTTTTTTTTTAAATATGATCCACATTTACTTCAATAAATGCCTTTTTGCCCGCCCAGGGCCCAAAGCCTGCTAATTTTGTTGGTTTCCATTATTTTACCACTCATTATAATAATATGTCTTTTATAGTTTTCTGCTAAATACTAAATCGAATTGATTTACAAAGGTCGTTTATAAATTACCAAAGATCATGGTGATAGATCAATCAGTATATTTCTACATAAGATTCAAGACAATCTTTTCAGTTACACGCCGACAGTTACGAAATATTTGTATTTTTTAATCAGATTTTTACTACCATCAAGAATCATAAATAAATTGGTTGAGGTTGAATGAAACCGTCGTTGGCAATCAGGAAATCAAATGAAAATAATCAGATCAAATCTATTAACCAAATATTGATTCGATGAACGGAAATAGTATAAGAATGGTAGTGTTGTTGACCAAACAATTCACAACGAGATAAACAATATATACAATATGTAACAAAAACCCTGTTGTTCCTTTTAGGGACGTATACATTTACCTACAAGCACAACATTGATGAAATTATAATTAAAAAAAATGAGCATTGGCCAGTCGAGAGGTCAATATCAAATAACTATTAAAATCGGCACATTCAAAAAAATGTTTAGAGTATCTGATTTTACTAGTACATCTTTATTTTGCTAAATAGCCTACGAGATCGGCGGCTTTCTTTTTAAGTCGATAGAAGATGCCGCCAAAAGCTATCGCGGCGCACGGGCCCCGTGTCGGTACCACGTTCCTACCTACCCCGCCACCCCGCCACCCGCCGCCCTGCGAATCACTTCCTTAGCTTAGTCTCCCGCGCAACTAGTTTTAGTATTAGTTTTGAACGGATGTTATTGTTGACCTACGTCACAGTGACTTGTGATTTATTTACGTGGTTAAATATGTACCTACCATGTCCTATTCTAACGTAGAATATTTTAATATGCTGATGTGCACGCAGAAGCACGCAGACTCTACCAAGAACGTTTAGCGAGTCTACCATTACCATCGGCGATTGCATTCATAACGTTTGCACGTACGTACCATACCGGAAGTGTGCACGGACGAGACCAACATCGAGCTGACGTAGGCAGACCGAGGACTCGAGACATTGACACCGAGGAGCAAGTGTTGGACTTGCAAGATCACCCGATCTGACGCCTTTAGATTCATTCCTCTGGGGCAGTGTAAAGCAACAGCTGTTCAAAAAAATGTGCGATGCAGAGTTCGAAATGCGTTCACAGATAGCGTACGTAGGCGTTGCAACAAATGTGTAGAGGTAGGTACAACGTGGTCATATCGAACAGCATCTCCGTGGCCGTCAAATAGACATCATAATAAATTAATGCATTCAAATAAACATAAGGTTTTATGTGACAGAGGCGGTGACCTTGTTTTTTTTTTAATGTAGTAAAGTGTTAAATGTAGTTATAACAATTACCAATTGTGCATAAAAATACCATGTAAACCTACATTTTCAAACATTAATTCGTTAAAGTGAAAAACAACAGCTGACAAGGTCAGAAACTTGTATAGCAAAATAGGTAGGTAAGTGGCGGCACCGATCAAAGAGAGTGGGCGGGAATGTTCTATTTTTTCTGGTTTCGCGTCATCGCTTCATGCAGAATTTCAGAGGTAAGAAATCAGTTAAACATTACAAATATTAATAATTAAATATTTAATTTTTTGAACAGTTTTTTATAAATGACTTGCTTTATTACGTATGTATACCGATTCTTAAAACGTAGGTAAAAGGAACAACAGGGTTTTTGTTACATATTGTATATTATCGTATATGACCAATTCTGACTGGATGAAATTGGTTGCTGAATTTTACGATGCGTCTTGACTGAAATGTCCAATTAATGAATTTGATGATGAAGGATGATGATTGGTACCTACGTGAACACGTAGGTACCAATTATTAGGTAGCAACTAACTCACCTTAGTAAGATCCAAATTTTCTTGCAGCTTCACGTCAGGGCATTCGCCAGGCAAGGTATACTCAGCTCCAAAAACTCCTGCCAAACACAGAGTAAATAATAAAAGTAACATTTTAAGACAACTGGATCGTCCGAAAATGAGACAACGAGTGAGCTCTCCTTTCCTGCGCGGTAGTTATCCAATATAGACCCCAGACATAAAGACGTTTTATACTGAAATAGACGTAAATTGGCCGCGTTTAGGGACTTGATGTGGACTTCCTTTCGTCTGATTTATGCGTTTCGTGTTGTTTACGTAAGTTTGTGTGTTGTAGGATAGGATGTTAATGTACGCTAACGCGTAATTGTTGCAAAATAAAGTCAGGTCGTGTAATGTGGGTTGACACCTGCTGAAGTTATTTTCCTACAGTTTTTTTTTTGTATTTGAGAAGAAGCTGTGAAATAAAGCCAAGCCGCACTGGAACTGCGTGATGGATTACGGGCCACTCCCTCTCACCGAGAGGAAGCCTGTGTCCCAGCAGTGGGAACTTTATAGGCTGATGATTATTTGCGTAGTACTCGCAACCGGCGTGTGTGAATGACCAGATGTATGAACGTAAACGAGCGAAAAGGAGTATGTACGGATCGCAGCAGGTGACGTTCGCGTTCTGTAGCTTCTGCCTTCCCCCATGGGAGAAAGGCGTGAGTTTATGTATGTGTGTATGTATTGGTCGTTGAGCTCCCTAAAATAGGGTTGAGCTACACCATGACTTATGCATGCATGCCATCTGTTAGGACAGGTCAACTCAAAGCTGCAATGGCTCTTTCTTCAAAAGGCCCTTCTAGACATGGCCGACATGACAGCTAGCAAACAGTAGGAACGTCAATTTTAAGTTTTACCAGGTGATGAAGAATTATAGGAACGTTCTTTACTTCACAGCTTTTTCTCAAATACAAAAAAAAAAACTGTTTGAAAATAATTTCAGCAGGTGTAAACCCACTTAACACCACCTGACTTTACTTTGCCCCAATTACGAACCACAAGCGTACATTAACATCCTATCCTACAACGCATAAACTTACGTAAACAACACGAAACGAATAAATCAGACGAAAGAAAGTCCACATCAGGTCGCAAAACGTGGCCAATTTACGTCTATTTCAGTATAAAGGGTCTTTATGTCTGGGGTCTATATTGGATAATTACCGCGCAGGAAAGGAGAGCTCACTCGATGTCTCATTCTCGGACGATCTAGTGGTTTTAAAATGTTACTTTTATTATTTACCATGTGTTTGGCAGGAGTTTTCGGAGCTGAGTATACCTTGCCTGGCGAATGCCCTTATGTGAAGCGGCAAGACAATTTAAATCCTACTAAGGTGAGTTAGTTGCTACATAATTGGTACCTACGTGAACGCATTTAGTCCCAAATTACGAGTCAAGACGAATCGTAAAATTCAGCGACCAATTTCATACAGTGAGAATTGGTCATATACGAGTATAGTATATTATATTATTTATCTCGTTGTGAATTGTTTGGTCAACAACACTATCATTCTTATACTATTTCCGTTCATTGAATCAATTTTTGGTTAATTGATATTATATTTTTTATTTGATCTTTGATTTTTATTTGATTTCCTGATTGCCAACGACGGTTTCTTTCAACCTCAACCCATTTATTTATGATTCTTGATGGTAGTAAAAATCTGATTAAAAATACAAATATTTTGTAACTGTCGGCGTGTAACTGAAAAAGATTATCTTGGATCTTATGTACAAATATACTGATTGATCTATCACCATGATCTTTGGTAATTTATAAACGACCTTTGTAAATCAATTCGATTTAGTATTTAGCAGAACAACTCTAAAGGACATAATATTATAATGAGTGGTAAAATAATGGAAACCTACAAAATTAGCAGGCTTTGTGCCCTGGGCGGGCAAAAATGCATTTATTGAAGTAAATGCGGATTATATTTAAAAAACAAACAGACAAATGCGTCTAGGACTCTCGCTCTGACGATTTCGTCTCAAAGCTGTGCTCGGTTGCCCGAATTTCCAATACAGGTTTGAAAGGCAAACTTAACTTAACACTAAAAAGACATGTTCTCCATAACATTCCAACTGCAAATGTAAGTGTGTACGCATAATATTATGGAGACCTTTACCATGCTGTTAAGACTATAGACTTCTTATAGGTTTTCCTGTAATCTAAAGGTAAAGAACTATTATATGTAATTTTTCAAAAGTTTAGACTCTGTAACTTTGGAGATAAGTGGGGGCGAATGGACAATTTTGATCTACTTTTTATTTTCTTATATATTTTACAAATATTCACTTTAAGGTTATAAAAAAATACAGAATGGCTGGTCTCGCAAACTGTTACCATGGATACAGTACATGATTCCAAACTCCTTACGTAAAAATGTAGCGTCAGTTATAAAAAAAAAAATATAAGCTCTTCCATACATTTGACCGTGTAGGTATTGCACTTTTATAAGAAACAGCAGATTTTTTTTTATAACCGATGAAAATTTCTACTCTAAGGGGTCTAAAATTATGTGCTGAATTAATGGTTACAGTTTGCGCTTCGATGTCCCTGCCTGATGTATATATATTTGAGATTCTCACATCGAGTCTTTTCATTTATCACACTGTACAGTTTGCATTTTTTTTTTCTAAAAGGCCCCCAAAATTACCTTCAAAATTCATTTATTGACGTAACACGTCGAGTTCCGGTCAAAGAAATTCGTATGTGTACTAAATTTCAACTTAATCGTTTCCGTAGATTTGGGGCGAATTGGCTGACAGACAGACACACACGTGATCCTATAAGGGTTCCGTTTTGTTATTTGGACGTGAAAAATATGAATATAAGCTCATGTTTTTACAAGATCGATTAGCTTAATTATGATATAACACCATATAATTTGAAAGTAGTCCAACAAGGCATCCCACAGTGTCTGATAAGTTTAAAGATACTAATCTCTAGGTCTTTATAATAATTAGTCTTAATTTTACATAGTTTGAATACGTTATTTTTTTTTTTTTTTAAAACATGTAATTTAAAATTTGTGTTTTAAATATTCATTGATATTATAATAGCATCCATCTTAATTTATTTACACAGAATGGTCCAAATCGTGACATTAATAAAAAAAAATATTCCCCATACCTAAGGGTATCCGAAAATACCCCATGTACAGTCGCCAGCACATCAGGTTATATGAAACTGTCAAATTTCTCCAAATTATTGTAAACCTAAAATGTTGAAGGATAAATTCAAAATCGAATGAGAAACTTTGACAGTTTGTGGTAACTTGACCTGCTGCTGTGTATATGTTCCGCGAATTTTGATAGTTTACGAGATACGAATGTATTTTTAAATTATTGGGGAAACTATTCGGTGAGATTTTTTAAATTTATAACTTTTTTTTCGACAAATGCTTTCTGTTTTTTTTTGCGGTGGGTCTGTCATGAAAGAATTTTTTTTATTGATGAAAGAGTTCATCAATAAAAAAAATATCTTCCTTACATTATTGGAAGATACTATTCTTTTAATCGAAAGTGAGAATCGAAAATCGAGAATCGAGAGTGACATTCTTGCGATTAAAGGTTGATATCCTTTTTAATTTCGAAAATGTTTACATATTCTGTTTCAGGTATATATCTTTTTAACTTTTTTTATTTCTCATTTTTTCCGTTTGTACAAGTTTTACTTTACAGTTTTCAGGTTTATGGTACAACGTCGCAAGCTACGCTAGTGATGGCCGGGAAATCTACGACTGCTCCACTATTGAATTCCAAGAAGACAACCTGGGCTATATGTACAAGGAGACCTATGTGCAAGTGGACCAAGGCAACAGGACACAGAAGATGTACCAGGCTAGGGTAGACCCTACCTTCGAAGCTGGGAAGAATGCCGTGTATATTATTAGCCTCGAGGCTGGTGGTGGGTATTTTGAAGCGATCTAATGGTATCGTAGGATTTTCATAATTTGATTTGATAGTCATAGGCCAACGAAACAGTTTTCAACACAGGACCCGATGGCTTACCTGGGAAAGCCTGGGTCCTGGCCTCGGAGGCTCTCGGGCCTCGACTAAGGGGGCTCCTAAGCCCATGCATGGAGAGGGGCCAGTTCCCACTTCGTTGGAAGACGGGGAAACTGGTCCTCATCAAGAAGCCGGGGCGCCCAGCGGACTCTCCGTCCGCTTACTGGCCCATCGTGCTGCTCGACGAGGTGGGCGAGCTCTTTGAAAGAGTTATTGTAGACCGTCTCGTCGGGTGGCTGGTGCGGTTGGGGCCGGATTTGGCGGATTGCCAGTTTGGCTTTCGCAGGGGGCGCTCTACGGTGGACGCCATCATGCGTGTGCGGGCCCTCACGACGGGGGATGCTGTGGCCCGGGGTGAGGTCGTCTTGGCGGTGTCTTTAGACATCGCCAATGCCTTCAATACCTTGCCCTGGAGTTGCATCAGGGAGGCACTCCGGTATCACCGGATGCCGACCTACCTCTGTGGTGTGGTCGAGGCCTATTTGACGGACAGGGCCGTCATCTACCCCAGTCATCAGGGAGTATGGAACCGGCAAGTGATGTCATGCGCTGTCCCACAGGGATCAGTCCTGGGGCCGCATCTGTGGGACATCGGATACGACTGGGTGCTGCGCGCCGACCGCTCTAGCGGCGTCAGCGTGGTTTGTTATGTCAATGTACAATCGTCGAGAGGATCCGGCAATTGGGACTCGAGGTGGCCCTGCACAAGTCCGAGGCCATGTGTTTTCATGGTCTTCGGAACACGCCACCGTCGGGTTCCCAAATAACGGTAGGAGGGGTTCACATCGGCGTCGAGTCTACGATGAAGTACCTGGGACTCGTCCTCGACAGCCGGTGGAACTTCGTGGAGCATTTCCGACGTTTAGCTCCCAGACTGGAAAAGGCTGGGGCTACCTTGAAGCGGCTCCTGCCCAATCTAGGGAGGCCAAACGCCTCCTGCCGGAGGCTCTACGCGGGGGTCGTGCGGTCCATGGCCCTTTACGGGGCACCGGTGTGGGCGCGTTCCTTGAGGCAGCGGCCAGCCCACCGGTTGAACGCGCCCCAAAGGGTCATGGCCACCCGGCTGGTCCGGGGATACCGTACGGTCTCCGGTGAGGCGGCGAGCCTCCTTGCCGGATTACCGCCATGGGATCTGGAGGAAAAAGTCCTCGCGCACATTTGGGAGTGGCGGGAGGAGGCGAAACGCCGGGGCGTAGCTCCGCTGCCGCGAGAAATCACGGTACAGAGGACAGAGCTCCGGCGGGATCTCAGGACGGCATGGAGAGTGCGATTGTCGCAAACCAGCGCTGGGCACGCCAAAATTGCGGCGATAAGTCCCCTCTTTGAGGAGTGGCTAGAGAGGCGCCACGGCGTCCTGACCTTCCGCCTTTTTTTTTTTGTTTCCGTGGTGCAAAATCCTCATGGATGTCCGCCGCCCTGGGGCGGGCGGCGGGGTCTGTCAGACTCTTAGTGACTAACAACCACCCCGGTGTTCCATCTCACACCTACGCCGGGGGTCGCGGGAACGTATGATCCTTCCGCAACCCCCGACTGGTGCCGGCCCGCCACTGCGGGCCTCTTCGGGTCTGGGGGGGAGTGAGGTGTTTGACTCCCCCCGCGACGTCTAAGAGGGGCGCGCGTGGAACACTACGCGCCGCCACCTCGGGTCCTAGTGTGTGGGGGGCGACGGACGTCCCCGAGTCCGTCGCCCCTGGACCCATTTAGGGGGGCTGGAAGAGGGTGTTGTCCGCCCTCCGCCGACGCCCGGTGTGCCTTCTACGGGCCGGGTGAGTGGACGAGATCTCCCTCTCCCTTTCCGCAGCCTCCTTCTGCGAGACGACTGTCTCTCAGAAGGAAACCACCGCGTCCCAGGACTCGTCGCTGCCGACCATTGACTCGATTACGGCCGGCAGCGACAAGTCAGTGTCTACTTCTGAGATGAGGGCACGGCGCGGCTCCTCCCAAGCGGCACACTCTGCCAGCGTATGCCGCGCCGTGTCCTCCCGGCAGTCGACGCAGTGGTGACATCGGGCGTCCGGCTCCCTGTTTATGCGACACAGGTACTTCCCGAAGCAGCCATGCCCCGAGAGCACCTGCTTCACCCGAAACGACAGGGAGCCGTGCCTCCTCCCGAGCCAGCGCTCGAGCACCGGCCGAAACGCCTCGATGGTGACGAGGTAGGGCGTGAAAGCCGGTCCCGCCATTCCGCCACCAGGACCTCGCGAAGCTGAGACCGACGCAGCTCCATCTCACCTTCCGCCTGACGCAGGTCCTCACCGGACACGGTTGTTTCGGGAGGTTCCTGTTCCGGATAAGGCGGGAGGAAACGCCCCGGTGTCACCATTATGTGGATCGCCCGGAGGACACGGTGGAGCATACGATGCAGGCTTGGGCGGAGCACCGCCATGTTCTCGTGGTGGCGATTGGCGGTGGCGATCTCTCGCGTCCGACCCTGGTCCAGGCCATGGTACGGAGCGAGAGGGCTTGGGAAGCCGTCACCTCCTTCTGCGAAGCCGTAATGTTCGCTTAGGAGGAGGCGGAACGCGTGAGGGAGAGGCAAAATTCGCGCCCTCACGCCCCTAGCCGCCGCAGGAGACGCCCTGGGCGTCGGAAATCGCAGGCCAATTCCCGGCCACCGTAGGCGTGGGCTTGCGAACGGCGAACAATGGGCAGCTCGCCGTTCGATAAGGACCAGGCCTGGGTCGACGGCGCGTTGTGTTCCACGCGCGCCTCAAACAGATGTCAGCACCAATGACGGGGTCCGCTAGGGCCGATGCCTGCTAGGGTTGCGGGAAAGTCCGAGAGGGATACTGTGGCCCCTGGCACAGGCAACTGAAGGAAAACGGGTGGGTTTTAGTCACTAAGAGTCTGACACGCCCTCCTGCTCTGCCCAGAGCGGGAGAAGTTATTTGATGATTCCCCACCCTAAAAAAAAAAAGGGGGCGTACTCCCAAAGCAAAATGTCCAACGTTTCGAACGAATTTACGGGCGTTTGCTACTCCGTATCACCTGATGAAATTAGTTTGGGGCCCGAACTAAGAATGAGTGACAACATGATTTGACAGCTGTCCCTACTCCCGATGTATTTTTACCCGTCCGCAAAATTGAATTTGACTACTTTCAACGGGTCCGTATTTTCGTTGACTGATTTAGAGAGTAGACTTCCAGGGACCCACGAAGTTCGAATCAGAATACCTACAGGAATGTACAGTCAGGTAAATTGACCGTCTATCAAAGTGACACGCTAGCTCAATCTGCCGTGTTATAGCCATTTTATAACACTGTTATAGAGTCAAGGTTGTGATTTGAATAAATGGGCAATTTAAGTTGGTAGTCAATTTGATCAACAATTAATTTCCCTAACTGTTCATTCTTAACTTTACGGTTCACATATACAATATGTAACAAAAACCCTGTTGTTCCTTTTACCTACGTTTTAAGAATCGGTATACATACGTAATAAAGCAAGTCATTTATAAAAAACTGTTCTAAAAAATTATTAAAATAAATATTTAATTATTAATATTTGTAATGTTTAACTGATTTCTTACCTCTGCAATTCTGCATGAATGACGCGAAACCAGATAAAAATAGAACGTTCCCGCCCACTCTCTTTGATCGGTGCCGCTGCGCCGGTACACCGCCGCCACTTACCTACATAGTTTGCTACACAAGTTCGTGACCTTGTCAGCTGTTGTTTTTCACTTTAACGAATGAATGTTTGAAAATGTTGGTTGACATGGCATTTTTATGCACAATTGATAATTGTTATAACTACATTTAACACTTCACTACATTAAAAAAAAAACAAAGTCGCCGCGTCTGTCACATAAAACCTTATGTTTATTTGAATGCATTCATTTATTATGATGTCTATTTGACGGCTCGGAGATGCTGTTCGATATGACCACCTTGTACCTACCTCTACACATTTGTTGCAACGCCTACGTACGCTCCGCAGAACGGAGGTATCGGACTTGATGGTCAAATGCTGCTACTATCTGTGAACGCATTTCGAACTCCGTATCGCACGTTTTTTTTGAACAGCTGTTGCTTTACACTGCCCCAGAGGAAAGAATCTAAAGGCGTCAGATCAGGTGATCTTGCAAGTCTAACACTTGCTCCTCGGTGTCAATGTGTCGAGTCCTCGGTCTGCCTGCGTCAGCTCGATGTTGGTCTCGTCCGTGCACACTTCTAGTATTGTACGTACGTGCAAACGTTAGAATGCAATCGCCGATGGTAATGGTAGACTCGCAAAACGTTCTTGGTAGTGTCGGCGTGCTTCTGCGTGCACATCAGCATATTAAAATATTCTACGTTAGAATAGAACATGGTAAATATTTAACTACGTAAACAAATCACAAGTCACTCATTACGTAGGTCAACAATAACATCCGTTCAAAACTAAGTTGCGCGGGAGACTAAGGAAGTGATTCGCAGGGCGGCGGGTGGCGGGGTAAAGCGGTTGGCAGGCACGTGGTACCGACACGGGGCCCGTGCGCCGCGGTAGCTTTTGGCGGCATCTTCTGTCGACTTAAAAAGAAAGCCGCCGATCTCGTAGGCTATTTAGCAAAATAAAGGTGTACTTGTAAAATCAGATGCTCTAAATTTTTTTTTAATTTGCCGATTTTAATAGTTATTTGATATTGACTGGCCAATGCACATTTTTTTAAATTATAATTTCATCAATGTTGTGCTTGTAGGTAAATGTATACGTCACTAAAAGGAACAACAGGGTTTTTGTTACATATTGTATAAGATGTTGGTCTACACTTTTCCGGACAATCTTTTCACAAAAACTAAGTACTAAAGCTTAATGCCTAATTTGAGTAATCTCATCAAAGCTTTGGACAAATGCACACTACGAAGACTATTCTACGAAATCCGCTTTAAGGGCCCTTCAAAAAGGCGCGACACGTCACGTGATACAAAGGCCCCGCCTGTCGGGCGATGAGCGGTAGCTTTGTGTCGCGTGCGATTCGCGTCGCATGTCGCGCCTGTTTTTAAGGAGCCCTTACGCAAAATCATTATTATTTTGAGAAGCAAGAATAATTCTCGCGTGGACACAACCATTTTATTTTATTTGTTTGGGACAACATACCTTATTTAAACCCATATAGTAAAATACTAATGAAGTCAAAACTGTATATTGAATACTTTTGAAAAAAGGTCCGAGGGCACGAGTCTCATACCGAAAAAAATGTTTTTAGAATTTTTGTCCTTTTGTCTGTAGTCTACAGTTATAATTTGTTGTCAACATGATATTTATTATTATTGGGATTATTTATTGGTCTATCCACAATCGTTACACTCTTCAATCAAATGAACACTAGCAAACATACAAGGCAAGTGCACAATATTAGGCGATAGACAGAGCAAAAACAATATATTAAAAAAATAACAAAAATTACAGTAGGTATAAGTGCAGAAATGACGCATAATTTGTACAAAATTTAAATACGAATAGTTGAGAATAGCTGGGAAAATCATGCGACATGATTCCAATAACTTATAATGAATACAATCTATCACATCATCAATCGCTCAAAATCAATGCTTTCCTTTCCTTTCAATTAAAGCACCTGCCATCTAATCTCTTCACCACCCTTGGTTGACTGGTAGAGAATGCCTAAGGCATTAAGTCCGCCTTTGTACCTTTTGTGCGAAAAGTTATAAATAAATAAATAAATACAGCTTAGCTACGTCTATATCTATATTATAGCTTAGTTACGTCGATATCTACAATATTATAGCTTAGTTACGTCGATATCTACAATATTATAGCTTAGTTACGTCGATATCTACAATATCATAGCTTAGTGACGTCGACGTCGATATCATGAGTGAACTTATATGAGTGTGTGAGGCGGGCTTTTTGCCGCAGATATAATTTTGTTTAGTTTGTTAGTGAACAGGTCCACATCTTGGGTTAGTATGATCAACTTGAGGAGCGTAAGAGTGCGTCGCGTAGTCACATTTATAAATTATTATTACATTTAATCGTTACACGTCGCTGTCAAGAATAGTACCTATATTCATATGTTTTATTTTATTAAGTGAATTGTTTTTCATTTTAAGTATTTTATTTTCTCTTTCACTCTTACACACGCTGTCAACATCTCTTTATCTACTTTCCTATCGCAGGTATGCTGGAAGAGATTTCTTTAAAAATAAGCATCACCTTTGTACCTTTTCTTCTGTTCTTTTCTTGTTGTCTGTTATCGGGCGTAAAAAGACACTTAACGATGCCGAGACTCACTTGTTTTTTTTTATACCGGACCAGTCCTTTACGGAACCTTTTGGTTACGGAGATATTGAAGGCCAAAGTTCCAAATTTTACTGACGTTTCTTTTTAAGAAAACCAGTTTTTAATGTTATAACACAGCTTTAAATACCCCATGACCCCTGTACCATGTCATGCACCCATACGCACACGATTTGCGTGCATTACATTGCGCGCTACCGTAAACAGGGATTTTTCACACCAAAAAATTAAATTCGTTTCCCAACTATTATTTTTGTCGCATGTTACTTAGTTTGATGTGCACAATGCGTAGTCGACGACTATGTGATGGGTCTTTTTACACCCTGTATGTTATGTATGTACTTAAATGGTTAAATAAATAAATGAACCTTTAATAATGTTTTCAGATAAGTCTCAATTTCTCGTTACTTTCCCATTCTTCATCCTGTCGACTGACTACGACGGCTATGCCATCGCTTACACTTGCAGATGGAACATGAAGATACATAGGCACTACGGTATGTCACAGCAGGCACTTGTGTTGCTGATCTTATAATAATATCTATAGTACTAACAAGCCTGTGGAGGGCTCGTGGCTAAATAATCACACCCGCACGGGTCGATCGAAGGTTAAGCTACGCTTGCCGAGGTCGGTCCGCGGATGGGTGACCATTCATTACATATCGAGACCCCTCCGTGCCTCGGCAAGCACGTTAAAGCGGTGGTCTTGGCTGTCATTTATAGATCATTGCCAGTCTTTACGGGTAGTCAGGAGGTGAAAAACCTGACAACCAGAGTAGGTATCGTGTTACCCAGTAACTGGGTGGTGGAGGTCAGAGAGGCAGTCGCTCCATGTACAATACTGGTATTCAGTTGCATCCGGTCAGACTGGTAGCCATCACCAACATTATGTAGTTAGGAAAAGGCAAGGCAGATTGACTGACTTCCCAGACTGTTATTTGTCTCACTGCAAGGCAGAGGGCTCAGCCATCCCAACTGCACAATCACATATTCGTTAACGACGCCTATTGCGCATACAAGAATGAAAACAGTCCATCTGCGCGCAAGTTTGACTATGATACTTGTTGCGAATGTGCGTTTCAACAAAGCTTTTATAAAGATATTTTCTTCCTACTTAAACAGAGGTCCAGCGGAGGGCCTAAACAAAATGATGCGATCACGATGATGGAAAAGTCAACAATGTATGTGACATATAATATAATATGTCGCATACATTTTTGACTTTTTTTTGACATAATTATGTCAATCCCGTTGTAAAAGTGCTGTAGAAATACCATTCGCTTTGAAAGCGATCGCCATTTATTTGATATTTTTCTCATTAAACACGAAATGAAGTGAATGATGTTTAGTTTTCTATATTTTCAGTATTCACATGGGTGCTGACTCGTAGCAAAGAAAAGCTGCAAGGCGAATTACTGGAGAAAGTTGAAGACAAATTGTCCAAATACACTCTCTTGGCTGAACACAGACAGGCATTTGTTTTCAAGGATTTCTCAAACGCCAGCTGTGCTTACACAAACAAATTTGAAACTGACTACGTTAGCAGCCATTTCTGGTGAAAGGCAACATGATCTTGTATTAGACTGTCTGGAATAGTATTGGAATTTATTTATTTCTGTATCTTGAAGAAGACCTAAATATCACGTCTTAATTTCCTGGAGTAATGAGAGTTGACCTCAAAAGGGGTTTACAACGCTCAAAACTCGGCTGCAGCTGAGAATTTTCTACTCGGGAACCTTAATAACACTTAGATCGAGTGAACCCAGGCCTCCCATGGAGTTAGTACGATGAAAGTCTAAGGGCTAATTTCATCAATGAATCTTAACGCGATCAGCTCATCTAAACCGCGTTCAAGAGCTGAAAGTGCCCTGTTGTTTCATTAGAATAGAATAGAATACCATTTATTTATTAGTACATTAAGATGACAAAATGTGTATGTAAGGATCATAGCAGGTGGCGTTCTTTCTGCCTACCCCCATTGGCAGAAGGCGTGAGTTTATGTAGGTATGTATGTACATTACAATCGATGAAATTGGCACTAAATATTGATGTTAAAGCTTCGTTCATGATGTAGACTTGACGACACGGTTGGCGCAGTGGTAAAGCGATTGACTGCTGCGATACGTGTCGCGGGTTCGATCCCCGCACGGAACAAATATTTGTATGACCTGCAAGTAGTTGTTCCGGGTCTGGCCGTTTTTGTATGTGAGTTTAAATGTTTATAAACGCATACACGATACAGGAGAAATTCCTGGTGTGGGGCAACGTTTTTTATAAAAATAAGAAAAGAAAAAAAAGACTCCTCTCAGAACGCCCCGTTTAACTGTCTAAGGAACAAGGCTATTCTGATCATAATAAAAAATAAATAATAATATTAATAATATGAGACAATATCCACACAAGGTCTTCAGGTCCCGAATTAGGTAGAGCCTGTACTACGGTAACCTGATGACTGATATACATATACACACCTAGACACTGGTCAAACAGACATGTTCATGCACACAAATGTTTGACTTGTCCGGGGATCGAACTCAGAAGGCATGGTCGCTACCAACTGCACCAAATGTTTTATTATGTCTCATAAGCAGTGATCGGAATAGGTAGATCTAAAATACCTATAAGTTCGAAAAAGAACAGAGACAAAGTGGGGACGCCTTAGGACTAAATATTTTTTTCAGTACTAATGTCCCAGGTTTCGGAACATTAATTAAGTACAACTAAAATTAATAAAGTAAAACAACTAAATATAATAATAGTTAATGAATTAGATAGTTTTATCTAATTTATTTCCTGTTTCTGTTTAAATAAAAAGAGCATGCACGATTTTTAATAAAAAGAAATTTAAAATATTGAAAATAAAATAAATTCAAATAGTTTACTGTAATTAATAATAATAATTTACATTAATATTAAATGTACTTAAGCGGTGTCTCGAAACTAACAACAAATATTACGAAAAAAAAAAATGTCGTAAGGAAGTCTCCACTTTTTTAGAACTTTATGTATTTTAGCTCTACTTATTCCGATCACTGCTTAAGAGACATAATAAAAACATTTATCTATCATACGTCATCATCAGCATCATTTATCATCTACGGATCAACCTCGGCAAGCGAAGCTTAACCTGATCGATCGACACGTGTAGCTGTTGTTACTAAGCCACAAGCCCCATGCAAATTTATGTAAGTACCTAGAACTAGGGTGATTGTTAATTAATAACACTTTAGGTACATTTCGAGTGAATATTAAGTTGATATTGATTTGCATTGGTTCGAACCCAGACAGGCGCTTTACTTTGTGCAAATTATTTCATCACCACTGTTCTCAAAACGGTGATGGAAAACATCGCGAGGAAACCGGCATGTCCTAGAACCAAAAATTCAGAGCCATGTGACATCTACCAACCCGCACTGGAACTGCGTGATGGATTACGGCCCACTCCCTCTCACCGAGAGGAAGCCTGTGTCCCAGCGGTGGGAACATTATAGGCTGATGATTGATTTGCGTAGTACTCGCAACCGGCGTGTGTGAATGACCAGATGTATGATTACCTAAACTAGTAGCGCGCCGAAATTTTTAGGGCTCATTGTTACTAATACTATTTGGATTGTGACTCCTACTTGTAGTCCAAAATAAAGAATGTTTATTTATATATATATAAATAAACATTCTTTATTGTTTTACTAAAGTAATATGTACAGGGTGGCAGAGGTGTATATATTATATATATATACCCTGTATATATTACTTTAGTTGAAAGACGTCCATAGTTTAGTATTCCAATCTTTCATGTTGCATTTCATGAATCTCTCAAACATCAATAATACAACATTATTCCCCAAACATTTATTTCTGCTCATCCTCATCATAGTTAATAGCGTGGACATGCGCCGTCCAGTGCGCCTGGCATCTGACAGGATTTTGATCCACCTTCTCCAAATATATGGCGCTCACTGCAGGTAAGGAGTTTATCTCGTAGTGGGCTCTGTCCAGGAACTCGTCAGCTAAGGTCGGCTGTCTGGACAGGATCCAGGCTGAAACTGGAAAAGGCAACCACTTTACCATTTATTTATTTACTTTTAGAAGTATATGGAGGAATAAAATTACAAGAAGCTGTACGGTTAGGTTTGCTGATGCATTTGATATTGCAGACGAGGGTTTTTGTATAACATTTTTTATCAGTAAGTCCGTCACCTTTAAAACCACAATAGAACCGGGTAGATTTTTAACAGTTCAGTCTATCTCTTGTATAAATTTTCTTAAAATGTTGTTGACAAATACAGAAGAATTCTACGTCTGGTTAGTTTATTGCTAATTTTATTGTTCCAAGCGCGTGAGTAATTGTGTCTGAGTAAGAACCTACCCACGCATTAATTCATCGGGACCATTTAGTACTACAGTGAGTATAATCTTCCTATAGTTCCCAGAGGTAACTACTTTAAGCGTTTTTTTATTGGTCATTGTATTCCTTCTATTAAGTACCTAGGTACCTACTAACAAAAAAGTTTACTACAATCTCAGTAGGTATTAACAACATCAGTTTATAAGTTGCCACTGATTTACTGAAAAGTAATTATATTACTCACTATATTTGAGTCCTAAAGCATCGCTAGTTTTACAGCCATACACGACTGCATAGTTCCTGTAATCTGTTGATATCACTGTCAGCGGGATACCGACGGGATCTGAAAAACACGATTTTAGGATTATACTTAAAACGCTCTTGGCAGAAATGTCAGGAATATATATATTTTCTATACCTACATAATTTAAACAGTGACAAACTGACAATTAACCATTAATTTCCCTGACTGTACCTCATCATCATCATTTTCTCCCCTACCCCCATTTGTTTGTCCTTTTCATCCATACTTGTTTATTAGTCTTCATCTCGGTATTCACTCCATGACTGTACTGTGATCATGCTCATCATAGGTGATGAAGATGGTAACGATGTTGATGATGATGATGTTGATGATGTTGTCGAGCGCAGCAACCAAGAGTGCAGCCTTCAAAATAATAATTAAGGGGCGAATATATCCTTGATGAGAGGTCACGATGTTGAAATAAATAAAAATAACATCGTTGATGTACAACTTAATGGGGATAATTTTTGTACAAAATTCTCCGAAATAAAGGAGAATCTCTCGTCGGCAGTTGATATAAAGATGAATGCTAGTATTGAGTGTGTGTCAAGTGACGATGATGATCATGAATTTAACGACTATTTAGAGTTAGGTGAAGGTGTGTTGAATGTTCAAGTTCGAACCTCGAAGAATATAAGAAAGCACACGTTTCGGATTCATGATGCCATTTCACGCCATGCGCTGATTAATAAAAGAAAAGTACGCATGAAAAAAAAAAGGCAAATGTATTAGGAAGAGCTTCATTCCCAAGCGATTAGGTGTTAATTACACATCCAGGCAATTAACTGACAGAGGTTCAAAGTTAAATAGATTTCATAAAATTATCATCGTTCATTAAAATAGATTTAATTAAAATTCATAAAAAAATAAATGTTTTATTTTGAATTATATTACAAAGATGGGGATTTTTAAAAATATTTTTATTTAAATAAATGGATGGAAACGTTTTCTTTTTAGAATTTTATAACTGTCACAGTCATTGTTTTCATTTTATCATGTCACTGTATTATTTTTGTGAGATCAGCAGGGCATGAAGCATTAATCACTTTATTTTGTTTCATTTACTGGTGAGCGGAGGAAGAGAAAAAGAAGTCGGCTACAGCGATATCCTATTAATTCCATTCGATAATTAGGATGAAGTCACTCTCAAGGTTTTCTTAATCAATAGTTATTAGTAAGGGATTTTAATTTATTTTGAGAACTGTGATCCTCATCAACTTTTTGATTCTCGGTCTAGGCTGAGACCAGCTTTGCTAACGGGGCATAGCCTTCGCAAAGTGTGTTTGGTGAAACGGTCCTCAATCATCAGCAGAAACCAATGTCTCCGCTGATGATTGAGGACCCACATTTCAGTCAATATAGACTAACAACAATATTTGGGGTTTAACTTTGACTCTATTTAATGTTTTTTTTTTGAGATTTTTGGAGTAAGTTCATGAATTACGTGTGATAATTTTACACAATTCTAAATTTCCCTTCCTCTGACTTCATAACGTCCACTGAAGTTTAAGCCATGGTTGGATGAGATTTTAGTATATTGAACCCTTTCTGGCCTGATGTGAATTGTCACGTCAATTTGTTTGTTGTTAGGAGGATGCGTCGTATCTTTTTCGCCAGCTTTAGCGTGACGAGTTCCAAGCAGGACGACGTTAGTTTGTGTGAGTACACGCACATATTAATGTTTAACTTATCTGACATTTCTCGTAGCGTCAGATTATTGAGAGTCCTGACTTAAGCTTTCTCTTTCAAGAGACATACCTCAGATTGTCATTTCTATTTCTGGCGTTAGGTAATTGTTCTTAAAGGTATAGGTAAGATAAATTAATAAATAAATACATTTTTGAAAGAAATCATTCTACCATACATTATTATATTTTTTCTCGTCGCTTGGGTTGCCCATTGTTTTTTTCTCTGCTATTCTTTTACGAAATTAATGTTTGTCGCGTTATTCAGTCATCAACTTTTCAACGCATTCATAAAGGTTGCATTTAAGGACCAAATAGGCTCTAATAATACCAATATCAATATCTCTATTCAGTTCAATTCAATTCAATATTTTATTGCATACCATATGTTTACAATAAGGTGTTATATACCAGAACAGGTAAGTACAACATGGACCCTGTCGGGCACAGCAAAAATTAGAAGAGAGGAAGAGAGGGCTATATTAATATCCTTTCATTAAGTGGGTATTAAACTAAGTTTTTGCACTTATACTATAATTTTAAATTCGGTATTTGTATATTATATTTATATGTTTATAACATAAAGATATTTTATTTATCTCAATGATTTATCATCAAAAAATTCCGTTAAGGTGTAGTATGCTTTATTTTCCAGAAATACCTTAAGTTTATGGGTAAATGTGATAGTTATGTTTTGTTCTCTAATATCCTTAGGTAAATTATTATAATTTTTTATAGACATAACTAAAGGGCTCGTGGAGTGGATTTTGAGTCGAGATGGTGGCTTATTTAATTTGTTTTTATTTATGTTCCGTAATGTGTATTTTGTTCGTGTTTCCTCGCATTTTGTATAGAGTGTAGGGTTGTTTTTGACAAATTTACATAGTTCAAGAATATACAAGCAGGTAAGTGTTAGGACTTTATGTTGTTTAAAATAAGGTTTGCAGCTGTCTGTCGGTTCTATATTTGTGAGTATTCGGATAAGTTTCTTTTGCTGGATAAAAATAGTATGGGAATCTGTGCTGTTACCCCACAATATAACTCCATAACTTAGTCGTGATTGGGCATACGCATAGTATGCTACAAGCCCAGTTTTAAAATCGGTTGTTTTTTTATTTCGCGTAAGGCGTAAGTGAATTTGGAGAGTTTTGCTCTAGTTTTCTGAATGTGAGATTTCCAATTTATGTGCGTGTCAATAGATAAACCGAGAAGGGTGAATTCGTTAACTTGTTCTATTTTAGTGTCTTTGAAGGTTAGATTTAATTTTAATGGGGCTTTTTGGTGGGGGTGGAAGGTAATTAATTTAGTTTTTGAAAAGTTGATTTCTAGGTTGTGGTTGTCCATCCACTCAGCGGCTAGGGAGAGAAGGGAGTTTAGCTTATCATTTATGTTGCTGTTGTTTTGACATGAGGTAAGTAGGGATATGTCGTCTGTAAATAACACACATGGTTCGTTTATGATCTTAGGGAGGTCGTTAATGTAGATCAGGAACAAAAGACATCCTATCACACTTCCTTGTGGTATTGACGCGTTTACTATTTTTCTGTGGGATCTAATTTTAGTTATTTCTTTAATGAGTATGTTGACGTGTTCGACTTCCACCAGTTGCTCTCTATACTTTAAATACGATGCAAGCCATTCATAAGCTTGGCCTCGTATTCCTATTCCATGTAGCTTTTGTAATAGTATATTATATTGATAGCTCTAGAGTACCTATCTCTCCTTAAAGCCCTAAGTAAGTGTTTCACTATATCCTAAGGGCCTCCCAATTATCACTCCACATAACGGTTTAATGTATGGATAATACTTAAATACTGATAAAAAAAGTAATCTTTCATCCGTTAATCTATATATTTGCATTAAGTGTTTATGTACACCAGTGATTTCTGATTTTGATAAAAAACGATAAATAATGTTAATCTTTATTAATGTTTGGCTTTAACACACGAAAGTAGCAATTAGATTGCAATTATAAATTACATATTACACTATAATTACTTAATAAAATTGTACAGTGATTTCCCAATGCGCATTGGGCCCGCATGGTCAATTATGACCCACTTCCAATCACAGAGAAGAGGCCTGTGTCCCAGTAGTGGGAACATTACAGGCTGATTATGCTATGCCGGTCAGCCGGCGGCGGGGCAGCCACGGTTTCTGACTGACTAATATTATTTTATCAACAAACAAATGTTTCGTTCAAGAGATGAAGATAACGGGCCCGCAACCCACGCGGCCACGGTCGTAGTAGCAAATGTGGGATTTTTGTCATTCATAACTCTCCGTTCTGCCCAGTATTCACTAGGATTTTCCCACAGAAAAAATATCACCAAATACTTATTGGTTTATTTACCAATATTGTTTGTTAGACGCGATAAGAATACCGATGTATTGATAATTGTAAAGATAATAATAATTTAATAATATATGACATTATATTATTTCGTACAAATAAGACATTCATTTGTTTTTCTACAAGTAAGTACAAACTACTTAATATGTAATGACAAAAAAAATATATTTTGACAGTTGTGTGGTAACGCGATTTGGGAGAGGCGTATGTTATGTTCAGCAGTGGACTATGATAGACCTAGTGGTTTGATTGCGTCTGTA
Source organism: Brachylomia viminalis (assembly GCA_937001585.2). NCBI lineage: Eukaryota > Metazoa > Arthropoda > Insecta > Lepidoptera > Noctuidae > Brachylomia > Brachylomia viminalis. The sequence continues at coordinate 21,024,586 of OW443307.2, forward strand.
AACTACTTCCCCACAGATGTTTTACTTATAATAAGCATTATCATCGGTCGAGCCCTGTTCCTAAAATCTTGCCTAAAATCTTGCCTTAGACTGGAAAGACTAAACGGATGCAGCTGAATTAAAATATTTAAGTATTTCACTTAAAACGATTGCTTGTCTAACCTCCACATCCCAGTTAATGGGTAACACACAACACAGATTGTACAACACATCACATATTACACAACACACCACAATGAGTAGGTATAATAGTCCCTATATGAAGGCTCACCAATATTGCTTTCCTGTATAACAAACACAGCTTCATCTCCTGGCACATACGTGGTATTCAGATGCAGCACGAACTGTATGCCATCCCTCACGTATACATGCTCGATCTCCACCCGCCGCCCGCAATACTGGATACGTTTGTAAGCACAGTCTCCGGCCTGCTCGTACCAGATCGGAAAGCGCTCGATTTCGTACCACTGGCCTAGGAACTGGAAGAAGTAGAAGGTTTTGTTAAGGTAACGGTAGCACTAGCTAGATGGATTACTCAAGGTGGATTCAGAAACTGAACAGAAGGATTTTTGGGATATCTTAGAGTCGAACCCAACGGATTTGGCAGGGTGAGCTGGACTTTATTCTAATTTAGAGATTTCACCTAACCTTTTTTTTTCTATAGGGTGGAAAATCCTCATGGATGTCCTCCGCCTGGGGCAAGTGGAGGGGTCTGTCAGACTCTTTCTGACTAAAAACCACCCCGGTGTTCCCTTCACACACTTGGACCGGGGATCATGGGAACTTGTGCGCCTTCCACGATCTCCGGCTGGCACCGGCCCGCATTTGTGGGTCAACTCAGGCCCGCGGGGGGAGTGAGGTGTACAGCGGTAACACTAGAAGTTTTTAGAATAGGCCAGTAAGAAAAGCAGCCGATGATTTTTACAAATTGGCGGTAATTTAAGAAATGTTTGTCCCGCGTCAAAATGAATTTGACTAAAGAAAATTTTCGTTAAATGATTTATTACGACTTTCGTTGCGGTCTTACTCAACAACAATGTTACAATAGACGTCGATTAGCATTTCATGACGAAGCCCTATCCCATGCCACTGTTTACGCGAAATCAATGAATCCTTCTCGCGAATGATCAAGAGTTTGCTTCGACCACGCTTAAACTCATGAAATACTGGTTTCATGAGTTTAATAAATAATAACTACGGCGACTACTAAAGATATCTTGAGGGCTGTGCGGCTAATGATAGAAACTGATAGAAGGGTGACATATCAACAGATCCAAGCAGCTTTAGGCATTGGTATGAGTCAAGTGCAAAAAGTCTAACATGATCATTTAGGCGTCAGAAAGCTTTGGTACCTCATAATTTGACGGAAGATCAAAAACGCCGTCGTTTGGATTGGTGCCGCTCAATGCTTGAAAAGTATGGCGGACATGACTCGAATGGTGAATATATTATCGTCACAGGTGATGAAAGCTGTATATATTGATAAGAAACTGAAACCAAAAGACAATCTGCGCCATGGATGATTCTATTCGAAGATTTGCCGACAAAATTAAAGAACGGCAGAAGTCAAGGAAAAACGATGATTGCTTCATTCTTTGGACCGACGGCTCATTTCGCAACAATTATCCTAGAAGATAAAACGACTGTTACTGCAGATTGGTATGTCAGTCATTGTTTACCAGTTGTATTGGAAAATGTTAGATAGGAGCGCCCAAGAAGCAGGATCCTCCTCCACCACGAGAACGCTCCAGCTCACTCCGCCAGACGGACTATCGAATATTTGGCTATCAAAAGTGCGGAGTTAGTAAGTCAACCTCCTTACAGTCCTGACCTGGCACCTTGTGACTTTTATTTATTTCCAAAAATAAAAGATACGTTCGTTTTATGAACCGTGCAGATGCCGTGGCTGCATTCTAATAAGAGGTGAAAGAAATCCGTAAAGAAGAGTGGGCCCACTGCTACAGTCAATGGTTCCTTCACATGCAACGGTACTTAAAGGGTCGGAGACTACTTCGAAAAACAATAAAAATATTAACAGGCTTCTACATCATTTCACTTTTTGGTTTCTAAAAACGTTCAGTGTGACCCACGTAAGACTCCCCCCACGACATCCCATAGGGGCGCGCCTAGAACACAACGCACTGCCGACTTTGTTATTGCCCGATGAGGGGCGATGGACGACCCCACGTCTGTCCTCCCTCAGCACCTGTTTACGGGGGCTGGAAGAGGGACACCCCACACAGCTCCGACTGACCGACTGACGCGCGGTCCGCCTGCTTTGGGTCGGGAGAGTGGTCTCGATCTCCCTCCCCCTTTCCACAGTCTCCTTCTGCTAAATAATGTTTTCACAGATGGACATCACCGTATCCTTTGCATTGCATATGTAAGCGGGCACGCCCTTTATGCCAGGAGGCTTTTTATTATGCATTAAGTTCTGTTTGCGTTTTTGTTTTTATTATTTATTTCTGCTTGACTATAGTTTTAAATATTGGCGTGTGCTAGCTGATATATGGCAAATAATTTTAATATTTTTGTGTTTCGTAATGTTAATTACTTATTACTATATGTATAGAATCCAGTTCTTCTAACTGAACAGACAGCAGTGCTGCTGGGGAGTTTGTTCCGCCACTTCTTCTTCCCAGCTAAAGCACTAGGAAGTGGTGAAGGGTGGGCGTTTTGGGGGGACTGTCTTGTGTGATTTTGACGTTCAAAAAGTGCTGATTCTCAGCCTAATTTGAATAAATGACTTTTGATTTTGATTTCCTACGACCCGGCGCTCCCGACCATCGAATAAGCGACGGCCGGCAGCGAAAGGTCGGGTCGTCCCATGCGCCACACTCTGCTAGGGTATGCCGCAGCCGTGTCTTCCCGACAGTAGACTCAGTGGTGACACCTAGCGTCCGGCTCCCTGTTTATACGAAACAGGTACTTCCCGAAGCAGCCATGTCTGAGAGCACTTGCATCAGTTCACGCGCCGTCGGTACAGTGAAGTGAGGGTTCTCGCTTCTAGGTCCCAGTGCGAGGATAGGGCCAGTGCACAAGCTGCCTCGTAGAAGATCAAACCTAACCTAACCTAACAGTGGGACGGTTTTGATCATACAAATAAATGGCGGAATTGACAGTCACCCCACCTGACGTTAAATAGTACCCTACTACGATGTCTATTGCATCTCCCGCAGCATAGAGTAAACGTACCTATATTCTATCGTTATCATAAACCTTTTATACACACACACTTTTGAAACTTGCTTAGCAATGCTGCTTGGTTTTAGGCTAAAAACGAAAGAGACAGTTAAGAATTGTGAATTGAGTAGCCTATAATCTTCTGGGCTATGTTTATGTTAAGGATATATTTAGGGGTTATCATTTAAGCTCTGGAACTCGAGAGACAGAAACAAAACACAGTCATTTTACGCACAGACACATCAAAAATATACCAATAGCCTCACCTCTTCCAAATCGAAAAACTGCATAGTCTTTACATCAGCACAGGTCCCAAACTGCAGCACCTGTCCACCACAAAGCATCCCGCACGTCACCACTAAGAGATTAACTAAAAACAATCGGCTACACATATTTACTATTTAATGAGTCTGATCATAGCGAGTAGTTTCGTGATCTGATCTGACTGGGTCAGATTAGATTGCAGCCTATCTTTATCTCGCGTGGACTCTGATATCGGAAATGGCGGATCGGTTATCAATGTTAATGACATGGTTTTTACTGAGTTTGTTAAGAGTTCTGTTTCATTGTAATGTGGAATAAAGAATTGTCATACATGTCGAGAAGTTACATTCAGTAGAAGTAAAGTCGGATAACACAACGTTTTTAGGGGTTTATTTATAAACGTTGCTTAAAGTAAAGTAATGATTAGCGACTGTTTAGCAACATATTTTTGACGTTTAAATCGCTTTTAACTTTAAGCATTGTTTAAAACTGCCTAAAGGAAAATTTATAATTTAAATTAAAACTATCCGTCTATCAAAAAAATTGTAAACCTGAACTGACGTAACACTCAAACGACACACTCAGACAAAATACTTAGATACATATTAAATAAATAAATAAATTTTTATTTCAAAAAAGTGTGGTACAGTCTGTTACAATAAATATTAGTTTACAGTTTAGGGATAGTTGTAATTAGAGTAACAATTGACAGAATTGAACCTGGCGTCCTAGCTAGGTTAGGTACATGGTAACCTGCATTAAGGTTCGCCAGCCCAGTTTCCCACAAGAGTACAATAAAAATAATATCAAAATTAACTAGAGACTGCTTATGAGTTTATGGTGCAAAAACTGCAAAACGTAATTATGTTAAATTATACTAAGTGTGTGAAGTGTTAGTATGTGTGTGCGTTTTGTGATGTAGGTGTGTTGTGTGTGTGTGTAAACGGAAGGAAAAGAGGTTTAGTTTAGATACGGAGTGTTAGAATAATCACTACGATTGTGAAGTAAGCAGATATTCAGTGTGATATTCAGTGGTGTATATAAGTGCCAACTATCGTTTGCTGACCGAGTCTTGAAAATATAGATTAGTGCAAATGCTTGCTACAGCAACTGTCAATTACTACTGCAACTAAGAATCATACTGCTGTCTTAATAGGTGCAAGCGATATCCGAATTATAGGAAAAAACTTTAAATAATGGAACAAACAATCTATTCATAGACAAATACGCAACAAAAGAAGACCTTAATAGATTTTTTAAACAGTTTAATAGCGCGTGCTGACAAAAACTGATCCATTCAAATAAGAGGAAGTATACTTCCTATTTTGCTTATAATAATAGACACCACAAACAAATTATTACCTTTTTTAGAACAGAATTAACAATGCCTTTAGAGGTTTAGACGACAACTGAAACAGATAATTCTGGATTGTATTCCTTTTTTGATTAAGCTCTAATTTATCGCTGTTCAAGAAGAAATAAAGGAACTACGTTTATTTGCGGTAAACCATGACGCAAAGAAAAAGCGTAAACACAACAAAATAACAAGTTGGGGAAAATTTGCGTCACATCCACGCAAAACATCCATTGCTGAGCATAATGCTGTAACTTTATGTGAAACAGCAAACAGCAGCAAGTTTTTAGCAAACAGGCGTTGACGTGATGCCGTCAACCGATGGAGAATAAAATGAGATCCAAAATATATATTTTTTTTTTTTAATAAATACACAATACATGTCCCATAATTATGTTTATATAAATATAATAATAAATGGAAACATCCAAGAATCTATCCCGAAAAGAAAGTAGGTTACCTATGTATTGCTTGTCTTCACCGGTGGTTAGAGTGAATTATTAAAACTAAAATAACAACGCAAGATTTGCTGCATTGACATTTGTTTGACCCTTTTAAATCGGTCAATGAAAGCATATCGTGAAAATTAGATTGACGTTCCTTAAGTTGTTTGTAAACGAAGCCTTTTATTTGTGCTATTTCCCTGATTCTTAAATCATCTTAATAAATAAATATTATTTTTTTGATTTCATGAATATTGTTATAAAGTATGTGTCGGTCGATTCTTGTAAAAAGAGGCGTAAAAAAAACTACTGTGATGAGTTAAATTCCTTAACAGTTCCCTTTGTATCATCTTATGATTCTTGAGAAAGACACACGTCTTGATCGTCAGAGTTATCCAAATCTAACAGTGAAAATGAATCCACACCTTGACACAAAACCCCCAAGTCTACACAACAAACTTCCCCGGAACTCTAAACTGAAGCCAACAAAAACTATTCTCTTTATAAGACGTGACTTTTTGCGTCAGGTTTCAGTTGCATGCCAGCATCGGCAGCCTATGTTTGTCACAATGTTGGTCCAATGTTTTGTGTTGGCTGTCCTGGCCTTAAATGTCGAAGGTGCGATGATGAATATGAGCTGTCCTGTGGTGACCCCAAGAGAATTGGACTGGAAAGCAGTAAGTCAAGTGAAATTTCAGAATATTTTGGATTTAAAAGTTGCAAATAGTAGATTCAACCTCTTTGGAAGGTGTGTTGAGTCTATTTCCGGTATTGGTTCATGGTTAAAGTACCGTTGGATCGTCAACAACTATTGGAGCGATTAATGGCACTACTATTTTCCTTAGCGATTGTACTCAACTGTTTTGAAATTGGTGCTTTAATAACTACATAGAAAAGGCTAATAAAAAAAAAATACTTGAACTTACTACTGAATGTATCATTAATGACTGTGTATGATGTAATAAAGATATAAAAATGCGAAAAACCTGAATCAAAAATTCAACATGTCACATCTAGCTGTCCGTATGGTGGTGGATAACAACCTACTCCCTCTCCTAAAGAGGAGGCCTGAGTCCCAATAGTGGTAACATTTTCGGCTGAGAACCCACAACAAACAAACATCTCACAAAATTGCCATGCGAACCGTGATATTCTAGAAATTGCTTTAACTACATATAACAGGTATAAAAAGATACCTAACGAAGCCGAGAGTCACTTGTACTCCCCGTAATTGTAATATTTATTTTGTACTGGACCTTACCTGAGAACCTTCTGGATACAGAGATATTGAGGGTCAAAATTCAAACTTTTACCGACGATTTTTTACGAAAATAATTTTAATATTATATAACACAACTTTCAATACCCCCACGAATCTCTGTTGCATTGTACTCATAAGCACAATGTTTTGCGTATGTTATATTGCGCACTACCGCAAACAGCCAATCTCATCAAAAATAAAAGGCGTTTCCCAACAATTATTTTTGTGCAATCTTACTTAGTTTGTTGTACAGAATGCGTAGTTGACGGCTATGTGATGGGTCTTTTTACACCCTGTATATATTATGTGAGTAAAATTAAGGTATCTAACATCTCTTTCTTCTCGATTCACCTTAAAGGACCGTAATACAGCATATTTTCAACCCCACAGCTCGACGGAGTCTGGTACCTAACAGCAGTAGCGACAGAAGACATGGTAGTACAAGGTGACTGTGCCACCGTCAACTTTGACCACCAAAACACAACAGATGTATCCATCAGCTGGATCACTAACAACACTGTGACGTTCTACAACGGATCTGTTGCTCTGATCCCGGACCCGAAAAGCAATAGTACTGGAGATCTGTTGCTGGTTACATATGATGGTAAGGTATTGAATCCTTTACAAAATCTTAGAACATTATTAAACATTAAAATTGTTTATTGGGTCTCAAACATTTGCAGATGTGACTGAGACTGCCCCAGTAAGTAATTAGTAATACTTGTGTTGGGGTTGTCTCGCAATTTCCTTTAATTGATAGCTTATACACTATTGAGACTGTTTAAATTGAGCTGTGTAATTTAGAAACAAAGAGAAAGCAATGACATAAAAAGTAATTAGCAGCTCTGTGCAATTGTGAGTATGAGTTTGTGTGACTGTAGTAGTGTGTGATCGTGGGTTTGTTTGTGTGTGTTTTATGTTTGTGTGTGTTGATGTATGAGTTTACGTGTTAGCTGATAATGCCATTATGAATCGAAGTTAAAGATACAATTAGGTGATCACAATGAAATTTATTTTAAGACGTTGTTCTCTTCCCTCCAAAATATAATCCATCCACATTTTCAGTATTTGGTATGGAGGTGGTAAGAGGAGACACCAATTAATGTACATATGAGGCACTTTTTGATATTTTACGTTTCTCTGATGTAGTACATGCATCTATCTTTACAATTTTACGTTTCTCTGATGTAATACATGCATCTATCTTTACAATTTTACGTTTCTCTGATGTAATACATGCATCTATCTTTTAAATTTTTTGTTTCTCTGATGTAGTACAAGCATCTATCTTTACAATTTTACGTTTCTCTGATGTAGTACATGCATCTATCTTTACAATTTTACTTTTCTCTGATGTAGTACATGCATCTATCTTTTCAATTTTTTGTTTCTCTGACGTAGTACAAGCATCTATCTTTACAATTTTACGTTTCTCTGATGTAGTACATGCATCTATCTTTACAATTTTACGTTTCTCTGATGTAGTACATGCATCTATCTTTACAATTTTACGTTTCTCTGATGTAGTACATGCATCTATCTTTACAATTTTACGTTTCTCTGACGTAGTACATGCATCTATCTTTACAATTTTACGTTTCTCTGATGTAGTACATGCATCTCTATCTTTACAATTTTACGTTTCTCTGATGTAGTACATGCATCTATCTTTACAATTTTTAAATCATACTTATCATTCTCGTGCCCTTATGCCAACTTATTTAGGGTCGGCACAACACTTCTCCTTCTATACTTGTCTATTAGTCACCCCTTTCTAGCCATATCAACTTTCACACAGTTCATCCAACGTTTCTTTGATCTTCCCCTACCCTTATGGCCATCTTTACTGAAAACTTATTACAGATTGTCTTAAAATCTTATTACATATTATTAACAAAGAAAACTGTAAAATTTAGCAAACATTGTCTTTTACAAACATCAATCATCAATATACGATCAACTATTCACACTTCCGTGCTAATATCTACAACTTACTACTAAGGGAATTAACATCTATCCAGAATCAACACTAATCAATAGCTTGGTCATTTGTTAAGAACCTATGTAAATTATAGCCAAGTCCACCTTTTCAATCACCCACACACATTATTTTTTTTTAAACTATAATTTCTAAAAAAAAATATGTCGTACTCAGTACTTATTAATATCTCCGTGAAAGTCCTAGGGTCCTTTGAAAGGGTTTTGAATCCAAGGTATGTACTTATACGCTATAAATCTCGGTATAATTATCAGAAACCTAAAATACGTGTGAATGGCTAAATAACAGGATGGGCTCTAATTGGATATATGAAATTGGATTAATTCAGTATAAACGGAACCGACATTGATTTTCACAACGTTAACAATGCCTGTTGTATTTCCTTATACTGGCAGATGTATCAAATCTTCATTATTCTGTAATGGTCTGAGTGAGAGCGCGTGGTTTGGGTTGCTTTTGAAACCTGAGAATAAAACTTATTACAGGTTATAATAGTTTTGTAAGTGTTTGGCTGAGGTGTACCCATAGTACACCCATATTTCGCTACTAATGGTTAAACCCCATATAATAGATGTTCAGCATTTGCTGATGGAGTGTGTCCGGAATAAAGATGAACGCAACTTGCTGCTGAACGAATTAAAATTAAATAGGCTGGATGTGGGTCTGATTCAAAGCATTTTGGCAAACCCTAAATCGGAGGCAGCTAAAAAGTTATGTAGTTTAGTATTAGTCGTTCAGCAGTGAGCGGTAGCTTTTTAGTATTACTATAATATTTTTTTTTCTTTGTGTTATATTTCTTATTTCTAAGTGAATTTACTTTGTTATAAGGTATGATGGGGTTGACATATCCTTATTGGACAAAAGCCCCTTAATTAAAAAAAAAATAAAGATTTAAAAAAAAAAAAAACCCATATAATAGGGGGCGGGCTTTTTACCATCAACCGGGCACAAAAGCTCTCAGAGAAAGCGTTCTTGGAGAAATGATGGTCATATTAATTCATACCCCAACATCAAAACCATTCGATACGATGGCAATGTCTGTAGGTTACCCTTGGTTATGAGTAATGATTCTGCTTTTCGATTCACAGATGAAAAGACTGAAACCTACTCCTTCCTGGATGTGAACTATGAGCACTACGCGGTCGTCTTTGCGTGCTACAACAATGATGATGGGAACAGCAGTACTTGTAAGTACCCAGCTTTAATTTTCACTGGCTATGCAAGTGTGCAATCGATCCTATAGTATAGTTAAAATCTCGCTGCAGACTCGGTCATAAATCATTCGCGTGTTTCGCTCTCTTTCCCACTCACGGGCCTTATGGGCAGGCCACGCCCACACGTAGTCCTGTGTATTACTGCAGTCGATGAGTGATATCGATAGTTTTATATATTTTTAAATGGGTGATAGAAATAAATACCCATTTTTTTTATTTTATTACCAAATTTACAACAAAGCATATTAAATATATAAACAAAAGAACGTATATATAAAACTAAAAATAGAAAATTAAAATTCTTCTGTTATCGATAATGGCCTTGAGCGCGCGCAACTAGCGCACATCCCTACTCCGATTATGATTTATGACCAAGTTTGCAGCGAGATTTTAACTATACTATAAATCAATATTAAACTTTTTTTCGGCACAGAGAAGTACTCAAGTAAACATACTACAAGTTATGCAAGCGGTGCCCTTGAACAACACACCATAGATAAACCAAGAGCTTGTACGGATTCTTGCGTTCATTAGTAACTTCCTTTCTTGCGTTTTTTATTTGGAACTCAATGAATTCGGCAAGATCTCCTCCCTTTCTTCAGAACGTTAGCGTTACGTTCTTCCAAGTGCACAAATTATCCTCACGAAAACCATCGTCACGTGTCGGACTTACTAACAGTAACATATTATAACCTATTTTCTAAATATGAATGACTTTATTGGAAGAAGACTACGAGACTATTATGTCCCCACTGCTGGGACACAGGCCTCCTCTTTATGTGAGGGAAAGTGGGCTATCATCCACCTCGCGAGCCCAGTGCGGGTGGGTGGATGTCACATGTCTTCGAGTTTTTGTTCTAGAACATGCCGGTTTCCTCGCAATGTTTTCCATTTCAGAGCAGTGGTGGCCCAGAGATAACGGCCGCAACTCACGATTTGTAGGTCGTGGTTTCGAACCCAAGCAGGCACTATCCGTAGGCGCGGGCTTGCGAACGGCGAGCAACGGGCAGCTCGCCGTTCGAAAAGGACCAGGCCCGAGTCGACGGCGCGTTGTGTTCCACGCGCGCCTCAAAGAGATGTCAGCACCAATGACGGGGTCCGCTAGGACCGAGGCCTGCTAGGGTTGCGGAAAATCCGAGAGGGATACCGTGGCCCCTGGCAACTGAACAGGCAACTGAAGGAACACGGGTGGGTTTTAGTCAGTAAGAGTCTGACACGCCCTCCCACTCTGCCCAGAGCGGGTAAAAGTTATTTGATGATTTCCCACCCACAAAAAAAAGGCAGGCACTATACGTTGTGTAAATTATTTGTTTCATCAATAATGCTCTCAAAACGTTGAAGGAAAACATTTAAAAATTCTAACCAACATTGAATTGACTCATCATAAAAAGACGTCTCCGGGCAGTACCTGTACAGGAAGCATCAAAACTTTTTGGTCCTTATGACCGCCACAGAACGCGTCGGAAAAAAATAAAAGCATATTGAAATTCTAGAGACAATAAGTACGCCGGTCTCGATACAGCCTGCCACGATTTGTGGTTTGGAGACGCGTGATACAATTGGATTACACGCATGGATTGCACGCTGTTTGCTGGCACGCATAAATTACACGTGATTCTACTTAACACTATTTCAAGGTGTCCATCACTTTAGTGTTGATCGTGTTTGCATAACCTGCACATCAAAACATTGCTGATAAAGAAAGGATTTGAAAGAGTTCCTAAATCAAAATTTGCAAAAGTATAAAATGATAAATGATTTTATTTCTTTATGTAGGTTTGTACAAACACTTTTACACGTCAATCATATTTTAAAAACTAGATGAGGTCAGCGTTTGCTATCTGACTACTCTAAGAAGAAAGGCCGAAACAAACTCCGAGGTCACAGTCTCTTTTAAAGTATGTTCCACAACTGTGTACTTATCATATCGATCTGCATTATATACATAGATTGTAAAGATTTTCTAGGGCAAATACGGAAAAATACAAATACAAATCCGGGTAGATACGGAGCATGTGTGCTCGATATTGTGTAAGCTGTGGTTACCTGTAATTGAGTATTCTTATTTCTAGTATGCATTACAGGGTAACGTATTTATTATACAAGATTTATCGTTGTATTAGATTATTGTAATATATAATTTTTTTAACACTTTAAGCACACAAATGTACAGAGGCAGACTTATGCCATAGGCATTTTCTACCAGTCAACCTTTGGGTGATGCAGAGACAAACAGTGGTAGGTGCAATTTAAGAATACATATTTAGAAATAATTATTTTTAAATATAAAGACACGCATAAACTTATTAAGACTATAAATCGACGCTCCCAAGCAATAACCCGGTAATCGAAAAATCAAAATTTTACAGGAGAAAAGATTTACTGATTTTATCAAATATCTTTTCAACAAGTGGGACTATTGGAGTCATTGATGTATTAAATTAAAGGTATTTTTTTGCTTAATATAACTGTACCATTATTATGGAATCCTGTTTAGTGAAAACCTAGTAATTTATGAAAACAAATAATACCTAAAATTGTTTACATCAAATATTACAGTAATAGTAATTACGGGATTATTGCCGGAAATTTGTCGAATAAAATATTTCATAACATTATGTTATGGACTTCTACGGCGTTATTTTTTATTGTAGGGCTGCTAAGTAACGTGTTTTTACGTAGTTATTGTGGTGATTTCAAATAATTTTGTAAACGGTATTGATAAATAACATTATTATTACGATAAAAATTAGCAAACCAGTGTTATCGTTACGAGTCAATACCGATTTTTTTCGTTATATTTAAATGTAATATTAGAAGGTAATAAACGAAAGAAATACAATAATTTCGATTATTAGTAATATTTATTAAACAACAGAATGAAATTTGACACTTTAATTTTATGCTAAAATTTATTAATAAAAAGAATTCAATAAATCAAATCCTGCAATCAACTTTGAGCTACATAAACTCATCAAAGTTGCTCTTCTTCGGAGATATTTTCGTTTTCCACTTCAGAACAGGATAAGGATTGGTAAAAAGAATGATAACTCTGTGGAATGGCTCCACTTCTACATAAACTCAAAAGGTCTGTGTGCAAAGCTTTGCTTATCGGTATACGTTGGAGGTATGCACGTTGCAACTGCACATTATCCATATATACAGCTGCGTCTTGAGTACTCGTACGCTTTCGTCCTCTTCGTCTAGCTGAGGTAGAGGGAGTGATGTTTATATCAAGCTCTGAATAAGTGTCTTCAAAATTATATTTGAAAAGCAACTTATTTACTTGTGAATCAACGACGGTTACCTCCATGACGTCAGCCCAGCGGATTACATTTCCGTCTTTATCACACCGCCAATACTTGTCTACTACGAGTTGTTTGAAATCGTAAATTTCGGACTGCTCTAATTCTTTCATACGATATTTTTCCCCAGTTACCTTTGAATTTAAAATAATGCTATAAATTTGGTCAGGGGTATATAAAACTTTATTTTTTAAGTTTTTCTCTATGCATGCATGCATGGAATCTCCTTCATTTTGACTATGTCCAGTTTCAAAAAAACGGTGGGTTATGGTAATACCAAAAAGTTTAGAAGCATATACATAAAGGGCAAAAATATATCGATTTTTGTTCTGTCCATAACATCCATCCGAATATAGTGAAAATTTTGTTATGCCTTTCTCACGTTCAGTTTTAAAAAAAGATAACAAAGCGCTTCCTATTTCGGAACTACCTCTTTTAGCGATTTGGTAGTGCCATACATAACAATATCCTATTTTTCGTACTGCATCAAAAACGGTAAAATTGTAGCATGGATATTTTCTTTTGTAATGAAATACGCCTACTTCAGATTGAGGCACACTCAATACTTTTTGCAAATCAAATATTGCTACTGTCATATTACTTCTGTCAGCTGTCTCTATTTCTTCTTTTTTTATTGATCTTACTTTTTCTTTTCTCTGTAAATGGAGTCTTTGTTTTTCCTCAAGGGTGGCTTTCATCGTGTCGTCTGATTGTTCATAAATGGAGCATGAAAGGCACTGGTCTTTTTTGGGTTTGAAAAATGAGTAGTTATATTGGGAGTTAAAAACTGTTTCGTATTGTCGTTTTGTTGCCATTACAATATCAGTGTAATTTTGTTCTGTAAACCAGGTAGTATAAAAGCGGTACATTTTTGAAATATTCAAGTTTTCTGAAAGATATTCTCCGTTTGAAGTTGCTCTCGTATAGTGCGACTGTACTTTAGGAAATAATTCAATGTGCGTTTTAATAGTGGTTTCTGTCATAGCATTCATTTTGTTAGGCCTATTATCATGTTTTCCCCGTTTATCTTGAAGTCCTTCGTCTGCTTTCATAACTTTTTCCATTGCTGTATAAACCACATATTCTCCGATTTGTATTGTAATTATTGAGTCATTTGTGTCCTCAACCATTAATGGTACTAAGTAATAGTAGGTACTTACTTGTAATAGTTGTGTCATTTGTGTCCTCCACCATTTGAAGCATTCGTTTCACACGTTCATTTATTAACGGTCTATTTCTTCTAAAACTCATTATATAAATTGAACTCAATAACTACGCACTAAAACTTAAATAATATTAAGCGTGACGCAAAAATATCTGCGTGCAAATCCAGAGGTCTGAATGCATCTGTTTACGTAAACAAACTTTACGCTCCGGGCCGACGATCAAGGACACTTATTGGGGGCGTGGCATATATCTATTACTGTCTATTAGCTATCAAAAGAAAGAGACAATTGCGCTTTGCAAACTATTGCGCGGCTAGACAAAAACAGTAATATCCAGAACAGAGCTAGGTGTATTGAAATTTGAAATAAATTTACCGTATTAAAATATTACGTACATTAATGAGCAAACACCAATCTTAAATAACATTGTTAGTGCGTATTACGGAATACGTATTTTAAAATTAATTCAACAATAAACTCATAAACAAGTTTACCAAAAACTTCATGAAAATTATTTACGCCAATAACTCGGTATTTGCAACTTACCCAAATAAAATGTAAATAGTTTTTTCCGTACAGATCTATAACAGGTTTATTGCCGAAATATTATTGTGCCTTATTTCCCAACAATAAACACGTGTGTCATGATTACTTTGTAAATATGATTTGGAAAAATCTGAAAAAAAATGCTAAGGTGTATTCCAGTCTACAGATGCCGAATTTGACATAACAGCATAAAACCCATAATAGCACATTACCGAGTTCTTGGTTGGGGGGATCGAAATATAATATATATACCTAATTATGTATCCCTTTCATAAAGCCTTTCGATCAGTATGTTATAGCTACATGTGATTATTTTTCTCGTGTAACGGGTTCGATTTCCGGTTCAACCATGTAATTATTTAAATATCTATGAATGCAGTTTATATTGTTTTTTAAATTCAAATAATGTCTTCTTTCAGTAAAATGTTCCATCTACAATATTCAAGGTACTTTCCCTCCGTGTGGCATATCCGTGGGACGGCTTGTATATGTATATATATTATGTAGATAAGTATATGTCTTATGTGTATATATATATATTTATAATATATGTAATTGGTACACCACTGACTACTCTTACGTCTCTCCTTCTTCCTATAATCCATTCCAAGGTTGTCTGTAAAAGATCGCTTTTAGCGATAAGACCGCCCACTATGTCACTATATGTAAACTTCATTTATATCTGTAATTTTTTGGTGTACATAATATTCATAAAATAATATAATATTTCCATTGGGGTTTTTCATGCAAATAAATAATAAAATATAAGTATTACCACTCGTAGGTACTCTTAGATAAGGTCAAACAACCATGGAAATGGGGAAAACCGCAGGTTATCCAGTCACACAGTCAAAAGTGAAAAATTTCAATTACTTTAAGTTTTTGCGGCAAACGGTAGTGACGGTAATTTGCCGGTCAAATGGAGGCCGCGCTCGGTCGCATGGAAACTTGACCGATCGGAATACACTTCAATTACTTGTTAATTTACGATAATGGTTGCAAAGGTTCCGTAGATAGTATTAGTATTTTATTGAACAATATATTCTAGGACTTGTTTCTGATTTGTTTTGACATGTGACATTTTAAAATAAAGTAGCTTTTGTTCGCGTGGAAGTCGTAAGATGCACAATCAATGTTTAATGATGAATAACAGTATTTTACGTGGAGCGACAGCCTATCTGACCTCCACAACCCTGTTACTGGGTAATACCCCCTTGGTAAGACTGGTTGTCAGACTTTCGGGCTTCTAACGACCCGTAACGACTGTCAAAGATCCACGAATGAGAGCTTTCTGAGGTACGGACGGATCTTGGTATGTAAAGATGGTCAGTATGGTCACCCATCCACGGACCAAAAGCAGCAAGTGTAGCTTAACCGGATCGACCGACCCGTGCTGTTGTTACTAAGCCGTAAGATACACAATATACTTAAAAACGTCCACATTTTATAAAACCCGTCGCGTCGTGTCGCAACCCGCGGTTTTACTTCGTTTTTGCTCAGGGTTGTTGCGTGATGTCAAATAACCTTCCTCAAGAATTTGGATATCAAATGGAAAAAGTTTTTTTTTCAAATCTGACTGATTGTTCTAGAGACTAGCGCGTTCAAACGAACTTTTCAGTCAGCTTTATTTAATTAAATAAAAAATTGGCTAGCTTGTATTAAGTATTTTTTTTGTTTCTCTGGGCCGAAAATTTACAAGTGCATGATAAGTTACATAATGGTTCTATAAATAACTGACGACTAAGTTCTGGAAAATGCAAAGAAATAGAAAGAAAAGAAAGAAAGAAAATGCGTTTATTTGCGGTAAAGATGACGCAAAAAATAACACAAACACAAAAAAATAAGAATGGGTTCTTACTTGATCTGACTGTTACAGTTACAATTTATTTATTTATTTATAACTTTTCGCACAAAAGGTACAAAGGCGGACTTAATGCCTTAGGCATTCTCTACCAGTCAACCAAGGGTGGTGAAGAGATTAGATGGCAGGTGCTTTAATTAAAAGGAAAGGAAAGCATTGATTTGAGCGATGTTTAACAATGATAAAAAAAATAAACTATCAAAATAACGTACACAAATATATAAATAAGTCCTATACACATACATACTATTTACTATACTATATACTTACATAAATATATATATATATATATACAAATTCCAGGAAGAGAGATGTTGAGATGACTCTACTCTACTTGTTTCGAAAATAACTCTGCAATTTCCGCTTAAATGCATACCGACTGGTAGCCGTCCTGATATCAAGAGGCTGTTATCTACAGCGGATCTTATTGGACACTAACTCGATAAAATCTTTTGCACAGAACTAGGAACACCGACTGAAAATAATCACTTAGCTCTAGAGCGATTCCGATCAGACCCCGATAATATTAACGATTTTTTCAGTGGGGCTACATTTTAATTTAGGTACTCTTGCACCTTGTGGTGAAATAGGATTAATAGTATCATTGCACTTTTTTGTCACTATTCTAGTACTGGGTGCATCAAAAATTATTTTAGAAAGAAAGAAAAGAAAATGCGTTTATTTGCGGCAAATATGACGCAAAAAATAACATACACAATAAACTAATGTTGGAGGAAACATGCGTCACATCCACGCTAAAAGGCTATCGCTCAGCATTATGCTGCTACCCTATGCAAGTCAGCGCTGGTTTTCAGCAACAGCCGGCGCTGACATAATGACGTCGTCCGGTGAAGCAAACAATTGTTAGGACGCTGTACCAGCATATGCTTTGTTTTTTTATAATTATTCTCCTATTACAAACTCGTGACCCGCCCCTGGGGGCCTACTCCATAAGCACAAAGTCCGTCGTTTCGACCGAAGTAACGGCCGTTTCCTACCCCGTATCACTACGGGCATAGGATTAGTCCGGCGCCCGGACTAAAAATTAACGACAAAACGTTTAAACATTTGTCCTTACTCCGGATGTGTTTTTGCCCGTCCGGTAAAGTTAATTAATCGGGAGTAGGGTTTACTTTTAAGTATTGAACTACTTTCGGACGGAGCCGTATCCTCGTTGACGGACTTAGAGAGTAGACATGGTTTTTACGACTTTACTAACATAATTATGTCTAAGTTTTATACTAATGTCTTATATATGTCGTAGGATAATTTGATACTTCGAATCTTCGCGAAAAATCCTAGGGGTTTTGCGAAAACGCGGATAATTAGACATAGGCGAAAAATTATCAAATCTTACTGGACAAAGTCAGGATCTAACATAACCTAACCTAAATGATACAACAACAATAGAAGGGTATCTGGCGCTTGGCGGCCGCTGCCGCGGCACGCTCGCTTCGCTCGCTCGCCTTCGCGCGCTAATGGTCACTGTTCTAACATAACCTAACCTAAATTCTAATTATCCGCGTTTTCGCAAAACCCCTAGGATTTTCGCGAAGATTCGAAGTATCAAATTATCCTACGACATATACATAAACCTTCCTGAATCAATTGTCGAAAGATGGTGAAACCTGTATCAAACCGCAACTACACCGACAAACACGAAAAGCGACTTTAATTTATATTATGTATAGAGGAATTACCGTATAGAACTAACCATCTCTAAAGAACTACTGAACCCTTCATTGACACGTGCCTGACGTCTTATCTAAACTTTTTTGCGCATCCTTTTTCAACTTTAAACCTCTTTATCTAAATAATTACTTTTATTTGGACGACTGATTATTTTAATTAAATGCGTGCCTTAACTTTGATTAGCTTCCGACATTCGTAGTTGATTTCATAGAATCAGATGATCTACATAGATTTTTTTGATTATCAAGAAATACTTAATAGCGTAATCTAATCGTTCATTTACTGTTATGCCGCTGCCGCTGTTTGTTAATTTGATAGCTATTAGTTAAATTTCAGTCCGGTATCTAAAATATGGTAAAAGATAGTCAAAAGAGCTCCCTGATTAGGATTCTTTGTGGCCAGCACTGTAACATATAAACATTATTATTACAGCTACTTACTCATTTCGGTACCTACACATTCTTACCGTGTTATCTTTGAATACAAAATAAAGTCGGTAGTTTATGATTTTCTATTTTAGAGAATGAAGTTTAAAAGTTTCTGGTTTTCTTCTAGTCAACTTGTTTCATGCAAAAGTGTTGGTCCATTTGTTCGAGAAAAAATATCAAGTCTACGATGACCTCTATGAGCTAACTAAAAAAATTATAAAAATTGGGGTTTTACTTTATCTTCAATGGATCTTATTGACCATCCGCTCAACAACCCTTAAAAACAAAAGAAAATATTTAATTGGTGATGAAAATAATTAGCTCAATGCTTTATAAGTCTTCAAATTGCTATTTCCCTCTTTTCAGATGAAATATGGAAGCTAACCCGTACACCGCATCTAAAAGACACAGACGCTGTGAAACTGGATCAGGCCATTGCCAACTACAGCCTACAAGACACACAGTTCATCACATTCAACAATACAGAAGACACTTGCAGGGTTAACAGTGGACATCAGCTGGACACTTCCACTCTTGTGATGACGTCAGCAGCTGCACTTGCGCTGTTTAGGCGGTTTTATTGATATGGCATTTGAATGAGTTTTGATTTTGGAATGTTCCGATAAAACATGTTGTGATAACAGATTAATTGATTTATAAAACGTGTACATGCTTTTTGCTTTAAAAATCCATGTCCGCATAAGGACCTACCTACTTAAAATTAGTTCCGTGATCGCATTTTTTTCTTTGTGGTACTCTTTTTATTTACTGGTGGTAGGTGTCTTTGTTTTTGTCTGTAAATAAGTCGACCAGAAAAACTGACATTTTTAACAAGTTAGAATCTCGTCTTGCAATGACATACATTAAAATTGCTTTTGCTTTACGCATATAATTATTATGTAAGACAGACCCTCATTTTCTCACTGTAAAAATATTTCGTCACTTTCCATATTATAATGTTGATGTTTACCTAAATAGTGATTATCTATATATGTACTTAAAATAAACGTTGAGGTATTAATTTATTTTAAATGTAAGAATTAAACTATTTTGTTTGAAGCATGTATTTTAATGAAAAAGTTTCAGCTGCAGTGACTGTGAAATTTAGGCAACATCTTATCATTATACTGTGATTATTATCAACCTCCTACTAACGTCATAGGCAACATTGGCTAATTTTATACTTGATATTTATTTGTCCTTGTGTCCAAAAGTCCAGTTTGCTCCGATTTATAACGTGGTGTGAAGAAAGGCAGTCGCAAGAAATTATTACAGAGGTTGTCTACCCAGAATGGACATTTATGTAGTTCAATAGTAGGTCTATTGAACTACATAATAATAATTTATTTCAAATAATCAGATAACCCTTTGACCGCGCGTGTCGCATATATGCGACAAATATTTTCGTGTCCCTATCGCGCGTGTCGTATTTCTGCGACAGAAAACATGCATGATTTTTTCGTTCTATTTTCGTCCTAATAACTGTGTGGTACAACTAAAACGAAAATATTTTTTTTTTTTTATTTGTATCCGCGCGCTAGGGGCACGGCCATTGATATTTAGCCACGCGCTTAAAGGGATAACAGAGATCCGTAGTGTTAGTAAAGTACCTTATACCTAGTGTTAGTATATACATAAATTATTATAGCAATTTTAGGGTTTTGAGTCACTTTGTAAAGAAGACGTAACCCGTTTCTCAACCGGTCATCTTCTCCACAAAATGCCTCATAAAAGGGGAAAACACATTCTCAGACACTGTTTCCAGAATGCTGTTGCCACTGGCCCGAGTTCTAGCTGCCACCGACGCTATTTTCTTCCGCACAATTGCGTGGAAGCCGTCAGTACGGTTCTGCGTAAACATCTCTGACGCACTACAGAACCGGGGCAGTCTCAAGAGCATTCTAAAAACATTGTTGTACTGGACACGCAGGACATCTAGCGACCTTTTGGTGTAGTTGATCCACAGACCACCCGTGTACAGACCCTGACAATACGCTTTGAAAAGCGTTATTTTTACCTGGTCCGTGCAGCGGGCGAATCTTCGACATAAATGACTACTACTACAACTACTGAGCAAGAGGTCCTGGGTCCTGTTCCCTGGTCTAGTCCATTCATCATATCTGCCTAGCCTTTTGCCAAATATGTTGGGGTCGGCTTCCAGACCAACCGGATGCAGCTGGATACCAGTATCACATCTAACCTCCACAACCCAGTTACTAGGTAATACCTACGTGTTACATCTTGGTAAGACTGGTTCAGACTTTCGGGCTTCTGACGACCCGTAACGACTGTCAAAGATCTACGAATGACAGCCGGGACCAACGGCTTAACGTGCTTTCCAACTGCCGGAGGGTTCTTGGTATGTAAAGAACGGACCAATCGCGGCAAGCAAAGCTTAACCTGATCTATTGGGTTTAACAATAGGAATTCATCAGTAGCAGTCTGGAGTCCTGATTTCTGCCCGGTTGATGGCAATAGGTTCGCCTCCAATACATGAGAATAAACGTAACTGATGAAATGTGGATATAACACAGGAACACCTCTCCTGGTGTTAAAAAAATGTACTGAATTTATGAAACTAATTACACAGTACTGCCATCTGTCGGAAGTTCTTAGCATTGCAATGAAGGTGACTTTGCAATTTACTATCAGCGCAACACGCGTAGGTATATAATAATTGTACTTTGTCGGACTATTCGTTACAGTATGACAAAGTAGATGGCGCTGTTATAAAAAGAAAATTGGTCCTGGAAAACTGTTTAATTGCATGGTTCCCTGGATGAGCCAAATGAACAAAAAACTTTGCAATTTACTATTTGTTACAGTATGACATAGTAGATGGCGCTGTTATAAAAAATAAAATTGATCCCGGAAAACTGTTTAATTGCATGGTTCCCTGGTAGCCAAATGAACAAAAGGTATTGATATTTTTTGAATTAGGTATTTCTTACGTTTTAGTTTTAGAGGTCTTCCTCGCAGTGGTCTCCTTAAGATCGCTATGATGAAATGCATGGCATGGTATAATAATGGTGATTATGGAACCATCAATTAACCATCCCTGACCAAACGGATATTAGTTATCTCAGTTTTATATTAGCAGGCAGAGGGCTTCTATACTGTCTTTGAGGTTATTCTTAAGTCACTCTTTTTTGTACAGTCAGCAAATTGACACTCTACGCCAATTTGCCGTGTTATGCCATTTTGTACAATAATTGTCATTTGAATATAGGTACGGACAATTTAAGTAGATATCTAGTCAATTGGTTTGAAAATTAATTTCCCGAGCATCGGCCAATGGTGTAACTTTTCAAATGCGGACCATATTATTTCCTGAAAATTCATACACTCAAGCTATTGCCTTATGCAGATAATAAAGATGTAAGCTAAAGTTGGAACCACCCCAAATAGTCCTAAACTCATTTTTCCCAACACAATCTTTCGATTAAAAAGCTTCATACCAACATAATCTAAGTAAATTCTTGGCTTCAAACGGTTTTGCTTGAACTTTATTACTCTCAAAGTTAAGGAGTTAGAGGCTCGTTGAGTTTTATAGCAGTTTTTACACAACCGCTGAAGCGATTGGTTAGGGAGCCTGCAGATACGAGTCGGTTTGTCGATATGTAAATTTCTTATCTTTAAAGTCTTTGGGGTGAGTTTTGTGGGCGTTATTGTTGAGCTGCTGGATAATACAGTCAATAGTAAAAGTGGATGATGCTCAAGAGAAGTTTTTGATGATTGTTAGTGTTTTGTGTTAACAATGTTTAGGAGTTCAATTAGTTTGATAAGGCAACTGAAAAACAAATAAATTTTCTTCAAAATATAGTCCGATTTTCAAGTTTTTCAGAATGCGATACGTTAAATTGGCGCTAGGACCGAAATACAGGAAAACTGAAATTATGAATTCAGCATGATTGTAGCGTAGAAATTTTACGTCGGTTATCGAAAAAAGTATCTGTTGTTTCATAGAAAATTGCAATACTTCCGCGGTCAAAATGTATGGCACAGCAATTAAAATAAAAATATCAATGCTGAATGGTTCTATGGGTTCAGAATCATATAGGTACTGAATCCATGGTACGACGGCACGGACGGCGGTGTGACGGCACGGTTGGTGCAGTGGTTCAGCGATTGACTGCTGCGTTACGTGTCGCGGGTTCGATTCCCGCACGGAACAAATATTTGTATGACCGGGACTGACTGTTTGTGTATGTGAGTTTAGATGTTAGTAAACGCATCCACAATACAGGAAAATTTCCTAGTTTGTGGAAAAGTTAAAAAAATGGTATCGTCGATGCTACCCTGTACTTTGTAACAGAGCCATTACTTAAATTATCGTTATCGGGTTGTTCTGAAGTCTTACCTGAAAATTACATAATCTCTTCTTACAAATCAAACGTATCCTAATAACATAAGTATGTACACACCTTTACAAATTGGCAACAAAGTTACATTTTCTAGCTCTCAAATCCAGATACACTTACCCACACCCTTATCACAACGCCCTACGGTTTAATTCAGGAGTAAGTCAGTTTTCGAGCAGTATTGTATAGTGTTCAGGGGTTGATTACCGTCATGCCTGAAGGTAGGACGGTGAAACGTTAAGGATTGGTATTCTTTCTTCCTCCAGTGAACTGGTACTTTTAGTGCCGGTGAACTTAAGTGAGTGTCAGCTTAGTACCGTTTTGTGTGATTATACGGCTTTCTTATCCTTTAAGTTGAAGGTAAATGATTCTAGCGAAGAGAATGACGTAATAATGATTTAGGAGATACGGTTTTTGTGTTTTGTGCCTATGTAGAATGACCAAATATAGTATGACAAACCGGATTTTAGTTGTAACGGTTGCTGTAGTTTCTTTAAAAATGAAATAAAAAGAGCTAGTGGCGGGGGACTGATCTTATTTGAAAAGAAAATACATAATGCAATTAAAGCTTGTTAAAATGGAAGTAAGCATTATCTTCAAGTGAAAATACGATATCATAGTTAGAGGGGTGTCCCTTCAATAGGTTTCATAGCCTTACAGCACGAAATAGCATTAATTATAAATAGACTTACAACTGAAAATCCAACACCATAAAATTATAACAAAAGCAAATTCAAAACAAGATCCAACAAAATTCAGACATTGCGTGTATCTGTGTGAATATTGGTTTTGTGTTTTATTAAATTTTCGTGGATACTCTCTATGGAGTGGTACCTAGTCACGTAACTGACGGAAACGACTGGATTCGTGTACAGTTCACAAAATACATTGGTTTTCAGCTAGGAATTTATCATCTTTGCTCTACGTAGGCACATCAGTCCATCATATCATTAGCCTGGTAAAAGCAGTCTGGTCTCTCCAACCATCTAGTAGCTATCAGCCATCTTGCGATGATTGTCGCTTCAGCTAGCCTCAGGGGTGTCTTACCCTTGATTTATCGTCTCTACTCAAGAACACGTCTACTACGACGGTCATAATTCTACAGTTAATATGTCGGGCTCATTGCTCACAGCTAGGTTATTCTGTGGGCTATGTCAACTGAGATTTGTATATTACGTACGAAAATCTCATTCATAGGCCCTCTTGCACCACAAATCAATAAACACACTAGCACCAAACACGTTGCAAACGCATTCTGTCCCTGTCAACATTAAACAATTGAAAGAAATAGAATGATAATTTAAATTCGTTAAGCGCTAAACGTATTAACTGATTGGTGCAAGTGGACACCAATCTTATTTTTTAAACAAAAGCCACTCCAAAGCATTGGTTTTCTAAAAATCAAGTGTAATATTTGTTTATTACTTGCTTGATTATCTATCTATTCTGTTGACTGTTCCTTCAATCCTACATGTCAATGTCTGGTATAGCTTTAATGTTTTAAAGGTATGACTGTGAAACGGAAGTTAGTATAGGCGTGGGTTTTTCGTCAGTGAAATGTTATTCATATTTTTAATCAAATAAACTGTAAAAACCGAGGCTTTTATAGCTGGCAATTTTAGAGTTGTAGCTACTGTTTTGGCTCCAGTACTGATACTCCAATGTAGTATAGCGACCTAGTGTAATTGTGCTCTCAGACGCCTTATGTCAGCGGCGGCGACCTCTCACGCCCGGCCCTGGTTCAAGCCATGGTCCGGGGCGAGGGGGAGTGGGAGGCAGTCGCCTACTTCTGCGAAGCAGTCATGCTAGCGAAGGAGGTGGCGGGACGGGAGAGGGAGAGAGTCTCCCGTCCAAGCCGCCGCGGTGGACGCTCCGGGCGTCGGGAGCCGCGTGACGACTCCCGGCCACCGTAGGCGTGGGCCGAGGCCGTGGGCGTCCGATCAGGACCAGGCCCGTGCTGGACGGCGCGTACGTGTTCCACGCGCGCCTTAAAGAGATGTCAGCATCGAAGAGGGGGCCCACTAGGGCCCAAGCCTGCCGGGAAAGCGGGATTGTCCGAATGGGGTACCCCTGACCCGGAACATAAAGGGCCAAGTAAGGAACGCGGGTGGGTTTTAGTCAGTAAGAGTCTGACACTCCCTTCCGCTCCAACCATAGCGGGAGGCGTCATTTGATGATTTCCCATCCTCAAAAAAAAAAAAAAAAAGACGCTTTATGTACTCATAAGAAAACTGTTAAGTGTTAAGTACCTAACTTTTATACATACTGGGTTACTTGTGATTCAACGTATATCCCCGTCAGGAGCTGATAGGGGGGCCAAAATGCAACAAATTGAACCCCCCCTATGTATGGCCGAAATCCTTTTTTTTAACGAGATTACATTTTTTATACGTGAAATAAAAATATCGGTAAGATGTTATTCTTATCGCTCATCATTTTAATTATTTTGTTGACTTTAGTACTTTTAATTATGTTCATAGCTTAATTGAAGTGCCAGCTACAATATAATTTTGAATGGTGCCCATTCAATATGTAGTTTTCGTTTATTTGGAATTAAATGTCAAATTTTGCGTTAATAAATATAAAAACATCCTTAAGGGGCTGACAACAGCTAAATCGCGGTCACTATAAGACTGCATAGAAAAGAAAGAGAAGCGCGATGACACAAAGCTGGTAATTTATTGCAAAATATGAAGCAATTCCCTTTTTACACGAAATCTATTGATTGGATTAAAAAATGAAAACACTATCGTTAATATGTTGCACGAAGAACAATCTGAAAAAAAAAAACAAAATGATTGCATGTACCTATATTAGTATTATTTTTAATCGTTAAAAGAAATTTTTAGAGGTATCTTTGTGACTTTTTTCCATCGTACAAAATTAGTTGTATTATGTTTTCAACACACAATCTAACTAGCATATATCCTGAAGAATATCATATATTTTTCTCATTTTGTTAACTGTACAGTATCATATACTTTTAGGCATTATAAAACTTGCGTTTAGGTTAGTCCCCTATCTCGAAAACTATTGAATTTCGGCCATACATATGTTCAAATTAATGCATTTAGCCCCCCTATCAGTTCCCTACGGATATACGTCGAATTACAAGTAACCCTGTTTAGAATTATACACGTGCTCAGATCAGTGCATCTCGTGATCAGAACGATGATAAAGAGTTTGCTGATCAGCGTATTTTTTACAATCCCCAAGTATGTTACTTATTCAAAACTTCAATAATCATCAACGTCCTCTATAATCGTAAATCTCTATAGTAATACATTTAATTTAAAACTTGCGAGTACAGTGTCAGAACAATGAACAATGACAAAGTCCGGTCCGCAAACGTACCTATAAATATTCAGTGTTTAGTGTTAAACCAATAATTGGCAGAATGTTATGTCATGCGATGGTTGGATTCCATGCTGGATTTGCATGATGCTGACATGATGGCATGATACGGCTTGTGTTATTTACGCTTGGCCAAATGTTGGCTGGATTTTGGCGTTGACAGAATAATTTTACGGGGTCTGAGGACGAGATCTATAAAAGTTACTTAGCACTTACTTTGGCTAAGCGTTGTAACTATCACTGTCGCACAACTGTCAAATTAAAAATGCAAGATAGAGACGGGAACATTGACATGTTCCTGCATGTTCCGTTACTAAAGCAAGTGCTTTTTGTTATGTTTATACATAGATCGGGGGTTCAGACAGGAATATCAAAGTGGTACGACATGTAGCCATTTAAAAGTATCGTAAAGTTGGTCATTGTGTCAAACTTATCGTAATCTTGAATAAGTATGTTTGTATCGCGTAGTTCATCTATCAGGACGTGGTGTAATAAAAGTAGTGCCAAATATCGGTCGTAGTCAGACAATCTTTATGAGTTGCCTTAGTCAAGTAATGACACATTCGAATTGTTTTATTTGATTGATGTCATAAAACATACGGATTGGTTTATGACTTCAATCAACTAATATAACAATCCTTATTAGGGATTCAAAAAGTATGCGTGCCGATAATACTTATGTCGAGCGTGATCCAGGTAACGTGGCTACAGATAGGCACATAACGAAAGCATTACGCTAAAAAAATATTTATCATAATGTGTATTACAATATTTAACGAATTACCAAAGATCTTAAGGGAACTGCCATTTAAATATTTTAAAATTAAACTGCGTAGATGGTTGATAAAAAATTGTACAAGTACAATGGTACAAGAATTTCTGCAACATAAAGAAAAAAATAATATTCTAAGTTTCCTATAGTTTTGCGGCATGTGTTTATTCAGATTAATCACGGTAATATTAGATAATATTACCGTGGTTTAACTAATAAAGATTGTATGTTATCTAAAGACAACATGTTATTTTAAGGTTTTAAGTTTTGTTGTGTTGTTTATGTATTATTGTAACTTAAATGTATCTTGATTTAAAAATTATATTAGAATATAGGTGTATATTTGGTATATCTAATTAAAATAAGTACCGTAAACTGCTGCAACTTTGCCGTAGTTTTATAAAAACATTGACATATTTCGAAAAATTACAATCAATTTTCACCCTTGTCAGGTTGGGGATAAAGCTTATATTAATGGTCATTGGCAGTGTACTTAGAACTATGATTACTCTGTTTCATTTTCGAAATATAACAGTCTTAATCACTAGGCAAAGTTGGGCCACAAAACTGTAACATTGCCTGCTTCAATTTTGACACTCTAAACAACTTAAGTACATCATTCCTGCACTTGAAGTTAACCCTTATTAATGGGACATAGGGATAAGAATTGCAAAACAGTCACTTTTTGCTTATACCACTAGAGACAATGCTAGGCAATGTTGTGTTCGACTTTGCTGTTAGTTTCATACTTTATTTGATATTGCTTAGGGTTGTCGCATACACTATGGAGTAAAACGACCTAAAATGTGTTTAATACTGTTTATTATATAAAACTGTATTTTAAAATGAAATTGTATTCTCATCAATTATAAAGAAAGAAATTAAATTGACCATTACCAAAATTAAGATTTTAACTAACCCGACTACCTACCGGAAAAAACTACCCTATCTCACTCGAGATGATGTTTAACGATATCACAAAATCTAAATCAATTCAGCCGTTTAGAAGTTATGGTAATTAAAAAAGCCACAAACATACATATAACCACATCCACATATGAACGCTGAAAGCATTACTCTCCTTTTTTGAGCAGTTGTGTAATGAACGGTGCTAGCGACAGCCCTAGCTCAGGCAAAGTTGGGTATACAAGATCGAAATGATTGTGACAACTTTGCCGAAATATTTATAACTTTTTTATTTGTCACAATAAACGTTCAAAATTAATTCAGAATTATAGGATAACTTACAAGTAACATATACATATCGAAACTTTGTCGAAATTGTAAATATTTATGGACTTACCGAAAAAGTTTGTCGCGTAGCTTCGAAGCCGGCTATCACTCGTTGCGTTTGACAACTCGCTGTCATGTGGTTTTAAAGGAAACAAACATGGCGGCGGGTTTTTCGTGTTGCCAGGTAATGATTTAAATAACTACCAACAATTTGAAGTTGCTACAACCAATATTTAAAAAGATATTGGTAAATTCATATAATTGGCAAAGTTGGGTATGCGAGGCAATGTTACAGCGTTTTACGGTACCCTACCTATGTACATAGTCATGTAAAACTAATTTGCATGGCCTAAACAGGCAAAATATAGAATGTACATTAACCACCAACTTTTACAAATGGTAACACCTATATTTTCTGCAAATAAATTATTCTTATTCTTAATTTCGGCACCACATGCATTTTACCTTATCTTCTTCTATCTTATTTCATACATCTCAGTAGTCACTTCCTAGCTATTTTTTCAGTCACTTCCTAGCAATTTTTCACGTAGATTGTGTGTATCGGACGGCACGGTTGGCGCAGTGGTTAAGCGATTGACTGCTGCGTTACGTGTCGCGGGTTCGATCCCCGCACGGAACAAATATTTGTATGACCTGCAAGTAGTTGTTCCGGGTCTGGCTGTTTGTGTATGTGAGTTTAAATGTTTGTTTGTAAACGCACCCACGATACAGGAGAAAGTCCTAGTGTGGGACAACGTTTAAAAAAAAAAAAAAAAACTATCACTTGTTAGGTCTTCGCCTACTATTATTACACCTAACATTATAGTCCTGTTGGCTAACTGATGCGAATCCCGCGCGGGATCCGGGACGAAATTAGCTTGCCGATTGTGTCAACTAACTTGTATTGGGAGGTTTTCAAACTGGCGTGAATAGTTGCTAGGTTTCCTAATTATTAACAGGTAATATCGCGTCCCGCATCCCGCGCGGAACTCGCGTCAGTGTGCCCAGAGCTCCATACTCAAAACTTTCTTCACGACATGTTTCTCATCAACACCTCCAAGAACAAAAAAAAATCAAAACACAGCTACGACACTTCTTTCAACGTCAGTAAAATAATATTTTTTGAGCGCAACGCCTACTAAAGTCACTATAGCACTAGTGAAGCTACGTGTGTTTTAGCTAATGACTTTTTTCTTTTATTGATACATTTTTAATCACAACCTTCAATCAACAATACCAACTAGATAACGGGTCTCGAACAAAATCA
The DNA here is from genome assembly GCA_937001585.2 of Brachylomia viminalis. Lineage (NCBI taxonomy): Eukaryota > Metazoa > Arthropoda > Insecta > Lepidoptera > Noctuidae > Brachylomia > Brachylomia viminalis. The sequence goes on from OW443307.2 coordinate 21,054,289, forward strand.
AAGCTAAATGCTGTCCGCGTGAAAAAAGTTTAAAACAGTTATAAGTTAAACTTAATTATAACCATGGCGCCTAGTAATAAAGTCGAGTTTACATTGGTGCCGATTCCCTTGTTCACAAACTAAACGAAATTTAAGTTGAGTGCATCTTTTTCTTTCTATTTCATTATGAAAAGGACAGAAGACAAATATTAGTTTAGTCCTGTCAAATTAGTCAGCACCTGACGTAATTTGATGTAACTTTAGTAGTCAACTTTTAAATCACGTCTAAACTTGTATGGAGTAGTGTCAGGCGCTGATTAATTTGACAGGACTAAACTAAAATTTATCTTCTGTCCTTTTCATAATGAAATAGAAAGAAAAAGATGCACTCAACTTAAATTTAGTTTAGTTTGTGAACAAGGGAATCGGCACCATTGGCTGTGTTTCAAGCGACCTAAACTAAATAAGAGCTCACGTCTCAAGTGCGCTGTTATTTACCGAGACGTATTACTTGCGCCGCGCGCCGACCCTATAACTAGTCGTATTGTTGATCGAAGCCTTCTACCGACAGTTTTACGGTTTATTATTAGACATAATTTTACTGAAGAGTCAAGTCATTTTTTTTACATCTTCCGCTGAAAGACCTGATGAAATCCCGAACAAACATAGTAACCCAAAGTCACATAAGTCGCTACTTACCTCTTACATTGTATAAAACTCCTATTTTACAGCATCAGCAGTACGAACGAGTACGTTACCTACAAATCATAATAAAAGAGCAAGGAACACATAACTCGGGCATCGATTGCGATGAGCATGTTCCGGGGTCCAAATCGGCCCCCAGGGACCTCCTATCGGCTGAACGTGCTGTGTTGCTGAAATTAAATTTGCCAATCGATAACCCGGGTGTAGTAGGTAGATGTGCTTGTACTCATAATTTTGGGGAATAACTGGAATCTTGTTGGGTATGAATAAAATAATAAATAGCAAATCCAAGTATCTGGCACAAAGGATTTGGTCTCTATGTTCAGCGACACATCTAAACCTAATGTACTTAAGTTCCAAAGTGACGGTCATTTATTGTAGACACCATTATTTAGAGGGGATGACGAGATACTGTTTTAATAACTTGAGCGGTATGAATTTGAGTAGGACGAACAATTAACTAAACTAAGACGAATATTGATTAATAATAAAATCCAGAAGGAGCTTACTAAAAGTGGGTTGTGATTAATCTATTTCAGATAATAACATTCTAGCCGTGCGACTAAATTACTAAGTGAGCGACTAGCAATACAAAGAGGGCTACTTCAATATTAAGATATTATTATAGAAGATTTTTCCAATTTTATTGAGGTTAGGTTAGTATAGTTTAAAAAAAAATGTGAGCTCATAGTACTCTGCTCATTCTAGTATTTTTCAAAGTGGTTTTTCTATTCGAAACACTTCATTTAAGATGAAATTCCGCTCAGTATAAATCAATCATTTGCCAAATATTGAAAAAAATGCAGGACGTAACGTTGACACTCAAACAAATATTAGGTCGCTCAAATATTATGAAGCTTCTCATTTTATATTTTAAGCAACTCAAATTAATGTCTGTAAGTGGCTGTTCTGTTGATTTCTCGTCACTCGCAGTCAGTCGCTCACCTAGTAATATTATAACGTAAATAAATTATTTTTGTCACCTATAACATTAATTTACAGTCACTCGTATAAATACTAGCCTTATTTAAATACAGGATTAGATTATTCGTGTACCCGATTATTAACGTTCCTTTTTCAGATTTCAGGATGAAACTGTATGTTAGAATCTCCGTAGCTGTAATCCCAATCCCGAGAAACGTAGGACCTATTGGTAGAAAAGCTGCTTAATTTGATTCACTTTTGTTTGCTGGATATTTTTTTGCCGCCTTGTAGGAAAAAAAGTACAGCAAGAAAACACAGTGACAGATAAGTACATACCTACACCGTCATGTCTTTATCAACTACATTTTCCCAATAAAAAAATGCCCTTTAAAGAACGAAATAACCTAATTTCCCCTCTGAAATGAGTGAGGCCGATAATTCTATTATTCTGACTCATTGTCGAGATTTTTCTTTGTCTCTAAAGAAAAATGGTGACCATTGTGACGTAATGGAGGCCTGGCGAGGCCAAAAAAGGCATTTAACCTATTGTACTACAGAATTCTTTAGGAGACATCATTTCAAGTTATTTAGAGCATGTCTAGGTTGTATCGTTTGAAAGGAATATTTTTTGGTCCTTATTTTAAAAGTCAAAGTAGTCATTTGAGTCGCGTTTAAAAATATTATGTTTAAAAAAAATATCTATCTTGTACCTTACTATTTTATTCATTTCTCTTGACAAATAATCGTTCGGTTTTTGCTAATAAAGTAGATTTATTTAATTTACTGAAATGTGTTGCTGTCGTGCTAGTAAATTGGCTAGCAATCGTTCAATAGAGTGATGGAGGTCCCTACGTTCTGGGCATCGATCAAACTGTTGCTCAGCCAATATCAATTGGATTTTTAGCTCTTTAATGTGGAAGTGAACGTGATATTTATACTAACACTTGTTATTGCTCGCGGCTTCGCCTGCGTGGATGTCGCAAAGTATCCCATGGGAACGTACTACCAGGATTAAAAGTATTTTATGTGTTAATCCAGGTTATAAACTATATGTGTGCCAAATTTCATCCAAACCCGTTCCGCCATTTTTGCGTGATTGGGTAATAAACATCCAAACATCCAAAAACAAACTTACACATCTAATATACACATATAAAATAGTAGGAGAGTAGGAGTTACTTCTCCTATGTCGTATCAGCATGAACTTTAAAAGGAAGCTCTAGTTGTGGTAATAATGTAGTTGATCCAGTCAGCAAAGTAGTCGTAGGGCTAACGAAAACTGACCAAACCAAACAAAACATGACTGTGATCTAAGAGACAGCAGTATTCGTGAAATCAAACTTACATCTATTTGAAACACTGAAGTCGAAACGTCCCAACAAAGAGATTTGCGCTAATATACACAACACAGCATTTTACACAACTAAATTCTCGGCATGGCATCCAGACTTTTTAACAAAATACCGAAGCCTATTAAAGACAAACGCAATTTGATTCATAAAAAAAAATCATTTAAACAGCTTCTTAGCGCAGATGTTATTCTGTTAATGAATACCTAGACGATAATACAAATTAGGTGGATAAATAATATGTGCATTAGGAGTTAGAGGTAGTTAAATGCTGAGATTTTATTATATTTGTCACCCTCTAAATGTACAGGGTTATTGGTAAAACACCATCAACCTCGGGGTCATTGTACTCATAATTATGAATAACTTTCACTATGGGACCAAATATGAAATCGCGAAAAAAAAATCAGCTGATCCCTACATTTTGACAAGTTCTGCAAACATAAATGTAGGGAACAGCTGATTTTAAATCACATCACTTAAATAAATTTATTGTTTGTCATAAATATTACAATGAATAATATACCAACGAGTTAAAACCGTTTTCAATAAAAGTTATAAGTCCTAAATTCAAATGATGTAATGTTTATTTATCCTAATAAGAATTGTTTATTGTTTTACCAAATCCAACTGATACATTATATAAATAGTAAACGTGCAAAAGCAATATAGCTTTTGTCACGGCTCTGGCGCTGCATATATTATCAATCACTCAATAAAACAGTTGATTGTGGACATGTGGTTTTTATTTCCCTGTAAGAAGCATGCAAACAAGCATACACCATGCATGCAGCAAGCATGCAGCATGCAAGCAAGCATGCAGCATGCAAGCGAGTATGCAACATCTAGTTCAGCGAGCATGCATCATGCAGCAGGCATGGTTTCTGTCACGGCACCGGCGCGCGCCGCTGCGGACCGCGCCTACGCGATTCTAAATTACACTCTAGGGGTAGGGCAAGATTGCGTCGGTGAGGCGGCGAGCCTCCTTGCCGGATTACCGCCATGGGATCTGGAGGCAAAAGACCTCGCGCACGTTTGGGAGTGGCGCGAGGAGGCGAAACGCCGGGGCGTAGCTCCGCTGCCGCGAGAAATCACGGTACAGCGGCCAGAGCTCCGGCGGGATCTCAGGGCGGCATGGAGAGTGCGATTGTCGCAACCCAGCGCTGGGCACGCCACAATTGCGGCGATAAGTCCCCTCTTTGAGGAGTGGCTTGAGAGGCGCCACGGCGTCCTCACCTTCCGCCTGACGCAGGTCCTCACCGGACACGGTTGTTTCGGGAGGTTCCTGTTCCGGATAAGGCGGGAGGAAACGCCCGGGTGTCACCATTGTGTGGATCGCCCGGAGGACACGGTGGAGCATACGGTGGAGGTCTGCCCGGCTTGGGCGGAGCACCGCCGTGTCCTCGTGGAGGCGATTGGCGGTGGCGATCTCTCGCGTCCGGCCTTGGTCCAGGCCATGGTACGGAGCGAGAGGGCTTGGGAAGCCGTCACCTCCTTCTGCGAAGCAGTAATGTTCGCGAAGGAGGAGGCGGAACGCGTGAGGGAGAGGCAAAATTTGCGCCCTCATGCCCCTAGCCGCCGCAGGAGACGCCCTGGGCGTCGGGAATCGCAGGCCGATTCCCGGCCACCGTAGGCGCGGGCTTGCGAACGGCGAGCAATGGGCAGCTCGCCGTTCGATAAGGACCAGGCCCGGGTCGACGGCGCGTTATGTTCCACGCGCGCCTCAAAGAGATGTCAGCACCAATGACGGGGTTTGCTAGGACCGATGCCTGCTAGGGTTGCGGAAAAGTCCAAGAGGGTTACCGTGGCCCCTGGCACAGGCAACTGAAGGAACACGGGTGGGTTTTAGTCAGTAAGAGTCTGACACGCCCTCCTGCTCTGCCCAGAGCGGGAGAAGTTATTTGATGATTTCCCACCCACAAAAAAAAAAAAAAAAAAAAGGGCAAGATTGCGTGGAGTCGGATTTACAGAGATTCGTTAGTGTCACTAAAACCTATTTTTTAGCAAATGTTTTAGGACTAAACATTTTTTTATAAATGAATATTAGGAATAATACACATTATAATTATAATACAATACTTAGGACATAAATAATTATGATTTTATTTAATTAAAAATAGTAGATTCTATTGATATAGGTACCTACTCGATATTATGACAGAATCATTTTAGAAGTAAAGATAATGTAAAACAAAATATCAAATTTTTGAACATTAGGGTTACTGAAGTTTATAGCAAACGGTAATGATTTTCAGACAAACAATTTTAGGAGAAGAAAGGGGGTACCAATTTTCTATCTCTTACATACAATGTTGTGTTAACTTAGGTGTTTGCGTCCGCGTTGCTGGCGACGGCTGCGGTCTCACAGGTGATGGCCCGCATATGTCGCCTAGCCCTGGAGGTGGACCTCAGTAAGTCGAAGGCCATGGTGTTTCATGGCCCCCAGCGGGCGCCGCCACCCGGCTCACACATCGTGGACGGGGGGGCTTGGATCGCTGCCTGTTGAATCTACCATGAATTACCTAGGATTGGTGCTCAACAGCCGGTGGGACTTTGGGCCCCTTTTCTGACAGCTGGCGCCCAAGTTGCTGGGCGCGGCTGACGCGCTCGCAGCGCTGCTTCCCAATATGGGAGGCCCAAGCGCTGCCTGTAGACGGCTCTACGCGAGAATCGTGCGATCCATGGCCCTGTATGGGGCCCTGGGGTGGGCCTCTGACCTGAAGGCCGGCAGCATCGCAGTTTTGCGAAAGCCGCAGAGAGCGATGGCCGTCAGAGTCTTTAGGGGGTATCGCACGATCTCCTACGAGGCGTCTTGCGAACTGACCGGATCCTCGCCCTGGGACCTCGAGGCGAAAATACTCGCGTCATTGTAACGGTGGCGCGAGGAAGCCAGGGCGCGGGGCGAGGGACCGATGCATTGACACATGGAGCTGCGTCAGTCTCAGCTTCGCGAGGTCCTGGTTGCGGAATGGCGGAACAGGCTCTCGGGCCCTACCGCCGGCCTCTTCACCGTCGAGGTAGTCCGGCCGGTGCTCGAGTGCTGGCTCGGGAGGAGGCACGGCTCCCTGTCGTTTCAGGTGACGCAGGTGCTCTCGGGGCATGGTTGCTTCTGGAAGTACCTGTGTCGCATAAACAGGGAGCCGGACGCCCGGTGTCACCACTGCTTCGACTGCCGGGAGGACATACGCTGGCAGAGTGTAACTAATGATCAGTCAATTATGTCACTTACCATGAGACTTGATGCCAAATTGTAATTTATCATGCTCTCCAAAACTGTGGATCTATTATATCAAAGCAAAACACTAGGCAGTGGTGATGGGCGGGCGTATGGAGGATTGTCTCATGTAATTTTGACTAGATTGAAAGTCATTTACTTTAATTTTGAATTTAACGCGCTTAGCTACTAAAATACCCCGATATTGTGCGACTATCCGAAGCATTCTTTGGTTCATTTGTACAAGAATCTTTTGGCGTGTAGCTTAAATCGGGACGTACGCCGCCATCTTGTTTTTTAAAATTCCACTTCACAAAACTATTCAACAAATGTTCAATAACATTCAAGCGGCGGTCTTGTAGCACTATAAAAAAAACTATAACTCTGTGACAGAACAAAGCAATCAAATACCAAAGGTTATTCACACCACCACAATCTCTTCACTATCAAACTTGGAACCATCAAACGTAATTTTAATGAAAACAGGTGAAGAGGTTTTGATCTTTTTTTTTATTCGTCGACATGTCCCAGCTCTCAGTACAAACACTAGGTTCACTGAAAAAGGATTAAACCGATCCAATTCTGCTTGGTACTTTATAAGCTGTGGATTTTTCGACGGTCAATGTTCGAAATGGCGAATTTTGGACGCTATTTTCGCAGTTTGCTTTGTAATTTTTAATTTTGATGCGATTGATCATTTTTAGGGTTCCGTACGTCCGAATGAAAAAACGAAACCCTACACCCGAATTTTTATTAATTGACAAATGATGAATGATGTCTGTGTGTTGATGAATGTAGTTTGCGTAACTAGTTTATTAATGTAAATTAGGCTTTATGGGATCACTCGTGTGTCTGTCTGTCTGTCCCTCTGTCCGTCTGTCACAGCAATTTTGCAAAAAACGTAATGGACCGATTAAGTTGAAATTTGGTACACTTATGAATTTCTGTGACCCAAATACGGAAGTGTAACGTAAATAAAGGAATTCTGAATATGGAGGTCACTTTTTGGAGATAAATAAGAAAAAAAAAAAGTTTTGTAAATAAAAACATACATACACACGCACGGCATATTAAACGGAAGGGCTTACTGCGAGGGTTTAAATTTATATTTGTTATAATTCTATAATAAATAATTTTAAAACTATTTAAGAAATATATTATTTATCTCCGAAACTACTGAGATTAGGTGCAGTAGTTTCGGAGACAAGACTTCTTTTAAAAAAAAAAAAAATCTTCATTTTGAAAAAAATAGGTTCTATCTTTATAATATACAGGGTTATTGGTAAAACATCATCAACCTCTTATGGAGACATTGTACTCATCATCATGAACAACTTTTACTATGAGACCAAATATGAATCGCGTAAAAAAAATCAGCTGGTCTCTACATTGTGACGAGTTCTGCAAACATAAATGTAGGGAACAGCTGTTTTTTTTTGCGATTATTCTGGCAGCAATTTATAATGGTTTATTTGAAACAAAAAACAAATGCAATCAAAGAAAACAATGTTAAACAATCCTCTATAAACAGAACAAAGGAAAGCTGCTTGTTTGCTCAAATTATATACGGCAGTAGATGGTAGATTCGAGAAGCCCTCTTCTGACTTTATTCACAAGGAGTAACAGGTAGGCACTAGAAAATCATTTCTACATTCTCTACCAAACCTCGATCTCATCTCAGCAGAACACCATACACTCGTCCGCTCCGAGTCACAGATTACTCAAACAAACACGATTGAATACTACGCCGTTATTTTCCACACTCCTACCTACTACTTCGTTCTTTGTCCACGCTAACGCTTGACTGATTCCATGCTGATTCTCTGCACGCACTGAAACGAAGTGCGCCGAACTCGTAGCCACCCAGAGACTATGGGAAAAAATAAAAGCAGCAACATTTTTGTGAAAATCCTTTTGTTTTTTTGGCGACACGATGTGAACCAGTCTGGATTGGTACGGAACTACGGAACTATGGCACTACGGAATTCGACATCAAGGATGTTTTTTAAGGTCAAATTAATAGTAGGGTGTGTGGAATTTACTGTGATATTATAAAAGTGATAGTGAGTTTCTCTGTCTGTGTTGAACGCTTTACATACGCTTATACTTCGGAAACATTCGAAGTTTTATTGGATGGATTTCAGAACGAATTCGAATTCGAATTTCGTAACGATTTCAGACGAATAAGAATTTTAAAAAAAAATTAACGCCGGTGCGATGTAGACGGAAAAAGACGTGCATGTCGTTTAAATCCGCTACGAGAATGATTACCTAGTACATATTCTTTATTTTAAGTTCACACGATGAAAGGATTTATTGTAAAAGCTCAATCAAGAGGCTCAGTAGGTGCTCAGGAGGTTTTAAGAGAATGAGTTCGTGAGGAAACTCATCAGTATATGCGACCAAATAAAATAATACGTGTTAAAGAGTACAGTTCTTACAGTTAAACATCTTTTTATCTTTGTTGGGAACTTATTCATTTTTGACACACGCAAGACTTTCAAATCAAAATCAAAAGTCATTTATTCAAACTGGGCTCAGAATCAGCTCTTTTTGAACGTCAAAATCACGTAAGACAGTCCCCCCAAAAACGCCCGCCCTTCACCACTTCCTAGTGCTTTAGCTGGGAAGAAGAAGTGGCGGAACAAACTCCCCAGCAGCACTGCTGTCGGTTCAGTTATAAGAACTGGATTCTATACAGTAATAAGTAATTAACATTACGAAACACAAAAACATTAAAATTATTTGCCATATTATGTCAGCTAGCACACTCCAATATTTAAAACTATACTCAAGCAGAAATAAATAATAAAAACGTAAACAGAACTTAATACATAATAAAAAGCCTCCAGGCATAAAGGGCGTGCCCGCTTACATATGCAACGCTGCATTATGTTTATATATGTAGCTGTAACTTGCAGCCACAAATGATAAACTAAGACCTTCGAAGTAAAATAAAGAAACAGTTAATTACTAATAACAATAACAAAACCATAGTCAGCAAGATGACCTGTCACCACAAGCAGCACCCGTTCACGACTATAACGCAAAGATCAGCCATTACCCCATTTCGTTTTGTTTGTTGGGTTTGATAATTACAAGCTTTTATTTAACTTGCAATGTTTGTATGTTAGTTTGTTAAGGTCAAATCATACAACTGAATTTTTTAACAGTTATCCCCAACTGATTGCGCAGAAATTTTGCAAAAGTACGTTTAGTTTGGATGACTTTAGCTAAGTGACGTCATTCTAAATCCAATATGGTGGACTCCCAAAGATTGCGGTCTAGTTTGTTTTATGCACTTTTATGATATGGGTATCAATTAAAAGGGTTTGCTGAGAAAAATAAGAAAAAATCAATAAAAGGAACATCTCCAGCGAAAACTAAAATAGAAATAGAAAAAATAAAAAATAAACATTTTTGAAACCAAACTTTAATTAATAGGTACTCTATAATTAAGAAAATTTACTTTAAAATTAAATAAAATCCATACATTTATTACATTATACAATTTATATGTTAAATTGTAAGCAAAATGCAGTTCAAAATTAATCGACAATTTTAGTCTGGCGAGATAGATTATAAACTTTCCGCACAGTAGGTATCTTGCCTTTACATCTAAACACAATCGAGTACATTCTAACAGAACGTCACTTAAGTTACTCCATCATTTGAGTATTTTGACTTTTGCCTGTCAAAGTCACAATCATGTGACAACAGATACAAAAATCGTGCTTTTCGCAAATTTATTTATGTGTGCCAAACGCATAATTTCATCTCTATCTCTTTATCTTGCGTTTATAAAAAAAGAAAAGTTATTAATTGATTAAGAGCTAACTAATTAGTAAGCTAAACAGTGATTAGCGAGATTTTTATACATAAGGCTGTTTATTTGTAAGTTGTTTTTTTTATAGGGCTTTTGGTTAAGTAATAATGACCGCACGGGTGGGTCGATCAGGTTAAACTACGCTTATCAACACCCCTCCGTGCCTCGGAAATGGTCCCGGCTGTCATTAGTGGATCTTTGACAGTCGTTACGGGTCGTCAGAAGCCTAAAAGCCTGTCAACGTCTTACCAAGAGTTATCGTGCTACCCAGTAACTGGGATGTTGAGGTCGCTCCATGTAAAATACTCGTATTCAGCTAGCTGCACCCGGTTAGACTGGAAGCCGACCCCAAGATAGTTGGGAAACGGCTAGGGAGATGATGAGGCAGATGAGTGTAGGGTGGCAGTCAACGCAGGGGAAATCGCGGGCAAACGTTAGGTATTATATGTATAAAAAAAGACCATGTAGGTATTGGTCCACCAAATCAAAGTCCACAGTTCTCACAGAATTATTATAATTTAATTAGAGGTCACAACGGTTACACAAGAGTAGAAAGCACGTTAACACTTTAGACAGACAGAAGATAGGAAGATGAAGAATATAAGTAGAGATACACGAAAGCAAAGATATAAGAAACAGATTATTAATTTACGAGCGGGTGCGTCAGCTAAGATTTTAGGCAAGCAAGCGCGTGAGTTCCTTGCGCAACAGCGAACAATGGAATGGCGCGCTGTCGTGCGACGAAACCGAACATTCCCGAAAGGAGTGCGCGGTGCGGCGGAGATACCCGATGGTGTACGATCTCGCTGCCCGCGTGACTCGGGTTGTTTCGTCGTGTGGCGGCGATGCCGCATGCCGCAGGTCTTTTCACTTAGTACATTCTTATTTTGTATGGACGAAAAGGCTCGGGGTATGATTCGGTCGTTACTCAACAGATGGCGTATCCTGTACCCATAACATAAATAATGAAATATAAAAAATCTCACAAAATATTGCCGAAAGATGTATAAAATTTTAACTATATTATCATAATAAAAACAAAATTAAATAAAAATATTACGGAATTTTAGAATATATTTCTATAACAACACTGCGCAATGCCAAAAGAAAGATACGTTTCATTTCACGAATTTCTTAATATCGCCAAAAAAAAAAAGACATTATTTATTGAAATTATTTTTGTTCCTACACTTCCAGAAGAAAAATTTGAGCTCTAATTAATATTTTTTTCTCAATTGAAGATTTACCGTAAATGTAATACATGGTTTGCAAATTATAATTCAAGTGAAATGTTGGCATTGAAAACTATTTTGGTAAAGGAACGTCATTGTCGGCCATTCCACATTGATGTTACAAATTTGTTATTCTTTTTCGAACCCGTAGAATGCGTTTTGGAATTTTTAACTGTGGATTGGAAACGACCTGGCTGTTTTTTGGATTATTGTGACTTTCTTTTCTGTTCACCCGTGCTCTCTCCTGGACTCCGACGATCGTATTATTTTTCCGTGGACCCCGGCAACTCATATTGGACTCCGATTTTTTATAATGTCGTCAGAAAAAATATGCTGTGTACCGAACTGTGGTAAGATATTTTGATTTTGCTTTTCTCGAAATAATCGGGACAGAGTATTCAAATGGAAGTGTGCCTATTGTATTTCACTTCAAAACTACTCAAGGCAGCCTTTTAAAAAACAGGGAAAGACTTTTTAACCCGTAAACTTAAAGATAATGTCTTAGTATGACACTATACCCTTACTCAAGACATTTTATGTATAAATAATAGTAAAATCTGCATCAAGATGAATCAAGTTTAGGCATGCAGTAGTACCCAATCTTCTTGGCTGAGGTGAACATAGGTGCGAGGTGATGCGCAGAATGCAAAATTAAAATTTCAGTTGGGAAAACACCACCCGGATAAAAAGATTGGATATTATACTGACAAATGTGGATATTGACTTCATTTGTACTACTTCGTGACTACAAAACATATGAATTTATTAGTAATAAATATCTTCTTTTAGGTTCGGTAAAGGAAATTCTCCACAAATTTCCTAACCCTAACAAGGAACCGGAGCGCTTCAGAACCTGGATTTACAATATTGGAGGATCAGTTCTGGCCTTGGATAATGACATGATTTTTAAACGTCGCCGTGTTTGTCATTTGCATTTTGAAGCTCGGTACCTCACAAGAAGCAAATTCTTAAGTGCTGATGCCATACCTCGACTCTGTCTACCAGGTAAAAGGCTTCTTTATTCTAAAGTAATGAGTTAAGTTTAAAAAACACCGGCTAAGTGCGAGTCAGACTCGCGCATGAAGGGTTCCGTACCATTATCTATAAAAAACAAGCAAAAAAATAACTTTTTTGTATGGCAGCCCCCTTAAATATTTATTTTACTCTGTTTTTAGTATTTGTTATAGTGGCAACAGAAATACATCATCTGTAAAAATTTCAACTACCTAACTATCATGGTTCATGAGATACAGCCTGGTGACAGACGGACGGACAGCGAAGTCTCAGTAATAGGGTCCCGTTTGACCCTTTGGCTACGGAACCCTAAAAATCATACCAGGTGGTACAAATAGTGACATGTAAAATCTGAATTTGTCATACCCATGGGTGTTCGAAAATACCCCATGTATGTTATGCTAAAAATAACTTGAAAACTACAAAAAATTGCGGAACTATACATGGCGTATTTTCAATACCCGTGGGTATGAGAAATTCAGACTTTTCTTTTGGATTATTTGGACCAGCTTGTATGTTTCAATAATTAATATTAAAATCAATTTGACGACACGGTTGGCGCAGTGGCTGAGCGATCCACTGCTGCGCTGCGTGTCGTGGGTTCGATTCCCTTACGGAATTGTATTACCTACAGGTAGTTGTTCCAGGTCTGGCTGTTTGTGTATGTGAGTTTAAATGTTTGTAAACGCACCCACGATACAGGAGTACTTCCTCGTGTGGGGCAAAGTTTAAAAAAAAAACAAATTGTATGCTGGCTGCACCCCATGACTAGTTAATTATGTCATATCTGTCAAATATTAGGTGTATTAAAAATTTTTTTTTACAGGATTTACTCTCAGACCACCTCTCATGGATGTAACAAACCAAGGAACCAGCAGCACTCCTGCTGAAATTCTTCTATCTCAAGAAATACCACCTGAACAATCTGCTGCTAGTAGCAAAAGAAGTAAGCATTTAACATTCTATTTGAGTAGTATTTTTTTTTTTTGGCAATTGAGCTGATGTCGACTATTCTGCCAGTGTCGCGTTTAGATGGCAGCACAGCGGCAGGCCGTTGACTTTGCACTTTGTGATAGATCTACAGGTTCTGTTAGTCGCTGTAAAAACAAATTTATATAAAGGAGGATGGCGAGGTTGCAAGTACAATGGGACCCACTGTTAGGAGTATCGTACAGCATGGAAACTTATAACTAGTTGAAGAACTATATAAAACTAGCAAAAAAGCAAATGGGCAGTAAGTCGAAGATGCTGGGAGAGAAAAGAGCGTTTAGTAGCTGCATGATGACTTATTTTTAAGTTAATAAAAATCTTTTCTAACTTTTAATTCCCATCACCTAGTGACTCAGTATTTTTTTATATAATCCTCTTACAAACTCTTAATTATAATAAGTATGAACTTGCAAGTGAATGACACTTCGTTAATTTATAAATAATGTGGGTCCAAATTCGCCATCCTCCTTTCAAGAAATAGTTATCAAAATATAATATGCTTTGTTATTACATCCTAACTAATATTATAAAATGTGAAAGTTAGTTTGCTTGTTACTCTTACACGCTAAAACGGCTGAACGGATTTGAATGAAGTTGGGCACATGTGTAAACCATGACCTGGAACAGGACTTAAGATACATTTTATCCCGGTAGTATGTCCCCGTGGTTTAATTTCCGACCTCTACACGGGCGAAGCCGCGGGCAAACGCTAGGTAAAATAGGCTTGATTACCATTCTGACAGTTTAATACTTTCAATTTGATAAAATATTTTTTTTAATGACATTTTTACTGAGAAACAAATTGCCTAGAATAGAGAATCTTGGTGGAAATCAAGAATGACTATTCTTACTCTGAAGGCATAAGCAATAATTAATTTTTTAAATTTAATTTGCTTTCAGGTACAACCAAGAAAGTGGTCAGCAATGAACAACACTTGGCAAAACAAATAAAAAAATTGAAATCTAAAAATAATTCTTACCAGATGAGATTGAAGAAAGCTCTAAAACTTTCCACAAATACTGCCTTTCAAACGGCGTTAAAGAAATTTAAAACATTGGCCGCCATTTTTACAGTTATGCAGTTTCGGGAAATAACAAAACCTAAAATGGCCCGACGATTTGAGAAAGAGGAGAAAATTATGGCCCTTAGTATGTACAAAATGGGACCAAAAGCTTACAGGTGGTTAAGCAAAATATTTGTATTGCCATCTCCTGTCACACTAAGCAGAATGATTTCAAGAGCTTCTCTGAAACCAGGGATAAATGAAAATATTTTCGAACAATTAAAAAGAAAAGTTGAAAAAATGAAATATGATGATAGGTTGTGTACCTTAATGTTCGATGAGATGGCTATCACTCCACATTTTGACTACAATCAAAAGAAAGATAGAGCATCAGGTTTTGTAAACCACACTGGTGAATCTGTGAGAAAAATAGCAGATCACGTGCTGGTTTTTATGATTAGGGGTGTAACAAAAAATTACAAACAGCCCGTCTATTACTCATTTTGCTCAGGGAGTACACCAACACACACTTTGGCAGTACAGGTTAAAGAAGTGGTAAAGAAGCTCCACTCCATTGGCTTTATTGTTTTGGCCACAGTGTGCGATCAAGGCACATCAAATACAAGTGCTATAAATTACCTGATTCAGGAAACAAGAAGAAATTATGCACGAAGAAATATTGAATATTACAATTCGGTATTTGAAATTGAAGGAAAGCAAATTATTCCTCTGTACGATGTGCCTCATCTTCTGAAAGGGATGAGAAACAATCTGTTAACAAAAAATCTTCAATTTACGATAGATGGTGAAGTAAAAGTGGCAAAATGGGAGCATATTACGCAATTGTATGAAAATAACCCAACATACAAAGGATTGAGAATAGTAAAAAACCTTACAGAAAATCACTGTAACAAAGATAAAATTCCGAAAATGAAGGTTAAATATGCTTCACAACTGTTTAGCCAAACTGTTGGGAAAACCATGGGATATTTAGCTGGTAAGTCAATAATATAATTTCATAATTATTTGCCTTATTATTACAAACATCACCTAAAATTTATTGTATTAGTTAAATGATGATGTATCAGTAGTGTATAATCACTAGGACCAAATAAATCCCACAATGCATTTGATTTTTATTCGTGTTTTAAAACTGTGATAAAATAAAGTTTGGGATTTTCATCTTTTTTTCTGTACAAAGTAATGATAATTAATTTTTATTTTCACTTTTCAGAGCATGGCATTCTACCAGACGAAACAAAGGATACTGCTGATTTTATTATCTTCATTGATAATTTATTTGACTCCCTAAATGGAAGTATGAAAAACTCGGGTGTCCGGTCAGGGAAAGATTTATTAAGAAATGTAACACCTAGTTCAAAACATAAAGATATTTGGGTGCAAGCTAAAGTTATTTTAAAGTCGATGAAATTTATGACGTCAAAAAGGAGTGCTGGTACTGTACCATCAATAACTAATTGGATAAAAACCGTTGAAAACATGGGCTTATTAAGAGACAAACTATTTAATGAGTATAAAATTAAATCATTTTGGTGCAGACATTTTAACCAAGATCCTCTTGAAAACTTTTTTGGGAGCATACGTAGTCATGGGGTGAGAAATAACTCGCCTACCTGTGCTGGGTTTGAAGGTGCATTTGCTTCTTTGCTTGTTAATAATATGAGCAGCAATTATTCTCCAGGGTCCAATTGTGAAGAAGATTTCTGTTTAATATTTGAATCTTTTGATGATTTATTTTTTTCACAAACTAAGAAAAAAGAGGAGCAATCCTGCGAAGTTGATTTTACTGATTTAAATGATGATATTATTATTAATTTTGAAACAAAAAAAAAGGATCCCAGAATAATTGGTCAGCTCGAATATGTTACAGGTTACATATTGCGTAAAGCAAAAAAAATTTACAAAAATTGCAAAGACTGCAAAGTATCTTTGTATACACATGACCCAGCTAAAAACAGGTACCTGCAACACAGAGAATATAAAAAAGGTAAAAAATACCTATGCTACCCAAGCGAAAATTTAACAAAAAGTTTTTCTGAGATCCAGGATATTCTGCACCATATACTAAGAAATAAAAGTCATATTGAAAATTTAAAAAACTATATGAAAACCCTATTGTACATAAATGTAAATACACAATTTATTCAGTGCAGTGGCCACCGAAATGACTTGATAGAATTCATATTTGATTTCTCAAGTAGGTTCTTTGCCCACAATTGGTGTAAGTGGACCAATAAGTTATTGAATGGTACCAGCACAACGAAAGATGTTGACCCGACTGATGAAATTCAGAATCAGGCTTTAATCTATTATAGTAAAAGACGAAAAAATAAGCAGAAATAAAAAATAATAATAGATATAAATAAATAATATTGTTTTTTTCTTTTTAGTAAAATGATTGTCTATTACTCAAATATGTTGTAAGTTCTCATATCCACATTTGTTTGGAAGAAATTCTTGCCTTTGCTGCACTAATTTCCTCAAAACAAATTGTATAAATAATAGTTTTCTTTTTTAAATATACTGTTAAAAGGTACTCAAAATAAGACTAATATTTTGAACAATATACAACTTGTTCAAAATATTAGTCCTATTGTGAGTTGCATTGAGATTTTTCATTGGTTAGTTTCTGTAATTATCCACAATTTTGAGTAATTTAAAGTAACTATGTTAAGAATTGTTTCAATAAACTAAATAAAAGCTTTGTAATATTCGATTTTGTGTTTCATTTTAACGAAATAAACAATAAAAACTGAAGAAACAAAAAGGGCTATATTTGAATACAGCTATAGCAAGCTATGTACCTATGCATAGCTAGATGCGTATGAACTGCAAGTTGTTTTGTCGTTAGCCACCAGATGGCGCATGACGTAGAGGTCAGCTGAATACTCTATACCCTATTTATAATGTACATAATGTACTCTGTGGCATGCCGCTACAACCATAACAATGTTTCACGGGTAATAACTACTTTTAGGAACCAGAAGTCAATTTTATTTAAAAAAAAAGAAATAATGGCTTCGAACAATTTTAATGCTAATCTAACAACAATACAACACAGCTGAGACGTGTGAACACCCCGACGTTTGACCACAGAACACTATTACTCCTAGCGGAGCGTTTGACAAGCATTTGTTTTTTTTTTTGTTTTTTTGTATGGCATCTCGCAGTTGGCCTTGAGAGGCCGTGACTGCTTAACCGGTCAATCCTGTGGTGCATTCGAGCTACCTCAAAGCCTCCAGCCAGGGGCATAAAATTAATTATAAACTAAGCGACCATCACCTAAGGGCACCCCCTGTGGGGTACGAAATTCGGCTTAGGGCGTCGCTGGGGGGGGACAGCGAGTTGGGGACAGGCTGGATCTGAATGGATGGGGCTGTCATCTGTTTGACACTCCTTTTATAGGCGTGATGCTATTCGCTACTCGTCTTTACCAACACTACAGTTTACTCTCATAAACACTGTATCAAAGACCTAATTGTATCGAAGGATTCTCGACATAAACATCAAAAAACTCTTGATAAAAGAAAAACACTTACATTCTGTTTCAAACGCGATGCTCTTGTCATTTTGCTATCGACCAGTTTTCGCGTTATCCAACAAAATGTCGCACTATATTTCCAATACACTAGGTTTTTCCGGGACAAGTTATTAAAAGTTGTATTCCCCACGCGTCGCTCCAGGCCGAGGTAATGACAAGTTTCGCGTGATAAACCGGGCAAACCGGGACCGGGTAAGCCTCGTTTACCGCGTAAACTTGCTTTATAAAGTAGAGCGATAGTTGTTCATAAAATAAATGTTAGTTGCGAACATTCTGTTTTGCTTATTCGACGAAAAATAAGATATATAAAAGGATTTTAATTTTAATTTTGTAATAAACACTCCTTCAAACAAGCGCGATACGTGACGCAAAACGCACGCAACACAAAAGCACCGCCTGTCGCTCGATGAGCGGCGCCTTTGTGTCGCGTGCGATTCGCGTCGCGTGTCGCGCCTGTTTGTAAAAGCCTTTAAGCAGACAGTGACTAAGCCATATACGCTATGGTCCACTGGAGAGGTCACAAGTCGTATGGTTCAAAACTGCAGTCTATTCGAAGTATACGCTTTGGTCTACCTGCTCAAGGACCTCTGCAGTGGACCGTATCATCTATGGCCATCAATCAATCTTGGACATCACTAGTTTAGAGTAACGGAGAAGTTAGGCTAGGTTCACACGGCAACGTCCTGCACGTTTTTTCACGTATTCGATTTTAAACGTACAACCAGTCGGGTGTTCACACGGTAGATTTTCATGCGTTTAATAACCGTTTTCACGCCGAATAGCGACAGTTTTCACTTTCTAGTTTTTTCTTCCTTCGTCTCGAAGTTTGGATCAACTACTTTCACAATTTCCTTCCAAGCCGCTTGAGTTGCGACACGATTTTTATATAAATCGGTAGTTTTATCCCATAAAACTGGCTTAGGTTTGACTAAATTAATTAATAATTTATTGTCTATCAAAGATTCGTCAATCATTTTGAATTAATCTTGAGATTGCTAACAAAATACGTGCGTTCTCGCCAAAAGTTACTCTAGTACTATAGACGCATTCGGTTGCTATTCGATAAAAAACGTATAACATCGTGCCGTGTGAATGAAACAGAACTATAGATACAACGCGCCACTGCAAACCGAATACGTTAAAGTCTATTCGATTTGCTTGACAAGTCCGGTGAGTATCCGTTTAAACGTATAAAGAATGTACGTTTTTTTGCAGTACAAACGCCGTGTGAATGGTTCTATGAACAAAGTATGTGCCATTATTTATCCGTTAAAACGTAAACTGCAAAAAAACGTGCAGGACAATGCCGTGTGAACGAAGCCTAAGGTAACAAACATACTAAGCTACCGTGATGATCGACGCTCAGTTGTTTTTGTACGCCAATTTAGAGAGGGAATTGAAAGTCTCTGCCTATCGCTATTCTTTTTTTGAAAACCACTTTGACAATTAGGAAACAACTATCCTTTGATTATAAAACATTACATTCGTGACGTGATGATAGCAATTTTTTTTGAGTCTATGTGTATCGCGAATAAACCTTTATTCTTTATTTTTCTTGTATTATCCAAAAGAGAAAGAGTGGGTATATGTTAGGTACCAGATCTATTTTTATTTTATTTTATTTATTAATAAAGTCACACCAACAGCTTCAGTATACAAAATATCAAATAACAGTAGATAACAGTTGAGGGCTTATACAGTTGCCAATAATAGTTGAACCAACATTCTCAAATACAGTGATAAGGATAACTTAAGTTAAAAACGAAATCCATTAAAATTAAGTGGTAACAACTATAAAAAAAAACAGAAATATAAAAAGACATAAGTTATAAGATTGGAGAGGTTGCAAGAAATACCTATGTACTAATACAATAAAATTAATCTTTAGATTGTGTGAGTTGCGTGCTTTGGGACCTCAATATTTCTCTAGTTTTTAGAAGCTATATAAACGAAGACTCCGGCCTGTTGTCCAAACCTGAGAATCGAATGTACGCTACGCTCGGCATTAGCGCTTGTTACCACTATACCAACGAGGCGGTCCTTGATTAAATGCTCATAGCAATTATCTATATAGTTGTAATCAAATAGCACTAACACCACTAATTTGCAGACAAAGAGCTGCTTATTGCGCAAATTAGACAAGTAGGTAAGTACCTACGTTAAAGTGTAAAACTGAGCACCTAAGGAGCAAATTTTAAGCGAATTGTCGACAAAAGCCGCCGCGCCGCCGCCGCCCGACATTTCAACTAGCTAAAGAATTGTACGAAAAGTGACATACTGGTTAAGTAATCGTAAGGAAGATTTTATTTTGTTTAATCTTTAAAAATAACTCGTGTTTAATGATTTTAGTGAACGTTCGCGATGAGCGGAATATCAAAAAGGTGTCGTTAGACTGCATTGTTGCGTAGATACATAGCACAACACACATAGGCACAATTATTAGTTAGGGGGCATGGATGAACAATATAAGTTAGACAGATTCTTTGTAACAAAAATCTGTGTCACTCCAGTCAGCCAGCTCGCTGTACGTACAGGCTGCCTGTACGCACACATTCACACATTAGTCGGCCATTACGCGCGCAAACGGCAACACACACATAAACGGGACTCAGTTTTGTCTTAGCGGAGTTCTGTACGACTTTTTTTGTTCACCCATGGTTTATAGTAGTATGTCCCGCCGATATGGTTTATGTATTTTTTTTGTTAAATTGTTGTAGCTTTTCAAACAGACCTAATCATCTTCTGAAAAGGCCAGAAATACTTTAGCTATACCTTTTTGTATTTATTCCTCCATATGTTTTTATGTCATGCTATTGGCGTCGTGGCTAAGCGTTAGGCTATTTGGTACACAATAGGCGTGGACAACTATTTCGTGTAACAAACTTAATTAAGGCCTACAGATTGTAATTCCGGCGGGGTAACTGCGTAACACTGGTAACAAACACACTAACAGTAGTTATGGCTTTCATTTTGACAGTTTAACAATATTCATTGCGCTATTTACTTTGGTGAGCAGACAAATTTTCTGAACATAAGAAGCAATGTATTAGCAATATCCTTCAAATGATTCATATGCTGGTCTGAGTGTTTCTCACGTGAGAAAAATAACTGAACAAATCGTTGCCTGGGACAATTCATAGTTTAAATTATTTTTTCATCACAATAACCCACAATTGCTTCGTAAATTCCTCAGCCATGTGTCATAAGAAGGGTGAAAAGAAAAACCAACATGCTCAGGCGGCACGCGACGTTCGAGCGCTGGTAATATTTCACTAGCGATTCAATTTCAAACTCAATAAAGATTTCTGAACTAGTTTCTTATATGGTTTTAAGTAAATGGCTTAGGTAAGTTGTGTTGATAGGAAAACTGGACACGATAACGATTTTTTTTTATAAGGAAACATGCTTTTAATTTTCTACAAGTCTCGGCCACCGTATATACGGTGCTGTAATTACCACTTCTCAGACAGGGAAGGAACGTGCTAACATGCACGCTCTTACACTGCACTGTATGTTTTATATCGTCTGACATTGCACACAGCACCATCTAGTTCCAAGTTAAGCACTTATGGCTTGTGTTATGGATACCAGATGGTTGATACACTACTTAAATACATTTTTTTTCGTAAATACATACATATTATAAATATACATCCATGACTCGGGTACAAATGTCCATATTCATCATACAAACATTTGCCCCTACCGGGATTCGAACCCAGGACCATTTGGTTTCGCTGACTACACTTAGCCACTGTAGCCACTACACCAAGCGTGTCGTGTTTACCATTCATAATTATATCTTTATTTGCATTACATAATGTTTAAAGGCGTTACACTGACTTAAAGCTTAGATACAATAACGGACCCGCAAAATATATAAAATAATAATAATAAATTATTTTTGAATATTGATTTTAATTTAATTTTTGGTTTTGATTGTAATATTGTTTTTGATTTTAATGCTACTAACATGTTTTTCTAAGTTCTAATACTAATACAATATGGATGTTTTCCAAATTAATTCTTAAAATAAAAATTAAATAGGGAACTCGGTAACCATTTTTAAATAATGATATGTTATTAACATTGATTAAGTGAATTATTATTGTTATTTTAAGCCTGTTAGCTTATATATTATGTAAATATTAGATAGATTAAAAAAATTGTTAGTAAATTATAACAATTGTTTTTTTGTGGTCAGTATCCAAGCAGATGTCATAGTTTAAATAAGATCGACTAAATAGTAACCTAATATTGAAGTTGAAAAAAATCATCAATCACATTAGTTTTGTCTGGTTTTGTTAGATTCGAACCCACAACCTCATTCTCGAGAAGCGGATCCCGCCATCATGTGGAAATTCGTGAGCTTAGTATCTGATTTCTCATACAAATACTACGACAAAATCTTACGGAAAATATGTAGGTACTTATGTTTGAAATTCTACAATTTCCGAACACAATGCTTTCAATTCTCTCCAAGTCTTGCCCTGCACTTGAAGCCAACTCCTCATAACTTTACTGAGTGTGTGTGAAACACGGAGGCAATATCCGGTGATAGCTATTTTCGCGAACAATTAAAAGTAGTTAGTGTACATAATCATAGTATAGCTAGCGGCTGTCGGCTGCAGACGTCTTTGAGCTTCTTAGCTCTAACGTGGGGAGATTTTCCTTTAATAGTGTGGAGTAGGGGTGTGTGATGTGGCGGGTAAATATGTAAATACGGGGGCAAATAAATTAGTTTGAACTTTTATTCTGTTTCTTTGTGTGCGTGTCAAAACTTCAATATATTTGATAAAAACCCAATATTGCTGTTATTGGAGACTTATGCCAATAAGTAAAAGCTTGGTTTTTTTTTACTGTATATTGAGATTGTTTCATTTAATGCACGTAATTTTAATGTTTTCAAAGGAAAGAGGTGAATAAATGATTCGAAACATTCATCCCTTCGTAGTCTTATATTAAAAAACGTGTTATGTGTCGTGTCCCGTTTACCAACTCATAATGCGAACAATTTTACAACACTAAGGGAAAACATGTGTAAAACATGAAAATACATTACCAACCTCCACCCTTTTATAAATTTTGTTATTCAAAGCGAAAAATGGCCGCTAATTGCACAATAATCTGAGTTAAACACGTGTCAAGTAATCTCCATTTTTATTCCGCGCATAATCCATTTTAGCGAGGGCTGTGCAAACACGTACGGGGCCTCCATTGGACAATTTACTGCTTATCACCCGGACTTACCCACGTACGATACCCTCGTATCGGGGATGTATGGGTCACTTTGCTTTTTAAATTACGTGAAAAAAATCGCCCGAATTTACATTCCGTCCCGAAAGTTTAGATTGTATGTAAAAGTTGCGATGGAGTGTTGATTTTGTGTTTTTGTGTTCGATCGTTTGGGTACAAAGTGAGTATTGGTGTGTTCAGTTTTGTTAGATATTGTCTACATTGAGATTTCAGGGAGCCATTTCACCGACGTCTGTTACCGTAGTTTGGTTATGACTAGTCAATTGTATGTCGTTATCAATTGGCAGGATTTGAATAAGTTTGTGGGTACATAACATTCTCTAGAAATTACGAAATTACTCCTGTAAAGAAGCCATTTTGAACTTTAGAGACTTTATTTATTCAGAATCAAAATTTTCACTTAGGTAAATTGTAATTTTAAGAACATGTTTCAATATAAAAAGACATTAAAATCATAGTTTATAATCATAATTCGTACTTATTTATTTATCGACACCAATATTTCATTAATCGAATGGATTCAGATTTCAGAGTTCGAGTGTTTCGCTTCCGGAGAGGAAAATGGTGATCCTAGTAGGTACAATGGAGTTAAATGTAATCATATTGTAATGTTCGTATTTTTTACTTACGTTTTGGCTATTTTTATTAGATAATCTGCATGGCCATTGTCTGTAGTTTAAGCATTCCTAGACGCCAGAGTTGACGACTTTACGCAGTGCGTGCGTCGCTGCGCGACGCCGGTACACCAGGCACCGCAGGCTCCGTATTCGCCCTCCGGATACGGAAGCCATTCAGGCGGAGCTGTACGAGGGGTACAGAGCGGCGAAGACCGCCCTCCAAGCGGAGATCCTGCGGGCCAAGGGACTGGCCCGCGAGGAGTCGCTGGAGACTCTGAACAAGGACCCGTGGGGACGCCCCTACAAATTGGTGCGTGAGAAGCTCCGCCCATGGGCTCCCCCGCTGACGCAGAGTCTCCGGCCCCAGCTCGTGGAGGACGTGGTGAGCACTCTGTTCCCTTCTAGAGGGGACCATATCTCCCCGCCCATGGCTCCGCCTACTGCGGTGCTGAATGCGGACCACACCGCCGACGACGACGACGATGCTCCGGAGGTGACCGAGGTAGAGCTGCGAGTGGCGGTACGTAGGCTGAGTGCTAAAAATACCGCCCCAGGACCCGTCGGCTTACCTGGGAAAGCCTGGGTCCTGGCCTCTGAGGCTCTCGGGCCTCGACTAAGGGGGCTCCTAAGCGCATGCATGGAGAGGGGCCAGTTCCCACTTCGTTGGAAGACGGGGTAACTGGTCCTCATCAAGAAGCCGGGGCGCCCAGCGGACTCTCCGTCCGCTTACCGGCCCATCGTGCTGCTCGACGAGGTGGGCAAGCTCTTTGAGAGAGTCATTGCAGACCACCTCGTCGGGCGGCTGGTGCGGGTGGGGCCGGATTTGGCGGAGAGCCAGTTTGGCTTCCGCAGGGGGCGCTCTACGGTGGACGCCATCATGCGCGTGCGGGCCCTCGCGACGGGGGATGCTGTGGCCCGGGGTGGGGTCGTCTTGGCGGTGTCTCTAGACATCGCCAATGCCTTCAATACCCTGCCCTGGAGTTGCATCAGGGAGGCACTCCGGTATCACCGGATGCCGACCTACCTCTGTCGTGTGGTCGAGGCCTATTTGACGGACAGGGCCGTCATCTACCCCGGTCACCAGGGAGTCTGGAACCGGCAAGAGATGTCGTGCGGTGTCCCACAAGGATCGGTCCTGGGGCCGCATCTGTAGGATATCGGCTACGACTGAATGCTGCGCGCCGACCTCCCCAGCGGCGTCAGCGTGGTTTGTTACGATGACAACACGCTAATCCTGGCGCAGGGGAGGTCGCACCAGGCGGCGGCCGAACTAGCGACACGCGGGGTTGCGACAATCGTCGAGAGGATCCGGCAATTGGGACTCGAGGTGGCCCTGCACAAGTCCGAGGCCATGTGTTTTCATGGTCCTCGGAACACGCCACCGTCGGGTTCCCAAATAACAGTAGGAGGGGTTCACATCGGCGTCGAGTCGACGATGAAGTACCTGGGACTCGTCCTCGACAGCCGGTGGAAATTCGTGGAGCATTTCCGACGTTTGGCTCCCAGACTGGAAAGGGCCGGGGCTGCCTTAAAGCGGCTCCTGCCCAATCTAGGGGGGCCAAACGCCTCCTGCCGGAGGCTCTACGCGGGGGTCGTGCGGTCCACGGCCCTTTACGGGGCACCGGTGTGGGCGCGTTCCTTGAGGCGGCGGCCAGCCCGCTGGTTGAACGCGCCCCAAAGGGTCATGGCCATCCGGCTGGTCCGGGGATACCGTACGGTCTCCGGTGAGGCGGCGAGCCTCCTTGCCGGATTACCGCCATGGGATCTGGAGGCAAAAGTCCTCGCGCACGTTTGGGAGTGGCGCGAGGAGGCGTAAAGCCGGGGCGTAGCTCCGCTGCCGCGAGAAATCACGGCACAGCGGACAGAGCTCCGGCGGGATCTCAGGGCGGCATGGAGAGTGCGATTGTCGCAACCCAGCGCTGGGCACGCCACAATTGCGGCGATAAGTCCCCTCTTTGAGGAGTGGCTAGAGAGGCGCCACGGCGTCCTCACCTTCCGCCTGACGCAGGTCCTCACCGGACACGGTTGTTTCGGGAGGTTCCTTTTCCGGATAAGGCGGGAGGAAACGCCCGGGTGTCACCATTGTGTGGATCGCCCGGAGGACACGGTGGAGCATACGGTGGAGGTCTGCCCGGCTTGGGCGGAGCACCGCCGTGTCCTTGTGGAGGCGATTGGCGGTGGCAATCTCTCGCGTCCGGCCTTGGTCCAGGCCATGGTACGGAGCGAGAGGGCTTGGGAAGCCGTCACCTCCTTCTGCGAAGCAGTAATGTTCGCGAAGGAGGAGGCGGAACGCGTGAGGGAGAGGCAAAGTTTGCGCCCTCACGCCCCTAGCCGCCGCAGGAGACGCCCTGGGCGTCGGGAATCGCAGGCCGATTCCCGGCCACCGTAGGCGCGGGCTTGCGAACGGCGAGCAATGGGCAGCTCGCCGTTCGATAAGGACCAGGCCCGGGTCGACGGCGCGTTGTGTTCCACGCGCGCCTCAAAGAAATGTCAGCACCAATGACGGGGTTTGCTAGGACCGATGCCTGCTAGTGTTGCGGAAAAGTCCAAGAGGGTTACCGTGGCCCCTGGCACAGGCAACTGAAGGAACACGGGTGGGTTTTAGTCAGTAAGAGTCTGACACGCCCTCCTGCTCTGCCCAGAGCGGGAGAAGTTATTTGATGATTTCCCACCCACAAAAAAAAAAAAAAAAAGGCCTCTATATTTCAAGTTATTTAGATTTTTTAATGCTCTCCCAATGTGTGTTTAATCCCTTTTGTAATGTCAGATAATGACAAGCCTAGGTTTTATGTTTAATTTATTGCTAGAGCTGCCAGTAGGTTAGGTTGTATAGATATTAGACCTTGTTATAAACTATTGTTCTTCTTTTATGTTCTAGAATCACATTGTTAAAAATTGTAAATGTCAACCGATCTGAAAAGGAAGGGAGCCGGGGCCGTCAGACCAGATTACTCTTGGTGTTCGCCTTGGCAGGAGGTCCGGAATTATATAGCGCTCAGTGGGAGGGCTGTGTCCTCTGATCTGTGGGCTGTGCCTGAAGACAAACAAGTCTACGCGTTCTCTTACATCAGACATTGTTCGAAAGTCGCTAGACCGGCGATGGCTACCCTTGGCGTCAGTTCTGGACACTGACGCAAGAAGATTCAAGTCCGACATAACCTTACGCAATATGTGAGTATAACGTAATTGTCTGCAATAAACTTGTGACGCCGACGGCTGGTAGTTCTCAGCCCTCTGCCTGCCTTCTCTACCACGGCCTGCCCCTTCAAGGTCGGTGACGTGGAGATCTGACTCGAGGACCCTCCTTTACAAACTGCGAACCTCTTTAGAAGAAACGCTTGGACCTTCAACTTTTACCCCGGTTTCCCTGGCCTTATATTCTACATCAATTAAATTATTTTACCATTTCTTTTTTTACTTTTTCTTTTAAGCCGGGACTCCTCCAGTTCTGGTGATAGTTTCCTCCTTGACGTTACATTTTCCCCCTCCCGGGAAAATGTAACGTTACAATATTAAAGAAATGTTTAAGGCGTCGGTAGAGTGGCTATAGTAAACAGTCCACACGCTGCGCTGTCATCTTACTGAACGCGCTTGCACAGATGTTTGACACTAGCTGTAAAAAAAAAGGAGAGGTGAATCGGATTATTCGAAATTGTATTGGATCATTGAGTTCCCTTCAAAATGGTAGAGCTGAATGATGCTGATGCATACGTCATGTTCGTAAACGGGCGCCGTCAGTAGGCACTGGTCATGTCTTAGCTGCCACGGCTTATTTTGATTCCTGAATTGTTTTTATCTTTTTATTACGGACTCTTTTAACGTGTACGTCTTTCTACATCGTTCTCACATGTATAATTTCATCATGAATGATGTAACCACTATTTTGTAACAATATTGTGATATAAAAGAGTGTCCATGGAGTTTCTTGCCCGTTTTTCTCCATAGGTACCTACTACGCTTTGGAATAGGCTAGCTTCATCTTTCTGACTGACCGACCCCTTGACAATTCAAAAGTGCCTGTAATTGGTTTATTTGAAATAAATGCTTTGAGTTTGAATATTTTTGTCCCTCATTCTTGGAAATCCTGAATTCCACGCTCATTCGTGGAATTTTGAATTGACAATTCTGAATAATTCTCAAAGAAAACGATATCAAGAGTTTTTTTTTTATTTTCCTTTTTATCATCTTCTGCCTAGGCTATGTTGGGGTCGGCTTCCAGTCTAACCAGATGCAGTACCATGCATTTCACTATCCACGGTAAAATAAAAATGGAATTACTCAAATATCAACGTTCGATACCAGAAAGCTACTAAAACTAGGTAGGTAGGTATTCGTAATCAATATTTTTGTTTTTACCTGCACAGTTCGTTTCCATCACATGCTGCTTATGTACGCGGCGACCCAGCATCCTCACACATACATAGAAAATCTCACATTTCCAGCAAGTTACCATAATTAGTGACATGAACTTTACAATCCATACAGCTACAGTACCCGGCGATAAATATTGCACATCGACCTTTGGAAAGAGATAAATAGAAAAATTGGTGTATTCTATACAAAGAATAATCAAAAGAGGCAAATCATAATTGTTTTAACAGCTCTTAATAGATACCGGACTGTTTGTATTTCGTGCGACAGAGATAACGCTCTACGAAGCCGAAATTAGCCGATTGTCTCTTTCCAAAGTCGATGTACAATATTTATTGCCGGGTACTGTACTAGGATACTCAGATAAGTAGAGAACTGAATTATTATAATAATGTGCACGCCTCATAACGCTCATTTATTTTAATAGAAAAATCGTATATTTGACTTGCGATATACATTTTAATAAAATCACGCATTCAAGACAATTTCTTATATTTTTGTACGTGTGTATCGTAGTGAATTTTAATAAAAAAATCTTTTTCCTTTAAAACTACGTAAACTAGGCGACTGATATGAAGTACGACACCAGTAGGCCAATTCTCATCTCAGCGACAATCAATGTCAAAAATGTATGTAAATTGATTGTAATTTAGACAGATTGAGACTGAGATTAGAATGCGAACGGTCTTAAAAATACGGGAATTGCCCCTGTGTTCACCGAATTCTGGAACTAATAAGGGTTGGACCTCATCTGGCAGCACGGAATCGCATTTGTTCCGCCTGTGCTACCACGTGCTGCAGTATGCTGCCGCATGCGAACGCGCGCTGTCGCATTCCGCAGACAAAAAAGGCGATCGCACGCGTCAGCATGCTGCAGCATGGGTGGCATACTGCCGCGTTCTTTCATGATCAGTTTAGTTTCAAGCGCGAGATGGATAGGACCACGGAAGAGAGAGCAGTGATTCTAGCGTGTATTTTGTACATTGTGTACGTGTATCATTGTTATTTCCATCCGTACGGCATGAATGAACAGGCTGCAGTCGGCTGCACTGAGCTGATGAGCGGCCGCGTGCGCCATTGTACGATAGAGTGAGACAGCATGCGATAGCAAGTGATCGGCGGTGAAAGGATGCGTTAGCATGCTATCGCGCGCTTCAGCGTTCCGGAGTCTCCCTGCCGACCATTGCATTTTGTCCGTGATGCCGATCGCCTCGAGGATTCCGCCGCGTGCTATCGCATTATACTTTCTGTCTCGGTCTAGCAAATGGCAGTTCTAAGCGACAGAAAGAGAAAGGGCGACGGAAAAAGGCGATTCCGTGCTGCCAGATGAGGTTCAACCCTAAAACGCCCGGTCTTTATATATCAATTTTTTCGGGAGTTATCGTTGGGACATACAAAATTAGCGAACAGGCATCGGACGTCCATGTATTTTTTTTTTAGAAACGTTTTTTTTTTCAAATAGCAAAATTAAATAATTTTTAGAAAGTGATGGTTTAATTTAAGTGTTTTCTCGATGTACTTACATACATCTACTCATATTATTGTAAAACTGCAATATAGTTGTGATAGAGGCATTTGAAGATCACACAATTGCTTGACCTTGGCGAGTCGGGAGTAAAGCACTAAAGAATGTTTGAATGGTCAGCGGGGCGAGCACGACCTACTGTGATAGGCTTGAGACACATATTTTTATAACAGTTTGGCAACAAAAACCGTGATATAATTCGTGACTCAAGCCTATCACAGAGGCCGCGCTAGCCCCGCAGGTGTAGGAAGTAAATAAAAGAAAAGTAAATATGTTAACAATTGATTTCTCTTTGTTCTTATTGAAAACGGTTAAAACATGATTTAATCTTATTTAATAAAGAGCTTCAATTTGAAATCAGTTTAAAAGATAAATACAACTTACTGCATCATATAGCAATGATGACGGTAGTTGTTGCAAACGTTTTAGGTGTATCTCAACAAAACATAAATTGTATGACTACGAAGCGAATGAATTTATTGATTGTTATTTGTATAAAATATAAGAAAGCTGACTTACCAACACTCGAAAACATTTATTAAATAGTTTGTAAGCTTCTAAAATACAATTATGTTACGTCTAAAACAATTTGTCATAGTATTCATAATTATGTTGTTCATTATTAATTATTAGAACCCTTTTAACCCATTCTTTGAGATACTTTGTCAACAATGTTTTGTAACATTGTTAAACGAATACCGTAAATTAAATTTAAATCACATTGAATAACCATTATATCGCCGCAAGCTGTTTTTTCTATTCCGTGGCCGCAAGCTTCAACAACGTAAAACTAACCCTTTTACCATAATATACAAAAATTTCGTATCACTAGCTGAGTAGTTGAGAGTGTGGAGTGCACTTGTCAGTGGCGCCTCACTTAAAAGATAGGTCTGTCCGAGCGCGCGGCTCCACCAGCAGCCGTGGCTGTCGTCGTCGCCACACGTACCTATCCCGAACACACAAACCCATGTTCTCGAAAATGGCCGCATTATTTTCCTTCCCTCTAAATACTTTAATTATGTACGATATGAGTGCGAGAACCCTCCTGACCCTCATATACCCTCGTTCGTTATATCCAAACATACTCAAAAAAAAATAAAAATGTTTGGTGACGGGGGACCCACGCCAGGAACGAAGTTTCTTGCACTTTTTCCTCAATTCTGAATGTAATTCGTTATGGAGATTTTGATTGTTTGATGAAAACTTTTTCAAAATTTACGCGGTCGCCTTCTCGGATTTTCATTTTGACCTCTCTATCGGCTTTAGCACCATGAAAACGACAACCATGATAAAAAT
Organism: Brachylomia viminalis; assembly: GCA_937001585.2. Lineage (NCBI taxonomy): Eukaryota > Metazoa > Arthropoda > Insecta > Lepidoptera > Noctuidae > Brachylomia > Brachylomia viminalis. The sequence continues at coordinate 21,085,153 of OW443307.2, forward strand.
ATTGAAAGAATATTGCAGCCGCCATCTTGGGTTTTCAGTTTGACCTCACTATCGGCTTCAGCACCGTCGGAAACCATGAAAACTACTAAAGAGACAGAGAGAGAGACATCTTTCTCTGTCTCTTTGTATTATATATAATAAAAAGGCGCATAAAGCTTTTTCGTTACGTGACGATTTACGACCAAAAAAATCTAAAATTTTACTCCTACAGCATGCTGCGTTAAAGAACTTCGTTCCAATGTAGATACATGGGTACTTAAGCGGGTAAAATGGGTAAACAGCATACAAGCGCAAGTACCTCACAAACTTGTTCTGTACTCTCTCTAATCTAAATAATCTAATAATAATCTGTCTCTTTGAATTCTGTCACAGTCTTCCAATTTACAAATGTATAGTCTGTTTGATTAGGTTCCTATTGATTGAATCCAAGTTGAACATTAATAGTATACTCATTTGTTGTCAAATTACATAAAAGGCTTAGGTTCTGAAAGGACTTTTTTATTTGTATCTAATCAATAATAATATTAAATAAGTAAAATAATTGCTTTCTGTAAGGAAATAAGCCAAAAATTAGTTTATTTATTAAGGATGACACGTCAACGACATATATACAAGGATAGTTGTAGGTAATCACGAATCTTCATAGCTGTAATATCACTTATAGGCACAACATTCAAAAACATTTTGGAAAGGAAGCACTGATTATACATTGGAGACTTCACGTGGTGCCATAAGCTCTAACTTAGAATTAGCTCAAGAATTTGTAAATTTATTTACTAATATACCATCTAAACCGACGGAAGCTTTAAATTCCTCACCCGATATCTCAATTTGATTTATTAAGAGCGTTCTAGACTGCCAAGTTGAATTTCAATTTAAACATAATAAACCCTGTAATAGTTCTAACAGCTTTTTGGCAAATAAAAACCAAATTAACCGAAGATCTACGAGAAATGTCTACCAAAGTTTGTAATTATAATTGAGACTATAGCATCATACTTAGCTTTAATATTTAAGCGGCTCCTGCCCAATCTAAGGGGTCCAAACGCCTCCTGCCGGAGGCTCTACGCAGGGGTCGTGCGGCCCATGGCCCGTTACCACCAGGGCACCAGTGTGGGCGCGTTCCTTGAGGCGGCGACCAGCCCGCCGGTTGAACGGGTCCAAAAGGGTCATGGCCACCCGGCTAGTCCGGGGATACCGTACGGTCTCCGGTGAGGCGGCGAGCCTCCTTGCCGGATTACCGCCATGGAGCCTGGAGGCAAAAGTCCTCGCGCACATATGGGCGTGGCGAAACGCCGGTGCGTAACTCCGCTGCCGCGAGAAATCACGGCACAGCGGACAGAGCTCCGGCGGGATCTCATGGCGACATGGAGAGTCCGACTGTCGCAATCCAGTGCTGGGCACGCCACAATTGCGGCGAAAAGTTCCCTCTTTGAGGAGTGGCTTGACAAGCGCCACGGCGTCCTCACCTTCCCCCTGACGCAGGTCTTCACCGGACACGGTTGCTTCGGGAGGTTCTTGTTCCGGATAAGGCGGGAGGAAACACCCAGGTTACATTATGTGGATCGCCCGGAGGACACGGTGGACAATACGGTGGAGGTCTGCCCAGCTTGGGCGGAGCACCATCGTGTCCTCGTGGAGGCGATTGGCAGTGGCGAGCTCTCGCGTCCAGCCCTGGTCCAGGCCAGGCTGTGCAACCCCTGACTGATGCCAGCCCGCCACTGCGGGCAGTCGGGGGTTGCGGAAGGATCGTACGTTCCCGCGACCCCCGGCGTTGGTGTGAGATGGAACACCGGGGTGGTATTTAGTCAGGAAGTCTGACAGACCCCGCCGCCCGCCCTAGGGCGGTGGACATCCATGAGGATTTTCCACACCGGAAACAAAAAAGAAAAGGCCATGGTACGAAGCGAGAGAGCATGGAAAGCCCTCACCTCCTTCTGCGAAGCAGTAATGCTCGCAAAGGAGGAGGCGGAACGCGTGAGGGAGAGGCAAAATTCGCGCCCTCACGCCCCTAGCCGTTGCAGGAGACGCCCTGAGCTTCGGAAATCCCAAGCCGATTCCCGGCCACCGTAGGCGTGGTCTTGCGGACGGCGAGCAATGGGCAGCTTGCCGTCCGATAAGGACCAGGCCGGGTCGATGGCGCGTTGTGTTCCACGCGCGCCTCAAAGAGATCTCAGCAACAATGACGGGGTCCGCTAGTGCCGATGCCTGCCAGGGTTGCGGGAAATTCCGAAAGGGTTACCGTGGCCCCTGGCACAGGCAACTGAAGGAACACGGGTGGGTTTTAGTCAGTAAGAGTCGGACACGCCCTTCCGCTCCGCCTAGAGCGGGAGAAGCTTATGATGACCTCCAAGCCAAAAAAAAAGGTTTAATATTTAATTTGTGTGTAGATCACACGATAGACTTTCCGGATTTAATGAAGTAAAGGAAGGTTATACCATTTTTTAAATCTGGGGACAGTGTAACCCGGTTTTTTGATTATTGTATGTTGTATCTTTGAAACCAGATGTTGCTGGTTTCAATATAGTATTATACTACTTACCGCCGTGATAAAGTACATTTATTGGATATAAGCTGTACGGGAAAGATTTAATTAAACAAATACCTTCTTACACAATACAAAGTTTATTGTAATTTGTAATACACAGAAAATGAAGGTAGGTATAACAAAATCAATTGTGGCGAGCCACTAACCAAACCCTTCCCACACACTTAGGTGTTCACTCCGACAAAACTTGGTCTCCGTTACTAGTTGTGTCGGGGTACACACCTGCAATGAGTGTGCGTGTATTTATGTACATTTATTTGTGCTTATATTTATATATAATTAGGTATATAAATTATATGTATTTATAGACTACATAAGTTTATGCGTGTCTATATATTTAAAAATATTTAATCCTAAAATATCATAATAAATTGCACCTGCCACTGTTTGTCTCTGCATCACCCAAAGGTTGACTGGTAGAAAATGCCTATGGCATTATGTCCGCCTCTGTACATTTGTGTGCTCAAAGTGTTAAATAAATAAATAAATGAGACTAAGACAAGAAATCAGAGTCGTTTTAATGAGTAGGTACGTGAGATGAACTGCTTTAAAACTTCTAGCTCAATCGAATAAGTATCGACCTATTATGGTTGCGCTCATATAGGGAAAATATCGCTTATGTAAAGCTACTCGAGACAATAATTTATAACAACTGGTCTTACTATCTAGTTCTTACTAAAGGCCTAACTCTCTCATAGGTTAAATTATAACAATTTAGTATAAACTCAGTATGATGATGATGATGATGATGGGGACTCCCTTTTCCGCACTTAGACTCTTATTTGGTCCGTTGTGCGTGGGGATACTGGCTAACACAGCCAGCCTAGCTCCGCTCAAAAGCACAGAAGCCTCCTGGGGGCTTCACAGGCTTCGCGGAGCGACCTCACTGTTCCGAGGATTTCTTCCCGTTGAGAAGCCACAGCCTCGCACTCCAGGATAACGTGGGCGGCTGATTCCTCGGCGGCAAGGCAGCACCTGCAAAGGGGGCTATCTGTGGCGCCTATGTTAAAAAGATGTTTGTTAAGGGGGTTATGGCCCGTAATTGTTCCTATTTATTCTGAGGTTATTTCTACTCAGGTTAAGAAGTTTTTTGGTTAACCGCGGGTCTACAATTGGTAAAGCCAATTTTGACTGTCTACAGTCTGTTGCCCGTGACTATCTATTGTTATGGAGTTCGGTCGATCTTTGGCGAATCCACGCACGAAATTGTGAGAAAGGCAGAGGGAGAAGTGGGTACGGGCCTAGCACTTCCATATCAGAGCCTCTCTTCGCGAGTTCATCAGCGGCATCATTGCCTAAGGATCCACTATGCTCTTTGATCCACTGGAGGGTAATGCGATGAAACGTCGATAAACTCTCCAGAGCTAAATGGCACTCAAAAATTAGTTTATTCTTAGTTTGTTTGTTTTCTAAAGCTTTGAGCACAGATAGGCTGTCGGATAGGAATTTAATGCCGTAGTTTCGGATGCCTAAGCGTTTTACTGCTGTTGCGGCTTGTGTTAAGGCAACACATTCACATTGAAATATCGAACTGTGTGTGCCTAGTGGTATGTAAAAGTTAATGTTGAGGTCAAGGGAGTGTACGCCGGCACCTGAACCGTTTTGTGTTTTTGAGCCGTCTGTGTAGATGCGCACTTCATGGGCTCCTGACTGATCCCTTTCCTCCTGAACTGTTTGTATAATATAGTTTTTGTTGAACATGTGTTGGTTGTGGTGGGTTGACCAAGATTATGTCTGGACTTTAAAAGAGACTGTGACCTCTGAGTTTGTTTCGGCCTTTCTTCTCAAAGTAGTCAGTTATGAAACGCCGACCTCATCTAGTTTTAAAAATATGATTGACGTGTAAAAGTGTTTGTAACAAACCTACTTACAGAAATAAAAATCATTTATCATTTATCATTTGGTGTTCTATCACACGGGGCAGCGATGAGCGGTTGGTACTCAATCGCCCGGTCCAGGATGTTAGCGTGTGGAATGGTATGGTTTTTGCCCCATATGCCCAGATGCATTAGCCTGATGGCAGCTAGAGCCGCCTCCTGCTGTATGTACAGGTCAAGGGGAGTTAATTGAAGGGCTATCTCCATGGCTGCAGTTGGGGTGGTTCTCATGCAGCCAGTGGTAGCCGTACAGGCCAGTCGTTGGAAGCGTTGTAGTCTGGTAATGGTGGTAGAGAGTTCAGTCCTCGTCCACCAAACCAGAGCGCCATAAGCCAACATTGGCCTGATTACCGCTTTGTATAACCACAGAGTTATCTTCGGAGAAACCCCCATGTTTTCCCTAACATTCTTTTACATTGGTAGAGTGCAATTGTGCTTTTATTAAGTTTGTAGTCAAGGTGCTTGTTCCAGAGAAGTTTGCTATCAAGGATCACCCCCAAGTACTTGGCTTCGTCTTTAAGTGTTAGTTCAGTGTTGAAGAGTTTTGGAAGCCTATGGGGTCCAAAAGTTCTCTTGTTGGTATACATTATTAGTTCTGTCTTCGAGGGATTAACCGATAGTTCGTGCTTCGTGCACCAGCTCTCGATTATTTTGAAAGCCCTTCTCATGAGATCACATAAGATGCCTTCAAATTTCCCCGAGATCAGAACTACTATATCGTCCGCGTATCCCACCGAGTACAGACTGCTGGCGTTGAGCTCTGCAATGAGCTCATTTACGACTAAATTCCACAGCAGTGGTGACAGCACCCCACCCTGTGGGCAGCCTCTACTCACGATACCTCGCGTGGTGGTGTTCACGGTAAACTGAATGGCACGGTATTTTAACATGTTATTGATCCATTCTATGAGTGTTCGCGCAACACCGTGCCTGGCAAGTGCCTGCTCGATGCTGACGAAGTTTGTTTTGTCGAAAGCACCTTCTATATCAATGAAGGCGCCTAGGGTTGGGTTTTTGGCTTTAAGATCATTTCCAATGCGTGAGACTACGCTGTGGAGTGCTGATTCAGTTGATTTGCCTGCACAGTAGGCGTGTTGATTCGGATGTAGAGGTCTCTGTACCGAAATTTGGGTTCTGATCCTCCTATCCCCCAGCCTCTCCAGTGTCTTCAAGAAGAACGAGGAGAGGCTTATAGGTCTAAAGGATTTGGGCTGGGTGTAGTCGCCCCTACCTGGTTTCGGTATAAAGATTATTTTTACTTCCCGCCATTTCAAGGGGATATAGCGGTGGGCCAGGCAGGCACGAAAAACCTTAACCAGGTAGTCAGCCAGTACATCTTGGCTCCACCTGAGCAGAGCCGGGAAAATACCGTCCAGTCCTGCTGCCTTGAAAGGTAGGAAGGTGTTGATTGCCCACGTTATTTTGTCTGTGTCGATTACTTCCAACGCCACTTCCCAATCTAGGCTGCTCGTGGCCCTCTCCATATGTGGTTCCCAGCTTTGCTGGGTGGCAATCTGGCATCCTGGGAAGTGGGTGGTTAGGAGTAATTCGCTTGTCTCAGCGTCGTTTGTTGTGTAGGTGTTATCTGTGTATAAACTCAGTATTCTCTCAGTATATTTATTCTTCAATTCAATTGACGGAATCAAGATACTTGCCATCGAACACAGGATAATGCCTGTCTTCACACGATCAACGTGGCGTACGGGCGTAGACAGTGACGCAATTGTTACCTGGAGTGGCGAACTTCCCTCACTTACCGTTATCCGGTTCAGTAAATGACCACACCTCAAGGGTTAACCTCTAAATTGCCCGCACCCGGATCAATTCCAAATCACCACGACCACGGGGCTATACCAAAGGCATCACGTTTATCCTCGCATTAGATATATTAAACAAGAGCTATTATAGTCAGCTCGACCTGAAACAACATCCTCGTGTCAAAACTCAGAACTGAGACCTAGGTTATAAAAACGAGAACTAAGAAAATGGTTCAATACTCACAAGGATCCGATTTGATTGGACTGATATAAAACCCATCGGATTATTTGGGCTCAGTCTGGTCATCCCAGAACTGGTTCCTCTGCCAAAGCGTGTTCCTCGTAGTCACGCCATTAGGGGAAAAAACTCTCGCCCATTTTGACAGCTACCTCCAATCTTTTCCACAGACTAAATAGAATTCTCATCTAGTAGTCACTTTGAATTTAATAGACATTGTATATCAGTAGAATGTGGGAAATTATGTCCTTATGTTTAATTAATTCAAATAATTAACAAAACACGTATTTAGTTAGCATGACACAATTTCATAAAAAAAACATCATCCTACGAGCTTGAAAGACCCACGAAAGGTGTCACAATTATTTTTTTGATGTTTCTGCTTCATAGCAATCTGTTTCCCAACAATAAGCCACTTCTTTGTTTGACCTCTCAGTTAATGTTTTCCTCAAGAGCCATAATTGCATGAAAATTCTTTTCACACGACTCTCTTGATGTCAAGTGGTAAATCTTTCATGTAGGCTCGGTATGTCACTTCTTTTTAGCCGGGTATGCTGAAGAGCACCATCTCCACTCAGAGCGTGTGCCAGTTTGTTTATATGGGCGGTCAGTTTCTCCTGGTATTTCAGGCTGTTTTGAGCTATTTCCTGCCGAACTGTTTTTAGGAAATGGACTGTGCAATGGACGTTATTGTCCAGTCTATTATTGTGTAACAATTTGACTGGTCGATTTGAGTTGTTCCACATTATTACTACGCAACTGTTTGATTTTATATGAAAAATATTCTGATATTTTTGTACAGGCCAATGCGGAAGTTTTTCTATGAGTGGTTTTTGATCGTATCTGAGTTGCAAATGTATCGTGCTTGCTGTCAAATTACATAAAACATGCCTTTTTTGTGTGTTTGAAAACCGACTTCATTTAATTCAAAATTATTTTTGGGTCACGTCATTGTCCAGTTTATTATTGGGTATCATGTCATTAATTCTATGATTTGAGTGGTCTCATAATTATGATTTATTTTTAACGTTGTTTTATTTTCTAATGAATTGTTTATCCAAATGAACTTGATAATCATATTTATGATAATAAAATTATGACTAATTTAGTACACAATTAAATTATGTTAGTGACATTTATTTATTGCTTTATTGTTAACATTAATCGTGTTTTCTGTCAAATTAGTTAAATGGATTAGGTACAATTTTTGGACACATCAAAAAGCGTGGAGCGCTTTGTTTAAACTGATAATCAAACGACAAAAAGTGCTCCGCGCTTTTGGATTTATTCATTGGATATAAAAAAAGAACTAATACAAGTCAATAAAGTAATTTTTTGAAGCGTGTTATATTTTTTTACAATTTAGTCTTGTATATTCTTTATATTTAGTTAATAAGTCTAAAGTCAACGAAGTTATGACTTGAACGGTTAACTAGAAGCCACTGAAGAGTTCCAATAACCAACTCCTGGCTTCATCATCAGACCCTCGACAGCAAGTGCAATGTATTGGACTTATCAAAACGAATCATGTGACACCAAACTCAAGGGGTTTACTAGTAACCACTGAAGAATTCCACTATATATCTCCTGGCTCCATCATCAGACCCTTGTTGCCTAAGCCCAATGTCTTGGACTCGTCAAAATGAGTCATATGAGCTCAAATTCGAGAGGTTGACTTGTCGCCACTGAAGAGTTCCACTATCCTACTCTTGGCACTATCATCAGATCAGCTCCGAGATACCAAATTAAAGTTTTGTGACCCGAACTACATACACATAAAAAGTTTAATTTCAATACGACAGTTAGAAATAGGTGAAAATGGACTTCTAAGATTTTATTACTTATGTAAGTAGTTTGTAAGTTACAAGTGAAGATATAATAAGCGCGTTAATAATAAAAAAAAAGAATACATCTTATATTTGTAAGTCCAGGCAAATAAAATCAAATGCGGATACCAGCACAAAATAAGCCAGAGTAACTTAGATAAACTTAAAGCGGGTAAGCAAAAAAACATGTGGCGTTTACTAGAAACTTATCGTCAACTTAATTATTTCTCACTTCCAATGGAAAGTAAATTAAGAGGGTTACCAAGTCCTCGTCTATTCCATTTTTTTATTGTTTTTAGTACACTTCAGTTGCTAACAAGTGTATGAACTATCCACTGTCAAGTGATCTAATAAAGTATCACCCGAGTGCGTCACTAGTGCGTTCGTGAGGCATCGGTTGACGAGGGCATGGGACGAACGTGCCCGATCGTGATTCGAATTTCGAATTCACTTGAAGACTGATTTCATTCGGGCACAAATATCCAATTTGTGATGCACTTACCTTTCTACTTTAGTTAGGTACGTCTGTGTGAGTTAGTGTAATCGTATTTCGCGTACGTGTGTATTCGACACTTTGCTGAATTTTCATCTCTGTTTTGTTATTTATTTATTTATTTATTTATTTTATTAGGTCTACCAACAATTGTTTACACTAATTTACAAACAAAGATAAAACATGCGTTTAAACTCTACACAGTGCAACAATTACTTAAAGGTAAACACCACATGGACAAGAAAGAAAACAATAAAAAGTAATTTCGTAAGCTACATATTGCACAAGTAAACTAAGTTAGATATGTATAAATAACATAACTAAATGCAAAATATTAAAAGCAACATTTCTTAAAAAAATAAATAACGTACAGTCACGAGCACCAACATGCCAACACTTGGCAATCTTCAACTGCGATTCCCTCATGAAATAACGAATGCAATGTTGAAATACGATACTTTACATAAACCTATGGATTCGAAAATACTATGTTCGTAATAACATACAATTTCATTCAAAAATAAAGGAGAAAATTACTTTTTTAACAAATCTGATAAGCAGTTCAGAAATTTAGATTTTTGTTTATTGATAGAATCAAAGTTAAAGTCAACCATATCACTACAACCATTCAGAAGATATTATATATATTCAGTTATGACGTTTGACAGTTATTTAATTTCTGCCATCGCCACGCTAAGAAGAAATACCAAAAACAATAAAAAATGTGTAGCTATCAAATTAAATTAATTATATAAAGTTGAATACATTCCAGCGACTTCTCATGAAACAATATTCAAAAAAATATACTCGTGACAAAACATAGAAGCCTTTAACAATTTGTGTTACTATTATAGCTGTGTTAATTAACAATCTAAGACTTGAGTTCAATGCTTGTAAGTATTAGACTGCTTACAAGCATTGAACTCAAGTCTGGGAAATGAAATATGATGTAGAACTATATATATTGAATAGTATATATAATTAATGATGTAGAAATGGTTAACCATTTTTACAAAAAAAATAATTAATGATTTAAACCATTGACTACATTTATTTGGTTTTTCAGATCCAGACCCCAAATCACCCTCCATGAAGCGCCAACTATGACTCTATACAAAAAGAACTTTAGTAACGCAATTTTGATAAACACTTTAACATATTGAGCTATATAGATATCCCACAAATTAGCACATGAGCAACTGATATTTCTTCATTAACTCACAACTCTATAGTTGAAAATTTATGGCTACGAGTTACAGCTATATACATATAACATAATGCAGCATTGCATATGTAAGGGGGCAAGCCCTTTATGCCAGGAGGCTTTTTATTATGTATTAAGTTCTGTTTGCGTTTTTGTTTTTATTATTTATTTCTGCTTGAGTATAGTTTTAAATATTGGCGTGTGCTAGCTGACATATGGCAAATAATTTTAATATTTTTGTGTTTCGTAATGTTAATTACTTATTACTATATAGAATCCAGTTCTTCTAACTGAACATACAGCAGTGCTGCTGGGGACTTCCGCCACTTCTTCTTCCCAGCTAAAGCACTAGGAAGTGGTGAAGGGTGGGCGTTTTGGGGAGACTGTCTTATGTGATTTTGACGTTCAAAAAGTGCTGATTCTCAGCTTAATTTGAATAAATGACTTTTGATTTTTGATTTTGAAAATCACACAAATAAGTTGAAAACACTTCAAATTGCCAGTTGCCGCTGTCACCGCACGGTTGATCAACGCGTAAAACACAAACGTGAACAATTAAGTTTAAAATCAGCCTCATTAACATAATCAGATAATGCTCCGTTCTGCGATATGTATGTACACATAAAGCAGCGATATTGGTGACATTATGTACAGGTAAATAGACAGAAGTTTTGATTAAAAAAAAAACCTAATAATATGCAATGCAATCGGCACATGCAATTTGTGTAGCTATGGCAAAATGTAAATTAACTAAAAAAGGTAGGCAACTTACAAGTACATTTCTCCCACCATCCTTTTCTCGAAACGTCATTTTCATGAATAATGATATCAAATACATAATCGGAAAAATAACAAGCCTTCTACACGGTGCAAGTAAAAATTAACCTAAACATTTTGGAATTGTTCTTTCTGTGACTGCATAGAAATTAAGCATGAGGAGTTTTTAAGGGACATCGTACCACGTAGTGTCCTTTAAGTTTGTCAAAACACCCCTCACCCGCACAATATGTGTACTAAACGAAGTACATGAGAGAATTGACATAATTTCGTGCAATCTGAGTGAATTCGCAAGAGTTTTATTGAATTTTGTTACATAAATTTAATTATTAATATTCTGTGATATGTCTAATTTTGTATAAAAGAAATAAAATAAAAAGTTTAGTTTGATAATTATTACTTATGTAGGTATATATAATTATTAAGTCTGACTTCAGATTGTGTTTATAATAGAGTTTAGTGTTGCTTCGTATTTTTAAAGTTTATATTTTTAAGTATTAACCGTAAGTTGTTTTTTTATTTTATTTGGTGTTATTTGTGAAACCACTATTGTATTGGGGTCATCCTGTAAAGATAGTGTGTAAGTTTAATAAATAAATAATAAGTAGCGGGTATCGTGCCTCATGGGACGGGCATGAGTTCATATATGTGTACCTACATATTCATGTTTGTGTTGTGTGTGTGTTTGTCATGTAGGTATGTATATTGCCCCCAATATATCAAAGTGAAACTTCTGCCAAAGCTCCCAATACTGGCCAGATCCCGCATAATCAGATTACCAGCTCGCAGATGACGCCGAACGATTCCGATTTGCATGCGTAATGCAGCTAAGTGCACTTTCAGTCGCCGACATTTTGTACTCATTATCAGAAATTCGATTCCCGGTTAGGTGTGAATGGAACATTTTATTTGCTTCTATGAATATTTTTAAGTGGAAAAGGGCTTTTCAGATATCGGAATGGTTCATTTGTTTTTATTGATTATCACTCTCATTATCCTTATTGTCTTCATTCCCAGCAATTCTGTCTACTCATGAGAATTATATATTCCGAACTTTCTGTTTGTTTAATGAAATTTTTTCAATGGTTAAGCAGCAAAGTTTATTTTATGCATGCTATGTCGTTGGCTGTATGATAGGTAAACTCTAGTGCCTAAGCTTTACCTCTTCACATTTTAGTCCTTACAATATTATTATAGTAAGTTTACTCTCGACTATTATGCCAACTAATAAATAAACGATTTATGATGTTAGGAAAATATTACCCAAACATTGTTTATCAGCCGTACTTTTGGTAACTATCGCCAGGAAGGCTGATTCAGTATTTGGTGAGAAAGGTGATAGTCTGCCCGCATGCGGCTGGCCAAATGACCATGTATAGCCGCTCAAAGACGAGTAATGGTTACAAATAAATAACACTAGGCAGGCTGATACTAGTACGGCATTATGATTATGTCATATGACTAGTACCTGTGTGAACAGTATAAAACTGACGATATTCATCGGCCGGTTCACTCTGACCGATCCTGACGGCCCCATTACCCTCCTCCAGGAAAGCAGTAGGGTCACTAGTAGGTACAGTATACAGACACAGACACAAATCGAAATTCCTACCTCACCGCCGAGGTCCTACGCGTTCGCAATTATTATCCCCAAGTAATTGTCCTCCCTGTCCCTTGATCGGATCCGTGCCAGCTGGTGGCGTAGCTGAGCCTGTAGCTTTAAATTCCCCTGATAATAATAATTAAATTAATTTGATCCAGCCTGTCCCAAAATTTCTGTCCTCTCCCAGCGACGCCCTAAGCCGAGGTTCGTACCCCACTGGGGGTGCCCTTATGTGATGGTCGCTTAGTTTATAAAATAATATTAAGCCCATGGCTGGAGGCTTTGAGCTCACTCAAAAGCACCACAGGATTGACCGGTTGAGTATTTACGGCGTCTCAAGGCCAACTAAGAGATGCAATAGACAAAAAAAAATATAAAAAAATCGGCCGGTTCACTAGATATGGCCGCTCAAAAACGTGTTATGGTTACATAAAATGAACCATCAGTAGGAAAGCTAATGCTTGCACAGTATTAAAGTATGCGCAGTACTTATATGTGAACAGCATATAAACTGACGACATCTGTCGGCCGGTTCAGGAGCTATATACCAGTTTAACTAACATGACTTCTGATAACCAACTTTAGCTTTCATGTTTCTAATTATTTTGTTTGATGCTCAGACTAAATATAAAAAGTAAACGGAGCGTACACCAACAAAAGAGTTCAAATATGTGAAGCCTCATAAACAGAGTTGTGTGCCGTCACCTTGTGTGTGTTATGATGTCTAACGTGTTCGGTTTCACGCGTTGCACTACCACAATCGGCTTCCTATTTCAAATTTGGCTTCCTTTAACCTGCTTCACTCTGAGAGCGCGATGCTCCGTCTACCTTTATTATTTGGTCTGAGGATTGATGTTGAATTTATATTAGATTTATTTAGGATAATTTTGTGTGTTTCAACATTCTAAGTTCCTAATAAGAAACGTTACCATTACCCTTAACCCTAGATAGCTAACGTTCCTAAACTTCTATGATAAGCTAACCATTCGACTTTTTGACGACCATTTTTTAAACGTATTTTTTTATTAAAATCATATGATATTTTAATCAGGTTTAAATATTCATGGAAAATATGGGACATAAATTAAAGATAATTATTACAAAAATGAATATTTATTTAACTTTTAAGTACTAAATCACAAATCTTAAATGGCACAGGTTTCATTGAGATGAATAAGGGACTAAATCTTACAATGACTAAATTAGGAACTATTTTTTAGAAATTTCTTCTTTTTCTTTTGGTACAATACAGCAAAAAGCTTAAAATTAACCGTAAGTATCAAATTACTTAGATTTTTTAGGCACAAGTTGGGCAAAAGTCGACTGTATGTTCGCCACAAATGGGAACTCTGCAACTATTGCAGAGATTCTTTGTCATGCGCCTTTTCTTATAGGAACACAAACTGCAGCTTTTCCATTTCCTTGTTGGGGCATTTTCAGGTATCAGAGGACTTCCAGAACCAGCTAGCTCAAGAATTTGACCTTGACCTTCAGCGCTTTCCTCATGATTCAAACCCATTACATCTCTTATTTTGTCTTTTATTCCTCTAGGCATTGTTGGTCTTTCAAGTCGACGTTTTAGCCATGGTTCAACGAGTTGTTCATGCAATTGTTTCATATAGCTTCTTCGTGACAGGGGTTTACCTCCAGACACCAAGACATTATGGCAATACAGGACGTAAGAGTTGATACTCGATATATTGAGCATGTCATAAAACATGCACATGGGTTATCGGTTGGTCTTACGATTACACGACATATTTGAACACATCACACAAATTTACACCGACCACGAAATGCCAGCAATTGCTCATCGAAGGTAACATGAGTTTCAGGAACGTAATTGTTTCGGCATTGAATCATCAGTAAGTCCCATATTTTTCGGATTGGTGTGAGTGGATCAGACTGCAAGGTTCCTATTCTTATAGCTTTGTCATCAAATCTAAGGCATCTTATGAGGAAATCAAACCTTTCTCGACTCATACACGAGATGTATCGGGTTGCGCAGAAAGACGTGTTGAACAATTCATCACTTGTAAGATGGTTATCTTTCAACGCGGCTGCTAGTAATAAGACACCGAAGAGAGCGTTGAGTTCCTCTTTGCATGTTTCGTGTTGGGTTGATGTCAAAGTCTCATAGCTTTGTTTCTTTATGGCTATTTCAGCATTGGTCCACTGCAAAATTTCCTCACATAATACATCTGTCATAAAGGAACCAAATAAAACGAGAGGATCTGTTATGTTTCTGACTGAACGGGCCGGTTCTTTAGCCGTGCGAACGATATTTATCGCAGAAGTTCGGGAAGAAGTATGTCCTTTATTAGTTGCCCACATGTGACGATTTTTACCTCGAATATTAGCTTGAGTCAAGTGAATAATGTAGTTGGAAGCAGGTGAAGAATTCTCACTGAGAGGAAGAGCATCGGAAGGTGACCTTCCTTGTTCCTCTTCAATATCTAAAGGTGGACTTACTTGTGTTTCTTCAGTGTCCGAGGGTTCGTCGTGAAAGTCACTTTCCACGTCATTAGCCAACAAACCATCCTCATTTTCACTATCAGAAAAAAACATAATTTGTGTTGACATTATCTTCATCATCTAAGGCACGAACTATGTCGTCATCTGTGATCAACCTTGCAGCAATTCTTCACTATAGACGATATAACTAAAGAAAAAACCAAAACAAAAATCAACACCAAGTACAGGTTTAAAAGTTACGCATAAGCTAACCATTCGTCAAAATGACGAGTAAGCAGTAGGTATCTCAAAAATAAAAGTACTTACCGGCTAAAAGCGACCACCATGCGACGTAGTCTAGCGATCACTAAGTTGGCTCGAATTAGCGAGTGCGTAGGTAAAACCATTAGAAAGGGAGAGGGAGATATTTATTAGATGCTCGTCATTTTGACGAACGTTAGCTATCTAGGGTTAAAGATTACTTTTATTATCTTTGTACCAAAGGCAATATAGATACCTACGAGTAGGTATGTCGTATTATGCCACGCAATTACACTGGTACTACTCTTATCATATTGCCGTATTTGTATCAGCTTTCCTAGTTATTGTAATTTTTTTGTAACCATAACTCGTTTCTGAGCGGTGATACATAGTCATTTGGTCAGGCGCATGCGGGCAGACCGTCACCATTCTCACCAGAGGAGGGCCCTACACCCACTAAATACTAATTACCAAAAGAACGGCTATAACTTGTAATATTACTGGACACTATTTTAACTTAAATATTATACAATATAAAAGCAAAACTCAAATGAGATTAATCAGATAAATGGCGATTTAACTAATGATATTGAATGTTTACGACTTACGAGTATTAAAATGATTAATGGCCGCATTCCATGTTTGGATATTTAAAATTAATTCCTGCGCCGACACTGACATGTTCCAATTTGACGTTTCGTGGTTAAGTTCGGAAACGCGGCTGTTAAATTGAATTTATGTTTTTGAAATTGATTGCAATTAAAACACTTTTCGGTGCTTTATTATTAATGTAGCGTTGGTTGTTTGTTGGTTCGCTTATTATAATTATGATAAATTGTCGATGAGAATGTATTTATTATTATTAGAGATAATCGATGTATCGTAACTTGGCCACAGTTGACACCATTTTACTTAGATAAAAAAACATCAAGCAACCCAAAACATTAAAACATTAAAGACCCACACACGTACACAATAGTTGCCAGCCCATAAAAACTTTCCAACAAAAGCGCGGTAATAATAAAATCAGTGTAACAGACCGTTTAAAAAGATAATTTAAAAAAATGCAATTCATACCATCCCCAGTCTCATCCCCCATCCTTGAAGGGTCATTACGCCACGAACGTGTGGATAATGTCTTCCACAGTGCTTTGAGTGCTTTGGAACGGTCGTTCAACAAAACGGTAACAGCAGTTTAAATTTCGTTCCAGTTTTTACTGCGGTATCTTAAGCGTATGTCGGCTTAATGATCGGACTGTTTATAGAGCGTGACTTCATATCAGCGCTGTATTATGTGGTTATAGCATATAATGATGACGAAAGAGGCTGTAACGGGTATCAGCATATAGTTGTAATAGCAATCATGTCATTTGGTTTAAATAGGCTTTTATTTTTTTATTTTCCTTAAAGATTCTTTCTATTTTGTGAATGTGAGAACGTTGTAGGCCTAACTTGTAAACTGTAGATTGTTAGTCCATTTTCTACTTTGTTAAGTACCAGGTACCTGTTCACAGGCCTAAACTGTCCTCCCACACCTACAAACACTGTAATTTGAAAACATTGTAAAAGCCAATTATTGTTAAAAGAGTATAGTGGAGTTTTCTTGCCGCCTCTTCTCTTAGCTTAGGTTAGCTCTTCGGTTAGCTTCTGACGTTTCACCGCACCGTTTTGACGTTTCCCGTGTAGGTTTATGTGAAAAAAAATATTTTGATTTTGAGCAGCCCGATTGCATAACACACTCACTTCACTTCACTTCTACTATTCAACAATATTCATTACAAAATAGACTTGCTTAGATAATGTATATTATATCAATTTCATACGTGTTAGGTATGCCCTTGAACTAGACAAGAAGAAAGAAAGAAGTTCCTGTATTCAATACGTAGAATACTAAAGAAGTGATCCAAATAACGTGAAACACGTTGTGAAAAATCCCTTCTACAGAATAAACCTACACAGAATTTAGTCACATATAATTATACTGTAGCGGTATTGACATCGCTACATGCGAACTACGCATCACACTGACGTCACCAAAATCCTGCATCGAGCAAGCAGTCTACCGCGCGACTAGCTTATATACACGTCGTCGTAGGACAGTAAGGGTTGGACCTCATCTGGCAGCACGGAATCGCATTTGTTCCGCCTGTGCTACCACGTGCTGCAGTATGCTGCCGCATGCGAACGCGCGCTGTCGCATTCCGCAGACAAGAAAGGCGATCGCACGCGTCAGCATGCTGCAGCATGGGTGGCATACTGCCGCGTTCTTTCATGATCAGTTTAGTTTCAAGCGCGAGATGGATAGGACCACGGAAGAGAGAGCAGTGATTCTAGCGTGTATTTTGTACATTGTGTACGTGTATCATTGTTATTTCCATCCGTACGGCATGAATGAACAGGCTGCAGTCGGCTGCACTGAGCTGACGAGCGGCCGCGTGCGCCATTGTACGATAGAGTGAGACAGCATGCGATAGCAAGTGATCGGCTGTGAAAGGATGCGTTAGCATGCTATCGCGCGCTTCAGCGTTCCGGAGTCTCCCTGCCGACCATTGCATTTTGTCCGTGATGCCGATCGCCTCGAGGATTCCGCCGCGTGCTATCGCATTATGCTTTCTGTCTCGGTCTAACAAATGGCAGTTCTAAGCGACAGAAAGAGAAAGGGCGACGGAAAAAGGCGATTCCCTGCTGCCAGATGAGGTTCAACCCTTACCCACCAGACACGACACCCGTCTGGTCGGAGGATCCTCCCTTTTCTATAGAGGTATGAGTGAGCTTTACAGCCTGTTCCTCGTACCTCTATACTATACGAGTATAGATTTACAGGAAAACCGTAACTTTATCCTCCCATAAGGGAAAATAGCCTTTACAATACCTACATACGATGTTCGTAAACTCTTAACTGAAAGGGGGGAACATCTAAAAACAGTAATAATTAACCGTCTCGAGCCACTTAATGACACGGCCAAGTACAAAACTTCACTTTCAGAACTTGTAGGCGTTAAAATAACACTCCACCTAATGGGCCTTTTTAGTAGGGCTGCCGTGCGAAGTTCAAATAATAAAATTGGAAGTACGAAGTTGAAATTATAAAATTGGAAAGCATTATAAATGAGAGAAACTGAGATTTTGATTTAAACTTTTGTTAGAATCAAGCCACGTACCCGAATGGGATTTCTTTTTTCTTATTCAACCCATGTAGAAGATGAACTACAGAGCAATGTTTCATTCTTTTTATTTACAGTTTTAGACCCAGCGGCTTAGTCTTTTCATTGTCGATCAGTGAATGAAAGAATTTAGGATATGTTATTTTAAATAGAATATAATATTCAATCTCATAGCGGGGAACATACAGTGGAAAGCCCTGCGATATAGGCTAGAAAGACCATTATAATGGTCTAAATCAAATCGTAATTAAAGTTATCAAAATGTAATTCGTTTTTCACGAAACAAGTCCCTCAGTCTCAGTTTATATCTGATTTTAAATCAAGTCAGCATTGACTTAAAATTAGCGTCGTTATATTTTCGAATAAGGTACTCAAATCATAAATACGTCTTCAGAAATACAAACCCAAAAGTAGACAGGATTTATCTTGGCATGAGTGATCTATATAAAATATGCAAACCCAAGGTGCAGAGTGGGACAGCCCTGCCTTTGGGACGATTCACCGGAGGGGCGCAAACCAAATATCGTTAATGCATATTCAAATCTGTACTAGTCTTTTTATTAAACATACAGGGAATGTTAAAGGTTACGGGGCTTTAGTTAAAGGGTCCCTTTTAACTCAGATTTTAGCTAGGGGGCGCTTTCACCCTCCATGTGTAATATTTTAGATGTTGAGATAAATTTTGACTGGTAAATAAAGTTTACTACGGGATGTAGGTTTTCAACGTGATGGGTGGCGGTAGGACGATACTTTATGAAGGAGTGCGCAATTTGATTTTTGAAGAATTGGATGTGTTTAATAAATTATTGTTTAAAACAAACATATATTTATTGATACCTTGTGCCCAGCAACTAATATGCAATATTTTCTCTTCTTTCTAAATAAATTATAATTAAATTGCAGAGATCTCTAAAACCTACTTCAATAACAGAAGGCAAATTGCCGTAATAAATAACGTTCAAAATCTAGTCAACAATCACATCTCAGCGAAAATCAATGTCAACAACTTGTCAAAATTGTGGGTAGTTATGAGGTATTTGAAGAGCGTTTATACCCTATGAGTGGCAACGTCGCAAGTTAGTGTCATATTTCGTGGTTTTCAATTTTATCATTTAATGGGAGCTATATTAAAAAAAAAAATGTGTATAATAAACTTTTTAGAATTACGTGAAAGTGTTTAAAAAGTAAGTAACCGTAATGCTCACAGTTATTTTACAATGAAAATAACGCCCTGCAAGTTTCCAATGTATTATTTGCATATAAATAGAACTGTAAACGCAACGATTTCTTACCTTTTACACAGTTTTCACATAATTCTAAAAAGTTAATTAAACAGATTTTTTAAATATAGCTCCGCTTAAATGATAAAAATTGAAAACCACGAAATATGACACTAAATTACGACGTTGCCACTCATAAGGTATAAACGCTCTTAATCCCTGACGGAAAAAGAGAGCTGTCATACGTGTGTATCTGTGTCTGTCTGCGGCATCGCAGCACCCAAACGGCTGAACCGATTTTCTTTTGTTTTGTTTGTAATGTGACTTGATCGAAAGTGTTCATAAAAAAAAAACAACAAAGAAAGAATAAAATCTGTTCAGCTGTTTTAGAGGTTTGTGTCGGGGGCTTTTTTAATTTTAGAGTTTATTGACAGATTGAGACTGATGAGAATGCGAACGTCCTGTTTTATTATTCAGCTTGGCGTATATGATAATAAGAAGAGAGCAGTGGTGGCCCAGTGGTAACGGTCGCGACTTACGACTTGCAGGTCGTGGGTTCAAACCTAGACAGGTGCTTTACTTTGTGTAAATTATTTCATCACTATTGCTCTCAAAACGTTGAAGGAAAACATCGTGAGGAAACCGGCATGTCCTAGAACCAACAAATTCGAAGACATGTGACATCTACCAACCCGCACTGGGCCCGCGTGGTGGATTACAGCCCGCTCCCTCTCACCGAGAGGAGGCCTGTGTCCCAGCAGTGGGCGCACTATTTTAGGCTGATTATGCTATAGGATAATATTTCTTGAAATTCAATTGTTTTTCTACGCTTTGTTGACGAACCGACAATATAGACCACACTGTCGGCTATTTAACAAAGTAAAGTTTTCAGCTGCAGACAATGGAGAAACCAACACTAATAAATAAAGACTTGGACAATACCACAGGTTTCCCCTAGGCATTGAACAAGCTGTACAAATTGAAGACGAGCTAGTTACCATTGAAGTCACGTGCAGCCATTATGTACGGACGTAAGTAATGACGGGAAGCTTTTCATTTATGAGTAGTATGCTCATTGCCCAGGAGACCGTTTAGCTCAAATGTGGCAGAGATCGACGAAGCTAGATGAAATTTGGGATGAGAACAAATAGAATTTGTTATTTGATATTCGATCCTCTATTTACAACATTTTAAGCTAGAGTTTGTGGGGTTTGTGGAACTCTTTTCAGATTTATTTGGGTCAAAAATAAGGAGTCTTGAACAATAGTGATATGAAGTTATAGAACTATGGAGAAGTGTCTTGACGCTGCGTGAGCGTGCGTGATCCATTGCCACCCGTTCGATGTCCACCGCGCACAGGATGGATAAAAAGCAGCACATGAAGTAATGTTTTGCTCTGTTGGTGTAATTGCTGTAATGGCGTTCCAGTAGGAGGATAAATAAATAAATGAATATCTTTAAATAATAATGAATGTAATTAATTGTACAATTCTATTAAATAAATACTATTTAAAAGTACCTAATAAGTGCCAGATGTATTAGGTAGGTATGATAAAATTTACCTTTGGTTTTTCACCATTAGACTAAGAAACTGTAAATTCTAAATAGACCCAATAAACGAACATTCAACTCCAACCTTTACCTGACGTAGAAACTTTAAGCATTCACTCTAAACGACTTTAAAGTATTAAGCCGACCTAGGGGGAAGGTATTAGCACATTTTATAAAGCGTTTTACCTCTAGACTCATTTTCAATGCAAATCCATTGCGCTTTTGGCCAGTTTTCAGCGAGTTTCCACCCATAGAAAGAAAGAAAGAAAAATATTTTATTTTGGGGCACGCACAGGAAATAATAATAATAATAATAATTTATTTATTTCAGACCATTGATCCATATAGTGTTAGTAAAATCTTAACCTATTGTTAGTACATAAAAAAGCTTAAATTAATTGGCGACATGTAAGTACGCCAGTACGCACATGCCTAGCTGCCCAGTGCCTAATGAAAGGCCCATCAATTTTGTCCGCCAGTGTAGCCAGTATGTTGTTGGGGCTACCCCTGAATCGCTTCAGCATACTCGCACATCGCTTGCGCATAACGGCATAAAAATCATCTAACCTCGCTTCAGCGAACATGCCAGACGCGCTACAAAACCGAGGTAGCCCCAACAATATCCTCAACGCATTGTTATACTGAACGCGCAGAGCGTTGTAAGCCTTCTGCGTATACCTTACCCACAGGCTGCACGTGTAAAACGATTGACAAAACGCTCGAAAAAGAGTCAGTTTCACCTCCTTAGTACAACGTGCAAACCTGCGAGCCAGCATATTGCATCTGGCTGCCAACGCTCTGCGCTCCCTATCTAAATCTTGGTCATCCATGAGAAAGTCCGTGACAACATGATCTAGGTATTTAAACGGCGTAACGAACTCCAACGGAGTTCCTCGTAAGTTAATAGATGGAATATTAACAGGTGTATTGTTGCGCACTCTAAAAACAATTACCTTGCTCTTGGTGGCATTATACCCCAAGCCATGAGCCTCCGCGTACCTCTCACAGATGGCCAACAATTTCCACAGACCACAGATTGATGGACTGAGCAGCACCATATCATCAGCGTAACTTATGTTGTTGATCATAGTTCCATCAACAGAGCATCCGATCTTGGTGCTGCTCAGCTCACCAATCAGCCCATCCATATACACATTAAAAAGACTCGGTGAAGTCAATCCCCCCTGCCTTACCCCACAATCTAATCCATATGACTCAGATTGAGCATCCGCCCACCTAACATAATTATTCTGATGCTTTTTTTTTTTTTTTTTTGAGGTTGGGAAATCATCAAATTACTCCTCCCGCTCTGGGTGGAGCGGAAGGGAGTGTCAGACTCTTACTGACTAAAACCCACCCGTGTTCCTTCCTTGGCCCTTTATGTTCCGGGTCAGCGGTACCCCTTTTGGATGATCCCGCTTTCCCGGCAGGCTTGGGCCCTAGTGGACCCCCTCTTCGATGCTGACATCTCTTTGAGGCGCGCGTGGAACACGTACGCGCCGTCCAGCACGGGCCTGGTCCTGATCGGACGGTGAGCTACCCATTACTCACCGCCCGCAGGCCCGCGCCTACGGTGGCCGGGAGTCGTCACGCGGCTCCCGACGCCCGGAGCGTCCACCGCGGCGGCTTGGACGGGAGACTCTCTCCCTCTCCCGTCCCGCCACCTCCTTCGCTAGCATGACTGCTTCGCAGAAGGAGGCGACTGCCTCCCACTCCCCCTCGCCCCGGACCATGGCTTGAACCAGGGCTGGGCGTGAGAGGTCGCCGCCGCTGCCGATCGCCTCTACGAGGACACGGCGGTGCTCCGCCCATGCAGGGCAGGCCCCCACCGTATGCTCCACCGTGTCCTCGGGGCAATCATCGCAGTGGTGACACCCGGGCGTTTCCTTCCGCCGGATGATGTGCAGGAACCTCCCGAAACATCCGTGTCCGGTGAGGACCTGCGTCAGGCGGTAGGTGAGGACGCCGTGACGCCTCTCTAGCCACTCCTCAAAGAGGGGTCTTACCGCCGCTATCGTGGCGTGCCCTGCGCTGGGTTGCGACAGTCGCTCTTTCCATGCCGCCATGAGATCGCGCCGGAGGTCCGTCCGCTCCGCCGCGATATGCCGCGGAAGCGGGGTTTCCCCCCGGCGTAGTGCCTCCGCGCGCCACTCATACAGGCGCGCGAAGACTATCGCCTCCAGATCCCACGGCGGCAGTCCGGCAAGGAGGCTTGCCGCCTCGCCCGAGATCGTGCGGTAGCCCCGGATCAGCCTTACGGCTACCACCTTTTGGGGCGCGTTCAGATAGTGGGCGGCTCTCCGCCGCAGTGAACGCGCCCACACCGGGGCCCCATATGTAGCCATGGACCGCACGACCCCCGCGTAAAGCCTCCGGCAGGAGGCGTTTGGACCCCTCAGGTTGGGCAGGAGCCGCTTGAGGGCGGCTTCAGTCCGTTCCAGTTTGGGGGCCAAATGTCGGAAGTGCTCCACGAAGTTCCACCGGCTATCGAGCACGAGTCCTAAGTACTTCATCGTGGACTCGACGCCGATGTGAACCCCTCCTGCCGTTAGTTGGGATCCCGATGGTGGCCTGTTCCGGGGCCCATGGAAAGACATGGCCTCGGACTTGTGCAAAGCCACCTCGAGACCCAACTGTCGGATCCTCTCCACGATTATCGCAACCCCGCGTGTCATCGCGTCGGCTGCCGCCTGATGCGACCTCCCCTGCGCCAGGACCAGCGTGTCGTCAGCGTAGCACACCACGCTGACGCCATCAGGGAGGTCGGCCCGCAGCACCCAGTCGTAACCGATGTCCCACAGGAGCGGCCCTAGAACCGATCCCTGTGGGACACCGCACGACATCTCTCGCCGGTTCCACTCCTCATCGCGACCGGGGTAGATGACGGCTCTGTCCGTCAGATATGCCTCGACTATTCGACGGAGGTAGGTTGGCACCCGGTGATACCGGAGTGCCTCCCCAATGCAACTCCAGGGCAGGGTGTTAAATGCGTTGGCGATGTCGAGTGACACCGCCACGACAACCCCGCCCCGAGACACCGCGTCCCCCGTCGTGAGGGCTCTAACGCGCATGATGGCGTCCACCGTCGAGCGCCCCTTGCGGAAGCCGAACTGACTATCCGCAAGAGATCCGGCCCCGTCCTCACCAGGTGCCCGACGAGGCGGCCTGCAATTACTCTCTCAAAGAGCTTGCCAACCTCGTCGAGCAGATTATTCTGATGCTTATACCAATATTTAAATAAATCTATGAATTCAGTAGGTAGTTCAGTATCATCCGACAGTTTTTGCCACAAAACATCATAATCTACTAAGTCAAAAGCTTTTGACAGGTCAAGAAAACATCCATACACCGGTGTTCTCCTGTCTGTGTAGTACTGCACAGTCTGCTTGAGACACAGGATGTCCCTTTCAGTGGACAAGCCGGCTCTAAAGCCAAACTGCGCATCGTGCAATTTAATGTGTTTATTCAACCGCCTCTCAAGCAGACTGCCCAACACCTTGCCAATGACTGTTGCTAATGATATAGGTCTATAGTTAGATTTGTCGGATGAGTCACCTGTCTTACTTTTAATTATGGGAACTACAACTCTACTACTCACTACACTACTGTTCTTACCAGATTCTCAGGCAGGTAGGAATGACTCACACAAAAATGAAACATCATGGTAAGCAATCTGGTCAAGTGTACACCGGCGAACCTTAAGTGCTCAACACTCAGACCCTCATGCCCCGGTGACTTACCCCGCTTCATACTTTTTAATGCCATTTTAATTTCCTTATTTGAGAATCTTACATAAAAATCACCTTCACACAAGGTCCGAGTGTCTCGCACAGATGTGTCTGTATTAAGTGGCGCTACCTTAAAGTGATTCATAAACATGGTAGAAATGTCACTACTTTGTGACAGACCCTCAACATTTGCGGGAAGACTCGGCTGGGGATTCAAAGAGTTGGTTTCCTTCCAAAAAGAACTAATTTGTTTCTCATTATGCAGTGATACAATTTTATCCATTTTTATTTGGGTTGCATTGTTTTGACACAATTTCAATTTATTTTTAAATTTCTGCCTCATAATTTTCATATTCTCATAAACCTCTCCACACGTAGGTTTTCCATTAATAATCCACTTTTGAAACCCGAGCCGCGCCTTTGAATGAGCCTCTTTTACATGCTCGTTCCAACCAGTTACATACATTTTCTTTTTCTTCACATAATATGCTATGACTAGAAATAGCAGCCGTTTGCAAAACATAAACAATCTGTTCGTACATATTATTAATTAAAGATCTATGATGATCACTTCTACATATCCTATCACTACATTCCATAAATTGACTAGGAAAATCAATATCACGTAGGGCACTATGACATAGGTCAGCGTAGTGTTGTACCTGGTCACAGGTTCTATTTCCCCAAATTACTTTATTGAACACTACTTTTTTATAGCTCAGTTTTGGTACTAAAATACTAAAATTACAAATAATTTGTAAGGGAAAATGGTCAGACCATGAAACATCACTAAGCACATTTACTTTTACAATTGCACTTTTGGTAACACTTGATACCACACAGTGGTCTAACCATCTAACGCACCCATGCGAGTCACTCAAGTAGGTGTAAGTATCGGAATTTATGCCAAGAAAGTCAATATCTGCACAAATGAAATTAAAATCCGAACAGAACTGTATTAATTCATTACAGAATAACTCACCTGGGTGCGCGTTGAAGTCTCCCAAAACAAAAACATTTGCCACACTATTACATTCCACAATTGCGTTAATTTCTGTCAAAAATTCTGTATATTCACTTAGATTATTCGGATTATTATAATAATAAAAGAAAATAAAATAAAAAAAGAACATTAAATCTAACAAAATCATGGAAACAATTTAAAAAAAGAATAAAGAGATGACCTGTGCGAGACCAAAAAGGCTCCTATCTCAGCATGATGCTGCGATATTTGAAAAACAAACAAATACCGCAGCGCTGGTATTCTGATAGGGCCCGTTGTGATGCCACGGACACAGCTACGGACATAAAATAAATCCCACTAGAGGACATAATTTCTTATAAAAATACTAATAAATAGAATAAACAATAACATATAATAAGAATACTAAAGTAAATGAAAACCGTATTTCTCAAGATATAGTCGAATATTACGATCGACCCACACCCGACGCTCTAAAATTGCTTGTCCATGCTACAGACAGACTATTGTCTATGGTGTATGACAAACGAAGGGACGCGAGCGCAGGCGATGCAATAGCCTGTCAACGCAAAGTACCTATTATTGATAGAATATTATAGTTTTCTTTTTAACAATGAACAACAAATACAGCATCAGAATAAATAATACTTTAGAGTCGACAGAATATTATAAGATAAGACAAGAATGTGGCGCAAATAGATAATAAAATTTATCGTTATTGTGCGTTGTTGTGTGGCTGTGTTGTGTTGTGTGAGTCGGAGGAAAAATATTCCATGGACAATATGATCAAAAAAAGTTTTGCAATATTATTTATGCAGCACAAGAGAAGCGCGCGCGCAAAAATTTGGCACCGGTCTCACCTCGGTAACATCCCGCAAGTCACTGTCAAGCGACACGCGGATCGAAAATCACATAAAAAAAAAATTTAAATGTAATGAATAAAAACGATCGTGTAGAGTCGTTTTAAAAATGAATTACCTATAAATTGATATTATTTGTAGAAAAAAAGGAGTATTTGTTTAAAATCAAAGTTGGATTGTAAAAAAGCTGCAAATCGAACCTAGTTCGGTATTTTTTTCTATCGAGAAATTTTATTGTATCCTATATTGAACCGGTAAGGTACGAGTATGGTAAGGAGAAAAAATGCAGCTTGAGTAATTTAGGGGGCTACCCAAATGTCCTTTCTTTGGTATTGTTCGTCGAATCGTTGTGCTCCTTAAGTTCTCAGTTGAGCGGCAAGATTACTGACAAATGCGTGCACTGACTGGACAGGTCCGCTCAATCTGTATGGTTTTTCCTCAAAAGACCGTTTCAGACACCAATCTACATGGTCTTCACATGATCTGACCAAGATTATGTCTGGACTTTAAAAGAGACTGTGACCTCTGAGTTTGTTTCGGCCTTTCTTCTCAGAGTAGTCAGTTATGAAACGCCGACCTCATCTAGTTTTAAAAATATGATTGACGTGTAAAAGTGTTTGTAACAAACCTACTTACAGAAATAAAATCATTTATCATTTATCTAAAATATATGTTTATTACAGACTCTAAATGTGCATATCAAAAGCCAATTGTAAAACAGGCAAAAACGGGAACATCTGGCCTTAATTATGCGACTGATACACATACCATTTCATCTTCAACTTCGAGAGGGCATGGGGAGCCGTCACCTCCTTCTGCGAAGCAGTAATGCTCGCGAAAGAGGAGGCGGAACGCGTGAGGGAGAGGCAAATTTCGCGCCCTCACGCCCCTCACCGTTGCAGGAGACGCCCGCCCAGGGCGTCGGGAATCCCAAGCCGATTCCCGGACACCGTAGGCGCGGGCTTGCGGACGGCGAGCAATGGGCAGCTCGCCGTCCGATAAGGACCAGGCGCGGGTCGAGGGCGCGTTGTGTTCCACGCGCGCCTCAGAGAGATGGCAGCATCAATGACGGGGTCCGCTAGGGCCGATGCCTGCCAGAGTTGCGGGAAAGTCAGAAACGGTTACCGTGGTCCCCTGGCACAGGTAACTGAAGGAACGCGGGTGGGTTTTAGTCAGTGAGAGTCTGACACGCCCTTCCGCTCCAACCAAAGCGGGAGAAGTTATTTGATGATTTCCCACACTCAAAAAAAAAGAGCTTCCCAATAATTTCTAAGATTTAAACATAACCACTGTTTTTTCTTGTCATATTACGAAACAGGATACACGAAAGTGGTTTCCCTCGGTAAGGCGATATCGCGATATATAGGCCGGAACCCATAACAGATAGGTGCACAATAACCGTAGTACCATTACCGGGACCCACCCTTATGCGACACAGAATAGATTTGACACAGATGCGACAGATTTATCTAAGTGGATGAAAAACACAGGACCGTAACTTAAGCTCCATGATATTTTTGCCCATGTGCTCGAACTTTAAGAAGATGGGATCTTCCAAAACGCTACTCAAAAGTAACGTATTTCAAACTCAAATCAGCGATGAGTATCCAGAATGTCACCATCACTAGTTCAATGGCGTCGTAATCAATCACAAACTAATTAATAACGCGTTCGTAAGTCACGTAGTGTACGGGCCGTCTTAGGCTGACACGTGAGCGAAAAAGACCATAGTACACGTAGAGCCATAAGTACACGCAGGTGTCATTTATGTATGCGTCTACCAGCAACTTGAAAGTGTAATTTAATAATTGACACTTGTGTAGCTACGTTCGTAAGTAATTTGTATTTTAACTATAGCAAGTTAAAAGATAGCGAATCTGACAACCTGGCATCCTACCCTAGTCACGATAGCCAACCCCAATCTGGTATATTCTTTAATAGAGCACACAAGAACTGAATACCTATCGTTAAATGAATATCTCACACATCCCTAAGCCATGTGTTACATAAACATAATATCTTAGATGAGTACACATTTTTCAGACTTCAAGACTTTCTTGCTTCGGAGAGCACGTAAAGCCATCTCGATTCGATCACTTAGCCTTAGGCGAATACTTCAAAGCTTCTTCGACATTGAAGCCGTTTACCGTCTTCTAAGTGAACACGTGGAGAGATTCTATTTTTAGTTACACGTCTTTAAAAATGCCTTTGTAAATGAAATTTACCTACTTTTACTTTTTTAATATCATTATATTTGAGCCGAAAGACGTTCACTGCTGTACACAGACCTCCCCTAAGTGTCGCCACATGGACCAATCCTATGCTCATCGCATATAGAAGATTTCTACGACCTTCAGGTCATCGTTCCACCTTGTGGGAGGCTGACCAACACTGCGCCTTCCAGTATGCGACTTTTTGACGGTTGAATGAATAAAAGATTGAATGATTTATCTGCCACAATACAGGGTTACTTGTAATTCGACGTATATCCGTCAGGAGCTGAAAGGGGAGCCAAAATGCAACAAATTGAACCCCGCATTATGTATGGTTGAAATTCAATAGTTTTCGAGATATTTGAATTTTAAGGGTTTTTTTTAAATATTTAAACCAACTTGACATTTAATTCCAAATTTAAAAAAAAAACTGCATATTGAATGGGTCTCATTAAATAATGATATTGTAACTGTTACTTCAATTAAGCTATCAACATAATAAGTCAACACATGGTATTAAAAACAGATGGTTTCACTATATTCGACTTTTCAGCCGACGACGCTACGAATAGATATAAAACTTCCTACAGACTGACCTTTCTGTTATAAAAACTACTCTTTGCCCATTACACAAGGGACGTCCTCGTACACTTTTGAGGAGAAGGGAACTTGAAATACAACCAGCGTTTATCTGTTATGACCCGTGCAATCTGTGCGGTGGTTGTTACTGTAATCTATGGCTATTGCACTGGGACGGCCACCTTTATTCGTATTAGGCATGGAAAGAAAAAACTAGAAGGTCAAGTGAGAGATGGAAGATTTGCACTGCATCTTGCTTTTTCAGTTACGGGGTATTACGAGTCGCAGCGTTTGGAGGAGGGGTTCGTGGCTAAATAATATCAGCCACCTGGGACGATGTTCAAGGCTTGTCGAGGTCGGTCCGTGGATTGGTACCCTTCGTGCCTCGGAAAGGACGCTAAGCCGTTGGTACCGGCTGTCATTCGTAGCCCTTTGACAGTCTTACGAAGCCAGAAGCCCAAAAGTTTGACAACCAATCTTACCAAGGGGTATCGTGTTACCCAGTACCTAACTAACCAACAGAACCCGACCTAGTTGGAAAACGGCTAGGTTGATGATGAGTGTTTGGCGGGAAAGTTTTTCGGCGATTGAAAACTAGGCCACTTCATACCTACAAGCTTCAGACATACCTTTGATAAATCATTGACCTTTTCTCTTTGAACTTATTTTTCCCTTGAGAAGGTTTAATGGAAAAATAGGTTCAAACAGAAAAGGTGAATCTTAATAATACAAATAATATCTAATGTCATCATTACTATAGATAGATGCGTCTTGAAAACTAATTTTCCAATTAATTACACGACTCGGAAGGGTGCAAATCGTAATGCCACTGCGTCCTATTAAAACGTCCTAAAATGTCAAACGGCATTGTAAATTTGGTAATGTCTAGATGTCTGTCCGAATATCACGGCCCCCAATGCGCCGTCCATTTACTCCCCAATTTCTGCGATATATCCATGGGCGAACTCAAGTTTTTACAATGTGGCATAGCATGGGACTTCTGTAATCTTTTTCATCTATTGGGTTAAGGCTGTATCATTTTACTGCTGAAGTTGACTTTCATTTGGGTAAGGACGTAAGTGATTACTTATTCTTTCCGTACTCTTTGATTTTGTGGATTTATTCCAAGTTTATTCATTTTATTCCAAGTGTGCGAGTCTCAGGGATCTGTTTGTTTGTTGCTTTAAAATTTGTGCCAATATTTTAAATTTTTCATCTTTCAATCTTTCTGTTACTGATATTTTTAAGAATATGATGAACGTTATTTAGTTTTCCTACCTTCTACCTTAGTTAAAAATGGAGATGATTTCACATGGATCACAGAAGGATGAAAAATTTAAGAATGATAATTTTTTCTTTCAAAATACACATGACAGAAACCACAGACCGCCACCTTACGATCCTTAGATACTCTTTTTCGTTTGAGTTCATACATCTGTAGGCCAATTCTCGTACTTAAAAAACGTTCAAATTCAAGTCGCAATCTCATTTCAGCGACAATCAATGTCAAAAACCTGTCAAAAATGTATGTAAATTGATTGTAATTTTGACAGATTGAGACTGAGATTAGAATGCGAACGGTCTTAAAAATACGGGAATTGCCCCTCTGGTCATACCCGCAAGCCGGTTTCGAGTACTACGCACCTGTTCTTTCTGAAGAACGTCACCAATAAGGTCGCTGTGTGTCCTTCTACGGCGTCCCCTCCCGAAATTTTTGTTATTATTTTTGTAACAAGACAATAAAATAGGGGTGCGGCCATCTTTCACCCCCGACACGGACATAAAGCTCTACTTAAACATAACCAATTGCCTCCCACCCCTGTTTTGCATAATGATTTTTCTTAAATTAGTGCGTTACAGCAAATGGAAAACGAAGGGGGAGGGGAGAGAAAAATGACGTAATTAGGCAGACATCTTGATTTCGTCCGTTTGTGCGTTCCTATCTTTGTAATGGCAGTTTTTTTAAACAGTAGCCATTTTGAGAGGCTTAGAAGGATGTTAATCTTCTCTGACACGAATCTGTAAGGATTCTTTTGAGGTAATCTTTGGCTTATTGTATTATTCAAAAGAATTAGGATGACTCGTCAGTCTGCAAGCTTAGGAAATGCCCTCTGGGGACAGATATCTTGTAAATAATAATATTTAACACAGTGTAGGAGATAAATTATTTTAAGATTCGAAAATGATGTTACTATACACTACATGATCTGACCAAGATTATGTCTGGACTTTAGAAGAGACTGAGTTTGTGTGTTGTTTCGGCCTTTCTTCTCGGAGTAGTAAGATAGGAAACGCCGACCTCATCTAGTTTTTAAATATGATTGACGTGTAAAAGTGTTTGTACAAACCTACTTATCATTACTTTTCTATAAAAAAAGTGTCTGTCCTTCATAATTTTTTCTAATGCATCAAATCGATTACGAGACCTGTTCCCAGAAGCCGCCGACAATAATAAGGAAAGTTTCGAGAAAATCCTGGAAATAAACCGAAACATAACCTATGAAATTAATGGCCTTACACCGTATTTCGCCTCTAACGTGAGCTAAATATTCCACCAATATCATCCTACCTAATTTGCAAAATCTGTCAGACTCGCTACGTTCCCACCCACATTATCTAACTAGCAGATAATCAGCTGCCAGGCTGCCTTGCTGCTTTGCTGCTACACTGCCATTCCCCGATGACTGCAACTGAACAACTACAGTATCGGAATATTGTATAATTTGCGCTCCGCTCAGCGTTGCGCTGTGTGCGCTGCACTGAACATCCATTTGAATAATGCTGTAGCGTTTATGTGAAATATTGGGATTTGGAAAGTGGGACAGTTGGTGATAAGCTATAGATAGGCTGAAAATATAATTAGCTAAATCGCCTACAGTAATTATGAGCCTGGGGTTTGATTCCCAGGATGGGCAAATTGTTACAGGGATTTTCCAGTTACTGCCCGAAGTATGCAGTTATGCCTGGTTTATGGCAAAAGATTCGCCACAATGCATGTCCAATTTGGGCCCTATCAGAATACTAGCACTGCGGTATTTATTTTTTAAATATTGCAGCATTATGCTGAGATAAGGCCTTTTGGTCTCGCACAGGTCTTTTATTGTATTTATTTTATATTTTCTTGTTATTGTTATTTTTAATGTTAATTTTGTTAGTTTTAAATGCTCTTTAATTTTTTTAATATTCTTACTGTTTGTGTGCGTGTCCCAAATAAAATAGTTTTCTTTCTTTCTTTCAAATGTGGGTGTATCTACTTACCCTCCACGGAAAACGGTCGTGATGTTATATTTGCAATGATTCGTACCAATGCTAGGTCAGTGTTCCTTTACCCGAGAATTTCCAACAAAATACTCTTTTTCAACACATTTGTATAGCATCTGCACCGCTTGCAGTGCACACCAGCGGACTAAAGTCTCGCTGTGCAAGTTTATGACATAAACAAGTAACATCTGCTTTGTCTTATTGAGTTTGGAACTCAATATTGACTCACAATAGTAAATAGGTATCTACAAATCAAATTTCAAGTTGCGCAGATGGCTGTACGTCGGCACAGATCAAAATTGACGAAAATATTGGGCACATTTTTGTGATATGAGGTGCATTTTCTGTGTTTGGTAAATAGTTCAGCCTTTTTCAATTTGTTACTTTCGTATAATTCAAATTCAAATCATTTATTTCCGATAAAAATATCCAGTAAATTTCACAAGGCTCATTACAAAATAAAATCACAAGTCATCGTTCTCAATAAAATTAATTTAAATCGCAAGCTTATAAAATGAAAATCAAAACCAAAATTAAATTCAAAATTAACACAAAATTAAAATCGATTTTTTTTCAATCAAAATATAATATTACTATAAAACCTTCAAGATATTCTCTTGGGAGAATAAAAGCAGTTTTTGTTTGTTAACAAACTCTTCCACTCAGTAGGCATAACGGACAGTCCTCTAAGCAGAGCTTGCATCGAGGCTATGGAAACCTTCGCGCATGTGCTCGTTGAACGCACAGGCGTTACCCAGATCTCACACAGATGTTCTCAACAGACAAGGAGATTTAATCAACTTCTGGACGGTGGTGGGCTGGTTTGAACAACTACCAACGGCCACCATGGCCCACGCACAATGGTCCACCTGAAGGACTAAGTGCGGAAACCAAAACCCCGTGGTCCTATTGGATTGATCTTTAATAACAAAAAAATGTCTTCCGGTATCCTGTAGATTTTAAAAACAATCTGTTTACATTCACTTCTAGACCATAATTTGCCATAGTCATATACAGAGTTGATATGATAGAGGGGCATTAAATTACACTACGTATACTATACGTGTTTAGTATTAATTCGATACGGTATAAAAATAAAAAGAACTGAAAATATTTTTTTTTTTTTTCAAACAAACCAAATCGCTTACAAATCAGAGTAAAACGCAACCACCATTTGTAGTGAAAGTGCAAGTGTGTGTGTATTTATCTTTTTAGCGAAAATATTTGGTTGTACTTGTGAATTGCGTCAGACATAATCAGCTGTTAGGAAAGAATGAAAGATACACCGTGTTCAAACGGGGCAAAAACTTAAAAAACCATTTGCGACTAAACAATACAGACCTTGAAAATGGTACCTAGTATAAGCAGTTTAAAGGAAAGCCCCTCTGTCGTATCAACTCTGTATATTATTATTTTTTTAACTCCATTTATGCGACAACTTATTGAAAATAGCATTTATTTTGTACTGTCGCTGTCTGTTTCTCTGTTAATCTGTTTCTGTTCACGTATATAATTTTGTGTCTCTCTATTTTGCTATCGTAACCTCGTATTTTACACTAATGTATAAAACAGGTATTCAACGTGTTGTGTCTACTGTTTTCATTTACACATAAAACTAGTTGTAAAGTCTCGACTTTACAACTAGTTTTATGTGTAAAACACATAAAACGTTTTATGTGTGTGTGTTGTGTGTTTTGTGTGTGTGTGTTGTGTGTGTACTGTTTAATAAGATGTCTATAAGTTTTGTATCTCGATACAAAACTTATAGACATCTTATTAAACAGTTGAACGAAATAGTGATTAATCCATGTCTTAAACAACATCAATGATACATTTTGTGTACACAAGTTTTTATATTACTTGTGATAATAATAACAATAACCGAGTAACCAGGATTATTCACCAGCAACTTGCTTTAAAATATAAACTTGTGGATACTGAGGTACCGTATTTCAAGTATGCGCCCGACCCAGTTCTCGAAAATTACCACGTCACGTTGTACTGGGATCGGTCTATCATCACTTAGTGCCGATTGTCGCATTGGCCAAAGGCCTGATGGCCGAAAGCCTCGATCAACATCTCTCGATGCTCTAGCTAGGTGGTTGGATCGGGGGTCTGATTCAGAAGGCAGTACTCCTCGATACGGCTCGCATCGTGAGGAGGTTCCTCTCTCTGGAGCCCTAAACACCGGTAGCTTGGACCCTGCTCCCGATTCCGGCAGACTACAATTTTAATATTATTTGTTTTTTTTTAATGTCTTTTACAAGTATGAAAATAAACGAAATAATAATAATAATAAAAACTTATCGAGTATCTACAAGTATCAAAATGTGTGGAGTGCAAAACGCGGGCTTAGGAAAACCAACTCAATTTTTAGAGTTTCTAATCCCATAAATAAAAACGCACAAAGGCCATCCGACTCTCCATTATCTTATGGATCCAAAATTATGGCCTGACCTTTATAGACTGTTCCCGATGATCTTAGCTGAGCCAAAGTTGCTCCGGGCGTTAGGTCAGGCCAGGTCATTAGGCCAGCACCAGATTTTAGCAGCTGAACTGCCTAGAAAAGGGAATTATAATAAAGTTTGTCAAACGGCTTTTAAGAGGATTTTCCGGAGAAGGATTTGGTTTTTGAGCTTCGGGTGAAAGTTCAGCCGAATTCATGCAGTATTTTATTAAAAGCACTTACCTACGTAATTAAGGATTCGAGGAAAGAATTTTAAGGTTTTGGGTTCGTTCTGTTTCCAAGCCTACAGCAACTAAGTGGGTTCAAATCCCAATAAGATGTTTCTTTCAATATCAAAGATAGTTATAGGATAACAGACGGAGCATTTCGGGCAGGCAGACTTCGTCTTGCTGTATTTGAATACTTAATTGAAAGATTACAGATAGTAAGATCCCGGAGATATTCCAATATAGGAACAAAAAAAAACAAGTGAACAACGATGATTAGCCAAGAATCAATTGTTTCACATAAGTACCTAGTAGTCAAAACATAGCATGCGTTATGCGTTACCGTGTCCTGAATATGTGTACTTGTACCATATCGATTGCCTTCAGATGTGCCGACTAATCGAGTTACAGCGTGTTGGTTCAGTTGAGTGCCTCGGCTTTGAGTTATGTCTGTCTATGCTGGATTGAATCATATCTTGAGCATCGAGATATTGAGTGTGGTAGCCCTTAGATGTGTGGTTATGGATGGAATTGACTTTGTATGTATCTTGAAGTTTATTGGACTAAGCTTCTGTTGTTAGTCTTAGACAAGATGGAACAGTTACACAAGTGTCCTAACTGTCGACGTAAGTAATAAAGTTCTTGTCAAAATCAAAATCAAAAGTCATTTATTCAAACTACGCTGAGAATCAGCGCTTTTTGAATGTCAAAAGTACATAAGACAGTCCCCCTAAAACGCTCACCCTTCACCACTTTCTAGTGCTTTAGCTGGGAAGAAGAATTGGCGCAACAAACTCCCCAGCAGCACTGCTGTCTGATCAGTTAGAAGAACTGGATTCTATACAGTAATAATTATTTAACATTACGAAACACAAAAACATTAAAATTATTTGCCTTAAGTCAGCTAGCACACGCCAATATTGAAAACTATACTCAAGCAGAAATAAATAATAAAAAAAATAAAAAAAAAAAAAAACTCGTAAACAGAACTTAATACATAATAAAAGCCTCTAGGCATAAAGGGCGTGCCCGCCCTTGAAACCTTTGTTTTGAAACTATTAGGATTCATGACACAAAAATAGAGTGCAACAATTGTTAATTTATGAAAGGGAAAATTATGATTTGGGAAATAGAAGGCAAGAAGAAAAAACTGAAAAAGTGAAGTTATAAGTTTTTTGATGATTTGGACATAGATTAATTTTCTTGATTCAAAGAATGATGCTGAAATAATAATAAGAATGGTTACATCCATAATTAAGTAAGAAAGCATATCCAAAGAGATAAATAATTAATGGCCACAAGCCGCTGTTATAGTGAAAAAATTAGTAGGTCTTAAAAATTCACCTGAAGAGTATCGTTTTCTTGTGCAGCCAATCTACCGTAAACGAATATAATATCTAATATCGTATCTCAACAAAAGCTAGTTACGACACAAACAACCACAAAGGTGGTATTCTTAAAGCAATTTCCCAACCGATGCCGTTTAGCGCGTTTCGGTTTAATCTATTTTTAAGCTATAACTACACGGTCAAAAGGAAGCTTTTGCCCGGTAGTCGGGGGAATCGGGGGGAATTAGGGGAATCGGGGGAAGTCGGAACTCGGGGAACCCAGAGTATTCCGACTACCATCCACTTCAAAAGAAATCTCTCAAAGGGCGTAACTGAAAATAATATGAATTTTCTTGGAAAAACGTAGTCCGTTGTACAAACGCTAAGTAAGTTATTAAAATTAAAGTTTTTAGGATTGTTGGTTATTATTGTTGGTGTAGCAGAACTATTTGGACGTTTGAGTCTGGTTGTATTTTCAGTGTTCCTACTATCTTTAAGCGAAATAGTATTGTCTTTAATACACGATTTACACTTGCCAACCTTTTTGGTTGCTTCAGCTGAATCTTCAATTAGGGTTCCATTTTAATTTAAATTATAAAACTACCAAATTGACTTTGAATTGAATCGGTCAATTCAAACTCAAACTCAAACTCAAAGCATTTATTTCAATTAAACCATTTACAGGCACTTTTGAATTGTCAAGTGATCGGTCAGTCAGAAATATGAAGCTAGCAATAGCAATAACAATGGCAGCCATACCTAACATTTCTGCGCCTTTCAACACCATAAAAATTTCAAATACACAACATTGTTCAACTTTCAACTTTAATTTGTTCATAAGGAGGCTTTTGGCTACTTTGTATGTGTGTATTTTATGTATATTTTTTTGAAATAGGTATGCGATTTGTTTGTGCAGACTATACAATATTACTTTCTTTCTTTCTTTTTCCAATTTAGTTGAACCATGTGATATTGCCATTGTATACAGTGTGAGCCTATAAAATGTGCACATATTGAAATGAGGGAATCTATGCTTAATTTTATCGATGGAATAATTTTTAAAAGAATCATTTTTTTTTTAATATTTTTAATGGAATTAAAAAAAAGTCCCTACTGTGACGCCGGTATAAAAAAACAGTCTAACTTTTAAAATTAATGATCTATCGCGATGAAACAAACTCCACAACCTCGATAACCACGAGTGACGGTTGATGCGCTTACGCCAAGACAAAAATGTGTCACAGATAATAATAAACTATTCGCGCACCGACATCGTCAAGTACACCTCTCGCCTGATCCTCGAATGTTTCATCCTACATAATATTTCTAGCATAACATAACTCTATGATTGGCAAAGTTGGCAGCGAGGAGAGACATTTGACATTAATATAGTGCCAATAAACCAAGCTTGAGATAGTTTGTGCCAGTTTAAAGTGGGCCAAATAATAACAGTTTGCAATAATTATTAGACGTGTAGCTATGAAGTTTGTGGTATGGCGGATTAGGGTTATAAACGTGGGGTTTAGAATAGATTCGGAGTGTTTTGTAGGTTTTAAGGGATGTCAGGGTTCAGGTGTAAGATTTATGTATCTGATTAAATAGCTTCATAATATATTTTACTTTTCTTCTCTGGATTTGTGGTTGGGTTTTCTATAGAACTCTCTGTTCCACGCAAAATTGCTGTTTGCAACTTACACCTGGTTAAACAAAAAGCTAATCATAAAGTCCTATAATATTATAGAGGTACGAGGAACAGGGTGTAAAGTTCACTCATACTCTATGGAAAAGGGAGGATCCTCCGACCAGACGGGTGTCGTTTATGATGGGCAACTGCCCGACGATTGAGGTCGGGAAGTTGTATATGCTAGTTGCGTGGTAAACTCTTCTTGCGCGATGCAGGATTGCGTGACGTCAGTACGATGCGCAGCTCGCATATGGCGATGTAGATACCACTACATTACTCGCCTCCGGAGACCGGAGGTCGATAGTGGGCTGAGTCGTGTATCTTACGATTCTTGCCAGTGCCAGTTAAGGTTCCAGTGGGTCGGAACCGGGTGCCGCATAGTTCACGGTGAGTCGGAACTGTCTGCGGTGATTCCCTAGTGAGTCGGGGTGGCGCTGCGTTATGGCGTTGAGGCGTTGAGGCTGACTGCTGGCGTCGACCAGGAGAGGTGTGAATGGCTCTGCTTGTTGACCGGCCAAAAGTGCAGTGTGCTGTGCTAAGGTTGCTGATGAGGCTGAGGGTGATGACCAGGAATGCGCGTTCGGTGCATGGTGGTGGTCAGGATATCCGTTTGAAGTGCTGGCTGGCTGAGACTCGCCGCTGGCCCTCACCTGCCTAGAGTGCTCGCGATGTTCTATACCCTATGTATAGGAGATTCGTACTTATCTCCTGCACTTATGAAAACTGTGGTGGTGCCGATTGTGAAAAATAAGACTGGTGATATTTCTGAAAAATTTAACTGCAGATATTTCACTTTCCACTACGGTAGCGAATGTGCTTGAGAAGTGCAAGGGTTTGCTTAACAATCAACTAAATTAATACCTGAACATTAGTGGCAACCAGTTCGGTGTCTTGTGTGTGAAGAAAACTATCAAGTACTACACAGAAAGACGAGCGCCAATTTATACATGTTTTCTCGTCTTGTCGAGGGCATGGGACCTGGTTAATTACGATATCCTGTGGCAATAACTGAAAAATATATCCTTGCCAACGGAACTCAGCAGGATCCTTCAATTTTGGTATCTTATCCAGGTGAATGTCTTGCGATGGTCAAGTACATATTCCGAGCCGTACAGGTTGCAAGGTGGGGTGAGGCGGGGGGGCTAACTTCACCCAAACTTTTAACTTGTAGCTTAAGCTCAGCAGCACCCGTGTTGGCTGCCATATTGATGATGTATGTCTCAATAATATCAGTTATGCGGACGACATGGTGCTGCTGAGTGCTTCTGTACGTGGCGTTTCAAAACTGTTGGGCATCTGTGAAAACTATGCTTACAGCCATGGCTTGATTTATAATGTCAAAAAAAGTGAATGCATGGTCTTTCAGACCAGAGGAAAATGTCCGACAACAATACCTGCCTTAAAACTATGTGGAGCACCACTGAACAGGGTGGAACATTTTAAATATCTTGGACATATGATGTCCCCTGATCTGAAAGATGATGCAGACATAGAGCGAGAACGCATGGCCTTTGTGCGTAAGCGCGAATATGATGGCCCGCAGGTTAGCTCGTTGTACTGGTCAAGTGAAAACAACATTGTTCAGAGCATATTGTACATCTTTCTACACGAGCAGCCTGTGCGTCTAATATACGCGCGGACAGTACAACACCTTGCGTGTGCAATATAATAATGCATTTAGGGTGCTGATGGGGCAGCCCCGATTCTACAGCGCATCAGGTATGTTCGCCGAGTCTCAAGTAGACTGTTTTTATTCTACTATGCAAAACCGATGCACATTCCTGGTGCGCAGGGTTCGGGTTAGCTCCAGCGGAATCCTGAGGGCATTCGCGCAGAGGTCCGATTGCCAGTACCTGAACGATTGCTGTATGGTGCACACACTGGGCAATCGAAGTATGTAATATGTTTATGGTCTTTTTTATTATTGTATGTGTTTTTATTTTATTTTAAAATGTTGTAATTCTTATGTTGGTCGAAATAAACGATTCTATTTATTTAAAAGCACCGTAACCCCAGCTGGCACATTACTACTGTCTAGCTTCCCCCACAAAAGGTCATGATTTATGGTGTCAAAAGCGTGACTTAGATCAAGGAAACAAGCACATACGGTGGTTATCTGATCGGCATATTGCTTGACAACCTGTTTGAGGGAGAATATAGCCATGCCAGTTGAAACCTCTGACCGAAAACCACCATCAATCACCATCGTCAATCTTAAGTGACGGACTTAGCTTCCGGTGTATTAGACTTTTAAGAACATTGGCCACTATTGTTGAGAGAGAGATAGGTAATATAATAATTGACCATGCTTAAGACATCACCAGTCCTGTTTTTAGGAATAGGGACAACCACTGTGCGAATGAGATCCACTGGCATGTAACAATATTGTGCACATAGGTTAAAAAAACTGTGCTAATACACAACATAAATACT
Source organism: Brachylomia viminalis (assembly GCA_937001585.2). Classification (NCBI taxonomy): domain Eukaryota; kingdom Metazoa; phylum Arthropoda; class Insecta; order Lepidoptera; family Noctuidae; genus Brachylomia; species Brachylomia viminalis. The sequence goes on from OW443307.2 coordinate 21,125,867, forward strand.
GGCCTGCGTTCACCAAATTCTAAACTAAGACCATCATGTACCGGAGACTTTCCACGCTTCATGGCTCTAAGCACGGCAAGGACGTCATTGGTTGAAATATGGAAAGCCTCCGCACCATTGCCATACTGCAGCTTCTCTGCTGTCACAGTCTGCATCTGCCTGTAGGGCGGCGTTACATCAAAGTGTTTCCGGAACTTATTTCCAATAAAAGTCTTATCAGCCTCCCTTTCCACACTTACAGGAGTACCAATCTTAGGATTTAGCTCCTTGACTTCCTTTCAAAATTTCCCAAATTTTTTGGAAGTTTTGTGACGAGGCAGTATATTCATTTTGATTTTCTCTTGGTTATTTTGTACATATTTGAGGGCTGCCTTAAAGATCTTTCGCGCGCCAGACCTCTGCTCTTGATAATATCCCGAGCAAGGCAGAACCCACTGTAAAAAAATGCCTTATCAGAACGTGATACTATCGCACATGTTAGCTCCAACCTTCAACAGTGTGCTATTTCTGGTTTTTACAATTAAATTTACGTTCTGCAGATGTTTGTAACGTTCGAACTACATATATCAGAGTAAAATACATCAAATAATTTAATATGTTCTGAGACCTTACACAGATCACTCTTACAACACAGATTAAAATAATTATTGGTATGAATTTTACAAAACTTTGTATTACAAAAAAAAAAAACTATTTGTTTATTATTCCTGTTTATACATTTGAGAATACTTTCCAATATAGCATATTCTGCAGTTATTGCTTTACAAATAATATTATCAAACAGTACCTTTATTACAAGCGGAAAGTTGTCAGACAGGAACGCATCATACAGCACGTATTCGTGACTCGCTATTGCTTCGGCCGCCACGGAGACAACACAGTGTTCAAGCCACCGGAGCGAACCGTTAGCAACACTGATCTAAAAATGCGTGTTTTTATCGAGCTACTTTGAGTCTTAGAATTATGTTGTGTCTTGTATGTATAGTTATAGATTGTCATATTCAACATATTGCTCTTTTTACCCGATATCGCCCAAAATTGTCGTGCACTATTGGCGATGCTGAATCGATACAGTCGTACATTTTAATCTTTGCAGAAGCGATATTATATCACTACTGATTCACTTCTGTCGCGCGTTGCAATTATGACAAACGGCTACACGTAGCGATGCAAACGCGCGTTGATAAAATGCTCTACTGAATCGCTGAAAAAAAACGTCGTGGGCGACACCTTTAATTTTGATTTGACTTTTTCATTTTAAGTACGCAATGCAACACTATAAAAACATAACCAGCAAATACATAAAATACCTTAACACATTTTGCCTCATGTCCTCGTCAACCGATGCCTCCCGAACGCACTCGGGACGCTCCCGGGCGGTACTTTATTATAGAAACGGAAGGTGAAGGTGTTCGAAAATGAATGAAAAATTAATGGTCAACATTTTAATTTACTTTACATTGGAAGTTAGAAATAAATTAATAAGCGCCACATTTGTTTAACACCTACTTCTTTTATGCTAGCGCTCACGCGTTTGATATTATTTGCGGGGACTTACGATTCGTAAGTCCCCGCAATACACTTCGGCGCGAGGGTCGGCCTGGTTGAAGTATAGTTAATTAAAGGACACCTGCTTTTTACATGGTTCACGAGGTGTTAAGGGTATTCATTCCCACATTATTTGAAAGAGAATCAATATTTATCTCAAAATGAATTTGATTTAACAACTGAATGATTAAAAGTAATAATTAACAATAAAACGTTTCGATAATGTGATTCAGTCGCGACCGTGTCACAATTTGAGTTGTGGACGGGACGCTTACTAGACTCGGACTGTCCCCCACCGTGGGTAGTTGTTACGTCCCCGTCAGGTTACGGGCATGGCCCTTAAAAAGCCCCGCGGATTAATACGGTGCCCGACATAATCATTGCGGGACCATGTAGGCCTGGTCTGAAGCACATGCGGCGCTAGCGCAAGTTGCCTGTGTGTGGATGCATTTGTATTTAGCAAGAGCGCTACGGCACTCTTTCACAGGACAGCTTTCATCACACCTCCCCGGTGGTCTGTCTCCGCCAGGTGAGACCTCCTGTTCCCCGGAGGAGGCACGGTGGGAGAAGACCAGTGACAGAGGTGCCGACTTAAGGGGGTTTAAGGAAAATTAGAATTGACTGACGCAATTCTAATTTTCTTAGGTTTTTTGCAATATGCAGGTTGAATCAAGGGTGTGTCAAGTTGTACGTTAATCAAAATATGATTCACGACCGTAACAAATAACAGAATTATAAAAAAAATCATCAATACAACTCTCCAAGTTAAAACTGATCGACTATCTTAGTACTTTTCATCAGGGAGTTCCCGTGGCAATATTCCGGCTTCATCTTTAGGCCCTCGTTCTACTAGCCCAAATTTGATTGTCCAGTATCCTACCATTTGACTGACCGGTTGGCGCAGTTGGTAGCGACCCTGCCTTCTGAGCCGCTGGTCCCGGGTTCGATCCCCGGACAAACATTTGTGTGCATGAACATGTCTGTTTGACCTGTGTCTGGGTGTGTATATGTATGTATATCAGTCGTCAGGTTACCGTAGTACAGGCTCTGCCTAGTTCGGGACTTGAAGACCTTGTGTGGATGTTGTCTCATATTATTATTATTATTATTTGACATCAGGGAGTTCCAATCTCTACATCCCGGCTCCATCATCAGATCATCTCAATGGTACCATAATATTGCATTGTCACCGAATGAAGAGAACCAGAATGAGGTTGAAAAATGGTTTCCAAATTTGAAACGGACAACTTACTTACGAACATTGCACGTTAAATAAAAGCTTCTAAATAAACTGAAGCAGCAAAATCATACAACATACACAGTTTGCGCAAACCAAACTTCCCTCGAGACAGAAGAAAGAAAGAAAACACCTATTCAAAAATAATTGTGGTGGCACATACAATATTCTTTGGTCCTCTGGGATTATGAGAGTGGTTATGTTTTGTTTTAGATATCCACTTTCTGAAGTGTTGTTCTTTACATCAATTTGAAATTCAAACAGAGTCGAGGTGTGAATTCGCGTTGATTCACTTTTAAAACAATTAAGTTAAGCCCCACTTCTACGATGCAAGTTTCTTGCTGTGACATACCAGTGTATGTAACAGGCAAGATTTTTTTTTTCATTTAATTTAATTTCACTAAATTGAAGCAGAAAATGACTTGCATCGTCATAACACTGTTTAGACAGTGGCACTTTTATTGTTTCTTCAACTGAGGCATGCCCAAGCCCATAAATCTTCAGACTTTCGTAGGTAACTAACTCATTAGTAATCCTTATCTATAAAAATCAATGCCACTTTTCGTTGTAATTTTATAACTCAAGAACGGATGGACCGATTTTGCTAATTCTTTTTTTGGGTCAGCTAGTATATATGTATATTACGGTTAAAAGAAACCCTACTTGCAGTTTTTCAAAATGTTCTTATCATGGAATCAATAAACACGTTTAGGTAAACCATAAATATACGTGTTTTTACTCAAACGCCCTCCCTATATTCAAAAAACAGAACGCTCATACATTCACGAGCTCACCTGCTATGTTTGCGGATGAAGTTTACATGTAGCCCCGTTAAAACCTGCCCCATATACGAGTAGGTGCAGGTCATAAATAAAACACGTACACGTTATTTTCAGTGGCGATACTGTAAATCATAGGTGGACACGGTGCAATGCGTTGCCCATAGGGCGTAGAAGAGGTGGACTTGCCACCGATTCTATTATGGATTCTCTAGTGCTTTGGAGACGTATGTCAATGTGAACAAATAACATCATGCCTGTGTTCTTTGAAGAAATATAGATAGGTGATTAGTACGCCTAGAATCCACCAGTCATGTTAAAGTCCCATATAATAGGAGCGAGTCTAATGCCATTAAACGGGTGCAAGTCCAGACTTGAGACTTGGGACCGTTCGATAAGGACCAGGCCCGGGTCGACGGCGCGTTGTGTTCCACGCGCGCCTCAAAGAGATGTCAGCACCAATGACGGGGTTTGCTAGGATCGATGCCTGCTAGGGTTGCGGAAAAGTCTGAGAGGGATACCGTGGCCCCTGGCACAGGTAACTGAAGGAACACGGGTGGGTTTTAGTCAGTAAGAGTCTGACACGCCCTCCTGCTCTGCCCAGAGCGGGAGAAGTTATTTGATGATATCCCACCCTCAAAAAAAAAAAAGACTTGAGACTGCTACTGAGAGATTCCTAACTTGACATTTACACTTTTCCAAATATTAAAATGAATGCAAATTGAATGGCAATTACTGATTAAATGCTCAAGAAATAGAAAATTTGGAACCTAATATTCAAGGACTTTAATAGAATGTCTTTTTTTGCAGACTATGATGAAAACTGTTATGGAAGAGTATTGAAAGTATCTTGTGCTATCAAACATGCAGTCAAGTTACCTCTGCGCTGCCACCGATAACGCCGTGGAAGTGGTGAAGTTTTGGCGCAACAAAATCTGAGCTAATGTCACAAAGAAGCCACACAAAGAAGTAGAATAAGTATATTGTGTATGAAGTGTCTTCTATTTTAACCCCCGATGGTAGCAGAGACGGGACAGCTAATGAAAACGCCAAACAGACGAGGCTTATACCAAGCAATAATGAATGTATCGCAGAAAGGATCCTTGCTGTTAACTTCCTATTTTAATTAGCCGTCTTCCGCTTGGATCAAAATAGTAACTAAGTACAACTTATATTAAACTTAAAGTACCAATAAATGTTTTTTTTACTTTTCAAAGGATTTTATTTGTGTCAGGGGTTGCAAAAAAAATTGTGTTACTCAATATATAGTTCTCATTATCAATTTTGATAGCGGCGACCTTTTTGAAATGATTACGTCCTAGCATGTGCCCTACTAGGACTCGCCAGAGCGAATTTAGTTTTAAAAACCCGGTCACGACTAATGCAAAACTCTGCCAGTCAATTACGGGCTGGCCGAATTCAAGGTGTAGGTATAGGAGAGGCTAGGTCTCTCCTTACAAATTTGGATTTAATTACTCTACAAAGAGACTGCAGTTCTTTAATACTTCTGAGTTTTTTTTTATGAATGAAAACTTAAAGGTAAATCTAGGAGGTTGTCGGCTGTTTAATAGGGCCTTCATTTAGGGCAAATAACTTTACTAAGTAACTATACGCTAAGGGCACCCCCTGTGGGGTACGGATTTCGGCTTAGGGCATCGCTGGGGGAGGGCAGCAAGGGACAGGCTGGATCGGATCTAAACCACATCTGAGGGCCTAGTGCAAGTTTTCATAACTACTTTTTTGAAGTTATGTTATGTTAGGTATAAAAATAAATAAAATAAAAATAAGTTTATTAACACAAAAACCTTAATATACAAAGATATACAATTCAAACAGGGACATAACTTTGGGAAACAAAGGTTGCATAAATAGTGAAAACCCTGCCTCCTAAACTAGGGGGGACCCTGTGACTTAGGAGTCAGAATTCTACTGTAACTTCGTGTTCAAAAAAATCCTTTATTTATGTGTGATAAGTTGATAACATTATCATATCAACCAATCCCACGACAAGGAAATATTTTTAATGGACAGTTCTATTTATTGGAGCAGTCTGTGGCAGAACCTATTCACTGTAGCACTGTGTAATAGACTGTGTTTCTAATGCCTTTTGATTTATTGCCGTGATAACTACGAGTACCCACCTACATGCAGGTACTTCTAATTATGCATGATGGTCTATCGGTTTGTGTGTATTCTGGAATCAATCAAATATTCACTCGCTGTTGCTTTTAGGGTTTCTAGATATTACAGAATAGAAAAAAACTTACCAACCAACTGGCTTTTATGAGATATTCCACTTACAGCACCGATTTGAACGACCTTTGGCCATAAGGCATTAAAGTTATGTATATTGGTTACTATATTACCAGCTGCGCCCAGCGATTTACCTGCATAAGTCAAGTTCAAATTTCAGTCATTTGTTTATTGATTTGTGTTTTGTTTTTACTACATTTGTATCTTTTTCATATTGATGAAAAAGATACAAATAGGTATGATACATATTGATGGATACTACGATAAAAATACGAGTAATTATGGAACACGAGTTCCGTCGCGGTAGCAATACCGCACAAACGGCTCGCAACATTATTTACGTGTACAGAGTGAACACTACAAACCAACGCACGACTCGTTATTGGTATGAACACTTACGACATAGAAATGTTGATCTAAAAATGAACCCCGTGGTAGCTCGAAAACTAAAGTCAACAACGACGAATTAAAGGCGATAGTGGAAGCTGAGGATACTCAATCGGCTGAGTTAGCAGCAGCTTTCAACGTTAGCATCAAAACAATATTGGTCCATTTGCGTCAAATTGGCAAGGTAAAAAAACTTGATAACTTGGTGCCTCTGCCTAAACGATCGCAAGTGCGACGAACGTGTTGAGGTATGCCTTGAGTTGCTTAACAGACACAGAAACGTAGGGATTTTGAACCGCATGACACTTGCAATGAAATAGTAGATTGTTATAAAAGGAGCTAAAATGACCCATTATATACGAGGTAGTTTTACTCCCGAGCTTTAGCGAGGGAGTAAATAGAAACCGAGTTTTAATGGGTTTTTAGCGCCGTGTGTTACACTCTACTTTTCACTACGATTGCGAGATAAAACAATCCAATACAGTATGAAATATGTAGTTTATTTTATTAAAAATTAAATGTACAATTTGTACAATTCTGGATATTTAACGAGATGTTTTTTCCCGGTAACTTAATTTCAGTCCTCTGTGAAGATGAATGTTGAGTGGTTCTTTTCCTTTCTCTTCTATTTGCAAATTAGGGTCTCCATTCTCACTAGATGATGACATTTTCACTATTGTAAAATTAATTACGGTCACTACCAATTCAATTTGCAATTAGAGAAAAATTATAAAGATTTCGCGCCAATGTCTTTTTTTTTGTTTTTTCTTCTGCAGCCGCAACGCATTGCATGCATTCTACCAAAGAGATCGCCGATTTTAGTTCCATTTTCAAAAATTAAATGAAGTTCTTTTTTTATGAAACAGTAATAAGTCGAGTCTATATTCATGATTATTCTACTTATGACTAAAGACTTTTTCGTTTTTGTTGGCTCATTGTCATTTGACCACTGACCTCTATTCATTTGACACACAAAAATTAAAAAAAAAAATAACTTTTTCCCCTAGAGGAAGAATTGCTATTTTTTCTTCGCTCTGGTACGCCACAATGACGGTCTTTTTGAGCAAGAGGAGTGAAAAATCTTTTTGGTAATCGTAAGCGGTCATCATGTCGGTTAGACCCTGGTTCAGCGCCTAGGCAATGCCCCAAACGAAAACTTACCCCTAAAAAATCATGGTCACCGTTTGGTGGTCTAGTGGCGGTATAATTCATCACGGTTTCTTAGAAAATGGCCCCAGCAGCATAACTGCGGATGTGATCTGTGAGAAACTGGACACAATGGTGGAGAAGCTCGCAAATATCCGGCCAGCCTTGGGTAATCGCTCGTCCCCGCTGCTCCTACACGACAACGCTCGATCTCATACGGCACAACAGATGGTCTCTAATCTACAAGAGTTAGGGTTAGAAGTTTTGCGTCATCCACCGTACTCACCAGACCTTGCACCGACAAACTTCTAGGTTTTTTTTTTGGACAACTTCTTGGCAGGGAAAAAATCCAATACCCGAGAGGCAGTAAGTACAAATTGTCTTTAGAGAGTTTGTTGGCTCCCGTACACCTGACTTCTTCAAGAAAGGCATTAACACATTACCACTGCGCTGGCAGAGATGCATCTATAGCATGGATGCATATTTTATATTTGGTTTTTATTTGACTGATAGAAATAAAAATATTTATATAATAATTACTTTAATTTTCTGTATGCTAAACGGCAATTTCATAGGTAAAGAAGACATAATAAGTCATTCCGCAATTTTTTTGCAAAGCTGACTGCCCAAAGATTCTCTCAGGCGACTCCGGGTGAGTCTCTCAGGTGAAGAGCTCCGCAGGCGCGATTCTCTAAGAGAACTGTTTAAAGACATTGACATCATGACGGTACCTTGTCAATGTATTAATGAAAACATCATGTAAGTACGGAAAAATTAAAAACCTCTCCAGTAAAAGAGGTGAAAGACACAACTGTACAACTAGAAAAAGGGACCAATTAGTAAAACCAGGTTTTAGACCTAATTAATTAGCATTCGAAGATATTGTTGGAGCTGATGAAGGTTGTACAATCTATCTTTGCATTGTATAAATTCAATCTTTTAGTATAGTATAATTGCATAGCACATGTGTGAGCACTATGTACCTACTATAAAGGTTACTGGGTTCGTCTTCCATTGACTTGAATGTGCCCTGGAGGCTGAGAGTATGTCATGCTCACTCAAATGTGTCGCTGGTGGTGGCGTGTGTATTGGATCATTGAGTTCCCTTCAAAATGGTTGAGCTGAATGGTGCTGATGCATACGTCATGTTCGTGAACGGACGCCCTCGTGCGTCAGTAGGCACTGGTCATTTCTTAGCTGCCACGGCTTATTTTAATTCCGTTTGTTTTTATCTTTTTATTACGGACGCTTTTAACGTGCACGTCTTTCTACATCGTTCTCACATGTATAATTTCAACATGAATGATGTTACCACTATTTTGTAACAATATTTTGATTTTAATGAGTGTCCATGGAGTTTCTTGCCCGTTCTTCTCCATAGGTACCTACTACGCTTTGGAATGGGCTACTAGCTTCATCTTTCTGACTGACCGACCCCTTGACAATTCAAAAGTGCCTGTAATTGGTTTATTTGAAATAAATGCTTTGAGTTTGAGTTTGGTTTTGGTAACCCTGTTGCTGACGACCTACTTAGATCTACCAATCCGGATGTAACTTTACATATCCGCATTCGCTTAAGACGCCAGTCTTGAACATAGTTCGCCGTTCTCACGTAACAAAGTCTCTTACAGCTACTTCCCGCGATCAGTTTAATTCTAACCGGTAAACGACCAAACTTGGTAACTAACAAGTTTGACGTAACGAGTTACCTTCGTGCTAGTTATCGAGTTTTGCAAATGCATGGCTAGACTGATAACTAACCGTTTGAAGTAGGATTTCAGTGCTTTAGATTAATTTGGAGTGTGATTGAGTATCAGAATACAGGGGTGATGTTATGAAGAAATCTCATTTCCCCCACTTTTTTGCACAACTGTCCTTTAGCGCAAGTGTTTTTTGCGCAAGTGATCCTTCGCGGAAATGTCTTTTCGCGCAAGTGGGTTTGCGCAAGTGTCCTTTGCACATGTGTACACGATCAACTTCGAAGGGGTTTGGGGGGGGGGGGGGGGCATGGGCAGCTCGCCGTTCGATAAGGACCAGGCCCGGGTCGATGGCGCGTTGTGTTCCACGCACGCCTCAAAGAGATGTCAGCATCAGTGACGGGGTCCGCTAGGGCCGATGCCTGCTAGGGTTGCGGGAAAGTCCGAGAGGGATACCGTGGCCCCTGGCACAGGCAACTGAAGGAACACGGGTGGGTTTTAGTCAGTAAGAGTCTGACATGGCCTCCTGCTCTGCCCAGAGTGGGAGAAGTTATTTGATGATTTCCCACACTAAAAAAAAAAAGAAGGGGTTTTTGAGTAATAGTCTTTGAAAATGATTGTTACCGATGTTTTCTTTGTGAAACTTTAATTGTCAATTTGAGATTTCCCCTTGGAGCTTTAACATTTTGCTTTACAGACAGTGTCAAACATCTGTGCAAGCGCGTGCTACAAGTTAGCGCACGTAAGATGACAGCGCGTGCACTGTTTACTATAGACGCCACTCTACCGATACCTGTGATGGGACTCATGACAAAGTTCATTATTGTACTGCTACAGTTTGCTTTTCTGTCAAATTATTTTTGCAGAGCATCTTTGGTGCGAAGTTAAGAACAGGGTTTCAAATGAAGAATGGAACTCTATCTCTCTTGCGAAATGTCAAAAATTGATAGAGTCAATGCCTCGCCGGTGTAAAGCAGTAATTAAGAGTCTTGGACATGCTACTAACTATTAGTTAATTTAAGTTTAAAATTTAGCTGTTGCTTTTTATCTTTACACACTTCACATAAATGTGATTTATTTAATCTAAGTTTCACATAAAACAACTCGCGAGCAGTTTAATAAATCGTTCTTAAATACTTGTCTAGCTTTATTACTATTTGAATTTGTTGCTTTAAAGAATAAATAAAATTTGTAAAAAAAATAGTCATCGATTTTATTCGATATTGCTAATCCCCTTTTGCTTTGTTCATGTCACTATTTCATAACATACTCGTAACTAGTTACTTCTAAGAAGGAACACATAACTACAAATGACATGATTTAGATTTAAAAAATCTGGAACTTCAAATCGTTCTTAATTATAAGACCACAACTGTATATACTATACTATAAGGCAGCTCTATCTTCTAAATCAAATATTGATGCAACATAGGAAACTAAACTACGACCCACTCGTATTAAATAAGACGCACGAAACATTTTGTTTGCCCACAACTGATCGCTTTCAAAACCAAATTCAGCACCTGATTTGGTCCGTTTATTGGCCCCTACATCTACAACAAGTTAAATAAAATTCTCAACATATACCTATTGACTCTGAAATCCTGCAAATTTAAAGTAAGTTGATTGAAGAAGAAAAATTGCTTCAGATCCCTTCTTAATAATTAATTCTGATTTATAAAGTTAATTATAAAAAAAAGAATATATATATATTGACGGCACGGTTGGCGCAGTGGTTAAGCGATTGACTGCTGCGTTACGTGTCGCGGGTTCGATTCTCGCACGGAACAATTATTTGTATGACCCGTAAGTAGTTGTTCCAGGTCTGACTGTTTGTGTATGTGAGTTTCAATGTTTGCAAACGCACCCACGATACAGGAGAAATTCCTAGTGTGGGGCAAAGTTTAAAAAAAAAAGAACAACACCAGTCCCAAGGTTCCGCAAAATATTTGGTTGTACTTGTGACTTGCGTCAGAGCGGCAACAACGCATCGTAAGTTATACTCAGATTTATCTTTGCATGACCTATGCGTATAGACATAATCAGCTGTTAGGAAAGATACATCGCGTTCAAACGGAGCAAAAACTTAAAAAATATTTGCTTCTAAACTACTGCTCTTATATAATTGATTTTTGGTACAGAGCTTGAAAATGGTACCTAGTATAGGCAGTTTAAAGGAAAGCCACTCTGTCGTATCAACTCCGTATATCACAAAATTAACTTATTTGTCATTGCTACATTATTTAATTCTTTTTACCTATTGTGGTTCTGTTTACCTGTTGACAACGATGTGGACGAATTTTGTGATGGCCTTTGATTATTTCCCCTCCCCTTTTAAATACTTGTAGATATTATTTTAGGAGTCTATGTGATGAATTATTAATTTTTTTATATTGATTATTAATAAATACGTTAATATTGTCAGCGATTTATTCTACAAGCAAAACATTGTATTATTATTTCTTTATATTTTGTAAAGAAGCGATTTATTGGTTAACAAATAAGTTATGCGCGCTGAGGGGGGGGGGAGCTGACTTTCCCGCAACCCTGGCAGGCATCGGCCCTAGCAGACCCCGTCATTGGTGCTGACATCTCTTTGAGGCGCGCGTGGAACACAACGCGCCGTCGACCCGGGCCTGGTCCTTATCGAACGGAAAACTACCTATTGCTCGCCGTCCGTAAGCCTGCGCCTACGGTGGCCGGGTATCGGCTTGGGATTTCCGACGCCCAGGGCGCCTTTGAGTCTGGGGCTCTTCTGTCTGCCCCTCGCCCCATTAACCATGTTCAGCAGCAAAAAAATGCATGCACGCCTCTGTGGGTTTGCCTAAGTATTTGTAAAACTAAAGTTTACAAAAACCGTATGAGAGGTAATACCTAAAGATGTAAGATTTATGGCTAGTTTAAATAATTGACAAACTTTAACCAAGATAACATTGTGTGATTTATGATGACATGTTTCCTCTTAATCTAATATTGGTGAATTTTACAAAATAAATAGCATGTGAGTAATCATCATTCATCATTTGCCTTTTCCCAACTGTGTTGGGGTCGGCTTCCAGTCTAACCGGATGCAGCTGAAGACCAGTATTTAACATGGAGCGACTGCCTATCTGACCTCCACAGCCCAGTTACTGGGTAATACGATACCCCTTGGTAATAAAACTCAAACTCAACTCAAACTCAAAGCATTTATTTCAAATAAACCAATTACAGGCACTTTTAATTGTCAAGGGGTTGGTCAGTCAGAAAGATGAAACTAGTAGCCCATTCCAAAGCGTAGTAGGTACCTATGGAGAAGAACGGGCAAGAAACTCCATGGACACTCTTTTAAATCAAAATGTTGTTACAAAAAAGTGGTTACATCATTCATGTTGTAATTATACATGTGAGAACGATGTAGAAAGACGTGCACGTTAAAAGCGTCCGTAATAGAAAGATAAAAACAATTATGGAATTAAAATAAGCCGTGGCAGCTAAGAAATGACCAGTGCCTCCTGACGGCGCCCGTTCACGAACATGACGTATGGATCAGCACCATTCAGCTCAACCATTTTGAAAGGAACTCAATGATCCAATACACACGCCAGCGACACATTTGAGTGAGCATGACATACTCTCAGCTGCCAGGGCACATTCAAGTCAATGAAAGACGAACCCAGTAAGCTTTATAGTGGGTATATAGTGCTCACACATGTGCTATGCAATTATACAATACTGGTTGGTAATACTGGTTGTCAGACTTTCGGGCTTCTGACGACCCGTAACGACTGTCAAAGATCCACGAATGACAGCCGGGGCCGAGACACGGAGGTGTCTTGGTATGTAAAGATGGTCACCCATCCACGGACCAACTATGGCAAACTTAGCTTAACCTGGTCGATCGACCCGCGCGGCTGTTATTACTAAGTAATAATCATGCTTACATTTTTTATTGTACTGCAGGCGTTGTTTAGGCTGTTGAGGTCATGGTGGGTCGCGTCCTGGCCTGGTGCCGACATACATAATTTTCTAATATATTTTACAGTATTCGTCTTATAGCATTGTTAACAAAGTATCTCAAAGAATGTGTTAAAAACATATTTACAATAATTAATAATGATGGAGTTAAAGACCATTGTAAAAAATTGCACTAAATGGCTGATGTTGCTTAATGCTTAGTATCATTAATTAGAGTATAAATAAAGACTTTGTTATGTTTGTAAACAGATCGAAAATTGGCATCGTTATCAAAGTGGACGATGACGCCATTACTCTAATAAGTAATTCGAGCAATCAGGCAGTCTACCTGATAGAATGTGGTCACCGACGCTTTTATCAAAGATGTACATATGCATCGTGGATCCGTTGCCATTCCTGAGACAAAGCTTTTTAAAAGCTATCGAAATCCAAATTAAAACTTTAATAACCTTGTCTTCACTTTTAATCATAATAAGTAATTATGTATGTCGCAGAGCCAACACAGTCATAATTATTAGAATCGCTATTAATAATTATTGTTGATTTAGAATAACGCCATCTATTATCATTTGTCGGAAACGTCAAGCAGTATGCTTAGTTGAGATCGATACAGGGCTTGGCAGCTGCTGCAGCAGCAGCTGCTGTCAGTGGTCATTCTTTGACATTGAACGTATTTGACGTGACAGGCGACGATGATGATGATGGTTAAACACAATGGCGAGGGATCGTGCTGCCACCGTGGGTCGAACTTACCGCGTTCCCGTATCTTAATCCATTTCCATCGGCTTGATTACTTGAGATTTTGTTAATTTGTTAACGGAAGTGAATCAATAGACGGTTGTAATCAGTGTTGAGACTGTTATTTCGTACCTGCACCATGTCGAACTCAGACTCCGATAATGAGATACCCCAAATGGGTGAAAAACCCTCGTTATGTATAGCATTAGTTTCAAGGTGTTGGTTAATATAAGTAATTAGGTCTGTTCGGCGAAATTATTCAACAGCACTTCTATTTCTCAGAATACAAGTACTTCAAAGACGCGAATGAATAAATGATAAATGATAAATGATTTTATTTCTGTAAGTAGGTTTGAACAAACACTTTTACACGTCAATCATATTTTTTTTTTTATCTAGATGGGGTCGGCGTTTCCTATCTGACTACTCTGAGAAGAAAGGCCGAAACAAACTCAGAGGTCACAGTCTCTTTTAAAGTCCAGACAAAATCTTGGTCAGGTCATGTGAAAGCTATGTAGATCGGTGTCTGCAATGGTCTTTTGAGGAAAGAACCACACAGATTGAGTGGACCTGTCCAGTCAGTGCACGCAATTGTCAGTAATCGTGCAGCTCAACTTAGACTCAAGGAGCTCAACGATTCGACGAACAATACCAAAGAAAGGACATTTGAGTTGGCCGCATAAATTACTCAAACTGCCAGATCATGATTACGTTGAGAAAAATACAAAAATAAATATAAATAAATCAATGACCGACATAGTTCTCACATTCACAATAATTAGAATAATATTATAATAATCTTTGAGGACCATGTAGATTTGTGTCTGAAATGGTCTTTTGAGGAAAGAACCACACAGATTGAGTGGACCTGTCCAGTCAGTGCATGCATTTGTCAGTACCCGTGTAGCTCAACTCAGAACTTAAGGAGCTCAACGATTCGACGAACAATACCAAAGAAAGGACATTTGGGTAGGCCGCATCAGCTACTCAAACTGCCAGAACATGATTAAAACTGCAACAAAAACACACATAGTCCTCACATTCACAATAATTTAAAATAATATAATACTTTATACAGTAAATATTAGTGTCATTGTATATGTAAATAAGTATAGATACTTATAGCAAAAATTAAAAGTAAAAATAGTTAGCGAAATAAAATAAATTAACATTGCCTGTGCTTTATTGGAGCAACTCAATCCCAAGCCTTTTTGTCCTCAATATAGTCTTTGACAGTATAATAGGCATTCTGGCATAGTTTCCTTTTTATAAAAGATTTGAATTTATTAAGGCTTAGTGCTTGAATGTGGCTAGGAAGTTTATTATAAAAACGTATACATTGGCATCCAAACGAGCCACCTATTTTCTTGAGCCTGGTAGTAGGAACAACAAATTTGTGCTTGTTCCTAGTATTTAAATTATGGATATCACTGTACTTTTTAAACAGATTAATATTTTTATGTGCATACAAAAGATTTTCATAAATATACTGAGAAGGCACAGTCATTATATTAATCCCTTTAAATTTGTCTCTGAGGGAGTGTCTGGGACTTAATTTATAAATTGAACGAATTGCCCTTTTTTGGAAAACAAAAATCGTCTGAATATCGGCGGCATTTCCCCACAGCAGAATACGGTACGACATTACACTATGAAAATAACTAAAGTATACTAAACGGGCTGTCTCTGAATCAGTTAAACTAAACGGGCTGTCTCTGAATCAGTTAATGTTTAAAGTTTGTAATGTTTAATGTTTAAATGTTTAAAGTCCACTTAGAAATAGACGAAATAATTAGGCATTTCTGACAGAATCATGTGGTCTGTGGGAGTGATGACCAAACATTATGACAAAACAGAGTAAAATCTACAAATAATTGGCAGCATTTTTATGTAGGTATGTTTCAAAATGGTTTGGAAGCTTAATAAATGTAACATTCTGTTTAATAAATGTTTCCGAGCATTGCTAAGTCAGTGCTTGCTTACATTCTATAGATTACGCCTCTTGACTTTTTTTTGTGGGGACGAATTAAATCGTTAGTTTATTTTAGTGATACAACAAGTGCCGAGGACCTAAAAAATAGGATAGTGAACGCTTTTGAAATAGTGAGAAATGACACTGAGTGCTTTCTAAATTAAAACATCAATTAAGAAAACGGGCATTAAAATGTATTGAACAAGGTGGTGGACATTTTGAAAGTGTGTTAAAAAGACAACGTCGTATGAGTGTTTAGGCCATCAGTATGTAAGTTATTTGATTTTTTAAATTACTTTAAATATTTTGATTCAATCTTTTAAACATGCCGTCTCTGAATAATGTTGTCGTACCGCCTCTTATTTTCAGCAGTTCATTGCCGATTGGCATTGTATCATATTCAATAAACGAAATTATTCAGAGTCGACAGTCCAAAGCCTGAAAAGTGTGATGGAAAGACGCAATCATAATGTTTACTAGACATAGACCGTAAATAAACAATTCTTTTCTCGGACGTCGTCGGTTAATGTTTCATAATATTTCTTTAACGTAAACAATCGTGTATCAAATTGTCGGCTTTTTCCGTAGTTTCGTTGTGTTGTGTCGAGCGGCGCGGTAACTGCTTGTGCGACTGTGTGCGCTGCGTGCGTAGTAGTATGACCATAAATTTCTCCCAGAATTGGTATAACTAATTTAATAAATAACAATGCATATACATGTTAAATTAAAAATTAAGTGTATATATTATGATTATAACCTAATATTCTAATTGGGGTGTTTGAGGGTGTGCGTTAATTACGTTACATGTTGTATATACCCACTGACGCCATGGCTGGCACCTGGCACTGATGTGAGTGCAAACAATTTAACTTTGCCTGCGGAGCTTAGATCGTTAAGTACTGAGCGTAAACAACGCGCTATGTTATTGTCCTCCGCTCTTATCAAGTTATGTGACCAGAATGATCATAAGATAAGACGAGATCATTTATTTGTCCAAAACATGAGTAACCATACAGATAACATGCAAGCTGTTAAATTAAATTCTATCACAGTCATGTTTTGCCTCAACGGCGTGCAATTATAAGTAAGTAAACATCGAGTAATAGGTTTAAAGAATCTTTATTTCTCATTAGAACATGATACAGTTCACTTAAATGAGATTTAACCTTTAATATATTTAATCGTCGTCTAATGATGAAGCATGCAGATTATAAATATATCCATTAAACAAAGCAATTAACAATACAAATTGGAACTTACAGCATAGTGTCAACTCGTCATAGAAATGTATAATGAAATGAGTCAATTAAATGCAAAAGTAATTAGGAATAAAATCTAGATATTTCACACAAGTCAGATGAATTTATCAATCAGAAATTCCTCAGTGCTGTAATAGACTTTCTCTAACAGAAGGCGTTTTAACCTACTTCTTAATTTTTCTGTTGTATATTCCCTCCAATATTTTGGCAACGTAGGTACTATACAGAATTGGCGCCATACAGAATATACTTTTCCGCAATAGTCCTGGATCTAAGAATGTAAAGTTTGCTATTGTCGCGTCAATTTCGAATTACTTTATCAGACAATATGGGGAATAGGTGTGGGTTCGATTTGACAAACATGAGCACATAGTGTGAGCCATGCTTTGATAGAGGTAGCAAATCGTGTCTGTATGACGGACCGATTTACACGGTTTAATTTAAATATCCCAATCTGCATGGTCCTCAATGATTATGTCCGGATTTTATATACACATTGACATTAATGAATTTTATATACATATACTATGACAAGAGTATTTACTTTGTAAAGTATTATGCTATTATTTTAACTATTGTGAATGTGAGAACTATGTTGGTCATTGCTTTTTTTTTGTATTTTTACTCTTAGTGTAATCATGATCTGGCAGTTTGAGTAACTTGTGCGGCCTACTCAAATGTCCTTTCTTTGGTATTGTTCGTCGAATCGTTGAGCTCCTTAAGTTCTGAGTTGAGCTGCACGATTGCTGACAATTGCGTGCACTGACTGGACAGGTCCACTCAATCTGTGTGGTTCTTTCCTCAAAAGACCATTTCAGACACCGATCTACATAGCCTTCACATGATCTGACCAAGATTCTGTCTGGACTTTAAAAGAGACTGTGACCTCTGAGTTTGTTTCGGCCTTTCTTCTCAGAGTAGTCAGATAGGAAACGCCGACCTCATCTAGTTTAAAAAAAAATATGATTGACGTGTAATAGTGTTTGTAAAAAACTACTTACAGAAATAAAATCATTTATCATTTATCAATAGTAGTCCGATAAATGGTGCGGTCTATGGCATTAATAACGTAAGCTCTCGCGTAGGCAAAATATGACATGTGAAAATGACGTTATTACACAATAGTTATGTTGCTAAGTTTTATTATTTTGTTTTGCCATCACTAACGACTTGTCGTGAAGTCGACCTTTCTGACCTGAATATTCCAGATAGGTAATATCGTTTTCATCCCACCATCTCGGAAATCTGTATCTCAAATCTCAATATCTGAGTGGAAAAGCCGTTTTTATTCTCTAGAGGATAAAGTAAATTGAATTTAGAACATCGTGTGCACTAAGTTTGTGAATTAAAAAAAACATTAAACCTATTTACTGCTACCTCTATGGTGCCGAATATATCATACAACTTTTTTTTAATTTGTTAAAAACTTAGACTCGGAACCTTCTTGGTGTTCTTTTTTCAATTTGCTTTGTACGCGGTTCTTTACGCGGCATTTTTTCACGTCATTGTTAAACCTTATATTAAAAACAAGAAACTTGAAAACAAGTGAAAAAACTAAAATGAGTGATTCTAGCGACGAGGAAGTTTGCTTGACGCCAACAGAATTGACTGAAACTGTTAATAATGCGCAAATGAGCTTTCTCCCTCAACAATCACGCGAGAAGTATTTAAAACAGTACGATATGTTCAACACGTGGCGACTAGCAAAAGGAGCCAAAACTTTCTCAGAAAACGTTTTGCTGGCATATTTTATAGAATTATCCGAGAACAAGAAAGCAAGCACTCTATGGAGTACGTATTCGATGCTAAAAGCAACAATAAAGATGAAAAAAGACAAACATATCGATACCTATCCTAAATTAGTGGCATTTTTAAAAAGAGCCTCATCTGGTCATCAACCAAAAAAATCGAAGGTTTTCACAGTATCTGATATTGAAAAGTTTCTTAACGAAGCACCCGATTCCGTATATTTGGCGGCAAAAGTAAGTCAGTTGCACATTCAGTATCTACTTAAGTATATTAATCTCAATTAAATAGTATACTTAGTAGATGTTGATAGGCATAATTATGCGTTCATATCAATTTTATTCATTTATCTACTACAATACTCTTTACGTTACAGGTTGTTCTTATTATTGGAATAAACGGAGCATGTCGAACTAATGAACTAACACAACTTAATGTCAAAAACATTGAGAAACATTCAGATGACTTACTATTAATTAATTTACCTAATACAAAGACAAAAAGAGACCGCAACTTCGTCATTCGCAAGGAATACGTAACGATTGTTGAGAAATATCAAGCCTTACGCCCGCCTAACACTCCAATCAATCGATTTTTTCTACAGTATCGCAATGGAAAGTGTGTTAGACAGCCTATGGGTACTAATAAAATTGGCAGTATCCCACGAGAAATAGCAACATTTCTTGAACTTCCAGAACCCCTGTTGTACACGGGTCATTGTTTCCGACGAACTTCAGCCACACTTTTGGCTGATTCCGGAGCTGATCTCCTGTCCCTTAAGCGCCACGGAGGCTGGAAGTCCAATGCAGTTGTAGAGGGATACATAGAGGATTCCATCCAAAATAAGTCTAAAATATGTGAAGGCATCGTAGGAGCCATTACACTGAAAGAGCCTCAATCGGATCCTTGGACTGGCCCTTCTACATCAAAAATAAGCCGTTATGAAACACCTAACCATCTCCCTCTCTCTCCAACATTCACGCCAAGGGAATCCGATGAATCGGTACAACTATTAAGTATGACAGATAGTTTACCGAAAAACAGTACACAAGTGACTAACACCAATATTACAGTACCAAACAAAAATATTACACTCAATTTAAATAACTGTAGCAACGTTACTTTAAAATTTTCTTAATTATACCTTAGTATTATTTTGTTATAATTTAAAGATTATTCTGTAATACTTACCTGTCATAATGTAGTAATTAATACCTAAACTGAAATAAAAGTGTACCTATCTTGTGATTGTAAACGTTTTTTTTTTTGCATTTAGTCATTTCCTCGCTGAGGTGGAATGAAAAGTTACGTGTTGCACTCGAGTGCAAAGATTTTTCACCTCGTGCTCTTTTGATTCCCTCGCTAACGCTCAGGATTCTAATTTTGAATCACTCGCTGCGCTCGTGATTCAATTTTAGAATCCTTCGCTTGCTCGGTCATCAAAATTGAACACGCGGTTAAAAAGCAACTTTGCACTCTTGTATAACAAATAACTATTAGCTGACCCCGCCTTTTACAAGCCTTCAGAAGAGCGGATCTCTTCTGGGACTTGGTTGGTTCCCAAAGAATTAGATTATGCGTAGGTAATCCAGTGTTGTGTGAAACGTTGTTAGGCTGGATTGTTTCTGGCCTTACCATTAATAATGGTAAATTAATGTCGAATAATATTTCATGCAATTTAACTCAAACTGATTCCCCTAGTAAAGGTGATTTAAATAAAATTTGCACCAATTTAGTAAAATTCTGGATTCTGGAAGAGATTATTCACACTCCCAACGATAATTACCCGAGGAGAAGTTGTGTGAGGAACATTTTGTTAAGAATACGACACGTTTAGAGAACGGTCATTTTAGTGTTCGTATTCCTGTTAAGCGAAATCCTTCTATTTTAGGAGAATAAATAATAGTCTATAATATTTCAAGCATCCGTTGCTAATGTGTTAGATTTCTTAGTTACACTTTTTAACCAGGGTCAAAAGTATGTCTCAATTAATTGTATTAAAGCAGCACTATCACTTCTTTTGAACTCAGTAACCATGAATGGCCCACAGGTTACGAGGTTTATGAAGGAAATTTTCAAGTTGTGAACTCCACTCCCATGATATAATTTTACTTAGGACCCGTCTATTGTTATAGATTACTTAAGTAATTGGTACCATAATGAAAATCTTTCCTGTGATAAACTGTCGAGAAAATTAGCTACAGTTTTAGTTTTAGTAACTGCACACCGGATACAAACATTATCGTTGATTAAAGTGTCTAATATAAAAAATATATAATAACGAAAAGTTTGTAACTAATATCACGGGTTTAATTAAAACCTCGACCGTGAATCGGACGCCACAAATATTGATTCATTCTTGTTTCAACGAAAGATATTCCATTTGTCCTGCTAGTACGTTAGAAGAATATTTAACTGTGTCGCCAGACAAGAGAAACCTGAATATAGCTGTTTATTCGATCGTTCTAAAAAGCCTTTCAATAATTTAAGCTGACAATCCTTAAGCCTTTGGATCAAGGCCATCCTGAGTGAAAGTGGTATAAACACATTTGTCTTTGGCGCTCACAGTTTGAAGCATGCAGCTACGTCTGCCGCCAACAGGCTCGGGGTTAGCATAGATAATATTAAAAGATCTGCAGGTTGGACCGGCAGATCAGAAACTTTTGCAAACTTTTATAATAGAGAAGTAGCTGCAGACACCTCGATTGCCTTTGCTTGGTCTTCTTTTAGAATTGCCTCGATCAACAAATGATAATGATGATTTCCTCTTTGTTATATGTATGAACCTATTTGATTTTCAAACCTTGTGTTTTTGGTTACATTTGTAAGGTATAATTATACACTCGCGGTCAAATAATACGGGTCGATGACGAAAATCCCTGGAATTTTCCAATTAATAATGGTACAGAATTATAACATCGTATGAAATAAAACCTTAAATAACCTCGAATTTAGAAATAAATTCTATTTGCGGTTGTTTTAATTTTGATTGTTTTCTCTCTTTTGTTTTCAATCTGTCAAAATAAAATGATAAAATGTGGCAAAATATTGTCGTCTTTCACCATCATTATTTAATTACTATCATGTCGATAACACTAGAAGAATTACACGTATCGTCACTATGTTTAAAGAAGGCAGAAGTCCGCGAAGTACAGCAAGAACGATAGGCAAATCACTTTCTACAGTGCAGCGTGTTATCAAACGTTCCCGAGCAACTGGACAGAATATATAGACCAGGAACCGGCAGACCAAGATGTACTACGGCTCGAGAGGATCGATTAATTGTTACGACCATGCTCCGAAATCGGCACCTCACGGCAGTTGAAGTAACAAATTAACTTTGGGAGACCCGTAGAGACGACGTAAACGAGTGGATTATATGGCGGCGGCACCTTGAAGCAAATTTGACCCCACAGAGACCCGCAAATAGTCCAAAACTTGAAAAGGAACATCATGTAGCAAGATTACGTTACGCCCGCGATAACGCACAATAGGGAGATGAAGAACGGGCAAGAGTATTTTTTCCTGACGAATCCAGATGGGCGGCCAAGAGTCTACCAACGGCCAGAGGAATGTTTTATTCCAGCTTGTTTTGAGGAAACAGTGCCGTTTGGCAGGTGAATCTATTATGAATTGGGCTGGAATCTCTTCAGAAAGTCACACGGAGTTAGTGCAGATAGAAAATGGTACACTAACTAGTACAAGATATGTAGAAGAAATTCTTAATGAGCATGTCAGCCCACATTTAATTAATATGGGTGAAAATTCAATATTCATGCATGACAACGCCATACAGCTCAAATTGTAAATGAGTATTTTCAGGACGTTGGTATCAATCGCATGGACTGGCCAGCGAGAAGCCCGGACCTGAATCCAATGGAACACGCTTGGGATGAGCTTGGAATATTTGTAAGAAATCGATACCCTGCCCCAGCTACACTTCGAGACTTGAAACATGCATTAGTAGAAGAATGGACCAATATCCCGCAACATCGCATAAGAAAATTAATAAACAGCATGTCCAATCACCTGGCAGCTGTGAGAAGAGCCCGTAAATAAAGTAAAAATTATTGATATATTTAAAAAAAATGTAAATTGATAATTAAACTATAAATATTTCCAACATTTGGTGGTGTTTTTTTTATTATTAATTGGTAAATTATCTACAACATACAGTTTCGTTCATGCCGCTAGCTCTATTATTTTAAGAGTAATCTTAGTTTTTCGGTCTGACCCGTATTCTTTGTCCGCGAGTGTATACATTTGAGTTTATCTTTTTTCCCTTCCCTACAGTTTCTTCTTTACTATTTCGTGATACTCTAAACATCTACAAGTTAATAAGTGTAATCTCGAAGGGCGAATCGGTGAAGTTTAATAGAAAGTCGCACGAACTTACCTGTAAGTGATGCCCGATGACTATTAAACGATGTGATTCGCCCGAGAGATTAGGTACACTTCCTCCCTGACCCTGATCAAGATACTTCTGGATCCTTCCCTGACTTGCACGAAGTATTGACTAACGATGACTAAAGGGTGATGGGGAAATGGTTTTTTGAATTGTTGCTCTAAAATAGTGTAAGGTGGCAGCACATGTCCGTGCTACTAGTTAATAACTGTAATCTCTCGGGCAAATCACATCGTTTCATAGTCATCGAACGTCACTTATAGGTAAGTTCGTTTGACTTTCTATAATCTGCTTTATTATCACTATTCACCTTAACCCACTCAAAAGCGTAGCCGCAACAGAAGTTTTATTGATATTTATAATATAATTATATATAACAAATTATATATTATAATAAATTATATTAATACAAATTTTTAATTATATATAATTTCTAATATATAAAATTTAAAAATTTAAATTTTATTGTTTACTTCTTACAAATTATTAATTAATAACAAAATAAACATAGCAGCTTATGGGTTATTGATAACATGTAGGTACCGCTCACGCGAATGTAGCCGCGCGAGCATATTTAGTTTACCTCTCCAAATGACAATAACGACCACGCTCATTGTTAATCAAGCTCTCAAAACATGAGATCTTTTAAGATATTCTTTCTATTGCATGCTTTGTTTTTATTAACAAACTTCAAAAAGGAGGAGGTTCTCAATTCGTCGGAATCTGTTTTTTTATGTCTGTTTAACGATTACTCGAAGACGCCTGAACCGATTTGGAAAATTATTTTTTTGTTTCAAAGGGTATATTTCCCAGGTAGTCCCATTTAAATTCGTCGAAATGGGTCAAGAGTTTAAAAAAAATCAACAACAAATTATTGTTAAATAAAATGCCTTCAAACGGACGTGGACGCGTAAGACGATCGTTTTAGAATCGGTGTGGGGTTCTTTATTGTGGTGACACCAGCGTCAGTGGCACAACGCCCTTTGGTGACACCGTACTGTTTTTCATGTAAGATGGAATTTTATTAAAGTTACGTAACATTTGATTGAGCATCAACCTTACTGAAATCTGGCAGAATTGACACAGGCCTATAATTGTTGGGTTCTTTATAATCACCGGTTTTGCACAAAGGAACTACTTTACAATGTTTCATGAGATCCGGAAAGACTCCTTGGTCTACACTGGTGTTAAATATGAATGCTAAATAGGGAGCAATGGTTTCGACGGTAGATCTACAGACTTTTACAGACATTCCCCAGTGATCTTCTGTTGATTTGATTTTAAGATCTTTAAAAGCTTTAACCGCCTGGGGGCTTGTATGCTAAAACCTAAACTCCAAAGGGCATGACTTTACATTCGTTCAAAGTATGGCAGCAAAAAGCGCAGGTGGGGAATTTAAATCTTCAGTTGATTTAAGGGGACTACATGACCTAAACGCAAGTTTTATATATTTTTTTTGTCTTCTTTTTTTTTTTTTTTTTTATAATTCCTAAAAGTATATGATCCACTGCAGTAAACAAAATCAGAAAAAATATATATGATATTATTCAGGATATATGCTAGTTAGAAAGTGTGTTTAAAATATAATACAACTAATTTGGTACGATAGAAAAAAGTCACGAAGATACCTCTAAAATAGTATATTTCATTACAAGTGCGGAAAGGCTGTCATTGCAAAGAGTTCCGACAAATGTCTACCCGAGCCGAGGCGCAGCCGAAGGCAAGGGTTGACAGTCAGAACAAGTTGCAATGACAGTTCCGCAGGTGTACTGAACGACTATTTTTAATACAGTTGCAAAAAAAATAAGCAATTTAATAATATACTATTGTGCAACAAACAACTAAACTCGCAAAGAAAATTTATGGAAAATGGCGCCAACCGTAGAATATAAGCAGTTTTTTTTTCTTCACCCATTTTGGTAGGCAAAGGGAACTATCCATACAGCTTAGTCTTCAGTATATTTTTTTTATTGATATGAAATGAAAATGAAATTTAATGAGATGAAATGAAATGAAACCTAACCTAACTCATTTAATTAAATCATTAAATCTGATATTAAAATAAATTAGTAGCTTCTAAGTTTAAGTTTAGTTTCTGTTATTTGATATGTAGTATACATAAACTGTAACAACTATGTTTGAATAAAAGTGAGTTAAGTAGCTTCTTTTTAGAAATATACGTATTTGTATGAATCACAAAAACTCTTTAGTAAAAACTTCATGGTTGGTTTTTCTTTTTAATAGACATTATTTTGACAGTTGGGAAAGAGACGCACGAGTTCGGGAATGGTAAAAAAAAAGCACTATTATGTAATAGCCCACACCCCGAACGCTATACGTCCCTGCAATACACCACTTTTTGAGCAACTGTATTAAAAATTTCTTTGAACGATTAAAACCATACATGCAAACATGCTTTTTTTTTCTCAGATTTTTCCTCAAGCAACATATAAACGTTATAGTGTTTTAATTTTTTAGTCCAATCAATAGATTTTTTGTAAATAGAGAATTGCTTCATATTTGGCAATAAATTACCAGGTTTGTGTCATCGCGCTTCTCTTTCTTTTCTACGCAGTCCAACAATGACCACGCTTTAGCTGTTGTCAGCCCCGTCAGGGGAATATTAGCAAAAAAGTTTTCGAATTCCTGAGCTATTTCTACATCTGAGCTGATGAGGCCATGTGCAGTCTCTAAATTAATTTCCGTAATACGATGTTTTTTCCTACCTGTTTCATTATTTATTATTTTCCAGGTAGTTTTTATTTTATCATCAGCAGATTTTATTTTATTGCTAATATGAAAATGAACTTTAGATAGTTTGCACACTCTTTTAAATATTTTAGAATATTTTGCAACCGACTGTTCAAAGCTTGTATTATTCATGTGTTGCTTTAGGCCATAAAGTTCAAAAAGTTTTCCCCTGCTTTTACGAATACCTGGAGTCACCCAATCACTTAATAAGAACTTCGTATTTATACTTATAATATTTATTGGAAAAGTGTCATGACATTGCGTATTTAATAGTGAAAAGAACTCGGCGTAGAACTCATTTGGATCACATATATTATTAAGACCCCGAACACATAATTTATTGGCCAAAGAAATATTTAATTTCTCTAAACTTTTACATGTAATTGGCCTGACCCTTATTTTTTTTTGTAAAGGCATGTAGGAGCAAAATGTTATTGTTTGTCCACTGTAATCAGACAATTGTCACTTACATTTCTGATCCTTTACTGATTGATTAATTAATCATAGTTACAAAAAATATTATCTATACAAATGGCAGAAGAAGCTGTCACTCGGGTTGGTGCAATAAAAATATTTGACAAATCGTCATGTCGTACTTATCACTTTCATTTGTAAACTCCACACTGATTGTGCACACTGATTGTACATCTCGCTTTGCTTATGCTTTGGTGTCACAGTCAGCGGAGATGTCTTATGGGCCACCTTGTGAGACGCTGGACGCTATATTTTCAGGGTCCAAAGTTCCAGCTATCTACTTCCAAAGTTCTGGCTTTCCATCGCAAAGTCAATCCGGAAATATCGGAGCCATCCGGGTGCTAAGTTCCGGGTTACCACCTTCCGGCTAATCCAGACATCAACGAGCTCCGCGCCGGGTAAATATTTTGCCCACGTGGCCGCGTCGAGCTCGCTATGAGTCTGGCGAGTCCATCTGCCAACTGTCACCTTCCCTGGCGTCTGCACCGTGGCACACTGTTGTGGTCATAGCTACACCAGGCTGAGCCCGAAGAGTACTGCGCTACTCCGAAGGGAAATTAAGGAAACTTTTGAGACTATAAATTTTCCTATTTTTATATTTTTCTGTTCTTCTATAAAATATTTTTTTTATGTTACCTATTCCGTTATAATGGACAGTAGTATTGATTCAGATAATGATTATGAAATAATTATTTATACTCTGAATTTATTGCTAGTTTTGAAGATAGACTCTCTAATTACTTTTCAATTTGTAATCGTCACTCAAACCACAGCTAACATAATAAATAACGAAATTAAAACAGTCCCATTAAAAAACAATATCAACAAAATATTTAAATAGCCGAAATAAAGATTTTTATTACTTATTCATACCCAAGAGATATTCTTGTTTACGTAAATTTATGATAACTAACGTTTCGTCCATCTTTACCACCCGGAAAAGAGATTTTTTAGAATAAATTTTACGCCCCCCCCCTTCCCTCCTCGCATTTGGTACTGGAGTTTCCGTTTGCAATTTAAATTTTGATAAATTAATGATAATTTATGCGAGTTCTTGATACCTATGCGTCACCGAAGATATCCTTAATTTAATTTTCGTTTTTTTTTTCGGGGTTTTAAGATTAGTCACTCAGATTATGTCAGTCAGATAATTTGATCAAGATGAATTAAAAAGAGGCAAACGTAAAATGCACCATAGCATGATTGAGTGTAATGGCTTAATCTGAAGGAGTAAAAAAGGGCATAGAGTTAGAGGGCATTCGATGTGTCGTGTTCGTGCTAAAAAAAACGAAACAGCTGTTTTCATGACAATTAAGTCACTATATATTTTTTTAAGAGGTGACAAAACGAAACAAAACGTGGCCATCCTATCATTTGACGCAGTAGGGCGAATCTGACGATTAAAATCTTTGGCAAAGCGTCAAATCCTGAAGTTTTCTTAAACTCCTCTACACAATAATGTTGTCTATTACTGTATGTGTGTATAAATAGAGTCCATTAAGAGTGTACGTTACCCTAGCAGGAAAGTGGTTCCTAGAGTGATATGAGTGAAACGTATAATTAGTGCATAATCTGCTGTGTTTGTGCACCACATAAAAAATTGGTGCGCCTTCTCGTTTTGGAAAAAAAACGGAAAAACGATCCCTGCTAGAGTAACGTTTTTCCAGCAGGAAAATTCTAAACGAATGATCGAAGAGAGAATTATTGTGCATGGCCAGATAGCTTATATTTGTGTGAAAACGTGCACCGAAAATATAACTTGTGCGTCTTCAGGTTTTCGAGATATTGCATTTCCTGCTGGAGTAACGATTCACACCCATTAAGAACCGTAAACGTTCACATCCGAATATGGTTATCTTACTAGCCCCCTACTAGGAACCACTAAGAAGATGCTGCGAGCTATCCTTCTGACATTTTTGTGTATGTACTTTTTACGTATAACAATTTTATTTCAAACTAGCCAAAACCGTCTGAAGTCCCTTCGCACGGTTTTTACGACTTGACGAAGCATCGAGTTTCGTATAATATTTTTCAATTTGGTATGGATGTAAGCAAAAAGAAAGAAAGAAATATATTTTAATTGGGACACGCACAGGAAAAACAAATAATAATAATAAAAAAAGAACATTATATCTAACAAAATCATGAAAACAATAAAAAAAAAAGAATAAAGAGAAGACCTGTGCGGGGCCAAAAAGGCTCCTATCCCAGCATGATGCTGCGATATTTGAAAAACAAACAAATACCGCAGCGCTGGTATTCTGATAGGGCCCGTTGTGCACTGTGCAGAAACAGCGTCCTAAACCCATTGTGTAGTTTAGAAGAAATAAGCGTACAAATCGATACGAAAAGCGACTTTATTTTTCGACTACGATCATCAATAAGACTTTACGGCGTATTTCCATACGAAATTGTCATTTGACAGAAACTCCAAGTACAAACTAAACATTATTCACATACAAATCTGTCCTTAATAGAATTTCTAATCTAACTTAGCAAATACGCACGTGATTACTTAGTATAATAGGCGCATTGAAGCAGACTGACCTATACTTCGTAGTTATAGCAGTGTACGATTACTATATTGGAGGGGTCGCTCAGTTGTAGATTAGAGACAAGTAGATAGGACAACCAAATTAATATCTTTTTTTAGGTTCACTTTACTGTGTAACAAACAAACCGTGTAACCCTTGGTTAGACTGGTTGTCAGACCTTCGGGCTTCTAACTACATATAACAACTGTTAAAGACCTATGAAAGACAGCTGGGACCAACGTCTTAACTTGCTTTCCGAGGTATGGAGGGATATCTGTATGTAATGGATACACGAACCGACCACGCCAAAAGCAGCTTTTTCTGCGATTGACCCGTGCCTCTGTTATTATTTAGCCACGAGCCTCTCATCATCATCAGCCTACAGCAATCTAATGCTGTTCATAAGCCTCTTCAATCGCGCGCCATTAAATTCGATTATCGGCTATTCTCATCGAGCTGCTACCAGCCACCCTGTGAAAATCATTGTTCCAGTTGTTTCGAGGTCGTCCTACCTTATGTTTCATAGTTTTCAAACGATTTGACTTAATTATAATTTTACTAAGTCTTCTAATCATTATCCAGCGCCATTTCTTTTAACTTGTGGTTCTTAAAACTCGAAGAAAGACATAAGAAAAATGTTGAGGCCCGCTTAAAGGCTCCTTCAAAAACACGCGACACGCGACGCGACACAAAGGCACCACTCGTCGTGCGACAGGCGGTGTCTTTGTGTCGCGCCTGTTTTTAAGGAGCCTTTTAGTTGATACCATTAATTGGGTACTTACTCGTTTAATTCTAAGCAACGGGGGTAACCCTTTGACTACCACTTTGCGTAACTAACACAAATTGGCTAAAACGTCCCATCTACACCTATTTACTTCATAATCTATGCCCCAACAGCGGCGGTGGCGCGATAGGCTGCCGGGACAAAAGACACCACTGGACTGTAAACTAGATAGTCCTTAAATTAATTAATGGTCGCAAGATAATCTTTTGTGCCATTAGAAATAAAGGGCAAGATATATGTATATCTTTACGATGTATGGTGTTTTCTATTGTGCATGTTAAAAGGGTTTAGACACGGTATTTTATGTAATGAAGGGTGATGTTTAGAGTTTTAGTGGTAGCTTTGATATTTCATGGCTTTTAGTAGTGGGTAATACATACATAGCATATTCATCAGGCCTGTTGTCCCAGAAGGATTAGGTAAAGGTGTACCTAAATTAAACCTAGATCTCGCCAGTTGTGTTTAAGTCCCTCGCAATAGTGGGCGAGCTTATTGTCATCAACCGGGTACTTACAAATCTACCGTGACGACCACAATATTGTTTTTATGGACACCATTCAAAATCACGAATCAGTACCTAAACAAATTGCCCTATAATTAGGTGATTATAAGAACTTGCCTGTAAGTGAAGTTCTATCATAATTATATGATAGCGTCGTCCGAAGAGATTAGCATTGTACACTTGTAGTACCACTTATATTGTAAATAATTCGACGTACATGCGTCAGAAGCTGATAAGGTGGCCAAAATGCAACAAATTCAACCCCCCATATGTATGGTCGATATTTTTTTTAAGAGTAAATTTTTTGAAGCTTAAATTTAAAATATTGGTAAAATATGAAATTCTTAAATCGCTCACCATTTTAATTATGTTGCTGATTCAACGTGCTTTTCGAGGCAAGGAGGGGTCTCTATAAATTAATGGCAGGTTACCTATCCACGGACCAACCTCGGCAAGCGTTGCTTAACCATGAAGGTCCTGTTATTATTTGGCCACGAACCCCTCCTAATTTTGGTATAAGCAGAAAGGTAATAAAAAAAACCAAATTCCTGTATTGGGCCTTAGCCTTTATAATACCATTTTTTTGGTTTAGTTGGAGCAACTCGTCGCTTTGTTTTTTCTAGCGAATGGTCAAAGTGTTCAGTCAACTGACAAAATACCTGTGCGTTAGATTTTTTTCACGATACTGTTTTACTTTGTTCTGGTTTCCGGTTCACGGTATGTTGCCAACGGGTTAAAAGTTATGGTAAATAAACGTTTTGTGATCGTCATTCCCGTCCAGGTTTTTCAGACCACAAATTAACGTTGTACGATATTATGCTTTAGTTTTATCTACACTTAGATTACAGGGCAATTTCTTTAGGCACAGACCTACATGATGTTGAATGGTGTCCATAAAAATTAAAACTTAGTTTCTACTTGACTTACGACAGAATGGCCCTCGGATCAAAACGATGACCTGTGACGCCTCTTCGCCAAATTCCTTTCTAACTTCGTTTAGTTCCTTCCTGATGCGGCCGATGAAGTTACTATGCGATTACATCCTTTTCAGCGTAATAATTCTATAGTTTTATAACGAAAAAACTACATAATTTGATTAGCTGGTGTGTATTTTAATGAAAACGGTGCACTAAAATGTGAATATAGAAGTTACGGCATTTTATTTATTTATTAAAGTAGGCTAGACTAGAGGCGACATTATACAAGGTTACTTGTAATTCGACGTATATCCGTGAGGAGCTGATAGGGGGGCCAAAATGCAACAAATTTAACCCCTTATCTATGGCCGAAATTCAATAGTTTTCGAGATATTTAAATTTTAAGGGTTGTTTGATATATAGGTACCCAAAATTTTACATTTATTTCCAAATAAAATAAACAGTACATATTGAATGGGTACCATTAAAAAATGATATTGTAGCTGGCTATGAACATAATTAAAAGTACTTAAGCCGTTGGCTCCGGCTGTCATTTGTAAATCGTTACGGGTACTAGAAGCCCAAAAGTCTGAATACCAGTTTTACCAAGGGGTATTGTGCTACCCAGCAACTGCTAAATGATTTTATTTCTGTAAGTAGGTTTTTACAAACACTTTTACACGTCAATCATATTAATTTTTTAAACTAGATGAGGTCGGCGTTTCCTATCTGACTACTCTGAGAAGAAAGGCCGAAACAAACTCTCTCAAACTGGGTCGTGGAGGTCCTCTAGGCACTCGATCTATGTAAAATAACGGTATTCAGGTGCATCCAGATTGACTGGAAGCCGACCCCAATATATTTAGGTAAAGACTACGCAGATGATGATGGTGAGGTTTAGGGTTCGGTTCGATACAGGAATTTTGTATTTTTAATACATTTCTGTTAATACCAAATTATGCTAACATTATTACGAGCGGTATTATTATTTTTATGAGCGGACGGAGTCCTTTAAAAGTCCAAAAGTAGGAATAAGTGAAATTTGTGTTGGCTGCAGAATTTTTGCGGAAAAGTGATTCTTAGTTAAAATTTATTTTATTTGTTTGAAACAATAAAAAATACTGTCTTGGATCTGCTGCCGGAGTTTGAGGTCAAAATTCGATTCTCTGGAGGGTGGGTGTTTTAGAGAGAATTGGAAATAAATAATCACAAATTATCATTAGAACTTTAGGTTATTCAAATAAACAAAGGTCCCTAGCGAGCCGTAGTAAAAAAAAACTAATCACCAGTGATGTCAAACGAATCAGTGATGGCCGTATTTTTGTTATAGTTGTCGCGCTTTAACATGACAATAGCGGTCATTGACTCATCTACATTTTCGAGAATTTTTTATTTTAAAAATCGAAATGAAGTCCGTTAACGTCCTGAATCATCTATCGTGATCTTTAACATGTTCCAATAACGATAAACCATACATAGTGTAATGTTTGGGTTCCTACGGAGAGATATTAGGGAAAAGACAATTGTCATGCTAAAACGCGACAACAGCACACTGAATTTCCCACCTATCTGCCAACCTTACAACGGAAAACACCTCCTAAATCACTTCACAATAAACGACTACATTTAACTTCCCAGAACGCATATTGGATCGGAATTAGGAACCCATTAGTACGGGAACCGGTTTGAACCGGTTATTTGCGAATAAATCCGGATATCAGCGAGTTCCGTTTAAGCTTTTCCGGGTATTCTGTGTGGTTGGGATCGTTTGTTAACTACCTATAATATATTATTTGGGCTCAATGAATAGGATTTATTCCGGTGCCATGTTTTGTTCTAAAGTCCCGGTGTTATTAAGCGTCGTTCACACCGCCGCCGCCGCTGGCGCATTTTAAACACGAATCTCCGTGTAAACTATCTCATAAACAGTACAATCATGGCTATTCATGTGTGAATTTGTTTATAGCAAATGCCTAAGCTATTGGAAATCTACAGTTCCTCAAAAATGGGTCCGCAACAGGTATGGGAATCGTTACATTGTGGTAGGTCCCCTGCTCAAATCATAGACACGAAGGATCTGATTAATAAAACATTTGCAAGTAGCTGTTGCCCGTGACTTTGTCTGCGATCCAGGATGAAAACTAGCCTAGCCCGGCGGTTGAACGCGTCCTCATGGCCACCCGGCTGGTCCGGGGATAACGCACGGCCTCCGGTGAGGCGGCGAGCCTCCTTACCGGATTGCCGCCGTGGGATCTGTAGGCAAAAGTCCTCGCGCAAATATGGGAGATGCGCGAGGAGTAACTCCGCTGCCGCAAGAAATCATGGCACAGCGGACAGAGCTCGGGCGGGATCTCATGGCGACATGGAGAGTGCGACTGTCGCAACCCAGAGCTGGGCACGCCACAGTTGTGGCGATAAGTCCCCTATTTGAGGAGTGGCTAGAGAGGCACAATGGCGTCCTCACCTTCCGCCTGACGCAGGTCCTCACTGGGCACGGATGCTTCGGGAGGTTCCTGTCCCGGATAATACGAGAGGAAACTCCCAAGTGTCCCCAAAAAAAAGGATGAAAAGTAAACTTTGTCCTTCTCCAAGTCCCTGGCTACTAATCTGTCTTTCATAACGATCGGTTCAGGGTTACCTTCGCGTTTAGAATATTAGTATGTATTCACTGTCCATAAAACCAAACAACAAAATGTTTATAGAAAGACCACCAGCGCCCTCGGTTACCTTTTATTTTTTATTCATTTTGTAGCTATGTGTATCTATGTAGGTACGTATTATATCCGGGAGAAAGCGGTTCAGGCACGGAAAGGCGCATCCGAGAAAATAATGTAATGCTATTACGGACAGCCATTTTGTTAATGCAGATGCATACACTCTCTTATGAAAGCGTACGTACCCGAGCTGCGTGTTGTGGTGCAAGTGGAGATCTGGGACTCTTTTGTTATATCTAAATGATTTATTTATTTATTATTTATGTACACACAATAAAATACAAGAGATATGACAAAATTATAAATTGAGTACAAAGGTACTGCTTATTTCTTAAGAAATTTCTTCCAGCAGACCTGCGAAAGGAGAAGTAAGAAAGAAACGTAGACAATAGTGCGTGAGAACAAGAAGAGAAAAATATGAATGTGTGAAGTCTACAGCTAAAATATTAAATATACCTACACATATAATGCAAAAAAAAAAAAAATTGTATTGATGCGTTTTTATTTATTTATTTATTTATATATTCTTTATTGTACACCACAAAAAACATAACAACAAAAATTAACCAAAAACAAGCAAAACAAAAAAACAACAAACAACAATTAATCAATAACAGCATCATGTGTTTCACATATATCATGTGTTTTTTTCATAATAATTTTAGTTATTATAAAGCAAGTCATTTGCAGAATAATATTGTTGGGTTTATTTTTATTGTGATTGAAGCGGGATTAACTAACCATTACTTTACAATTTGTCTATGGAAGTTTTCTATTGAAATGGTTTTTAAATTAGGCACCAAATAGGTATCTAAAATAATAAATGTATTTTTACAGATTGAAGCGCACGTTACATTGGAATCCTTTAGTACCATAATCCAAGATTTACAGTCTACAATTCTACATTTTAATATCCATAAAAGCGTGTGTAAGTACATTTTGAGATCATAAAAGGCTACCTCACACGTTTTAATTCTTTTCGCTGCTACTAATGTTAATATAGTAAGCCTTTTTATTAACGCTGAGCTATTGCGTCTAATTTAAAAAAAAATAGGAGTCATGGAGATGCTAAAAAGAGAATTAGATGTAGCTGTCGGTTTTAGTTAATGTTTATAACTTGATTTAATTCTATGTCTGGCAAAAATAAGATTTTAACGTGTTTTCATGAACACTAACTCATTGTACTCTTTTCATTTTAATTATTATAATAGGTGGCTCAAAACAAACCTTTTACTTACGCTTTCTAGGATAACCAAAGCGTGATTAAAATAAGTAGTACCTAATAGTATATTGTGGTGTATTGTAATATCATCAAATTTTGGTGTATTATTCCACAACTCTGAAGCATTATGGCAATTTTTTTTATGTGGTAAGGTCAATCCAATGACATCGACTCTGCTAATTTATGCAGTAATATTTTTTTTTTTCATAAAATGGCTCTTCATTTTTGTTTGCATTACGTAAATATATCAAGAATCTGGTCAACTCTTATACCGCCTTAACTTCGCGACTAAAACAACATGGCAGATGAAATAAAAAGCTTTCGAATTAATTCCTATGGTTCCCTGAATTATGTATGACGGATTACATTATCGTACTAGCTGTTTATCCAGTGTTCGCCCGGGTGCGTTGCACTCAGGGATTGTCCGGCCTTTGTTGGTGCACATGGGCTTTTAATGAAGTCTCCTTTTCATTTTGTTGAGAGTTAAAGTGAATTAGGTGGAAAATGCTGTAGGATTTTTAGGTTGGTTTGGAGAAATGTTGGGTAATAATTTAGTTTCTGGACGGGGAAGGAAAGTTTTATAAAGTTTTGGAAATGTGTGTAGGATTATGACTTCTAGTTCGTCTCGCTATCTTTGACTGGATCTTTCTACGGTATCGCTTTTTTTTCTTTGACATATAAAAATCAACCGTAATTTATTCAAATTAGGCTGAGAATCAGCACTTTCTGAACGTCAACATTACATAAGATACTCCCCAAAACCTGCCTGCCTACCTGCTCTTCAACACTTCTTAGTGCTTTAGCTGGGAAGAAGAAATGGCGCAATGAATTCCCCAGCAGCACAGCGGTCTGTTCAGTTAAAAATAACATGATTCAATACAAAAGTATTCAAAGTAATTAACATTACGAAACACAACACACAAATTTAAATTATTGCCATATCTAAGCTAGCATTCTGCAACCAATATTTTAATTAATTTTAAGTTAAATAAGTAAACACTTTATATAAAGTACTTAAATATATTATCCAACGCAATGTTGTTTCGTAAACAGTTCAAAAGGCAAACATTTAATATTTGAATTATTATCAGGGAGAACTAAAGTGTTTATTTAAATCTCAAATGAAGAGACCTCTGCTTGCATTTACTCTTCTATATTATGTTATTGGCATACATATTATTTAACTTTTGGTTCCATTTTATTTAACAGTGTGACTTCTATGTACAGACGGGTATTTAGCTTATAGAGGCACGAGGAACAGGGTGTAAAGTTCACTCATACCTCCATAGAAAAGGGAGGATCCTCCCACCAGACGGGTGTCGTGTCTGGTGGGCAACTGCCCGATGATTGATGTCGGGAAGTTGTATATAACCACGCGGTAAACTCTGCTTGCGCGATGCAGGATTTTCGTGACATCAGTATGACGCGTAGCTCGTATGTGGCGATGTGGACACCACTACAAGCTATCATTATCAGCCCAATTTTACCGCTGCGCTGCCGGGACTCTGTGAGAAGTAGTGTTACTTTATTGGCCAAGTCCTGAGACAGAGAGCATAATCAGCTTACAATGTTCCCACTGCTGGGACACAGGCCTCCTCCCTGTGAGAGGGAGTGGGCCATAATCCACCACGCGGGCCCAGTGTAAATGTTGGCACGTGAATTCAATGTTTTTGGTTCTAGGACACGTTGCGCGCCGGTTTCTTTATGATGTTTTCCTTCACCATTTGGAGGGCAGTGGTGATGAAATAATTTACACAAAGTAAAACACCTATCTGGGTTGAAACCTACTCGTACAACCTACAACTCAGTAAGTCGCGGCCGTTACCACTGGGCCACCGCTGCTCCCCCAGACAGAGAGAAATTGTCTTATTTATTTCAAAATGGCTTAAATTAACTTCTATAATTGCTCCATCTCTTAATTCCAATGGAACTATAATTTTGTCATTAAATAGACAATTCTATTTTCATAAATGTAATGTTATCTTCAAAGTAATAAAATTTCACAGTATCAATTATTTTATTTTTGCAATTGGGCCATCCATTTTCAAAGTATAATTTTAATTGCTGAAGGACTAAATCATTTTCAGTTTCTAACCTAATGAGATTTTATACTTCTTCACTTACATCGATAGTGTGTACAGTTTTAATAAGAGAACAATACAAGATATTGAAGGACGATTTAAGACATCAGCTACATGCAACTTAGAACCTGTAGGCCATTACTCGTACTTAAAAAACGTTCAAATTCAAGTCGCAATCTCATCTCAGCAACAATCAATGTCAAAAAACTGTCAAAAATGTATGTAAATTGATAGTAATTTTGACAGATTGAGACTGAGATTAGAATGCGAACGGTCTTAAAAATACGGGAATTGCCCCTCTGGAGTGTATTGAACATCCAAATCTTAATGCTTAATTTTATTTATATATTTCTTAAACATTGAGAACCAATGGAATTCATTTCTTTCTTCTTAACTGCCACTAATGGTTGATTATCTGTTTGCATAGTTGCATGCCTTCCTTATAAAGTAGTGAACTTTTTAACAAGCATAAAGTATTTTTGTCTATACTCAATTACTCAGATTCACAAGTAAACTTTTTTGAGCACATAAAATTGGATGACCATTTTGCTTAGTACACAACCTATTGCATTCTTAGAATTATCAGTCTAAATTACAATTTGTTTTTTGGGACTAAATTTACAAAAGGGCAATTCGTTCATTTAATAAATTGAGTCCCACACACTCCCTGTCACCTTACGATTAGCCGCAGAGCTAATTAAATTGTAAATCACATAAAAAAAGAGAACGATAGAAAATCACAAAGAATAGAAAAATGTGTAGGAGCTTCAGGTCAGCTTCGGCACGGAATCAGCAGCAAGATATAGCAGGAACAGTAGGTAGAGGTGGTGCTGGACGACGATGGGGTAGTAGAGTCCCACGCCGAACAGGTTCAGGAGGACCGTCGTGGAAGAGCTCGTGTTGTCATCAACCTGGATTTGGTTAAAGACTGAGCTAAACACTGCGCAAAAGACTTATTCAAGACTGTTTCGAGACTGCTTCAAGACTGAACCCTTGTCAGGGATGTCGGAATTACAGACTTACTAAAGACTGACTTTTGCCAGGACTGACGGCCGCTGCTATAGTCTCTGTGAGACGTTCTTGAAGTATGTGTTCGACACTTAAAACACAATTCCAATTACCTACTTCATATCTGATTGTCGGCCAGAAACAAGAACGGCTTTCAGAGAGAACCTGACCTTATTCCACTAACTGGCTTTGACACGTAAGCCTTAGAGAAAAAGAAAACTGACAGATGACAATTTACAATAAAAACGTCAAAGTATAAAAATT
This sequence comes from Brachylomia viminalis, assembly GCA_937001585.2. NCBI lineage: Eukaryota > Metazoa > Arthropoda > Insecta > Lepidoptera > Noctuidae > Brachylomia > Brachylomia viminalis. The sequence continues at coordinate 21,164,242 of OW443307.2, forward strand.
GTCTATAATTTTATAAAAGGAGAATATAGTATGAAATACATATTTGGACGTCAAACCAGTCAAATGTAATTAAAGATGTGTTTTTCGGCGGTAATAGTGTTCAAAAACATAAAATGTGAGTTGAATGCATGTCATTCGATTTCATACTTGAAAACATAGATTTATTTATAGATACCTAAACAAACAAGAACAACAAGAAACAATTGTAACAATCATTGCTGGGCACAACAGCTCCCTAAATGTTATATGTTATTATAAATGTCTCTGATGATGTGAAATGATTAAAAATGTGTACTCCTTCCTCGCAATGACGTCTAGACTAATCATAATTTTTCTTTGTTTTTTATCATTTTACAATTTTTTATCATCATGTCCAAAGGCAATAAATAAATAATAATAATAATATGAGACAACATCCACGCAAGGTCCCGAACTATGCAGAGCCTGTACTACGGTAACCTGATGACTGATATACCTACATACTTATATACATATACACACCCAGACAAAGGTCAAACAGACATGTTCATGCACACAAATGTTTGACTTGTCCGGGGATCGAACCCGGGACCAGCGGCTCAGAAGGCAGGGTCGCTACTAACTGCGCCAACCAGTCAGTCATATAATTATCATAATACTAAGCTGACCTTTTCTAAAAACTGCCCGAAAAACTGTTTCTCGGTGGGTTTTCGACAAGCATTGTCGAAAACCCACCGAGACACGTTTTTCGGGCAGGTTGTACGACACTGCTGAGATGTTTGCACACAGTTACAAATTACTGTACAGTGTTTATCACAAAAGATGGTACGTTATGAAAACAATTACGACTGCGCAACACTACATGTATCATGTTGATTATAATAAAACAATGTTACAGTAATGTGCATTTAAAAGAAAAAATATTGATGGTTAAATTCAAAGCAATCTCACAAAATATCACAAAGACAGATTTTTAAAACGGAAATAATTTTAAAAGAATGAGTCATTTAAACCTTACGGCAATATTTAATCCGAATTCGACAAAGAACCTACAATATTCATTAACCTATCTAACTTTACACGCCGTTTTCACTTATATTGCTTACAAAATAAGAACTAGATTCAAACGCATAAATTAGATCCCTTTGGCAATCATTGTGCAAACTAATTTCATCTTTACTGACAGACGAATAAGAACAATATTTGAATACGCGAACGTAACCCTTTACTGTTTACGGCCCTTTTTCGAAAACAATAGATCTAAGCTGGTATCGAGTACAATTTTATTCGGTCGTTCGAACCTTTAATAATTGAATAACTTTGAACCCAGAACCCGTTAGAATTTCACAAGGAAACCTATAAAATTTTCCTCGAGCTTATGTTTTAGTGTTTTCAGGTAATAATTGATACGATGGACCGCTGTAAACCGGTCTGAATCGGTTATGGGCAGTTGAAGCCAGACCGATCGAGTGTCCACTAGAATTCCTTAGACAATCCATGTGCATGTAGTGGAAGGAATCGAGACATGAGACTAAAAGATCAAGTGTCTGAAGTAGCCATCTGAAGCAGCTTCTTAGGAAATAAGTAAACGTCTTACTAGTAAACGTTAGTTATAGGTACTGTCCGAAATAAGTACTGATTTCAATCAGGTTTTTTCGTAAGAGTATCATTCAAATGTTAAACGTGGCCTAAATATTATATCATCACGATAAACAGAAAACAGATTTGAAGCAGCCAGACATTATGTACCCCTATAAGACTTTACTACTTATCGAAACAGGTAGGTAAACTATGAAAAAGGGTTCACATCAACCAAAATGGCTACCGAAAATCCATCACACCATATCTTCTATCTCGTGAAATAGGATCGCATTCCAAGCATAAAAAAATACCTTTCAAGAAATGATTCTTGTTAACTCGATCTTTCGACATGGCGCAAATTATGCGACATGCGACTGCAACTCGGCGATTAGACACAACGACAGGCTGCGGCTGTCGACTTCCATATAGGTAATACGGGCTGGTGTCCGCAACTCCACGTCAATGCGCGTATTTTGCGTACGGGACTTCCATATAATATTGTAATGAAAGCTCCGCACACTTCGCGTCGAGTTGCAGAGTCGCAACGACATGCTGGAGAGTCGCACGCTCTCGCCACTTGGCGCAGCGACTAGACTGCACTAGCACTGGGCACGTGCACACACGACGACAGTGGGATACCCTTCGCTTTTGCACGATAAGCACCAAGGCAAGTGCAACTAGAGGCTCTAAATTATCTAACACGATAATCTGTCTCGAATACTCTACGAAAATGATCTAACGACTAGTCGTAGACGTATAGTTTGCACTGGCACTTCACGGGAAGGGATTGACTGTAATGCTGTTGGCAGATTTACAAAAGGGGACTCTCATTAAATGATTGACATAGTAACCTTGGTACCTTTTCAGTTGTTGCTCATTTAACATTGTATAAAATATAAGGAAACTTTAATTTAATATATTAGTTAGACTGCTCGGGGCTGAGGGGATAATTTAGCAGCACCAGATTTTTTAATAATAATCAATCAGATGATTTACCTAGCTGGTGCTTATTCATAGTGGTAAAACGAGCTAAAGAAGACATTGTGTTAGGAACCACTGCGTATCAAGACCTTACTTTTTTAAAAGCGTTACGAAGACTACGCGATCATGAGATCGCAGTACGGTGCGAGCTACGCCGTAGCTTGGCGTAGCAAAATGATTATGGAATTTATGCAAACACATCTATGGTGTAAATATTATAAAGAGTGATTTAAATAGGGAAATCAATAAAAAAATGGATTTCTCAGGGGTATCCGAAAATACCCCATGAATGTTCGGCGTTTTTTGATAGTTTAAAAGAAATTAATAATATATTTTTTTAATATTTGGGGAAAATCTTTTGGGACATCATTAAAATTTATAACTTTTTTTCGACAAGCTCTTTTTATGAGTTTTTTTTTTGCGATGGGTCTATCATGAAATACTATTTTATGCATAAAAAAAATATCTTCCTAACTTAAGTGCAAGATACAATTTTTTTTTTATCATGTAAAAAAAAACATGGTATGTATATATACAGGCGAGCTGCCCATTGCTCGCCGTTCGCAAGCCCGCGCCTATGGTGGCCGGGAATCGGCCTGCGTTTCCCGACGCCCAGGGCGTCTCCTGCGGTGGCTAGGGGCGTGAGGGCGCGAATTTTGCCTGTCCCTCAAGCATTCCGCCTCCTCCTTCGCGAACATTACTGCTTCATTATTGCGAAACCCTAACCAAATCATTGGAATGAAACCATAGCGAAATCTATTTCGACGCCAATGCCATCTAACGAGCTTGACATCAAATTTTTAAAACTTTACAATAATTACTATGGTTTCTTCATGAACAAAAAGTGTACTGAATATGTCTGTCAAAGGACCAATGGTAGTTGGAGCAGACCATAGTCAGTCAAGCATAAGTATCGTCTGTTGTTTCACAGCCAGATGGACCGACGAATTTAAAAAGTCGGCTGGGACAGACTTGATGCAAATGGCGGAAACACAATTCAATAGTGACCCCGTGTCCTAACAGAAAGTGACAATCGCAAGTTTGCACGAACGTTTTTCGTAGCGATCAAACGTACCGGTGTCGGTCTGGCGTCCTAATTGACATTCGCGCGAATAAAATGTTTGATTACTATTTCGTGCGAATATAGTTTGTACGAATGCGCGAACAAACACACTGATACCAGACAGGTGGTCTAATTGATATTCCCGCGAACGTGATCGCGTTGCGCTGCAAGTTACTGCGGGAGGGGAAAGCTGTGCTACTTTCGTCCTTGTGTTTTGCTCAGCAAGTCATAGTTCAGCAAGGTAAATTTTATTGTCCGATCGTAAAAACTGCGCGTTTTTGACGTCCATTTTGAAAAGTGTTACTTAATGGTGGGAATACGCGATGCTACCGTCCATCTTCGGCGATCGTTTATAAAGGATGGTAGGGACATCGACACGCACCGACAACATTTCTACGCTACGTCTTTCTAGACGTAGCGTAGAAATGTTGTCGGTGCGTGTGGTGCACATGATTCTTCATGTGTTGAATTCATGGTTTCAATTTGGCATCGTTGTCCCTGCCACCCTGTATTAGGACACATTTTTTTAAATAGAGTGAATACTACAAAACTAAAATTGATATCCCAAATTACCTGGCCCTGCAGTCTCGACATAGTTAGCAATCGTTTTCGGTTGCTAAGTCCTAACAATCCAAATGTAAATGTTGATGTAAATGTTTGGTAGTCTCATCACTCAAATTTATCGGTTGTTACCTACCGGTACCTACCTAAAATACCAGTAACAACCGATAAATTTGAGTGTGGAGACTACCAAATATCATTACATCTGGATTGTTAGGACTTAGCAACCGAAAACGATTGCTAACTATGTCGAGACTGCAGGGCCTGGACTCCTGTCGATACCACACATTTAATACTCTGGAAGAGCGACGACAGTTACTTAAATGACATGATGTTATTGTAAGACATACTTAACAATAAATTTGAGTGTCCACAACTGCTCAGCAAAATAGACTTTAAGGTTCACTCAGACGTACCAGACATACCACTTTGCTATCAGTACCATCGGCCTCCACAAATTATCTAAAGAAGTCACCATTCTTGCGTCTACCTGCATTATATAACGATAAATTCCCATCTCTGCACCTCTCTAATACCACACGAAACAGACTTAAAAAGGAGATTGTCCAAACCCTTCATCAAACGCCGGATACTCAGCTAACTAAGTAGTGCCAGTTTAGTCATACGTACATAGTCATACATACATCATCACACACATTTACAGCACTCCCACCGCACAGATACACGCACGCACACACTATAAATAAAAATAATTATGTCACTCTCTGTATTTCTTATTTTCTGGGTACTTCGTAATTGGCGTAATGTTTGGAATAATAATTTTACTGTCAGCTGTGAAGCCTTATATAAAATAAATAAATACGCGATCCCATTCGCTCGGCGATCTTATATTCGCGCGACAATCGCTTTTGCATAATATACAAAAAAAATAAGACCATCAATATCGGATACTTTAATGCACACGTAGTGATGCAACTATCCCTTTATATTTGGAAGATAAGAATACAGAGAGCGTAATATTGAAACGTTAAACTATTCTTTGGACGGCATTGTCCAGTCTGTTAATGAGAAACAATTCGACTGGAGGCATTTAAGGTTTCCACATGTTATTATTGTTTTCTGATGTTTTATATTTTGCCGTTAGACTACAACAGCTGAATGCCTAACCTAACGTATACAAAGTATACTAAGTATATTCTAAGAAGGTTAATTTAATTTCGACCACAGCAATTACTTTCCATGATGATTGCTTCCAGTGAAATTAAGTAAAAATATTACTTGTACCTAGTTACCGTTTGAATAAAGTTGTTCAATTAACATCGCCACATTCAGAACACATCTAATTATGAATTATTACACATATATTATTAAGAATTCGTTTACATCGATGGAATCTATCGTATTTAAGCACCGATCAGAAACATAATTTTTCAGCAAATCAAACTAATCCTCAAATATTGAACATTGACAATAATGATAGCGGGTCACACTGAAAGTTTTCAGAATAGGCCAGTAAGAAAAGCAGCCGATGAAAAATTTATTTAAATTTCGAATTAGGAACTCTTTGGGGATCTGTAGATGTGTAGTGAATTCATAAAGGGGCGTCTAAACGGGCTATATTTTACGACAATTTGTGGCTGCAATACTGTGGCCGGCAACATTGCTAGCCATACCAGCCACACTGCAATATTTTATGGATGGCCCGGCATTATAGCCACATATTTTTTGGTATGTCAAAATGTTTTTATGTGTAGCCGGCTCATTAAAGGGTTCTGAATCAAAGGCCATACTATTGCAGCCATATTGCAACATGTTGCCTGCAATTGATTGCTCAGCCATAAAATGCACTAAAATGTTTTTTTGATGGCTGGGCAATGTTTGCCAATAATTGCAGCCACAAATTGTCGTAAAATATAGCCCGTTTAGACGCCCCTTAAGACATTTGTTTTTTACAAATAGGCGGCAATTTAAAAAGTGTCTGTTATGCGTCGAAATGGATTTGACTAGAGAACATTTTCTTTCAATGATTTATTACGCTTTCGTTGCCGTCTTACTCAACAACAATGTTACGATAGACTTCGATTAGCATTTCATGACAAAGCCCCACCCCGTGCCACTGTTTACAACTGGTTTAATGAGTTTAAACGTGGTCGAAGCAAACTCACTGATGATTCGCGAGAAGGAAGTCCTTCTACGGTGACTACTGAAGATAACGTGAGTGCTGTGCTAATGATGATGATGGGCTAATGATAGAAGCTGATAGTAGGGTGACATATCAACAGATTCGGGCAGCTTTAGGCATTGGTATGAGTCAAGTACAAAAAGTCTTACATGAACATTTAGGCGTCCGAAAGCTTTGTACTAGATGGATACCTCATAATATGACGGACGATCAAAAACGCTGTCGTTTGGATTGGTGCCGCTCAATGCTTAAAAAGCACGTGCGTGCGCGTATGACTCATCTCGAATGCTGTATATGACATCGTCACAAGTGATAAAAGCTGGATATATTGTTACGAACCCGAAACCAAAAGACAATCTGCGCAAAGGATGTTTCCATTCGAAGATTTGCCGAAAAAAGTAAAGAACGACAGAAGTCAAGGAAAAAAGATGATTGCCTCATTCTTTGGACGGACGGGTCATTTCGCACCAATAGGGTAATATGCATGTATTTATTTTATATTTTTAATTCATTGTTTAGACCGTTCTATCGTAGTGAAAAACATAAATACTGTTTCAAAATGCTGTAATTAGGTTTAAAAAAATATTTGAAATAGAGAAAATTTAATTTTTAGCTGCATATATGCCGCCATTTTCGCGCGCTCTGTTGATGACGTCAAATACTATGTTCAGTGACAGTCCACTCCATTGTTTACTACAGGTGTTCTCGTTCTTCACTTATTTCACCATGAAGAAAGCTCAAAAGCCAGTTTATAAGTATTGCATTGTGCCTGAATGCAGAAACACTATCAGAAGTGCACCCGATAAAGTATTATTTCTAGTCGCGGAAATAGGCGATTCATAGGCGCCAAAATACGTAAGGAATTGTGTAAGATTATCAAAAGATATGAAGTATCGCAATAACTTGTTTACATTGTTGTGAATAAAAAATTATAGGTTATGTTTATTCCTCATCATATTTAGGATTGTGTTTATAGCTAAAATAGCGTACATAATGTGTTATTATAGAATAATTACCTAGCAGCTTTTACTCCTTTCACTTCAGCGGACGTAAAATTTAGATTTGAAAGAAAATATGACGACATCATGAATGGATCTATTCTCGGCAGATTGTGCTTTTACCAAAGCACTTCAATCATTGCCTTAAATTATTTCTAATCTCACTAGTGTGCAAAAATTACACTTAAATAATCAATTAATTCACCACATACACGTAACTACTATGTTTTCTAACCAAAAGCCTGCAATGGCATACAAATGTAAGCAATACTAACTTATTGACATAGTATTTGACGTCACGTTCCGGTTTAACCAATGGTGTTGCGTTTTACAAATTTGAATTTCCCTTGCTTAATTTGCACTTTTATTTATGAATTTGAAGTAATTAAAAAGATACTAATTACTAAAATAATGATTTAGTTCAAATGGCCAGCTAATAAAGATTCGGAATGAAAATATTTGAACCAAATTTAAATAACATGCATATTCCCTAAGAAGCAGGATCCTCCTCCACCACGACTACGCTCCAGCTCCCTCCGCCAGACGGACTATCGAATATTTAATTTTGTCTATCGAAAGTGTGGAGTTAGTAAGTCCTGACCTGGCACCTTGTGACTTTTATTTATTTTCTAAAATAAAAGATAAACTTAGAGGAATTCGTTTTATGAACCCTGAAGATGCCGTGGCTGCGTTTGCAAAAGGCGTGGAAGAAATCCCTAAAGAAGAGTGGGCCCACTGCTTCAGTCAATGGTTCCATCGCATGCGACGGTGCTTAGAGAGGAACGCATACTAACTACTTCGAAAAGCAATAAAAATATTAACGAGCTTCTACATCATTCCGTTTTTTATTTTCTGAAAACTTTCAATGTGACCCACGTACTAACGTATTTAAATTCCTCCTATATTATGCAATCTTGATCCAGCCTGTCCCACGTTGCTGTCTTCTCCCCCGCGACGCCTTTTGCCCCCACAAGCGGTGCCCATAGCGTGCAGTCGCCTAGTAAATTAAGAAATTCGCCCCTAGCTGAAGGCCTTGCGTCCGTTTAAGGCAGCCACAGGATAGTCCGGTTAAGCATTGACGACCTCTCAAGGTCATCTGCGAGGTGCCATACACAAAAAAAAACCAAACACAATTTACGTCCAGTGAGAGCGTCCCGCTGTCACTTGCCGCCGCGATTCATGAAATAAGCTGTCTCTTTCCCTCGCCTGGCTGTTGCGAGGAAGGCTTCGAGACCATGCAGGCCAGGTCCTAGTCCACTCCGCTGCCCAGACGCTTACTGCGTAGTCGCGTTTTTCATTGTACCGCGCATGTCGCCACGTGCCTACCTCGTGTCGCCCTTGTTACGCGAAATTATTATTTTAGGGTCTTCGTTCTCAGTGTTTATAATTGTGTTAAACTGTTAACTTTTGTTTTTTACATTTCAATTAGACTTTATTACGGAAAAGGCGGTTTCTCTACGATAACCTCCCTCTTATCTCTTATTTTGTATATAGCAGTGAATAATACTGAGAGCATAATAACTAATGTCGAACGGTTGAACTATTACTTGGACGTCTTTGTCCAGTTTAATTTGACGACTTTAGGACCTCAAGTCGTGTGTCCGGCATGATATGACAGTAAAAAAGGAACAAAATATAAGAAATAAGAATAGAATAATATACTCTTTATTGTGTACAGTCGTGATCTGAAAATGCTTTCCACCTTAAGGTTTATAATTGCATGCAAACATCTACATGAACATCAAACATCATGGTTTGATTAGGTATAGAGCATAGATATTTTTTATTTACACGTCGTCGTCGTCATCGTAGAGGTAGACAACCGTTTTTGTAAAAAAAAAACGATAAAGACGTTATAATATTAACATGCATAATTATATGAACATTAAATAAGAGAGGTCGAACTTATTACAAAAAATAAGCAAATAGAAATTCAAAACATTATTTTTTTAGAAAAATATTGTTTTTTAATTCTATCAACAAATTATTGTATAAATAACTGGTATAGCCTCTTTTTGCAGCTATGATGGCACGTAGTCTATCTCGCATAGATGCAAAAAGGTGCGCGCATGAATCAATCTCTCTGATGCCATTTCATATCCACAATGTGATCAAAGAGCTTCTGGGTTTCTTTCGTTCAGACAATCCTAGCGTTGAACCATTATGCCCCACAGATTTTCAATCAGGTCCATATTTGCTGACCAAGCAGGCAATGGAATGAGACGAATGTCACGGTGCACGTTGTACCACGCCATCGTAGACCAGGCCGTTTGTATCAGTGCATTATCCTGAACGTAATCACTTTGTGGGAATTCTGCTGCAGGGTACACAACGCGCGCAGTAGGCAGCATCACCTCTTCCAGAAGCGACACACAATTTTATTATTCGCAGTAGCCCTACGTTTTAACAATGTCAGTTCTCCGACGTTGTCGTGGCTCATCCACTCCATAAGTTGACCACTATGCGATCCAGATTCATTTTGAGGCACCATATGACCTTCATCATACCGACTGCGATTATAACGTCATAAAGTTAATTTTCCGATATGACTCGATGTAAAAGTTTTTTGTCGGTAAATATAACAATCGACCAATCAAAATCAAGATTAAGTCGGTTAGTTTTGTGGTGAGGTTTGAGTTCCACTTTAATAGCATAATGTATGTAAAATTGTGTAGCCCCGCTCGGTGCAATGCTGGTCGAACCTTCCGAGGACTCACATCATACAAAGCAAAATGACTAGTTGGTGTGAAGCCGTGCTCTTCGTAATGTCAAACCATATCAGTTATATGCACGGCGGTTAGTATCAGCCGTCCGTCGTCCTGAATTTCTTCTATTCATTCCCTTCTTCGCCATGACGCCGAATCCAAAATCTCACGGTGTATCGAGATAAATTGAGTTCTCGTGCTATAGCACTTAATATTCAAGCCATCTTCATAGAGAAATAATATTTCAGACCTTTGTTGCAGGGTTAAACTTGTCATTTTATTTCAATCAATCAATTTTTATTATATTTTTCACCTCGTATATTTTTGATAAATGTCATTGTAACAAATGAAATAATGTCAATGTGTCAACTTTTAAATTAAGAAATGAGTTTATCATAAAAAAGCCATTATTTTTGTTACAATAGATGCTTCGCAACTATTAAAAAGTAAGTAAATATAAGTACATAGCTACAGCATTTTAGCTTTCACTACACACGGTGTGATAAAAACCGCGACTGTACACCATATATAAATTACAGATAAATTCCTTAAATAAATTTGACGTAAGGTGACACAATGGGCGGTCTTATCGCTAAGATGTGGGCTTTTTTTTAAATATTTGTATTTCACAGACGTTGTAATAAGGGTCACCCTAAGATCACACCTACCAGAACCAAACCACAACGACAACACGTGGACGGGCACTAATTTGTATGAAAGTGAATACTTTTTTCACACGGACCATATTTGACTGTCAAAATCAACCGTGTGGGTGATACCGACCACATAAGACCACGTCGTAACCACATCGCAAACACAACGATCTATATGTCTGCAAACACGAGCCACAACGTAACTCCATTGCAACTACTAGCGACAACGCAATCACAGCGCAACTGACAGAATTTGCAGCGACACTATTCACACGTAACAAATGCTTGCCTACATTTTGTCGTTGCGATGTGATGTGGTTGTGGTACCTACGTGTGGACAGGCCCTAAGCTTCACTGTCGCCTTTGGAATGGCCGTCCCTGTTTTTTTCCTTTTAATTCATTAAGTAATGTTCGTATCAGAGTTGAAATAAATAGGTAATACTTGCTGTCAATTTACATATGAGAAATACTGTTTTACGTTTCGTATTTACTTATTGAACTCTACTGCTATTCGTCAAGCTCTTGTAGTTTTAGTTTTTATTTTTCTTTGGAATAACTTCTAAATTAATTGTAAAATATCTCTCTTTAATTGCAATCATGACATTATTTTCACAACAATAAGCATAACAAAAATACTTAGGACATGTTACTTTAAGAAAACAATAAGATCTCGTTGGGGCGTTTGTCCACCGCATCTGTCACCGGGACGTCACCGAGAAATGAGATTCGAAACGAACGTGGCGTCCCAGTGACGGCGATCGTTGTCCACCGCGAACGAATTCGGCATGATAGATAAAACAAAACCGGGCGAACGGCGAGATGCGACCGCATTGCGTGGATAAGATCAAACGTATTTTATATTGCCAGTACATCGCCTTCTCGGGCCGAGTTTTAGCGGTTGCGCCGAACTACTCGAGACTTCGTTGGGGTAACGGACGTGCGGTGGACATGCGGCCATAGTATATGTATGTATTGGTACTGCGGCGTCATCATTTCGGTGTTGGACAAACGCCGTTAGTTTTCAATTACAAATGAAACCTTTGGAAGGTACCTAAATCTGAATGAAATTAGGTACTTTATTTCATTTCAATCATCCATCGCATCGCGATTGAGTACAATCAATTAAATCAAAAGTATGGTGAGAAACATGAGTTGTTGAAAGCATTTCAAAGAATTTTGCCCGGAAAGTTGACTTCATCGTCATCATCATTGGGAGTCTTGATTTACTCACTGCTGAATTAGGCCCCCTTTTGTGTCATACATCCCTGCTCTGTGTGAGTCTCATCCGGGTCTATCCTTCCATCTTCTGTAGGTCGTCCACCCACCTGGCTATTGGTCTGCCAACGCTCCTTCTACCGTTTCTCGGCAACCATTCCGTTCAGGTTCTGCTCCATTCTGTTAGGAAAGTTACTTACTATACTACCACCATATTTATTATTCACATTTTACCGCTCTACAGCATTGCTGTGAAGCGGTTTGAAGGGTACAGACATATGGGTGCCTGGTGTTGGTGCTGGCCCATGAGATATTTCAACTTAGTCTCTGGTATGGTATTGCAGATGAATAGTTGCCGCTACAAGCTTAATAGCTGGGATTTGTGTAGTGACGTGTCACGAGAGCTCAAACATTCACACGCCTTTCGTATAACGGAGCTACCTCAAGCGCCGTCTCAGTTAAACGGTAGACCTGTAATCAGGTGGATCGTCTGATTAATATAGGCACTGGTCCCGTCGCTGACGAGGAATTGACAAATCATCAACGATTTTCTCGCTCAAGAAACGTACAAAAGATTGTCGGTCCCGTGTAAGTAAAAGAGATACACATATTAATAGTTGTTAACTGCGACTGTTCACCGCCGGCGAGTACTCGTTTGTCGCACCGAAAAGAGCTATCGAAGAGAGTACTCGCTCAGCGACGCTCGCTTGGCTGGCATACACTCGCTGAGAGACGCATGCTTGGTACATACGCATAGCATAATCAGCCTATAAGTAATGTTCCCACTGCTGGGACACAGACCTTCTCTCTTCAATAATGGCCGTAATTTACCAGGCGGACCTTTAGCAACTTGGTAGATGTCACATGATCACATACGCATACCAGCGAGTACTGGCTCCTCGCCTTCGCGCACTCGCTTCTAGTAGCTCGCCAACTCGTTTATAGTTGCTGGAGGGAATTAACGACTGAAAAATTAAGAAATATATTAAAAGGCCTTCTGTTAGAAAACGTCTTTTATAGAACTGATGAATTTCTAACTCACAAATTAATTTGACTTGTTTATTGACATCCTAATTTTAGTAATAATTGCTTTAACATTAGATTTTTTTATTTGTATTATTTACTATGATGAGCTTATGACACTATTGAGTAAAGTTTTAAGTTATGGTCTAAATTGGATTGTTAATTGCTATAGTGGATGTGTGTAATAGACGAATTTGAAATCACTTGATGCTGTGTAGCGTCCTACGTCTTATATTTGTACGCCGTTCAAGCAAAACATGACTGTCAGGTAATTTGATGTAACATCTTGCAAGCCATGTGTATGTATACCTTAGAATAATAACTAAAGCATTATTCTAAGATGTATACTCATGTAATGGACAAATAAAATTATCTTATCTAATCTTAGCTCTACTCGCTTCTCCCTCGTGCCTTATAAGGGATAATTCCAAAAAAGTTTCAATATGAGGTTGAAAAAAAACCGAGTCCGACTAAGAACTTCTTATTCGATGCCAGTAGGAACCGCGGCTTGGACTCGTTTTAACTCTCGTTCGCTGATAGAATGCTAACCTTGCGGGCAACTTGCTTGTTGTTTGTGGCCGATCAAAAAAATCTGTGACATACTGATAGGCAGTGGGAACAACTTTTTTGCCTATTCCACCGGAACTTTTTAACTCTAAATCTTGCTATTCAAAATATCGAGTATATTTTCTGGTTTATGAAAAGAAAAACCATTGCCGCATAACTGATCGCATTAGCAGTTTACATCAGCGGGGTGATTGCGTAACTAGTAACAGTAACAATGACTTTCATTTTGACAGTCCAACAACATTCATTGCGTTATTTACGTTGTTGAGCTGACAAATTTTTCGAACACATGAAGCAATGGATTAGCAATATCCTTCAAAATGATTCAGATTCTGATCGATAGTGTGTTACGAAACTAGGGTGCTGGTCAGATCTTAACCATACTTCACCCGACTGTGAAGAAAAGTAATATTTTTGCAGGATATTATCAATCTACAAACAGGTAAGTAAATATTGCTGCCCTTATTTATGTTCAGTAATAGATAGATACTTTTCGTCAATAACCTTTTATCAGATAGAGAATAGAGATCACACACGGTTTCGCTTTCCAGATATCAGATACTATACTGAAAAAGAAATCTGGCTACCCTTTTCCCAACTATATTGGAGTAGGCTTCCAGTCTAACGGGATGCAGCTCAATACCAGTACTTCACATGGAGCGACTGCCTATCTGATCTCCACAGCTCAGTTCCTGGGTAATACGATACTCCATGGTAAGACTGGTTGTCAGACTTTTGGGGTTCTGACTACTCGTAACTACTCTCAAATATCTACTAAAGACAGCCGGGACCAACAGTTTAGCGTGCTTTCCGAGCCTTGGAGGGGTCTCGATATCATCGAACCGTGCGTCTGTTATCATTTAGCCATGATCCCACTTTACTATCTCAAATCGTTTATTGCAATCCATAATGTACAATTACCAGGTGGTAGATAAAAGAAAAATAATAGAAACAATTATGGACCCTGTCGGACACAGCAAATTTTTAAATAAGTAGAGAGAGGAAGAGCGCTTTATTAATTTCTTTGTTCTTATGTTAGAATTATTTTATATCCTATAGTACCTATGCATTTATATTTCTATTCATTCAATTATTAATATTTTATATGCAGGGATATATATTCATTTATCATTTATTTAATTATATTTAATATTGCTTATTTCTTTACTCGCTTATTTTTTTTTATTGTTTTTAATGTAGTATATTTATTAGGTAGGTATTGTTTTATATTTATTTTGTTATTTTACTCATTAAAATAAATATCTTTTATTCATAGTTTTGTATTATTATTATTGAATTTATCTGTTAGATATTCTTGTACTGTGTAATAGCTTTTTTTAATTAAGTACTGCTTTAGTTTATTTAAAAATATACTGGTTTTATTTTGTATTTAAATATACTATACTTTACTATAGTTTATAATTATTTAGTCTTCTTCTGCTATCATTTTTAAAATCTCTGTTTGCCATCGTCCTTGTCTGTATGTCAAACGTAACAGGCCATCACGTCCTTTGTTAGTGAATTGTTGAAGGAAAAAACGGCAACAAACTTTTTAATGCGTGAATAGATTTACAAAATGTAGGTATCGTCCCTTACGTAATCAAGGGGTTTCGGGTTTTTTTCTTAACCAACTTTGTGAAGAGGATATTCGAGCCATTTGTTGCGCTAATTTTGTGTGTTATGTTGAAAACTTTGCTGAAAGGTAGGTGTTTAACGTCCGTAGATCGAGCAGGGTTGTAGCAGGTGCTGTTTAGTAGATTCTGTCTACCCCCGTGAGGAAACGGTGTGAGTTTATTTAATGACTATTTTGCCTCAAAAGTAATAAATTTATTAGAGACATAGTTACATCCATATTTGTGTTAGTACAGTTTGTGTTAGTTAGACTTAAGAACTATGTTAGTAAATAACGCACGGAACAAATATTTGTATGACCTGCAAGTAGTTGTTCTGGGTCTGGCTGTTTGTGAATGTGAGTTTAATGTATGTAAACGAACCCACAATACCGGAGAAATACGCAGTGCGGGGCAACGTTAAAATAAATATAAAAAAACATGCTATCTAACTAGCTTATGACTAGGTTTGTCCACTATTATTCATAGTGACTGTAGTTTAAAAATGTGACGGTAATGCCGTCACTTTTAATTTAACGTACGCACTAATTTCTCAATAAGATTTTGTTTGGTTTATTACGCACTTACAGAACACAAAAACTCTTGCGAATTCAATCAATCAAGCAAAATCTAGAGACAAGAACGAATCCCCCTAAATATATTTCTAGAACAACCAAACCGAAAAGGTAACATATTTGTAGGTAACAAAATCTAGAAACAATAAACACACAAATAGGTACACCACAATTCACGCACAAATTTCGGGAGGAATATCCCCGAATGACTTTGAAAATGTAACGCAAATAGGGACAGCTACTAAGGCTAGGGCGACAAAAATATCGTGTAATAGCGTCCACGGTCGTGAGGTAGGTACATTGAGGCGGTCACGTACACACGTTATGAAGGTGACTTCGAGCGAGTGGTACATTGCATGAGTTACTCAACGTCCCGCGATATGGATGTGTTTGGAGTACTGCGACCGTGTTGGACTGTTTGAGGAAGGTAGTCCCGCAATGATATTTTCCTCTTATAATAAACTCAAAATCAAGCATTTATTTCAAATAAACCAAGTACAGGCACTTTTGAATTATCAAGGGGCCGGTCAGTCAGAAAGATGAAGCTAGTTGCCCATTCCAAAGCGTAGTAGGTATCTATGGAGAAGAACGGGCAAGAAACTCCATGGACACTCTTTTAAATCATAATCTTGTTACAAAAAAGTGGTTACATCATTCAAAAAAAAAATCAAAATCACATAAGAATATATATTTCATAATTCATGTTGAAATTATACATGTGAGAACGATTTAGAAAGACGTGCACGTTAAAAGCGTCCGTAATAAAAAGATAAAAACAAACGGAATTAAAATAAGCCGTGGCAGCTAAGAAATGACCAGTGCCTACTAACGCGCGACGGCGCCCGTTTACAAACATGGCGTATGGATCAGCACCATTCAGCTCAAAAGGGAACTCAATGATCCAATACACACGCCACCACCAGCGACACATTTGAGTGAACATGACATACTCCCAGCCGCCAGGGCACATTCAAGCCATTGAAAGACGAACCTAGTAGGCTTTATAGTGGGTACATAGTGCTCACACATGTGCTATGCAATTATACAATACTAAGATATTAAATTTATACAATGCAAAGATAGATTGTATAACCTTCATCAGCTCCAACAATATTTTCGAATGCTAATTAATTAGTTTACGCGCCCTAAACATTAATATTGCGAGTGACTATATGTCCAATTGCGTTGCATTTGGCAGAGAGCTACAGAAATTCTAAAATCAGTTATTATTTATTAACAATAGGAAATGGAAGAAGAAGAAGAAGAAACAAAAGGAAAATGTGTGTGTGAACTGAAATATTTCTTATGACAAACAGCTCATAAAAAAATAAAAAGTAAGTATTTTCGTATTGTAAAACCAACTTAGCATAAGAAATATTCATAACCCATTTTAGATCTAGTTTAAAAATCAATATAAATCACCGTCTTATAATAATAAAATTAGCCATAAACATACAACAACAAAAGAACACAAAAGAAATCCTAGCTAAGAGCATAGGTACCCTACTACAAAGATTCGTTCTACGAATTACTTGAACTGAGCTGAGTACGTCACGGCCACATCACATCTATCAACTTCTCCGTATGTATTGGTACATTCACAATACGCTTCTGCGAAACTAATTCAAAAGACCTCTTCATATTCACCTTACATATATTTTTGGTGTAACTTTGTGGGAAAATAGCGTAAAAGCGTTAAGTTCAATGTTTTGAGATAATTAATGGAATTGCAAAATGTATGTATTTGCTTAACAAAATTAATAAGCTTGGTATTATTAGCGTTATAAAGACATACATATTTATTTATTTAAATATACTTTATTGTATACCACAAAATACGTAACAAAAAATAAATCAAACACTACAAAATATACAATGGGCGGCCTTATGGCTTTCTGCGACCTCCTCCAGGCAACCTTATATTCATTCATAGCCAATTGATTGGCTGAAAAGAAACTTCGCCGAGCTATTGTTCGATAAACCCCAATACTAGCCGGTCTATTCTGTAAAAATCTTACCCTGATATCTTAGCTGTGATTCCACCTGATGCTAGGCGTTAAACGTTTATTGAGGATGATATTCTCGTAGCATGTATGTCTATTTCCTTTTACATTCCTGTTTAGTATATTCTATCACCTTTAAATTAAATTATATTATTTTTATTTAAGTACGACGTTCGTAAGTACTGCTTTACCAGTACCTACAGCGTACTTACGAACGTCGTACTCGTCCTAACTATTATTTGCTCCACCGGACGGCGTCATTACGTCAGCGCCGCTGAAAACCAGTGCTGGGGCTCTGTCTTGCATAGGGTCGCAGCATAATACTGAGCGATAGCCGTTTTGCGTGGATGTGACGCATGGTTCCCCCAACCTTTTCATATTTTCAGTGTTTGTGTTATTTTTTGCGTCATGTTTACCGCAAATAAACGCATTTTCTTTCTTTCCTTCTATTGACAGCCCACTTCAAACTCATTTCACCTCAGTTTTCACGGTGAGATAAAAATCGGAATAAATCGTCTGAAATAAGATTCAAAGTTTTTAACCTTATTTTATTAAAATTCATTTATTAATTTTGTGAACATATGGTACAATGATACAGGTGTTATACAAAAAATGTTGGTCCATGCTATGTCCCGCTAAAAGGCATACAAAATAATTTATGTGAGGTAATCTTACGAGTATGTCAATTACCAAAATAAAAATAAATTCAATGGGTAGGTATATCTCACAATTTCATGCAATAGTTAGTTCTTTTCGCCTTATGATGAGTTCCCTGACAGTTCTTGTCTGACAATAATTGTAGTGACGTGACCTAACGAAATATAATCGATTTTTTTATAATATCGATTCAGTTGGCAAAGAAAATGGAATCGGATTATCGATTTTAGATTTTCAAAATATTTTTTTAATAAACTGGTTATCCTACTTCCTACTAATATTATAAATGTGAAAGTTAGTATGTGTGTGTATGTGTGGATGTTTCTTACTCGTTCACGCATAAAGTACTGTACGGATTTTGATGAAACTTTACAGTAGTATAGCTTATACATCAGAATAAGACATAGGCTACATAACATCACGGGAGCAGAGCAAAAACCTGACATAATGCGGGTGAAACCGCGGGGGACTGCTAGTGGTAAATGAAACGTAGTCTGTTTAAAATTATTATTGCATTAGACATTTTTAAGATTTATACTTTTTTTATTTTATTTACTTAATTTATTAACAGTTAATTATAACTGCAATAATTTACTTAGTAATTTACGAAAGGTAATATTTTTTTATCATTTCTTTTTTAATTTTTTTGCCAGTTTATTTTTTATTCGTCTAAAGTAGTATGCGTGCCACGGAAAAAAATCCACTGTCAGGGAACTCATCTTATGGCGAAAAGACTATAATAATATGTCAATAAAATTAAGACGGCACATGAACAAATAGGGAATAAGTAATTAGTCACAATTTCGTATAGAATAGTATATGCAATAAATGTCAATAGAGATTATCATTATCTTATGAGAGAAACATTTATTATTAAAGTACTGCCGGTCGATTCTGTAACAATCTCACCGTGAAAACGTAGGTGAAGTGAGCTACCATTCGCGTTGACACTATTGACAACTCACTTCATGCTCACTTCACCTAAGATTTCACGATGAGATTGTTACAGAATAGCTCGGCAGGTTAGAGTATAATCTTAAGTTTATTAACCACTTAACTCATAATAATATGTTATTTTAATGACAACCTTAAATAAGCCTTATAAGTTATAACGATTATATTGTTTACTTTCAAGAGGTTAAGTGTTCAGTAACCCTTATCGGACATGGCAGGAATGAACAGGTAAACAAGATGGCGCCTAAACACACAACACGTGAAGCAGTGTGGCCATAAATGTGATGTAATTGTTTAATGGATTTTTGTTTAGTTTAAGCGTCCTTTCTCTTCTTAAAAAGCCCTGCTGCGGGATGATTCCAGACCATTGGTAGGGCACGATAAATACATAAGTATATCTATCGGGACAGGAGCAATTGGAGCTGGACTCTTCACAGTTGAACATTATTACTGGCCGTAGATGTGTGTCGCGGGCGAGAAGAAAAACTCTGAAGATGATTATTGATTTTTAGGTTATATTTGAACTTCACAAAATGTATAAAACGAAACGTTGGACAGTTTCTAAGCGCTTGTTGGCCGTTCGATGTCCGATGGTCAAGAGGGCTGCGCCACGCCGCTGTAGCGCTCTCGTCGACTCGCACGGACGTCATGCTAGACTCTGTCGACATCCCGTACTCGGGACTCTTCCGATATATCTTAATGTACGTCAATATTTCTGCTTTTCTGAAGAGGGCGCGATTACCACTACAAGACCTTAATGCATAAACACTAAGATCCGCACATCATACAAATAGTATATAAGATATCTTTCACTCCTCTTGCTCAAAAAGACCGTCATTGTGGCGTACCAGAGCGAAGAAAAAATTGCAATTCTTCCTCTAGGGGAAAAAGTTTTTTTTAAAATTTTTGTGTGTCAAATGACAATGAGCCTACAAAAACGAAAAAGTCTTTAGTCATAAGTAGAATAATCATGAATATAGACTCGACTTATTACTGTTTCTTAAAAAAAGAACATCATTTTATTTTTGAAAATGGAACTAAAATCGGCGATCTCTTTGGTAGAATGCATGCAATGCGTTGCGGCTGCAGAAGAAAAAACAAAAAAAATACATTGGCGCGAAATCTTTATAATTTTTCTCTAATTGCAAATTGAATTGGTAGTGACCGTAATTAATTTAACAATAGTGAAAATGTCATCATCTAGTGAGAATGGAGACCCTAATTTGCAAATAGAAGAGAAAGGAAAAGAACCACTCAACATTCATCTTCACAGAGGACTGAAATTAAGTTACCGGGAAAAACATCTCGTTAAATATCCAGAATTGTACAAATTGTACATTTAATTTTTAATAAAATAAACTACATACGTATTTCATATTGTATTGGATTGTTTTATTTTCTCGCAATCGTAGTGAAAAGTAGAGTGTAACACACGGCGCTAAAAACCCATTAAAACTCGGTTTCTATTTACTCCCTCGCTAAAGCTCGGGAGTAAAACTACCTCGTATATACTGGGTCATTTTAGCTCCTTGTATAACAATCTACTATTTTTTGTTTTGAAGTTGGTAACCTTAATTCACCTATAACTTCCGAATGTTAGAGCCTTCCCATAATCTCTCATCTAAAAATAATTCCCCATCGTAAGTCCCGTCCCATAATAGCTGAAGTGAAGCCCATTGATCCAATCACAACGACTACCGTCCGAGTTAACCTCCATGTAACGGAGGGAATGCTTAATAAACCGCCAAATTGGACCCCCGCCCACCTCAGCGCGTAACAGGTGAAGTATGACCCATAAAATTATATTAGTGATATAAATGGAGGGACCAGAAGACGTGGAGTTGGTGGATTTTGTTAAATTATTTATGATTTGTTGACTAAAGGAAATAATGAATGTAAAAGAAACAAGGAATAATATTCGGTTGCATGCTGATTGGCAGTTTGTTTTTGTTTTTCAGAATCTTTAAAACTGTAACAAACATACTACAACATTAAAAACAAAAAACTCTTGTTCTTGAAAAGAATGCATCTTTAATTTTCTTTTTTACTTGACGTTTGTGGGTGTCATTATGGGCATAAGGAGTGCTTTTTATATGTATATGTAAAAAAAACCTGCCCGATCCATGAGAGTGTTGTGCGATAGTTATTGTGCTAAGAGTCTATTCATGTAGTAATTTCCAGAAAAAAAAAAAAAAAATACCGGACCAGTGCGAGTTGAACTCGCGTGGAGAGGGTTCCATACGATGAATATGTTACCCACTAAAAATATTTAATAAAAATTAGGTTGGAAAAACTTACATAACGCTTTCACTGTTAAATAGTTATCAAATCTAATGTAGAGCCAAGCCCCGAACTCTACAAGGCTTAACTCTACAAACCTTACGTATTGGTCAAGATTTACGGCTTGGCCGTTCCATTGAACTATTAAATGACACAACAGTAAAGACCAGTGACTAATTTCTTACCATAAGCCGTACTACCGTGCCCCCTGATCCCAAAAAGAAACTTGACATTTTAGTTGAAAAACGTGTTCTCCCATCAATTTCCAACTGCAAATGCTCTTAAGTTTGTATGAACAATCTTAAAAGATTTACCATGTTATTTTCAGATCATAGACTTCTTATAGGTTTTCCTGTAATGTGTAGGTAAGTAAAAACTTAATATCTGTATTTTTTCAAAATTTTAGGCTTGTTAGTTTTGGGAGATAAGAGATGGTCAATTTTCATTATATTTTCTTAAATAACTTCAAAACTGTTTATTTTAAAATAATACAAAATATTAATCTATACTAATATTATAAAGAGGAAAGATTTGATTGTTTGTTTGCATTGACTATGTTCTGAAACTACTAAACCGATTTGAAAAATTCTTTCACCGTTGGGAAGCTACACTATCTCCAAGTGACATAGGCTACATTATATTTTCAAAAGAATTAGGGATCCTTACTAAAACTCCAATAATGTAACCCACGGTGTAAAAAAATACCTAAAAAAATCCTTACATCGCGTGCGTTGCTAAAACTATTGATGATAGAACCAAATAATGTACTAAGACTTTGCAGAACACATCATTATCTACAAGAAGTGTCCGGACAGTATATGTCTAACTGTTATAGTTATGTCACAATAAGTGTTCTTTTAAATAATTGAAACGCCGCCGCTAGAATGGGCTCTTTATTTGTACCTTGGTACTAATACTTACCAAAATAAATTATTTCATATTTTTAGAAATAAAAATAAAATAATCGAATGTAAAAACAAATACAATATAATAACAAAAAAAAATAGTAATAATATCCAAAATTTCTTTCTATCGTACTCTTTTTTAGTAACCCGACGAAAAAAGAAGGGTGTCAGTCAGTGTGTGAGTATTTAGGTATGTGTTAAGATCTATAATTTTTGAAATTTTTGTTAAATACCCGTGCGAAGCCGGGACGGGCTGCTGGTACAATATATATATATATTATGAGACATTCAGAACTAGCCCTTTCATTTCATATGTCACACGGTTTGCAAAACTTTTGTTTTTAATTTTCTAGTTTGCCCCCAAAAGTGAGCACCAAATTTAAACTTTGACAGATTGACACACGAGTGATCCTTTAAGGGTTCCGGTTTTTTTTAGGGCGTACGGAACCCTAATACCCATTTTTTTTTCTTGGTCTTTATACATGGGACCCGGGTGGCCCTCGTGAAGCGTGAGTCTACAAGTCGTAATAAGCAATTGATGAAAAATTTGCTAATTTTATAGAAATTGGGTTAATTTTGAAACTAAAAATCGATCATAGTATACAAATATGATTTTTTTATTTTCAATAATAAGCTTTTAATAAACTTTTGGAGATGTTCTCGCAGTGCCTTTCGGAT
This sequence comes from Brachylomia viminalis, assembly GCA_937001585.2. Classification (NCBI taxonomy): domain Eukaryota; kingdom Metazoa; phylum Arthropoda; class Insecta; order Lepidoptera; family Noctuidae; genus Brachylomia; species Brachylomia viminalis. The sequence goes on from OW443307.2 coordinate 21,187,373, forward strand.
CACATAGGTGTTTTTTTACGCATTGCGCAATATCTGGGTCTAGGAAAAGTCCTGCATTTTACAGAAGCATAGTCACTACCTCTGAAGTCACGTGTCTGGCTCTTTAGTGGTAGTAAATCGTAGTTTAGGATGTCGGCGTCATAATTTTGGTAGTATAAAGTGTGCCATCAATTATTTAATATATTTCCTAGTTCACGTTAATGTTTCGTCAGGGATGATGGAATGTTTATGGTTTAAGTATAAGGAAACACGAGACATTTTTTTTTAACACGAATAAGCGAATTATCTTATAAATAGTACGATATTATTATTCCTTCACGTGCAACATACGAAATCGCGAATATTTTAATCAGCTTCATGTTTAATACGGGTAAGAAATGATTTGTCTTATATCGATTGAAGTTTCGCCGGCGTGGATGCAACAATACCAAAACTCAAGCCGCAATTCACTGCTGGAAATAGTCCTCTCTAAATCGACAATAAAGCAAACCTAATACTATATTCAGTGCTTCAAACGCCAACTAAGCCAGATTGGAGAATAGTAAACACAGGCAACACAAATGCTGCAAAAATACCAACGCGAAAACATATTCGAAGCAATCCTTTTGCAAAAACTTCATTTAGGGTTTTATGCGCAATGTATCCGTGAAAAAAACTCATTTCGAGTTAATCCTCTATAGAAAGAAACTTCCCCGTCCGCACGATAAGGCCAACGCTAAAACTAAAATTTACTGAACTAATCTTTTTCGTCTAAATTATTTATTACGCGCCATAGTTCCCATTTCGAGCAAAATTTTCATACCCTTTGTTTTATGTTACTCGTGTTGTTATTCTGGAAAAATATTTTATTTTTATTTTTAAACCAATAAAAATCAACCGTATTCCCTTGTTTCGATAGATAAATCTTATTTTAGTCAACGAATTGGTTTTAGCTGTGAATTGTTTAGAGTTGCATAAAAATAGTGAGGTGAATTTTTTAGTGTTGGGCTGCAAATTTCAGGATGCTTTTAGTTCAGTTCAGTTTTGATTATTTTGTCTATACGCTTTTAACTATAGTTTTTATTGAATGTGGATTGGATTAAATATGGACTTAAAATAGTTGTATAATAATGTTGTCATTTAGTTTTCGTATTGTGATCGGATTATGACCAAACATCATGCCTGGTTTTCTCCAAAGGGTTGGGCAGAGGAGTACCTATAGTACGAAGTTTTCCATTATCTTAAAATGCCCTTTTTGCTTCAAAATATTAGAACATGCATATACAGGGTTAGGGTTCGGGTCGACGTATATCCGCCAGAAGCTGATAAGGGCCAAAATGCAACAAATTGAAACCCCTATATGTAGGGCCGAAAGTCAATAGTTTGAAATTTCAGGGTTTTTGATATTTACCCAAAAAATTTACATTTAATTCCAAATAAAAAAAAACTACATATTGAACCCTACCTTCCTCTCTTCTTACCTCCTCCTACCCTACCTTTAAAAAACGATATTGTAGCTGGCACTTTAATTAAGCTATGAACATAATTAAAAGTAGATACTTAAGTCAACACATTAATTAAATAATACAAAAAAAGTTGTTTTAGTTATACGATTAATGCCATAGTATTTTTTTTTACCGAGACAACATTTTTTGAAGCGTAAAATGAAAATATTTAATTAACGCTCACTTTGCTGTGTTGCATTGCGTAACCCTTTAGTGTTGTAAGTTGTAATGTTATGTTTCGACTGACCGGTTGGCGCAGTTGGTAGCGACCCTGCCTTCTGAGCCGCGGGTCCCGGGTTCGATCCCCGGACAAATCAAACATTTGTGTGCATGAACATGTCTGTTTGACCTGTGTCTGGGTGTGTATATGTATATAAGTATGTATATCAGTCATCAGGTTGCCGTAGTACAGGTTCTGCCTAGTTCGGGACCTGAAGACCGTGTGTGGATGCTGTCTCATATAAAATATATATATACACACATTTATTACACACATTTACACACATTTTTTTTAAATATATTTATATATATAAAATTATTTAAAAAAAAATGTGTGTAAATTCAAATGCAATTTATTGCAAACAATTGACCTAACTTTCCTGTTTTTATGTTTCATTAAATTGTTTTCAGATTTGTAATATTATCTGTAATATTTGTGTTAGCTGGTATGTGTGCTGCAAACTGTAATTAATCTGTTCGTGGTGCAGAGTTCTTGTTTTCTCACCACCAAATTATTATTTGCACTGGATTAGAGGAGATCACTTGGTTCCAATAAAATTCCTGGTTGCTTGAAGACTATTAATTTACTTGTTGTCACTATGAGATCTTGATTTGTACTGAATAATTATCGCTTTTTTTTTTATGTATGGCATCTCGCAGTTGGCCTTGAGAGGCCGTGACTGCTTAACCGGTCAATCCTGTGGTGCCTTCGAGCTAACTCAAAGCCTCCAGCCAGGGGCATAATATTAATTATAAACTAAGCGACCATCACCTAAGGGCACCCCCTGTGGGGTACGAACCTCGGCTTAGGGCGTCGCTGGGGAAGGACAGCAAGTTGGGGACAGGCTGGATCTGAATGGATTCATTATTATTATGGGGGCTTAAAACTACTGGCTCAGCTACGCCACCAGCTGGCTCTGTGGATCCGATCAAGGAAGGGGAAGAGGAATTTATCGGGGAAATAATTATCGCCAAAAATGCTCGACCTTTATACAATTTTACATAGGCGCAAGTAGTGGCGGGGGTGCGTGTTCTTACATTTGAAACAAATGACGACTTATGGTGCTAATACAAACTTATACGCTATTATTTACATGCTCTATATACATTATGCTATTATGTACGTGGGCGTCCTGCACATAATCTAAGTTGATAATTATTACAAATATTAATTATTATAAATAATTTCATTTACTTATTTGAGCATTACGTATTTATTTAAATATATGTTGTTTTTTGCATTATATGTAGTTAGTATTAAACTAGAAAAAAAAAACAACCTAGAACATCAAATACGAGTATACCATTTGATATTCTAGTTTGTTTTTTATTTCTCATTTGACAGGTCTGCTGGAAGAAATTTATTAAGAAATAAGCAGTACTTTTGTACTCAATACTAATATGTCGTATCTGTTTTACTGTGTGTACATAAATAATAAAATAAATAAATATACTTAAAAAAGAACACGATTTGTAAATATAATACCCAATTGGGAACTGTGAGCTATGTATATTTGCCTAAAACTTATATACCTACATTAATGCCCAATAGGCTTCCAATTACGGAAAACCTAAATAACAGAAAAGTTAAAGAGGGTAGCAAATAGGTTAGAATACATAATAATGGTTTTTATTGATTTATTTTCTTATTATTTTTTGCTTTTTGTAATCCCCTAGTGGGATTTATAGATGTCCGTAGATGTGTCCATCACAGCAGGCCAATGACTATAAAGCCTCCTATCAGAATACCAGCGCTAGAGTATTATTTTTTTTAATATTGTAGCATTATGCTAAACAAAGAGACTTTTTGCCCACGCACATGTTTCTTATTTTATTTTTTGCTCGTTTATTGTTGTTTTTAAATAATGTTAATTTTGTTAGTGTTAAATGTCCTTTATTTTCATATTTTTATACTGTTTGTATTTGTTGGAATTGTGTTCCTTTATTTGTAAACATAAAAGTTATAAGTTTATCGTTCTGTTTGGTCTCTGTCTTCATAAACAAATTTAAATATGACAGCGTTGACATGAGTCAACTGTCAATGTCAAGTTGATAGGTTTTAAGAAAAAACTTTTTGTTTCCGTTCCCTTCCTGTTTCCATGCCGTGTAATGTCCGTCTTGCTAATTTGCTTCCGTAACTTAATTAAAGTAAATCTGGTTAAATCGTGCAATTCGTTTCCTTCATTGCCCCCTGTCCAACAGGTTATGGGCCCAGATAACAGTATTCGCGAAAATAGTTATTATTTCGGGAGTTTAGCGGATAATAAATTAAATCGTGACCGGCATTATTGCAACAATGGCGAACAATCATATGGCTGCATCTTTTCCAATTGAAAAACTAAAAGGAATAGAAGATTACCACAACTGGAAATTCTCAATGCGTATGATATTAGTGCATGAGGATTTATGGGAGTTTGTGGAATCGGCAGAGGTAAAGGATGAAAAGAAGAACTTGAAAGCTTTGGCGAAAATATGTCTCTCAGTACATACCACGGCATATCCTCATGTTAGGAATGCGAAGAGTGCATTCGAGGCTTGGAATAATTTACAACAAGCATTTGAAGACAAAGGATTATGCAGAAGGCTAAGTCTTTTAAGAAGTCTCTTCAGTATGAAGCTATGTGAATGTGAAAATATGGATACGTATTTATCAAAAATCACGGGGTTTGTTCAACAATTAAATGATATAGGATCACCCCTTGAAGAGGATTTTGTTGCAGTTATTATGTTGAGTGGTTTGTCACCGGAATATGACCCTTTGATCATGACATTAGAAAATAATAATATGAAACTCTCCAGTGAGACGGTGAAGTCTAAGTTGTTGCAAGAATACCAACGTCGCAGTGGCAGTGGTGACTCAGCAACAGCTTTAGTGGCCAAGAAAACTTTTAAATGTTTCAAATGCAAGAAAACTGGACATATTATGAAGAATTGCCCGCAAAAATCTAATAAGAGCAAAGATAAAAATGAATCAGACAAGGCATTGTTGACAGCACTCTCCTCGGTCATAGTTAAAGCAGATACGTGGTGTATCGACTCAGGTGCTACAAATCATATGTGTAATAGAAGGAGTGCATTTAATAGTGATTACGTAACCATGAAGCCCATTGAAGTGAATGTAGCCAATGGTGAAAAACTATCAGCTGTTGGTTTAGGAAGTGTTCAAGTAAGGTTGAAGAACTGTTTAAAGACTATAAGTGGAGTGTATTTTGTGCCTAACCTGGCTGCTAACCTTTTGTCAGTAAGTGCTATGACAAAGAAAGGTTTTACAGTGTCTTTTAATTCAAAAGTGTGTAGAATAAAAGATGGTAATAAGGTTATAGCCACTGCTAGTCATATAAACAGTGTATATCAATTAGATGTGTCAGAAAGTGCCATACAATGCTCTGCAGCTGTGGAAACTGTATCAACTTGTCAGGTGATAGCTAATAGTTCTAGTTTAACAGTGAGCTCAACAGAAGATGGATTGGTGATGTCTTCGAGGCCGGGAGCACTTACATCAGTAGGTAAGGTATCCCAGGAAATTTGGCATCGAAGACTGGCTCATCTGAATTCAAGAAGCATGTACGTCTTGAAAAAAGGTATGGTAACTGGCATAGATTATGATAGTAATAATTTTCAGTCTTGTTTAGCATGTGTTCAGGGTAAACAAACTAGAAAACCCTTTCCACAGACATCCCAAAGTAGGTCAAAGGAGATACTTGGGCTAGTTCATTCTGACCTGTGTGGCCCTATGCCGCAGACTTCTTTTGGAGGTTCGAAGTATTTTTTAACTTTTACAGATGATTATTCTCGGAAGACTTTTGTTTATTTTCTAAAAGCTAAAAGTGAAGTGTTTCATTATTTTAAAATATTTAGGACACTTGTAGAAAATCAAACAAATAGGAAAATAAAAATACTTAGAACTGATAATGGTTGTGAGTATATCAATAATCAATTTCAGGAATTTCTAAAAGAACATGGAGTATTAAATCAAACAACAATTCCATACTCCCCGGCGCAGAATGGAGTCAGTGAACGTGCTAACCGGACAATAGTTGAAAAGGCCCGATGTATGCTGCAGGATGCGGGATTAGATAACCGTTTCTGGGCAGAAGCCGTGCAGACTGCAGTTTATATCAAGAATAGGACCCCGACAAAAGCAGTGATGGGTTCGACGCCTCAAGAGAGATGGACTAAAAGAAAGGTAGATGTTAGTCATTTTAGAGTTTTTGGATGTTTGGCCTATGCTTTATCACAAAATAGGAAGAAGCTTGACCCTAAATGTAAAAAGTATATATTTGTGGGTTATTGTGAAGAAAGTAAGGGTTACAGGCTTATAGATCCGGAATGTCCTACTTCTTGTATAAAGTCCAGAGATGTCTCGTTTTTTGAAGATCAATTTATTTCAAAAACCGAACATAAAAATAATATGTCAAACAATGATGCCATTGTCACTGATAGTCTAGTATATGAGGAACAAAACTTTGAAAAGGAATCAGCTGATGAAGATAACTCTGTTCCTGAATTTACTGGTGATGTGATATGTAATAAGCCAAATAAGCGAAGGCAAGAAATAATCATTACAGATACTGATAGGCAAGAAACTTCTATGTCTAGTCCAGATGAATGTTCGGATGATGTTACTTACATTCCAGGGTCATCAACACTAGAACATGAGGACACTGATACTTCAAACTTTGAGAGCATGGATGATTCTGAAGAAAATGCTAACGTGGCATTTCACCGCAGTAATGATGAACCAATGACAGTCCAAGAGGCTTTGAGCAGTAAAGATGCAGCTCAATGGCAAGCCGCAATGCAAGATGAGTATAACTCTTTTGAGAAAAACAATTGCTGGACATTAGTTGATTTAAAGGAGGGGCAAAAGCCTGTCAAATCCAAATGGGTATTTAAAATTAAAAGGGGATTAAATGGAAAGATTTTAAAATACAAAGCTCGCCTAGTAGCCAAAGGATTCACTCAGAGATATGGGATTGACTATCAGGAAACTTTTGCTCCGGTGGTTCGTCATTCTACTATCAGAATTTTATTTGCTATAGCTGCTGTGAAAGATTTAGATATTGATCAGCTGGATGTTACTACAGCCTTTTTAAATGGGAATCTTTGTGAAGATATTGTAATGGAACAGCCAGAAGGTTTTCTTCAAAAAGGAAAAGAAGAAAAGGTTTATAAACTAAATAAATCTATATATGGCTTAAAGCAGGCTGCGAAATGCTGGTATGACAAAATAAGTTATGTCCTTACAGAGAAAATGCAGTTTCAAAAATCATCTGTCGAGCCATGTGTATACTTCAGACTCCAACAGGAGCGTTTAACAATAATAGCTTTATATGTCGATGACATACTTTTATTTACTTCCTCTAATGAGGATAAGGGAGTAGTAAAAAGCTGTTTAATGAAAGAATTTGAAATGAAGGACTTAGGTTCAGTTCATGAATTTTTAGGAATGAGAGTGAAGAGAGAAAAAGGAAAAATTACTCTTGATCAATCTAACTATATAACCAATGTTCTAAATAGATTCAAGATGGAAGATTGCAAACCGGTCACAACACCAATGGAAGTTGGACTCAAACTTACTAAAGGTGAAACAGAAAGCTGTGGATATCGAAATGTGATTGGGTGCCTAATGTATATTGCTGTTTGCACTCGCCCTGACATCGCACATGCGGTAAGTTTTTTGAGTCAATTCAACAATTGTAGTTCTGATGTCCATTGGAAAGCTGCAAAGCGAGTATTAAGGTATTTAAAAGGTACGATTAATTATAGTTTAGTTTATGAGAAAACTGCTGTGGAGGTATGTGGATACGCTGACGCCGATTGGGGTTCGTGTCAAATGGATCGTAAGTCTTATACTGGATTTTTATTTACAATAGGTAATTCAGTTGTCAGCTGGGAAAGTCGTAAACAGAGAACTGTTGCACTGTCCAGCACAGAGGCAGAATACATGGCACTTTCTGATGCATGTAAAGAAGGTCTGTTCATACGTAGTTTATTAAAAGAATGTTTAAATTCTGTTTGTGTAATAAACCTATTTAATGATAATCAATCCGCACAGCGGTTAAGTAAAAATTCAATGTTCCATTCAAGGACCAAACACATTGATGTCAGACATCATTTTATAAGAGATGTAGTAATGAATAATTTAATAAAGATAAAATATCTTCCTACAGATAAAATGATTGCTGACATGCTTACAAAACCTTTGACACGAGAAAAATTTGTGAAGTTTTTGTGTCAGTTAAATTTGCGTATTTAGTCATTTTTCAATTGTAAGATGTACTTAACGTTTTAGTTTAAGGGCAAGTGTTGGAATTGTGTTCCTTTATTTGTAAACATAAAAGTTATAAGTTTATCGTTCTGTTTGGTCTCTGTCTTCATAAACAAATTTAAATATGACAGCGTTGACATGAGTCAACTGTCAATGTCAAGTTGATAGGTTTTAAGAAAAAACTTTTTGTTTCCGTTCCCTTCCTGTTTCCATGCCGTGTAATGTCCGTCTTGCTAATTTGCTTCCGTAACTTAATTAAAGTAAATCTGGTTAAATCGTGCAATTCGTTTCCTTCATTGCCCCCTGTCCAACAGTATTGCCTGTGCGTATTGTAAATAATTTTTTTTTCTTTCTTCTTTTTTCTTTCAAAGTCTAAGAAATACTAAACAGTAAAATAGTTGAGAATAATAACATAACCACACGCCTGTATTCCCCAATGAGCAGGACTGAGATGTTTTAGTAATAACCACATTTCACCAGTCATGATTAAATCTCATGTCGAGCCTATTGTCAACAACCGGGCACAAAGCTAGACCCTGAGTTGCTACTGAGAAAATGAATAATAAAAATAATACTCACACAAAAACATAATTTAGTATAGTCAAAACAAAATTCACAACTAAACTAATTCACCGCACAAAATTCCGCTCGCAGACAACTTTCCGAAACAGAACTAAAAACAGATAAGCTTTATAAAAAGCCCCGGTAATCTCAAAAGGGAGAAACGAGCGAACAATACCACAGTGGTAGCCGAGCACTGTACACCGAGGAGTGACAAAATGGAGTTTTAGCAGTAAGCATTCACTTCTATAAATATTAGGTATTTAAAATTATCTGTGGAAACTTGTAAATGGTCTTCAGTTACATATTGTTTAAGTACACTGTATATTATAGTTGTAAGTTTCCCAAATAAAATAAAATAAATTAACTATGATAATCAAAATATACCCATGCTATCGATGCGTCTCTGCCAGCGCAGTGGTAATTTTTCAATATCCTTCTTGAAGATGTCAGGTGTACGGGAGCCTGGGGTGCATGTTGAAGAGCCTCCTCGTGGCGCACCCTGGGCAACGTCGGCTCCCATTGCCCACCAGGTTTTGGTGGGCCATGGGGGCCGGCGGCTAATCTTCAACAAACGAGGAAAGGTCATGGTTCCAATCACCGATCATGCTTGATGGTCGGTGAAGGGCTACCTAGGGTCAATACGCCCACTCCTCCTCTGCTTTCAGAGGAAGTTGAGTGGGCGTAGACGGAGAAGGGCCGCCGCTGCGGTGCAGGCGCACCAAAGCGGCGCGTGTTTCTCTCCTTGAGGAGTAGTCCTCGAGGAGTGAACTTTCGGCGGGTTCGCTGAGTCGGGTTGGCCGGACAGCGAACGGAGGCATGTCGAATGCCGCCGCCGGGGCTTGGCTTAATTGCCTGGCCCAGAGGAAGGCTACCTCTAAGATAAAAAACCACCCAATCCTAAGCTTCGAAGCGCGGTGAGAGGATGAATGGCTGGAGGGAGTCCAGTCGTTAGCGCTTCCCCTGCAGAGCACCTGCCGCACTCTGCAGTATATGCGGCTTACCGGGCATCTAGGCTCTGCCCGGTGGACATTTGTGACCTATATCAACTCGTGGGATTAAGTATGGAAAATAACCCAAAAAATAAAAAAAAAGACGAAGAGAGGAGTGAAGCGGGGTCGGAGTCCGACGCCGCATCTGGCGCAAAGGGCTCAAGCCAGAGCTCGGAGCGCGAATTGGAGGGGGCTGCTGGGAGGAACCGAAGGTTCTTCCTGAAGCGCCCCAAATCAGGGGAGGGCCAGGGGTCGTCTTCCGAAGAGTGGACCTCGGGCCCCAAAAAAATCCACTCCAGCCGGCGGGGTGGGGCCCGGGAAAAAGGTTTGGGCAGAGGGCTCGCCACCCAGGAGGAGGCCAAGGAGTTAAGCCGAGCCAGCCCTGCCGAGCCGGCCCAGCGAGCCGCCATGGAGGAGAACCACCCAGGAGTGACCGGCCGCAGGGCGGCCATGTCAGAGTCCTCAGATGGTGAGCCGGTCGCCGCTGGCGGCTCCAACTCGGAGCGATCGGCCAGGTTTGCGGAGGTCGTGGCAGCCGCGATAAAGGATGTGGCCGTGAAGAGGATTAAGTCCTCTAAAGACAAGGCCATATCCGCGGCCACGGCCTCCATTATAGCGGCAGCGGAGGCCATTCAACCTGGGCCTCCGTCGGACGTAATGTCCGAAATGCGGGCAGAGGTTGCCCGCTTGAAAGCCGCCTTGGAGCTTCTCCGGAAGGAGAATGAGGAGCTCCGAGCAGACCTGGCCGGGCTGCGAGCAGCCGGCCCCAGGGAGGTGCCGCAGGAGGGGACGCAGCAGCATGGGCAGGGACGGCCCGTGCCTGCGGAAGACCGGGTTCTGACCCTGGTGCGGCAGGAGCTGGCTGCCTTCCAGAGTCGGTTTTCCGCCCTGGAGGCCATTGTCTTGCGCCCCCCACTAGCGGCGAGCCAGCCGGCCGCGGGCCGGCAGAAGGCGGTCTCTTTTGCCGCCGTCGCAGCTTGCGCGGCCAAACCTCGGGCATCGGGGCAGAGGAAGGCCCTCTCCGTGCCGAAACCCGCGGGGCCGCCCATGCTCAGGGAGGGCGGGGCGGCTACACAGACAGCGAGGGTGCCGGCCCTGGCTGCAGGACGGCCGCCCCCACCTCCTATATCTCCTCCGGCTGGCGCCGAATGGCACGTAGCCGGGGAGAAACGGAAGGCCGGTAAGGTGGCAAGGGCGGCCAAAAGGAAGGAGAGGCGGCAGCGGCAAAAAGCGCGAAGCGTCGCGGCTAGGCTTCGCGCCCCGAAATCCGCAGCTGTAGTGATTACGCTACAGCCGGAAGCGGAAAAGAAGGGCGTGTCCTACCGCGACGTGCTAGCCAAGGTGGGAAAGGCGGTGAGCCTCGAGGAGATCGGCGCCACCGAAGGCATCCGGGTGAGGCTCACGGCGACTGGGGCCCGGATGCTCGAGATCCCCGGTGCGGCCAGCGGCCCGGCCGCTGACGCTCTGGCCGAAAGGCTTAGGGCGTCCTTAAATGCGGACGAGGCCCGAGTGTCCAGGCCCACCAAGTGCGCTGACATGCGCATCCTGGGCCTGGACGACTCGGTGACGGAGGGAGAGGTGGTGGCCGCCGTCGTTAGGACTGGAGGGTGCTCTGAGGACAGGCACCATCGGTCCTGACTTCAAGGGGATGCGAGCCGTTACGGTGAGCTGCCCCGTGTCGGCGGCCAAAAAAAATAGCCGAGGGCCGTAGGCTACTGGTGGGCTGGGTTTCCGCGCAGGTGAAACTGCTGGAACCCAGACCTCTGAGGTGCTTCCGCTGCCAGGTGGGCAACCACGTGGGAGCCAAATGCACCTCGGAGGTGGACCGCAGCCACCACTGCTTCCGCTGTGGTCAGCCCGGTCACAAGGCCGGGTCTTGTAATGCCGCGCCGCACTGCACCGTATGTGCGGCAGCTGGCAAGCCAGCCGATCACCGGATGGGGAGCAAGGCCTGCGCTCCACCCGCCAGAGCCAGGGGCAGGGGCAAGCCCTCCGCCACCGCCGTCACTGCCACAGCCGCCGCCACTGCCGTTGCCGCTGCCGCCTCGACCGTCGTCGTCGCCGCTGCCGCCTCGACCGTCGTCGTCGCCGCCGTCACCACTGCGGCGGGGCCCTCACAGAGGGCTCGGGAGGAGGCTGACATGGAGTGCCAATAACGGCCCCATTACGCCTCCTCCAGGCGAACATCAACCACTGCGCCTCTGCTCAGGATCTGTTGCTCCAGAGCATGGCGCAGTGGTCGATTAACATCGCCGTGGTCGCTGAGCCGTACTTTGTCCCGCCCAGGGATGACTGGGTAGAGGACCTGAGCGGCTCAGTGACCCTAATTTCGTCGGCCGCCGCCGGTACTCTGTCCCTCCGTCCGTCCGTACAGAGAAAGTGCCCACTATTCAAGAAGGCAATAGAGAGACAAAAGAAAAAGGCTGAACGAGCAGAAAAGGAACACATAAACGTCCCATCTACAACTAAAGCAACACCACAACCAGAAACAAATAGAAGATCGAGATCTCCAATACGCAGATCGACGATTCAAAATGGCATATCGTACGCACAGGCAACGAATAGTGAGAGTGAACTCAATCAGACACGCAGGCAACTAACCAGGGAAGAAAAAGTCTCCATATTCGATAAAACTATGGAAAAACTCATGACACTAATGAAAGAACTCAGAGATGTTCTACTCTACTAAAGGCAGTAAGAAACACATAAAGATCCTGCACATCAACGCGCAGGGTATCAGAAACAAATTCACTGAAATAAAACAACTGGTCCAGAAATACCATGTAGACATAGCCATCATAAACGAAGCCAAAATCAACCTGATAGATCAAAAATTCAATATTCTAAACTATGACAAAATATATGAACAGAAAGCCAACCACCTAGGCACCATAATGTACGTCAAAAGAGGCATGAGGTGGGCTCAAACCAAACTCATCGAGTCCTTCAGTGATGGGGAGAGAAAAATCGAAGGATGCAGCATTCGAGTCTTCACCGATCACAGAACTGGAGAATACATCACGGTAAAGGGCATTTACGTCCCAATACCAAATCAAAATGAAATGTCTGACGAATTCGAGCAACTGCTAAGAGAGGACAGTGCCCTCATCATAGGAGACATGAACCTAAGGATGCAACTGCTCGGCCGTTCAGTCGATAGAGGTCTCGGAATTCTAGTACGAGAAATACATAACAACGGAGACTGTAGAATTCTACATTCCGGTCTGCCATCTAGACCCGCCAGTATTGGAAACAACAACATACTGGACATAGCAATCACCACATACAATCATTCAGATTTGGAAATAAAATCATGCAAACAGACAGAATCCATAGGGTCCGATCATATACCATGGATAATCACAATAAACTTGGAAAACGACTACGAGATCCCACTAAGTCGTAACCTCAAAGACATCAAAACGAGTAAGGATAAGCGCGACGAGTTTGAACAATCTCTGGCAACAAAAATAGATCCAAATACAAAAATCGAAACAGACACAGACTGTGACAAAATGATTACCAAACTGGAAAAAGCCGTAATAGAGACACTGAACGAATTTGCACCGCTCAAACAAACTGACAACAGACAAAATCTTCCCAACGAAATTCAAAATTTGATAGACAAAAGAAATAAAGCGAAAGACATCGCATGGAGTCTAAGATTCACATACAGATACAACGGACTAAAGAGAGAATACAACAGACTAAAACGCAATTTAGCTAAGAAACTCATAGAACACGGAGAGGAAATTTTGAACAAAGTTTTAGAAGATAAAACCGACAGCAGAAAGAAAATGTGGAGTATACAGAGAGCGATGAAAAAGCCACCTCAAAGGCTCCCCCTTATAGAAAACTGCAACACAGAGCTAGAGATTATCGACAATCTAGTGGACACGGCTATCGTTCACACATCCGATATCTCACATGAAGACGAAAACACAGAGAAATATACACCATTTCAACCATTGGATGCAACATCACACGCAGAGTTAAAAACAGCCCTTCGAAAATTCAAGAATCAGAAAACACCTGGCCCTGACGGGATAAGAGCGGACTTCTTGAAAATGGGAGGCGATACAATGATAGCCATGTTCAAGCGAATAATGGACTACATTATCAACACGGGATACTTCCCAAAAAGATGGAAAGAAAGCACATGCATCTTTCTGCACAAACCAGGGAAAGACTACACACAACCCAAGTCATACAGACCCATTAGTTTACTCAATATCATGGGCAAATGGGCCGAACGCATTATTCTCTCGAGAATAAACACAGTCAGCAACGAACTTATCCCCGAACACCAACATGGATTCGTCCGCCAAAGAGGCACAGCAACACAAATACTAAGGACCGGCAAATACATCAGCGACGCCCTGGAGAAAGGGCACAGTGTGGCCATGATATCGACCGACCTCAGTAAGGCATTTGATTCTATAAATCATCAGGGCCTAATAAAGAAACTCTATGAAGCTGGAGCCCGAAATAACATCATAAAGATAATAGAAAATTATCTGTCGAACAGAACAACCAAAGGCAGATTCAGAACAACCACAGGAACAGAAAAAAAGGTACCACACGGTGTACCCCAAGGCTCGATAGTCGGACCAGTGCTTTTTAACTTGTATGTCGCTGACATACCAAAGCATAAAATCGCAGGTCAGATGCTCTCTCAGTACGCAGATGACCTGTGCATTCTCAATGCAGCGGAGAAACCAGATCACGCCACCAGGCGTGCAGAATGGGCAGCGGAGGAAATTATAGACTACTACAAGAGATGGGGCCTCCAATGCAACGTGGATAAAACGGAATGTATCATGTTCTCTCACAAAAGACCTAGGCTGGGAAATACAAACAGCGGATACAGAAATTACATCAAAATGAAAAATGAACGGATTGAGTATAAGAACGAAGTAAAATACCTCGGTGTCGTATTTGATAAGAGACTACCGATGAATAAACACACCATAGGACCCTAGAAAAATCAAAACGAGTAAGAGGTGCCCTAAACTCGATCATAGGGTACCGATCGAAAGTGAACGTCGAAACAAAACTACTCATCATACAGGCGTGCCTCTTGCCTGTACTCGACTATGGAGTGATCCAACTCCTACCAAGATACAGCAAGAGCAATCTGAGAAAACTAGAAAGACAGTACAGAATGGCACTGAAAGCTGCAGGTGCCTTCCCACGTCGCACTGAAACAAAAACGCTCTGGGAAATGCTTAATCAGGACCCGTGGCATCTCAGAGCACACGATCTCCACCACGACATGATCGACAAACTCACCTCGCTGACGATCAGCGGCCTCGACGATCCCGGTCCCGCGTATACGAGATATGGACAGTTCAATCCATCCCTTTTCTCAAACAGGATAGGCGAAATTGAATATTATGTAAACAAATCGGAGAGAGGCAAACCGCTCCACAAGAGAACGGCCCCCCCCCGTCAGCATAGGCTTTGACTCGTAAAGTCACTTCTAGCTTATAAGTAATTATAGGTCTAGACCTAATGGGATCCTAAATCCAAAATTTCTCACATTTGTTTTGTGAGAAAAGATCTCAACAATAGGTTGCAAAAGATCCCTCCCCGGACAAAGTGCGCCAAAATAAAATGCATACCCAATGCTCTTGTAAAATTACATTTTATAAGTGACAATATGTAACACAGTTTTCTCAACTAATGAAATAAATATCTATTCTATTCTATTCTATTCTATTCTACTCCGTCCCTCGAGGCAGTCACGAGGGGACGGGGTTGCGTGGCAGCACGGTTCGGGGAGATTGTAGTGGTGGGGGTATACTTCTCCCCGAACCGAACTCTTGCCGAGTTCCACAACTCCCTTGCGGAGTTGAAAGTCGTCGTCGTCGGGTTCCGTTCCCTCCCCGTGCTCGTCCTCGGGGATTTCAATGCCAAGAATGTGGCTTGGGGTTCCCGGTATACGGACACACGGGGCAGGATGGTGGAGGACTGGGCTCTGGAGACAGGCCTGGTCGTCCTAAATCGGGGTTCTGTCCCCACGTGTGTGCGGATGCGGGGTGAGTCTGTGGTGGACATCTCGTTTGCCAGCCCCGCTCTGTCACAGCGTGTCATTGACTGGCGCGTCATGGAGGAGGTGGAGACCTACTCCGACCACCGGTGTATCCGGTTCGACGTCTCCGCCCAGACCTCAAGCGCGCTGGTCCGACAGGCCCCGAGTGGTCCGCGGTGGGCGCTGAAGCAGCTGGACCGGGAGTTCCTCTTAGAAGCCTCGATCGTGCAGGCCTGGGTGTCATCACCGGACAGGCCTGCTGACATCAACGTTGAGGCGGAGTGGTTCCGGGAGGCCATGTCCGAAATATGTGACGTGGCAATGCCCCGGGCCCAGCCCGGACGCGCTCAGCGCCAGGTGTGCTGGTGGTCGCCAGAGTTGACGACTTTACGCAGTGCGTGCGTCGCTGCGCGACGCCGGTACACCAGGCACCGCAGGCTCCGTATTCGCCCTCCGGATACGGAAGCCATTCAGGCGGAGCTGTACGAGGGATACAGAGCGGCGAAGACCGCCCTCCAAGCGGAGATCCTGCGGGCCAAGGGACTGGCCCGCGAGGAGTCGCTGGAGACTCTGAACAGGGACCCGTGGGGACGCCCCTACAAATTGGTGCGTGAGAAGCTCCGCCCATGGGCTCCCCCGCTGACGCAGAGTCTCCGGCCCCAGCTCGTGGAGGACGTGGTCTGTTCCCTTCTAGAGGGGACCATATCTCCCCGCCCATGGCTCCGCCTACTGCGGTGCTGAATGCGGACCACACCGCCGACGACGACGACGATGCTCCGGAGGTGACCGAGGTAGAGCTGCGAGTGGCGGTACGTAGGCTGAGTGCTAAAAATACCGCCCCAGGACCCGACGGCTTACCTGGGAAAGCCTGGGTCCTGGCCTCGGAGGCTCTCGGGCCTCGACTAAGGGGGCTCCTAAGCGCATGCATGGAGAGGGGCCAGTTCCCACTTCGTTGGAAGACGGGGAAACTGGTCCTCATCAAGAAGCCGGGGCGCCCAGCGGACTCTCCGTCGGCTTACCGGCCCATCGTGCTGCTCGACGAGGTGGGCAAGCTCTTTGAGAGAGTCATTGCAGACCGCCTCGTCGGGCGGCTGGTGCGGGTGGGGCCGGATTTGGCGGAGAGCCAGTTTGGCTTCCGCAGGGGGCGCTCTACGGTGGACGCCATCATGCGCGTGCGGGCCCTCACGACGGGGGATGCTGTGGCCCGGGGTGGGGTCGTCTTGGCGGTGTCTCTAGACATCGCCAATGCCTTCAATACCCTGTCCTGGAGTTGCATCAGGGAGGCACTCCGGTATCACCGGATGCCGACCTACCTCTGTCGTGTGGTCGAGGCCTATTTGACGGACAGGGCCGTCATCTACCCCGGTCACCAGGGAGTATGGAACCGGCAAGAGATGTCGTGCGGTGTCCCACAGGGATCGGTCCTGGGGCCGCATCTGTGGGATATCGGCTACGACTGGGTGCTGCGCGCCGACCTCCCCAGCGGCGTCAGCGTGGTTTGTTACGCTGACGACACGCTAGTCCTGGCGCAGGGGAGGTCGCACCAGGCGGCGGCCGAACTAGCGACACGCGGGGTTGCGACAATCGTCGAGAGGATCCGGCAATTGGGACTCGAGGTGGCCCTGCACAAGTCCGAGGCCATGTGTTTTCATGGTCCTCGGAACACGCCACCGTCGGGTTCCCAAATAACGGTAGGAGGGGTTCACATCGGCGTCGAGTCGACGATGAAGTACCTGGGACTCGTCCTCGACAGCCGGTGGAACTTCGTGGAGCATTTCCGACGTTTGGCTCCCAGACTGGAAAGGGCCGGGGCTGCCTTAAAGCGGCTCCTGCCCAATCTAGGGGGGCCAAACGCCTCCTGCCGGAGGCTCTACGCGGGGGTCGTGCGGTCCATGGCCCTTTACGGGGCACCGGTGTGGGCGCGTTCCTTGAGGCGGCGGCCAGCCCGCTGGTTGAACGCGCCCCAAAGGGTCATGGCAATCCGGCTGGTCCGGGGATACCGTACGGTCTCCGGTGAGGCGGCGAGCCTCCTTGCTGGATTACCGCCATGGGATCTGGAGGCAAAAGTCCTCGCGCACGTTTGGGAGTGGCGCGAGGAGGCGAAACGCCGGGGCGTAGCTCCGCTGCCGCGAGAAATCACGGTACAGCGGACAGAGCTCCGGCGGGATCTCAAGGCGGCATGGAGAGTGCGATTGTCGCAACCCAGCGCTGGGCACGCCACAATTGCGGCGATAAGTCCCCTCTTTGAGGAGTGGCTAGAGAGGCGCCACGGCGTCCTCACCTTCCGCCTGACGCAGGTCCTCACCGGACACGGTTGTTTCGGGAGGTTCCTGTTCCGGATAAGGCGGGAGGAAACGCCCGGGTGTCACCATTGTGTGGATCGCCCGGAGGACACGGTGGAGCATACGGTGGAGGTCTGCCCGGCTTGGGCGGAGCACCGCCGTGTCCTCGTGGAGGCGATTGGCGTAGCTAGGCGTAGCTAGTTTGGTCTAACCAACATGATAACCGCTTAAGATAATCAAAAAGAATAAATTTTTCATCGCAAGTGACACTGCGGTTCACAATCTCCTCGTTTCTGTGTTTGTTAAGCATTGCAAGGCATACCTAAACGCGTTCGTCGCGCTGCCAATCGTTCAGTTCGTGCGGCACCCCCTTATCCAGTTGTTTTACGTGGCCAATTTGACGCTGATGGACCAATATTGTTTTGATGGTAACGTTGAAAGCTGCTGCTAACTCAAGCCGTAGATTGAGTATCGTCAGCTTCCACTATCGCCTTTAATTCGTCGTTGTTGACTTTAGGTTTCAGGCGACCACGGGGTTCATTTTTTAGATCAAAATTTCCATGTCGTAAGCGTTCAAACCAATAACGAGTCGTGCGTTCGCTTGTAGCGTTCACTTCTTACACGTAATTAATGTTGCGACCCGATTGTGCGGCATTGCTAGGGGCAGGGCGGGTCGCTAGTAAATTATAAGACGTGCTATTTCAAAGAAAGGATGTGATTCACAAATATAATATGTTTTTGCCCATACTTTTTTAAGATTACTTAAGGAAATAACTTTTGTCATCGTTGAAAGTAACATTTATAGCGGGCGGGTACTGTAACTGTACAATTAGCCCTCTAAAAGGGAATAATAGAAAACACAAAGGTTAAAAAAGTGTGAAGGTGTAGGAGCTTCAGGTTGACTTAAATTTTGCGCGGCTCGGGGACGCTTGGGGCCAGCAACAGGATCAGCAGGGAGCAGCATGATCGGCAGGCAGTACTGGAGTTGGATGAGGACGGGACTGCGGTGTCTTAAACCGATTAGAATCAGGAGGAGCCTCGTGTTGTCATCATCCTTGTCCAGATGAGGAAAAGTCTTTTGGAGTATTTGTATATAGGAGGTTTCAAAGTAGCGCTTTATAACACTTCACGCTAGTAGGAGGACCCCGAAGGTATCTTACACCACGTGAGTGTAATGCTCTGACGTCAGAGGGTTCTCTGTCCGGGAGTGGTTAGAGAAGTAGGCGGCGTTGTCTCACGTCACACCGATAAAAAAACAGCGGAGGCACATTGCAGCGCCTCACGCTCATTAGAAGGAGTGTTCTGTCCTCCTACGGCATGCGGGAAGAGTGCCCCAGCATCGGAGACCCTATTTTGGAAGGTTTTACCTAGCACCAATCATAAAATAAAATATCATATAATATAATATCATAAAATAAATAAAGATAATACCACAGTAAACGTAAAAAAAATATGTAAGATCGAATAATAACCAAAAAAGATTTCATTAATGGTTAATTTCTGTTTACTGTTCAATTGCTATTGCTGTTAATTTTCTCTTTTATGTATGTGTACGTGTCTTTAATGATTTTTACCTGTTTTAATTAAAGTAAATAAATAAATAATCTACTGCTCTAAATATTGTTACATTTTTTTTTTTCGCCAGAAAGTTTGGTCACAATCAACACGTTTCAACAACGACTTTATTTTGACTCTTAACGTTCTATAAAAATTAAAAACTACTTGCCAAAAATACTAGTATGAACTCTCCATCCACTAATTCCCTACAACACACGTCATAAGTGTAATATCACTGATTCTGAGTGTACGGGCATTGAATAATTTAGACGACCTAAGTGGTGCGCTTTCTAGCAAACAGTTTATACAAACATAAACGAAAACAAATAAATTATTGAGCGATTCTGGGAAAACGGAGGACACAGAGAAGAATATCAAACGCTTATAATTTTGTTAGTGGCTGCAACTTATGTAAATGTTCCTAAATTAGAGCACTGTGTTCCTTGAGTAATTATTATATTCCTGGAAATTGTGTGTCGAAGTTAGTTAGTTTCCAGGAACCGTGCCACTTACAAAACTCCAAGAAGATGTTGCTTCAAGTACCTTTGTATTCAAAGCTTCGTAACATTTCCCTGATTATTTACAGCATTCTCATTTATTTATTATGTTATGCGAATGGAATTATGTTTTGATTTCCGTACACGTGTGTAGGTAACTACTAAGGGAAGTATCTGACAAAATCTATATTATTATCTATACCAATAATAAAAAAAATTAAGAGTTTGTTTGTTTGTTGGAATGCGCTAATCTCTGGAACTGTCTGTCAGATTTGAAAAATATTTTCGCATTAGATAGCCCAATTCCTGATATATATTATAGGTTATTTAACACTACGCTACGGTCCTTAGAAGCCGAGAAAAAAGAAAAGAAAAGTCTGAAAGACGTGAAAATGGGAGTTATTTATTAATAATCTGATTTCTTTTCAATTAAACGGCAGGTGAAACCCCGCGTCACAGCTAGCTAAATAGGTAGTGCTCAAGTACAAATGATTTGGTTAGTCAAATCGTAAACAAAATCTGTCACTATCATCCAAAACCTTATGATATTGAAGTCATAGCCAAATAACACAGTTATTGTTGTTTTTTCACAAACTAATTTAGGTTTAAGTGTAAACAAGAGTCGGTAAAGCCATTGAAACAAAACGTCTGAGGCTGTGGCCACAAAACCAGTGGTGACGCAGCGATGGCCGGGTAATGACCAGGCAATGAGAAATCGTGTGGCTAATTTTAAGCACCTCGCGCATTACGCTGTCTTGACCACAGCCTGCGGCCGCAGTGTCCAAGTAAAATATCGTAACCCGATAAACACCGCACACTTCTTAACTGCAACAATCAACAGAACTGCTCGCATGACGTGCCGTCCAAACTCTTGGTACTTTACTGTAAACGTCCGCAGCTTCGTCGGAGATGCTGCGACCACGACCAGTCATGCTTGTGTGTAGTATCTTCTGCAGCTAAGCATATTATAAGTTGGGATAGTAGATCGCTGATAAAAATGCTTGACTCCACGTTGGTCCTGCTCCACAAGGGCGCATAAACTAATTGATTAGCACTTGATTTGATTAGCTGAAGATTTTAAAAACTATATTTGCATGTTAGGTTTTTTTTTTAGTATTGTATAATTTCATAGCACATGCGTGAGTACTATGAATATGCTATAAAGCTACAATTTACTGCGTACGTCTTTCATTGCCTTGAATGTGCCCTGACAGCTGAGACTATGTCAAGCTCATTCTAATGTCTCGCCGATGGTGGCGCATGTGTTGGATCATTTAGCTCCCTTCAAAATGGTGGAGCTGAATGGTGCTAATCCAGGCGTTATGTTCGTCAACGGGCGCCATAAGTAGGGACTGGTCAACTCTTAGCTGCCGCGGCTTGCTTTAATTTAATTTAATATTTGAAACGTTTTTACCTTTTATTACGGACGCTTTTAAGGTTCTGCATCGTTCTCACATGCATAATTTCAACATAAATGATGTTACCAATATTTCTTAACCTTATTTTGATCTTGGGCTTAACTTTGGATGCTAAGCTCCAGTGGGGCCCACACATAGATAAATTATCAAAACAGCTTAGCTCCGCAGCATTCGCTGTTAGAAAAATTCGTAATTTTACTGACATAGAGACAGCCCGTTTAATGTACTTTAGCTATTTTCATAGTGTAATATCGTACGGTATTCTGTTGTAGGGAAATGCCACCGACATTCAGACTATCTTTGATTTGCAGAAAAGAGCTGTTCAATCAATTTATAAATTAAGCCCGAGACACACTCTCAGAGAGAAATTTAAGGAGATTAATGTAATGACGGTGCCTTCACAGTATATTTTTGAAAATCTTTTATATGCCCATAAAAAAATCAACTTGTTTAAAAAATACAGTGATATCCATGATATAAATGCTAGGAACAAACACAACTTCGTTGTACCTACAACAAGGCTCAAGAAAATAGGTGGCTCGTTCAGATGTCAATGTATACGCTTTTATAATAAACGTCCAAGCCAGGTTCAAGATCTAAGCCTTAATAAATTCAAATCATTCATTAAACGTAAGTTGTGCCAGAAAGGCTTTTATACCGTTAAAGATTATATTGGAGACAAAAAGGCTTGGGATTGAGTTGCTCCAATTTTCTGCATACTGAATGTTGCTTTTTTTTCTGTTACATACACTGACAATTGATGATTATTATAACACAACGACTTGAATTACTTACCTTGAGAAGTACAATTTATTATTTTAATTATTGTGAATGTGAGGACTATGTGGGTCATTGTTTCAGTTTTAATCATGATCTGGCAGTTTAAGTAGTTTATGCGGCCTACCCAAATGTCCTTTCTTTGGTATTGTTTGTCGAATCGTTGAGCTCCTGAAGTTCTGAGTTGAGCTGCACGGTTACTGACAAATGCGTGCACTGACTGGACAGGTCCTCTTAATCTGCGTGGTTCTTTCCTCAGAAGACCATTTCAGACACCAATCTACATGGTCCTCAAAGATTATGTCCGAACTTTTACTATACACATTGACATTGATGAATTTTATACATACAATGACATGAGTATTTACTTTTTAAAGTATTATATTATTTTATTTATTGTGAATGTGAAGATTGTGTGGTTTATTACTTTTTTTTTGTTTTCTTAGTTAGTTTCACGATCTGGCAGCTTGAGTAATTTATGCGGCCTACCCAAATGTCCTTTCTTTGGTATTGTTCGTCGAATCGTTGTGCTCCTTAAGTTCTGAGTTGAGCGGCAAGATTACTGACAAATGCGTGCACTGACTGGACAGGTCCGCTCAATCTGTATGGTTTTTCCTCAAAAGACCGTTTCAGACACCAATGTACATGGTCTTCACATGATCTGACCAAGATTATGTCTGGACTTTAAAAGAGACTGTGACCTCTGAGTTTGTTTCGGCCTTTCTTCTCAGAGTAGTCAGATAGGAAACGCCGACCTCACCTAGTTTTTAAAATATGATTGACGTGTAAAAGTGATTGTACAAACCTACTTACAGAAATAAAATCATTAATCATTTAAAAGAGTGTCCGTGGATTTTCTGACCCATTCTTCTCCATAAGTACCTAAGCTTTGGAATGGGCAACTAACTTCATCTTTTTGCCCGACCGACCCCTTGACAATTTAAAAGTGTCTGTAATTGGTTTATTTGGAATAAATGCTTTGAGTTTGAGTATGACTGCTTATTATTTGTAAGATAACTTTTTTTGTTTGATTTTGATACGGTCTTGCATTGCATTCACGCGGCCCGTAAACATCGCTAATACGGTCGCCCCTCCTCGCTCCCCACGCGATTCATGCCGGATTCTTTAAAACGCTTTAGTTTCCGTCGCCTTCACCCCGCCGCCGCTGGTTTCGTGGCCACCGCCTGTAACTGAATTCACTCCGGCTGGAACAAATAGAGAACTTTCTTATTTTGTTCCAAGTACTGGTGAGTCGTCGTGTTACGTTTCATTAGTGGGTATTTTTTACTGATTTTCTTCTTTTGTTTTGTTTAATTTATATGGTGTCGATGATGCGGTTGATTTTTTGTGGTCTTCGGTTTCAAAGCGGGTTTATTTTTTTGATTATCGCTTTGCAATTTAATTCTGTTGATATTTTTTTTATACAGGAAACATAATACAGTTCTTGGCATAACGACTATTTGCATGACATTTACTACTGGTGAAACCATGCAGTAACACTTAATATTTTACTGGTAGATTTATTTGCAAGGATAGTGCTGGTATGTGTGTTAATCCTTACTTTGGCTTTTACAACCTTGCACCTAGTCACATAATACAAAAACTCGTTGAAACGACTTTCGTTTGAGTTTACTAGCGTAGTCGAACATTACAAAGTGATCCTCAAACCAAACTACTGCTTATTTTATCTTACCAGAGAATTTCTATCAGACACGATTTCTTTTTTCACGACCACTTCAATCTCTAAATTGTAAATTATCAACTAAATTGATTGATAAACTGTAGTCAATGGGCCATTACTTGCTCGATAATACAAATAGCCACTGTCGATATCGCGTTATGGAGGCTTCCTTTATCTTTCGAGCGTCCCTGTAGGGTTGGCAAATGATTTATTTAAAAGATACCATGAAAATACAGTGTTGTTTCGTTTTAGAGTTGTCTTTGCTGGTGAAAGATATAAAATCTAATAACGGAGGTGGTGGGATGAGCGGAACTTCTTTGATAAAGATTGGTCCTTATCAGCTCTGGACTTAAAGAGTAAAAAGATTGGGGAGGCATTTGCCCCGTAGTGGGACATAAATAAACGCTTATAAAAAGAAATCTGTGTGATAATTTCGAAATTTATTTGAATAATTATGATAGTTCAAACTGGACTTAGATAACTACTTTGATACTTGGCTTTTAAGTAATTTCCAAGATTATTGAATAGTTAAAAAGGTATATTTTGACGAGAATTCAAAACTCTACTGATATACCTGTCAAAAAAAAAAAAAGTCAATTAATCCAAAATAGGCTGAGAATCAGCACTTTTTGAACGTAAAAATCACATAAGACAGTCCCCCCAAAACGCCCACCCTTCACCACTTCCTAGTGCTTTAGCTGGGAAGAAGAAGTGGCGGAACAAACTCCCCAGCAGCACTGCTGTCTGTTCAGTTAGAAGAACTGGATTCTATATAGTAATAAGTAATTAACATTACGAAAAACAAAAATATTAAAATTATTTGCCATATTATGTCAGCTAGCACACGCCAATATTTAAAACTATACTCAAGCAGATATAAATAAATTAAAAAACAAAAACGCAAACAGAACTTAATGCATAATAAAAAGCCTCCTGGCATAAAGGGCGTGCCCGCTTACATATGCAATGATGCATGCTTCATACATGAAGGTGCAAAATCTGTTTTTATAGACTGTACTTCCACCATCTCCCTTTTACTACCGGGCTACCCTATCCTGTCCAGTCGTACTCAGCGCTTCTCCTCCTCATTTATTATGCGCACGGCCAAAGTGTGGAACCCTCTGCCAGCGTCTGTGTTTCCTTCCACATATAACCCGTCAGGCTTCAAAGTAAGAGTAACCATGCATCTTCTGGGCACGCTCGTTCCATCGTAGACATCATTCATTGCTTTCCATCAGGCGGGATCGAGGTCAATAGCAAGCCCATTCCGGCCATTCCCAATAACTTCTGCCTTTTGTTAGTCGAATTCAACAATTTCCTCTTAAATTAAAAAAGTAAAAGGTGTGCGGTCGGTGGACCCACGTCAGGAACGAAGTTCCTTTCACGATACTCGCACACACACACACTCATATATAATAGAAAGAAATAGAGAAAGAGAGAGCAAGTGTGAATTTAATACGCGTTTTAGTACGGGTCCATTTAGTATAAGTTTTTAAAGGTTCTCATAAAGTTTTCGCCATCTTGGACTTTCATTTTGACCTCGCTATCTGCTTTAGCACCCTTAAAAACCATGAAAACGACACCAATGACGAATTTTTAAAAAGTTTTCGCAACCACCATCTTCGATTTGCATTTTGACAGTGATCATTTTTTCAATGCCCTACTTGAAGAAGTCAGGTGTACGGAAGCCAACAAACTCTTCAAAGGCATTTTGTGCTGCCTCTCGGGTATTGATTTTTTTTCCTGCCAAAAAGTTGTCCAAATTTTGGAAAAAAGTAGAAGTCTGTCGGCGCAAGGTCTGGTGAGTACGATGGATGACGCAAAACTTACAACCTTAGCTCTTGTAGCTTAAAGACCGTCTGTTGTGCCTTATGAGGTCGAGCGTTGTCGTGTAGGAGCAGCGGCCAAGGCTGTCCGGAGATTTGCGAGCTTCTCCATCATTGTGTCCAGTTCCTCACAGTACATATCCGCAGTAATGCTGGTGCCATTTGGTAAGAAGCTGTGATGAATTATACCGGCACTAGACCACCAAACAGTGACCATGACTTTTTTAAGGGTAAGCTTTCCGCGCTTTCCAAGCTGAACCAGGGTCTCACCAACATGATGACCGCTTACGATTATCAAAAAGAATCCAAGTTTCATCGCAAGTGACAATGCGGTTCAAAATCCATTCGTTTCTGTGTCTGTTAAAAGGTCTGTGTGTGTTTGTTTCTGTGTCGCAAGGCATACCTCAAAGCGTTCGTCGCACTGGCGATCGTTCAGTTCGTGCAGCACCCACTTATCAAGTTTTTTACCTTGCAAATTTGACGCAAATGGAACAATATTGTTTTGATGCTAACGTTGAAAGCTGCTGCTAGCTCAAGCCATAGATTGAGTACCATCAGCTGCCACTATCGACTTTAATTCGTCGTTGTTAACTTTAATTTTCGGGTGACCACGGGGTTCATTTTTTAGATCAAAATTTCCATGTCGGAAGCGTTCAAACCAATAACGAATCGGGCGTTCGTTTGTAGTGTTCACTCCGTACGCGTAATTAATGTTGCGAGCCGTTTGTGCGGCATTGGTACCGCGACGAAACTCGTATTCCATGATTACTCGTATTTTTATCGTGTCCATATTGATGAAAAAGATACAAATGTAGTGAAAACACTAATCAATAAACGAATGACTGAATTTGAAAATAGAATTCCATATTGTTTAAATAAAATTCATTTAAATTTAGAATTTATTGCCAGCCATACACAAAATACGGTACAAATGGCCAGTATTGTAAAACGGCAACTTCATAGGTAAATACCTATTACAAAGAGAGAGATATTAGAGTCGTGTGGCATCACGCTTTTTTGTTATGTGACGATTTATTTATTTATTATTTATTTATTTAAACTTTTCGCATAAAAGTTACAAAGGCGGACTTAATGCCTTAGGCATTCTCTACCATGGATCGCCCGGAGGACACGGTGGAGCATACGATGGAGGTCTGCCCAGCTTGGGCAGAGCACTGCCGTGTCCTCGTGGAGGCGATTGGCGGTGGCGATCTCTCGCGTCCGGCCTTGGTCCAGGCCATGGTACGGAGCGAGAGGGCTTGGGAAGCCGTCACCTCCTTCTGCGAAGCAGTAATGTTCGCGAAGGAGGCGGCGGAACGCGTGAGGGAGAGGCACAATTTGCGCCCTCACGCCCCTAGCCGCCGCAGGAGACGCCCTGGGCGTCGGGAATCGCAGGCCGATTCCCGGCCACCGTAGGCGCGGGCTTGCGAACGGCGAGCAATGGGCAGCTCGCCGTTCGGTATGACCAGGCCCGGGTCGACGGCGCGTTGTGTTCCACGCGCGCCTCAAAGAGATGTCAGCACCAATGACGGGGTTTGCTAGGACCGATGCCTGCTAGGGTTGCGGAAAAGCCCAAGAGGGTTACCGTGGCCCCTGGCACAGGCAACTGAAGGAACACGGATGGGTTTTAGTCAGTAAGAGTCTGACACGCCCTCCTGCTCTGCCCAGAGCGGGAGAAGTTATTTGATGATTTCCCACACACAAAAAAAAAAAAAAAAGGCATTCTCTACCAGTCAACCAAGGGTGGTGAAGAGATTAGATGGCAGGTGCTTTAATTGAAAGGAACAATGATTACAACGTACACAAATACATAAATAAGTCCTATACACATACATACTATTTACTTTACTATATACTTACATAAATATATATATACTAGTTTACTCGTACCGCAAGCCGCGTCAAAGAACTTTGTTCCAAAAATAAATAAATGAACAAACAGATTGCCAACCCTGTACTTGACGTATAGGGGTGTTAAGCCAATATTAGGTATTAAATAGCGGCATTAGGAATTGACACCAATGAATAGTGGTCGATAAGAGAAATGGCTTCTTTAGAACACCTTTTTTTAAGGTTTTTTTTGCCTTAAGCGAAAGAGGATTTGGT
This sequence comes from Brachylomia viminalis, assembly GCA_937001585.2. Classification (NCBI taxonomy): domain Eukaryota; kingdom Metazoa; phylum Arthropoda; class Insecta; order Lepidoptera; family Noctuidae; genus Brachylomia; species Brachylomia viminalis. The sequence continues at coordinate 21,215,078 of OW443307.2, forward strand.
GGGGTTGTCTGTAACGATTAGGAGGATTGATGTCGATGTTAAATGCGTCTTGATTTTCTTTCAAATCAGAAGTGTCATTTACTGTCACTTTTGCATGTCAATTCTATGGTCACTTCTCTCTCTGTCTTGATATGTGGTCGTGAATAGTTATGTATAAATTTGTTTACTAGTTTTATTGGTTTGTGGTGAAGCAAAACACGAGGATTGTGTTGATAAAGCCGCATATTCACTAGGGAACTAATGTCTCGTGACATGTGTCACGTATTTACATCGAGCTAAGTTGGGTAACGGTGAGCGGTATCGATCAACGTCGCCAGATTTCTTGCCTCAAGAGTTTTTTCAACGTTTTCGATGTTGCTAGGCTTATTGTACGTCACCTGACGCCGCTCGACTTCGCCATTCTTCGACACGTGTCGCGGGAAGCTTAATCAGCCTAAGTCTGTCCGACCTTGCACAGTGCACGATGCACGACGCATAATGATAGCGCGTTGGTTTGCAGTTGCAGGGCAACAAAACATCGTGCATAGTTCATGTTGGACGTATCTCTAGGTCATAGTTTTGCTATCTTTATCAAAAATCGTTTCGTTTTCTTTGATTTGCCTTGCTTTACGTTGTGTTCGTATAAGATCATAATAATAACAAAAGGCAATATGTCAATCATCAAGAAATGTGTCATATTTTATGTCTGCTTTGCAAAAAAAAATGCATGGGGCACAATCGAGCATGATGGGACACGACGGCCAATGTATAGAAAGCTTAATGTACAAAGTCGACCACCAGTGCCACTATTCTCTTCAGTCGTAATTATTGGAACTATTCATTTCCGCCATCTTTTATTGTCGAACTGTGTATAGCATCCCCATGACACATAAAGGAATGACAGAAATACTGGTATAAAAGGAGCCACCCTTGCTCTTTGAACAACGTTTTTCTGGCGAATTTCGATATAAAAAAATGCTATGACTACCTTTTATCTTATTTTGACCGAGATCTATCTTTTGAGCGTAGTTTTACGAATGTACACGAAGTCTAAATGTGACACCCAAATTACATGGAGTTCTGCCATTCTCCTTTAACATATATCACGTTCTTGAATTTATAGAAACATAAACATATTAAAATCTATTTCCATGAACCTAACTTAAATATAACTTAGTAAGCCAACAATCGGACGAAAAAGCAATAACATCCATCCACAATTTTATTGCAAAAATAACGTTACATCGCTGTCAACAGGAAAAGGGCCCGAAAGGTTGGCAGCGTTGCCACGTTGTATGGCAATGCTGATTCTTTGGCCAAATAATAGGCCAACCCTTTGGTCACGTGAAGAGTCGACCGACCGCTGGGTGACGTCTCGAAAAACAAAGTAAGTTATTTGTTTTCTTTTTACTTAAAAATCATGTATACCACTTCAATACACATTTATTTTTATACATAATGTAGCCTAATAAAAATAAAAATTCATCACTTTATTACCTATAATAAAAAATAAACGCATCAAAAAAAGAAATAGCTAAAATCCAATATCATTCAAACAGTTACGGAACAGATAATTTCGCCTAAATAAAAATAGACTACGAGTACACTTAAGAAACATCGGATGGTAAATCTTTGTTACGCATTTAGTTTCCGAACTAGGGCATCGATTGCAATTGGTTTTAGGTTCATGACCACTAAATTACGTAAACTTTCAAATTAATATTATCTTATATATAAGAACCTAAGTTATCCCGATAGAAACAGTCGTGCGTAAAGACCAACAAATATAAAAATGTTAACCCCGAAAGTACTATTATTTAGAATAGTTAAGTGTGATGGTTTAAATAATAAGTCGATCCTGACGAACCGCAACCTCAAAGCGTAGCATGCCTCGACAGAATCGGAGGTGATACGACGATCATGTGTCATCCCGAACACCAAGGATTCTATGCGGCGAGTAAAAGTGACCCAAAAGCACGCAAGCTTGGTAAAAAGTCCGGTGCCCGGAAAAAGGGCGAGAAGGAGCCCTTTTTAACTGGTTCTACACCTACGACAAATAAAATGGGGTATTACACCAGAGAAAAGGCCAACACTCCGCTGAGAGAGAAAATAAGGAAAACTACATACCAAATTCGAAAAATATCTTACACCATTTGTGCTCAACTCAACAACATAACTTGGTTGACTGCAAGTGACAGAACATAACTGGAAACTTGATTAGGAATGAAGGTAAAGTATAATCAATAAAATTTACTTGACACAATTTTAAAATGACAAGTAGAAAATTTATAAAATCGACTGAATTCAATTAATATTTTTCAGCAACGGAAGTTTTCTATGTACGTCTAAATAAAAGTTATTATTAACAAAAAAATTTGAATAAAGAATTGATGGCCTACAAAAGAATGAAGTAGAAAAAATTGGCTGAAACCGCAGAGGTTACGTTGCAATAGGATTAGATATAGATAATATACAATAAGGATACTAAAACCAAGTGAACTCCCAGAGACAACAGCATCCTCACTGGGCCTCACGAAATCGAAACTGATTATCAAGAGCAGAACAAACTTAATCAATCTAAGTTGGTAACGAGACGCCGCCACAAAGGACTTTGATACGTATTTACTTAAATGATAAAATGATAAATGATAAATGATTTTATTTCTGTAAGTAGGTTTGAACAAACACTTTTACACGTCAATCATATTTTTTTTAAACTAGATGGGGTCGGCGTTTCCTATCTGACTACTCTGAGAAGAAAGGCCGAAACAAACTCAGAGGTCACAGTCTCTTTTAAAGTCCAGACAAAATCTTGGTCAGGTCATGTGAAAGCTATGTAGATCGGTGTCTGCAATGGTCTTTTGAGGAAAGAACCACACAGATTGAGTGGACCTGTCCAGTCAGTGCACGCAATTGTCAGTAATCGTGCAGCTCAACTTAGACTCAAGGAGCTCAACGATTCGACGAACAATACCAAAGAAAGGACATTTGAGTAGGCCGCATAAATTACTCAAACTGCCAGATCATGATTACGTTGAGAAAAATACAAAAATAAATATAAATAAATCAATGACCGACATAGTTCTCACATTCACAATAATTAGAATAATATTATAATAATCTTTGAGGACCATGTAGATTTGTGTCTGAAATGGTCTTTTGAGGAAAGAACCACACAGATTGAGTGGACCTGTCCAGTCAGTGCACGCATTTGTCAGTAACCGTGCAGCTCAACTCAGAACTTAAGGAGCTCAACGATTCGACGAACAATACCAAAGAAAGGACATTTGGGTAGGCCGCATCAGGTACTCAAACTGCCAGAACATGATTAAGACTGCAACAAAAACACACATAGTCCTCACATTCACAATAATTTAAAATAATATAATACTTTAAATAGTAAATATTAGTGTCATTGTATATGTAAATAAGTATAGATACTTATAGCAAAGATTATAAGTAAAAATAGTTAGCGAAATAAAATAAATTAACTTAAGATAAAGATATTATTACAATCTATACGAGTTCACACAGGGAGTTGAGAGAATGTATTTATTAAAATATTAAAATTTTATGCACAAGTAAATAAAATGTGTAAATAGGCGGACTGAATGCCTTTTAACATGCCTTATGCCTGAGAATTATGTTCTTTTTTAAAATACTTTTAATGGAATATGGTATAAGAGAGACTCTTTCCGCGGCTGAATAATATAGCGAGACGTTCGGAACTAGTAGGATCGCGTTTCAGTCGACCTCGCACTTGCTAGACAAGTAGTTTTGTATGCGTAACTAATAAATAATAATAATAAATATCGTCTGACATTCCACACAGCACCATCTAGTTCCAAGTTAAGCACTTAACACTTAAGGCTTGTGTTATGGATACCAGATGGTTGATACACTACTTAAATACATTTTTTTTTTTTGTAAATACATACATATTATAAATATACATCCATGACTCGGGTACAAATGTCCATATTCATCATACAAACATTTGCCCCTACCGGGATTCGAACCCAGGACCATTTGGTTTCGCTGACTACACTTAGCCACTGTAGCCACTACACCAAACGTGTCGTAACTGCACGTCGCCGTCGCTCGTAGACAAAACGAAAAAACATAAGTTGACGCTTCTGATATTATTTTCCATTTTTTTGTCTGTGTTGTCGCTAATTCGTGGTTGTGTTACATTCTTTGATCATAAGTAAATTACTACGTTCAGTTATGCGGATAAGTAACTAGCAAAACCGTGGAGGCATGTCTGGCGGGGCAAAATGAGCAAGGTGGGCCGTTTTGCCTTGGGTAATTATGATAAGTTTATGTTTACAGTGATACAATTATGGTTCACCACTACCAAAGGCGGACATAACCTGCTAAATGGAGCTTGGGGGAGATAGAAACCGTCGCAAGCGCCTGTCATGCCAAAACCCAAGGCACAAGTCCAAAAGCGCACCACTATCAGAAACCAGCATATGGGAAGAAAGGAAATAAGGAAATTACAAAGATAAAAGAAAAACAGGCAGTTTATCGTTTTTTTATTATTATTTTGTTTATCTCAGAATTCCACTAAACTAAGATATGCAGGTATGCTGGAAGAGATCTCTTTAGAAAAAGCATCACCTTTCATCACCATCACCATCACCATCATTATACTACAACGGTAAAAGGATTTTTTGGTGTGTGGCTTAATTAGGAACTAACGCCACCATCTTGTTTTACACTACAGTTTCTGTTTGAATTTTATAAATAATTACCAACAACGCCCCCCTGTTAATGCCACTGAAGTGCCAAAAGGTATTGTAGCACTATATAATTGTAAATTACAAAGCTTAACGAAAAACGAGCTTTTACTACAAAAAGCGTAAGAACAAGCCTAAAGATTTTGGTGGGAAACAAATATTTAAATGGCTAGCATATAGTTATTCCGTTTCTAATGTTAAAGCACCCACGAACGAAAAGCAATTTGATCAAATACATTTTCAAAATAAAAATAAAAACACAATTTTAACCATGTAAATAGCATTCAGTCACAAATAAAGAAATTAAACCTAAAAATAACTAAATCGTAATCAACCGATTCCCACCTATTCAAAATCCAGTAAACCGAATAAAACGCACCCTGTATACGGTAATCTCTTCCAATCATTCGTTTCTGTACTGTTACCAAATTGAAAATGGCGCAACTTTAATGGAAAACGATTTCGTTGTTGTTATCTCTGACATTGTTATTGTTTTAAAAGCTTTGATTTTAATATTTGTTTCGGTTTTACATTCCATTGTGAATGATAATTTTTTGGTAGTTACCATTTTTCGCTTTTTGCTGGATGATCTGATTGCTTGCTGTGAAGAAAAGACCGTACTTACTCGATGGGAAAGGTACTCACAAAAATTATAAATCCTTCGACAGCTCGGTTGCTCGGTTCTTAATTTGTGACTTCCCATACCAAATCAATTTGTATTTAATCACTTTATAACACCGGTATTCACTTATTTGCACATTTTAGAGAGTTTTGATGGGACCGCCTGGTCGACATGTTCACTAGCGGTAGATCGGTTGCGGAGAGTAGTTTTTGAGTGAAAGTGAATGGATTAGTTATAGGATCAAGGAAAGAGTGGCCTGCTGCATGAGTGATTTATGTTGAGTCTTGCAATGTGTAAGATGGGTTCATTGTTTTTAAAAGAAAATGCGTTATAGAGGCACGAGGAGCGGGGGTAAACCTCACTCATACCTCCATAGAAAAGGAAGGATCCTCCGACTAGACGGGAGTCGTGTCTGGTGGGCAACTGCCCGATGATTGATATCAGGAAGTTGTATATATGCTAGTCGCGCGGTAAACTCTGCTTGCACGATGCAGGATTTGCGTGACGTCAGTATGACGTGCAGCTGGCATGTGGCGATGTAGATACCGCTACAGCGTAATTAATTAAATAGAAGAAATGGCGTAGACACTTACTTTTTTTATTTAGCCTATAATGTCCCACTGGTAAACAAAGGCTTCCCCCTAGTGCTTCCAGGAACTCTTTTCCCGTGCCACCTGAAACCAGCCTTCGCGGTACGCGTCCAGGTAGTCACGCCACCTCTTTCAAAGTCAAAGTCAAAGATTTATTTGCAGATAAATATGGTTACAAAAGTTCTTACAATTGTACTTTAACAGTAGCTTAACATATTCAATCATAACATAATGACATGCAAATTTTTGGTATACAATAAAATTAGCTCATATACATTTAAACTGAAAGAATCCTTTAATAGTATAGAAGGAATTCTCAATTAACCACCTCCGTAAAGCCCTTCTGAAGCGGACCATTGGAAGTTCTTTAATTTGGTTAGGAATCTTGTTAAACTTCTGGATACACATAGGATAGCAACTCCATTTTTATAGTTCCGTTTTCATTCTAGGAATAATAATCTATTAGGATATCTATGATAAATGATAAATGCTTTTATTTCTGTAAGTAGGTTTGTACAAGCACTTTTACACGTCAATCATATTTTAAAACTAGATGAGGTCGGCGTTTCCTATCTGACTACTCTGAGAAGAAAGGCCGAAACAAACTCAGAGGTCACAGTCTCTTTTAAAGTCCAGACATAATCTTGGTCAGATCATGTGAAGACCATGTAGATTGGTGTCTGAAACAGTCTTTTGAAGAAAAACCATACAGATTGAGCGGACTTGTCCAGTCAGTGCACGCAATAATTGTCAGTTATCGTGCCGCTCAACTCAGAACTTAAGGAGCACAACGATTCGACGAACAATACCAAAGAATGGACATTTGGGTAGGCCGCATAAATGGCTCAAGCTGCCAGATCATGAAACTAACTAAGAAAACAAAAAAAAAAAATTAACCACACAATCTTCACATTCACAATAATTAAAATATTATAATACGTTACAAAGTTAATACTCATGTCATTGTATGTATAAAATTCATTAATGTCAATGTGTATCTAGTTTTGAACTCACATTTATCTCCCAGTTTTTTAAACATCTCAGAGTGTGATTTAGTAAATTTACATATTTCCTCAATATAAATACCAGTTGGTGCCGATTCCCTTGTTCACAAACTAAACTAAATTTAAGTTGAGTGCATCTTTTTCTTTCTATTTCATTATGAAAAGGACGGCAGATAAATATTAGTTTAGTCCTGTCAAATTAGTCAGCACCTGACGTACCTAATTTCAAGTTGTCAACTTTTTAATCACGTCTAAACTTGTATGGAGAAGTGTCAGGTGCTGATTAATTTGACAGGACTAAACTAAAATTTATCTTCTGTCCTTTTCTTAATGAAATGGAAAGAAAAAGATGCAATGAACTTAAATTTGGTTTAGTTTGTAAACAAGGGAATCGGTACCAATGTAAGTATTCTAAGTTTCCTAAACAGTGGTTTACAGGATTTAACTGGGTCTACATTACAAATCGCACGTATACACCACTTCTGTTCGATGACAGCTCTCCCGAGACGCACCGAGTTTCCCCATACCAGTATACCAACTAACTGTGCTACTATGTGCTAATACTTAGTTAAGATATATATTTATAAAAATCAAAAACACTGATTGAACTTGTGAAACAATTTATGAGAGACACCCTTAGGCTGTAGAAAATGAGTGAGAAGCAACGTTTAGATTGATAAATGATATTTTTCTAGTAAGTTGGTTATAAATAACACTTTTACATGTCAAATAAACATATAGCTTTAGAAATGCAGATATGTTTGTGTTTACGACCTGATTATTTGTAAACCTTCTTGCGTGCTCGATAGATGGCGTTGGCGTCAAATTAGAAGTCGCTATGGTTTCGTTACCGCGAATAGTATGTAAGTAACAGTTTTTTTTTAATAAAGCAGCTATCATATCAGATCAGTACACAGTGGTTTTATTTATTGCTAGTGTAACATCAGGTCAACTTTCTCCAAATACCATCCGGTATTTAACATTGGTCCAATCGAGCCGGGTCATTTGGACAGTAGACATGCGCAAAACAGTGCACCACGAAGTGATGTGATATGTCATTACATTTCGTGCCGAGTAATATTACATTACACCATTACTTCAAATATCACGGGTGATGTTATGATGTAGCGCCATGCGATAGCACACCATCGCGCGTTCTAATGTAATGCAATTTTCTACTGTCACTATCACACTTAGAACATAAGATATTTATAAATAATCCAATAAAGACGCGTACTTGACCGCGTTAGCAAACAAACTAAAAAAATATCGCAATATTTACATTGCAATTCGAAATAAAAGGACAGTTGAGTATTTACCTACGACCGAACTACGAGTGGTGGTGTCAAGGAAATGTAAACCCTTTACTAATAACAATAGAGTTCTAAATAACATACTAAGTCACCTGACCGGACGAAATCGCACGCGCCTAGCTCCGGACTTCCGATATAAACCGAACATTGCCGATGCGATGCGTTCGGGAGGGCTCGGTTCGAGCGAGCGAGTCTGCGAGTCATGTCGCGAGCTACTGCGCTGCTACCGCGCGCGTGATGTTTAGTGTAATGGTGTGATGCTTATTTTAGTCGAGTAATGTGTGATGTTACAGTACGCGCTCGGGTGATATTACGCGTGATGCATCACTCGCATTACTTACACATGTCTATTGGACAGTTTTTTTTGATAAAAAGTGGAGCCACCGTTGGCCCGCTTCTCCGTCCGTATACTTGCAGTGGGTCGCTGCAGCAAGGTACACGGTTCTCCGCACTAGTGGCGACAGCTTCATCCCGCATTGGCGGTGAGCAGTCAGCATTGGCGGACTAGTTCAAGGAGTGGCCACAGAGGGCGCCACTCTCAGATCAACACTTCACTGGATGACGGCGAGGTGACGCAGGCGCAGCATTAACGCGACGTCACAGCTGACGTCACGCGCACTTCAAATAGCGACCACAGAGGGCGCCACTTGCAGGTTGAAAACGGTGTTTGTGTAAAGTGCAGTTTTGTGAGTACATTTTATACATTTATCTTTTCATTGGGCAAACAGGTCCAGTCAAACGATTTTGAACTCTATTCCAACGAGAAGTTAAACTTGAGGAAATAGTGAAGAAGTTCGACTTAGAAAATTATTTCTTAATCTTGGACTTGTAAAATTATAACAACATTTTTAGACTTAGAAAATCTTCGTTATTTTATTACCAATTTGTGTGCATGTTAGAATTAGGACTTAGAATATTTTATAGAAAACGGGGGAACGGGGAATCTATACCCGATTTCTACCAGATTTGTGTGTTTCCAAAACACTTGTAAAATTTTAAGTAGTTTTGGCACTTGTATTATTTTGTTTGATAAAATTGTACAACTTAGAAAATTTTAGTCGGTTTTTATGAACTAAGTTTACTGCTTAAGTTTGCAACACTGAAAAATTTTGCATAATTTATCTCTTTTGAGAAAGTTGTTGTTCATTTGTATATTTATATTGATTTTATCAACTTATACATTTGTTGTGTTTTTATTTTTTATTCAAGTACATAAATCAACCATAAAAATGGAAGGATTAATTAACGTTTTAAGAGATCAACAGAATGTTATCACAAAGGGATTGACAAATTTTAAAAAATGTAGTAAGGATAGATTAACGCCAGAATACATAGAAACAAGGCAAGAACTTTTGGAAGGGGATTGGGCATTGTTTAAAGAAAATAACACTAAATTATATGAACGTTATAAAGCTGAAGATATAGTAAAGAAAGTGGTTGATATATATGACGCCACAGAGGACACTTATGTTATTTATAAAAGTTTGATGAAAACAGCACTTAATAAAATTCGGTTAGATAAGGATTCTGTACATCAAACCGATAATGCTTCAACTAATATAAATAAATCAAATAATTCCTTTGTTAAGTTGCCCAAAATATCCATTCCAACATTCTCAGGAAAATATGATGAATGGACAACATTCCATGATCTTTTTACATCATTAGTACACAAAAATGATACTTTAGATAATGTGCAAAGGCTCAATTATTTAAAAGGTCACCTTTCTGGCGAAGCAGAACAATTAATACGTCATACTCCTATAACTGATGCGAATTATATTCAGTGCTGGACGCAGCTACAGAATCGATATAACAATAAAAAATACCTAACAAATTGTATTCTTAGGAGGTTGTTCGGTCAAAAACGTATGCAGGTGGAATCAGCTACAGCTTTGAAGGAGTTGCTTGATACCACGTGCGATTGTCTTAATGCGTTGAGTAATTTAGCGATAAACGTGAGTACATGGGATGTCATTATCATACACATTGTTACCTTTAAATTAGACCACGAAACGCGTAAACAATGGGAGCTTAGTATTTGCAACAATGACTCCAACAATGACTTGCCAACGTTCAAGCAATTTAAAACTTTTATTGAAAATCGGTTTCGTGCGTTAGAGTGTCTAGAGCCTAAAAGGGCACCAGTTCATCAGGGCAACAACAATAATAAAGGTTCATTTGCTCATACTCCAAAGGCAATGTTGGCTACGAGTTCATCAATACAATGTGAATTCTGCTCAGAAGGACACAAACTTTGTTTCTGCAAGAAATTCTCAAAGCAGACAGTTGAAGTCAGACGTGATTTTGTAGCAAAAAATAAAATTTGCTTCAACTGTTTAGGCGGCAATCACATTGTTTCTGAATGTAGAAAACCAACCACATGTAAGGTTTGTAAAAGGCGCCATCATTCGCTGTTACATTTAGGTCAGGAGTCGGACAAAAGGGACCAACCTGCGACCTCATTGGCTATCGACAGTGTTAGTTCACCTAATACTAGTCCGATTGTTTCATGCCTGTCGACAGGTAATATTCCCAAGCCCAGACAGGTTTTATTAGCCACAGCGCTAATAAAAGCCGAGTCACGCTCTGGTGAATTTCAGGCTGTTCGAGCCTTGCTCGATCAGGGTTCGCAGGCATGTTTTGTAACAGAAGCCGTAGTTCAGCTACTCAACCTGAAAAAAATCCCTATTCAAGGAACTATTTCAGGCCTTGGTGGTAATAGTTCAACCATGGCAACGTACATGGTACATTTGAATATCCAATCTCGGATAGATTCAAATTTTAAACTTAAAGTTAATGCTTACGTACTAAGTAAAATTACATCTTACTTACCTGAGTGCAGAGTCGACACTACCTTAGATTGGTTAAACGTTAACACGCTGCTGCTTGCAGATCCAGAGTTCAACACTCCCAATAAAATAGATATTTTACTGGGTGCTGATGCTTACAGTGGCATTATTAAGGCAGGCATGGTAAAGAGTCCGTCAGGCACTCTGGTTGCTCAGAGCACTACCTTAGGGTGGGTCCTCTCCGGTGCAGTTAGTAGGCACACATCTAAAAGTTCACCTAAAATTAATGCGTTGCATGCAAAGGTTAATGAAGACGAAATATTAAGAAAATTTTGGGAAATTGAAGAGCAAAATAGTTCAAAGAAAATACTAACACCTGAAGAAATCAAATGTGAAGAGTTTTATACTAAAACTACAGTAAGGGATACCAGTGGAAGGTACATAGTGAGACTACCTTTCCGCGATGAAAATCCGTCTTGTAAAGGTGGAAGCTCTCGTGCTATTGCTGAAAAAAGATTTAAGTCGTTAGAAAAAAGGCTAGAAGGAAATACAGATCTAAAGGAAAAGTACAAGCAGGTAATAGAAGAATATTTACAACTAGGACACATGAGGCAGATAGACAAGAATGATAAGAATAAGGAAATGGCGGTATACTTACCTCACCATGCTGTAATCCGGGAAGACAAAACTACCTCGAAGGTACGTGTTGTGTTCAACGCGTCCGAGAAGAATATTAATGGAGTCTCACTCAATGACACGTTGATGGTGGGACCAACATTGCAGTCTGATTTAAGACACACAGTGTTAAGATGGAGACTTCATCCAATAGCACTGGTAGCGGACATCGTCAAAATGTACCGCCAGGTCAGGATTTTGGAAGAAGACGCAATGTTTCAGCGCATATTATGGCGAGACAGTCGTGAAACCGAAATCAAGGACTACGAGCTGGTGACGGTTACCTTTGGTACGGCATCAGCACCATACCAAGCAGTTAGAACTCTACATCAAGTTGCCTACGATGAAGGTAAAAATTATAATCTGGCCGAGATGGTTCTGAAGTGCTTCTACATGGATGACTTGATGACCGGTTGTAATAACGTAGAAGCAGGCCTGGAAATCTACAGGCAAATGACAGCGTTATTAGGAAAGGGTGGATTCACGCTCCAAAAATGGAACAGTAACAACCAAGAAATATTAGACACAATACAGGAAATAGAAAGTAATACATTGAAAGGACAAATAGATCAAATTAGGACAAAGGACAACATGAATAAGGACAACACAAATAAGCAAAAAATCACACATGAAATAAAACAAGCAAAGAAACCAGAACACAAAGAAAAGGAAGTAGAAATAAAATTAGATAGTACCATCAAAATTCTAGGACTTACCTGGAACCGCACCGCAGACACCTTCCAGTACACGGTGAATCTCCCGTCGCCGACTACCGCACCTGTGACTAAACGATCCATTATTTCTGTGATAGCACGACTTTTTGATCCATTAGGCTGGTTAGCCCCTAGTGTGGTTTTAGCGAAAGTATTTATCCAGAAATTGTGGCTTGCAGGTGTGGGTTGGGATGAGGAGCTAACCAACGACTTAGTAAATGAATGGAGATCATATCGCGAGGAATTAATATTACTCACCAAGATTCGGATTCCACGTTGGCTTGGCACCAAGTCGAACGATTATCTGGAACTTCATGGTTTTAGTGACGCCTCCAAAACAGCGTACTCAGCTGCGATTTACTTGCGGATTGCAGACGCTGATGGCAATGTACAAGTGTCGTTGCTGGTTGCTAAGACCAGGGTTGCGCCAGTAAAACAGATAAGTATTCCGCGGTTAGAGCTCTGCGGAGCAGTCTTGCTGTCACAGATACTGTCTCAAACATCTGAAGTCTTGAGTATATCCCAAGACAAGGTCAAGGCGTGGACGGATTCCACTGTGGTGTTGGCCTGGATAAACAGCCACCCAAGTAAATGGAAGACGTTTGTGGCCAATAGGACGTCTGAAATATTGACCTCGATGAAAGCGTCGCAATGGTTTCACGTCCCAACTAAAGAGAATCCAGCAGACTGCGCCTCTAGAGGGATACTTCCCAGTTCCCTGCTACAAAACGATTTATGGTTTTCTGGACCATCGTTTCTTAAATTACAAAACGTAATTTACAATAGGCCAATTAATTATTGCAGTACAGATTTAGAAGAGTCACCAAAGGCATATGTAGCGATCATTCCAAACTGTTCCTTCTTCGATAAATTTTCTATGTTACGAAGATTGGTTAGGATTGTTGCATACTGTCGAAGATTTTTAAAGGAGAACAAACCATACAGAAATCAGTATTTACAAAAATCTGAATTAGACGCTGCACTCGAATGTTGTATTAGGAAAACACAGGAAGAACTATTTACAACAGAATATAAGGAATTAAAGGACAAAGGCTATATACAATCAAAAACAAGTCCTTTAAGGTCACTCTGCCCCTACCTCGATGATAAGGACATAATGAGAGTTAGAGGTAGGCTGGAGAAATCAGAGCTAAGCGAACAAATGAAACATCCGATAGTCCTGCCTCACTCCGGTCATCTAACTCGGCTAATCATAGCTGACGCACACCATAAAACCCTTCACGGGGGTCCTCAGCTCATGATAAATTATTTGAGGACAGCCTACTGGATTATAGGGGTCAGAAATGTGGTCAAACACCATGTCATCAAGTGTGTGACATGTGCCAGGCAAAGAGCCAGTACTAAAACTCCATTTATGGGTTCACTGCCAGCTGTTCGGTGCACCCCAGCTCGGCCATTTTTGCATAGCGGGGTTGATTATGCTGGTCCAATTAATGTGAGGACAACGAAAGGTCGTGGCCACCGATCATACAAAGGCTATATATGCCTGTTTGTATGCATGGCTACTCGTGCACTGCATTTAGAAGCAGTGAGTGACATGAGCACTAAAGCCTTTTTGGCGGCGTTTAGACGTTTTGTCTCGAGACGAGGTCATTGTGCCAAACTGTGGAGTGACAATGGCACCACGTTTGTTGGTGCCTCCAGGGAGTTGCAGCAGTTGGCAGCTATCCAATCGTCCTTAGCCGAACACCTCGAAGCAAATGGTACGGAATGGCACTTCATTCCTCCTCACAGTCCTAACTTTGGCGGACTTTGGGAGGCAGGAGTGAAGTCCACAAAGTTCCATTTGAAACGAGTGATCGGTGAAGCGACTCTCACCTTTGAAGAACTGACTACACTCCTCAGTCAGGTAGAAGCGTGCTTGAACTCGCGACCTATGAGCACAATTAAGGTTGATGACCCTGGTGAACCGTTACCGTTAACACCTGGACATTTTCTAATCGGAGAGCCTTTAGTGAATGTACCAGACAACAAGTACGAAGACTCAAATATTAATTATTTATCACGCTGGCAATTCATTCAACGAATGCTTCAGTCGTTTTGGAGACGTTGGTCTCACGAATATCTCGTTACTTTGATGAATCGTTACAAATGGTCTTCCCAAGTTGCTGAGCCAAACATTGGAGACATTGTGCTAGTCAAAGAAGACGACTTGCCGCCAAGTCGTTGGTTGATGGGTAGGATTGTACAAAAACATCCTGGGGATGATAACATCACCCGTGTCGTCACGTTACGCACCAAATCCTCAACAATCAAAAGGCCAACATCCAAAATATGTATTTTACCCGTAGTCGAATAAGAAAGTTGTACTGTATTTATTGTTTACACACTTTATTTGACCATAATTTTTACAACTAATTTGCACTTTTGTCTTGTTAGAATCAATTTATACAACCATTTTTACGCCTGTAAACTTTAGATCACCTAAAAATCAACGTATTATATTTTTACAACCTAGAATGAGTCATGTTTAGCTCTATGTTATTGTAACATTCTTGTTAGCCATAACGAATTGAGTGTTGTAGTTATATATATGAACCATAGCGATTTTAGTTCAAATTATTTTCTCATGTTGTACATACAAATATTTAGTTCAACTTGCCTTTGCGACGTGCCACTTTCGTTCAGTTTAGAAGGACATTCCGTCAGTAACGTCCTTGGTGGGCGGTATGTTTACGACCTGATTATTTGTAAACCTTCTTGCGTGCTCGATAGATGGCGTTGGCGTCAAATTAGAAGTCGCTATGGTTTCGTTACCGCGAATAGTATGTAAGTAACAGTTTTTTTTTAATAAAGCAGCTATCATATCAGATCAGTACACAGTGGTTTTATTTATTGCTAGTGTAACATCAGGTCAACTTTCTCCAAATACCATCCGGTATTTAACAGTTTGTGATAACTATTACTTATTTGTCTTTTTTAACTGCCGTAGTGATGGACTGGTTGAGTACCTAATCCTCACATCAGCGAGCAACGAACTTACTCCTGTAAAAAGCAACATAGCAACAATTCGTGTTTATAAACAAAAACCTATTGGTATTCAATCAATGACATCAATATTGAGAACCGGAACTGTATCCTTTAGTCACTCAACCGTAAATCCATCAAAGGATTTATTAAAAAATAAAATAAACAAGCCCACATGATACAAAACAGACTCAAATGAACATTCTTTATGTTTCGTGAACAATGGATGAGTTGCAATTAATTAATTCGTATACAAATATCTATGGGTTTACGTGTTCAATACAACTACGCGTTTAGGGTGCTGATGGGGCTACCACAAATCTGCAGTGCTTCGACTATTTTCGCAGAAGCGCACACTGATGGGTTTCATAAATAAATAAATGTTTATTTCAATAACTTACAATTTGTTACATTTTATCTTATAGGAATGTCCTTTTATGGAATGAATGAATGAATTTATGAATGGCCGTGCACGAAATCGACTGATTTTGATCAATTTTGTGCATTATTTGTAGGAACGGGAAACATTATTTAAACAAAATTATTTGTGATTAGAAAACTTGAATTCTTTGTTTTGCATGTGGCTGAAAGGGATTTTTCAAAAAAGTAAATTATTCGTGGGAAATCACTAATATTCGCAACAAGTGTTCCAAAAAATGACGCGAGACTGACGTTTGATCATTTTTTTACTAGAAACTACGTTTGATTTTGAATATTAAAAATTATCATCAACATCATTATATGATCTACTTGCATGTAGCTAGACCACTTTTTTCAACTTCGATACAAAATATAGCAGAAAAATAATGTTGAAAAAACCTATTTTTCGAAACAAACCCTGGTAGTAATGTATTTATTCCTATTATAGAGCAAACCGTTTCAAGAAATGTAAAAATCACACATTAATCTTCAGCTAATCTTAAAATAAAATTAAAATTTCATTTTATGATTATACAATATTTACAATTAGTAAATCAAAGGCAAAAAAATATATTTTCGAGAGCGCAAAAGTGATGAAACTATTAACAGGTGCTGTGACTGACACGAATGGTTTAGCGCCATGAAAACTGTACTTTTGTAGTCACACAGACATAATGTATTAATTATTTCTAGCTTTGTCAGAATTAGATAAGAAATTGACAAAAGAGTGTTTATTATGTGCACGGAGCCTTAAGCAAAATAAATGCTTGTGTTAGAACATTCCGCTCTTCCGGTGGTTACAGTATTAATTGTATTTCGGTTACTTATTGAATGACAGAACTTAATTAAAAGACGACGAAGAAAAGTCCTCAATTTCAAAGAAGGAGTCTAAACTTAACAAAACCAAAAGCAAAATGAAACGAGGATTATTTAAGTTTGCGCGCGCAAACGTTCGTGTGCGTGTGTGTGAGCGTGGCTCTGTGCGTGTGTTTGTGTGAGCGTTTCTGTTTGCGTGTGTTGTGAGTGAGTGTATGTGTGTAAACTGTATGATGTGAGTGGGGGGAGAGGGTTGGTGAGACTTTGAGGTGTTGAGGGAGATTAGTGTGTTTGTACTCTGGGGTGTGAGTGTAATAAGAGATTGAAGTATTCGTTTGGAGTTTGCGAGTTAGCATGCTCTTAGGAAGCAGTGTTAGGTCCAGTAGCAACAGTATAATAAGCGTGTTCGTGGACAGGTGGGACTCTCCACTGCTGTGCATCCTAATGTGTGTAACTGTGTCCTTTACTGCTTTTATTTTGTATGTTGTTTGTTTTAGTATGATGCGAATGAGTTGTTTTTAAAACGTGTGTGTTGAAATATGGATGTTATCTGAATTAAATGTTTTTATTTATTTTATGGACACTCTTTTTTAAAACAATCATTGGGACGTTTTCTCGTAACGCTATTTTGGAAATATTTTGTTATGAATGACAATAATTATTCATTTTATAGTAAGAAGAATGAGCAATGAGCCAAAATAATTACTATTTGGAGTCCTGAGACAGCTAAACGGCGTTGCGGTAGACCCCGTAGACGATGGCGGGACGAGCTGGACAAAACAAAACGGCCAGTGGTCCACATTTCCCTGAATCGCAAGCATTGGAAGTCACGGGAAGAGCCATTTGCCTCGCAGTGGGATGATAAGTACAGGCTAACAGAAACAGTAACAATAACGGGTGAGGAAAGGGATCTTCACTAAAATGTGGTTTAAATTCTGGGAAAAAGCTTCTTCGCAACCAAAGGCTCAAATAGGTTAATTACTCGTATTATTCCGATTACTGGAATATTTTAATTAGAATTTCAAGCCTTGGTTTTGAAGGTTTATTTTTGGCTTAAGTTGTGGAGGTCATATCTAGGCAGTCGCTCCATGTAAAATACTGGTAGTCAACGCATCAGGTTAGACTGGTATCTGACTCCGGTACAGTAGGGAACAGTCTAGGCAGATCATGATAGTTTTGCGCTGTAGCGGTATCTACATCGCCACATGCGAGCTGCGCGTCATACTGACGTCACGCAAATCCTGCATCGCGCAAGCAGAGTATACCGTGCGACTAGCATATATACAACTTCCCGACATCAATCATAGGGCAGTTGCCCACCAGACACAGCACCCGTCTGGTCGGAGGATCCTCTCTTTTCTATGAAGGTATGAGCGAGCTTCACACCCTGTTCCTCGTGCCTCTATATTGGTGACCCCGACGTGATGAACAACATCAACAATCAACCAACAAGCAACAATCGACCAACTATCAAACAACAATCAACAAACAATCAACAAACAATCAACCAACAACCAACAACAATCAACAACAACAACAACTCGACCACTCTCGGCCTCCGGTCTCCGGAGGGGAGTAATGTAGCGGTATCTACATCGCCACATGCGAGCTGCGCGTCATACTGACGTCACGCAAATCCTGCATCGCGCAAGCAGAGTATACCGTGCGACTAGCATATATACAACTTCCCGACATCAATCATAGGGCAGTTGCCCACCAGACACAGCACTCATCTGGTCGGAGGATCCTCTCTTTTCTATGGAGGTATGAGCGAGCTTCACACCCTGTTCCTCGTGCCTCTATATTGGTGACCCCGACGTGATGAACAACATCAACAATCAACCAACAAGCAACAATCGACCAGCAATCAAACAACAATCAACAAACAATCAACCAACAACCAACAACAATCAACAACAACCAACAACAACAACAACTCGACCCACTCTCGGCCTCCGGTCTCCGGAGGGGAGTAATGTAGCGGTATCTACATCGCCACATGCGAGCTGCGCGTCATACTGACGTCACGCAAATCCTTCATCGCGCAAGCAGAGTATACCGCGCGACTAGCATATATACAACTTCCCGACATCAATCATACGGCAGTTGCTCACCAGACACAACACCCGTCTGGTCGGAGGATCCTATCTTTTCTATGAAGGTATGAGCGAGCTTCACACCCTGTTCCTGGTGCCTCTATAGCGCCATCTGTAATGCCCGTTGTTTCGCCGGTGTGAAACATGATAAATGATTTTATTTCTGTAAATAGGTTTGTACAAACACTTTTACACGTCAATCATATTTTTTTTAAGCTAGATGAGGCCGGCGTTTCCTGTCTGACTACTCTGAGAGGAAAGGCCGAAACAAACTCAGAGGTCACAGTCTCTTTTAAAGTCCAGACAAATCTTGGTCAGATTTATTGTGAAGGCTATGTAGATTGGTGTCTGAGATGGTCTTTTGAGTAAAGAACCACACAGATTGAGTGGATCTCCACTCTAATCCAGTCCAGTCAGTGCACGCAATTGTCAGCAATCGTGCAGCTCAACTCGGAACTTTAGGAGGTCAAAAAAGAAAAGTGAAAAGCTTTATTTTTGTTGGCATGTGAATTTCCGTTCTGCAGTTTTGTTACGGACGCCGAACTCACCGTAGAATTACGTAGTATAAACCTGTGTACAATAGCATTATTTTGTAGAAACATACTCGTACCCTAGAATAAGAAAATCATTGTAATTGGTCACGGGGTTTGGCCTCCGACGGGCTGGACAAGTCGAAACCTGTTGGAGACCAGGCATGAACCAAAGTGGCCGCATTAGTGGGTCGCCAGGAATAATAATAAACTTTGTAGTAGTGCACCCACTACTTGTGCCCATGTGCCGGACTATAATAGGAGGCCAAAATCCCTTGTAAAATCAGTTCGCTTCAACAGTTCAACCACAGTACTACAAGAATAAACCAGAACAAGTAACCAAGACTTTCATTGAAGAACAACCATACAGTCCACACCTTACAAGTTTTATTTCCGTTGTCACGTGTCTCTGTATAGTTAAGAAATCATGAGAGTCAGTATGATAGAAAGACATGGCAAATAGAAATAATATTAAATACATCATCCTATTTCCTTTTGTGGTATCCTCAAACGAAGATTTAAACCGAAGAGCCAACCACCAGGAAAGCCAACATTTCCTCTTATCACATAAATACAAAGATAGACAGATAATAGACGCCCTTTTTATCACTTTCGATGTCCGAGTGCGCATTAAACAAGGGAAGCGGAGTGCCAATTAGAATGAATGTAGCGGCCCAAACCGAACTCTGTTACTGACGTTAAAAACAATGGCTTAAACATTAGTAGGGAGGGTATCACACCGTTTTGGCTTATCAATGATTTCAAACATGCAAGTTCAATACCTTTTCATGTTTTTTTGTTGATTTCATGAGATGCCAAGTCTAGCTGTTGTATTACGTGTCGTAACATGGTATCGTTATTTTCATTAAAATAACAAAATGACAAATAAATCACAGGCGTAATAATATTAGGGACGTCCTAGGTTACATAGCAACATAAATTTGCTGTCTGTACTAGTGACTAGTAGACTAGTGAGATACTAGATATCCGAACGTATGAAGAGGACCTTTATCAACGCGCGTGACAGCACCGTGTGCCATTTACTCTCGTTGACCAGCACATTCGAAATCCTGCTCCGGGCGAAGACGTGCGTTCACTTGGTTCAAAATTACTTGTGACCGGTACGAGGTTACCAACATTTCAAAAAGCCTAAAGCAGGCAACAGTTTTTATTGACTCGTATTAGTCAACCTTATTAAAATCTGTATTTTTGTAACCCCATACTGGGTAAGTGTTGAACAGATAATTAAGTTTTATATTTTGTGTACAAATATAAAAATATATAAATACCTATCTAGGTTATCTTAGGGCGTGTGCCTTTTTGCTCATAACATCTTTTGTTTTAAGCTTATTATGGATTCTGCGTAATTATTTCTCATGCAGCCTATTCGCCTTTAGCTTTGTAAATTTTGATATTGTTATGTATTATCCATTCATTCGAAATATGTAAGTCATGTTGTGCTTCCCTCTTCCATAATATGTAAACTCCGTACTGATTGTGTTAACTACCCACCACCCTCATTAGCGCACTATAAATTATTCTTTGGCGTCACAATCAGCGGAGAAGACTATAGGCCATCTTGTGACACGCTGGACGTTATATTCCAGGGTACGAAAATCCGGTTACCATCTCCAAGGTCAATCTGGAAATATCGGAGGCATCTGGGCGCAAACTTCCGGGCCACCACCTTCCGGCAAATCCAGACAACCACGAGCTCCGCGCCGGGTACATGTTTAACGCACGTGGCCGCGTAGAGCTCGCTACGGGTCTGGCGATTCCACCCGCCGACTGACACCTTCCCTGACGTCTGCAGCGTGTCACATATATACCATATATACGTGTCGTGATCCACACGTCATGTTCGTGAACGGGCGCCGTCAGTAGGCACTGGTCATTTCTTAGCTGAAACGGCTTATTTTAATTCCATCATTGTTTTTATCTTTTTATTACGGACGCTTTTAACGTGCACGTCTTTCTACATCGTTTTCACATGTATAATTACAACATGAATGATGTAACCACTTTATTGTAACAATATTTTGATTTAAAAGAGTGTCCATGGAGTTTCTTGCCCGTTCTTCTCCATAGGTGCCTACTACGCTTTGGAATGGGCAACTAGCTTCATCTTTCTGACTGACCGACCCCTTGACAATTCAAAAGTGCCTGTAATTGGTTTATTTGAAATAAATGCTTTGAGTTTGAGTTTGACACCGCTGCGGTCATAGTCACACCAGGCTGAGCCAGGAGAGTTCTGCGCTACTCCCAATGGAATTAAAGGAAATTAAGTGACCATAAACTTACCCCTTTTAAATTTTTTTTATATAAATAAATTTTTCTTATGTTGACACTTTACATGGTCTTATTAAATGATAAATGATAAATGATTTTATTTCTGTAAGTAGGTTTGAACAAACACTTTTACACGTCAATCATATTTTTTTTAAACTAGATGGGGTCGGCGTTTCCTATCTGACTACTCTGAGAAGAAAGGCCGAAACAAACTCAGAGGTCACAGTCTCTTTTAAAGTCCAGACAAAATCTTGGTCAGGTCATGTGAAAGCTATGTAGATCGGTGTCTGCAATGGTCTTTTGAGGAAAGAACCACACAGATTGAGTGGACCTGTCCAGTCAGTGCACGCAATTGTCAGTAATCGTGCAGCTCAACTTAGACTCAAGGAGCTCAACGATTCGACGAACAATACCAAAGAAAGGACATTTGAGTAGGCCGCATAAATTACTCAAACTGCCAGATCATGATTACGTTGAGAAAAATACAAAAATAAATATAAATAAATCAATGACCGACATAGTTCTCACATTCACAATAATTAGAATAATATTATAATAATCTTTGAGGACCATGTAGATTTGTGTCTGAAATGGTCTTTTGAGGAAAGAACCACACAGATTGAGTGGACCTGTCCAGTCAGTGCACGCATTTGTCAGTAACCGTGCAGCTCAACTCAGAACTTAAGGAGCTCAACGATTCGACGAACAATACCAAAGAAAGGACATTTGGGTAGGCCGCATCAGGTACTCAAACTGCCAGAACATGATTAAAACTGCAACAAAAACACACATAGTCCTCACATTCACAATAATTTAAAATAATATAATACTTTAAATAGTAAATATTAGTGTCATTGTATATGTAAATAAGTATAGATACTTATAGCAAAGATTATAAGTAAAAATAGTTAGCGAAATAAAATAAATTAACATTGCCTGTGCTTTATTGGAGCAACTCAATCCCAAGCCTTTTTGTCCTCAATATAGTCTTTGACAGTATAATAGGCATTCTGGCATAATTTCCTTTTTATAAACGATTTGAATTTATTAAGGCTTAGTGCTTGAATGTGGCTAGGAAGTTTATTATAAAAACGTATACATTGGCATCTAAACGAGCCACCTATTTTCTTGAGCCTGGTAGTAGGAACAACAAATTTGTGCTTGTTCCTAGTATTTAAATTATGGATATCACTGTACTTTTTAAACAGACTAATATTTTTATGTGCATACAAAAGATTTTCATAAATATACTGAGAAGGCACAGTCATTATATTAATCCCTTTAAATTTGTCTCTGAGGGAGTGTCTGGGACTTAATTTATAAATTGAACGAATTGCCCTTTTTTGTAAAACAAAAATCGTCTGAATATCGGCGGCATTTCCCCACAACAGAATACCGTACGACATTACACTATGAAAATAACTAAAGTATACTAAACGGGCTGTCTCCAAATCAGTTAAACCACGAATTTTCCTAACGGCGTATGCTGCAGAGCTAAGCTTCTTTGACAATTTATCTATATGGGGGCCCCATTGAAGCTTGGCATCCAAAGTTATGCCTAAGAATACTGTGGTATTTTCGGGTTTCAACTCTTCACCCTTTATGAGAATACTTGTTTCTACTTGTCTAACATGAGGTATCGTAAACTTAATACATTTCGTTTTTTTCTCGTTAAGAAGAAGGTTATTAACATTAAACCAGTTAACTACTTTTGCGAGGGCACTATTTACATTGTCAGTAACCAGCTGCTGACGTTTGAGTTTAAATAAAAGTGAAGTGTCGTCTGCAAACAGCACTATATCATGTTCATCCTTTATGAGGTAAGGCAAGTCATTTATATAAATAAGAAATAAAAATGGACCTAGAATTGAGCCTTGAGGGACCCCCATTCTTACTACCGATCCGGGAGATCTTTTCCCGTTAACATCAACTCTCTGAATCCTATCACTTAAATAAGAAGTAAGAAGATCCAGAGAGGCGTTCCGGATTCCGTAGTGGTGCAGTTTCCTGATTAATGTTGCATGAAGAACACAATCGAATGCCTTGGACAAATCGCAAAAGATGCCCAACGCATCGCATTTGTCCTCCCATGCATTATATACATGCCCTAGAAGTTCAACTCCGGCATCAGTAGTTGAACGACCCCTTGTAAAACCGAACTGTTTGTTATGCAGTAATTTATGTACATTAAAAAATCTTTGCATTTGATTTAAAATAAGTTTTTCAAAAATTTTACTAAATGTAGGTAGCACTGAAATAGGTCTATAATTAGTAGGGTCTGATGTACTACCCGATTTAAACAACGGTATTATTTTACTGTTTTTCATAAGATCAGGAAACTCACCACGGTCAATACAATTATTAAAAATAACAGCTAAAGTAGGTGCTATAATATTTATAATTGACTTAGCAACGTCCACAGAATTACCCCATAAATCTGCAGTCTTTTTGACATTTAACGTGTGAAAGGTTTTAATTATATCTTTAAAAGTGACATATTCGAAATGAAATTCAGAATCACAAACTGGAATGTTTTCTTTAAGTAAAGACTCTGCAGCAGTGGGTGAAGAGTTTAGAGATTTAGTAGTCGATACGGGAATCTCTGCAAAGAAATTTTCAAAGGCCGCGGCGACTTGAGAATCAGATTTAATTATATTGTCATCAATAGCAAGGCTGTAGTCACTACATCGGTAGCATGACCTTCCCGTTTCGCTATTAATGATACTCCATGTCATTTTTATTACATTACTACTATTTTTAATTTTTGAACTCAAATAACGTGATTTGGCCATACTACAAACTTTTTTAAATAATTTAGAATAATTCTTAACAT
This sequence comes from Brachylomia viminalis, assembly GCA_937001585.2. Lineage (NCBI taxonomy): Eukaryota > Metazoa > Arthropoda > Insecta > Lepidoptera > Noctuidae > Brachylomia > Brachylomia viminalis. Next base: position 21,239,480 of record OW443307.2, read on the forward strand.
ATAAATTAAATTCAGCAGTGTTTTTACAAGTTCGTTCATCATACAATTCATAAAGTCGTTTTCTACTTGTATGTATACCAATGGTGGCCCAGTCACTAAAGGAAGCGTTACTATTAACCGAGAACGTCTTTGGAATGAACGTGGTATTGAATAGTGTGCAATACATATTAAAAAAATCATTATAATGTTGATTAGGGTCATCATTAATCACCAAAAATGGTAATTTACTTAAAAGTTTAGATTTAAATGTATCCAAGCGATAAGTCGTTTTCGGGTTAACAGTGATATCTTTTTTAGTAACTTTTTTGTTTATATTTGAAATAGTTATTAATTGTCCGCAATGATCTGAGTCTATTAAATTAATAATTTCTTTGTGAGTTGGTATAACATCTGTATAAATGTTATCTAGGCATGTGGCACTAGTGGGAGTTATTCTAGTTGGCTCCAGAAATTGGTTAGCAAGATTGTATGACTGAAACAGACTTATAATTTTAATACTTAAACCAGAATTTTCTAACAAATTAACATTAAAATCACCACAAATGATGATAGACTTATTTGAATTACAGATTTTGTGCAACACTTCATCCATAACCTTTTCAAAACAATCATACAATCCTGAAGGAGGTCTGTACACACTTAATATAATGAGCTGCTCCAATTCTACACAGGCTACTTCAATTATTTATCTCCACCACGTAAAACCTCTTCCATCCTGTGTTTGTTACGAAATTGCACGAATTGTTCTAAATTCGAATGGAACTCTTATGCATTTACACTAGTTTTTTTTTACCAAAAAGTAGAAGAGGTTCCTTTGCTCGGGGTCGTGTCTTGATATCACCATACTTTTTTCTTCCACCAAGAACAATATTGCTGTGTAAATAATAATATTACCAGCTCATTATTGACCCACTTCAGAGCAACGGACTCTTCTCAAATAGAGAAGGCATGAGCATCGGTCACCACTGCTGTGCACCAGTATGAAAAATATATATGGGTCAGAAACATAATTGTTACAGACCCATGAGGCATTTTAACTTTGTGTTTAATGTTGTCAACGCATTTCTTAACAAAAATAAACTAGGCAAAATAAAAATTAATGCATAAACACTTTAAACGTTGTATTTAAACAGTATATGTTGTTATTCCACAAAGTTCAGTTGAATACTTGAGGCGTGAAAACTGGATAAACACACTTCCAGATTTATAATATCAAATAAGGATTATGGAGTACAAAGTTGGCTACTTAAATGCTAGGATTTAGCTTTTGCTAAGTATTTAGCTAGTGCTTAAACAGAATAACGTTTGTGGATAGAAATATGAGTATTCATTAGTTTAATGGCTCAGCTTTAACTTACTTTGTCGCGATTATCTTTTAGAATTTCATGTGGGTTTTATATTTTGAGATTCTTTGAGTGTGTATTGTTAACTATGTGAAGAAGTATAAGAAATAGTATGTAAGTTAACTAACTGTTAACTTACATACTATTTCTTATGTATAAAAAACTTCTAGGACATAAGAAATTTATATATCAAGATTTTATTACATAACTTTGTTAGCGTGATTTATGTATATATAAAACCGTATGGATACCTACTGTTAGAGTCTAGAAATGAGACAACTCACGAGGTTTCTAATCGCTTATATTAATTACTTAGTTTGATCAACAATCAATAAGCGTGTATCCGTAACGATAGCTCAGTTGGGACTGCTGTCCGTGTCCTTCCCCTCGCGTAGCGCAGGGATGACTACGCCGTAGCACTGACGTCATGACGTAGCAGGTGACGTCATAGCGTAGCACCACACAAGGTTCTGCCTGTGTGTCCAGTATTTCTTACACTACATTTATCATGCTTGCTCTCTCTCTCTCTTGATATTAAAAAGCTGTAGGTTGGTAACTTACAGCTTTTAATATCTAGTTTCAGAGTTAAACCGCGGACAGACTGACGGACGGACAGGCAGACGGGCGGACAGATTTGGTGAAACTATAAAAGGGTCCTTGTTTTGTGTTCCGGAATCCTAAAAATCCAGGCATTTCTTTCGTGAAAGTGTAATGATGAGGAGCAGCATCCTGCTGTCATATGCACGTTACATGCATCATGTACAAGTGCCATACTAAAACATTTTTATTAAACCTCTCAGACTAGTAAACTCTCGGCTACACGGTGCGGTTACGTTAGCCTACGCCGTAGCCAATCTGCTACGAATCTGTAGCAACCGTAGCAATATTTTACGTCGCAACCATTGTCATCGATAGATTTAATTCGTAGCCTCGTAGCCTACTCTGTGCCGCGGCTTAGCTGGCTATCTGGAGAATAAATCTTTTTGCGCTTTTCCAGACAGGGTCTTCCCTTTAGTTCAGCAGGTAGGCTGTCTCTATGTAACATTTTTCTTACCGTAGGACTATTGTAAGATGAATACTTTTCGTGAAGTTTTCATGATAGTGGGCGTAATTTATGTTGCATGCCTAAAAGATGAATAAAATATTTATCATTAAGAGCGTTTATACCTTATGAGTGGCAACGTCGCAATTTAGTGTCATAATTCGTGGTTTTCAATTTTTATCATTTAATCGGAGCTATATTTAAAAAATCTGTTTAATTAACTTTTTAGAATTATGTGAAAACTGTGTAAAAGGTAACAAATCGTTGCGTTTACAGTTCTATTTATATGCAAATAATACATTGGAAACTTGCAGGGCGTTATTTTCACTGTAAAATAACTGTAAGCATTACGGTTACTTACTTTTTAAACACTTTCACGTAATTCTAAAAAGTTGATAAACAGATTTTTAAAATAGAGCTTTGATTAAATGATAAAAATTTTAAACCACGAAATATGACACTAAATTGCGACGTTGCCACTAATAAGGTATAAACGCTCTTAATGATTTTCTAAGTCACTCGGAAAAGAAAATTTGCAGCTCCACCACATTTACCACATTTTTTTTTTTTTCACCGCATTGTTATAACACGGAATTATTCACATACTCATAGACACACACACCCACTTACTCTGACAGACACGCTCATCCACACATACTCACACACACACACACACAACACACACACGCACACTCACAATCTTTAAGTATACTCTTTGATTATTTTTATTTTTTAATTTCTTATTTTTGTTAGCCTAGACTTAATATTCTTTTACATTTTAAAAATATTGTGTTAATTATCACGCTATACAAAATAGGGAGGGGCGGAGTCTTCTACTACAGGCATTATTTGTCTAAAAGAAGATTCCGAACACAACAATTTGTAAACCAATTATTTGACACAATATTTTTTTTTTTTTTTTATGTTCGATATCTCGAAAACATTTAAGGAATAGCTGATTTATTTCCCGATTTCTGGTTCGGTCTCGTCGTAAAAGTTCTTCATTGATTAATAAACCTTGTACTTACCTACTGGCAGAGGGGCTCGTGGCTAAACAAAAACAGCTGCACGAGTCGATAGAAGGTCAAGCTACGCTTGCCGCGGTGGTTTCGTGGATGGGTGACCATCCATTACATATCGAAACCCCTCCGAAAGGACGTCAAACCGTTGGACCCACCTGTCATTCGTAGATAATATTCTGACAGTTTTTACGGGTACACAGAAACCCAAAAAGTCCGAAAACCAGTCTAACCAAGGGGTATCGTAACGCAGTAACTGGGTTATGGAGGTCAGATAGGCAGTCGCTCTATGTAAAATACCAGCATTGTTGGGCCTTGGTAGATTGATTGATGTACAGTCAGCGTCACGATGCGGGTACCCCCCTTCAAAGTAAATTTTCATACAACTGGGGTACCCAATTGATGCAGCCCACCGTACCTACCGGCAAAAGCGTATTAAACAGAAAGACATTTCGAACAGAAACATAAATAACAATATAATCAGGACAATCTTTCACCCAACGGTGTGACACACGGCCAAAGTTTACCCAAGAATAACACAACGGGCGTAGCATAGTACGATTCAGTAATTAAACTGAACGATAGTTGTAACGAGGACACACGGGGTGACTGCTAAGCGATGTACACGAATAAACTCACCAGGGACAAGGTAAATGTTACCTGTTTTCGTTTGAAGAACTCTGGCATTTTTAGGGTTCCGGGCAAAAATGGAACCCGAATGGATTCGTCATGTCTGTCTGTCTGCCCGTTCGTATGTCACAGCCACTTTTTCCGAAACTATAAGAATTATGCTGTTGAAACTTAGTAAGTAGATGTATTCTGTGAACCGCATTAAGATATTCACACTAAAATAGAAAAAAAAAAACAATACATTTTGGGGGTTCCCCATACTTTAAACTGAAACTAAAAAAAAAAAAACATTAAAACCTTACGTGTGGGTATCTATGGATAGGTCTTCAAAAATGATATTGAGGTTTCTAATTTACTTTTTTTCTAAACTGAATAGTTTGCGCGAGAGACACTTCCAAAGTGGTAAAATGAACGAGATGTTGTGAGTAGTTTTTTTTTTAATACGTCATAAATCGTAAACCGCCATTTACCTTTCATTCAATCAACTCAAAAAAAGAACTTTTATATTATGTTACTTGCTGCAACGGAACCCTTCATGGGCGAGTCCGACTCGCACTTGTTTCCAAAATAAAACAGGGAGCTGATCCTAAGACGAATTTGAACAATTTCGGGAAAATTTAAATTTTAACAGCTTTGGTCTATTTTTTACGAGGATTTGGGTTAAAATGTGACCTTTTGATTCGTCTGTAGTCTCTAAGTTTATCTAAGACATCACTGACATCTGTAAGGGAAACCTGGACTTTTAATATAAGTCTGAAATCGCCAACCCGTCTTGAGCAAGCGTGGTGATCATTGGTGATGCCTTCTCTGTATGAGAAAAGGCCTTGACCTTGCAGTGGGATAGTAGCAGGGTGGTATTATTGGGCTTGCGGACGGCGAGCAATGGGTAGCTCGCCGTTCGATTAGGACCAGGCCCGGGACGACGGCGCGATGTGTTCCACGCGCGCCTCAAAGAGATATCAGCAACAAAGACGGGGTCTGCTAAGCCCGATGCCTGCCAGGGTTGCGGGAAAGTCCAAAAGGGTTACCGTGGCCCCTGGCAAAGGCAACTGAAGGAACACGGGTCGGTTTTAGTCAGTAAGAGTCTGACACGCCCTCCCGCTCCACCCAGAGCGGGAGAAGTTATTTGATGATTTCCCAAACAACAAAAAAAGTTGGTATTATTACAGGATTATTAAAGAATAGTCACATGTGTAGGTAATTATGAGAGTTCCCTGTGAAAAGGTGAGTCAGCAAAACATCGCATGTGAAACTTTCTTACAACTAATTCTTCTACCACAACTAATTGATTAACATTTGAAAATACTGTTGGAGCTGCTGAAGATCCTAAGACTGCCTTTGCTTTGTATACAATCAATCTCCTTTGTATTATATAATTGCATAGGACAAGTGTGAGTACTATGTACTATCGAGCTACCATTTACCGGGTAACGTCTTTCATTGACTTGAATGTGCCCTGGCGGCTGATAGATGTCATGCTCACTCAAATGTCTCGCTGGACGGTGGCGCGTGTGTTGGATCATTTAGCTCCCTTCAAAATGGTTGAGCTGAATGGTGCTGATCCATGCGTCATGTTCGTGAACGGGCGCTGTCAGTTGGGACTGGTCATCTCTTAGCCGCCACGGCTTATTTTAGATATTTTATTTATGGATTGTTTTGTTTAAATTATTTATATTTGCTGTACCTACTCTGGACACTCAACGTGTACGTCTGATTTACATCGTTCTCACATACAATTATACCTATATTCAAAAATGATGTAAGTAATATTTATGTAACAATATAATTTAAAAGTATTAACAAATTAAAATATGGCGTCGGGAAGTGTCAACAAGTGTTGACACTTCCCGGGATCCAAGGGCTGGCCTTTACCTTGGCCAGAGGCTTAGCATTGCCATACAACGTGGCAATGCCGCCAGTCTCTTGGGTACTTTACCAGTCGACAGCGATGCAGAGGAATTTTTCGACGCCATATTTTAATTTGTTAATAGTTTTAGTTAGTTTAGGTTATTATATTTTATATTTTTGTTTGGTTAGTTTAGTTAATATCAATGTATTACACACTTAGACCTTCCGGAATAAAGTTATGTCACGTAAATCAATAAAAGTATTTAAAAGAGTGTCCATGGAGTTTCTTGCCCGTTCTTCTACATAGGTACCTACTACGCTTTGGAATGGGCAACTAGCTTCATATTTCTGACTGACCGACCACTTGACAGTTCAAAAGTGCCTGTAAATGGTTTAATTGAAATAAATGCTTTGAGTTTGAGTTTTGAGTCTTACACGATTTTGTTAAATGGTGTAGACAGCTGTATATTCTTATATTCTGATAAGAATTCATTATGATTATCAATCTATCTACCAAAAAGAGTATTCATTAACTTTTTTCAGTCTTTATTCAGTTTTTTGGCGGTACGGTTGGCGCAGTGGTTAAGCGATTGACTGTTGCGCTGCGTGTCGCTGGTTCGATTCGCGCACGGAACAAATATTTGAGTGACCTACAAGTAGTTGTTCCGGGTCTGGCTGTTTGTGTATGTGAGTTTAAATGTTTGTAAACGCACCCACAATACAGGAGAAATTCCTAGTGTGGGGACAACATTTTTTTTTTTAAAGAAAGGTGAAGAGAATAATATACCTACAATACAAAATAATCTATAAATAAAGTACTGTCAAATTATTGATTAATTATTATTAACTAATAAAATAAGCTACTTACTAGTACTTGCAATTTATGCAAGGCATCCGAAAACTGACATGATCGTTTCAGTATCAGTGTGTGAATGCTCTTTTAATTGACCCGATGTTGCTAACGTAAAGGTCTATAGTAAAAACTATAGAAAACATGTTAAAACAAAGCTAAAGAAAGAAACTCCACTCTTAGTTTTAACCTTTAATGATCGGTGAATTAACTATACAAATTAGTAAGAACTTAATAAATCAACGTTCGTCGTTTATCATTCATCATTACCCCTCGTTTAAACATATCTAAGCAAGTTGTGATTGTGATACTTGTTTTCGACCAGACTTGTCACACACAACACAAGAGAAAAAAATGTTTATTACATAAATTCATAATAAAACATAAAAAATAAGAATAAATATGAAAAAAAACGAAAAATAAAAACAACACGTGTTGAAAGGGCTGACTCGTGAAGGATTTGAACCTCCGCCCTCCGATGATCAAGATATCCAATATCGGTGCTCTAACCTACTGAGCTAACGAGTCTTGTTGTATTGTGTCGAAAATCGTCATAATTAGTCATCCGTGCTCACATTGTTTAAGGACTATCGAGGTGACTCACCACGAACCTAATTAAAAAACTCGGCGTAAGTAGATACAACATTCCGGGTGAGACAGACTATAAACAGTGTTCTGTGGAATGTTTGAATTAGAATGTGTTTATTTGGTGTTTTTGTTTTGTGGTCCTGGGTTCGAATCCCGGTAGGGGCAAATGTTTGTATGATGAATATGGACATTTGTACCCGAGTCATGGATGTATATTTATAATATGTATGTATTTACGAAAAAAAAATGTATTTAAGTAGTGTATCAACCATCTGGTATCCATAACACAAGCCTTAAGTGCTTAACTTGGAACTAGATGGTGCTGTGTGCAATGTCAGACGATATTTATTTATTTATTTATTTGTACTTTGATATAAATTTTATCGAAACTGTGGTATTATTTATATATATAGTTTCTTTGCGGCCTACCCTCAACTTATAATTAATACACATATTAATTATAAGTTGAGGGTAGGCCGCAAATAAACTTGACTTGGTGTTTCGTTGAGTGCGCTCCCCAAAATATTCTTTAAAACACTACACTATTATGGGACTTAAAAGTGATTTTGAACTTGCATATTGTGAGTGTTGGCGCTGTAGGGTACATTTCTGCCTCCCTCAGCGGGAAAACCCTGCGAGATTTTTTGTTATATTAAGTTTTTAACGTCGCGGTTTAGCCTTTCAATGTCAACTATGTTATCCAACTTGTTGACAAATTTGGTATAGGTATAACTAGTGTTTATAACTTGATTAAATGAAAAATGATTTTATTTCTGTAACTAGGTTTGTACAAACACTTTTTTTACACGTCAAACATATTTTTTGAAATGCCAAAATAAACTCAGAGGTCACAGTCTTTTTTAAAGTCCAGGCATAATCTTGGTCAGATCATGTCATGAAGAGTATGTAGATCGGTGTCTGAAATGGTCTTTTGATGAAAGAACCACACAGATTTAATGGACCTGTCCAGTCAGTGCACGCATTTGTCAGTACTTAATTGTGCAGTTCAACTCAGAACTAAAGGAGCTCAACGATTCGACGAACAATAACAAAGAAAGGACATTTGCGTAGGCCGCATAAATTACTCAAACTGATTACTGAAAAAAGATTAAAATAACATGAGGAAAAAAAAAACAAAAAAAGCAATGACAGTGCAATGACAATGCAAAACCATAGTCCTCACATTCTCACTAATTAAAATAATACAAAGGGTACTTTACTAAGTAAATACTCAAGTCATTTTACACACAATACTAAATCATTAATGGCATTCCACAACGTATATGCTTAGGTGGTAAATAAACATTTGTTTTAACAATCGTGGACCTGTCGGGCACAACACAATAAAAATTTGAAGGGAGAGGACTGTATACGCGGCCACCGCTTACTATAATGTTGCCGCAAGAGCGTCTACCTGTTAAGATTATTATAATAATATTATTGTTTGGAACATTCTCGAACGATGTCGTCGGCGGAGGTGGCACTGGCGGGGGCATCGGCGGAGGCACGGCGGGACGCGGGTGAAGAGGCGCCCGCGTCGGCCATCTCCATAAAAGGCTGAACCGCGGCGGGGACCGAGGCCCCTGGCTGGAGGCTTTGAGTTAGCTCGAAGGCACCACAGGATTGACCGGTTAAGTCACGGCCTCTCAAGGCCAACTGCGAGATGCCATACATAAAAATAAAAAAAAATCAAAAAGGGGAGTGAGGCACACGACCATCTACCATCTTTCCTCGAGCATAGTATGCGTCGCCAAGTAATAATACGAGTATATTGTAACTCGGCAATAAATTCATTGAAATCAGTAACCAGCATCGTTATTGAATACAGTCCTCACAAACTCCTCAACAATTATTATTATTATTTATTTATTTATTAAATATTTATTATGTAATTATTTACATATCCTTATTAAATAGACCATCGTTTTTCACATTTATCGAGATTTAAAATTGTCTTTATACTTACCAAAATTAGACTGCGGCGCATGCGGCGACTGCACCGTGCTGTAGTGCCGCCGCCACCGTTTCTGTCAACAAGCTTCCATAGTGATCCATACAACACTAACGATCGTGACTATACACGGCGAATCAACCGTAGTTTTTAGCGAAAGAAAAACGAGTGTGTTTAAGGGGACTTGTACTGCGAACTTGGATGTGATCATTCTATGAAGCTCTTTTATAGCGAGCCGTCGCGAGTTGAATGACAAGCGTTGCTGGGCAACCATCACACGTAGAACATTTCTCAACATAATTATGTGTAGATACATTTAAATCTAGAACTTGAAGGAAAGCGATATCATACATATTGGAGTTCTATAGAACTCCGTTTGAGAATTCTTAAGAATGATTGGTCCATGATATTCACAGGAAAGAGTAAGTAGGTACCTACCTCCTTCCTCAGTCGTGGGTTGTGGAGACCAGCGTCTAATATTTTTTCTGTCCACGATATTGTGCAACTTGACTGCTACGCACGTGCCTCCTGAGGACTATGGACTGGCCATCCGTACTACACGCTCGCCCGCTGTAAAAGACACTTAGAGGACAGTCTACCCAGAGCGATACTATACTGAATGAGTCCGTTCCATTATCATTTTCTACTTTCCTGTCTTTTTGCCTTGTCATCCAGGAATGTTAAAATAGTGCTATACGGATCAGGCATACATTGATCTCTTCATATATAGCTTAGCAATGGTAGTTTCCACAGTCAAATCACCTCATCTTGCATAATAATTTCACATAATTTCTTAAAACATTCCTTTGTTCTCTTGGCGCACGTGTTTGCTAAACGTGTAAACAACCTCATTAGTGTCGTTTTCGATATTGTACTTATTGCACCGGTTAGCTCGCCGGGCTCATTAGCAATATATCAGCTGATTTTACCGTAGGCTTGGCCAGCTTTTTACGCATCATGTTATAACTTAACTTACATTACGTTGGTTTCTTTGTCTTCGCTTGCACTTCAGACTTTCTTTTTCCCTTAACGACCTACCTACCTACTCATTATGTCTGATGCAAAATTAAAGGAACGTTTAAGAGACGTGGTGGCTACAAAGCAAAGCTTACGCGTTTTAGCAACTTTTTAAGATTATTACCTAGCACGGGAAATTATTTAGACAGCTTCCAAGCAGCAGAATTAAAACACTTAGTTTAATAGAGACATTATATAAAGAATTCGACGTGTTACAGAGTTGAAGCTGTTGTCGGAGGATGCGGACGAAATGTATGACGAGAGGGAGCAGTTCGAGACGCAGCACCACGCGGTGGTGGCTCGCGCGAAGGCTAGTCTCGCACCCGCGCCCGCAAGTCGCCCGAGCTCGTGTCTGCTACCTCCGTCGATGATCTCGCGCGCCACAGGTCTGGCTGCAGGCACGACTTCGTTCGGCTGCCTAAGATAGACTTTCCTCACTTCGACGGGGACTGAATTCCGAGATACGTATCGTTCCCTTAATCATAACAATGACAGCAAACAAGACATTAACAAATTTCACTACTTACGCGCTGCCTTAACCAGCAGCGCGTCATTAGTGATAAAAAGCATAGATTTCAAAGCAGATAACTATGCTACAGCTTGACAATTATTATCCGAAAGGTACGACAATGAAATACGACTTGTTAATAATCACGTACAGGCCTTATTTAATCTTCAACAAGTTCAACATGAATCTTGTAAATCGTTAAGGCACATGATTGACGTCACAGATATAAATCTTCGTACTTTGTCAACTTTAGGGCAGCCTTCTAAGCAAGGGGGTCTAGGAGAAATCCTTATAATATACAATGACATGATGTTATTAAAACTAGACAAGGTCACACGAACGGAATGGGAAGAATATAAAAGTAGGTAATATAGGTAATAGGTAATACGGGCTGGTGTCCGCAACTCCACGTCAATGCGCGTATTTTGCGTACGGGTGGGAAAATCGGTTATTCGATCCACCCCAGCTCCTCGAGAAAGGCCAGCAACGCCTTGGTGTTGCTGACAATCTCACGTAGGGTACCTGGGTTACCGAAGTACTTTGCCCTGTATGTGGTGGTCCTCCTCCATGCAGGCCCTGCACAGCGGACTGTCCGTGACTCCTAATACAAAGAGGTGTTTATTAAATGATCCGTGACCAGTTACGGCTGCTGTAACTGTACGCAGCTGTTGCTTGGTTAGTCGGAGAACCTGTTTCGTGAAGCGGCCATCGATTGTGGGGAGTGCTTCCCTAGCCTGCCTGCACTCACGTTGGTCCACCCATAGTTTGTGATGTTGGTCCCTGGTGCGTTTCCTTACCAGAGTGCGTATGTACCCGAAGGGGAGTGGCACGATGGGTTCGGGACCCACTGGTACAACGTTCGACCCTCTTCTGGCAAGTTCGTCGGCTGCATCGTTGCCTAGCGAACCGCTGTGTCCTTTGATCCATTGAATGGTTATGTTATTGAGGTTGCCCACCTGGTTGAGGCGCTGGTGGCACTCGTATATTAGCCCAGAATCAACTGTGTGACTGTTCAGCGCTTGCAGAACGGCCATGCGGTCTGAGAGTATGCGGATCGAGTGTTCTTTAACTTCTCTGGCCATGATGGCTGAGGCGGCTAGAGAAATACCCATGCATTCGGCCTGGAACACTGTGTTATGGACCCCCAATGGTGTGGAGATGCGTATGTTGAAGTCCTCCGAGAAGATTCCAGCACCTGTGCCACTACCTGTTTTGGATCGATCCGTGAAGATGCGCAGCTCTGCCGGGCGCAAGCCCTCGCATCGGCGATCCTCGTGAAGTTGGATTTTGGATTTTTTATCAAATATAAATTGTTTGGGTACCCGGTCATTTATGGCTTTCGTAATGGGGAACTCCTTGCTGAGTCCCTCAAGCTGCGCGGTGTGTGGTAAATCTCTCTTACCCCAGAGATCTAGTGCATTTAGACGAACTGCCGCCATCGTCGCTTCCTGCTGTATGAACAGGTGGAGCGGTGGTAGTCCCAGCATGGCTTCGATAGCTGCAGTCGGAGTGGTCCTCATGCAGCCTGTGGTGGCCATGCAGGCTAGTCTTTGCAGGCGTTGTAGTTTGCTAGTAGCTGTACCCATCTCAGTACGGGGCCACCAGACTACGGCCCCGTAGGTGATCATGGGGCGTATCACTGTGGTGTACAGCCATAGTATAATTTTAGGGGAGTATAAAAGTAATAGAGATACCTAACCAAATTAAAAAAAATATATATTATTTTTTTAGCAAACAGCGCAGATTTACTTGAATCTTTAAATCATAATAAAAACAAAACTAAAAAACTTTCCTTTCAGAAATCTTGACATAGAAGCGCGCATTAAAAAAGCTTCAGAAAGCAATGTTTGTATGAACTGCCTTTATTAGGATATAGGTCATAGTTTCAAACTACTCCTATTCATTAGTACCTACTGCCAGTGTTTTCATTTGTTGTCTCCACATAGTATACATTATACCGGATAGATTAATTGCAATACATATGCAAAGTAGTTGTACACAACGTATCGGGTGACGGGTGTATGTGCAGGGTTGATTGGCCTATCTTGTAATGGAAATTACCCTAAGGTCTATAGGTTTAGCTAGGGTTAATTTCTGTCGGGATATTCTGAGAAACAGTTACCTATAGCAGCTTATAGATTAATTTGTGTAGCTACGGTACATAATGAAACGTTGTATTGGTAAACACCTATGTATTGTCTTGTGCTTTTACAGTCCGGGTGGAAACGGGACCCTATTTTTCACTTACCTTAGCTACATTTTATACAATAAAATCAATAAGTTTCTCCATATCCACAGTTCAAATTATCACCAATTTAAATACAGAGTAAAAAAATGGCAGATTGAAAAATCGTATGATGATACCGAAAAACGGCTCCTCCCACATGCCTAAGACATACTCCCCTCATTCTCACTCAATCACTCATAGACACTCCCCGCTTTCACATTCACTCACACATACACCACATACTTTATCTACCTCAACACACTCACTCTCACTCAAACACTTACAATTTTTTATTACTATTTTTTTTTTCTTCTTGTAATACTCATATAAATAAATCTTTATATCGTTATGATAGCTTGTTACTGGTGAAAACAGATTTTTGATCTTCTATTGTACCCATAAGGAGTCACTGGTCCCCAAGTCACAGACTATAAACCTAGTTTGGAAGCCAGGAGATAACACCTTATGCGCACTATTGTTATATCTTATTACTGTACTTGTATCCTCTTTAAACAAACGATTTGGAAATAAACATTATCTTATCTTATTTTAATAATCCTATGCCGTCTGTCTGTCTGCCTATTAGTATCGTCCATTTGTCTGTCACTAGGTTGAATATCTGAAGCCGTATAAATGGAGGCTAGTTAATCTATGTACATAATACGTGTTACATAACCTATGTTATGGCAATTTAATGATAGAAAGAAGGTAAGTGCTGGTATTGGTCGTATGGAATCTTGATTGTACGAGCCCTACTCGAACTTGGCCGGGTTTAATAATTTTACCAACCTGCATACAGCCAGAAGTTAATAACTCCGCAAAAAAACGTCCTTCTAATTTCATCTAAACACAACCAAGAAAACGTTTACTCCATTTTAAAATAGGCCACAACTCAGCAGCTTAAGCGCCCCATGTTAAACCCTTTAAGCTTTTGATTTACAGCAGCTATTTATTACTCATTAACTCATTTGGATATTAAAACTCGGGTTTTCTAAACATCTGGCACATGCGAGGTGGAATTTTTAGCCAACAGCGCTTTTTCGCTAAGCTCGCGTATTTATATGAAATCGCTTTATGTTTAACTGCATACGGTAGCTAAATAAAAAAGGAAATTCATCACTTAAACACGTATGATTTATTATTATTACTTTTGGATGCGACTTTTCGCATCTAAAATTAAGTGTAAAATGTTAAAACTAAATATTATAAACAAACACTTCTGCGGAACAACTAAATTGGCCAAAATGTAAAGAGAATACGAGAAAGTATATCGTTTACGAACTAGGGAATCGATTGCAACTGATTTTTAGGCATGCCTATAATATAATTTGTAAATAATTACATATTATATTATAGGCATGTAAACACATAGGTACCCTTAATTATTATGTTATTGTTATTATTAAAAAAAAAACAGCTGTTCCCTACATTTTGAAGGGTTATGCAAACATAAATGTAGGGAACAGCAGATTTTTTTTTGTGATTTCAGGTTTGGTCCCATAGTAAAAGTTGTTCATAATGATGAGTACAATGACCCTTTAAAATATTGCCCATGAATTCAATTTCACCCGGTATAAAATTATTTTATGTTGCTGTGCCCTAACCGGGCTTCATGTTGGAACTTACCTAATATTGTAACAACCAAATGTGCACATGACTGCAATAAACAGTTTTGAGCCTTTGTCTGCGCCACTGCTTGACCAATCATCAACGCTCAAAATCACGTCATATTTGCGGCGCATCGGTTGACCAATGACCGCTCCCGAATATGGCGTCACATTCAACACCCAATCATTGAAGCTGATTCTCACACGATCGTAGCTCTCAAGCGACACCTCTGGAAACACTTCTTACCATACAACGCCACATTAAAAACTACTCCGTTAATTTTGCCACCTTTTATCTAAATTTTTCTATTGTAAATCTTGCTAAAACTATAAAACGCATTATAAACTAAACTCCAAGTATTTCTTTTGTTCCATCGCGAACAGCCTTTATTTTCCATATCGCAAGTGACGGTTTTTTAAAATTATTTGTTTGACATTAGGAACATTTCATACAGTTCTATCTACATTGTATGATGATGATTGTAGCATTAATTTATGTTTTGATGTTCTGCGATTTCACATAACTATGATAAATGATTTTATTTCTGTAAGTAGGTTTGTTACAAACACTTTTACACGTAAATCATATTTTAAAAACTAGATGAGGTCGGCGTTTCATAACTGATTACTCTGAGAAGAAAGGCCGAAACCAACTCAGAGGTCACAGTCTCTTTTAAAGACCAGACATAATCTTGGTCAGATCATGTGAAGACCATGTAGATTGGTGTCTGAAACGGTCTTTTGAGGAAAAACCATACAGATTGAGCAGATTGAGCATTAACATTACAAAACATCACGCTTGTATTTTCCTAAGGGTAAGGCAGAGGCGTATCTATAGTACACCCACATTTCGCCAGCTATGTTTAAACATAACTCTCATGTAATAAGGGACAAGTCTATTGCCATCAACCGGGCACAAATCCAGACTGATGGGAGAGGGAGAGAGTCTCCCGTCCAAGCCGCCACGGTGGACGCTCCGGGCGTCGGGAGCCGCGTGACGACTGCCGGCCACCGTAGGCGCGGGCCTGCGGGCGGTGAGTAATGCCGATTGCTCACCGTCCGATCAGGACCAGGCCCGTGCTGGACGGCGCGTACGTGTTCCACGCGCGCCTCAAAGAGATGTCAGCATCGAAGAGGGGTCCCACTAGGGCCCAAGCCTGCCGGGAAGGCGGGATCATCCGAAAGGGGTACCGCTGACCCGGAACATAAAGGGCCAAGGAAGGAACACGGGTGGGTTTTAGTCAGTAAGAGTCTGACACTCCCTTCCGCTCCACCCAGAGCGGGAGGGGTCTTTTGTTGATTTCCCATCCTTAAAAAAA
Source organism: Brachylomia viminalis (assembly GCA_937001585.2). Classification (NCBI taxonomy): domain Eukaryota; kingdom Metazoa; phylum Arthropoda; class Insecta; order Lepidoptera; family Noctuidae; genus Brachylomia; species Brachylomia viminalis. The sequence goes on from OW443307.2 coordinate 21,255,429, forward strand.
AAAAAAGGCTGCTACCGACAAATGTCTAATGAAAAAACCCAATAATACTTTGCCCGATCTGAAAATCGAACACAGAACCTTTTGCTCCGAGAAATCACGGCAGAGTGGACAGAGCTCCGGCGGGATCTCAGGGCGGTATGGAAAGTGCGATTGTTGCAATCCAGCGCCGGGCACGCCACAATTGCGGCGATAAGTCCCTTCTGTGAGGAGTGGCTAGAAAGACGCCATGGCGTACTCACCTTCCGCCTGACGCAGGTCCTTACCGGACACGGTTGCTTCGGGAGGTTCCTGTTCCCGGATGGTAACCAATGGGTAGCTCGCCGTCCGATAAGGACCAGGCCCGGGTCGACGGCGCGTTGTGTACCACGCGCGCCTCAAAGAGATGTCGTCAACAATGACGGGGTCCGCTAGGGCCGATGCCTGCCAGGGTTGCGGGAAAGTCTGAATGGGTTACCGTGGCCCCCGGCACAGGCAACTGAAGGAACACTGGTGGGTTTTAGTCAGTTAGTGTCTGACACGCCCTCCCGCTCCGCCCAGAGCGGGAGAAGTTATTTGACGATTTCCCAACCTCAAAATAAAAAGACCTTTTGCTCAGCAGTAGCGCTTTCAACTACTAGACCAACGGGGTAGTCAAAGCGATATTATCAAAGCTAAAATTGCCTTTACATATATCAACGACATTTTAAATCTATGCAAAGGGGTCCTCAATAATTCTTCCACAAGTCCTCGTAATTTAGATCAATGCTCCTTTAAGTTTTAATCCGTTTGGTAGAATTTATATGAACGTGAGCCGAACCACAGAGATACTCGTAGAACCGACTTTATTACAAAGAGGTTGGTATACCTAAAACAAAACTGTCGAACGCTTAAACGCACATGTTTTATTTATTTGTGTGCGGAAAATAGTTAGCCTTCTCACAAAATCAATAATACGTTACTCTTTGCACCAAACTAACTCAGTTTTTATCTTAATCGAATGATTTGAATACATGCATGGACCTGGACTTATCTAAACTATTTATAAAGAGAATAGATTCGATGTTCTTGTATGTTTGTTTGTTACACTTTCACGCTAAAACGGCTGAACGGATTTGAATGAAATTTGACTCATGGGTAGACTATATGACCTGGACTAGGACAATGGATACTTTTTATCCCGACATTCTAACGGGATCGAGACAAATGCAGGTGACACCGCGAGGCGCAACTAGTATATAATATAAGTCTGAAATCGCCAAACCGTTTTGAGCAAACGTGGTGATCAATGCTCGTGCCTTTTCTGTATGAGATCTTTGCCCTGCAGTGGGACAATAATATATTGCTATCATTATAATATGCTTAATACAAAATCAATAATCAGAGCACCAATAAAAAATCGGTCGAGCGGTTTAAAAAAATATCAACAATAAATTATTTTTAAGCGGTTGATGTGTAAGACGATCGTCTTCGAATTGGTTAGGTAGGTACCATAACTAAAAAGTGTAACATAAAAATCTTTCAAGAACCGACTTTAAAAAAAAAAACACTACAGTTTGTCTTTGCATTCAGCATTGCAGCATGCAGTCTTTGCATGTCTTTTAGTTTTTTCCACCGGCTTCCGAAATTAAAGTTACTTTTCACTTTGTAGTGTTTTTTTTATGGAATTCGATTGTTTTTTTTTTTTGTAGAAAAGGTTTTAATTTTTCACTTTTTAGTTATGGTACCTACCTAACCAATTCGAAGACGATCGTCTTACACATCAACCGCTTAAAAATAATTTATTGTTGATATTTTTTTAAACCGCTGGACCGATTTTGATAAAATTTATATAGGACTACCTCTGAAGTATGACCTACCCTCAGACCAAATAATAAAGGTAGACGAAGCACCGCGCTCTCAGAGTGAAGCAGGTTAAAGGAAGCCACATTTGAAATAGGAAGCCGATTGTGGTAGTGCAACGCGCGAAACTGAACACGTTAGACATCATAACACACACAAGGTTACGTCACACAACTCTGTATAAGAGACTTCATATATTTGAACGCTTTTGTTGGTGTACGCTCTGTCCACTTTTTTTATTTAGTCTGAGGACCTAACAAACAAAAAAAAAAACATCATAATGAATTCATAATTGGCGGAATGATCGCGTAACAAACATACAAAAAAAAAACATACAGTCGAATTGAGAACCTCCTCCTTTTTTGAAGTTGTTATCAGTACTGTCACAAGGCTTCTACTTTCGTCACACACAGGTAACGCATTAGTCGCACCAGTCCTGTCGTGTTTGTCGCAGTAGTCGGCGCGACAAAGTTGTGCCGCAGTTAATTAAGCTCCGTCACAGTCTTCAGGCACTTAAGGCAGAATGAGCAAAAGGCGTACCTCCGACTGACAACTAGACATGGGGCAATTAGATTGTGGGTAGTTAGAAATTACGGGCTTTAATCTCGACTTTAGTATGTGCGACGGTTTTGTTCTAAAGTAGGGTAGTTTATGAAAGATTTAGCCGACCGCGACCATCCGGGATCTCTTTAGGCATTCCCTTTTTGAATTCTTGATAGGGTTGCTTTAAGCCCGAAAAAATCGGACAAAAGCGGTCTAAACTTAGGACACCCGTAGGGCTTGGTTGAGAAAATGGAACGGTCATCTTTTCATCAAAATTTTCTACTTCACACGACTGCTACTCGACATGGGGTAGGTCATTTGACTTTGAATACCACTATTTAAAAAAGTACTAGCAATCAAAGAATGCTTTTATTATTCAAATGATAACACAGATCACTTTTACTGCAGTCACAGGAAGAAAACGAAGTAAGAATATTCACATTTTTCAACACCGTTATATCTCCTTATTAAACACGAATGTCGTCATATTGTGTACATTGAATAAAGCATAACAGACAGCAGAACACCCCAAAAAGGTTAAAATGAAGAAAAATGGACGCACGCCATAATGTTTTTTCACAAAAGTAAATGTATTTCCTTAGAGGGCGTGCGTGTTTTACATTAAATTGTGATTCTATTAGGCATAAATACGGTCACACAATAAAGTCTATTTTCCGTAGGTAAATGCCCGAATCCGGGTTGCATTTACACCGATATGTAATGTTGGAAAAATCGTGTTATGTTGACACGAGCTACTTGTACGGTATTATCTCATAATGTGGTAATCAGAGGCTCTTGCACGAATGCGCGACGTAAACGTAAAGTAAATTCGAACGATTTTTTTATCGAAAATATTACTATTCAATAGCATTTTGTTTTAAATGTATGCGTATGTTAAAAGCAGTTGACCCGCATAACATTAAGAAAAACACATGAATGACTACCATAAATTATTTGAATTTTGTAAGATAATATCTATACTTGAAAAAACTAAATTTGCGCTATTAAAAGAAGTTTTTTGTTTATGAAAATCAAAAGCAAACAAAAACCATAAATTATAATGAAATTAGGATATGTAGTGTCATCAATGCTAAGTTGTTACTTCCAAAGTACACGGATTTACACGGTAAAAGAACATTAATACCTTACCTTTTTAATCAACTACCTACAACATTGAGGGACAAAATAAGTCAGAAAAGCATAATATAGAAACTAAAGCAACAATAGTAGTAACAAAATATTAATAATAATAGTTAAAGTGTTTTAAAACAAACGTAAATAGTGAAGTAAAAATAATACCTAACAATAATATCACAATAATAACACAAAAAATTAAATTAGGAAAATTTAAATGACTCAAAACATTTATACTTTTAGGAACAACCTGTATCAATTCAAAAACATTCCTCCACCACTTCGATCAATAATAGTATTATTGATCGAAGCTCCACCACTATTGTTTTAAGGTTGCTTCGTATTTTTAAAGTTTAGATTTTAAGTATTAGCCGTAAGTTGATTTTTCATTTTATTTGGTGTTATTTGTGAAACCACTATTGTATTGGGGTCATCCTGTAAAGATAGTGTGTGTGTAAGTTTAATAAAAAAATAAAAAAAAATAAGGACGGACGGTCAAATGGTCATCGCTGTTAGCTTCGCTAGGTCGCTCGATAGAGTAATAGATAACTGTTACTATTCCGCTTACACCCCCGTTTTAATTTTATTTGTTTTGTTTTTAACCAAGTACCTTCTTTAAGTTGTTTAAATTATGTAGTCGATAATTTTGGTGCACGGTAAAACTCTAATGAGTTTATGTTGGCCCCAACAATGTTTAAAATGTATGTGAACTACTAATTAAATAAATAAATACAAAAAAAGCACAATTGGTATCACCCATAGATCATCATCTGCCATCATCTACCTAGCCTTTCCCAACTATCTTGAAGTCGGCTTCTAGTCTAACCGTATGCAGCTGAATACTAGTATATTTACATGGAGCGACTGCCTATCTGACCTCCACAACCAAGTTACTGGGTAATACGATACCTCTTGATAAGACTGGTTGTCAGACTTTCGGGCTTCTGACCACCCGTAACGACTGTCATAGATCCACGACAGCCGGGGCCAAAGGCTTAACGTGCTTTCCGAGGCACGGAGGGTTCTTGGTATGTATAGATGGTCGCCCATCTACGGACCAACCGTGGCATGCTTAGTTTACCCTGATCGTCGACATCGACTGTTATAACTTATCCACAAGAACTTTTCTCACGGTCGTTGTGCCATATTAACGGTCGTCGGGTACTATAGTTTCAATGAACAATACTGAATTATATTTCTTGTATAAAACCGGCACCTTCAGTTTCAATTATTGACTAGTGATGTAAGCTTGTATATAAAATATTTCGTGTTCCAACTACTTGTTAGAAAATGTGTTGCAGAGATTGTTGTATTCGAGATAGGTAATCTCAATATTTTAGGGCGCTGTCGCAATATCGTATGCGTGCGTATGCGTTGATAAAACGTTTTTCAACACATTTGCTCAAAAAATGCAGTTATTATTCTAAGCTCTCACCTAAGCACATGTTTTACCGCCCCCTTCGTTTTATAGCGCCGTGCGTATTCTTTACGGTTTTTTTTAATTACCATAAAAAAATATATAAGAATTCCACCAAGGAGTTTCAAATTACGAGAATAAATAAGCTGAATGATCGAACCTCCTTGGAACCGCTTTTGCTCAATACGTCTATCTCACTTTAGTATTAAAGAGAAAATGAGACGAAAGATGCTTTTCGACTCGACTATTTGCGATTCGACTTTTTGCGATTTTAATTTTCACTACGCGCACGTAACGCCATTTCGAAATGGCACCATTTTCATATTAGAAACGTCAAAGATTATTATTGTTGCGACTTTCTGACTGATATTTTTATAAACAAAAGTTTGTTTCATTGCCCTTTGTACTGTTTTCTCGCAAGTGTGTTGAAAAACGTTGTATGACACACGCGCGGAAATTGGTATTTACAAACTCGTGACTATGGTAAGCCCGAGACAAAGTCGAGGACTTTGTCTCGGGCTTACATTCGTCTACTCGTTTGTAAAAAACAACTTACCGCACTAGTATCATAAATAACTATTAACATTTTCATCATTAAAGTATTATACAATGCAATAGGTACATAATATAAAACGTTTTTGTAATAGCACCATAATTAATGTAATTGAAACTTTATGTACAAGGAGGCATACTGTTATAAAAGTATAAAAGCCATAAATTATTATCTGACGACATTTTTAGCTCAATGGACGACATTCACTCAATGACTAAAGACTAAGAGAGGACATGAACTAAAAGATCTATAATAAATTATACATTATGGAAATATCATACGATTCTATACAGAAATAAAAAAATATACATGTTTCTTTCTAACTTATGCAATTCTGCAAGTGTCAAAAAGAGAAAACCGTATTTTGTCAGTTTTCTAAAATTGCAATATTGAAGTATGACGTCACGGAAGCCCTGCCCATCGGCCGGTTCGCCATTTTAGTTTCTGGTTTTGTGTACTTCTCAGAGTGTACATAAAGTGTCATTTGGCGTTATCGTGCGACTAAATATTAAGTTTTTTTCCATTTTGAGAACATTTTGAGTGCTGTAAATTTGACTGAGGCTGTCTGTGATAGAGGAAACCATGCCTAAGTGTTGTGTGAGGGGCTGTGGCTCGAATTACAGTAAAAAAGCGCCTCTGATATCCCTGCACAAGTAAGTCGAAAGAATTCATAGATTATTAAGTTTCCTATATAAATTTATACCAATTTCTAGTCTCAATTCATGTTTATTACTGTTCGGTCATAGATTATTGCCTATTCATAGTCTTTCGAACGATATATTTCCTTATTTTAGTTTTGTTTACTACGTATTTTTATTGATAAATATAGTGTTGTGATTGTGTAATTTGCACAACGAATCGATTTTGCATCGATAAAAACCAAATTTCGTTTGAATATTTAGCATGAAAGAATATACACATTTATGTTAGTTTGCGTGTTTTGTTTGTGTTTTTAGGTTACCTAAAAATGATAAACTTAAAAGTAAGTGGCTTGAATCATTGGGTCAAGAAAATATCGACTCCAGCCAGGAAAAAGTATTTGTTTGTTCACTACATTTTGAAGAGTCTTACATTAATTGAAGTCTTGATATAGTGAGACTTCACGACAATGCAATACCGACAAGGCTCCCTAAGGTAAATTATCACATTTTCATTGTAAGCCTACATTTACCCATATATTCGAAAATAATGTTGGAGCTGATGAAGATTGTACAACCTATCTTTGCATTGTATAAATTCAATCTCTTAGTATTGTATTTGTAATTGCATAGCACATGTGTGAGCACTATGTACCCACTATAAAGGTTACTGGGTTCGTCTTTCATTGACTTGAATGTGCCCTGGCGGCTGAGAGTATGTCATGCTCACTCAAATGTGTCGCTGGTGGTGGCGTGTGTATTGGATCTTTGAGTTCCCTTCAAAATGGTTGAGCTGAATGGTGCTGATCCATACGTCATGTTCGTGAACGGGCGCCGTCAGTAGACACTGGTCATTTCTTAGCTGCCACGGCTTATTTTAATTCCAGAATTGTTTTAATCTTTTTATTACGGACGCTTTTAACGTGCACGTGTTTCTACATCGTTCTCACATGTATAATTACAACATGAATGATGTAACCACTTTTTTGTAACAATATTTTGATTTAAAAGAGTGTCCATGGAGTTTCTTGCCCGTTCTTCTCCATACCTACCACGCCTACCTACGTACCACGCTTTGGAATGGGCAACTAGCTTCATCTTTCTGACTGACCGACCCCTTGACAATTCAAAAGTGCCTGTAATTGGTTCATTTGAAATACTTAAATGCTTTGAGTTTGAGTCATAATACATTATTATTTCCCTGTACATTTATTGTAGACAGGCAGACTTTATTGTATTTCACATTATTGGTGTACTTAATACTAATTACAAACTGATATTATTGTATCTATTTGAAATAAAACGGTTCTCCCATTAAATGCATAATATCGATTTCTGTTGTTTTATTTTGTTAATAATCGGTGTAGTTTTGAATTCCTTGATGCAGTTTAATTTACTCTTCTTCTAGCTTGATTATCACGAGCAACTATTAATCATAGAGTAAATAATATCAAGTACAATTAATTTTAAATGAACCGCCAAATTGATGATTTTTGCAATTTTTCAGTCAGATTACGCAACAACAGGCTTTTTTGTACTTAATCCATAATGCAACGTCCTAGAATGAGAATCGAATAACACCCTACTTACCTAGTATCTACTTAAAATCAAAAACCTTATTTTAATGTATGTGATTTCGATTAATCGATTTGTAATCAACACGATGAACAAAATCATTGCAAAGAATGAGCAGAGGACAACACTAGGTAATGGGCGGAGCCTACGCCATTTTACTTTCCACGCGCGCACGCGATACGATCTTTTAGTTCATGTCCTCTCTTATTCTTTAGTCATTGCATTCACTGCATCACCTGTCATTAGCTCAACTGTCGCTAATGAGACACGGTTGCTTTTCTATTGTTACCGAATCTAATAAGTTCGATAGACAGATGTCGGGATATCGTCATCGCAACGAACGACACTAGTTGTCATAGCTCTACAAAAAAAAACCTCATACATTTTAAGGCATAAGGCTCATTATGTTATTAACACACTAAATGGTGTATATTGTCATAAAAAATATTGTAAAATTATTACATATGTATATATGTAATAATTTTACAATATTTTTACACTCAATTCCAGCTGTAATAGTCTGGTCATCTCTTAGCTGCGACGGCTTATATTAATTTCAGAATAGTTTTTTTTTGTTTTTATCTTTCGGTTGCTACGATTGCTTTTAACGTGCACGTATTTCTAACCTTGTTCTCATTCCATCTATTAAATAAAGTACAAAATAGTACTGTTTACATTTTGTTTCGGTGTGTGGTGACACTACTCTATCTGTTTTCAAAGAATTACAAAAATAATATTATTTCGGCTGAGAGGTGATCAATACGCAATTTTAGTTTTCCAATTAGTAGAAACTTTTTACTAAAAGTTAAGTACACTAGAATTTCTGATATCCCTTTTCGTCAAGCAGCTAGCACACGCACATACGTCAGTGGAGGTGCGGTCTTCAAATTGCGTCGATATTTCTGCTCCATTTCTTTTTACAAAACGTGTTAAGAATTTTACTAAAACTTCATGTGGATTTTTTTTTTTTTTTTGTGGGTGGGAAATCATCAAATAACTTCTCCCGCTCTGGGCAGAGCAGGAGGGCGTGTCAGACTCTTACTGACTAAAACCCACCCGTGTTCCTTCAGTTGCCTGTGCCAGGGGCCACGGTAACCCTCTTAGACTTTTCCGCAACCCTAGCAGGCATCGGTCCTAGCAAACCCCGTCATTGGTGCTGACATCTCTTTGAGGCGCGCGTGGAACACAACGCGCCGTCGACCCGGGCCTGGTCCTTATCGAACGGCGAGCTGCCCATTGCTCGCCGTTCGCAAGCCCGTGCCTACGGTGGCCGGGAATCGGCCTGCGATTCCCGACGCCCAGGGCATCTCCTGCGGCGGCTAGGGGCGTGAGGGCGCAAACTTTGCCTCTCCCTCACGCGTTCCGCCTCCTCCTTCGCGAACATTACTGCTTCGCAGAAGGAGGTGACGGCTTCCCAAGCCCTCTCGCTCCGTACCATGGCCTGGACCAAGGCCGGACGCGAGAGATCGCCACCGCCAATCGCCTCCACGAGGACACGGCGGTGCTCCGCCCAAGCCGGGCAGACCTCCACCGTATGCTCCACCGTGTCCTCCGGGCGATCCACACAATGGTGACACCCGGGATATACACAAGCGCTAAACTTATAAAAACGTGTATTAATCGTGGGCTTGACTATTTAAAATTCATCGCTTTTTTAAACCAACTGTTAGGTAAATAAGGCTATAGGTGCCAGAGCCTCTTTTGCGCTCATTACAAAGCCGATAGATTTTTTTTAAACTAAATAAATATTACGTTTAATTTATAATATCTATACATATAAGGTGCTATAAAAATATCTGCCACGGCTGCAATGGGAGACAGTATTGTGTTTATAGATTACAAAAGTAAAGATAAATTATTGATTATTTGTCACATTTTTTTTCATACAAAAATAATTACGTATGAAATTGAATTGATTTTTTAGCATAAAACCATCCCGCAGACTTATAAGCTGTTGCCGCACCGCACCGAATTCATTCAAAAACGCCGGCGACGACATGCATAAACTGTTGCCATTCTGATCGGCCCCGCGCGCCCCTACCCCCACCCGCACTACCCCGTTCGTCGCAAGCGCCAGCCGACGCGACCGGGCGGTCGCCAGTCGGCCCCCGCGCGCCCCCACGCTCACCCGCACTACCCCGTTCGTCGCACGCGCCGTCGCCAGTCGCCATCAGCGTACGGGACTTTTTAAACGGTGTGTGGTACGGCGGTGAAAGGTGGATAGGCCGAGGAGGGCCAGTGCCGTGGCCTCCTCGCTCACGGGTTTAACCCCTCTAGACTTTTTTTTGTGGGGTCGTGTAAAGGACCTTGTGTACGGCCAAACCGGACATGACATTAGAAGTGTGGAAGAACTAAAAAGGCGCATCAAACGCGCATTTAGGCAAGTTAAAAGTGAAACGGACACATTAGATAAAGTGAAGAGACATGTACGTAAGCGTGCCTTCATTTATGTGCAACGCGAAGGCGGACTTGTGCAACAGTTTTGTAGATAAGTAGGTAGGGAGTGTGTAAATAACTGTAAATACAGTGCAATTGTTGTAAATAAGATGATTAACTTTTAAACACGCCAAGTTACTGTAATTTATCGTTATTTGATATTAATCTAAGTACCTATTGTTGGGGCCCTCAGCACCAGCGGGGTGCCTTAGGACCACAACAACAACAACAACCTATTGTTTAAAAATAATTGCGATTCTTACACTAACTTGACAGTCCAAAGCCTGTTTTAAGTGTGATGGGAAGTTTATCATCATAGTTACGTCAGTTTTTTGGAAGAATGCGGTAGCTGGTAAGTAATTGCACTTTTAAAACACTTGGCGTATTATTGCGTACCTAGTAGATTAGGTAGTGACGAACTAGTCAGCTGATATCAGTTTTCATTCAAAGACCAGATGGAAAGAGATAGCAGTTGTTTTCATTGACGAAGCGACCCATCGCGCGTAATTTGTGAACCACATTATGCAGAGTAGAGTCAATGTTATTTTAACTACTTTATTTTCTCAAATTGAATTAACTGTTCCGGGGTACGAAATTTCTTCACTATTGTAATCTATAAACACAATACTACCTCCCATTAAAGCCGTGGCAGATATTTTTATAGCACCTTATATAATAAAATCGTAGCAAACTCAAAACTATACATTGAATTACAAAACTACGTGGTCTGGAAACAATTTTAGTGAAGAAATTATAATTTACTAGCTGTCCCCGCGAACTTCGTACCGCTTAACATTTTTTTTTATTTTTTTTTCTCTCCGTATGAACCATCCTCGTACTTCAAGGAATATTCTAAAAAAAGAATTAGCAAAATCGGTCCATCCGTTCTTGAGTTATAAAATTACAACGAAAAGTGGCATTGATTTTTATAGATAAGGATAGAATTTTTGTTAAATATTGGTTGCTGAGACCAAAACTACAAACTATACAGGGATGTTTTATAAAAATTGTGGCTGTTATTTTAGTATATTGTGGTGTCTTACGACTTAGACGTTTAAAGAAAAAGAAAGAAAGAAAGAATAACGTTTATTTGGACACAGGAAAACTGGTTTAGGAAAACTGTTAGCTGATGCCTTGTTCCGGGTCAAGAAAAACCCATATTTCTGGTAATAATTTTGTATGGATAGTAGAACAGTTCATTGGAACGAAGTGCAGGGCATTTTGAGTTCATATTCAACAACGTAATTATGCGAATTTTCTTAAATTTTACTTGAAAACTCTCACACGTAGACCAAAAAATTAATATATCATGAGCACTGTTATATTCATTTATGAGGATGATAACCCATCAGGTCGTGTTTGAAGTAAGTTATTAGGTTTAGATAAGTATAATTTGCTCTCAAACAAAGGAACCTCCATTGTCAAAGCCATTCACATCATTTTAAGCATATTATTATAGCCTAGGTTTATTGTTATGTAGGTATTTACTAGATGTTGACAATTTAAAAGTGCCTGTAGTTGGTTTATTTGAAACAAATGCTTTGAGTTTGAGTTTTGAATTGTGTTTACAATTTACAGTATTTTAATTCCAGCTATAGGTACCTACACTTCTTTGCAGTGTGTAGAAATACCTACATTATAATATAATAACCAATACATTAATCGTATACGGAGCCTGTTTGTGCATTCCGTGTGTTGTCCCACCCCCGACAATAAGCAAAAAGAGAGTAATGTTATCAACTAGAAACGAGTTGGTGAGCAACGAGCTGCAAGAGATCCGATAGTTTTGTCGCTGAGCTATGAGCGAGTGCAAGAATGCGACGAGTAGAATGATTGCCCAGTCATTTGCTGGTACCCGTATGTACCTAGCGAGAATCTCTCAGTAATTGTTCTGCCAGGCGAGCGTTGCTGAGCGAGTATTTTCATTGATATCTCTTGTTGCTGCGACAAACTAATGGAGAGAGGGTTCTCGCTGGCGAATAAATAAGCGATCTGTACTATTAATTTATGAATCTAAATGATAAATGATTTTATTTCTGTACCTGTGTGTTTTTTTTTTGTTCTGTATTTTACTAGACCTAGGTACATCTATTGTACGTTTCTTGATAGGTAGTGGCTTCTTCGTCAGCTGTGGGACAGGTGCCTTACCATGCTCTTCCATGCTCAGCATACACAAATTACAGTTCGGTGTGACCCACAGCCTCCTAAATACGGGTCACGCATCGATCAAACGCTGTATACATGTACGTACAGCGACCTTTATTATGGGCTTTCATTTAAGTCCACTTAGTCCCTATTTTGGGGTCTCGTCAATACAATTATGTATGTTGTTTGGTTATACAAATATGTGGTGGGACGTGTGATGGTGGGGTTTATGAAAGGTTTTTTTGGTAACAATCGTTAATGTTTTTTTTTTACAGAACTACTTAAAAAGAAAGAGACTTTTAGCACAGAACTAATACAGCTTTGAGTTGACTTTGCTTAGCGATATAGACCAATAAATAGTTCATCTGTACAATCTGTTGTAGCCTTAGTACCGAAATACTTATTTTTATTTGAGATATGCCTTACTAACTCATTATTGTGTTTACTTATATCTGCTACCAAATCTACACAAGACCTAACTCCGGTTTCTGACAAAGTAAAATTATTTGAATACCATCTCAAAATAACCTCATTAGGAAAATGGCTAAACAGTATTGCTTTTCTGTGATTTGTTCAACCAATCAAAATATCTAACGTAACAACTCAAACTCAAAGCATTTATTTCAATTAAACCATTTCCAAGCACTTTTGAATTTTCAAATGGTCGGTCAGTCAGAAATATGAAGCTAGTTGCCCATTCCAAAGCGTAGTATGTACATATGGAGAAGAGCGGGCAAGAAACTCCATGGACACTCTTTTAAATTATATTGTTACATAAATATTAGTTACATCATTAATATTGAATATAGCTATAATTATATGTGAGAACGATGTAAATAAGACGTACACGTTGAATGTCCAGAGTACAGTCCAATACAATAATAATGTAAACATTCGTTACACTATCTTTCATAACACACTAACAATCCTCACTTAAAGACGTCTTACCCAAAAAAAAATACAGAACATACCTACAACACATTACTCCGGGGCATGCGTATCGAAAAAACATACTCCTGACATTTTTATCGCGCCAAAACGTAACGTAGTCTTTACTACGGGAACATAAACAAAACTAAATTTAAGATATCGAGAACGTTTAAATAATGAATGGTACTGCGTAGGGCAGTGGCTTAGTGAGAAGAGGCAGCGGTGTTAATGCTTATTATTTTTTTTATTCAATTTACATCTATCATTACAGGGTAGCCAAATGCGATAGTGTACTAATCTAAACTCTTATGCTGACTTATTATTATTAAATTTTGTAACTTATTACAAACAATGCATTCTTTGTGAACTCACTTAGAGAACAACAGAATAGGTCCGAGTCAGTAGCTATGAGGTTGAGAGTGCGGAGTGCACGCGTCAGTGACGCCTCACTTAAAAGATTGGTCCGAGCGCGCGGCTCCGCCAGCAGCTGTGGCTGTCGACGTCGCCACACGTACCTGTCCGGAACATTCAAACCTATGTGGCCTAAAATGTCCGCATTATGTACCTTCCCTCAAAGTACTTTGAATATGTACGAGATAATTATTTGGATGGGAAATTTTAAGTGCTTTTCCTAATCGCGAGCTTGACTACAGTCTACATGTCCTGTGTTTGGGTACCTATATAATTGTGAATAATTTATTTACGATACATTATTTATTTACGGTGTCTGGAACCAGACGATGTAGAGTACACTGTAGATGTTGCACCTATGTACACCAACATAATATTCAAATAAAATAAAATCAATTTATTTGCCATATATAATGTGTTGGTACAATTTCGGTCTTAACATAAATAATTAAACTCAAACTCAAAATCAAAGCATTTATTTCAAATAAACCAATTACAGGCACTTTTGAATTGTCAAGAGGTTGGTCAGTCAGAAAGATGAAGCTAGTTGCCCATTCCAAAGCGTAGTAGGTACCTATGGAGAAGAACGGGCAAGAAACTCCATGGACACTCTTTTAAATCAAAATATGTTACAAAAAAGTGGTTACATCATTCATGTTGTAATTATACATGTGAGAACGATGACACGTGCACGTTAAAAGCGTCCGTAATAAAGAGATAAAAACAATTATGGAATTAAAATAAGCCGCGGCAGCTAAGAAATGACCAGTGCCTACTGACGGCGCCCGTTCACGAACATGACGTATGGATCAACACCATTCAGCTCAATCATTTTGAAGGGAACTCAATGATCCAATACACACGCCACCACCAGCGACACATTTGAGTGAGCATGACATACTCTCAGCCGCCAGGGCACATTCAAGTCAATGAAAGACGAACCCAGTAAGCTTTATAGTGGGTACAAAGTGCTCACACATGTGCTATGCAATTATACAATACTAAGAGATTGAATTTATACAATGCAAAGATAGGTTGTACAATCTTCATCAGCTCCAACATTATTTTCGAAAGCTAATTAATTAGTTTACGCGCCCTTATGGAGCAGGACCAGCCCTGGCCAAGCATTTTTGTCAGCGATATAATCCCCCAACTGTATAGTGTGCGTTTTATACAAGATTTAAATTTCGTTTCATTCAGTTGGAGTATGTGGGGAGGTATTTTATTGTAACATTTTAAACAGTACCCCATGAAGGATGAGTCTACTTTAGCCAGTCTGAAACCAGATTTTCAGATTATACAGATTCATAACACTTAGTCATAATAACGTGATGTAATAGTCACGCAAACTTTTAGGTTCATACTTAATTATATTAACTGTAGTTAAAGTTCAATCAAAATTAAAAATTGAGTAGCAATATTAATACAATTTTTAAATACTATTAACGTCAGAGGGTAAATGATAATGATTGTTGTTTATTTTTTTAACTGTTATTAAATATGTCGCTTATCGAGTAGTTCTTTTTGCCCTTTACCATACTTTAAGACATCTTGTTAATTTACATAAAAGACTATTTAATTTCAATAGGGCAAAACTAAGTACTACAACTGGACAATTGATATTAGTATCATTTATACCGAAATAAAAAAAAAATATACTAGAACAATGAACCTAAAACTAAAAACCTTAAACAATTTAGGCAAGGTTCCGAAGATACTGGCAGTGTTCCCCTTTGAATAGCTAGACTAATTCTTTGTCCGAGGTAGCTGCCAGCTCTTCGGTCTCAGTTAATTTATTAGCTGGTAACATTGTAATACTGTCAGATGTAGCATAAAGTACGAGAGCACACATTGTATAGCTATTTTAACCATATAATGTTGTCCTAGGAATTATGGGCAAATCTATTATATTTCTGTGCCTATTACTATTTTTTATTACATTTAGATTTAAAAGAGGGATTGTGACTTAGTAATAACAGGTTACTTAATAACTGGTTGATTGACCAGGTTAAGCTATGCTTGCCACGGTTGGTCCGTGGATGGATTACCGTCTGTACATACCAAGACCCCTGCGTGGCTCGGCAAGCACGTTAAGCCTTTGGTCCCGGCTGTTATTCCTGGATCTTTGACAGTCGTTACGAGTCGTCAGAAGCCCGAAAGTCTGACAATCAGTCTTACCAAGGGGTATCGTATTACTCAGTAACTGGGTTGTGGAGGTCAGATAGGCAGTCGCTCCGGGTCCGTGGCTTAGGCCCCCAGTGGTCGACGCACCTGTGGCCGACGCCCCCGATACGATTAATTTAATTCAAAGTAATTTTTGATCAAATGTACTGTCAGGCACAAAAATTGTTTTACAAAAATATTAAATGTACTTATATTGATTGTAAATATATGCATAACATTAAATCGTCATTAATCGTCAAGAAATCTAGTATTTTTTTAATATAAATCACAGTTTCATCACCTATAATCAAGAGAATCATTTAACTTAATTATAATAATCAGTCTCAAATGTAATAAAATAAGATAGTAATTTTAAATAATCAGTCTTAAAAATTACTGCAGAGCAACTAACTTTTTACATAATGAAATGTTCTTTTATCTGTAAAAATAATAAATAAACATATTCAACTGTGAAACAAATGAGAATAATTTTACCTTATTATATCAGTCAGTTTCAATAGCAATAACACAACAAAATAATCAGTATTAAAAAACAAATGTACTCGTAGAGTAACAAATTTTTTACATGACATGAAATTTTGCTAGCATAGAAATAATCAACTGTAAAAACTTAAACAAATATAAAAGTTAAAATTTCAAAATTTAAAACTTAAAAATAGTATAAATATGCTTCTAATGGGGAATAAAGGTGTGTAAGGGTTTGGTTAAGTGGCGATCTATTCTCTCTGCTATTTGATAGATAACTTTTGTTTAGCAAGGAAAAATACTTTATTATTAGGGTGAAACATTTTTCTCATTTACTGTACTAAGTGAAAAAGCACAAAAAAAAAAGATATTAAATTAATCGTATCGGGGGCGTCGGCCACAGGTGCGTCGACCACTGGGGGCCTAAGCCACGGACCCGTCGCTCCATGTAAAATACTGGTATTCAGCTGCATCCGGTTAGACTGGAAGCCGATCCCAATATAGCTGGAAAAAGGCTAGGCAGTATAATTTTGATTTAAAAGAGAGTCCATGGAGTATCCTTCCCGCTCTTTTCCATAGTAACCTACTATGCTTCGGAATGGGCAACTAACTTCATTTTTCTGACTGACCGACTCTTTGACCATTTAAAAGTTTTTTCAAAAATTCAAGTAATTTAAAAGTAATTAGTTTGATTGAAATAATTGTTCTGAGTTTGAGTTTGCACAAAAGCGATTAACTTAGAAATAAGTGATCGGATATAAAAAGTGATTGCACATCGGTTTTTATTGTATTTTTAGAGGTTATTTAATATGGTATTCCATGGTTCGGGATCTATCAGAATACTAGCGCTGCGGTATTTGTTTTTTTCAAATATCGCAGCGTCATGCTGAGATACGAGCTTTTTTGGCCTCGCACAGGTCTTCTTTTGTTGTTGTTTTCACAATTTTATTAGATTTAATGTTCTATTTTGGGGTGTCATACCCAAAGGGTGCCAATAGAATCCTATTACTAAGCCTCAGGTATCCGTCCATCCGTCCTTACGTCTGTCTCTCAGCGGGCTGTACCTCATGAACTGTAATAAGTAGACAGTTAAAATTTTCGCTAAAAAAAAAAGGTCAAAATTAAAGGGGGTTCCATACAAGAAACGTGTTGTTTCAGCATTTTTTGCCTTGAAGTACGGAACCCTTCGTGTGCAAGGCTGACTCGCAATTATTTTTGTTAGTTTTAATGTTCTTTTTTATTGTGGTATTTCAGGTGTCACAAATAAAATATTTTTCTTTCTTTCTTTCTATTTGCTGATCACAAAAATATAGGAACACTATGGTCAGGGGATTTCATCGAAGTTTTAAGCCGGATTTACTTTACGAAGCTAGTCGCGCAAACTTAGTTATTCATTGATAGTTTCACGTATAAACAGATAATTATTTACACGTGTAACTCTCAATGAATAACTAATTTTGCGCAACCGGTTTCGTAATGTAAATTCAGCTAAGGCCTGATTTTTTATTGGTCAGTTATCTTTTATCCGTGGAGTAAATATTTTGGTTTGACAGCTTTTGTATAGAAATTATGTCAGTTTTAAGAGCGTTTATACCTTATGAGTGGCAACGTCGCAATTTAGTGTCATATTTCGTGGTTTTCAATTTTTCTCATTTAATCGGAGCTTTAGTTTAAAAATCTGTTTAACTAACTTTTTAGAATTATGTGAAAACTGTGTAAAAGGTAAGAAATCGTTGCGTTTACAGTTCTATCAATATGCAAATAATACATTGGAAACTTGCAGGGCGTTATTTTCATTGTAAAATAACTGTAAGCATTACGGTTACTTACTTTTTAAACACTTTCACGTAATTCTAAAAAGTTAATTAAACAGATTCTTAAAATATAGCTCCGATTAAATGATAAAAATTTAAAACCACGAAATATGACACTAAATTGCGACGTTGCCACTCATAAGGTATAAACGCTCTTAATCCTCAGATAAAAGATAACTGACTATTGAAAAATCAGCACTTAATCGTTTTCCGCTGTCTCTTACTTATTACGTTACAATCCAAATATTTATTTGCCAAATGTACGTGTCTGTACTTATTTCTCGATTATTGTTTGAGTATTGTTCAGACTATTTGATATTACTTTTGTAACGCAAAATTATCAGAAATAAGAGGTAGAATATATGCAAAATGTGACAGGGATTACAAACACATTACCATAATTTTTTGGACAGCTATATATCAAGTACTGTTTATTGTATGTGTTCGCGACGGAGCGTCACCATACTCAGATTTGTTAATGTTATAGTAATTTCTTAATTTATTTATTCCCTAATTTCTTGAATAGAATGTATGTACGTGACGGAACATCGCCATACTTAATTTTGTTCATGTAATAGTAATTTACTGCTAAGAATGTTTTAAAACTTAATAGACAGCGGACGTACCACTACTTGCGCCCATGTACCCAGATAGGGTCTTAGGTTCTGAAACGTTCTTAGTGAATAATTGGTAGTAAAACCTTTTAAATGTTGTATTTTATAGCATAATAAGATAGAATAGGTATAGTTCTAGCCTAGACATCATATTGTATGTACTAGAAAGCTATTAAAGATGAAATTGAGTCGTTTTTCATTTAACCCACTGGTCGCAACCTTGTGAGCATCAAAAGGGTGGGACGTATATAGTTTCTCTATAGTTTTTTGGTACGTCCAGGTAGCCTGGACCGAGACCTAGCCCTGGATGTAATTTTTGGACCTGTGGTCAAATGGGAAGTCCACTTTTTTGATGAGCACAGGTTGCGAGCAGGGGCAAAATAGTACGTTTTTTCTTACAGTCTTCAGAGGCGCTTCACGCCCTGAAAAATCTAGATGTAACTATGAAAATACTAGATTTCTTTAGTTCGATAGACCTACTTTAGGTACCTACCCGTTTAGAAATTGAATATCGGTTCAGGGGTTTCACAGGAAATCCACCTGACAAACTGGATAATAGTAATTTTTCACCCGTTTTCCCCTTTGTAATGAAATAACTTTTCAGCTGAAAGACACACAGTCGCTCCTGTAGTGTCAATAGATAGGGGATTACGCAAGGAATCCGGTTATGTATGACATGTCTGGATAGGGTGCCTAACTAGGGAGGTTTAGCTGTAAGAATGCTTGTAAACGTAATAAAAATAAACGTAAAATCAGGGAGAAATTCGCGGTCCTCGTTACGGTAAAGCTTCAAGCCACTTAAGCGGGCGCGTCACGACCGCTAATTTCGTAGTCATCAGCAAGGAACTTTACGGCTGAAAATACGTCATCAAGTGAACCCCTCAAAAGGACCCGAATCGCTCCCTGAACACTTAAAGAACTTTCAACTTGGTGTTATTATTTATCAACCCCTTCATATAAGTAAGTACCCCGGAACACGAAGACATCAGTACGAAGCCACAGTCGGGAATCTTGAAGATACCTGGAACTTATAGGTGTAGGACGTCAGCGCCGCTGTGGATTGGGAGACGCCCGACCTCATACCGGGATAGCCCTGGTTGGGTATTACAACCTCCCTCACCCTGGAACCCAGCGATCACGCCCGTCCGGCACAGTAAGTACAAAGATTTAAAGCAATTAGAATTGCACTATTGTACCTACCACTACAGATACTTGTAACCAAGATATTTAGATAATTATGATACGAGTCGAGCGAGTTTCATTTCAATAATTTTAAGTATGGGACCTCTTCGTTGGTAGTCTTCCCCATAGCTATTAGTCTATTGTCATTTAGTCGTGTTGGCAGAAAACAAAACAAGCAAAACAACACTTCAATTATTCCAAAAATAACAACCACTTCTACAGGCCATTGCTTACGTTACATAACGTTTTAAATAATACAAATCGTCGTATTCGATATAATGATTTAGGCAAAGGGCCCTTTTCGGAAATGGATGGTGAAAAATGGACAAACCCAAGAGACCCAGAGCGTGTCCATTTTTATGAATAAATCATACAAATTGCTTGACAATCGTAAATGGTCTTACATTTTTAATGTTGCAAAATCGTCCTCGAAATAATAATTCGAGCGTTGGATTCTTAAATATTTATTGTTACTGGGTTCTCAAATGTTTTACGTGTTTTTTTAAATAATATTTGAAGTGTCATCGTTGCCTTGAGGACAATTATTATTTACATTTGTATGGGTTTAAATACACTTAACTTTACTTTAATAAGTTGATTCTTGCCTAGTTTTATTCTACATGATTCATCAATTCATCATACACAAATAATCGATAGCGATTTAAAACCGTTCTCAAATTCAATGCTATGTTTAAGTATCTGGATAGTTAAAAAATACATCGAGACCCTCAAGCGGCGCAAATACTGTAACCTTATGGGTGGGGAACTATAGTTTTGAGCCGTTCGGGGTTAAAACGTTCGGGTTATGGGGCCCGAGTGCGCGTCACCTTTTTAAGGAAATTTCTCGTCAACTGGTCGACACTTCACGTGACTAGAGGGCTGGGTTGTTCTTTAACCAAAGAACTAGCATTGCCATTCAACGTGGCAATGCTGCCAGTCTTCTGGGCACGTTTCCGGATGACAGCAATCCGGACGAGTACTTCGACGCCTAAGTGTCCTTTTGTTTTTGTATTTATTTGTATAGTTAGCTAGTCATTTAATTTAGTACCTAGTGTAAATCGTTAATAAGACTCAAATAATCATCATTATTTCAGTCTGAAAACGTTCACTCATGAACAAAGAACGCAGGCTTATTAGAATCTGTAATGGAAAGCGCAGAGCGGGTAGACCACCAAAAAGTAAACGGAAAATCGAAGATGCGAGAATCAGCTGGATGAAGGCGCTACTGGACTTACTAGAGACGGAGAACCAAGATACTCGTATGTTATTGAGAAAGGCATGTATTTAATCGAAGCTCAAATAATTTCCATTTTGCTTTCCAAAAAATATTATGGAACAATCTAATATAATTAATGCGCGTCTTTTTGTGAACCTCTCATAGTTCCTATTTTGGCCTTCTAAAATACTAAATAGTCAACTAACGGCTACCAACTTGGATGTAGCGCTCACCGGCCACTGCCTAGGCACCGCTCGCTCGGCTCGCTCGCGGTTGGTTACAGTTCTAAACTAACCTAAACCCGTTTGGTCGGGGCGCCCTAGCCTAATTACTGCTATATACTATGACATGAGTATTTACTTTGTAAAGTATTTTAATATTATTTTAATTATTGTGAATGTGAGAACTATGGCGGTCATTGCTTTTTTTGTATTTTTCTCAGTTAGTTTAATCATGATCTGGCAGTTTGAGTAATTTATGCGGCCTACTCAAATGTCCTTTCTTTGGTATTGTTCGTCGAATCGTTGAGCTCCTTAAGTTCTGAGTTGAGCTGCACGATTGCTGACAATTGCGTGCACTGACTGGACAGGTCCACTCAAACTGTGTGGTTCTTTCTTCAAAAGACCATTTTAGATACCGATCTACATAGCCTTCACATGATCTGACCAAGACTTTGTCTGGACTTTAAAAGAGACTGTGACCTCTGAGTTTTCTGAGTGAGCTTTCTTCTCAGAGTAGTCAGATAGAAAACGCGGCCCCATCTAGTTTAAAACATATATATATATTGGACGTGTAAAAGTGTTTGTACAAACCTACTTACAGAAATAAAAATCATTTAATCATAATTTCATTTCTATGAACCGTAAGAAAAGGCCAGAAATATAAAATGAAGCCAAAATATTATTTGAAAGTGTACATAATTAGAAGGTCAATAAGTTTTTTGAAAATCAATTAAATATTTTCCATTGATTTATACTTAAAATCTCTCTGAAATAAACGATTTTTAATTTAATTTAATTTTCTCCTCCACGGAAACATTCAGACTTCAATAACTCCTTTGCATATAATACCGTTTAGCAAACAGCTCCTTCCCCCGTACAAAGTTTATACGATTTGTCGTAAATTAATAACTAACTAGGGTCGCCCGAAGCGGTCTAAATTAGCCTTGAAGAGGGCGCCCTTTGTAGCCAAACGGTTGGCCTAAATTATATTATTTTTGCCTAAGTCCCGTATTTTGTTTAAGATAAAGACTATTATTATACCAAATAGGATTATATTGTACTCATAGACTAATTTTAGGAAGATAAAACGAGAGGACTATATTTTTGTGACATAATTATAGAAAGGTACTTTTTACGGACGTAATTATATAGACACGTGGGTACTTTTGGCCAATGCCTTTTATTTTTTTTTTTGATGATTTACCGTTGTAATAGAATAGTTTGAAGCTGATATTTTGTATTAATAACGAAATATTGGCCAAATTTTAACGATGAAACTAACTTGCGTTCGCATTTTTATTTGCAAAAATGTAAACTTGTACGTCTTTAAAAAAAAAGTTTCTTTGCCAAAACTGAATCTCTCCCACTCCACAAACTAGTAGCACACAACGACCAACACTTTATACCTCTCAATTTAAAAGACACTACAGACCGAAAATACGGGAAAGTGATAGATGACGGAACCAAATATCAGGAGTGGACCCAGAAGTCTCTACATCGACATCATCATGATTTATACCAATTAAAAGTCTATAAGAAGATCTAGGTGAACTATTCCCAGAGACTAAAGCGTTCATGCTTGCAATTCAGGACTAAATAGTTGAGACCAAGAACTACAGAAAATACATTATAAAAATATAACAATCGATTTTTGTAGAAAGTGTAATAGTTCTCCAGAGACAATCCAACATATAACCGGCGCCTGCAAATCAATAGCTCAGACAGACTACAAAAATCGACACGATCAAGTAGCCAAAGTCATACACAAAAAACTAGCTCATAAATACAAACTTATAGACGCCGTAGTACCTTATTATAAATATAACCCTGAAACGCTATTAGAGAACCCCACAACAAAACTGTACTTCGACGGAGCCATACTCACAGACCGCATAATTCAGTTTAATAAACGCGACTTATCATTAACTAATAAAATAAACAAAACTGGGTTCCCTAAAGATATTGCCGTGCCAAATACGCGTAACTTACAGACTACAATAACTGAAAAATTATCCAAATACACCGAACTAAAAGACGAAATAACCTGACTTTAGCATCTTCAAAAAGTCACAATAGTCCCCATAGTGCTATCTACTACAGGAGTAATTCTTAAAAAGCTGCGTGGTTGACACTGAAAGATTTTAGTAGAAAAAAAAAACGGAATGATGTAGAAGCCTGTTAATATGTTTATTGCTTTTCGATGGAGTCTCCGTTTCTTTTTATGCAGCGTCGCATGCGATGGAATCATTAACTGAAGCAGTGGATGTTATGAATTTCTTCCACGCCATTTTCAAACGCAGCCAGGCATCTTCAAGGGTTCATAAAACGAATTCCTCTAAGTTTATATATTTTTTTAAATAAATAAAAGTCACAAGGTGCAAGTCAGGGATGTAAGGAAGATGACTTACTAACTCCACGCTTTCGATAGATAAATATTTGATAGTCCGTCTGGCGGAGTGAGCTGGAGCATTGTCGTGGTGGAGGAGGATCCTGCTTCTTGGGCACTGCTGTCTAACATTTTCCAAGACAACTGGTAAATAATGACTGACATACCAATCAACAGTAACAGTCTTTTTATCTTCTAGGACAATTGTTGCGAAATAACCCGACCGTCCAAAGAATGAGGCAATCATCTTTTTCCCTTGACTTCTGGCCTTCTTTACCTTTGTCGGCAAATCTTTGAATGGAAACATCCATTGCGCAGATTGTCTTTTGATTTTGGGTTTGTAACAATATATCCAGCTTTCATCACCTGTGACGATGACGATGACGTGACGTTATACAACATTCAAGTCACGTCCGTCATATTTTTCAAGCATTGAGCGGCACCAATCCAAACGACGGCGTTTTTCATCTTCCGTCAAATTATGAGGTGAAATGCTTTCTGACGCCAAAACTTTTTGTACTTGACTCATACCAATGCCTAAAGCTGCCCGAATCTGTTGATATGTCCTTTCTATCATCTTCTATCATTAGCCGCACAGCACTCACGTTATCTTCGGTAGTTACCGTCGAAGGACGTCCTTTTCGAGAATCATCAGTGAGTTTGCTTCGTTTGCTTTGTTTGTTAAACTCATTAAACCAGTTGTGAACAGTGCCACGGGATGAGGCTTCGTCATGAAATGCTAATCGAAATCCATCGTAACATTCTTGTTGAGTAAGACCGTAACGAAAATCGTAATAAATCATTTAACAAAATATATTTTCTGTATTCAAATCCATTTCGACGCACGACAGACACTTTTTAAATTGCCGCCAATTTGTAAAAACAAATGACATATGAATTCATTGCACATCTACAGATTCCCAAAGAGTTCATATTTCGAAATTTCAATACATTTTTCATTGGCTGCTATTCTTACTGGCCTATTCTAAAAACTTTCAGTATGACCCCTGTACATAATTCCCTGAGTTTCCTCAAACTGACATTCAACACATACCAACTGCTGCAGAAGGCAGTGATTCATAACACATGCAGGCAAGTTAGAAAATTTATTCCGAGTGAATTGGACAACTTGCACCAGTATTGGTGCAACTATATTTAAGCGCGTGGAAGTATTTCCACCCACTCAAATATAGTTTCTTCAACCATACAGTCTACTTATAATATTACTCCCACACTTAACCCCACTGCTGGACACTTGGCTTAGGCCGGTGCCATCAGTTCTATCCAGCTAGACTGACTAAAATAAATACATAAACATAAATAATAATAATAATAACCCCACCGCCGTGTCTCTACGTTGACGTCGTGGTGGGGCTTGCATGCTCCTGAACTCTAGGTCTGTGCCGGTAGAGTTTACTTTGCCGAAACAGGTCTAGGGTAAAGAGCCAGACCAAGAGAGATACATAAACCCGCAGAGCAGCATGTGGCGAGCTGTAGGGTAGTAGCGACCCCACGGACCCTATCTCCCGCGAGAAGTCTTGTTCCTCAACTCTGGCTTGCTTTTATTGGCCGGTTGGAGTGAACACTGACAAGAAACCGAGCTTCCACCTCTTTTTTGCCTTTATTGGCTGGCTTCGTTGCAGATTGGCTAGATCAAACGTGCTCGGAGGAAGGAAGTATTCCAGTAAGATGCTGGTAGGGATCTTGACCGTACTTCCGGGATTGTCCCGATAGCCGTGGAGTACCTCTCCACTACTTAAGCACCTCGGGAAGTTTTGCCCCCTTGTTGCTACGTCACTATGTGCTGGCGACCGTTTTCGGGGGCCTATTATCGAGTGTGCAAGTCACCCCCTGCCATTTTATTCGTGGATTACAATAAAATCCTTTGATCAGGCAGGGGACATAGTCCTTCCGTAGTTAATCTGACTGTCCCATCTTAGTTCAGCATCAATATGAACTCCTAGATATTTTAAGTTGTCAGACCTATCTATAGTTGGACAGTCATAAGATGGTATTGGATTTAAGCATAAGTGAGCTGTAATTCTAAAGGAATGTGATGGCATCGTGTTACGTCGGATTGCGTAAGGGATGTTAGTAGTTATTGTTAAGTTGAGTGTCAGAAGGTTAGAGTTCAGCCATTTCATTACTTTGGACAGGGCTTCTGCAGTAGTCTTAACCATGTCCCAAGTAGGGCCGCAAACGAGGATCACGGCGTCATCTGCGTACGCGTAGATGTCACAGTAAAAAAGGTTCATCTTGCAAAGGTCGTTTACGTAGATTTGAAAGAGTATGGGTCCAATTTACTACCTCGGGGGATCCCATATGTTATAAGGTCCTCGTCACTATAATACGCATCAACCATGACAAGCTGCGTTCGACTATTGAGGTAACTTTAAAATAATCAAGTGATATTCAATGCACACCAATACGTTCCAGCTTGTCAATAAGTATTTGATATTTCTTTAAGTGGAAATAACATCAATTGGTCATTCGCCAGAGAACCAAGGTAACCGTCATAGCCCAAATACTAAGTAAGCTAAAGTGGCAATGGGGCCACATCTCTCGCAGAACCGACGTCATTGGGGCAAACGAGTTTTAGAGTGCAGACTGCGTTTAGGCAAACGTAGTGTGGGACGTCCGCCGGCCAGGTGGCTTGACGACTTGCGAAATGCGGCTGGCACAGACTAGACGAGGAGAACCGAAGATCGGGCTCAGTGGCGTTCACTAGGAGATGCCTAAGTCCAGCAGTGGACGAATATAGGCTGATGATGATGATAAACATCAATTGGAAACAAGGATTTGAATATGGTTATATGTAATATCAGGTCTATGTTGTCCAAGGGGTATACGCGATGAGGAGGTGTGCGTTTCGTCAGCATAGGTCAGGTCGGGCTTGTGGTTAAATAACAGTTCGTCGAATTGTTGAACTCCTTAAGTTCTGAGTTGAGCTGCATGGTTACTGACAAATGCGTGCACTGACTGGACAGGCCCATTCAATATGTGTGGTTCTTTCCTCAAAAGACAATTTCAGACACCAATATATGACGCCAGCAGGTCAAGCTACCCGAAACTGTCAAATTTTCCCAATCAACCTTGAACCTTAATGCTTTAGCGTTAAAGTTGAAAATCTATTAAAGAAATTTGACAGATTATAGAAGCTTGATGTGCTGGCGTCTGTACATGATGTGACCAAGATTTTGTCTGGACTTTAAAAGAGACCTCCGAGTTTGTTTTGGCCTTTCTTCTCATAGTAGTCAGGTAGAAAACTATAAAAGTGTTTGTACAAACCTACTCACAGAAATAAAATAAGTTATCATTTATCAAAAACAGCCGCTCGGGTCGAACGAAGGCTTGCCGCGGTATGGTCGTGGATGGGTTACCATCCATTAATTGGCGAGACCCCTCCGTGTCTCGGAAAGCACGTTAAGCCATTGGTCCCGGCTATTCTTCGTAGATCTTTGACAGTCGCTCGTTACGGATAGTCAGAAGCCCAACAGTCTGACAACCAGTCTTACCAAGGGGTAGCGTATTACCCAGTATCTGGGATATGAGGTCAGATAGGCAGTCGCTTCACGTATAAAGGTATTTAGCTGCATTCGATTAGACTGAAAGCTGACCCCAACATTGATACTGAGCAACAGATTGATATTGAGGTCAGGTTGTTGGCAGCGATGCTTGAAAGTGGCATATATTCATCAGTGAACATTTTCCGCCGGGATGATGACACCCATAAAAATGTACGAGAGAAACTATTTTAAAGCCTAATAGGTAAATAATCTTAAACATTCCGTTAATTCAAACAAAACTTAACCCTTGCAACAATATTCCTAAAACCAACACATTCACTTAATAGCGGTAATAAGACTAATAAAATACCTATTAAAATGATTAGTCTTAAAAGATAACTGTAATGGCAACATTAGCCGCAATTAGACGTAATCCACACACGTTTATGTTTAATTAATAGTTATAAGTGCTCTTTAAGTGGTTTAGCCGTTATCCCTTAACCGACTGCTGGTGTTATAACAGTGGTAAATGTTTTTCGTAATGAGTGTTGTATGTACTTTAATGTTTGGGCTAGTTTGGTATTAAGGTATTTTTAGCTAAAGTAATTTTAACTAGAACAATATCTAGACCTAGATTAAGCTTAAAATTTGGCCTAAGCCTTAACTTGGTGCTCACTATGTTGTTTTATGATCAAAGTAAATAGATTAAGGCGACATTAACTGCCCGCGCCCTTGAGCGAGTGGGAGGAGTTTGCGTCGCGCCCCGCGACTAAAGTCAGAAAAAGTCAGCGATACACTGCCACCCGTCGTCCGCCAGAGCCCCGCTTCAACGCGCACCAAGATTATTCGAAAAAACAACCCACCTTGATTTATCAAACACAATACAAATAAAAGCCGTATACTAAAATATGGGTCATTAAATTGTCTTTTATATGATTAAAGTTTCATGTAAATACGCCCCATAGTTTTTGCGTGATTATCGTTTTTTGTCCACGTTAGACAATACTTTACAAATTAATTACACTATGTTATTAAAATATAATTTCACATTTTCACATATCAAATTATGAATAAAATTGTCTAGTATAACATATATTTTTTTCAAAGAAATAAGACTAGAAGTTTAGACGTGATGTTCAATATAAAATCATTAAAAGTCGTTTATCTGCGCCTTAAGCCTGAAAATCGGCCTAAGCCTTAACTTTGATGCTTACTATGTGGTTTTGTGATCAAAGTAAAGCCAGACAATGCGGTTTTCTGTTGGTGTTAGGTTGACATTGGTTTGCTACGCCGTAGCTGCATAGCGCGTAGACCGTAGCTCGTAGCGCAGGCGTAGCAAAATATTTAATGAAAACCGTTTTTTGTTTTTAGGACAATTTGCTTGTAGGACGATTTGCTATTAGGACTATTTGCGATTAAGATTTTTTGATACAGAGGGATTTATTTATTGGTTTGGTACGAAACTGATAATAAATAATCTTTTTTACATTATCAACGAAGTATATTATACAATCTATTTTTACACATAGGTCGTCCCCGTATTCTCAAACGACATTTATTAATACGAAGTCGCGTTTAAAATATAGCCATCATTATACTGAAATATCCACCTAAATTCAGAGGACAATAACCCCGCAATAATCCGACAAAATATTCATTTGAAAAAATTACCCCAAATGCAGACAAAAAGTGGTTATAACGGCCTACACGGGCTTATTCTAACCACGTAGGTACAGTCACGACGACAAATCTAAATGGGCATAAGCTTAGAATTAAAATTCTGTGTGCGCAGCACTTACCTATTGTCTACACAAAATATCCTTTAATTATGTTGGCTGCTCTGCTCTTTTGTTTGTAGCGCAAGCTAAAAGAGGCAGCGGAGCAAGTAGGTTGTATTCTGGAAATACATTTTTATTGAAACTAATGACCGAGACTGCCATGACTATCTGTCTGTCTTTACATGTTTAGAAAAACTATCATTGAATTATTTTTAGTTGGAAACAGTACACTTACGTCAATAGTGAAAAAGAGTAAAAATACCATATGATTTAAAAAGGCTTTTGACCAGCTATGTCAGTCTCTACAGTAACTGCACATTGATTTGAATCATCAGGTAAAAAGTCTATGCGAAACGATTAACCGAGTCACCTGTAACTTAACCCTGAACGCGTGTGTAAACGTTAAACACGTCCGTTTAAGTACACAGGACAATACTGGCGCTGTATTTCTCAGCGGATGTTCAAACAAAATGTATGGCAGGCGACCAGTACAGAATTTTAATTGGTGCAAATTGCCAGTGCGAGTGACGGTGACAGTTTTAGCATTAATAACGGCCAAAACTGACCCAGTTGCCCGGACCTGGTGGGTAAGAGAAATTAATTATTTCTGTAACACTTTTGTTGACGATTGTACTTTTTGGTTGCTGTGTTGTTGGATTATGGAATGTTAATTTTTGATGAAGTTAATTTTCATGAAGGAGGAGATGCTTAAGCCTAGTTGTAGTATACAAGTAATTAGGATTGTTTCAGTCTAATACACCAGTTAATATTTACAGGGGATAATGTTGTTGTTAGAAGAAATAGTTCATTGTACTGAAACGACCATTATGAAACCGTTCGACTCACGTCATTGTATATGAGTTAATGGTTCATACCATCATAACCATAATTCCTCAGTATGGTGCTAAGAAACATTAGCTATCTATAATATAAAAAATTAATCGCTGAATGTGTTGCTAAGCGCAAATCTCGAGAGCAGCTGAACCGATTTTGCTAATTATTTTTTTAGAATATTTCTTGAAGTACGAAGATGGTTCTTACGACGAGAAAAATAAAAAAAAATCCTGGAAAGGTCTAAAATCAACACTTTTCTTTATTCATACAATCGATTCGTAATAATACTTAAAAGTCAATTTGAACTTTAATACCATACCATAAAGTTTTAAGTGTTAGTGGAGAGGTTCCGGGAAGGCAAAACAATTGGGCGCTACGAAGTTCGCCGGGTCAGCTAGTTAATAATAAATATCAATACATGGTATAAAACAAAGTTGTTAAAAAAAAAAAGAAACAAAGGTAAATATTTTATTCGGGACACGCACAGGCAATACGAACTGTAAAAAAAAAATACAGGAAAATTTAAAACTAACAAAACAGCTAAGCCTCACACAGACAGAGTTTATTGTAACTCTGTCTGTGTGAGGCTTAGTTGTTCTAAAATTTAAACTGTATTTCCATGCGCTTTACACTTCACATTAATTCCGGTAGGTTTTTGTGTATAGTACATTTATATTTGACTTTGATATAGCACAGTTATCTTGATATTTTACTACGTCACCACAAAGTAAGTGGTGGCTCGCTAGATAGAAAACAATTCCTGTTTACTTAACCACCTCGCACGCTATACAACATACCACTGCGACAGCTCGCCGACGAGGCGCTGACCTGTCACGTGCGACTATCATCGGGTGTTCGCATGCACCGAGTGAGAGTCAGCGACTCCTCTAGTCTGCCGTTGCAACTCTGCAACTCAACGCCAAGTGTGCGGAGATTTGAATCGCACGGCCGCAGGCTTTCATTGCGTCTAGTCGCCGAGCTGTCATCGATAGTGTGCGCTGTGTCTTCATTTTAATCACCATTCTCAGCCATCCGATCGGGTATTGAATAATTATTTTGTTGTTTTTGGCTAAAGCCATCCCTAGCCATCTTTTACGACACAAAAAACTACTTACTTTGACATCCTTTCATCTAAAACTTTAAGGCACTGTTCTTAGGCTTCTAAGAACAGTTTTATTTCTCAAAAGAAATATTACATGTTCTTTCAATTTCAACAAATTATGTTGCCAGTTTATACGCTAAGTTTCAACATAACTTTTTATGTGACTCGCCGATTTTTATGACATTTTTATTATAATATGGAGTGGATCTCTTAGCACTTTAGGTAAATAAATGTCGCTTTCTCTTGGGATTTAAGCAAAAAGGATTTTTTGGTAAACCAATAATTCATTGGATAAGATTTTAGGGTTATTGAACTGTTTGGAATTTTTAATAGAAGGTAATTGTATAAAAACATACGAACAAAACAGACATTTATATTTTAAAATCGTTTTACTTTATAAAAATAAATTACGACAGCAAAATCAATCTGCCTAGCCTTTCCCAACTATCAGTAGGCTTCCAGTCTTACCGGATGCAGCTGAATACCAATATTTAACATGAAGCAATTGGCTATCTGACCTCCACGACCCGATCAAAATCAAAAGTCATTTATTCAAATTAGGCTGAGAATCAGCACTTTTTGAACGTCAAAATCACATAAGACAGTCCCCCCAAAACGCCCACCCTTCACCACTTCCTAGTGCTTTAGCTGGGAAGAAGAAGTGGCGGAACAAACTCCCCAGCAGCACTGCTGTCTGTTCAGTTAGAAGAACTGGATTCTAACTGGATACTATACATATAGTAATAAGTAATTAACATTACGAAACACAAAAATATTAAAATTATTTGCCATATGTCAGCTAGCACACGCCAATATTTAAAACTATACTCAAGCAGAAATAAATAATAAAAACAAAAACGCAAACAGAACTTAATACATAATAAAAAGCCTCCTGGCATAAAGGGCGTGCCCGCTTACATATGCAATGCTACATTATGTTTATATGTAACTTGTAGCCACAAATGATAAACTAGGACCTTCGAAGTAAAATAAAGAAACATTAATTTCTAATAACAATAACAAAACCATAGTCAGCAAGCTGACCTGTCACCACAAGCAGCACCCGTTCACGAGCATAACGCAAAGATCAGCCATTACCCCCCTCGCCATATTTGAGGGAAGGAGGCAACCCGACCCCCGACGCTACCGCAAGCATTGACATCTAAGGGAGCATGACGAACTTGCTGCAGGTTGCTCAAAAGAATAATATGATGAACTGTCGAGGTCACTAGCTAACCATATATTGCAATACAACTCATTAAAAAACATTGAAATGAGTAGATTATGTCAATAATAAATAAAAATTAAATTAAACTAAAATGACTAATATAGTCAAATAAAATAAACAATTATATGAACTCGTATAACTTGTCAGTAGGTAAGCTAAGCTAATTTTGGAGAAAGAACATAAACATTGTCTTGAGTTAATCACAGCGACCAACTAGCTTTAAACGCATTTTTTTTTTATAATAATATGAGACAACATCCACACAAGGTCTTCAGGTCCCGAACTAGGCAGAGCCTGTACTACGGTAACCTGATGACTGATATACATACTTATATACATATACACACCCAGACACAGGTCAAACAGACATGTTCATGCACACAAATGTTTGACTTGTCCGGGAATCGAACCCGGGACCAGCGGCTCAGAAGGCAGGGTCGCTACCAACTGCGCCAACCGGTCAGTCGAATTTAAAAATTTAAACATTAAAAGGCAATTGTAACAAAGAAGAGGGAAGCTTGTTATAAAAGTTTATACCAAGCCCAACAAATGAGTTATGGACCTTATGAAGCCGGTGAAAGGGAGCACGTAGTTTCTCCTTGTTTCTAGTGTTAATATTGTGAATATCACTGTTTTTTGTGTATAAGTGTATATTTTTCCTAATATATAAGATGTTGGCGAAGATGAATTGTGAGGCCACCGTGAGAATACCAATCTCTTTAAAAAAATCTCTCAGAGTAAATCCCGAGTAGATACCCCTTTTCTTTCCCCCCTCCCCACTCCTTTCCTTTTTCGATGTTCTTTTTTATGTTATTTTCTTTTATTATTATTTGTATTTCCTGTGCGTGTCCCAAATAAAATATTTTTCTTTCTTTCTTTGCTAAGACTAATACTGATTGTTAGACTTTCGGGCTAAATTGCGACAACATTGTAAACAATAAATAAATAAATGAAGTAACACAAACAAATTGCACCAAAACTGGTTTTAACCGGTAAAAAACCGCTTATAACCGGTGTAAATGAGCTTATCTCCGGATAATAGGTATTAACGTTCAGACAAGATCTACTATCGTTTAGTTAGAACGACTGGAAGAGACATTTTGGAATTTGGGGAAAATATAAATAATATCACGTTTTAGAGCCAAGTAACGGGGAACTGGATTGGAATACTTCCAAGGCCTGTTTATTGTCTGAGTGGAATATAATGCCAGCTAAGATCTAGCCATGATGTTCTGGGTTTGATTCCCATGTCGGGGACAGTGTCATAGGTTTTTTCCATGAAGATCTTCTCAGTAGCTGCCCGTAGATTTGAGCCCGGTTGATGGCATTAGACTCGCCCGCCCCCTATGGGATTTGAGCCCGGTTGATGGCATTAGACTCGCCCGCCCCCTATGGGATTTGAGCCCGGTTGATGGCATTAGACTCGCCCGCCCCCTATGGGATTTGAGCCCGGTTGATGGCATTAGACTCGCCCGCCCCCTATGGGATTTGAGCCCGGTTGATGGCATTAGACTCGCCCGCCCCCTATGGGATTTGGGCCCGGTTGATGGCATTAGACTCGCCCGCCCCCTATGGGATTTGAGCCCGGTTGATGGCATTAGACTCGCCCGCCCCCTATGGGATTTGAGCCCGGTTGGTGGCATTAGACTCGCCCGCCCCCTATGGGATTTGAACCCGGTTGGTGGCATTAGACTCGCCCGCCCCCTATGGGATTTGAGCCCGGTTGGTGGCATTAGACTCGCCCGCCCCCTATGGGATTTGAGCCCGGTTGATGGCATTAGACTCGCCCGCCCCCTATGGGATTTGAGCCCGGTTGATGGCATTAGACTCGCCCGCCCCCTATGGGATTTAAAAAACATAACTGGCAAAACAGGGGCTACTAATATACGGGTGGGCTGGGGGCCCAGTCCCTAATAATAATAATAATAAACATTTATTTCAGGCTACAATGGTCCATAGACATATACCTTACAAACTAACATATATAAAGTCATCATCATCATCATTTCAGCCGAAAGACGTCCACTGCTGGACATAGGCCTCCCCCAAGCACCTCCACTTCGACCGCTTTTGTGCTTCCCGCATCCAACGGGTTCCTGCGGCCTTGACAAGATCGTCTGTCCACCTTGTGGGAGGCCTTCCAACGCTACGTCTTCCGGTACGCGGTCGCCACTCTAGAACTTTTCGGCCCCATTGGCCATCTGTTCTGCGAGCAATGTGCCCTGCCCACTGCCACTTAAGTTTGGCAATTCTTCGGGCTATGTCGGTTACCTTGGTTCTCCTGCGGATCTCTTCATTTCTGATTCGATCACGCAGGGAAACTCCAAGCATAGCTCTCTCCATTGCCCTTTGGGTGACTTTTGGAGATAGAGATATAAAGTACTTAAGTAAAACAAAACTTGTGTTAATAATAGCTTAAAACTATGTTAGTAGCACTTCACTAGCTTGTACTTGAGCTGTCCTGTGGTACTTGTCCGCGGAAGCAACAGAACACCACGTCCAGCGGCCAAAAGTCTTCTTACATGACGACGGGCAGATAATAATTCGGTACGCGCACCACGAACGCCTTGAAGTTGACGTTGCGGTGCGACTCCAGTAACTGCACCCTCGGCATGTACCTCGTCTTCTGGCGCACGTACTCTACGATGTCTTCCGCCTTAGTAGAGTAGTGTAGGCGGGAGATGTACACCGGTTTGTTCGGCTTAGCGGTGCGCAAGCTGACTTCGGGCACCGTAGGAGCTTTGCCGCAGCGGTTCTTGTTCGCTCGCAATCGGCGCTTCCTCCTTTGCACCATCACGAAACCCTCATCTTCAGGCCTACACAGCGCCTTTTCTGGCATAGGCTTCTTACTTGGAGCGCCCGGTGCACAAAGCACAAAGTCCGTCGTTTCGGTCGTAGTTACGGACGTTTCCTACTCCGCAGCACTTACGGACTTAGGATTAGTCCGGGACCCGAACTAAAAATTAATGACAAAACGTTTAGACAGTTGTCCTTACTCCCGCGGTATTTTTCCTTGTCCGGAAAATTTCATTAATCGGGAGTAGGGTTCACTTTTAAGTATCGAGCTACTTTCGGACGGACCCGTATCCTCGTTGACGGACTTAGAGAGTAGGCCCCAGACCGACGTGTTGTTATGTTATGTGTAGGCAGCCAACAAGGTAGCAATGTAATTTAATGCCAGGGGTGCGCCGGACTCACGTTTCGTCACTCAAACATAAAAATGTTTGAACACTCATCATTATCATAATCAGCCCGTAACGCTTACAAAAACTATTCAATTTTGGTAGGTATACCGATGAACACTGTAACCCGGTTTTTCGAAGTTTGGATGTTGTATCTTTGAAACAAGATGTTGCTAGTTTCAATATGGTATTATACTACTTACCACCGTGCTAAAGTAAATTTATTGGGTATAATCTGTACGGGAAAGATTCAATTAAACAAGTACCTTCTTATACAATACAAAGTTTATTGTAATACACAGAACATTATGGTAAAAAAACATCAATTGTGGCGAGCCACTAACCAAACCCTTCCCACACACTTAGGTGTCTACTCCGACAAAACGAGGTCTCTGTTCCTAGTTGTATCGGAGTACACACCCGCAATGAGACTAAAACTAAAACTCAGAATCGCTTTAATGAGTACGTGAGATGAACTGCTTTACAACTTCTAGCTCAATCGAATAAGCATCGACCTATTACGGTTGCGCTCATAAAGGAAAAATATCGCTTATGTAAAGCTACCCGAGACACAATAATTTATAACAACTGGTCTTAATACCTAGTTCTTACAAAAGGCCTAACTCTCTCATATGTTAATTTGTAACAATTTAGTTTAAACTCAGTACTCTCTCAGTATATTTATTCTTCAATTCAATTGACGGAATCAAGACCCTTGGCATCGAACACAGAATAATGCCTGTCTTCACACGATCAACGTGGCGTACGGGCGTAGACAGTGACGCTATTGTTACCTGGTTTCCTCATTTACCGTTATCAGGTTCAGTAAGGCCTTCTTCAATAACAGATGACCACACCTCAAGGGTTAACCTCTAAATTGCCCGCACCTTGATCAATTTCAAATCATCTGACCACGGGGCTGCACCAAGGCATCACGTCTATCCTTGCATTAGAGATCTTAATTAAGAAGAAAGAAGGCTAGCATAATCAGCTGAGACCTGAAAGAACATCCTCGTGTCAAAACTCAGAACTGAGACATAGGTTATAAAAACGAGAACTAAGAAAATGGTTCAATACTCACAAGGATCGGGTTTGATTGGACTTATATAAAACCCATCGGGTTATTGGGATTTTTGCAACGTCACAACACTCAAATCAAAAATCATTTATTAAAATTCAAACTCAAACTCAAAGCATTTATTTCAAATAAACCAATTACAGGCACTTTTGAATTGTCAAGGGGTCGGTCAGTCAGAAAGATGAAGCTAGTTGCCCATTCCAAAGCGTAGTAGGTACCTATGGAGAAGAACGGGCAAGAAACTCCATGGACACTCTTTTAAATCAAAATATTGTTACAAAAAAGTGGTTACATCATTCATGTTGTAATTATACATGTGAGAACGATGTAGAAACACGTGCACGTTAAAAGCGTCCGTAATAAAAAGATAAAAACAATTATGGAATTAAAATAAGCCGTGGCAGCTAAGAAATGACCAGTGCCTACTGACGGCGCCCGTTCACGAACATGACGTATGGATCAGCACCATTCAGCTCAACCATTTTGAAGGGAACTCAATGATCCAATACACACGCCACCACCAGCGACACATTTGAGTGAGCATGACATACTCTCAGCCGCCAGGGCACATTCAAGTCAATGAAAGACGAACCCAGTAAGCTATAAAGTGGGTACATAGTGCTCACACATGTGCTATGCAAATATACAATACTAAGAGATTGAATTTATACAATGCAAAGATAGGTTGTACAATCTTCATCAGCTCCAACATTATTTTCGAATGCT
The DNA here is from genome assembly GCA_937001585.2 of Brachylomia viminalis. Taxonomy (NCBI): domain Eukaryota; kingdom Metazoa; phylum Arthropoda; class Insecta; order Lepidoptera; family Noctuidae; genus Brachylomia; species Brachylomia viminalis. Next base: position 21,292,545 of record OW443307.2, read on the forward strand.
AATTAATTAGTTTACGCGCCCTTGTGGAGCAGGACCAGCCCTGAGCCAAGCATTTTTGTCAGCGATATAATCCCCCAACTTATAATATGCTTGGCTGTATAGTGTGCGTTATAAACAAGATTTAAATTTCGTTTCATTCAGTTGGAGTATGTGGGGAGGTATTTTATTGTAACATTTTAAACAGTACCCCATGAAGGATGAGTCTACTTTAGCCAGTCTGAAACCTGGTTGAACTAATTGGTCCCTATTTCTAGTCCTATAGTTGTGTCTTTCACCTCTTTTACTGAAAATATTTAAATTTTTCCTTACGTACATGATGTTTTCATAAATATATTGACAAGGTACTGTCATGATGTTAATGTCTTTAAACAGTTCCCTTAGAGAATCGCGCCTGCGTAGGCTGTATATTGCTCTGATAGCTCTTTTCTGCAGAATAAAAATAGACTCAACATCGGCAGCCCGTCCCCATAATAAAATACCGTAAGACATGATACTATGAAAATAGCTGAAATAGACTAGCCTCGCGGTATCTACATTAGTAAATTGACGGATTTTCCTTACAGCATAAGCTGCTGAACTTAGCCGTCCTGCAAGAGATGTTAAATGAGGACCCCATTGCAGCCTTGAGTCGAGCGTTATCCCCAGGAAAACAGTTTCATCGACAAATTCTAGTTTCTCGTTATTCAATACTATGTCACAATCACTACTTTTAACATTCGGTAAAGCAAATCTTATGCATTTCGTTTTTTTCCCATTTAATACTAAATTATTAGCAGTGAACCAATTATGTACCTGCAGTAGGGCATTATTTACGTCGTCAAGATTTGATGCACGTCTATTTATCTTAAAGATTAAAGAAGTATCGTCAGCAAATAACACCATTTGTGGTTGGTTTTTAAATAAATGGGGTAGATCATTAATATATACTAAAAAGAGGAAGGGACCTAATATCGATCCTTGTGGAACACCCATTTGTACTTTTAAATGAGGTGAATTGACACCATTTATTTGCACTTTTTGTTGTCTATCATTTAAATAAGATTGTACTAAACTAAGCGCGAGTTTACCTAGTCCGTAATGCTCAAGTTTTAAGAGCAAGGTTTCGTGATCAACGCAGTCAAATGCCTTGGAGAGGTCACTCAGGCTGGTCAATCAGGCTGGTCAATCAGGTCAATTAGGCTGAGAATCAGCACTTTTTGAACGTCAACATTACATAAGACAGTAATAATAATAATAATATGAGACAACATCCACACAAGGTCTTCAGGTCCCGAACTAGGTAGAGCCTGTACTATGGTAACCTGATGACTGATATACATATACACACCCAGACACAGGTCAAACAGACGTGTTCATGCACACAAATGTTTGACTTGTCCGGGGGTCGAACCCGGAACCAGCGGCTCAGAAGGCAGGGTCGCTACCAACTGCACCAACTGGTCAGTCAATCAGTTCTCTTTCTTTTATATGCAGTCCGACAGTGACGGCACTTTAGCTGTTGTCAGCCCCTTAAGAGATTACAACTCTTTGGGTGAGATGTTAAAGCTAAGTAACAGCAGTGAACAAAGAGTGGTGATTAAATAAATAAACACTTTTTCTCTGTCAGTCGTTGCGAACTTGTTACATAGTAAAATGACATTTTATGTTCTTGAAATGGTCCAAGCAAGAATGTATTAATCGTTGCGGGCACACTTTTCTTTATATAATAAAACACAATACCGGTGTGAAAACGAAACAAAAACGCAACCATATTTTGACGCGACAGGGCGGATCTACAACCTTTGCATATATTACATGAAGCAAGACTCCAAAAACAAATGAATCCAGTTTACCTTCCAGTCATCCATGTCATCAATGTTGCTAAGTTTACGTAAGTTGCTGGTTTGATTAAACCTTCGGTACATGGCCCCAGTAGTTTCAACAGCAACGTTTTCGTCAAAGGAAATCCCCCGGCTTACGCGTCGCTATTTTTATATAAGTGTTGAATAAACTCGCTTTATTTGTATTTACTTGTAAATGTTTTGTCTTTGAAAACCTATGGGGATTAGGGTATTGTTCATGGTTTTAGTGAAAATAAAGTTTGTTGTTGTTTATTTTTGAGTGTTTGAGAAAGTTTATTCCTGTTTTTGTTTTTCTGCTCACAAGTTGTGTTAATCCAGGGATCAACATTCTTCCTTATCCTGTCATGCACTTTCATGTTTAGATATTATACTTTATATGTTGAAAGAATAACTTATCACATAATCCAGAGTACTGTTTCAATATTATATTGCTGTAATGAAGACGTTTCTAAACATGGCGTCAGAATTATTTGAATAGTATGCTGCAAAATTACAACCTTACCCGTGGGACCTTGTTCATTAGTAGCACATTCAAAATATGTATTGCATTTCACTTAATCCTACATGGGCACTTATGAAACGTCAGAAGCTAGGTGCACGGTTGCAATTGTTCGATTCCTCTGTAGAAGAGCCGGCAATAAACTCCACGGTTACTCTTATAATAATAATTAGCTTTTGCAATGTTTTCAAATTACACTGGAGGACAGTTTAAGCCTGTCAAAAAGTACTAGGTACTTACGAAGGTCAACAAATCGAAGCTTCTATGAGTCTAGAAGGCCTGCAACGTTCTCACATTCACAAAATAGAAAGGAATGTATTTAAAAAAAGAGAAGACAATAACAATAAAATAACGGTCAAACGGGATAAATAGGGATGCAGAGGTGAAAAGAAATGAAACATTAAAGGGGAGTTTAACCTGGAAATAATTTAGTTTGATCCCAACAAGGGCACATAATCGTTAATTATAATCAATAAACACATTATGAGTCCTTTTTGGCAATAAACTATATTATTTCAAGATTAAAATCCCTTCTATAGTTTCGTCTCTATTCACCCCGTTTGACGGTACTTATTTAAACCGAATCGATATTTATCATCGTAACTCTAACACAAGTGGGTTCAGAAGAATATATTTATCAGTTACATACTAATAATAGATAGAAGATTGACTGGCTTTATTGCAATAAAGCCGGTCTATCAATACATTATTGCAGAACGTGTTTTGCACCTTTTATTGATATTGCTAGCTGCGCCCCGCAGTTTTATCCGCATAAGTCTCGTTCCCGTGAGAATATCGGGATAAAAAGTATCCTCTGCCCTAATCCAAGTCATGGTCTACCCATGTGCTAAATTTCATCCAAATCTGCTCAGCGTTTTAGCGTGAAAGCGTAACAAACAACCATACACACATACAAAAAATCAAATCTTTTCCCTAATGGCCCCTTATCCCTTATCTCATAATGGCGTTCACACAATGGCTGATATTAGGATACAAGCCATATTATCCATACTTTAGTAGCGAAAGTAACTCTGTCTGCCTGTCTACCTTTTCACGTGTTAACGGCTGAACGGATTTCGATGAATTTTGGCACACAGGTAGACCATGTCTTAAGTAACTATGGTTTTATTCCTTTAATACGATATCCACCCAGGTGAACCCGCGGGCTAAAAACAAGTTCTGAGTAATTAATATTGTATTGCTCTAAATTGATCTATCAAAGAAGTTAATTTCGTCTTAGTAAGGCTTCTAACGTCTGACGTAGATATATAGTATATTTTCTTTAAGTAATTGAAGTGCTTAATTTATTTTACGCAGGTATCTGAAATACAGTTCAATTTATTCAATTGTCAAATCTCATATTTCAGCGTTTGATTGACTATTATTATTTCGGTCAATCACAGCAGCGTACATTATCATTTACATACATACGTAAACTTAATTCTTTATTGCAGTCCATATAATATATTTATTACATATAAGGTATAACTCAGTTAAAGGTCAATGATCAATATGGACCCTGTCGGGCACAGCAAAATTAGGAGAGAGGAAGAGGGCTAAGTAGCAATTCAAGCAATACAACATTTTTATAAATTATTAGATGTGTTTAATTGGGTGTATAATTATGTATGTATAATTACGTATATATATGTATATTTATATATATATATATAACGAGGGTAATTCACCCATTTTGGGGTATCTCATTATCGGAGTCCGAGTTCGACATGGTGCAGGTACGAAATAACGGTCTCAACACTGATTACAACCGTCTATTCATTCAGTCCCGTTAACAAATTAACAAAATTTCAACTAATCAAGCCAATGGAAATAGATTAAGATACGGGAACGCGGTAAGTTCAATACAGGCTGGCAACACAACCTCTCGCGTTTGTGTGAAACTATCAAGTCAAGTCCCCTCCATCGCATGTCACGTCAAATACGTCCAATGTCAAAGAATGATAACTGACAGCTGCCAAGCCCTGTATCGACCTTTTTTTTTTTGTTTCCGGGGTGGAAAATCCTCATGGATGTCCGCCGCCCTGTATCGACCTCACCCAAGCATACTGCTTGACGTTTCCGACAAATGATAATAGATGGCGTTATTCTAAATTTACAATAATCTATAGCGATTCTATAAATAAAAATGTGCCTGTGTTGGTTCTGCAACATATATATATAATTATGTATTATTAGGTTTGTGTATATAGGTATAGTATATTAACACTACAGTACGACACTATACAGTACTGTACGGTAGGTTTATTAGTATTACTCATGCCTTCTTACCATGGGTGTAGGCAGTAACTACAGCACGCCACCTGCTACGGTCCTTACGCACTCCTTTTGCTTCGTTTACGTTCATTGAATACGTTAATATTTGATAGCAGATTTTACTGATCAGACCACTGCGTGGATCAAACTATCGTGCCTTGAAAAGCCAAAGCCAATAAGAAAAGGAAAATGCTTCATCAATTCAGGAATAAATTAAAAAAGTTATTTAAAAGTAAATTTGATTACAGTGTAAACGAATATTTAAATGATCAATCCCTAAAACTCATGTATAAAACACAAAGAATAATTTTAGAATATATATATTTTTTTAAACGATATGGATCATCTCTACCTACTATGTTTCTTTTGATGTGCCCGACAGGGTCCACAATTACCACCTAAGCAAAAACATTGTGGAATACAATAAAGTAGGTATTGAGAATTGAGCGTGATGCTGGTTTAGTTAAACTAAGATGTTGACTACCAACACAGACTGGAGTTGCACCCTCCGCTATCTCAATTTGACACGACACGTTGACATGAGAGCGCAGACTGAGAGAGCTTAGTTTTAAATATTTTATTGCTACACGATCGACGACTTTTTGAAGTATTGCTTTTAAATAAAACTTTTGGCTTTAACAGTAACACGTCTTGTCTCCTGATACCTAACTAGTATAAAGCTTTTTTTTTTTGAGCGTGGGAAATTATCAATTAACTTCTCCCGCTCAGGGCGGAGCGGGAGGGCGTGTCAGACTCTTACTGGCTAGAACTCACCCGTGTTCCTTCAGTTGCCTGTGCCAGGGGCCACGGAAACCCTTTCGGACTTTCCCGCAACCCTGGCAGGCATCGGGCCTAGCGGACCCCGTCGTTGGTGCTGACATCTCTTTGAAGCGCGCGTGGAACATAACACGCCATCAACCCGGGCCAGGTCCTTATCGGATGGCGAGCTGCCCATTGCTCGCCGTCGCCGCCCAGGGCGTCTCCTGCGGCGGCTAGGGGTGTGAGGGCGCGAATTTTGCCTCTCCCTCACACGTTCCGCCTCCTCCTTCGCGAGCACTACTACTTCGCAGAAAGAGGTAACGGCTTCCCATGCCCTCTCGCTCCGTACCATGGTCTGGACCAAGGCCGGACGCGAGAGATCGCCACAGCACATCACCTGCACGAAGACACAGCGTTGCTCCGCCCAAGCCAGGCAGACCTCCACCGTATGCCCCACCGTGTACTCCGGGCGATCCACACAATGGTGACACCCGGGCGTTTCCTCCCGCCTTACGGAACAGGAACCTCCCGAAGCAACCGTGTCCGGTGAGGACCTCCGTCAGGCGAAAGGTGAGGACGCCGTGGCGCCTCTCTAGCCAGTCCTCATAGAGGGGACTTATCGCCGCAATTGTGGCGTGCTTAGCGCTGGGGTGCGACAGTCGCACTCTCCATGCCGCCATGAGATCCTGCCGGAGCTCTGTCGGCCGTGCCGTGATTTCTCGCGGCAGCGGAGTAACGCCCCGGTGTTTCACCTCCTCGCGTCACTCCCATAATTATGTGCGCGAGGAAACTAGTATTACGCTGCAAGCTTATTTTGTCGCGTGGTTAAAATCGGAACCAACGTCACCACCTTGTTTTGGATCAAACACTCGTGTCCTCAAAAGCCTGATGCTTGTTTAGTTAAACTAAGCTTTTGGCTTACTGCTCAACATGGTTGACAATTCAAAATTGCACGACAAGTGGTTAAATTTTTTGCTTTTAGTGATTTTATATTTAAAACTTGTTCATCATTGTCACGCAAACAGCCTGGTAAATTCTACCTCCAGCTGAGGGACTGATTAGATAAGGGTTGATTCCCAGTTCATGTATATATAATTTGAGTTGGTTTCGTTTTGATTTTAATAGTAAAGATTAATATGGGAGTAGTTACAGACCTACTCAAGGTTAAGAAGGGAATATACGTTAAGTATAATTTATTATGTGTCAATGTCATTGATCTGTCACTAAGTTTTGAGCTGTCATCTTGGGATACCAATAAATAGTTTTGTTTCCAACTGGAATTCTGAAGGCCAATTCCCGTAATTAGAAACGTTCAAATTCAAGTCGCAATCTCATCTCAGCGACAGTCTAATGTCAAAAATGTAGGTAAGCGCTACGTGGCGCTATACAATTTTTGACAGATTGACATTGAGATTGGAATGCGAACGTTCTTAAAAATACGGGAATTGCCCCTCTGTTCAATCAATCAATAGTCTTTATTTATAAACATAGGTTACAACAGTGTGCATGAAGTTTCAATATGTTATTTTATTGTTTCTCTATGTTTTGCTATTTGGCGTACAAATACACATTTATGGGAGGCTTTTGCTAATTAAGTAAATTAATTTATAGTAATTCAGTAGCATCAATGTAATTTTTTTATACCTGTAATGTTTTGTACCTAATAAAACGCAATAGGTTATGACAATATTAAAATGCGATTATGTCAATATTAAATCATTACCTATCATGTCAATATATTACTGATAAGAAAAAGGTTTAAAATTAACATAGTCCACAGAATTACTATTCCAGTCCACTGCTGAAAATATGCCTTTCCCAAACTGCGCTAAAACAGTCTGTCCTCCGTCTTCCGCATCCAGTCTGTCCCAGTCACTATTTATTTATTTGCTTACATGTAAAACACTGGTTAGTAGGCATGCATTAAAATTTCATGACACAGTATTAAGACGTGCAAATTGTATAATATATTATATCGAATTATTATTTAAATTTAATTATTAATTACACACTATTGACTCTAATTATTGCAATTTATCACATTATACTAAACATTAACCAATCATTTATTACATATTATAAAAAAAAAAACATTAATTAACATTAATTCGTTCATTCATTTTATTCATAATAATATACGTCGCACATTTACGTCAAGCTTATTATGACAAGATCGAAATAATGATTCACAATTTGTCAGTTTTAAATCTCAACGGTAGAATAGCCTTTCTTTACTATTAGAGATTTCAAATGTTTCGAAAAAATTTAGTCATTTGGTAGGGATTTAAAACTTTCCGGTAGCTTATTAAATATGTTAGCTGATCGTGAGAATGGGCTTTTCCCGATAACTATTAGAGTCGTCATGCTTATATAGTCATGTTACGAGTATACAAATACTATTATGTCAAAAAACTGTCACAAAATAGTCACTGAGACAATAGTAATATTTCTGTATTTAATATAGTAGATATTTACTAAATTTGGTTTTTATTTAGCCCAAGAATATATAATAAGTTACCCTAACTTATTAAAGCCATACAAAAAAAAGCGCCGCGTATTATTATGGTATTATATGCTCTAACTTATATTTATCATGTAGCTTCCTATATTGGCTTTTAAAAGCTATTTCTCATAGGGCGATGTTTGTTTTAACAAATATAGGTATTTACTTCAGAAATATACAGCGAAGGCAAGGTTAAGATTTTGAGGCTTTTAAATAGAGGTTCACAGCTGTCAGTAGTTTGTAAACCACACTTAACTCCGATGCGTCTTTTTTGGTCTCTAAAAACTTACTTTTAATTTATTGTTATTACTGTTGTTTCTTTTAATGGCTCATAACTAAGGCTTCCAAATGAGTGGTCATTCATTTCTAAGGTAATAGTCTTCTGGGGCTAATTCATTATGTAGCTCTAGCAAACCAAACAAATTATCATCATCATAGCAAGCAGAATATTCCACGAATGCAATTTGCTATGTGAAGGAGGAAGTTTAATCTCGCGAAGTGTGATTGAAAAGTATAAACTAATAAAATTGGAGTCGGTACATTAAGTGAATTTCCACATAAATCTTGTACGTCACTGCTGTTCCAGCTCCTGGTTACTTGGAGCTATAAATATTTCGGATACGCGAAGTGCTACTTGATATTAAAATATCAGGTAATAAATTATAAGGCAGCTGTAAGCTGGCAGTGAAGTTCTATGAAAATAGTCGGTATGTTAGATAAGTTGTCACGGATCATTGTTATGCCTTGATCACACGTACGAGTAGTTGGGCGAGACAAAATGATACTAGGCCGACAGAGTTGGGTGGACGAGTGGGTGTGCACACGTATATTTTTTTTACTTAGCACCGAGTGAATCAGTCGGTTCTCAAAAATTGCTGGAAATGGTAGCATGCTGCGAGCGACGTGAGTGTGCCGAGTGGCGATTACGCACCGGACGCATTCAATGGAGTTGCTTGCCCGTTCTTCTCCATTGGAACGTAATACGTGTGGAAATGGGCAACTAGCTTCATCTTTCTGACTGAAAGACTCCGTGATAATTCAAAGTACTACTAAATCACAATTTCGAGTTTGAGTTTGATAGACTATAGAAAGACTGAAAGAAAAGTGTGTTTATTGGCATTCAACAAATATCTACCCCCGCCCCTAAAATCTAGAATCATGTGCTGAATTCATGTTTTCAGTATTGCACGTCAATGTCCCTGCCACCCTTTCTATTTTTTTTTTGAGTGTGCGTAATCGTCAAATAACTTCTCCCGCTCTGGGCAGAGCGGGAGGGCGTGTCAGACTCTTACTGACTAAAAACCACCCGTGTTCCTCCAGTTGCCTGTGCCAGGGGCCACGGTATCCCTCTCGGACTTTCCCGCAACCCTGGCAGGCATCGGCCCTAGCGGACCCCGTCATTGATGCTGACATCTCTATGAGGCGCGCGTGGAACACAACGCGCCATCGACCCGGGCCTGGTCCTTATCGAACGGCGAGCTGCCCATTGCTCGCCGTTCGCAAGCCCGCGCCTACGGTGGCCGGGAATCACCTTACGATTCCCGACGCCCAGGGCGTTTCCTGCGGCGGCTAGGGGCGTGAGGGCGCGAATTTAGCCTCTCCCTCACGCGTTCCGCCTCCTCCTTCGCGAGCATTATTGTTTCGCAGAAGGAGGTGACGGCTTCCCAAGCCCTCTCGTTCCGTACCATGGCCTGGACCAGGACTGGACGCGAGAGATTGCCACTGCCAATCGCCTGCACGAGGACACGGCGGTGCTTCGCCCACGCCGGGCAGACCTCCACCGTATGCTCCACCGTGTCCTCCGGGCGATCCACATAATATGGCACTATTGTGTGGATCCCGGGCGTTTCCTCCTGCCTTATCCGGAACAGGAACCTCCCGAAACAACCGTATCCGGTGAGGACCTGCGTCAGGCGGAAGGTAAGGACGCCGTGACGCCTCTCTAGCCACTCCTCAAAGAGGGGACTTATCGCCGCAATTGTGGCGTGCCCAGCGCTGGGTTGCGACAATCGCACTCTCCATGCCGCCCTGAGATCCCGCCGGAGCTCTGTCCACTGTGCCGTAATTTCTCCCTGTCCCTGCCTCCCTGTATTTATGGTGTATATATGGCTGAGCTTTAATGTATCTTATCACCTATATTTGCAAAATAAATGTCTATTCTCTCAGATCATTTATATGATCTGAGTCTATTCTTTTCTATGGTGAGCATTGAAAGTCGTAGTAAGTTGCTGGAATAGGCTATCTAATTTTGAAAACTCTCGTAGTATATGATTGTCAATATACGAAAATAAGGTTAATTGCAAAAAAACAACTCCCTCCAACAACAGCCCATGCTTTATAGCTTCACGGAGCCCAGTTACGGGTTAACTCTCAAGAAAAGTTAGCGAAAACCCTAACGTTCATAAGTCAGCGTCCGTATTGGAACTTAAGACTTGTGCCGTTTTGCCCCAACTAATATATTCACGGGAGCGATTTACTTCTTATTCGCATACTATTTTGTTTGTTTGACAGGTAATCATTCAGGTGGGTTTTGGTATTTGAACTTATGTTATGGTTACCTACGTAGAAGCCCTCAGAGCATTCAGTAAAACATCACCTTGCCTAGTGGTTATTGATTGAGCTTGTCTCGTGTTCTCGAGAAGACTAGATGAAGCAGAGCCTAGTGGTAAAAATAGACACTGGACGGGAAAGGTACTCACAATGTATAACTTCTTCGACAGCTCGGTTGTTTGGTTCTTAATTTGTGACTTCCCACATCCAGTCAATTTTTAATAACCACACAACACCGGTATTCACTTATTTGCATGTTTTTTGAGAGAGTTTTTTATGGGACTACATGGACGTTGTGTCCGCTAGCGGTAGCGGGTGCGAGAGGGAGTTTTTGACTGTTTTATGGGACCGCCATGTAGACGTGTCCACTAGCGAGGTGGAGGTTGCGAGAGAGAAAAAAATTACAAACGGACGAGGAATGAACGGCCTTCGAATGAGCGATTTATGTTGAGTGTTGCAATGTGTAAAATGGGTTAATTGTTTTTAATAGAAAATTCGTAATTAATTAAATATAAGAAATGACAGACAGACACTGAAGTGCTTTTTAATCGACTTCAAAAAAAGGAGGTGGTTCTCAATTCGATCCGTGTGTTTATTTCTTTATTAATATATTACATTACATTATACAGGTGAATTGTGTTCTTAACATAACTGATTACCTGTTTGTGCAACAGAAAAGTAGGAACCCAAAAAATACAAAGTCCGAACTCACACGATACTCCTTTATGCTAGATCTCTAAGAATTCTAGTTGACACGATCGGTATTTAGAACAAAAAAAGTTTATCTCTCTTTCTTTTTCTCTTTTTACTCTCTCTATTTTTCCTTCTCTCTTTTTAGTAACAGGAAGTTATCATAACATTATCAACATACATAAAGCAGAAAAAATACGTATTATTGAAACTAACTCAAAAATAACCCAAACAAAGCATCCTCTACCAAATGATAAAAGAATCAGCTAAATCCGCCCCGTAATCACGTAGAAATCATTCAATCACACATGAATAAAAAAATGGTTGAACTGCAAAAGTAAAAGGAATTCAAAGGTTACAAAATCGAAAAATCCTCTATAAAAACAGGACCAACATTTTCAAAAACTGTTGTTTTGTACTCATTAACATTCTGAACAACTTCTTTATCACCTACTACATAAGGCTAACTACACACATAAAGCTTCACATATCTCTTAAAGAAATCATCATCATTCTGCCTTTGTTCCATGTTACTTGGGTTCGGCACGACCAGTATTTTTTTTTGCAGTCGTCCCTGTCAACCATCGCTCTATCATTCACTCCCTACTCTTCCATATCATTCCTCACATAATTCATCCATCAACATTAACTCCCTCCTCATCACCAAGCCAAACGATTTCCGTTTCTGTCACCCTCAAAGAAACACAAACTATAAATCCAACCAGCCCTTCTGAGTCCCAACCGAAAAGCAAAACAAAAAAGAAATCTAATGAAAATCGTAAAATGAATTTCGTTCGAATGGAGCCTTATCGGACGGCCACAGCCGGTTGCGGATCGGAATGAAAATATAACATTACTAAAGTCAACAAAGCACAAAATTAGTTTTTATCCGAAAATAGTAAGAAAAAACTGGTGGCCGCGAATGCGGGGAGGATAGAAAATTGGACTCGACTTAAGGTCGTATGATTTGATATTGTTTTATATTTTAACGTATACTATAATATATAGTATAATATATTTCGGCTGGTGTAGTAGAAGTGATTTCGTGTAGATACCCACACGGAATCACTTCTGCTGAGCAAAGTCGCACTTATGACATTAAGGAGATTGCCATACATAAAACAAATCTAAATGGATTGGTAGTCCAGCCGGTCGATTCTATATTAATCTCATCGTGAAAACATAGGTGAAGTGAGGTTGAATTGAGCTGTCATACCAAGGGATTGCCACTATTGACAGCTTACTTGACGTGAGATTTTAACAGAATAGATTGGCTAATCTCAATGTTGTTGCTCGTTGGTCTGGTTGATCTAAGTGCGACTGCCAAACGTGGGGTCCAGGGTTTGATTCCCAGGTCGGGCCAAGTTTTATTGGGTTTTTGCATCAAGAATTTCGCAATTGTAGCCTGGAGGCTGGGTCCGTGTCCGGTAATAACAAAAGGATAGCCCCCTATGAGATGGGTTTTAAACATAACAACACAGCTGGCCTTTTAAAATATTTCAACGCGAGACAATCTAGCTTTTCACTTGCCAGTCCATTTTTTTACCACTTTAAGGTCTAATTCTTTGGTATTAAGTGGAGTTGCATCAAACATCCTCCGTCATCTCAATTTGACGTCGACATGAGAGCGCAGAGCCGACGAAATACAGTTTAAAAGATTTTATTGCAATAACGAATTATTGAGGTTTGACTTTGAAATAAAACAACACTTGGCTTTAGTACTAGTTTTTAGTTATTTATAAAATTATTTACAAATTTATTTGCTCGTCATAGAATTCATCCATCGCATTCCACGAGGGTGAATCGAACTCAAAAGGTAAAAAAATAATAAAACGGCACGTTTTTCATATAATTAATGGTCAGGGTGAAAAAATCAAACATGACGCCTGCAATTCCCGAAGAGTTGAGCAGCGGTGTACCTATAATAATTAGTACACCACTATTTCGCCATTTATGTTTAAGTCTCATAAAGACGTATGAGGAAAAGGGTGTAAAGTTCACTCATCCTCCATAGAAAAGGGAGGATCTTCCGACCAGACGGGTGTTGTGTCTGGTGGGCTGCCCGTCGATTGATGTCGCGACATCGTATATGCTAGTCGCTCACGCGGTAAGCGCTGCTTGCGCGATGCAAGATTTTGCGTGACGTCGGTGTGATGCGTAGTTCTCATGTGGCAATGTAGTTGCCGCCACATCACTCCCCTCCGGAGACCGGAGGTCGATGATGGGCTGAGTCATGTATCTTGCGATGCTTGCCAGGTACAGTTGAGATTCCAGTGAGCCGGAACCGGGTGCCGCATAGTTTATGGTGCGTTGGAACTGTCTGTGGTGATACCCCAGTGAGTCTGGGTGGCACTGAATTATGCTCCAGTGAGTCGGATGTGGTACAGCGCTGGGTTTGCGGCTGACTGCTGCCGTCCACCAGGAGAGGCTTTAAGGGCTCTGCTTGTGGATTGGCCGAAAGTGCAGTGTGCTGTGCCATGGTTGCTGATAATGCTGAGGTTGGTGATCAGATATGCGCATCAGCTGCATGGTGGTGGTCAGGATACCCGCTGAAGCCGTGCGCGCTGACTGGTTGTGTGACTTGCCGCTCCAAAGATTGAAGAAATGATGCTGTTGATGACGTCACGGTAAACTAGCTGCTCGAAGACTGCAGATGGTCATGATCAGGGTCCTCAGTATAGAGGTACCATCCTCCATAGAAAAGGGAGGATCTTCCGACCAGACGGGTGTTGTGTCTGGTGGGCTGCCTTCCCGACGATTGATGTCAGGGTATATATTGTATATATGACAGTCGCGCGCGCGGTAAACTCCGCTTGCACGATGCAGGATTTTGCGTGACGTAAACGCCGCCACACATGTAATAGGGGGCGAGCCTATTGCCATCAACCGGGTACACATCGTCTCTTTGCTGCTACTGAAAAATTCCTGTTGGAAAAATCTAATAACACATCCTTAGCAGTAGCGCTTGCAACCACTAGAACAGATAACGGTTCGATTAAAAAAAAATGTGTTTTCCATAGACAATTTTTTTTTATTCTTACAATGTGGGTCAGTTCTTAACCTCGATCATTTCAAAACAAAGCAGTGCAGGATTGCTGTTTCACAACTAAAAATAGACATAATTATCTGGCGAAAATTTTCTCAAAGGAAAATACCAGAATTTGTGTTTATGTCAGGACACGGAGACTATTTAATTGTTTATAATAAACACTTATTTCATATTCAGCCATTCAGGTCAAAGAAACATGAAGTTAATCTTATTATCCTATTACGATACTAACTATAGTTTGTTAGTTAATAAATTGACGAAGCAGACTTCAGAATATCGTTTATATTCAGACTACGAGGTAAATTAATTGAATAGCGTTCATTAAAAATAAAAGCTCAATTATCTTTGAGTTTCAAAAGCACAAATTATTTTATTGGCAAATATTACCTGATTGTTAGTTCAAGCGATACTTACAATAACTGGAAAAATATCCGAATCAATTAGTCAGTTGGCAAACGTCTAGTTTCCAAGAGAATAGATTAATCGGATAGGCATTTTTTTATCAATTAGTTGTTACTTGAAACTCTAATTGGTTATCGCTATGACCTATACTTTTGTAGATTTAAAATACGGCTGAATTTTTTAAATGAGTCAGTTTTATTTTTCACTGAAAAATATTCCAACTTGGTTTGTTACTGTTTTAACTAGCGCCTTAAATCTCTATGAAAATAACTATAAGCTATAAATAAAGAAATAACAAACTTTATTTCATGAAAGGAACATACAGATTTAACATGTTTTATAAAAAAAGAAAATTTTAATGAGTTGGACGCGGGTGTGCTCAATCAATTCATCAGTCTGCATGTGAGAGGTGCGGTTTGATGAATTGACATTATTTTCCACTTTTATTTCAACACTTTTTTTTTTAATCAATGTTGTTAAGGTTGGCAAATGGTGAAATATGCTTATCACCTATTATGTATTACCCATATTTGCAAAATAAATGTCTATTTTATTCTGCTATGCTTGAATTAGCAAAAAATATTGAATAACTTTAATCGTAAATATCCTTTTCGTACCACTTGCTCAAAAAAGTGACATTCTATGCCACAAAAAGCGAACATAACAATAGTCATTTTTAATCTGTTAAAAACAGGGAAAGAAAATTGTACTGAATTTCATTCGTCCTCTAGGGGGAGAATGTGATTTAAATTTGGAATACTTACCGAAATTTATACTGAACTACATCTGTGTTTACACCATTGAGTTTGTATATAAAGAATTATACATCTTTTTGAAAAAGGAATACGCATTTATTATGCAGTTATGATTATTAAATAAAATTACGAAAACCGACGAGGCCGTGATCTTGATGATCTTGATGGCTTTGCTTTTCCGACAAACAAATATTAGTCCAGGAATTTGCCGCGTTTTTCTTTAAATACATACACGTTAAGGTTATTTTAATTTATTTTTATAAATAAGTTAATGTTCTAAAAATACGTTTAATTGTCATTATTTTTAATAAATGCTTATCTCATATTATTATTGTGTTAATTTTTTCGCAAATGGTACGAAAAGTAGAGTATTTTCCTCGGTGATAAAGCTGTCTTAGTCTTGGGTGAACCTAAATCCCTCGCTACACTCAGGACTCGTCTTAAATCCCTCGCTTCGCTCGTGATTTAAGTTTTTAACACCCTCGCTACGCT
This sequence comes from Brachylomia viminalis, assembly GCA_937001585.2. Lineage (NCBI taxonomy): Eukaryota > Metazoa > Arthropoda > Insecta > Lepidoptera > Noctuidae > Brachylomia > Brachylomia viminalis. The sequence continues at coordinate 21,308,359 of OW443307.2, forward strand.
CGGGAGTAAACCTCACGTCCTTCATTACGCTCGCGATTTAAATCGTCACCCGCGACAGAAGACACTGCTTTATCCCCTTGGTTAATAATCTACTTTGGTTTTGTAATATTATGAAAACCATAAATGTGCATGTTGTATTAACCTGGTAATTGTTGCACTTAGGGCTGATTTTTCAATAGTCAGATAACTTTTATCTGAAGAATAAATCTGACAGTTTGACATATTTTCCATACAAAAGCTATCAAACCACAATATTTATACCATAGGTAAAAGATAATTATCTGACTATTGAAAAATCAGCCCTTATAAACGTACTATGCATTAAGGAAGTTATTAAATATATTGTGTAAACAATTGTTGGCTTAGGTTACTAAATAAATATATAAATGATCGATTTAGCTATGGTCCCTTATGCTTCTTAAAATGTATATGCACTGCGTCCGATTCGAGCCAAGCAAACACGATTCGAAGTTACGTAGCGACACTGTTTGTATGGACAATATAGTGTTTCATCCGATTCGAGTTCAAGCTGTCATTGTAGATTTAGTTTCAAATTTTCTCCGTTCAAATAAATTCATGTTTCATGAAAAATTGAAAACCAACTTTATAACAATTAATTAAGTACATAAAGAAACACTGTAAATGAAAGTGTACCTAGTAAATATGGGAAAACAAAAAAAAATGTAATGTTTTTAAATGGCGAGACAGGTTTGGAAGATCAAAAAAACTGTCATAATTATTCCTGCCAATAATAAATGATACTTTATCTCTATAAATTGGTTGTAAAGACACTTACACGTCAAAGAAAAATCTATATTTTAAAACTAGATAATCTAAGTAGGTGTTTTCGAACCGACAACTCTGAGAAGTAATACCGAACCAAACTCAGAGATCGCAGTCTCTTTTAAAGTCTAGACATTATCTTGCTCAGATCATGTGGTAATCAAATATATGAAAAACATAGTTTCTTATATATTTTTTTTAGATGCATTGCAGTATAGACAGATAGAATACTCTTTATGACGTATCTAGACCAAAAAAAATACAGATAATTATTTACTAATTTCAAAAGAGGTGACACAATGGGCGGTCTGATCGCTTAAAGCGATCTTCTAAAGACAACTTTTTGATTAACAGCAGTATTTGCAGTCTACCTTATGTTCACCAGTATTTTTTTTATACTTGTACATGATATAAATATTTTAGTGTTAAATTGAACAGGGCCTGTGTTATTTTGAAATAATAATAATCCTTTATTGCAGGCAGCTAAGGCCCATAAAACACAATACATATATAAGCATATAACAATAACTATAAACTAATACATATCTAAAAGTAAAGACTACTGTACACGAAGTGACGGCGTCAAGTTACACTGCGAGGTGTCGCGTAGCCGGCCGCGGAAACGCCGATACAGCACACCTTTCGGCCAAAACTCTTCACGAAACGCGCACCACGAACGACTTGAAATTAGTGTCATGGCGCCCCTCCAACTTCTCCACCCTCAAGGTCCAGTTGGTCTTCACCCGTATGTACTCTACGATGTCCTGAGCCTTCGTAGAGTGGTGCAAACGGGACACGTATAGCAGCGTCGCCGGTACAGCAGGACGCAGCAGTATGTTTGCTCCTGACAGCGCCGTCCCACACTGGTTGCGATAAGTAGGCTTCCTCTTCTTTCTCACCACCTTGAAGAAACCATCCTCATCGCATGTGTTCTTCGGCGGAACCAGCTGCTCGTGGTTCATCACAGCACCTTCAGTTGCGTTCGGAGCCGAGCGACTATGCCTTCCCCCATTCGATTTATCTGCTGGTTGTTTCTTTTGCGACACAGCAGGTTTTGTCTTGGCGACAATCGCAGAATAGGCACGCTTGGGGGTCGATGTACCTATTACACGCGTCGCCTCCCCGGTAGGTACGATGCGATCAGCGGAACACGATGCAACGTTTGCATTCTTGACAGCCGATGACGTAAATTCATTCGCCGACTGAAAACTGCAGACAGAAGCATTTTGTGCCCCGCGACGTGTGCTCACATTGGAGGCTTCCGGTGATCCACTTACCGGAATAGCGTTACGCAACAACGCTACCTCGGCTCGTAATTCACCAATGGTGATATCCGTTGACTCCAATTTGGACTTCATCTCAGCCTGGCTCACCTTCAGACAGCCTGGTGACGTCGACGTGGTCGAAAGAGACCGGCGGCAGCTTGTGCAGCTCCTTTGCTACAAAATCAGGCGCATCATCTGAATCAGTCTTCTTCAGCAGATCAATGATGTCCTGCAGACTCTTCTCGCCACCATCCCTCCGGCGAGATGGCATCTGTCCGACTTGGTCGAGTGTTTGGAACAACAGCAACTTGGCACTGCATACCTCTTCCTCTTTGAAGGAGGACTTGCAGATCTGCAAGATGCTGACCTCGTCCATGTAATCGATGGCATGCTTGACGAATGCCAAAAGCTCGTTAGCAATGAGTTGCTTTGCTGCCATTGCGTAGAAAATCGGGAAACAAGGGAACAGCCGTTTATCCGCCAATACACACCAAAGATCACATTCCTCTGAATAATATCAAGTATGTAGTTAGAACGAGTTGCACAAATTATTTTAATATGAAAAACGTAATATTATTAAAACGTGTCAACGTCATCTGTCAAATGAAATGAAATGCGCAAGTAAATACAATGTACAGCCGTTAGTCTACACTCCACCTAAGAATAAACAACGGGTACAAACACAAACAAGCTACATCGATAGAAATAGTCAATTTAACCCGTCGTCTGCCGCTTCTAATTTCAGTCAACCCTCACAATTAGCATCGGGGCCCATATTGGACCCGTGCTTTGGTAACGGGAGTCGGGATGTGTATACTCATAAAGTCAACCCTGGCGTGCCATCAGTGAGTGGTGTGATAAGGGTTGGGTAAGATCAATAATATTAGCTTTCGAGGGTTATAGTGTTGAATAAAATTAGGAATTTTAAGTATGCGTTACATAGAAGACACTCGTGTGTTTCATGAGAAAATTGGTATGTTTGGTATAATTTAGTACCTCATATCGAGTTATTATGTATTTCAGATTTTTTTATTAAATAAACTAGACTGTGCGATTTTCTGGCACGGTTAAGCGAAATCGCTAGCGCGCGAAATTCATGAATAGCGTTTTTTTTTGTAGGCATATTTTATGATATTGTTTCAGTAAAAGAATTATCAGTAATATACCTACGCTATATATATAATGACTAATGAACGATTCATCAACCAAAAATAGTGATTTCAGCAATATTCTGAATGTAGCCTAGAAGCATTTCAACCGATACGCAAAACTGACATTTTCGATTTAGAAATTGACAGCTTTTGACATTGACGTGACTGGCAGCTGGAGCTCTAAATTTTAATCGGCATGTATTATTTTAATCGAAACCAAATAACTCTAATTTTGAAATAAATTAAATTAAATTCGTTTAATTCAGACTATTTAAATGACCATATTTTGTTGGTACTTATTACATTATCTTAAAACTATGTTAGTAATGAAGATTTCGGCTTCCTAAAAATATTAATGAATATTTTAATTTATCGAATGCGCCTCTTTTCATTAACCTCAAGTCATTCCTATTTTGGTGTTCTAAAAATATAAAATAACCGAGTAAGTGCGACCAACGTGGATGTAGCAGTTGGTCACAGTTCTAACCTTACCTAACCTGTTTGGTCGTAGTACCCTAGCATAGGTACTGCGACCAACATCAGGACCCGAGGTGGCGGCGCGTAGTGTTCCACGCACGCCCCTCTTAGACGTCGCGGGGGGACTCAAAAACCTCACTCCCCCCTGACCCCCTGAACCCCCTGACCCGAGGAGGCCCGCAGTGGCACGCCGGCACTAGTCGGGGGTTGCGGAAGGATCGTACGTTCCCGCGACCTCCGGCGTAGGTGTGAGCTGGAACACCGGGAAAAACAAAAAGGTACTGCGACCAAGAGTGATAAAAAGTCAGAAAATTAAAATCGTGCAAAACTTTTTGAACATAATCAATCGTAAGTCATCATTAATTTAAAAAAAAGCGTTTATCATTAGAAGCTCAATAAGTTTTTTTGAGGATTAAATAAGATATACCCCATATTAATCCATCAGTCCGTCAGTCAAAGCTCAACACAATGATTTTAACACAATTTGAGATACTCAGTTCAATTCAACCATATACATTATTACCTAAATCGACTGCGGCTAAGTAATTGGGATTGCGGTCAGTTAACATAACCGATGGATAGCATTTACAAGACGAAGTAATATTAATAATCCCTATCATTATGTAGGTAGATAGACCTATTGTTGCTTTGTAGGATGCATCCGAGCTGAAATGTAATCAAATTATATAGGACCCTTTCGTATTCATGTTTGGTTATGAAACGCATTGTGTTTTTCTTTTTCGATAAAATTGGGATCATTGATTGAAGTAACACAGTTTTTTTCAAGGAGTTACATTTATTTTCAAATATTTTCATAGTAATATCATAATAATATTTTATTTGTCTGATCCTCTTCAGCAGACAATGCAGCAAACGAAAGATGTACACTGTGGATAAATAAATATCACCCACCGCCTGGTCACGAACTGCGGTGGCCGATATGAAAATCTGTGAACCGACTGCGGGCTCATGTTGGCCGCTGCAAATCCAATCTGACCAGATGAGGTATAAACTACTCATCCCAAACACAGTGTGAGTGTGGAGCCTTCACATAGGATATGTCCCAACATCTCTTCTACCCGTCATGCACAACTACGTGCAGCCACCAAGACTTAAGAGCGTTTATACCTTATGAGTGGCAACGTCGCATTTTAGTGTCATATTTCGTGGTTTTCAATTTTTATCATTTAATCGGAGCTATATTTTAAAAATCTGTTAAAATACCTTTTTAGAATTATGTGAAAACTGTGTAAAAGGTAAGAAACCGTTGCGTTTACAGTTCTATTTATATGCAAATAATACATTGGAAACTTGCAGGGCGTTATTTTCATTGTAAAATAACTGTAAGCATTACGGTTACTTACTTTTTAAACACTTTCACGTAATTCCAAAAAGTTGATTAAACAGATTTTTAAAATATAAATCCGATTAAATGATAAAAATTTAAAACCATGAAATATGACACTAAATTGCGACGTTGCCACTCATAAGGTATAAACGCTCTTAAAAAGACAAAAGACGAAGCAGATAGGTCCGATAGCCGCAAATGCAAAGAATGTAGGTACAATGCTTGGATTAAAAGTATGTCTGACTTATTAATGAAAACCGCGCTACTTTAGAAACACATACACACATCTAAAATGTCTAAGGATCAAGCATGTTTGACTTGTTACAAAAAAACTGATTTTTTTTTAAAACGACTTAGCTGGTTTATGAGGTTTCAGACCACGCTCCGCTAATCCTCTTCTAATGGTAGAATCGTACACAGTCACTGCTCGAACCTCAGTTGCATAGAGTTAAGGTAACGATTTCTTAGAGAAATTTACGCAATATACCGATCATCTTGCTCAGACGTGACTCGATATCTACCAGATCCTGGACGGCGAGTAAACATACTAAGGACACAGCAGAGAGGCTATGATGCAATCGTGCAGCTACAATACGCTGACTATGCCCTGAATTCAGCAACACCACGACTTGGGCGGCTTCCTTGGGCGAGGTATCTATATTTGTTAGGAAAAAAGCACAGAGCTAAGTCACAATTAAAAAATTTTTTTTTTTTTTAAATGCTGTATTTAGGTTTAAAGATATTTATTCTCAAAAAAGACACAAAGTCACTTACATGAGAACAATGCTTAAAATAAGTTATAAATAAAGTTCGTCACAGACGTCACGGTAGCAATTATGCTAATTAGATATTATGTACACCCATCCAGTGCATTCAGATTTACGGAAGGGTGTTATTTGTGATCAAATATTCAGCTAATAGAGTTTTGAATGCATTGAATGAGTGTACCCTTTTAATACATGAGGGTATTTTGTTGTACAATTGTGCTCCTTCAAATGTTAACATTTTTTTGCCAAACTTAGTTCTCATCTTCGGCAAAATCAGGAAACTAGCTCGGCGAGTGCTACGTTGGGTTACTTGTTTCACTTTAGTAAACGATATATTAGTTTGTATACTTTTGTTGAGTGCCTGACGAATGAAAATACATGTATTGTAGATATATAACTTTCTAATGTTCATTATTTTGGTTTCTTCATAAATTTTGCTTGTCGATGTTAAATATGGGTAGTTAAAAATCATTTTTATTAATTTGTTTTGTGCAACTTGGAGATTTGCTAGCTTTGTCTTGGCCGCACTGCCCCATATTTCAACCAGATATAGTAGGTGAGGTTTTACTAAGGCGTTATAGATGGTGTGGCGCAATCTATGTGGAATACATCGAACTATATTTCGGAGGGATCCAAGTAATGACGTAAGCTTCGTTTTTATATGATCCAAATGAACAGTCCACGATAGAGAACTATCCATTCTTAAGCCAAGATATTTTTCACAAGATTTTTGCTGCAGGGGTATACTATTAATAACTAATGGATTATGTGGAGGTATTATTTTATTTTTTGCTTTAAACAAGATATAGCACGTTTTAGAAATATTTATAGTTAATAAATTATATTGAAACCATGAAAAAAGGGTATTTAAATCGTCTTGAGCCTGGGAAACTAAATCATGAATGGAAGGTCCGAAATAAAATAAGCAAGTGTCATCTGCGTATAGAGTAAGATGGCCATGTAGTTGAATTTCCTGAATGTTATTTATGTAGATTAAAAAGAGTAGGGGCCCCAGGATTGATCCCTGGGGAACTCCACACGTAATAGGTAATGTGTCACTTTGATTATTATTATCCGTTCTAACTAACTGCGACCTGTTTTTTAGATATGAATGGAACATTTTTAGGGCACTGCCTGTAACTTTGATGGTTTCTAGCTTTTTAAGTAGCAATTCGTGACTTACGGTGTCGAACGCTTTTTTGAGATCAATGAAGATACCAAGGACTATGTTTTTTCCATCTACATTTTGCTTAATTTTAGTAACGAGGTCGACTGTAGCTGTTAATGTGCTGCTTTTTGGTCTAAAGCCGTATTGTCTGTCTGAAAGAAAGTTGATAGTAGTTAAATGCTTATATAATCGTTTGTGAAGGATTTTTTCAAATATTTTTGACAATACAGGCAACACTGAAATAGGGCGGTAGTTACCTGGGTCCATTTTTGAACCCGATTTGTGTATGGGAGTGACCTTCGCCATTTTCAGAGTATCGGGAAAATTACCTTCAGCTAGCAATTTGTTGAAGCAGTTGCTCAGGTTGTTCGCAATTAAATTGTTTATGCATTTTATTGCTTTGGTACTAATTCCATCTAATCCAGTACTACAGTTAGGGTCGAGATTTGATATCATTTTTGAAAGTTCAGTTGCAGAACACGAATCAAGAGTTGATAACACTGGAGTGTCTTCGGGAAGAATTTTTGGTAAGGCATGTGTACTATCATCATGAAAAGATCTAGGTATTTCATTAGCTAAAAGGGGTCCAATAGTGGCAAAGTATTCGTTAAAAATCTGGCAAATTTCGTTTGGGTTCGTAACGTGTTTCGAATCGATCAATAGTTTTGAAGGAGCACAATTTAGTTTAATTTTATTGTTTGCTATAATGTTTACCAAATCCCACATTTTCTTAGGTTTATTAATACAATCACTAAACTTTTTATAGTAGAAAATATTCTTTGTATCTTGCATGTGTTTGGCAACATGTTTTCTTTTTGTGATAAATTCTGCTTCCAGGGTGGTGTTCTTTGGATTCTTCTTTAGTTCTGTCCACAATGCGTTTCTTTTGTTGATATCATCAATGATGTCTCTATTTATCCAGTCGTTTTGGGGTAGGTTTAGGATTTTGGTTTTTATTGTTTTACTTTTGTCAATTATTGATTTTATTTTGTTTTCTAGTACTGCGTAATCATCATCTAATTCTTCTAGGTTTGTTGCTTCTAGTATATCATATAGTTTCGTAAAATCAATGGCTTCGTATTGGGTCCGTAATTTACGAGGGGATTTAGTTTTTTTCAGTTCAACATATATTTGTTTGTGATCTGACATTGAAGAGTCAGCTATTGCCATGTGGAAGTGATCGTCTTTCAGATTATAACTAACATGGTCCAAAATAGATTTTCTAGTATTTGATTCTCTTGTACAATATTTCTTAGTTATTTTATTTAGTAATGTGTGTCCAGTTGCCTTCAAAAGTTCATGATATTGTTTAGTCTTTTTGTCTTTATTTAAAAGATCAATGTTAAAATCTCCGAACACTATTGCCCGCTTTTTTTGTTGTAGTTGGGACTCATATACCTCAAGAAAATCCGCGTAGTTAGTATCACCGGGGTTATATACTACTCCTACTTCCAATGCATATCGCTCTAGTCGTACCCATAGATAGTTGTTTCCTCCTGTATACCTAGACTCTGATAAGCTATGCTTGAGGTCATTGTGGACATAGGCTGAAACTCCACCTCCTCTTGAATCGGTTCTATAGTTGTAGTAGTGTGAGTAGTTGTTTATTTGAAGTTCCAAGGCTTGTGCTTCAGTTCTTATCCAAGTTTCAGTCAATAAAATAATATGTATTGTATTGGGAAGCGATTGTAGAATGCATTTGAGTTCATCAAATTTTCCCTTTTTGCGTATACTTCGAGCATTAAGGTAGAAAAATCTGAGCCGTGATTTATTGGTTTCTATACTTTGGTAATTGTTGATAACTTGGTAGGTATTGCTAGCGATGTTCTTAGGTATGGTTTCGATTACTGTTTTGTGTATTTCCGACGGAATACACATAGAAAACAATATTTACATTTATGTATTGGATGAAAATTCTAAAATTTAAATTCAAATTAATTGGAATTGTGGTACACCATTGTGTACACTAAACTGCCAGCTATTTATTGGCGTATGTTTTTAAATAATATCAGTCCTCTTTTTTATTTAAATGCCGCGTAAATAGTACCTGCAGTACTGTTTCGATTTCTTTGATTAGAAGTGTATAATTACAAAACCAGATTGTTTAGTAACTAGCATAAACGTGCATAATCCCTAGACACTTTTAATGTGTGTACATAAACATACTTTTCCCATTAGGGTAAACAGAAACTTAATAGTCGCGTTTTTGCAGTTGGTAATGACATATTAATATGTTGGCTTATGACTGGATACTTCTTTATTCTTAAACCCTTTTAACTGAGGTAAGCTTTATAATTAAGGGTCAGATCATTTCGAATAAGCACTACCTAAAGTGAACTAAGTCATTAATCTTTTGACTTACTCACAACTTTGCATAGTCTACTGACAATTTCTAGTCAATCTCCTATTATGATATCAAGCTTCTAAGCACTAACAATGAATTAGTAGTAACTTTTTACTACAAGGGCGCAAGTAGTGACGTGCCTACCGCGCAAAATTTCTTCTACAAAAGAACCGCCTGCCTGATTAAAAGGGAGAAGCAATCCACTTATGCCTAATAACATCTTGGTATTCGGATCTTTACAGCAAACCCAAAGGGTTATGTTGGTTGAATGTCCGTATATATTTTTATAGGTGCACCATAAAAAAATATTATTGGGGATTTTTTGCATGCCCTTTGTTTGAAAAGCTTTTGGTTATGGTATAAAGGCTACCTATGGTGAAGTATACATGATATGATCATTCTGCACCATAATTACGTAACACACTTTCGATCACAATCTGAATCATTTTGAAGGATGTTGCTAATCCATTGCTTCGTATGTACGAAACATTTGTCGGCTCAACAACGTTAGGCCCGGATTCCTCTGTCGCTGACGTCGGTCGCGTACCGTCAGTCGCGTAGCGCGCTGACCATCAGCGCCAATGAAAACATCCGTAGTGCGATACTGACCGCTCCACGGTACAGGCGTCTCCAAGTGGATTTGTTGTGGATTTGTGAAGCGGAGTTTGAATTTGGGATATTATTATGAACCCGTTTATAAATTGTTTAGTTGCTGCAGCTTACTTACGCAAGCGGAGACGGCGTCAATATAGAAAAAAAAGATATCACATTCACCCAATTGTTGCTGATAGGGTGACGAATGGTGAATTTTCTACTTTATTTGAAAAGCTACGTCAGGACGAGGAAAAGTTTTTTAATTATTTTAGAATGAAAGTAAAAACAACGTTCATGGTGGCGGGTGACTGTACGCGCGCGTGCCGACGGTCGGGAACAAAGTGAGGACGCTCATAGCGTTCTATAGCGCGTCAGTCGACCGACGAACGCGGCGCTGACGAGCGAGACCGACGCGCGCCATCAGCGGCGTCACAGTGTGGTGCTTCATAGAACACAACGTATATTCGTACGCGCGACCGACATCAGCGACCGACATCAGCGACAGAGGAATTCGGGCCTAATGGACGTTGTTGAGCTGTCAAAATGAAAGCCATTGCTATGGTAAATGTATTGCGTAATTATCCCGCGGGCGAAGCAGCGTCAGTTCGGCTTGATCGGATGCCAACGAATTAAAAAAAAAAACGGTGAAAAATCTGAGCTTAAACGATTTGCTTCAAGTACCTATTAAGTAGTGATCTCTCCAGCCGTCGTCATAGGCTTTGGCCAGATCAAATAGATCTGAATATAGTACTGACCTTAGGACCTTGACATGTCAGTTGAAAACGCTTTCGAAGCGTTTTGTAATCCTGCAACGACTTTCAACGGGATTGATATGAAGCTTTTCTATAGCTTAGATCAGTCCCATACATTTTTGACTTTACATCATCATTATCTCATATAGAATGTCACTTTATGAAACAAACCGACGGAGTAACTGCGTAACACACATAAAATGATAATCGATCGCAATGCCTTTCATTCTTTGACAGTTCAGCCACGTTAATTGCGTTATTTACGTTGTTGAGCTGACGAAAACCTATGAAGCAATGGATGTCAAAATGAAAAGTATTGCAATCGATTGCCATCTTATGCGTGTTTCGCATTGATAATGTACTCGTATAAGTAAAGCCTTTTTTTTTTTTTTGAGGATGGGAAATCATCAAATGACCCCTCCCGCTCTGGGTGGAGCGGAAGGGAGTGTCAGACTCTTACTGACTAAAACCCACCCGTGTTCCTTCCTTGGCCCTTTATGTTCCGGGTCAGCGGTACCCCTTATGGATGATCCCGCTTTCCCGGCAGGCTTGGGCCCTAGTGGGCCCCCTCTTCGATGCTGACATCTCTTTGAGGCGCGCGTGGAACACGTACGCGCCGTCCGGCACGGGCCTGATCCTGATCGGACGGTGAGCTACCCATTACTCATCGCCCGCAGGCCCGCGCCTACGGTGGCCGGGAGTCGTCACGCGGCTCCCGACGCCCGGAGCGTCCACCGCGGCGGCTTGGACGGGAGACTCTCTCCCTCTCCCGTCCCGCCACCTCCTTCGCTAGCATGACTGCTTCGCAGAAGGAGGCGACTGCCTCCCACTCCCTCTCGCCCCGGACCATGGCTTGAACCAAGGCCGGGCGTGAGAGGTCGCCGCCGCTGCCGATCGCCTCTACGAGGACACGGCGGTGCTCCGCCCATGCAGGGCAGGCCCCCACCGTATGCTCCACCGTGTCCTCGGGGCGATCATCGCAGTGGTGACACCCGGGCGTTTCCTCCCGCCTGATGATGTGCAGGAACCTCCCGAAGCTTCCGTGTCCGGTGAGGACCTGCGTCAGGCGGTAGGTGAGGACGCCGTGACGCCTCTCTAGCCACTCCTCAAAGAGGGGTCTTACCGCCGCTATCGTGGCGTGCCCATAAGTAAACAACATACACAACATTTTTCTTAAAGCTGCATAAGTATAGCCTTAAGCAGCTTTAAGAAAAATGTTGTGTATTTACTTCGATTGCAGTCTTAACGTGATTGTGGAGTTGTTGGGTATTGATGTAAAAGCATTATGTTGGAATACGCCACATTTTTTTTGGTATCTAAATGGTCGATTTGAGGGCGCGTTTGCGTTTGAGATGAGAAATTTTTAATCAAGTAATGGCTGCGAGATTTAATTAATGAATATTACTACGGTCCTGATTCTGCTGAAAGTTAGTTATACATATTTTAATTTGGATAATGAATACTTGAAATTGCAATATTTACTGGGAATAGTGAAATAGTCTTGGTCGATCGAAAATAACCATCTTTGAACCGTACAAAAACTTTTGAAAATATTATTTGCGTTTTTGACTGATTCCTTTAAAATCATTTAAATCACACACCGGAAAAAGTATTAGGTACAAATAGTAGATTATTAACCAAGGGGATAAAGCAGTGTCTTCTGTCGCGGGTGACGATTTAAATCGCGAGCGTAATGAAGGACTCGAGGTTTACTCCCGAGCGTATCGAGGGTGTTAAAACCTTAAATCACAAGCGAAACGAGGGATTTAAGACGAGTCCTGAGTGTAGCGAGGGCTTTAAGTTCACCCAAGACTAAGACAGCTTTATCACCGAGGAAAATACTCTACTTTTCGTACCATTTGCGAAAAAAATAACACATTAATAATATGAGATAAGCATTTATTAAAAATAATGACAATTAAACGTATTTTTAGAACATTAACTTTTTATAAAATTAAATTAAAATAAACTTAACGTTTATGTATTTGAAGAAAACAAAAACGCGGCAAGTTCCTAGACTATTATTTTTTGTCGGAAAAGCAAAGGCATCAAGCTCATACGGCCTCGTCGGTTTTCGTAATTTTTTTTAATAATCATAGCTGCATAATAAATGCGTATTCCTTTTTCAAAAATATGTATAATGCTTTATATACAAACTCAATGGTGTAAACACATATGTAGTTCAGTATAAATTTCGGTAAGTATTCCAAATTTAAATCACATTCTCCCCCTAGAGGACGAATGAAATTCAGTACAATTTTCTTTCCCTGTTTTTAACAGATTAAAAATGACTATTGTTATGTCCGCTTTTTGTAGCATAGAATGTCACTTTTTTGAGCAAGTGGTACGAAAAAGACTTTTTCGCGATTATTAGGGTCTGTATTCAAAGTCCTTGGGCGAGCAAAAGCGTCTCCAAACTAAACCCAAAACACATATTGCGTCCCTCGACTTGACCCTAAACCAAAGTCATTTGAAAGCGAACTTATACAAAACTCACTATGAAATTACATAGGAAAATATGAGCTATTAAATACAGGCCCAACTTAAAATAACAACGGTTGAATTTAATAAGCCAAGCCGGTGGCGCCATCTGCTCGGGGTTACGCTAAATTCATGAAACGGTAAAGGGTGGGTACTTCATTTATATTAAAGAGGTTTAGATGTAAGTTTTGTTATAATTTAAGATAGATTTGTGTTTCTTGTATCGAGAGTTTTTATCTAATTATATGTATTTTTTGTTATGAAGTATTAGAGCTTCTTTTGAAAAATATTTATCGAATAAAAAAGTACAACTACCATACTTAACCTACTTATTTCAGATAGTGAGCAGAGACAAGATACAGAGAATTTACTAATTGTGTTAATTAATATACAAATTTCATCTACGTTATGCCATGATTTCCAAATATTAATAAGATTTGTAGGGTTTTTAAAAATTAAATATAAAATTGAAAGTATGTGATTTGTCTCAAGTATATTATAATGTTTTTGTATTTTCTCTTCACAAAATATACAGTATGTAGTATTTGTGAGAGATTGGTACTTGAAATAGGCATTGCAAGCAATGCCTGTGGTTATGGTCACCAGGGTCCCATACAAATGATTTTTGTATCAGTGTAGTCATGAAGTTTAAAACTATATCTAATTTGACAGTAAACGAGAAAGTACTGGTTTTATAACGAAACGGAATGGAAATATGATGTTCGAAGCATCGCCTAGTTTCTAAATTAGTTCTCTTTGAGCTTCGAAATCAAAAGGTTGTCTTCAAGAAGTCTATATTGATATTATGTTGAGTACCTAATTAAACAGTTGGTCAAATATGGCTATATACCAGGTTTGCATGTGTGCAAGAATTGAAATACAGAAATGTTTACACTGGAAAACGTGTGTTCATTTTAGATAAGTATTTATCAAATTTAGAAACTAAGAATTAAGCTCAACATATAATTATTTGTCTATTGTCAACTTTTCGATTATTTATTAATTTTATAAGACTACCAACTGTTGCTCATGACGTCGTCTGCGATCCAGGATGAAAAGAAGCGCATCTCCTTTTCCAGGTCGTGGTCTACCGATGTGCCCAATTTCACCCAAATCTACTAATCTGAACGGGCGCTGTCAGTTGGGACTGGTCATCTCTTAGCCACCACGGCTTATTTTAATTATTTTATTATGGATTGTTTTGTTTGAATTTATATTAGCTGTACACTGGACACTCAATGTGTACGTCTTATTTACATCGTTCTCACATATAATTATAGGTACCTATAAACAAGATTATTGATGTAACTAATATTTATGTAACAAAATAATTTAAAAGAGTGTCCATGGAGTTTCTTGCCCGTTCTTCTCCATAGGTACCTACTACGCTTTGGAATGGGCAACTAGCTTCATTTCTGACTGACCGACCACTTGACAATTCAAAAGTGCCTGGAAATGGTTTAATTGAAATAAATGCTTTGAGTTTGAGTTTGAGTCTATTCAACCGTTTTAGCGTGATAGCGTAACAAACAAACAAGCTCACTTTCGCATAAAAAACATTAGTTAGGATAGTCAGGAGTTTAGCTCTTCTCGCCTGAAACACAGGATAACCTAGTTCAGGCACGTAAGTCTTAGGATTATAATTTATATATATTTACGCAAAACTGTAAAAAACAATATGGCTGTAACATGTATTTTTTTTTATTATACACGGTGTCATTTGAATTACAGTTTTGCTAGAACAAACGTTGTTCAGACCATGGTCAACTACTATTCTACAGCATCATATATGTTATTAAAACAAGCAAATCTAGCAGTTCTCAAATTAGTCAAACGTGTAATAATGTTTGAAACATTAACCGTAACATCAAAGTACTCATCACGGTAACGATATTGCATACAAGACGCGAGCGCCGCGCGTCGCAGCCGCAGTGTATGTGTTGTAGGGCGTAACGATAATCCCGACATTTTTAACATTGCCTATTTTGTGTTTTTTTTCGAAAACCAATGACGTTTTTTTTCTATTGGATGCTATAGAATGGTTGTAGACCATGGTGTGAACAATGTTTGTTCTAGCAAAACTATGATTCAAATGTCACCGTGTATTTTATTTATTATTATATTGAGCGGTATTTCTGTGTTTTAGTTGTTTTTTTGAGTGGAATAAAGTGTACGAGTTGCGGACCAAATTAGGCCGCTGCAGACAAAATTTGTCGAAGTATGGAATTACTGAATCATCCAACACGCAGTGCGAGTGTGGTTCTTCTGATCAGACCATGTCCCACTTGCTGGAGTGTCCTAAGTGCCTATTTTCTTGCACCTCGAAATTACCTTAAGGGATGCCACAATCAACCTGGCCACCTACTGGGTTCAAAGGATACAAAAAAAAAAAGACTGCGGGTCGTAGCAGGTGGCTTTCTGTAGTTTCTACCTACCCTCATGGGAAGAAGGCGTAAGTTTATGCATGTATGTATGTAGGAATATTACAATCGACACGAAAAGAAGAAGGCAAGTGACGTTTAGCGATCGGCCAAGTTAGCCGCACTACCAACCTTCTGACTGGCTTATCTATTACCACTGGGAGATCAACTCTCGGATTTCCGTATAGCTCGCACCAACACTAGCGAAGATGAATGATGATTTTTAAAACGAATTCAGGTGCCAGTGAAATTCCAGGCACAGGAAGTGTTATTTAACTCGGTGGAAGCCCGAGTTAGCCAATACCCATGCTTTCCTAACCCAGAATATATAAATGAAGATCGGTTTTCTGCCCGAAAAAACAAGACGTGACCCATAACGGGAGATTGCAGTCATAACGCACAGACGTTTATCTGTTGACAAGTTCCGACAGTACAAACACTTAACTCCTAAAAAAAAAAAAAAAACTATAATATACACGTTTTTGTCATCCCTTGAAGATGCCCAAATTGTAAGTTCCAGTTTGCACAGAATGATAAGCATCTAAAGAAGATTTTCCACCGAACATGATCAAAATCAATCGCCTGTCCAAACCTTGGAATTTCCTGAAAATATTTCCAACGTGAAAGAGCGAGATTTTTCGATATTTAAAATTATGAATTCTGCCAATCTCAGCTTAATATCTTGAGGAAAGCGAATCAAATGAAGAATGAATGAATGAACGAGTGAACACGAAGGATCGGGAACGTTGTAGAAACAATCGCTAGATGTGAGAGGAAATCGAATTTCCTCAAAGGAATTGACGAATATAGCTCAATGACATCGGCGCCATTTTGTTCCTTTAGAACTTCCAATTTGTAATGATTTATTATTAAATGCTGCAGTGTTCTCTTTACTTTTAAATTGGGAGTAGAGACGACACAGTTATTTTAGTGGCTGATAAATTTGTGTCTATTCTGGTCTACAGCCGGTCGATTCTGTAAAAAATCTCACCGTGAAGACTTGCGTGGAGTGAGCTGTCAGTGTCATCCCACCGATGCTAGAGATTGACCAATCTTACATTTACAATCATAATCGAGATTTTAATAATATTCTATCCAAATTCTATTGATCATTTTATATTATTTTTGAAATAATAGTATGTTTTTAAATAAAATAGCAAAACAGAAATTCAGTTAGAAACTGAATGTTGTTTTTTTTTATAGACACAGAACTATCTTTGAAATAATATAAAATTATCAATAGAATTTGCATATTTTTTTTTTATTAAAACCGCGATTATGATTGTAAATGTAATGCTAGGTCAATCCCTGGCATCAGTGGGACGATACTGACAGCTAACTCCACGCTCATTTCACCTAAGTTTTCACGGTGAGATGGTTACAGAATTGCACTGCAGAACTTTTGTTTAAAGTCAACTCAAAATATTAATTTCAAATAAAACAGGCCCTTTTTAATAATTGAATGATTAAAAGAGGAAGCTAGTTGCCTATTCCAGAGCGTACTAGGTACCTACCTATAGAGAAGAACGGGAAGAAACTCCACGGACACTCTTTTAAATCCAAAAATTGATACATCATTCATGTTGAAATTATACATGTGGGAATGATGTAGAAAGACGTGCACGTTAAAAGCGTCCGTAATAAAAATAAAAAAACTAGTCAGAAATTAGAATAAGCCGTGGCAGCAGTCCCTACTGCCGGCGCCCGTTCACGAACGTGACGTATGGATCCCCACCATTCAGCTCAACCATTTTGAAGGGAACTTAATGATCTAATACACACGCCACCACCACCGACACATTTTAGTGAGCATGACATATTCTACACATTCAAACCAATGAAGGACGTACCCATTAAATGGTAGCTATATAATAGTAGGTATGTACATAGTGCTCACACATTGTGCTATGCAATTATACAATACTAAGAGTTTGAATTTATACAATGCAAATATACGTGTAGTTTTTACAATCTTCAGCAGCTCCAACAATATTTTCGAATGCTAATCAATTAGTTTAAGCGCCCTTGTGGAGCAGGACCAGTGTTGAGCCAAACATTTTTGTCAGCGAGGTAATCCCCCAACTTATAATATGCTTGCCTGCATAGTGTGCGTTTTTTCTTGTATACAAGAAAGTTTAATATCCACATTAACAAATACACTGACGAGCAGAATAAAAAAGCCATTAACTTACCATGAAATATTTCCGAAACCACGCAAGATAGCTTCTTGAAGTGAAAAGCAACATTCAAATGTATTTAAAAACGCATTAAAAATACACCAAATTGAAACAAAAAGAAGAAAATTTAAAGAAGGACAAAAAAATTGGCCCATTTGGACAAAAAACGAATAACTCTAAAAGTGGATGTATATATTATCATTTAATATTTCGTATTGTATTCGTATATAATTTTTAATCATTTAATATACAATGATTTGGCAAGCTGAAAACCGGATTCCTCAGCATATCTTGCCACAACGACGATCCTGGTACATTCCTCGGATATGAGAGGCATGATGATACCTTTATTTACAAGTCAACGTCTCCCGTAAGCACTTTTAGTTAACAAATAAATATGCAGAGGTATAATAATTAAATCAAAGTGAAAATAAAAGTATTTATTTAACACTTTAAGCACACAAATGTACAGAGGCGGACTTAATGCCATAGGCATTTTCTACCAGTCAACCTTTGGGTGATGCAGAGACAAACAGTGGCAGGTGCAAATTATAATGATATTTTAGGATTACATAATTTTAAATATATATTATAGACAGTATAGACACGTATAAACTTATTTAGTCTATAAATACAATGTTTAGTTTTTTTTTCAGCACGCAAACCAATAGTTTCCGATTGGGTTCCTTGAAGCGGTTTAGACCAAAAGTGGATTTTTACTTGTCATGAATTTTAGGGTCCTCTAAGGGTTTTTCAGGAATTTTACTAGATTGAGGGGTTTGGACATGTGGTCAATTTTAGGGTTCCTCAGGGGTTTTCATTGGCATTTCGATACACTTAGGGGCTTGATTAAATATAACTAATTATATATAAATATAAGCACAAATAAATGTACTTAAATACACGAGTATGTTAAAAACAAATAGGACAAACAATGAGAAAACATCACCGCTGTGATGATACTGCCAGCTTCTTACGAATGTGCTCGCGAACTTTAGTTTTAAAGGATAATCGGTTGATTGCCATCCTGATTTCCTGGGGGAGTGCATTCCACAGAGAGATAGATTGAACAAAGAAGGAAGAGTGAATCAAGTCTGTGCGGTGAGTGGGACATTGAAGAAGACGATTGTGTGAAGAACGTAGATTTCTATTACTAGTATTCAAATGTCATCCAAAATCATGAAACGCTGTCTACGATGAAACGTGACCATTGTTTTTTAATATTTTTATATCTTCAAATCGACTAGCCCACTAAGTAAAAAGGTTTTAATGCAATATAATACTGGTTTTAAGATATTTATACTTTCTAACCCTAACTGGTTTAGGAGATAGTCACTTGCAAAGTGCCTAAAGAAATCTAAATATATTTAGATTTCTTTAAGCACTTTGCAAGTGACTTTTTTATATTGCTCGTCAGTGTATCTGCTTTGATTTTGATTGCTGTTATATTGTGAAAAACTTGATTTTAGAACAATATTGAATGTGTGCCTCGATGGATTTGATTTCCGCCACCCGTGCTATCTGGAGAAAAACCTCATTAAAAACTTCCACTGAAATTATATATTTTACACTTCGTATAATTATCTTCAGGTAGGTTAGGGTCCGTATTGGAACCATTTGCACGGCAAGGCGTCGTGCAAGTCAACTTGGTAGTAAGTAATACATGACATACAGTCCATTTACAGTTATTTTACCTCTGACAATAACCCAGGAAGCAACCCAAAAGCAACCTTGTTGCAACGAAAATAATGATCACAGTGATTTTGACCTTGATGCAAAATCAGAGGTAAAATAAATTTATAAGTTATGCCTCGTGGCTAAATAATAACTGCCGCACGCGTCGGTCTTCAAGGCTACACAATGCTTGCCGAGGTTGGTTCGTGGATGGATGACCATCCATAACATACCGAGATCCCTCCATGCTCCGGAAAACACGGGTACTCAGGAGCCCGAAAGTAAGTCTGACAAGCAGTTTTACCAAGCTGTACCCAGTAACTGGACTGTGGAGGTCAGATAGGCAGTCGATCCATATGTAATACGGGCTGGTGTCCGCAACTTCATCGTCAATGCGCGTATTTTGCGTACGGGTGGTAAAATCGATTAATCGATCCAACCCAGCTCCTCCAGGAAGGCCAGCAAACCCTTGATGTTGCTGACAATCTCACGTAGGGTACCTGGGTTACCGAAGTACTTTGCCCTATATGCGGCGACAGCAGTCGATCCATGAAAAAAAAAATTCTGCTGCAACTGGTTGACTGGAAGCCGACTCCAATATAGTGTTGGAAAGGTTAGGCAGATGATGTTTGTAAAGGTCGTAAGTTCGTGGTATGAAACCAAAGAAAAATCCAACAAATAACAATGAGTCAAAATAAAATTATGTTTCTAAAAAACAAACCATCTTACTTCAGGCGCTAAACCGCGACCTTATTGTATCTTGTATGTATGTCAAGAAATTAAGAACCTTTTGAACACATTGCACTCGAGTGGCTGCGCGAACACGAGCCAATATTTAGCTCTTATAAGAACACTTATCCTTGACCAGGCAATTCAAAGAATATTTCGGTCAAGATCTTACGATTTTCAGCTTTTTAAAGACAGTTAAAGGATTTTTATATTGTATTGACCAGATGGTGTTTTCATGAAGATTGTCTAACCGGTTTAGAAATAAATAAAGGAGTACGCTAGATCCATCAATCGCTTCATCGCTTTCCATGAGGTGAGATCGAAGTCAAGAGCAGGCCAATTAGGCGTTATAATAAAAATTAAAATTTACCCAGGCTGTGTAAGATTGACAAAGACAAAGACATTTATTCGTAGGATACGGTATTTACAAAGTTGTTACATAAATGGTATAGTTCTCGACATATCCACCGCTAGACGCGGCATACGAATATTTACATGTAATAATTGATACTAAAATTAATATTTAGTATCATAGTTTAAGTTAATTTTTATACACACACACTTATACCTAACACTAATTACACATTATACTCTAACGAAACTTACATTCTAATAAAAGCAAAACAAAACTATAATAAAAGCAAAAAAAAGACTAAAAGTAAATTTCAGTTAAAAACTTGAGACAAAATGCTTGTGTCTGCCAGAGTCATACCAAAAAAATAAATGAACGAATGCTATTTTCATTATCAAAAGGCCGGAAATGGAAAAATACCACGAATAACGACGATTGCTTACAAGAACCTAATTTGTTTACTCAATGTTTGCAACAAATTCTTCCCTTTTAATATTATTCTTATGTTGTCGTAAAAAGATTAGCCAGTCAACATGATTAATAACGGAGTGAAAAATATAGACATCAATCTATCTGCCTAGCCTATTCCTTACTATTCTGGGGTAGGCTTCCTGTCTAACTAGATGTAGCTGAATTACACTGCCTATCTGACCTCCACAACCCAGTCGTAGACCTCGCCAAAGCTTTTGGCACGGTTTCTGTTCCTATTCTGTTGCACAAGCTTGAAGCCATAGGTATAGCTGAAACTATTTAATAGCTATCTAGAAGATCGTACCCAATTCGTAAGGATTGGTAATGCTCTCAGCAATGATAAAAAAACATGTCCTTTGGAGTTCCCCAAGGAAGTATTTTAGGGCCTACACTATTTATGATATAGATAAACGATCTTCGTAAACTAAACCTAGATCACGGCAAAAGTATTTCATATGCTACCGACACTGCCCTACTTTTTTCATAAGTATGTTTTACGCCTTATATACATTTTAATAACTGGTATTGCTTCCTCGAGCTCTGATTACAGCTTCGAGCTGTTTTGGCATACTGAAGAAGACGATTCAGTGGTGATGTTGGGGAATATTCTCCCATTCTTCCATCAGGGCCTGTTTTAGGGCCCTGAGGTTGATAGGAGGTGGTCTGCGGCTTCTGAGCAGCCTCCCGCGCATGAGCTCGGGAGGCTGCTCAGAAGCCCAGGCGTGACCCACGTTATGACCCAGGCGTGCTCGATCGGGTTGAGATCAGGACTTCATGATAGCCAAGCCATCAAGTTGATACCAACCTCCTGAATGTACTCTTGTACGACCCGAGCGGTGTGTGGCCGGGAGTTATCCTGCATCAGTATCGATCCATCGAACCATATTTACTAAATATGACCCTGCATACTCATTAAGGATCTCTTGAGCATATCTTGCCCCAGTCAGGGTGCCATTTTCTATGACCACTAGCTCTGTCCTACCTTCTGAAAATATGCCAACCCAGACGTGTACAGGTCTCCACTGTATTGATCTCTTTCTGTGAAGCAGGCTTGAATGTATCGCTCACCAGGTTGCCATGCATCAGGTACACTCTTCGTCTTCCATCGGAAGTAAATAGTGAGAATTGAGATCATCAATGAACAAAACTCTTGCCGAATCTTCTTAACTCCGCTGTATGTGTTCACGGGCGTAGCGCAGTCTTGCTACTCGATGCCCTCTCTCGATTTTGGGGCCACTTGCTGGCTTTGCTTCAGCAAATCTTATTCTCACTGTACTCTCACTAATGTAGTCTCTTCTGTTCTGAAGAAGCTGTTGCTGAACTTCATTTGCCACGTCAATGATTTCTCAACACAGTGGAGATAATATAGGGGTCTTCTCGGGTACTAGTGAACCTGGGTCTGCCATTAAAAAGTCTCCTCAAATAGTTTCCAGTTTCGTCATACCTTCGCTTCACCTGCCGGACCGACCTTAATGGTTCCAGAAAAGCCATGATTCTTGCACATTCTTCAGGTGATAGAGGATAAGTAAAGTTTACGAGCTTTAGACCTTAGCTTTTGAATAAAAAATTGACCAGGAAATAAACGTGAAAACAAAAACACTCCTAACACACAAAACGTGTGTTTTTCTTTATAAAGTAAAACAAACTTTATAAACAAAAACACAGCCATTCCGTAAAATAAGTTTATCGACTGTAAAGTTTTGATATAAAAAAATAATTATTTTTGTAATCCTTTTTATTTCGAAAATATATCTTGTTTACTTTAAAAGTTATTGCTATTTTATGAGTGTGGAACTAAGTTTTGAAGGTCAGTTTATGATCAAAAAACAAAAATATAGACATTTTCACTGAAAACAATATCCTCGAAAGTAGCATTTGGTTAATAGAATTCAAACACCTTTTTTAAGAATTTAAAATGGTTTAAACAAGAAGAAAGAAAAGTCTTGCTTATTTTACACTAAGATCGTCTGCTTTTCCAATCCGACTTTAAAAACAGTCTTCGACTTAATCAGTTTCCTGAGCTCAGCTCTGCAAACTATTCTAACACACACGTTTTTGACCTCCAGCCGAGAGTAGGTAGGGGGCAAACAAACACGAAGCGCCTGTTGAAGTGGCGAAGATCGATCGATGTGTTCGAGCACCACTTTTCGATAACATGTTGCATTTTTATGTGAGCCATAGAGCTTTCTAGTTGTATGTCAATGTTTACCGATACTCGCAAAAGCAAAACCATTTCCATGGTTTTTTTTAGCTTTCTAATAAAATTGTGACCTAGTTAGGATTTGTTTGCTCATTCGTTTTTGTTTTGGTGGTAAATAGAGGCAACGCCATTTTGGTTACGGTTAATTCTTGACGGATCTTAAGCGAATGGAATGGACGAAATGGGCCCTAGATACAAATTGGAGATCACAGTTTATTGTTTTATAAACTTAGCAGTCAGGACATATCTGCTCATTCAATCGATGTAACCTCTTAGTCACTTATGAACATACACATTTTTGACCTCCAGCCGAGAGCAGGTAGAGGGCAAACAAACTTGAAACGCCTGTTGAAGTGGCGCAGAACGATCGATGAGTTTGAGAACCGTTTTTCGATAAAATGTTGCATTTTTATGTGAGTCAGGGAGCTTTCTAGTTGTATGTCAATGTTTGTCGATGCTCGCAAAAGTATTTCCGTGTTTTGTTAGCTTTAAACTTGTGACCAAGTGATGATTTGTTTGTTGATTCGGGTTTGTTTTTCCTACGGTAAATAGAAGGAACGCCATATTAGCTACTAGAAAATTCCTCAAGGATTTCAATTAAGTAAATGGGTTGACATAGGTTGGAGATGGCACTTTATTGTTTCTAGCAATCAGGACATATAGCTGTACAAGAATCTTTTGGCGCGTGGCTCAAATTGGAACTAACGCCGCTATCTTGTTTTTTCAATACATTTCACAAAACAAACGCTCAAATATTTACTAAAATTGTACATTATTATTACTTGTTCCATGTTATGTTCTATGCTGGATTATATTCGAACGCAATGTGAATTGTTACTGAATAAATAAATTGAATAGCGCCCCTCCGTTAACGTCATACAAGGGCCAAAAGATCCAGTTGCACATCCAATAAAATAGAATGCAATATAATACTGTTTATTATTGCTGCCTAATATTATTATAGCATAGACTTATGCCAAGGGATCTTTAGATGAATATCTGCAACCCGTAAAGACGTATTTGCTCTGAAAAATATTCAAGACGTACGACTTCATAAACATCGCTTACCAACTTAACTTGACGTCAACACTTGCCTTCATTCTTTTGACTTTTATTTTTATCGTTTTTTTTTGTTTTATTTACTCATTGAATACCAATATAATCTGGGTTTAGTCTTATTTATTTATTTAATTTTAGTCTTTTGTTTAATCTGTGTATTGTATTTTACATGATTTTGATTATACGGGTCATTATTGTGTAAGCTGTCACGTGTTTGTCTATATTTGTATGTACATGTTGTGTCAGTTTTTATATGGGTATGTATTGCCATCGAATGCAACGGCAAGCCTTTCTTAAATAAAAAATAAAATAAAATAAAACACTCTCTATGAAAAGGAAATAAACTAAGAAAATAATATCTTACTGGTATGACTACTTGCCAAGCAATAAGCATACCTAATACATTTCACATAATTGCTCCTCATGAAAATGACCTATTCTACTAACATTTGAATGCGAACACTGCTGTACGAACGCTCTTAAAACGACAATTCGAGACGATAACATTTTACTAACGGTTGCTCGTCGAAATTCAGGTTCACCTAATTACGAGTCGTAGGCAAGATGCATGCATTTAAATCGGTTGCATTTACCCCTGTTTCCTCTAGGATTGGGGAGAATAGGGGACCATGTTCGGCGTTGGAGTTTTTATGGGTTCAAAGACGAGATAGGGTAGGGGATGATTTTGTTAATCAAATGTTATTAGGTTTTCTGAGGAGATACAATTTGTAATAAGTAGGTATGTATTTCTGTAGGTTTTCTTGCAAAAGATATTATTAAATATAGCAAGATAACGTGCTTGGAGGGTATTGATAAGTTTTTTTTTAAATAATTTAGCTAGTGACGTAATCTTAACTTTACGTAGTTATTATTGTATAGAATCAAGTTCTTCTAACTGAATAGACAGCTTTGCTGCTGGGGAGTTTGTTGCACCACTTCTTCTTCCCAGCTAAAGCACTAGGAAGTGGTGAAGGGCGGGCGTTTTGGGGGGTTGTCTTATGTAATTTTGACGTTCAAAAATTGCTGATTCTTAGCCTAATTTGAATAGACGACTTTTGATTTTGGATTAGTTCGCTTGAAATTAAATTAGTTAAATCATTAATGAGTAGGTAGGTACCTACATACCTACTTACTAGGTAATTCTGTAAGCAGACAAAATTCGTGGAACGCAAACCTGATACAAGACAACTTTATTTTCTTATAATTTTCTCTATCTTTATTCACTTTGATAAAATAAGTTTTACAAAATATACTATGAAGGTAATTCGTATTTGACGAAGATTATTTTTTATGCAGAAATTCCTATGTTTGCTTCATATTATGGTGGCTATGTACCGTTAGCAAGTAAGCAAATAAAATTGAGTACATAACTATCTACTTTTTGTTAGTAAATTTTTTGTTTGATTTCGGTTTACACTAGTGATGTCGTCTAGCTCTATTGATAAGTTTTTAACATATTCGGAATCAGCAAAGAACATGCTATCTTATGGCCTTACACACAAAGCTGTAACTCGTATCAGATTAGAGATATCATAAGGATTTTAGCCTTTCGGTGTCGAGACCCTTGGTCCGTGGGGTCCTAGCGCTATAAAGCTTTTTAAGGAAATAGCAAAAAGGTTAGTCGACATCACAGGAGACCGAAGAGCTGGCAGCTACCTCGGACAAAGAATTTTCAAATTCAAATTAGTCTAGCTATTCAAAGGGGGAACGCTGCCAGTATCTTCGGAACCTTGCCTAAAGGGACTCCTTTTAATAATATATTTTAGTTTTTATCCTTGACATTGTATTTGATAGTAGTTAACGTTTTCCTTATCCTTGACTTTGTATGGTTTTAATAATTCATTTAATATATTTTAGCCTTAACTACGACATACATTCTGGTTTTTGAATCTGAAAAGCCTTAGTTACACAATGACGGCTTGTTGTGTCAATTATGGTTCAAAATAAAGCCTATAAAAAATAAACTAACACAACTTCGTTGTACCTACAACAAGGCTCAAGAAAATAGGTGGCTCGTTCAGATGTCAATGTATACGCTTTTATAATAAACTTTCAAGCCACGTTCAAGATCTAAGCCTTAATAAATCCCCGAGGACACGGTGGAGCATACGGTGGGGGCCTGCCCTGCATGGGCGGAGCACCGCCGTGTCCTCGTAGAGGCGATCGGCAGCGGCGGCGATCTCTCACGCCCGGCCTTGGTTCAAGCCATGGTCCGGGGCGAGGGGAAGTGGGAGGCAGTCGCCTCCTTCTGCGAAGCAGTCATGCTAGCGAAGGAGGTGGCGGGACGGGAGAGGGAGAGAGTCTCCCGTCCAAGCCGCCGCGGTGGACGCTCCGGGCGTCGGGAGCCGCGTGACGACTCCCGGCCACCGTAGGCGCGGGCCTGCGGGCGGTGAGTAATGGGTAGCTCACCGTCCGATCAGGACCAGGCCCGTGCTGGACGGCGCGTACGTGTTCCACGCGCGCCTCAAAGAGATGTCAGCATCATAGAGGGGGCCCACTAGGGCCCAAGCCTGCCGGGAAAGCGGGATCATCCAAAAGGGGTACCGCTGACCCGGAACATAAAGGGCCAAGGAAGGAACACGGGTGGGTTTTAGTCAGTAAGAGTCTGACACTCCCTTCCGCTCCACCCAGAGCGGGAGGAGTCATTTGATGATTTCCCATCCTCAAAAAAAAAAAAAAAAAGCCTTAATAAATTAAAATCATTCATTAAACATAAGTTGTGCCAGAAAGGCTTTTATACCGTTAAGGATTATATTGAGGACAAAAAGGTTTGGCATTGTGTTGCTCCAAGTTTCTGCATACTAAAGTTGTTTTTTTGTGTTTTTTTTTTCTGTTACATACACTGACAATCGATGATTATATAATAACACAACGACTTTAATACTTACCTTGAGATGTATAATTTATTATTTTAATTATTGTGAATGTGAGGACTATGTGGGTCATTGTTTCAGTTTTAATCATGATCTGGCAGTTTAAGTAGTATGCGGCCTACCCATGTACCAATGTCCTTTCTTTGGTACTTTTCGTTGAATTGTTGAGCTCCTTAAGTTCTGAGTTGAGCTGCACGATTGCTGACAATTGCGTGCACTGACTAGACAGGTCCGCTCAATCTGTATGGTTTTTCCGTAAAAGACCGTTTCAGACACCAATCTACATGGTCTTCACATAATCTGACCAAAATTATGTATGGACTTTGGTGAAGCGATGCGTGTAAAAAATGCGAGGATTCGAATTATAGTATGAGCGGGAGAAAATATGGTACGCCGTAAAACAATTCAACCAGACGCGAGCTAAAGAAAAAGCAATTCACTCACCTGGCGATGGCACCACGATGTTGAGGGTTTCTCCTTGGAGGCTTTAAGCTTGACTTGAAGGCACAGGGCTTGGTAGCCAGCGTCCGGTTTTGCGAGCGTAATGAATGGATGCGAAGGGTTGCGAACATGCAAGCGAGGGAGGTTTTTAATTAGCTTAGCGCGTGCGAGCAAGATGGCGGGCGGAGCGGCGGCGGCGCGGCGCGGCGAGGATCAGCGATCTCTCATAGCGGTAGTATACGGAAGAATGGCGGTCGTAAACCGTTCGTTCGCGAGTTAGATGCAATGAACGACGGAAGGAGTGAATGCATTCCCAGCCCTCGCTGACTGAATGAATTAGGCGTAACCATCCTCCCCCCTTTGAGAATCCTTAGGATTTTCGAAACAAACGGAAAGGATAAGGAGAGGATCCTAGATTAAAGCGGAGCGAGGTCAAATGGATTGACGTAAAGTTAAATTTATAAGAGGTGAAAGGGTGTGGATTAAGTTACAGATTTACTAAATTACATACTTAAGATTAACGAATTATAACTGTGCTAATTGGCAAATTAAGTTTAAGTTATTGCGAAGGAAGCGGACACAACTTAACGACGGGGCGTTTGAAAATCCCTGCTGTAGTGCGTACTGACGCGACTCGCACGATTCCATCTTTACCCGGATATACTTGTTCAATAATTCCGGTAGGCCAGCGAAGCGGCGGTGAATCATCCTGGTGGATGAGAACAAGTAAACCCGGCCGAATAGGTACATCAGGAGTATTCCATTTTTGCCTCAGTTGAAGTGTATGCAAGTAATCTACATGCCACTTTTTCCAATAGCTTTGGACTAAACTGTCTAACAGTTTTTTCCTGTTATGAAGGCTTACAGATGCGTCAACCTCATAGGCAGGCAATGACTGCAAAGGGGTTGTGTTTAGAAAATGCGCAGGAGTAATAATTGTATGCGGCTGGTCCGACAGCGCACACAATGGGCGAGAGTTTAAGACACTCTCAATTTGAGTTAATACTGTCAACAATTCCTCATAGCACAATAATTGTTGCCCAATGCAACGGTAGAGATGAGTTTTTATGCATTTTATGTTGCTTTCCCAAATGCCTCCCCAGTGGGGTGCGCGAGCAGGAATATTACGCCATGTTATTTTCCGATTATTCAATTCAGTTTGAAATGCGGTAGACGTATCTTTAGAAGAAAGGAAAGTATATAACTCGTCCAATTGACGCTTTGCACTAATGAAATTGGTTCCGTTATCGGAA
Source organism: Brachylomia viminalis (assembly GCA_937001585.2). NCBI lineage: Eukaryota > Metazoa > Arthropoda > Insecta > Lepidoptera > Noctuidae > Brachylomia > Brachylomia viminalis. The sequence goes on from OW443307.2 coordinate 21,337,138, forward strand.
TAAAGAACTGATACTGGCCCTCGCCTAGACAAGAAACGCTTGAAAGCGTCAAGAAACGTTTCCTAACTCAAGTCTGAGGCAATTTCAATGTGTATGGCTTTAGTAGTCAAACACACGAAGAGACAAATATAGGCCTTTTGGCTTTTAACGCCCCTCCTTCGCGTCATAGTAATGTTTATAGGCCCAGCGTAATCAACGCCAGTGTGAGTAAAGGCCTTAGCTTCTTGCACCCGCGAAGGGGGTAAACTTGACATCATGGGTGTAGGATGAGAGGGCGCAACCTTAAAACAGAAGTTACATTGGCGTATGCGTTGTCGAATAATATTCCGAGCGGATATGATCCAATATCGCTGCCTTAATAAAGACATAAGAAGATGTGAACCGGTATGACAATTGGATCGATGACAATCATCTATTAGTAGATCGACTATGTGATGTCGACGAGGAAGCAACAATGGATGCCGACTTTCATAAGGTATATGTGCGTTCGTTAGTCGACCGCCTACGCGGAGCAATCCGTTGTCATCAACAAACAGATCGAGCTTTCTTAACGAAGGAGAAGGTAATTTACCCTTTTTAATATTTTTTATTTCATCAGCAAAATGTTTGCTTTGCAATTCGCGAAGAATCACGAGTTCAGCGGTTTCAAGGTCAGAGACTTGAATTACCGGAGCGAGAGGTAACTTACGCAGAAAGCGCAAGACATATACCAGAATGCGTAATATTTTTTTCCAAGACGAGACTCTGAGAGCTAGCTCCAGAAGTATCGAAGAATCCAAATCAGGAATGACTGTTAGAGTAACAGAGCTCTTTGCTTCAGGTATAGAACCTTCAACACAAGACGGTTTGAATGGTACAATTGGCCATTCAGCGGTTGGATGGCAAGCCCAAGGTGGACCATACCACCAAAGCGGATGATTAATGAGTTGCGAGGGTAATAAACCTCTTGATAAACAATCACTGGGATTTTCTATCCCATTGATGTGGAAAAAGCGGTCAGGAGATAGATTTTCCTGTATCTCAGTCACACGGTTGGCCACAAATACTTGCCATCGGTGTGGAGATGAATGAATCCATGACAGAGCGATCGTAGAATCACTGAAAGCGAAAATATCTTTTAAAGGATAGCGATTATCAAAAACCGTATGTACTTGTTTGACAAGTTTAGCCAGAAGTAGCGAGGCACACAATTCAAGCCTTGCCAGCGAAACAGTCTTTAGCGGAGCCACCTTAGACTTAGCGCATACTAAATGAATGGATGTATCACCGTTAGGGTTCGTTACGTGCAGGTATAAGACGCAGCCGTAAGCCTTCATACTAGCGTCTCCAAAGCCAAGCAAATTTATGACACAGCCGGCCGCGACACCTAAGTGGCGAGGTATCTGTAAGTTAACTAATAACGGTAATTCCGATTTGAGTTCAACGAAACATTTAGCAATGAGTTCCGGGGGCTCTTCATCCCACCCCACCTTAGAAAGCCAAAGATCTTGTATAAGAAGTTTTGCGTAGAGAATGACAGGTGCGACGAACCCGAGCACGTCGAATAGGCGAGCAATAGTTGACAATATAGCACGTTTGGTGTTACACGTAGTCGCGGCGGCAGTAGTGAACGAGAACACATCAGAAGTAGGTATCCATTTTAAACCAAGAACCTTCAGTGTGTCATCATCATCTGTGAACTCGATCACAGCACGATACGACTCCGGCAAGTGAGCGAGAAGTTCCGATGAGTTGCTCGCCCATTTTACGAGATCAAATCCACCGACCTTGAATAAAGCGAGCAGCTCGTCGGCTAAACGAGTACCATCTTCGGCAGAGGGTACAGAAGTTGTTAAATCATCCATGTACAGTTCTCTCATGGCAACATCTGCCGCGAGAGGAAAGCGTTCGCGATAATCCTCCGCCAATTGACGGACGGTACGCATTGCCAAAAATGGACTCGAGCGGAGGCCGAAAGCCACAGAATTAAATTGAAAAATACGAATACTCTCGTTATCATTAAAGCGATATAATATTTTTTGATATTTACGATCTTTATCTGACAATGAAATTCTAAGATACATTTGACGTATATCAGCGGTAATTGCTACCTTAAAATATCTAAAGTTAAGCAAAAGCGAAAATAAGTCTGCCTGCAAATTAGGCCCTGTATGCAACAAGTCGTTGAGCGACTTGCGGCTATCAGTTTTAGCGCTTGCATCTAAAACAATGCGGGTTTTTGTTGTTGACTTATCAGGCCTTACAACTGCGTGGTGCGGGATGAAGTAGCCTTCATTTATAGCGGATAAAGAATAAGGTATTTCCGACAGATAACCCTTATCTATATAATCATTTATTACGTCGTTATAAGCTTGACGTAAAGCGGGAAGCGAATGAAACTTTCGCTCTAGCGCGGACAATCTACGCTGAGCGTGAATGAAGGAGTTACCTAAAGACTTAGGTTCACCTTTAAAAGGTAACGACACAATATATCGCCCACATGAATGTCGCGAAACGGTCGATTTATAAAAATCTTCACATTCCTGACATTCCGGACCCTTTTTGTTAACAGTAGGTACTTCCTCGATTTCCCAGAATTTTAAAATTAAATTATTTAAATTATCTACTAACGGGCCGAAGGACCAGGCTACACTGTCATGGTTGACAGAAGGTACCTCACCCATGACAATATAGCCAAGCGTGGTTTCTAAAGCATGAGGTATGGAGCGAGCGGTGATCGCGGAATCAGCTGATTGAGAGGTAGATGCTGGTATAACCTTTTTCCCTAGCAAAACAAACGCGAACATTTGTGTACCAAGAATCGCGTCTATATTCCCAGGTACGTCCCAACATTCATCTGCGAGCGGTAAACCTTTAAAATGATCCATCACGGACCTTTGTACCGCGCGAACAGGTAACGGATCAGCTATGTGATCAATCACTAACATGGTTAATTCGTATTGAGCGTCACTTACGCGAGACTGTATTGTAAGAGACACGTAACCCTTAATGGGAGTGGAAATCGTACCTACTGATTTTAGAGACGAGTTAACAAGCGGTTGAACATTCAGTTTTAATTTTCTACAACATGCGAGAGTGATAAGGTTGTTTTGTGAACCACTATCCACTAAACATCTAATAACAAAACGTTTTCCATTTATCGGAACATAAACTTGTGCCGTTGGTAAAACAACTGACGTATTCAACTGGTCACAAGATAAATCTATATTATTATTACGCGACGTCAACGCGATCGAATTCTTAGAATTAGTACTTTCATTCAACCCGACACACGAAGATGTCACGACCGGCGACGCGCGAGCGGCATTGCTAGTAAGCATACACACCGACTGAGGGTTGTTGTCCAGTGCGCGAGCAGCCGGCAAAGGCGACGGTTCCAATACACTAGGTTGCGATTGTTGCGAGCTTAACTCGCGATTATTAAAATGCAACAATGAATGATGCTTTTTGTTACAGTGTTTACAAGTATTTGTAGAACCACAATTAAGGGTGGAATGTTTACTACTAAAACAATTGATGCACATTTTATTCTCTTTTATGAACTTAAAGCGATCTTTTACATCTAATTTTTTGAATTCTGAACACTCGTATAAATGAGTATGTTGAGCTTTTTTACAAAACTTACAAGTGGGTACATTATTAACTTCATTTTCTGTTACTGCAAAAGTATGCGAAGTTTTCGTTGCAGAAGAACGCGACCGATTTTGTAAGTTAGTCCCCTGATTATTTTGCGGTGACGTGGTTTGACGAACAGCTGTTGATCGTTCAAGAACCTTTATGTGATGCCGTACGAACATAACTAAATCATCACTTGTAGGTATATCTTTCTCGCGGGCGGATAACTCGAAACTTTGTAATACTTGAGAATATAACTTTTTTATAACGAGATGAGTAAACATGAAATCGGATAAATCGTCAATATCTAACTGTCTTAACGCGGACCACGAAGAGTGAACTCTTTCAATAAAATCATTTAATTGACCGGGTGAACCTGAGGTAGGTTTTATGTCAAGTATATTATTTAAGTACATAGACCCAAGTAACCTCTTGTCTTGGTATTTTGTCACTAAAGAATTCCATATCGTAAGATAGTTAGACGCATTGGGAATTATTCCCGCGAATATATTTTTTGCGTTGCCATTTAATTTACCTACCAAATACTGTATACGCTGATCATCAGTTAGTTTTTTATTATCATGAACGTTAGTTTTGAAGCATTGGTAAAACAGTGGCCAACTTTCCGGTTGCCCAGAGAAACTTAATAACTCCAATGGCGGTAAGCGGCACACGTAAGATTCCACCGCGGGAATATCTACATTAGCGCGGGTAGACTCTAATAAGGTATTACGTTTATATTGGATTTCTGTAAATAATGTTTCGAACGAGCTCCAATTACTAAAACTTATTTTATAATCAGGGTCTATCTCTAATAATAATGTATTATGTTGATCACATAGATCGTTAAAATTATTATATAACTTTTCTGTATTCGAAGAAGCGGCTAGAAATTCTTGTTTACTTCTAGTATCAATATTTGAAGGAATTATTTTCTTTGCAATCTTGAATAAGCTATTTATTTTCTCGAAAATAGTTTCTTTTTTTGCAACGATCATTTTCAACTTTGCTTCTGACGCCATTTTGTTGCGTCACCCAAGCTCCCGTTGTTCGAGTTATAATTTATAGAAAATATGATATATAAATGGTTTATTCAACAACGTAATTTACTTGAACAAGCACAGTTATAAGCGTAATTATAGTAGGGAATACTAATAGCGAGATGGGGAATATTTTAAAAAGGTATATATACTGGCTCAGTCCGACTCGAATGGACCAAAAGTTATGGTGAAGCGATGCGTGTAAAAAATGCGAGGATTCGAATTATAGTATGAGCGGGAGAAAATATGGTACGCCGTAAAACAAGTCAACCAGACGCGAGCTAAAGAAAAAGCAATTCACTCACCTGGCGATGGCACCACGATGTTGAGGGTTTCTCCTTGGAGGCTTTAAGCTTGACTTGAAGGCACAGGGCTTGGTAGCCAGCGTCCGGTTTTGCGAGCGTAATGAATGGATGCGAAGGGTTGCGAACATGCAAGCGAGGGAGGTTTTTAATTAGCTTAGCGCGTGCGAGCAAGATGGCGGGCGGAGCGGCGGCGGCGCGGCGCGGCGAGGATCAGCGATCTCTCATAGCGGTAGTATACGGAAGAATGGCGGTCGTAAACCGTTCGTTCGCGAGTTAGATGCAATGAACGACGGAAGGAGTGAATGCATTCCCAGCCCTCGCTGACTGAATGAATTAGGCGTAACCAGACTTTGAGTTTGTTTCGGCCTTTCTTCTCAGAGTAGTTAGATAGGAAACGCGGACTTCATCTAGTTTTTAAAATATGATTGACGTGTAAAAGTGTTTGTATCTACAAACCTACTTACAGATATAAAATCATTTATCTTTTTTGTTTTGACGTCTTTTAAAACAAGAATCACTAACTAAAACCATTAAGTAAAACGCGGGCTTTAATTTTTAGATAAAACTTCAATCATCTCGGAATCATCGTTGACGTAGAGACGGCCTTTTTTCTTATGACGGCAGTCTATGTCGCTAATATTGTAATTATCTCTGTTTATTTATGTTGCAATCCGCACAACTACTTTAGTTGTCTTCATTATGTCATAGTTTAAAATAAGAACAGTTCCAGTATCTTCAGACTTAGACATTTACCAACCAACATTCAATTTCCGCCACATTTAAATTTTTCACACAGAAGTGTAACTTTTCTGCCCACCCTACTCCAGAGACGATGCAACAACCGAAATCGTGTGTAGGTAAATACAAAACTCAAATATTTATAGAACTTAGGCGTAAGCCCGAATTTGTGCGTGGAAAAGGAAAATTCGGATAGCAACCAATGTGTCAGAATATGGAATATTTGTATATTAGAGCGCTACGAAGTCTGTACGGCAGAGCTCGATCTTATGAATAAAATGGTAAAACTGGGGTTAAACTGACAGTGACAGACACGCTGTATGCCCTATATCTTCTTTAGTGCTAAATACACGAAGGATATGGGTAACTTACCTACTGATCAATAGACGTGCGAGTTTTATATAACTATTGTATACCAAAATAGAAGCCAATAATTATAAGATTATCTCAATCATCAATCAATGACGACATGGTTGGCGCAGTGGTTTAGGGATTGACTGCTGCGTTACGTGTCGCGGGTTCGATCCCCGCACGGAACAAATATTTGTATGACCTGCAAGTAGTTGTTCCGGGTCTGGCTGTTTGTGTATGTGAGTTTAAATGTTTGTAAACGCACCCACGATACAGGAAAAATTCCTAGTGTGGAACAACGTTTTAAAAAAAAAAATCAATATAATGTCACGTATGCAAACTAGGCTGAGAATCAGCACTTTTTGAACGTAAATATTACACTAGACAGTCCCCCAAAACTCCTGCCCTTTACCACTTCCTAGAGCTTTAGCTGGGCAGAATAAGTGGCGCAATAACAACAATTCCCCAACAGCACAGCTGTCTGTTCAAACTCAAGCTCAAAGCATTTATTTCAATTAAACCATTTACAGGCACTTTTGAATTGTCAAGTGGTCGGTCAGGCAGAAATATGAAGCTAGTTGCCCATTCCAAATCGTAGTAGGTACCTATGGAGAAGAACTGGATTCTATACAACAGTAAGTCATTAACAGTCGAAACAAAACATTAAATTAAATTATTTACCTTAAGTCAGCTAGCACACGCCAATATACCTACCAACAAAACATTGAAAACTATACTCGAGAACAAATACCTAAATAATAAAAACGTTAACAGAACTTAATACATAAATTAAAGCATCCAGGCAATAAGGGCATAATGATCAAAACTTATTATAAAAAGGGTTGTTTATTTAAAATGTTTGTTAAAGGTTATTTCTGATAGTAAATACTTACTGACCCGATTACAAATAAAAATCCTATATATTATATGTTAAAACAAGAAATTTCAAGCGGACATAATCACGAGCAGAAGATATTGGTTAAATAAATAGGTATTCTACTTACATATGTAGGTATATTTGATACAGTTACAGCAAATGCATTAGTTTATCTAACTATCGTTGAACTAAACAACGCGGTCAGATTTAAAGCCACAAACGATTGTCCGGTACACCATAACAATAAACGTAAAACGGTACGACCCCGTGAAATAGTTTTATTTTTGTTAATAAACAAAAACAGCTCCTAAAACAATATGATAGCAATGCGTGTCTTCCCAAATTACCAGCGTCTTTGTTTTTCAAACATAAACCAATCGATAGAACATCAAGAAAAATAGATTCGCAGAAATTTGTATTGACGTGCTAGACTATGTGCTGATTATATTTTACTATAAGTTAAGAAAAATGCCTAAAGAATAATTCTAAGGCAATAATGATAAAAGGATCAGCATGAAATGAAACCATTTCCCTGCTTAAAAAAGTACACTAACGTCACAAAATGCAATTGCTCTCTATTTTTTATCAGGCGTTCATATTTCACCCAAATAACTTCCAAAGGCGTTTCTCCATTTGCTCAGAATAACCATGTCCATTTATTTCATACAGTTTAACAGGCCTCAGTACATTACAGAATGACCATTAGGCTGTTGTGGTGTACAAAATTGGTGTACATTTTCCCACCACAATATAGCTGCTAAATCGCCAAAGACTTAATTTCGTTCTGGTTAGGCAAACTGTAATTGGTCAGCTGTTTGTTACGCTTAATTTCGCTATTTAAATTTTTTATGTAATGCTGCGGATGTTATACATTTTGGGGATGCAATTATGTACCTACGTGCTTATGCATGTTTTATTTTTATTTCATTGTTAGGTAGCTAGTTAGTGAGGTTTAGGTGGGTTATTCCCTGAGTACCCCGTTTATGTTGTTCATTGCGGTATTAATTTTAAAGCGGAATTTAATTATTTAAGTTTTTGTCAGTAGGCACCTACCTAAGGTTATCTGTACATATAATAATATAATTGGCTTAGTTTGTTAGTGCGCATCAAAATAAAAGGTCCTAAGAAGCGGCCAAATGCGAGTCGTACTCGCACACGAAGGGTTGCGTACCACTGCACAATAGCCACACACACACACACACACACACACACACACACACACACACACAGCACACACACACTGCACAGTATCCTGAGCGCCTTCGCACAGCGATTCGACTGCCAATACGTGTATCACTGTGACATGGTACATGTACGGGCTAATGTGGAAATATTGTTTTAACTAGGTAATTATTGAAATTGTATTTAATTGTATTTGTATTGAAATTGTATTTAATTGTATTTGTATTGAAATTGTATTTAATTGTATTTGTATTTGTTTTATAATTGGTCCGTGTTGGCTTTAATTCAATAAATAATAATAATAATAGATATATCATATCACACTACACAATTTTCAAAAACTTCTTTGATAAAATTATATTAAGTAGACGTTTGTATGCAATAAAACGCAGAAAAAAAACACGTTTCTTATAAGGGGAGACACCCTTTAATTTTTAACTTTGTTTTATTTTGTTATTTGTTGTTATAACGGCCATAGCAGTACACACTCGGTTCAAAAGACTCAGCCCTGTGACAGACGGACGGAGGGACGGACGCACAGAGGAGCCATAGTATTTTATTTTGGGTACCTAAAAAGTACCATGTTCATTTTAGTGCGTAGTTAAAAGAAGGCAAGTGCCTTACACGATATTCAAGTTGAAACGAGTATAATTTATCTATTTTTATTTTTGATCCAAAATATATTTGATATTTACTTAGTGTTCTTAATAATAAAGAAAGAATCCGTGTAAAAGATCTTAACGGTGCCGCCTAAGCTTGATACTTAATTCTGTTTTCCTCGACATACAATGACTTATTTGGCAGGCGCTGTTAAGGCAGTCAATAAATGGATACATCCTTTATTATTCTATACACTTTCATAAAGTATAAGTAGAAATCGAAGAGAGAAAGTAAAACGTATTATCTATTACCGCCTTTTGTTTCAGGTTCTTACAATATATTCAGAGGCAAAATACGTGAAATATAAGATAAAAGAAAGCAATGATACTCGTATAGAATTGACTTGTATTGTATCAATCCATTGCGGAATATTAAATTATTTATGGTCCCTACATTTTCTGATGAAGTAAATACATTTATTGAGCTACTGTTTTGTGAATTGAAGGACAAAAGTAACATTTGGGGTTGATATTTTCTTGTTTTTGTAAGCCCGTACATTACGATTTTTTGTTTATTCTTGATGAGTGTGTGGTACAGACGACGCGGACGGCTTAGTTTTACGGCGTACTAGGATTTGATGAATCACTCCTATTAATTAGCAAATTCTCATTTACGTATGTAGGATACGAAATAGTTGTGATGCTTTGAAATCTCCGAAGAATAACAGAATTAACAAACCTGGCAGCTCTAAAAACGTAAAGATTCTTAAAGTCCTATCATTTTTAAGAAGGTGTTTCCATTGTGTAGGTACTTCAATTTAGTTAATTAAACCATCTGACACCTTATTTATAAGATTCATAAACATTAAAACTAATGAAGAAAACAAGAAAAACTAAAAATAACTCTAAAAGGATTCATTTAATCTTGACTAAACCCGGGAACATTTTAAAAGCATACAACCCAGAATCTAAGAAATAAAATGCAGACGTTACAAAAACCATTTGCAAATAAAACAGTCCTGAAGTCTACCCTTAATGAATGCCTAATTAAAACTTAGCTGGATATTAGACTTGCTACGTAATTTGTTGATGACTGGAATGAAATACAAGACCTGGAGATTGGATGAGTGTTGAAAAGGAGTTGTGTTTTGTTAATTCTGTGATTTATTGTGTCGAAAAAGTTGTAGCACTTCTTAATTAGGTATTAGAGGTGCTGTTCGGTCAAGTTGACGACACGGTTGGCGCAGTGGTTAAGCGATTGACTGCTGCGCTGCTGTTGCGGATCGATTCCCGCACGGAGCAAATATTTGTATAACCTACAAGTAGTTGTTCCGGGCCTGGCTGTTTGTGTATGTGAGTTTAAATGTTTGTAAACGCAGCCACAATACAGGACAAATTCCTAGTGTGGGGCAAGGTGTTTTAAAAAAAGAAAGAAGAATGTAGCTGATTGAAGGGTGTTCATGTTTTACGATTTCTAAATGCAGCACGTTGCACCGTAGCTTGTAATGTAAGTAAACTTGTTAACACATCTGCCCGTAAGAAGTACTTATTTGTTACCCAGTAAGAAGTACTCATTTGTTACCCAGTAAGAAGTACTCATTTGTTACCCAGTAAGAAGTACTCATTTGTTACCCAGTAAGAAGTACTCATTTGTTACCCAGTAAGAAGTACTCATTTGTTACCCAGTAAGAAGTACTCATTTGTTACCCAGTAAGAAGTACTCATTTGTTACCCAGTAAGAAGTACTCATTTGTTACCCAGTAAGAAGTACTCATTTGTTACCCAGTAAGAAGTACTCATTTGTTACCCAGTAAGAAGTACTCATTTGTTACCCAGTAAGAAGTACTCATTTGTTACCCAGTAAGAAGTACTCATTTGTTACCCAGTAAGAAGTACTCATTTGTTACCCAGTAAGAAGTACTCATTTGTTACCCAGTAAGAAGTACTTATTTGTTACCCAGTAAGAAGTACTCATTTGTTACCCAGTAAGAAGTACTCATTTGTTACCCAGTAAGAAGTACTCATTTGTTACCCAGTAAGAAGTACTCATTTGTTACCCAGTAAGAAGTACTCATTTGTTACCCAGTAAGAAGTACTCATTTGTTACCCAGTAAGAAGTACTTATTTGTTACCCAGTAAGAAGTACTCATTTGTTACCCAGTAAGAAGTACTTATTTGTTACCCAGTAAGAAGTACTCATTTGTTACCCAGTAAGAAGTACTCATTTGTTACCCAGTAAGAAGTACTCATTTGTTACCCAGTAAGAAGTACTCATTTGTTACCCAGTAAGAAGTACTCATTTGTTACCCAGTAAGAAGTACTTATTTGTTACCCAGTAAGAAGTACTTATTTGTTACCCAGTAAGAAGTACTTATTTGTTACCCAGTAAGAAGTACTCATTTGTTACCCAGTAAGAAGTACTCATTTGTTACCCAGTAAGAAGTACTTATTTGTTACCCAGTAAGAAGTACTCATTTGTTACCCAGTAAGAAGTACTCATTTGTTACCCAGTAAGAAGTACTCATTTGTTACCCAGTAAGAAGTACTCATTTGTTACCCAGTAAGAAGTACTCATTTGTTACCCAGTAAGAAGTACTCATTTGTTACCCAGTAAGAAGTACTCATTTGTTACCCAGTAAGAAGTACTCATTTGTTACCCAGTAAGAAGTACTCATTTGTTACCCAGTAAGAAGTACTCATTTGTTACCCAGTAAGAAGTACTCATTTGTTACCCAGTAAGAAGTACTCATTTGTTACCCAGTAAGAAGTACTCATTTGTTATCCAGTAAGAAGTACTCATTTGTTACCCAGTAAGAAGTACTCATTTGTTATCCAGTAAGAAGTACTCATTTGTTACCCAGTAAGAAGTACTCATTTGTTACCCAGTAAGAAGTACTCATTTGTTACCCAGTAAGAAGTACTCATTTGTTACCCAGTAAGAAGTACTCATTTGTTACCCAGTAAGAAGTACTCATTTGTTACCCAGTAAGAAGTACTCATTTGTTACCCAGTAAGAAGTACTCATTTGTTATCCAGTAAGAAGTACTCATTTGTTATCCAGTAAGAAGTACTCATTTGTTACCCAGTAAGAAGTACTCATTTGTTACCCAGTAAGAAGTACTCATTTGTTACCCAGTAAGAAGTACTCATTTGTTACCCAGTAAGAAGTACTCATTTGTTACCCAGTAAGAAGTACTCATTTGTTACCCAGTAAGAAGTACTCATTTGTTACCCAGTAAGAAGTACTCATTTGTTACCCAGTAAGAAGTACTCATTTGTTACCCAGTAAGAAGTACTCATTTGTTACCCAGTAAGAAGTACTCATTTGTTACCCAGTAAGAAGTACTCATTTGTTACCCAGTAAGAAGTACTCATTTGTTATCCAGTAAGAAGTACTCATTTGTTACCCAGTAAGAAGTACTCATTTGTTATCCAGTAAGAAGTACTCATTTGTTACCCAGTAAGAAGTACTCATTTGTTACCCAGTAAGAAGTACTCATTTGTTACCCAGTAAGAAGTACTAATTTTTTACCCAGTAAGAAGTACTCATTTTTTACCCCATAAAAAGATGTATCATTTAGTTTGTGGTGGCTAATTTACTGATCACATCTTTATATCTAACTAGCCTGTATTGTCCCACTGCGGGGCAAAAGCATCCCTGTGCAGTCTTTACACAATTCTGTTTTTTGCTTGGCACGGCCTCAGACCAAATAAAAAAATCAACTCATAACGCTGCGAACAATACAGTGAAGCATGCCAAACTACACCTAGCTCTGTGCATACACGCTCACACGCACATATTTACAACCCTATTTATAAACAAACTATACCTCGTTAAAAGTGCACACATATTTACCAAACCGGCCTCACGTCACTGTTGACAACGCTATGTCTTGATTTTTTATTTAGTCGGATGATTAGTCCTTTCGGTAGGAGTCAAGCTCGTCCCGCCATCTTTGCTTTGGCCTGCCGCGATTTTATCGTGCGTTTAGTGGGACCCTATCGGTGGTTCTTTTAGCCCATTTTTAAGCTGACATAGGTACGGCAGACATATTTAGCCTATCCCCACTGACTTAGTGGCTTTCTGGGTAACGTCCGTTATCTCAGTTTTGGCTCGCAGTGTGTATAAACAATAGACATGGTCTTAGCATAACTTGAGACTTTTTTTACAATTGGCCAAAACAAACCGCATTTTTTTTTGTAAATACGGGTTTTTAGCCTGACGTAATACTTAGTATCTAATCAAACGATCAGATGAAGAGATTTGAAAGATTGGACGAAAGAGAGCTTTAAATTTTTCTCGGTTGCCTCAAGTAATCTTTAAAGCCTTCTTTAAAAAAATAACCCGTACACGTTCTAAGAAAGCGGGAAACAATTTCCATGTAAAAGCGATATCTAAGGTCTTTCAGAATAATTAAACAGATGTTCCACGGTATAACAGTTGCTGTTCCTTTTGGTTCCTTCATAAAATTCTGGACACGCGCGCTCATAACGACGTTGGGATTGGTTCAAGCTGCAAGAGATTAGAGTCGTATGGGCTTCTTGCAAATTAGAGCCGTTTGGCCTTTTTGCAAATTAAATTCAAATAACATAATAACACGGCAGTGTTCCCAGAAGGGTAAGGCAGAGGTGTAGGCACCATAGCTTACCCACATTTCACCGGTTATGATAAGTCACCACCAAAAACCCACCAACACTTTTGGCTAACCCAGGAACCGAACCCAGGACCTTATGCTCAGCAGTAGCGCAATGCATATAGGCTGCCACTAATTCTATTCACCAGTGTAATCTATGTATTTTAAAATCTATATCTATAAAAATCAATGCCACTTTTCGTTGTAATTTTATAACTCAAGAACGGATGGACCGATTTTGATAATTCTTTTTTTAGAATATTTCTTGAAGTAGTTGAAGTAGTTACGAGGATAGTTCATACGGAGAGAAAAATTAAAAAAAAAATGTTTGGCGGTACGAAGTTCGCGGGGTCAGCTAGTTTATTTATATATTTAATTTTAGGAAGGCTTACAGACTAATAGCATTTTGTAGATAAAATAATACATAACTATATTGCTAATGACAAGCATCCACAGATAGTTACTTAACAATATATTTTTTAAAGCAAAACAATGTATGTAATTACTTATCAATTAGAATTCTAAACCTTAAAATTAAGTTAAACCAAATCCCTCACATTATAAAACAAGGTCTGTCTTATGCCATGTCACGAAAAGCCCTATACCGACAAAAACAAAGTCCCTGGTACAAAAACTAGTCAGTTTTTGTATCAGGGACTTTACCGGCTGTCAGATCTAGGTGATATTAAGTGATCCTATGATAACAACATGGTATTTTAAGGAGTTGTGTAGCAGGATGATGGAGGTGGTATGCTAGTTGCTCTGTCAAAGACTAAAAATAAGTGAGTGGTTGTATCGTTTCTTGCAGAAAGAAGATCCAGAAGTCCAAGATCGTCAAACCACACAATGTGATTCACCCGTCACCAAATTCATGAGAGGCCCAAAGATGCTTAGTCCAAAAGATATCTTAGCAATCTTAGGCTATGGTAATTTGACTCTTATTGATAATTTAAAGGCAACAAAAATACTATCGTATTACCCAGAAACTGGTTGGCAGAGGTTACTCTGATAGCCGATCCTAAATAGTTGGGAAAAGATGATGGTCATTTAAAGGTAAGAGATTGAAATATCAAAGAATCCGCTTCATCCATCTCCATACACCACACATCCAAAACTTCACATCCGGAATCCAGCAATTTGCACCTCCATATCATTAGTGATTTGGACACTAATCGCCAAGTGATGGCCATTGGCTAGTGGCCATCGATCCTCGTTATTTATTCACGCCAAATCAGGAGCCTAATGATATTTGCAGGAGGCCTCTGGCAGTATTTGTGTGGGCAGTAAGGTGTTTAGCAATTGGATGATATTTATCGGTGAGCGTTTTATGAGTCTTGTGGTTGTGCTCGTGTATAAGAAAGGGATAGTTATTCGATAGCTTTCCTGGTTACAAAGTATCTATATTAGTGCCATCCCTTTTTGGTGTAACAGCGGCTACGTTCGGAAAAAGCAAGGTAAGATTAAACGCTGTAATTTGTAGACAATTCTACGTCAGTAGGTACATTGCTTTAAGAGAGGCAATTACCGTATTTTAAGAACGTTTTCATTGTAACCTCAGTCTGATTTTTTTTAAATCACTAATTTACCTACACTTTTGACAAGTTTCTGACATTGAATGTCACTGATTTCGACTTGAATTTGGACGATTTTTTGTACGAGAATTGACCTTCTGATATTTGGAAAATACATGGGTGGACGTCACTTCATTCAGAACTGACTGCGTCAACGTCTTGTAAGCTTGTCCACGCGTCATGTTAAAATCGGAAGGTACCTTATATTTCAAATTCTATCATCTTTTTCAGCAAAGTCAAAGTCTTGTATTTTTTTTTTTGCGGCAATAGCAAATTCTGCTTGACACTTGTGCCATAATGTGATCTTTCACCAGCAATCAAATCGAGGAACTATTTCAGCAATTACCATTTTTTAGGCCAATGATCGCGACGATAGGTCGTAGTGGAGCAAAATGAAAGGTGAGTGAACTGTATAGCATTTATAATGTAGAAAAAGATACAACGGTGTCGGTTAAAAGGAAATCTAGAAAATATGTACCTACCTTAATAAAACGCGCAAGCGCAGCCGTGCGTGGACACGAGCAACAGCTGACAGCAGCAGGTTGGAAAAACGATAGAAGAAGAAAATTTAAACTGAAAGAAACAAAAGACGTGTTCTAAAAGATAGGCATATGTCACTGTCCGATGTTCACTTTTTTATCTTACTTTGACAATGGAGTTTCATATCCTACTTAATATTATAAACGCAAAAGTTTGTGAGGATAGATGGATGGATGGATGGATGATTGTTACTCTTTCACGCAAAAACTACTCAACGGATTTAGATCAAACTTTACAATAATATAGCTTATACATCAGAATAACACATAAGCTACAATTTATAAATATGTTGTGTAATTTGGGCATAATATAACGATAAGTATCAAGTAAGTCGAAAACATTCCTGCCCACTGAGAGCTATTTTGGCGTGCGCTGCCTAAACCATTAGAGTTACATGAAGATAATGTATCGTGGGATTGTTTGTCATAAGCAGTTCTAAATAAAAATTCGCGACAGTATATGTCTACCTTTTATGTGGAAGCCATTTTAGGCAAAACTATATGTGCTATAAATACATTTAAATTGGATACTTTTTTTGCATTGCATATTTTAGAGTATGTGGTTAATTCTTATCAAAATGAATACCTTCGTCGCTTTCAGTATTTAATGTTGATAAACTTTGTCTTTTACACTAAATAATTAAGCGGAATAGTTTCAAAGTTACCACGATATGAATGACCCGAGCGGAGCGACGCGTGAGGACAGGTGTCGTTGACGGTTGTGTTCACTTTACTTCGTTTCAAAGCGATTTATATAACTTACAGTAGGCATAATTAAAATTTTTAGGTAGTATATTTTAAGTAGAAATATAGATTCATTTCTATTTTGAAGTTTTTATATGTAAAGGTCGACTAGAAACTGACGAAGAAGGTATGGTTCTATTCACCAACCAATTTTGTCATGTTGTGGATTCGGAAGACGTGCATATTGCGCAAGTTTTTCCAAATTTGCAACTAAACATTCACGAAGAAAATGGCTGTGTCAAAGAACCACATCGCCACCAAACAATGCGACTGAAGGAAATTAATAAAAAAATCTTGGACGAAATAACTAGCGATACATCAGCGTACAACACCATCGACACAGTCATGTCATCCGATGATTGTACGAACGACCCCGTGGACTTTCTAAACTGTTTGGAGCTATCCGGGGTGCCATCCGAAAAGCTGGAATTAAAGGTAGGTATACCCGTTTTGCTAATACGCAACTTAGACGCACCGAGATTATGCACGAGACTGCACGTCACTGAACTAGGGAGGCATATTGTGAAGGCCTCAATTTTAACTGGAGCAGCTAAGGGAGATAATGTGTTATACCATGCATCCCAATAATACCCAATAACTTACCCTTTAATTTTAAACGTCTGCAGTTCCCTTTAAAGGTTGCATTTTGAATGACGATCAATAATTCCCATGCCCTCTCGCTCCATACCTTGGCCTGGACCAGGGCTGGACGCGAAAGATCGCCACCGCCAATCGCCTGCACGAGGACACGGCGGTGCTCCGCCCAAGCCGGGCAGACCTCCACCGTATGCTCCACCATGTCCACTAGGCGATCCACACAATGGTGACACCCGGGCGTTTCCTCCGGCCTTATTCGGAATAGGAACGTCTCGAAACAACCGTGCCCGGTGAGGACCTGCGTCAGGCGGAAGGTGAGGACGCCATGGCGCCTCTCTAGCTACTCCTCAAAGAGAGAGAGTTGCCGCAATTGTGGCGTGCCCAGCGCTGGGTTGCGACAATCGCACTCTCCATGCCGCACTGAGATCCTGCTGGAGCTCTGTCCACTGTGCCGTGATTTCTCGCGGCAGCGGAGTTACGCCCCGGCGTTTCGCCTCCTCTCGTCACTCTCATATGTGCGCGAGGACCTTTGCCCCCAGATCCCATGGCGGTAATCCGGCAAGGAGGCTCGCCGCCTCAACGGAGACCGTACGGTATCCCCGGAACAGCCGGGTGGCCATGACTCATTGGGGCGCGCTCAACCGGCGGGCTGCCGTACTAATCAATACCTGACATTACAACTCTGTCTGTCTGTCTATCTGTGTGTATGCATGTTTCACGGCCAATCCGCTGAGCTGTTTGTGATGACCTTTAAGGATAGTCTCAAGCCTGGGGAAGGACATAGGTTACGTTTTATCAACACACCATGCGGGCGAAGCCGCGGGCGGCAGCTAGTATGTTTATATTCCTTCCAACTGTAATTATTTCCTTCCAATTATTACTTTATTTTCGTTCGTTGAGTGGTTCTTAAATAAACAAGAGAAGGACTTGGCAGCCCTATCACGTTTCCTAGTGCCAACTATAAATTTACAATTTAACCCCATTATTTAAAAATGTAACTTTTACCGACTGTTTAACCATACATTTTTAACGTTTAAAAGTCTCATAAAAAAAATGCTAAAGTAAGTTATTGTACGTTTGTTACCTTTTCACGCCTAAACCACTGAAGCGATAATCCCGAAATTTTGCAAAATACGTTGTTACATGTACAGAAACGGACATAAGGTACCTTTCAATCCGAAAAAAAGGATTGTTCCCGAGGAAAACAAGAATAAAGTTCTTATGATAGTAGATGGCGCCACGTGTAGTGTGTAGTGTAGAGTGTTGAGTTTTTTTAAAGTACCTAATACAACTGTGAGTCTAGAGTGTCGATAGACCGGTTTTTCATTCTCCTAGCTATAATATTATAGATGCTAAAGTAAGTTTGTTTGCTTGATACCTTAAATTAACGCGAGCGAAGCCACGACAGGCAAAAGCTAGAGGTTTATAAAATAAACCCCTAAATGTTTTGATTTCTTAGTTTTTGCAGATGTTTATTTATTTATTTATTTATTTAACCATTTATGTACACACTTATATAAACAGACAAGAAGAAAATAACAGAAAAATAGGTACAAAGGTGATGCTTATTTCTAATGAAATCTCTTCCAGCATACCTGCGATAGGATAGTAGATTTAGAGATGTAGACAGCGTGTGTAAGAGTAAAAGAGAAAATAAAATACATAAAATCAAAAACAATTCACTTAATAAAATAAAACAAATAATATGAGAATATACATACATACAAACATACATACATACTTCTAAAATAAATAACACTAGAATATTAATATATACGCAACTATGACGAAGTGGAAAGATAGTGTTCTTTCACTCTTCTTTTAAAAACTGCAACAGTTTGGCAGTCCCTAATGTCAGGCGGGAGTGAATTCCACAACCGCACCGCGTGCACAGTGAAGGAGTAGGAGTAAAAGTCGGTGGAGTGGGGAGGGGACTTAAGGAGGTTTCTAAGATGCGACCTGCACGGCGCATCTGAAGGTCGGGCGTAGGAAAAACGCTCCCGCAGATAGGATGGCGTTTTAGGATTGTGAAGGAGGTTGAATAGCAGACACAATATCCGAGAGTTCCTGCGAAGTCTAATGGGGAGCCACTTGAGTATCTTGCGAAAGTTGGAAACGTGATCATACTTTTTAAGGTTGAAAACAAAACGAATACATATATTCTGCAAACGCTCAAGTTTATTTAAAAGCTCCTCGGTGGCATCCAAATAACAGGCATCGGCATAATCTATGATGGGCTGAATGAGAGTTTGAGCAAGAGAGATTTTGGTGTTCAAGGGCAAGACGCTCTGGAGACATTTCAACGAATGGAACGTGTAATGCACTTTGCGACTGACTTGAGCAACATGGGCAGTCCATGATAAATAGGAATCCATGGTCACCCCCAGATTTTTGACCGTATGTGCGTATTCAATCTGAACACCATTCAGACAGAGTGGAGACAGCGACGCAACATCGAGCCTATTCCGCATATACCTGCCGCCGATAATCAAGGCCTGGGATTTCTTAGGGTTGATTTGCAGTCCAAAAGATCGCGACCACTCGCTAATCAAATCCAGGTCGCTGTTCATGGCAGACACGGCTGCTTCTGCATCTTCCCTTAAAAAATGATTGTAGAGCTGCAGATCGTCGGCATAGAGATGGAAGCAGGAAGAGATGACACTGGTGATAGAGTTAATGAAAATAGAAAAGAGAAGAGGAGAGAGAACGCCGCCCTGAGGCACACCTGCGGAAAGAGAGCACCAATCAGAAGATGCCTCGCCGAGACGAACCCGCTGCGAGCGGCCCTTAAGATAGGAGTCAAACCAACTAATGGTGGAAGAGGAGAAATTTAAAGATTTAAGGATCCCTAGAAGGATGTCAAAATCAACAGAGTTAAAGGCACTGCTAAAGTCGAGAAGTACAAGTAAAGTAAGAGATTTGTGATCCATAGCCCAGCGGATGTCATCAGTAACTTTCAAAAGAGCCGTTATTGTGCTATGACCAGGTCGAAAACCAGATTGAAGAGGACTCAGTAGGTCATTTGTAGATAGAAAGGCAGAAAGTTGTTGATGAACGATATGTTCAAGAACTTTAGAGAGATATGGGAGAATAGAAATGGGGCGGAAATCGGTGGGTGAGACCGGCTTAGGAATTTTGGGTAAGGGGATGATATGAGCTTGTTTCCATGCCTCAGGGACAGTACAAGAAAACAAGGAGAAATTAAAAATGTGGGTCAAGACGGGAAGTAGTGTGGAGAGGATAGGAGAAATCATTCTTGAGCAAAGATTATCGTTACCAACTGCAGTAGAGGAGATAGCACAAATTGACTTTTTGACCTCAATTTCACTCACTGGCCTTAACTCAAAAGAAGAACACTGCGGCACTGGCAAACAAGAAAGCTTATTTAACGTAGTTGATTTGACGTGCGGATCCAAAGTAACAGGGGGATGTGAGAAATGTTTGTTAAGAGCACACACGTCAGTGTCATTACTGGAAACGACTGGAGACTTGCCAATGCCGACAGTTTTAAGAAACTTCCAGACTTCAGAGGAGTTGCGGTTGTCGAGAGAATTATGGAAGTACCGTCTCTTTGCATCTCTACACATACGCCTGCAGCGATTACGCAGCACTTTATACGCATTCAAGTTGCGCTCGGAAGAACAGCGTTTTAACCTCCTTTTGGCTCTGTCCCTACTTGCCATCGCATCCTTAATGGCAGGAGTAAGCCAAGGAGCCGGAACATATTTGACTTTGACTCGACGGATAGGGGCATGCCGGTCATAAAGGCTGAGAACAGAGCTGCAAAAATTGTGAATCATATCGTTGATACATGAGCTCTCCAAGACGTCCGTCCAGTCAATGATATCAGCATCACGCAGTAATGCCTCCAGGTCAATGCCCTTGTAGTTCCGAAGGAAAATATATTGCGGCTTACGCTTAGGAGGGCGAATCCTGTAGGACATAAAGATGAGGTCGTGGTAAGAAAAACATGTTGACAGATGACGACAACAGATGTTGTTTTTTTTGGAGTTTTAAAAGGTGTGATTTAATCAAAATAAGACACTATTTTAGTTGTGCAATTTTACACCAAAATAATCTTCTGCATAATGGGGTCACAGAAATACACCAATGAATCTTACTAGTATTGTTAAAATAATCTTCTTTTAACAATACTAGTAAGATTCATTGGTGTATTTCTGTGGTCCCACTATTAATCCAAGTTGATCCTTATTAGTTTCCTGAGAATTATACCCATAATAATATTTTGCCTATAAGTTTGCCTATAATTTGTTGGTCTCCCGTGTGGGCTTTTTTATAAATTATAATTGCCATTTCCCACTATTTCCCTTGGAGTCACTATCCCACTTCATATAATAAAACTTATAACCCAAACCATAAAGCAGCCAACAGATCTCCACCAAAATTTACATACACGCAAAATAAGTCTCCAGAGACCGCCCAAAAAACATTTAACAACTTTCCAATACTCGATGTGAACGGACCATTAGACCAGCAACCCTCAGGAAACAAGGAAGTCAGAACATAAACAACATTGACTTATTAATGAACGATAAGGAAACAGAACAAAGTAATTGTTATTCAAACGCAAATCCCTTAAAAGCTTCTTACTTAAATACTTATTGTCGATAAACATTTTAAGTCAAAACAAATAAACAAAAATTTCGTTTTGATTAAGATCGGGCTTTGTTGTTACAAACTTAGAAGGGGAAGCTCATGTTTGCTCATTTTCGAATATTGGGGAAATATAATCATGAAAAACTAACTGGACATTTCTTAGCTGCCACGTCTTATTTTAATTCCATAATTGTTTTTATCTTTTTATTACGGACGCTTCTAACGTGCACGTCTTTCTACATCGTTCTCACATGTATAATTACAACATGAATGATGTAACCACTTTTTTGTAACAATATTTTGATTTAAAAGAGTGTTCATGGAGTTTTTTGTCCGTTCTTCTGCATAGGTACCTACTACGCTTTGGAATGGGTAACTAGCTTCATCTTTCTGACTGACTGACCCCTTGACAATTTAAAAGTGCCTGTAATTGGTTTATTTGAAATAAATGCTTTGAGTTTGAGTTTTGAGTTTGAATATTAGATAAATTCTACAACAATAATACCCACCTGTTACTGTCCCACTGCAGGGCACAGGGCTCGTATCATACAAAGAAGTACAATACAAGACGGAACAAGGAGTAAAAATGGCCTAGTGCTAATGGCCGCGACTTACCACGGTAGGTCGTGGCCTTGTGGGTCTGACCCCAGGGATGTGCCTTACGGGCGTTGCACAGGGGGGGTTCCGGAATTGGTCTTTTAAGAGGAACCGGAACCCGCTCTACGTACTTATGGTAATCACCAGGGTGGTTTTAGTGAGGTAAAAACCGGAGGTCGGATGTCTTTTGAAGGTTTCAACCCGACACCACTGCTCTCAAAATGGTAAAAGGAAAACAAAGTGAGGAAACCGATATGTCCTACATCCCAAAATTCGAAGACATTCGACATCTACCAATCTACTCTGGGACCGCGTGGTGGTTTGACATTTATTATCTCGCACCGGGACCGCGTGGTGGTTTTTGGCCCACTCCCTCACAGAGAGGAGGCCTGTGTCCCGGCAGTGCAGCAGTGGGAACATTATAGGCTGATGATAACATTATATGCTACGAGTATATTAGTGTTTCTTTTGAAACTAGTGACAACTAGGAATTGATTTCCATTTTCCATTCGAGATATCTCACATTAACATTAAGCTTTTAGAAATTAATAGAAACTGAAAACCGGCAAGTAAACGCCCACTTGCACGTTTAGCCGGGTTAAATGAGTAAAAGTAAAGTTTGTAAACTCAATCAATCAATCAACTCCGCCCATCGCAGTCCCCTGCTGGACATAGGCCTCTCCCAGGCTGCGCCACAACACCCTTTTATCCGCCTTCCGCATCCAGTCTGTCCCAGCCACTTTCTTAAGGTCGTCGGTCTAACTTGCTGGGGGGCATCCTACGCTACGCTTGCCGACTTACCGCTTGTAAACTCGGAGTTAAGTAATTAACATTTTAACTCTTATCACGCCTCGCGCCACTAAAAAGAACCACCGGGTTAGTTGACCTGATATTAGAGCTTTTGAGTTGGAAACATTGCAGTACAATCGATGAAACATATAACAGAATTGCAATGTCCGTGCCCTGATATGTAATCTGACCAAAAATGAATGAGCGATCAATGAATGGAAATTGTGTCCTCATCTTTTTTACACTACATTACGATACGTAATACTTTCTGGTCTTTTAACATGACATTTCATTTTAATCGTAATGTACGCGGCTTCCAATGAGATTTAGTTTATTGATGGACGAAAACGTCAGATAAGGTAAAATATGATCATGAATATATTGCCTGCTGATATAGTACAAAATTTTCACTTACTATAACGTCTGTCCGACGTTATAGTAAGTATAAAATACAAATTAGTTACTGATAACGTAAATTTATAATGACATTACTAACACTAGTCCAGAGTTTAGCTACTTAACTCTCCCACATCGGTGGGTTAAATATTTAAAAGTTTAAGCCTAGGTTTACCTCTAACTCTTAGTGCCGCTAGATGAACTAATTGATTAACCCTGAGTTAGCTGTTAACTCCGAGTTATTTAGGATAACCCATAAACGCTCAAGTAGGCCTAAGACATCTTGCAATTGACAACATTATTGCCCACCTATTTCTAGTAGGAATTGGTATTATTCATCAACAACATTTGATACACCTTGTAAACTTATATAAACAGCATGTTTTTGTCAAAATTGTGGCGGCATCTACAGCGCTACATGTTGACGTCACACGAAAACCTGCATCGCGCAAGCAGAGTTTACCACGCGTCTATTATATATACAACGTCCCGATATCAACCGTGAGCCGTGAGCAGAGCCGATATCAACCGTAGAGCAGTGGTGGCCAAGTGGAAACGGCCGCGACTTACGTGTTGTAAGTCGTAGGTTCGAACCCAGACAGGCGTTTTACTTTGTGTAAATTATTTCATCACCACTGCTCTCAAAACGGCGAAGGAAAACATCGTGAGGAAGCCAGCATGTCCTAGAACCAAATATTCGAAGACATGACATGTGACGTCTACCAACCCACGCTGGGCCCGCGTGGTGGATTACGGCCCACTCCCTCTCGCCGACAGGAGGCCTCCGTCCCAGCAGTGGGAACATTACCTATAGGCTAATAAAATTATGATATCAGCCGACGGGTAGCTCTAGCTGGAGGTCTTGATTTTGATGCAGTTTTCACCATCATTTTAGAGAATTTCTTAAGGAAGGCTTACTTGTAAAATACATTAATAACAAACTTACATTACATCTTGATGTTTTGGCAAGTCATAATAACCGTGCGTAACAGGGGCGGTTTGCTAGTATTCAATAAAATTATACAACACGTGAAAACCCAGTTAATAAGCTGTACACCATGTTGCAGTCTAGTGTAAATGAAAGTTCGCCAGTTCATCCCAAGTTCTTAATAAAACATGATACTCCAATCAAAAACTGGGGAAGTTTAAATCGCTCCAAACTTCAGGTACACGTTTTAACTATTTTAGTGCCTACATAGTGCTTTTATAATAGTGTTGTAACAAGTTCTCGGGCGCTTATTCGAGAATATTTGCATGCTTTTGTATGTAATGGTGCTGTGGGATAGGTGATGTTCGTAGTGTAGTGAAGTTCCTGTTAAGCGTTATATCTTTATTGAGACTATTAATTTTATAAAAAAACGAAAATGTTTTAAAATGTTGTTTTATCAAACAAACCACGTTAGATAACCGATACCTACCTAAAAATAAATCAAAAGTACGTTATTTTTATTACATGAAACTTACGCATTCTTTGCGAAATGTGGGTGTGCTATGGGTACACTGCTGCCCTACCCTTCAGGGAACCAGTCGTTATGTTATGTTATTTATGTAATCAATTACTATGTTTCTTAAACGATGTGTCAAGTTAATACGAGGTATTCAAGAATTGGTAATTGATATTGTTTTTTTTAAGAGGGAATCGGTAACATTTGGAGACATTAAAAAAACGGAAATCACAAAACATATGCAGTCGGCACATCACTACTAAACTCCATAAGTGTTCATAATATAGGGGTTGTAGTCAAAACTACGAATATTATCTTCGGAAAGTTTGCCGGTAGTTTGACGGAACGGAACTTAAACGAATCAATTTTGACATGACATTTTCGAGTATAACACTTCACAAGCACTTACTCCATACGTAAGTTCGAAGGTAGAAAATGGGAAGATGAGTGCAATAGGCTACCTGTAGAATGTAATGATATGATCAAGAATTCAATGCGCTACGTAGAGGATTGAGATGAGACTTCCGAGCTAAAGGAGTATGTAGTGTGCTCGATTTATTTATTAAAATGGAAAACAGTGTTTAGTTTTTTTAAATCCTTTTTTGAAAAGAACCAAGTTCCAATTTAGCCTATAATACTAATAAGCAATTTTAATCTAACTTCATTTTTTACGTGATTTTTATTTTAAAAGTGAGAATAGTGTTAATTGTACTTGACACAAGTCAGTTCCACATTCTTAGAGTCCGATATAATGATAATTGATTTTATTTCTGTAAGTAGATTTGTACAAACACATTTACACGTCAATCACATTTTTAAACTAAATGAGGCCGGCGTTTCTTATCTGGCTACTCTGAGAAGAAAAGTCAAAACAAACTCAGAGGTCACAGTCTCTTTTAAAGTCCAGACAAAATTTTGGTCAGATCTACAGGTGAAGACTGTGTAGATTCAAATCGGACGGTGTCTGAAATGGTCTTTTCAGGAAATAACCACCCAAATTGAGTGGACCTGTCCGGTCAGTGCACGCAATTGTCAGTAATCATGCAGCTCAACTCAGAACTTAAGGAGCTTAACGATTCGACGAACATTACCAAAGAAAGGACATTTGAGTAGGCCACATTAATTACTCAAACTGCCAGATCATGATTAAACTAACTGAGAAAAAATTATTAATGACATAGTCCTCACATTCACACTATTTAAAATAATATTATTATACTATACAAAGTAAATACTCATTTCATTGTATATATAAAATTCATCAATGTCAATGTGTATATAAAAATCCGGACATAGTCTTTGAGCCCGAATCATGTAGATTGGTGTCTGAAATAGTCTATTGAGGAAAGAGCCACATAGATTGAGTGAATCTGTCCAGTCAGAGCACGCATTTGTCAGTAACCGTGCAACTCAGAACTTAAGAAGCTCAGCGATTCGACGAAGATAACCAAAGAAAACACATTTGGGTAGCCCGTGTAAACTACTCAAACTGCCAGACCATGATTAAAACTGAAACAATGGCCCACCTAGACCTCACATTCACAATAATTAAAATAATATAATACTTTATACAGTAAATATTCATGTCATTGTATATGTGGTATAGATACATAGAAAAGAATAAAAGCAAAATAAAAAAATAACATTCATTAAGTAAATTTACTGGAGCAGCTCAATCCCAAGCCTTTTTGTCCTCAATATAGTCTTTGGCAGTATAAAAGGGTTTCTGAAATAGTTTCCGCTTTATAAAAGATTTGAATTCATTAAGGCTTAGTAACTACTTGAATATGGCTAGGAAGTTTATTATAAAAAAACGTTTACATTGACATCTAAACGATCCACCTATTTTTTTGAGCCTGTTTGTAGGAACAACAAATTTGTGTTTGTTCCTAGTATTTATATTATGGATGTGACTGTATTTTTTAACAGATTAATATTTTTTGTCCATACAATAGATTTTAAAAATACACTGAGAAGGCACAGTCATTATAATAACCTCTTTATGTCTCTGAGGGAGTTTCTGGGACTTAATTTATACATTGAACGAATTGCTGTTTTGTGTAAAACAAAACTTGTCTGAATATCGGCGGCATTTCCCCACAACAGAATACCGTACGACTTTACACTATGAAAATAACTAAAGTATACTTAGCGGGTTGTCTCTAAATCAGTTAAATAATGATTTTTTCTAACGGCGTATGCTGCAGTGCTAAGATTTGACAATTTATCTATATGGGGCCCCATTGAGCTTGGCATCCAAAGTTATGCCTGTGGTATTTTCAGGTTTCAACTCTTCACCCTTTATGAGAACACTTGTCTAACACGAGGTATCGTAAACTTAATACCTACATTTAGTTTTTTTCTTGTTGAGAAGTAGGTTAATAAACCATTAAACGTAAACTTAATACATTTAGTTTTTTTCTCGTTAATAAGAAGGTTATTAACGTTTAACCAGTTAACTACTTTTGCGAGGGCGCTATTTACATTGTCAGTAACCAGCTGCTGACGTTTGAGTTTGAATAAAAGGAAAGAGTCATCTGCTAATAACATAGTATCATGTTTATCCTTTATGAGGTAAGGCAAGTCATTTATACAAATAAGAAATAAAAACGAACCAAGAATTGAGCCTTTTGGGACCCCCGTTCTTACTACCGATCCTGGTGATCTTTTTTCGTTAACATCAACACTCTGAATCCTATCACTTATGTAAGCGTTCCGGATTCCGTAGTGGTGCAGTTTCCTGATTAATATTTATTTTATTTTATTCTATTCGGGAAACTTACAGCTAAATTACACAGTGTTCTTAAACAATATGAAACTGAAGGCCATTTCATGAAGAACACAATCGAATGCCTTGGGCAAATCGCAAAAGATGCCCAAAGCGTCGCATTTGTCCTCCCATGCATTATAATGCATGTCCTAAAAGTTAAACGTCCCCTTGTAAAACCGAATTTAACTTATGCAGTAATTTCTAAAATGTCTTTGCATTTGATTTAAAATATGTTTGTCAAAACTTTACTAAAGGTAGGTAGCACTGAAATAGGTCAGTAATTGTAGGTACTACCCGAATTAAACAACGGTATTATTCTACTGTTTTTCATATGATCAAGAAACTAACCCCGGTCGATACAATTGTTAAAAATAACAGCTAAAGTAGGTGCTACAATGTTTATAATCGACTTAGCAACGTCCACAGAAATACCCCATAGATATGCGGTCTTTTTAACATTTAACGTGTGAAACGTTTTAATTATATCTTTACAGGTGACATTTGGAAATGAAATTCAGAATTAAAAACTGGAAGGTTTTCTTTAAGTAAAGACTCCGCAGCAGTGGGTGAAGAGTTTTGATATTTAGTAGTCGATACGGGAATCTCTGCAAATACATTTTCAAAGGCCACGGTGACTTGGGAATCTGATTTAAGTGTACATATTGTCATCAATAGCAAGGCCTGTAGTCACTACATCGGTTCCATGACCTTCCCGCTTCGCTATTTGGGCTCTAAAAATTGGTTAGTAAGATTCTATGACTGAAACAGACTTATAATTTTAGTACTTAACCCAGAATTTTCTATCAAATTAACATTAAAATCTCCAGAAGTGATGACTTGTTTAAATTACAGATTTTGTGCAACAGTTCATCCATAACCTTTTCAAAACAATCATACAACCCTGAAGGAGGTCTGTACACACTTAATATAATGAGCTGCTCCAATTCTAAACAGGCTATTTCAATTGTCCGCTCAGCAGAGAGACTCACAATATCCTTGCGGTATTTACATTTAAGCTGGTTATTTACTAGAATGAATACAATAAATTATTAAACATATATAATGTTATTATGTGTGTCATCGTCACTATTATTTCTATACTTTTTACACTACATTATCTCAAACTGTGTTCAATGAAAATGCATCTGGTTTAGCCAGATACAGAACAATTACATTTGTTCAAAAATACCACACTGCATTATTGGCTCAGACACGGTGTTATTGCTCAAAATTAAACAATAAAGCATTATTTTCATTTTGAGAATGGTGATGAAATAAAAAAGTCAAAAGCTAAGAACCTTGTGGCTAGTTCACTACTGAAACGTAGACAAAACGCGAACAGATCATAATTTCATTACATTTCTAAATTCTAGCTAGAAGCCAGATTTTGTAATAATTGTTAATAATTTTAATTTGGCTCGGCAAGAGCTGAACGTAAATTGATTATTTACCATTTACCAAGCTTAAGTGTATGCATGTATAGTAAGATTAGTTAGGTAATCTAATTCTCCTGGGCGGTAGCCCAGCGTGTGCCGGATGTTCTAAAGTAAACTTTTAAAGTAGTAGCATATTCGAAGTAAAGGTATCAATAGCAAGTATACTCTACTCTATCAATCTGTGTTTGTCCCACTGCAAAAGATATGCATCTTTTTATTTAGAGAAGTAACCAGCGTATTTCGCCACGGTTGCTAACTGCGGGTTGGTATTTCAGTTTATGTTCTGGTTTCTTCACGATTTTTTCAGATGATGTAGACATTAAACAACTTATGTATTTAGAAAGTAGATATAAATTAAAATGTCTCTTTGAAAGCCAACTTGCCAGATTCGGTAAAGTAAGCTCCACTCTAGTGACAAACACAACTCACTTGTTATCGGATTAACAAATCATTGAAGTGATGTCTAGAAAATAGTACAATAGTACAAATAGTACAAATGTAATGTACTTAACATTACATTAGACGAGAATATATATTTGTAATTTTTAATTTATTATCTTGATACAGTATTCTATCTATCTATCCTATCTAGAAGATGTCCGATCTGAACACACAACTTCATGCTCCAGAATCTCATCCATAAACCAATTATTTATCATTACGTAATTACAATTATTAATACAATTTTCAAGTCCTCCAAGTGCTACACAACATTAAACTAGAAGCTAATTTAGTTATCGAGCACTGTACACATAATATATCATTGTTTCAGCTTTGACGTTGTGTGTGGCGGGCTTAATTAAGCGCTGCTGTAGTGACACGTAGCTAGAGTATTATGTAAATATGTATTACTATAGCTTGTACTCGCGACTTCGTCGGCGGGAAATTTCTAGTTCCCGCGACCCACCGCGTCGCATCGCATCGCCTGCCCGCGCTATTGCTGCGTTTTCGCTTAGCGTTCTTTCTGCGAGAGAGAGCAGTGGTGACCCAGTGGTAACGGCCGTGACTTACGAGTTGTAGGTCGTAGGTTCGAACCCAGACAGGTGCTTTACTTTGTGTAAATTATTTCGTCACCATTGCTCTCAAAACGGTGAAGCAAAACAGCGAGAGAAAACCGGCATGTCCTAGAACCAAAAATTCGAAAGACATGTGACTTCTACCAGCCCGCACTGGACCCGCGTGGTGGATTACGGCCCACTCCCTCTCACCGAGAGGAGGCCTGTGTCCCAGCAGTGGGAACATTATAGGCTGATGATAATGATGTTCTTTCTACCTTTTTTCTTTTTGCTCGGCTCCTAAGGGTCCTAGACTAAAAAAAAATGCAAAAGAAAATTTGAAATCCGACTGGTACCTCCAGAGATTATCCCCTACATACAAACAGATACATTTTACCTCTTTATAATATTATTAGAATAGATATGACATGCTATTGTGTTTAACTTATATTATTGTTTATTTTGCACACTGGCTGAGGGAATGTGGAGCTGTTGTATGGATGCTTGATTTGTCAACATTTGCTTAGCCATTTCATATTTTAAAAATCATAATATTTTACCTGTCCTGTGCATCTCCGAAACTGCATTACTTAGTAAAAAATGATCCCCATTTGTTTAAAAAACTGGCTACTGTAAAGAAAAGGCCGATACGTGCTCAATGCATAACGTCGCCTTAGAGTGAAAACCTCGGGAATGCATTTTTGCTCAAATTTATTTTATTGCATTTATAAAATTTACAGCACACAGTTTGGCTTCCTCCTAAAAAGTTACTTCTTTTACACTTACGAGGTTTTCACTCTAAAGCGTCGATAACCACATTATGCCATGTGAAATGTAAAACCGCATTAAAAGTTTCATTACCTAAGTTAAAATATCTGACGCAAAACAAATGCCAGTACAGCAGAAGTTCAAAACTACCCTACACCGACTGCTGCTAACAAAATGCTATACTCATTAGACGAGTTTCTGAACGACAATTATAATTAACCGGAATAATTTTACTATCCCAATTTTTTATTTATTATTGTAACGTATTTAATTTACCAATTTTTATATAATATATTTTCTTTATAATCAACAAATTATTAACATATTTGTATGTCATTGTTGACAAAGCATAGCGCACTCAGTACTATTTATAAGATCTTTACAATGTAATCACCTGTATTTGACAAATTAATTATTCTCATTCTTTTCCCAATTATTTTGGGGTCGGCTTGCAGTCTTACCGGATGAAGCTGAGTACCAGTATTTTACATGGAGCGACTGCTTAACTGACCTCCACAATCCACTTACTGAGTAATACGATGCCCCGTGGTAAGACTGATTATGTGAGACTTGCGGGCTTTTCACGACCCGTAACGTCAACAATCTACGAATGACAGCCGGAACCAACGAGATAACGTGCTTTTTGAGGCCCTAAGGGGTCTCGTATGTAAAGATGTTCACCCATCCACGGACCTATCGCGGCAACCGGAACTTAACCTTATTGATCGACCCGTCCGGCGGTTATTACTTAGCCACGAGCTTGATTTGAAAGTAACTCATAGTTTACAAACTAGATGGGGTCGGCGTTTCCTATCTGACTACTTTGAGAAGAAAGGCCGAAACAAACTCAGAGGTCACAGTCTCTTTTAAACTCCAGAGAAGATCTTAGTCAGATCATGCGAAGACCATGTAGATTGGTGTCTGAATTGGTCTTCTGAGGAAAGAACCACACAGATTACTTAATCTACTTAATTACTTAATCTAGACAGGTCTACTTAGACCTGTCTAGTCAGTACACGCATTTGTCACTAACCGCACAGCTCATCTCAGAACTTAAGGAGCTCTACGATTCGACGAACAATACCTACCAAAGAATGGACATTTGGGTAGGCCGAATAAACTACTTAAACTGCCAGGCCATGATTAAGACTGAAACAATGACCGACATAGACCTCACATTCACAATAATTAAATAATAATATAATACTATACTTCTAAAGGTAAGTATTCTTATCAATGTGTATATAATAATCATCAAATGTCAAAGAGTAAGTGAAAAAATCAACATTCAGTATGCAAAAATTGGAGCAACTCAATCCCAAGCCTTATTGTCTTCAAAATAATCTTTATTGGTATAAAAGGCTTTCTGGCACAACTTACGTATAATGGATGATTTGAATTTAGTCTTTTTGTAGGTACAACTTTGTGTTTGTTCCCAGTATTTATATTATGGATATCATGAAATAGGTTTACTATATACTGAGCATTAATAGATGTATGATGGATTTCAGACGACTAATCTTGGGAGGTTTATGTTGGAGCCGTTTAGGGTTGCTCATCGAGAATTTCGGGACATCTCGAAACGGTTGTTCAATTCTTCATGTGACCAGAGGGCTGGCCTACTTTTAGGCCAAATATTCATGTTTTGGCAACGTGGCAATGCGCCTTTTGGGCACTTCTCCCATTGACAGTGATGAGGACGAATATTAATTGTGTGGCCAATGAGCTCTTCCCTTTTTTTTGTTGTACATAATTATATATATTTTAGTGTTCACTTGTAAATGGTATTTAAGACTTATCATTACTAATCTTATAATTTTTTGAGGGTGGGAAATCATCAAATAACTTCTCCCGCTCTGGGCAGAGTGGGAGGGCGTGTCAAACTCTTACTGACTAAAACCCACCCGTGTTCCTTCAGTTGCCTGTGCCAGGGGCCACGGTATCCCTCTCGGACTTCCCCGCAACCCTAGCAGGCATCTGTAAGTAATTAGTAAGTACTTACGGTCCCAATTGAGACAATTTTATGAAATACCTACCTACTTTAGGTACACCATCAATCTTACTATTTCAATTAACTTCTCATTAAG
The DNA here is from genome assembly GCA_937001585.2 of Brachylomia viminalis. Classification (NCBI taxonomy): domain Eukaryota; kingdom Metazoa; phylum Arthropoda; class Insecta; order Lepidoptera; family Noctuidae; genus Brachylomia; species Brachylomia viminalis. The sequence goes on from OW443307.2 coordinate 21,369,830, forward strand.
GCCGAGCTGACGTCGCAGAACGAAAAACCTATGAACCTTCTTTCAGTTATTATCATATCTTTTACATTATATAATTTAAACTAAATATTTGACAAAAATATGACCACAATAAACTTATTCAAGACCCTCAAAATTACAGCATTAACAAAATTACAACTCCAAATTTTTTACTTACGTACAAAAATAACTTCTGAAATTACAACATCAATTTCCTAATTGCCTTATGAAGACCACTTAGATTTTATAGCGGTATTTCATATTAAAACGGCCTAATATAATGATAATAACTTTTGGAAATAAAGTCGTGATTCCTGTGACTTACGTTCAAGGCTATTTGTGAAAAATAACGATGATTTCCACACAAATAAATGATAATGGTGATAGGTACTAATGAGGGTATTACTGTAGTGGGCGTTGAGGTTGGAGTTTTTGTTCTAGAAGAGGCATCGAAAGTACCTATGGTCTGTGACATGTGGTGTTACTTCTTTTCGTTTTTAACACAAGCTCAAAAAGTCATATAACAGCGGAGTGATTGCGTAATACACAATAACAATGCCTTTCATTTTGACAGTATAACAATATCCATTGCGTTATAAATAACGTAATAGATATTGTTAGACTGTAAACGTTGTTGTCAACGTAAACGTTGCTTCAAACGTAAAGTAGAGCTGAATGATGCTGATCCATACGTCATGTTCGTGAACGGGCGCCGTCAATAGGCACTGGTCATTTCTTAGCTGCCACGGCTTATTTTAATTCCATAATTGTTTTTATCTTTTTATTACGGACGCTTTTAACGTGCACGTGTTTCTACATCGTTCTCACATGTATAATTACAACATGAATGATGTAACCACTTTTTTGTAACAATATTTTGATTTAAAAGAGTGTCCATGGAGTTTCTTGCCCGTTCTTCTCCATAGGTACCTACTACGCTTTGGAATGGGCAACTAGCTTCATCTTTCTGACTGACCGACCCCTTGACAATTCAAAAGTGCCTGTAATTGGTTTATTTGAAATAAATGCTTTGAGTTTGAGTTTGAAAAATGAAAGAATGGACTAGCAATTTCCTTCAAAATCCTTTGTGGGTGCTGGTCTTACTTCAGAATATCAGCAACAAAACAACCCTTTATTTAATATCTGAAGGCCAATTCCCGTAATTAAAAACGTTCAAATTCAAGTCGAAATCTCATCTCAGCGACAGACTAATGTCAAAAATTTAGGTAAGCGCTATACAATTTTTGACAGATTGACACTGAGATTAGAATGCGAACGTTCTTAAAAATACGGGAATTGCCCCTCTGATATCAATCACACCTACCTACCCAGTCATTCCATGCAAGCTCAATATCGAATAAAGGACATGGCTAAAGAACCGTTGGTATTTGTCTATTTTTCATCATGTTACAATATCCTCATCACTTCAGTCTCTCATAATCAACATAATATCCCTTAGTTCACAGCACTCACGGGAAAGAGGAAGCAAAGAGAACCCTACCTTACTGCCGAAAACATACTTACAGATATAAAAAAAAAATACTGAAGCCTCTTCCATTGAACCGTTCAAACAATTTATCGTCACAGTAATGTGCTGAATGAAGAAATCTAGAGAAATAATAATTCCGGGGAGCCATCCTGAACAGACATGCCCCTCACGTAATTCGGACAATGAAGATTTTCCCCCTAACAATGGAAAATTCTTACGTTTTCCCCATTTGCCTTTATTTCGACGAGCCTTTAGATTAGGGCGTTTAGTTCTGTTAATTTGATAAGGGAGATAAGTATTGGTTTTCAATACTGATTAAGGTTTGAGAGTACTTCGGGTGTGTGCCATAGAATGGTTTTGTTCTATTAATTGAGTTTTTTTCGTACCTTTTATTCTATTCATTGTGTTTTTCTGGCGCCGATCTTTTTTACGGAAACAAAACAGTCTTGGGAAGTCATTAGCTTATTTATAGTAAGTAACCTACTCGCTGTTGCCTGTGACTTCATCCGCGTGTTTTTTGTGTTTCATCGTGTTTAATACCTACTCCTACCCATGTCTTTGATAACGGTCGGTTCAGTAGTTTAGGCATGAAATACTAACAGACAGACAATGTAACTTCCGCATTTACAATATTAAGCATAGATCTAGAGCCCTACAATCTACATATCGATACCAGAAAATTCAACCAAAAATTTTCACGATATATCCCAAATAGTAAAAACATATTGAGCTAGAGCTGTTGAAAATCCTGGTCGTAAGGGGCTTGTTTTAAGGTTGGATTATGTTAAATAAAACAATTGATAGAGCTCGCGACGGTGTTACCAAATATATTTATTTATAACTCATTTTCGGCAAAATGTCCTTTACGACTATTGAAGTTTCCGGTATCGATTATTATTATTATTTATTATTTAAAAGGAACCAAAAATAGTGATAGAATCGAGATAAGACAACTCGATAGTCTATATACACCAATATAGCGGAAGAGTTTCTTTGTTTGTTTGAACGTGCTAATCAATGGAACTACCCGTCGCATTAAAAATAAAAAATTGCATTTCATAGCCCAATTCTTGAGGAAGGCTAATAAATATCACGCTATGACCCTTAGGAGCTGAGCACAACGATAAAAGTCTGAAAGAACGCCAAGCTAATACGAAGTTATAGCGCAGGCAGGCGATGCGATGCGACGTAGTGGGTCGGGGGAACAAGAAAGTTTACGCAGGCAGAAGCTAGTCACAGATAAAAAGGTGCATCGTTTGTAAATACAGATTACCGTAAAACGGGGTGATAAGAGATGCAGGGGTGAATCGGGACGAAACTTTAAAAGTGATGTTATCATTGAAATAATATAGTTTATTGCCAAAAAGGACTCTAATGTGTTTACTGTATTATAATTAGCGATTAGGTTCTCTTGTTAGCAACAGACTTTATTTCAGTTAAAATCCATTTTAAAGTTTCGTCCCGATTCACCCCGTTTTACCTGAATAAACATAGATAGGAACAGTCACTCAAATAAAATTGTCTTATATACTGGCGAAATGAGGGTTTAATATGTTTATTATAACTTCACACCACACCCACACAACCAGTCAATCTAGTCATGTTCTCAATATAATTCGGCCAGAAACAAATAGTTGAATGTGTTTTGTTTAAGCTGTTTCATTTTAGGACAACCCCTTGTCAGAGGTGCTAAACATTTTATTCAATTAACAAACCTGTTCCAACCGACAGGTGTCACACAATCTTTGTCCAACTCCAAGAAAAGAATACTTTCAATTTAATCCTCAATCTTTTCTACAAGCTCTATTCTGAAAACAGAGGCAACGTCAAAACAAGGTTGTTAACATCTCTGGTCGGCGCCCGCGACACGCGTCGTGATGTCAGTACGGACAAATTGTAACAGCTGCGCCGTCGACCAAAATACGATGCATAGGGAAGGGTGGGTGCATCGATGGTTTGTGATATCGATGTTCTTAAAACAGTCGGTAATTAAACTTTCAAAGCTTCCTCTCTCCTACTTTTTTGCTGTGCTCGACAGGGTACGCAATATAATTTTAAGTTACCACCTAAGTACACTCTGTTTAATGCAATAAACTATTGAGTATTGCTTGATATGAAAATACTTTATTGTAGCGAACAAGGGTGTCCTTCTGGTGGTATTGCTGACAGCGAATATTAGAATAATTTAACAAAAACATCGATCATTTTGAGGATGGAGAAATTATATTTCGTGCTTTTCGTTAATAGCACAATTGTCTAAACTTATTTTATAAGTACCTACTTCTTGGTGAGGAAGAATCGTTTTTCTGCGAAATTTTGCAAAATATTATGAAGAATGTACCGCATTGATGCCGCTTGGTTCTATCAAATTAATAAAGTTTCTGTTAATAAAAAAATACTGGGCGCTGTAACCACAACCGAAATACTATTTCGTAAGAATAGTTAGGTACTCGTATGATTGTAAAATGTGTCAGTTGTACTTCCTTACTTAAAGCACATTATGGCAACCGTCGCCTTCCAAAAAAAATAATAAATTAATGTTTCTATGGTCTTTTGTTGTATTTGAAAGACCTAATTATATTTGCATGCTCTTATATACAGAGTACGTTTTGCTTAGATTGCCTACAGCTAATAAACAACATGAATACAAATTCTTGGAAGTTGGTTAATCCTAACCTATATTTAATACCATTATCATAATATACCAACTGAAATGATAGATATAAAAAGATTTAAAAAAAAAGTTTTTTGTTGTCTGTCTTCAACTCATCCGCTAAAAGTGCAACACAGATCGCGGATTGCCACAAAATAAGAAAAAAAAAAGATAAGTGTCTTAAAAATATATAAGCAATAATATAGTACTTCCCTACCCAACCTATTCGTTCCACCTGCTGAAAATCTCCCACCTGAGTTGACTTGGATTACCTGGAATAAATAAACTCCAGAACCAGCTTGGCCAAAGTAAGGAAAACCTGCTCAGGTTAAAAAGCGTGGTGCTGTTCCACAAACAATGGGACATTTAATATCATGTCCAGCGTGGCCTGTTGTCTGCACGTTACAGGAACGGGACGCTACTGAAGGGGCTAATCTATACAATTCAAATTCGTTACATAATGTAACCCTTTTTTTTTTTTTTGTGGGTGGGAAATCATCAAATAACTTCTCCCGCTCTGGGCAGAGCAGGAGGGCGTGTCAGACTCTTACTGACTAAAACCCACCCGTGTTCCTTCAGTTGCCTGTGCCAGGGGCCACGGTAACCCTCTTGGACTTTTCCGCAACCCTAGCAGGCATCGGTCCTAGCAAACCCTGTCATTGGTACTGACATCTCTTGCAGGCGCGCGTGGAACACCTAATATCGTGTCCAGCGTGGCCTGTTGTCTGCACGATACAGGAACGGGACGCTACTGAAGGGGCTAATATAAACAATTCAAATTCGTTACATAATGTAACCCAAACACTGGTTTTAAGTCTAACGATTATCTGCAAGCATACAAACATCATAATATACTACCGTTGGAGAACAGACGTATGATTTTGGAAATGCTACGTCCGTCAGCGCCGGTTGTCGCTGAAAACCAGCGCTGGGGCTCTGTCTTGCATAGGGTCGCAGCATAATGCTGAGCGATAGCCGTTTTGCGTGGATGTGACGCATGTTTCCCTCAACCTTTTCTTATGTTTTGTGTTTGTGTTATTTTTTGCGTTATTACGTATTTTCTTTCTTTCTTTAGTTATAATGTCTGTAGTGGAAACATTGAGAGTGCCGCTTTAAATGATCTAGTTCTAAGATTGAGTGCTCCGTCTCGACGGACTGGGCACATACAGTTATTCGATGTACCGCACAAACTACGCACACTACTGTGGTACAAACTACGCTCAAAATTCGGTCATTGGTAGGATATTAAGAAATTTTAACAAGAAATTCTCTCATCTTGATATTTTTAACACCAAAAAAGTTTTATCCAGGAAACTTTAATTAAATTCTGTATGCGACCAATTGACTTATAATTTCAGAATCAGAATCAGAATCAGAATTATTTATTTGTTAAACATAGGTGAAGAACATATATACATTAATCATACATGTTAAGGTCTTAAATAGATAAGTGTTGCACTATGCTAATTTCTAAATAGAATTGAATAAAGTAATCCATACACTACTACAACTCCTCAGACACACTTCTACATACCCACCCACACTGCACACTTCCCCGTTTCCCTCTTTTCTCTTTAAAAAAAAAACGTTGCCCCACACTAGGAATTTCTCCTGTATCATGGGTGCGTTTACAAACATTTAAAGTCACATACACAAACAGCCAGAACCGGAACAACTACTTGCAGGTCATACAAATATTTGTTCCGTGCGGGAATCCCGCGACACGCAGCGCAGCAGTCAATCGCTTAACCACAGCGCCAACCGTGCCGTGCCGTGTAGATATGCTTTGATGGTATCTTGCTAGCATGGTACCTTGCTAGTATGTCATCTTGTTTGTTTCTGATGCATAAATTATATTAAGTGCAAGTGTATAATATATTAAATGTAGATCCGTAATTGGCTGTAAGATTAGTTTATTCATTTTAAGTGAAATTGGTAAAAAGATTTGGATTTTGTGAATAAATAAATAAACTCATAGCCAAATTTGCGCCGACTCTATTATAATTGCCATCGACACGCTAAGAAAAAGAATACAAGATGAGTAACTGCATATCGTGAGCAGTGGTGGCCCAGTAAACAGCCGCAACTTACCGAGTTGTGGGTCGTACGTTTGAGCCCAGATTGCTCTCAAAACGGTGAAAGAAGACATCGCGAGGAAACCAACATGTCCTAGAACTGAAACGAAATTCGAAGACACGAGACATCCACCAACGTGCACTAGGCCCGCGTGGAGAATTACTCTCCGCTCCCTATCACAGAGAGCAGACCTGTATCCCAGCAGTGGGAACATTATAAGCTAATTATGTTGAACTGCATGCATCTTCTCAAGTTTCGTAAAGAAATTACCAATAAATTGTATCATAGTTTGCAATATCGATAATCTTTGTCCATCACTTCACAATAATCACGAATGACATAGAGACATTAAACTGGAGATTATAACATCCCAATAATAATAACTTAATTAAATCTTTTATATTTATGGGCATCGTTAAATCACCACGCTGTGGTTGTAAATTAAATTAGATTTTGCAATAAAATTATGAAATAGTTCAATTTATTTTGGTTGTTTTATGGGCAATATGAGTTGTTAGTCATCGCGTTGTTAAAACTTATTGCAGTTATGTTTGGCTGGTTTTCTCCTGTAAGTCACAGTAAAGTACATAAGAGTCAGTGCTCTCCGCGACAGCCTAGGCCACCAGGGGCCTATTTAAATAAAACGGATTGACAAGTGACAGGCGACGATCCTTTTTTTTTCATAGTTTTCTGCTTAATTAAACAGATGTCGTAAAAATATGAGAGGCTCGTAGCTAAGTAATAACAGCCTTATGGGTTGATCGATCTGGTTAAGCTACGGATGCCGCGGTCGGTCCGTGGATGGGTGACCATCTTTACGTACTTCAGGGGCCGTGCCTTGGAAAGCACGTTAAGCCGTTGGTCCTGGCTGTCATTTTTTGATATTTGAAAGTTGTTACGTCTGAAGCACGAAAGTCTGACAGCGAGTCTTACTAAGCGGTACCGTACTACCCAGTGACTGGATTGTGGAGGTCAGACAGGCAGTCGCTGCCCGGGTCGACGGCGCGTTGTGTTCCACGCGCGCCTCAAAGAGATGTCAGCACCAATTACGGGGTCCGATAGGGCCGATGCCTGCTAGGGTTGCGGGAAAGTCCGAGAGGGATACCGAGGCCCCTGGCACAGGCAACTGAAGGAACACGGGTGGGTTTTAGTCAGTAAGAGTCTGACACGCTCTCCTGCTCTGCCCAGAGCGGGAGAAGATATTTGATGACTTCCCATCCTCAAAAAAAAAAAGACAGGCAGTCGCTCCATTCAAATTACTGGTACTAAGCTGCATCCGGTGAGACTGGAAGCTGACCCCAACATAATTGGGAAAAGGCTAGACAGATTAAGGACCTGTCGTGAAAATGTGACAATTTGGTAGTTTTATGCTTATGACAAAAAAATGAAATGTCAGAGCCTATTAAGATTAAACAGGACCGCAAAGGAAAGGCCGTTCTTACGATTTCAATAATATGTTTATTATACTTTTCTTTATACACACAGCAGCAGGTCAAGTTACCACAAAACTGGCAAATTTTCTTATTCGATTTTGAACTTAACCTTCAACATTTTAAGGTTTAAAAACATTTCGAGAAATTTGACAGTTTTGTATAACCTGATGTACTGGCGACTGGACATTGGAAGATGTTTTTACTAATATTACGTGAGACGTGTGATCTAAAAGTACTATCAAGGCTAAAAGAATAGTACAGTCACAATGAGAAAGTCACGTGGTAGGTCAAGTGGTAAGGGCGGGTTCGGATAGTATTTTTTTTCATGAATTAGAAAGAGAAAGACATAAATAAAAATATATTCATATTCATATTTATTTGCATTCCATAATGTTTAAGGGATGTTACAATGGCTTAAAGCTAAGGTACAGTTATGGACCCTGTAGGGCACAGCAAAAAGTATAGGTAATTTTTAAAATAAAAATTAAATTCAAAACATAAATTAACATTAGGCAATTTTTAAACTAATTTATGTTATCAACATTAAATAAGTAAATGTAACATTTTATTTTATTGAGATCAGTCTGTTATAGTTTTAGGTACATTTAATTATTTGGTAAGGTCAATTAAACATATATCTATCTTATTATAATATTTATCTATGTATGTATGAATGTCTATGTCTATACTACTAACTGTGTGTGGTGTATATATGAGAAAGTGTTAAAATGTTGTTGTTAAAAGGCAACATACTTGATTGTCACTTTACAAATTGTAATGTCATGATGATTACTAAATCATTATATGATTAGCTCAATATTACTTCGAGGAAGACAGATCATCTAACCGTTCATTACATTATGTTAATTCATGTCGCGATAATTCATAGCTACGAACCAAACGGTTGACCTAGATTGTGATATAGATGTGACGTAGAACGTAGTTATCAGATAATAATAACCAACTCCTCTTCATAAAGGCTGCGGTCTGTGACATCGCGGTAGCGAACCGATGGAGGATGTTAAGCGGAAACAAATGAACGGTAAAAGCACCCAGCATAGTCTAGAGACCAAGTATAATCTATTCTGTAAAAATCTCTCCGTGAAAACTTAGGTGAAGTGAACTGGTAGTGAGCTATCAAAGTTATAGTGCTTATAGAGGTACGAGGAACAGAGTGTAAAGTTCAGTCATACCTATGTAGGTATGACTGAACTCAATTCCCATGTAATAGAGGGCGAGTCTTACTGCCATTATAGATAGTGCGAGGAACAGGATGTAAAGTTCACTCATACCTCTATAGAAAAGGGAGGATCTGCCGACAAGACGGTGTCGTGTCTGGTGGGCAACTGTCTCATGATTGGTGTCGGAAAGTTGTATAATATATCCCAGTCGCGCGGTAAACTCTGCTTGCGCGATGCAGGCTTTGCGTGACGTCAATGTGGCGATGTAGATACCGCTACATGCTAATCCCTTGCACCAGGTGGAATGACAGCTCACTTTACCTAAGTTTTCACGGTAAGATTTCTACAGACTAGACCGGCTACTAAAAAAGCGTGACACCGAAAGTGCGTTGAGCGCCTAACTTCTGTCACGGACCGCCGTCAAAATCGTTTCTAAGAGTAATTTGTGTCGCAGCGCGAGTGAACGGTGATACAATTGGTTTGTAAGAAAAGTATTGACGATTCCGCCTCTAGCAGCACCCGCGAGGCGTCTCCGTGCTCTGTTAGTGAAAGACTTCATAACCAAAGCCAAAAACAATAGCGCAAAAATTCGATTTTGTAAGTCAAAAAAAAATCCTTAGACCAACTCTACTACTAAAAATCACACATTTTTTTGTTTTGTTAGTTGGATTTGCACTGCATAATGTGTCTTAGTGACGAGGCGGTAATGGTACCGCCTCGTCACTAAGACACATTATGCATTTTTTAAATACTTCTTTGTTTCAATTTCGCTACTGCCACAGTCCCTCCCTCAACAGCCACAGTCCCTCCCTCAGTCTGACTCTAGTATGTTCCATAATTTTCTACCAGCCCTACAATTAATTTAATTACAAAACGAACCAGACATAGCCGGGGTATCGTTTGCCATTGGAAATATATCGGCGACGCGTATAATTACCAGTTTGATGTAATTATTACTGACGCGATAAATTAACCGCAGAACAGCTACGAACCAAATACAAGGTACGAATAGTTTATTATTTTATTATAAAATAATAGACAACGTTACCTACTGTATTTTCTAAGACTAGTAGCTACTAAAATATATTTTGATATACTTTTTCTAACGTCACCTCAAAGAAAGTTTTATGAAGCGGGATGTTTAATTCGTCGCACCATCTGTATGGAGTGTACGACTAAATGCTGACAGACACTACGCCGACAGACTGAACACTGACTTAACTTCGACGGCAGGACAACAATTCTGTGAGCAACTTGGAAGTAGCGCTCGCCGACAGCTGCCGCGGCACCACTCACTCCACTCGCTTGGCTCGTGCGCGGTTGCTAACAGTTATAAAGTTTTTTTTTTTTTGTTTCCGTTGTGGAAAACCCTCATGGATGTCCGCCGCCCTGGGGTGGGCGGTGCGGCAGGGTCTGGCAGACTCTTACTGACTAAAAACCACCCGATGTTCCATCTCACACATACGCCGGGGGTCGCGGGAACGTACGACACTTACGCAACCCCCAACTGGTTTTCGGGTCTGGGGGGGGAGTGAGGTGTTTGACTCCCCCCGCGACGTCTAAGAGGGGCGCGCGTGGAACACTACGTGCTGCCACCTCGGGTCCTGATGTGTGGCGGGCGACGGACGTCCCCGAGTCCGTCGCCCCTGGACCCATTTAGGGGGGCTGGAACAGGCCATTGTCCGCCCTCCGCCGACGCCCGGTGCGCCTTCTGCGGGCCAGGTGAGTGGACGAGATCTCCCTCTCCCTTTCCGCAGCCTCTTTCTGCGAGACGACTGTTTCGCAGAAGGAAACCACCGCGTCCCAGGACTCTTCGCTGCCGACTATCGACTCGGTCACAGTTCAACCTAACCTATTTCCTAATAGGTATGTATATTATATTATGCCCTGTCGGCGAAGTGTCCTGTCGGCGAAGAGTCCAGTCGAAGTAAAGTCTTGTCGGTGTTCAGTCTGTCAGCGTTTAGTCGTACACTCATATGTAGGTGAGCAATCCCTGATTCTATAGTAACGGCTTAATTTATCTCACGCATTAGTAGATTTGCTGTCTTGTCATTGGTAAAATAACATACTAAAATTGTGCGAAACAACAGGGACATATATCGAAATTACCTACTGCATTACTCGGAGAAGAAAACTGTCTTCTGTACAAAGGCAAAGGGACCCCCCTTATGAAACGTATCAGCATAGCTATTCACAAAGGTACAATACGCTTTCGTGCCGTATCGAACGTCACTGTTACCGACGAAGCGCACGCGCTTCACGCTATTCACAAATCCGGAACCGTACAATTTTGACAGTTCAAATACGGTATGCAGACATCAATTCTTCCGACAGGTATTTGCTGTCGGAAGTGATATCGATCAACAAATATTGTTTAAAAATTAACAAATTTAGGTACTATATAAAGTAAGTGTACATAATGTATGTAACATTTTATTATTGTTTTGACCGCTGCATAGATCCAAGTATTTTTATATAATTTTAGTTGGTTACATTCGTACGTAACACTTAAATTCGTTGTTGAGTGATTCAAATTATTTGGGTAGATGGAGTACGTGATTTAATTTTGAAGACGTGATTCTTCAAAAAAGGAGGTAAAGCGCTCCTTAAAAACTACAGGCCCTTATCGCATCTATAAGACCAATCTTCTTCTTATTAATGTCCATAAGTTGTTTTCAAGGGTAGTCTCGAAACGTCTTTCGAGAAGACTTAATGAGTTTCAACCTCCAGAGCAGGCCGGGTTTCGATCGGGTTACGGGACCATAGACCACATTCACACAGTGCAGCAAGTTATACAGAAGACCGAAGAGTATTACCAGCAGGGGCTGGTAATACTCTTCAGTTTTCTGTCTCTCTCTCTCTCTCTGTCTCTGTGACTCTTCTGTTTGGACTGTGAGAAAGCCTTTGACTCAGTCGAGACCTGGGCTGTGCTTGGCCCTGCAGCGATGCCAAGTGGACTGGACATCGAGGTGATGAGATGCTTCTCTGACGCCCCGAATATGTCCGTTCAAGTACAGAACCGGCACACTAAACATATCCAGCTGCGCAGGGGAGTGAGACGGGGGATGTCATATACCCGAAACTGTTCACTGGCGGCCCTGGAAGATATGTTTAAGACGCTGGACTGGAAAGGAACGGGCATAGACATAAATGGCGAGTACATCTCACACCTACGATTCGCCGATGATATTTTCCTTATGGCGGAATCACTGCAGGTTCTTGACCGAATGCCGACTGACCTAGCTGTTGTCTCTCGACGTATCGGTCTTGAGAGAGAGAGAGAGAGAGCTATGCTAGGAGTCTCTCTGAAGGATAAAATCCGAAACGGGGTGATCCGCCAGAGAAACAAGGTTACCGACATAGCCCAAAGACTAAGCAAGCTAAAGTGGCAATGGGCTGGTCACATCTCTCGTAGAACCGACAATCGTTGGGTAAAACGAGTTTTAGAGTGGATACTACGTGTAGGCAAACGTAGTGTGGGACGCCCGCCGGCCAGGTAGAGTGGCGACATGCGAAAGGCGGCTGGCAGAAACTGGATGAGGAGAGCCGAAGATCGGGCTCAGTGGCGTTTACTAGGAGAGGCCTACATCCAGCAGTGGACGAATATAGGCTGATGATGATGATTAGGCTTTTTTTTAATCACTCGAAGAGAGTTTAGCGTTTGAGGAAAACCCAAGTTTAAGAGAAACCTAAGTTTAAAGAGTTAAACTGAATTTAAGAGAAACCTAAGCTTAAAGAGTTAAACTGAGTTTAAGACAAACGTAAGTTTAAAGAGTTAAACTGAGTTTAAGAGAACGCTATGTTTGAAAAGTTAAACTGAGTTTAAGAGAAACCTAAGTTTAAAGAGTTAAACTGAGCTTAAGAAAACTTCAAGTATTTAAAGTATATAATTCTTCTGTTCGCCTGTATGAGACTGAACTCCTCCTAAACGGCTGGACAGATTTTGATGGAATTTTTTGAGTGTGTTCAATTGGGTTCAAAAATGGTTTAGATTCACAATTGGACCCGGTAGATGGCGCTGCATTCGGGCAAGACAACGTCCGTTGGGACCGCTAGTATATACGTATATAAACAATTTACAAGGTTTTTTTAATGGGCTTTTTTGCCGAGTTGTAAACCGCTTGAAAGAATTTAGGAGTTTCTAAACTGTAGAAAAGTATAAAATAATAATGGAATAAAAACTTGCCTAATAGATTGGGAGACTTGCAGCTTTTACTCAAATCACGACTTAGATTAAATCTCGACTTTAATAAACGTCAAAGCTAAAATTTAGGTCGGTTGTGTAGTGGTTACCACTGCTGGTTTATTATTTATCCCTGAAAACTAATTGTAACACTACACATTACAAAACACATTGCTAACCCTGAATCAAAAATAATCTTCGTTTGTCATGTCAACTGTCATGTCACATGGACATTTCGTTCCGTCATAGACAACAAACGAAGATTAAACATTCTCTATTGCTTACAATGACAAACAAATTAAATATCACCACTATTAGATAGTCATTAAATTTACAACACACACAATATCTTAAATAACATAAATTATTTAACAAAACAAACAATTGTTTACACTACACAGCATTAATTGAGTCATGTAGGTACATTATCATTGAGAAAACGTGTTGCATTTTATCGTACCTAGAAGCAAACGACCTCAGTCGACCTTGCCAGTTGACCAAAACTAAGGGTATATAAGGTCCTGCACATGATCTGAGGGTCCTGCGAATCTAATTCACGTCCTTTATTCCGCTGCAACTCCTAGCCAGAATATCTCCTTAATTAGCTCTCAACTTAGTTACCTTTGTGTCAAGTATTTATCTGTTTTGTTCGTACAAGTTTGTCCTTGGTCTGTTATCGTGGTTTTTGTGTAACTTATAATAAGGAAGTGCTGAGGTAGGCAGTAATATAAGCCATTTACATCACGAGTCTTTATTATTGTACTCTAAAACTTTGACGTTTAAATCGAGATTAAACCAATTAAAGGCACTTTTGAATTGTCAAGGGGTCGGACAGTCAGAAAGATGAAGCTAGTTGCCCATTCCAAAGCGTAGTACGTACCTATGGAGAAGAAAAGGCAAGAAACTCCGTGGACACTCTTTTAAATCAAAATATTGTTGTAACATAAAAGTGGTTACTTAATTAATGTTGAAATTATACATGTAAGAACGATGTACAAAGACGTGCACTTTAAAAGCGACACTATTAACATCTCACTTTAAGCTCACGGTGAGATTTTATCAGAATGGATCGGTTGATTTTAGCGGTGTGTCTACAATAACATTGTTTTTTTTTTGTTTCTTTGAGAGCAGCTGTGGTGGCCCGGTGGTATCAGCCTCGAATTACAAGTTGTAGGTTGTGAGTTCGCACCCAGCTTCACCACTGCTCTCAATACGGTGAAGGAAAACATCGTGAGGAAACCGGCATGTCCTAGAACCAACCAATTCAAAGACCTGTGATACGCATCAACCCGCACTGGGCCTGCATGGTGGATTATGGCCCACTCCCTCTCACAGAGAGGAGGCCTGTGTCCCAGCAGTTGGAACGTTAAAGGCTTGTATGTAGGGAGTAAGTAATCTATGAAACTACCGGACAGATTTGAAAAAGATATCGTTGCATTTGATAGCCCAATTCTAGAGGAAGGTTATAAGCTATTTAACATTACGCTATGACTTTTAGGAGCTGAGCTATACGAAAAAAAGTCAGAAAGAACGAAAAACGAAAACGAAGTGGTAGCGCGAGCAGGTGATGCGATGCGAACGGGATTTTACGCGGACGAAGTCGCCGGCAGAATGTAGTTAAATAATAAATGTAAGGAAGTTCTTAAAATAACTCGACGAGACGCGACATCTCTGTTACAACGTACCTACTTATCAACGCTTTTGTGTAACTTCCCTTGGATACAAGAAGGTATTATATTCAATCCTTTCAGGTTTACGGGAATTTTCCTTTCTTATTCGCGTAAGTAACTGGTACCTACTCATGTTCTCATATTTTCGAGAATTCGCATAAAAGATTATATTAGAAAAAAAGATTCTGATAACATTTCTTTCACTATTTTGTGAATCCTGGTTGCAAGGACGATAATTTTGGAGTTCATAAGTAGGTATGAATATTTAGTAGTCGACATTTATGTATTTATGTCTTTTTGCCTTTGATAGCCCAATTCCTGGGAAAGGTCAAAAGTTATTTAACATCACGCTACGACCCTTAGGAGCCGTGCAAAAAGAGAAAAAGTCAGACAAAACGCTAGTAATACGCGCGTAAAATAACAGCCAAATTACCCGCCCGCGCAATAGCGCGGGCGGGTAATTTGGCTGTTATTTTAATATATTGTGGTGTCTTACGACTTCCACGAGAACGAAGTCGTGAGCAGAAGCTAACTATATCCTAATATAATTGAGAAAATAGGAGGTGAGCGTGAAAAAAGGAGGTGAGCGTGAAAATGGGAGGTGAGCGTGAAAAAAGGAGGTGAGCGTGAAAATGGGAGGTGAGCGTGAAAATAGGAGATGAGCGTGAAAATAGGAGGTGAGCGTGAAAATAGGAGGTGAGCGTGAAAAAAGGAGGTGAGCGTGAAAATGGGAGGTGAGCGTGAAAATAGGAGGTGAGCGTGAAAAAAGGAGGTGAGCGTGAAAATGGGAGGTGAGCGTGAAAAAAGGAGGAGAGCGTGAAAATGGGAGGTGAGCGTGAAAAAAGGAGGAGAGGGTGAAAATGGGAGGTAAGCGTGAAAATAGGATGTGAGCATGAAAAAAGGAGGTGAGCGTGAAAAAAGAAGGTGAGCGTGAAAATGGGAGGTGAGCGTGAAAATAGGAGGTGAGCGTGAAAAAGGAGGTGAGCGTGAAAATAGGAGGTGAGCGTGAAAAAAGGAGGTGAGCATGAAAAAAGGAGGTGAGCGTGAACATTTTCACAACAACGTCAACAAATTGTTTTTAATGAAAGTGCAGTCACTGTTGAAACTTAACTTTGTCAAGCCTTAAGAAACGATGGATGGACTGTGCAGTCACTGTTGAAACTTTGTCAAGCCTTAAGAAACGATGGATGGACTGTGCAGTCACTGTTGAAACTTTGTCAAGCCTTAAGAAACGATGGATGGACTGTGTGAAAGACGACATGGCTAGCAAGGGAGTGACTATTGAGATAACGGCTAATAAAGAAGTATGGATCACAGACGGCTAATCGAGAAGTATGGAAAAAAAGTCAAGTTGCAGCGACGACAAATAAATTGGGATACGATAGCAGAATGGTTGAAAATTCCTCGTTAATACTACATACCTACAGCAAAACAGTACCTACCTATAATGCACAAAACAGACAAGCAGCCGCGATTATTAAGGACTAGGACACCAGTCAATCAATCTGTATAGCCTTTTCACAACTATGCTTAAAACTTCAGGACGAACGAAGAATAAATCAGAAAAAATAGTGTTGTGGACAAGGATCTGGAGCTCGGCGGCCGCTACCGCGGCACGCTCGCCTTCGCCTTTTAATGGTCACAATTCATTTTTTTTTAATTTTTTTGTTTCTGGGGTGGAAAATCCTCATGAATGTCCGCCGCCCTGGGGCGGGCGGCGGGGTCTGTCAGACTCTTACTGACTAAAAACCACCCCAGTGTTCCATCTCACACCTACGCCGGGGGTCGCGGGAACGTACGATCCTTCCGCAGTCCCCAAATGGTTACCCGCCGCTGCGAGCCTCTTCGGGTTTGGGTGGGGAGTGAGGTGTTTGACTCCCCCCGCGACGTCTAAGAGGGACGCGTGTGGAACACTACGTGCCGCCACCTCGGGTCCTTGTGAGTGGGGGGCGAAGGACATCCCCGAGTCCGTTGCCCCTGGACCCATTTAGGGGGGCTGGAAGAGGGCGTTGTCCGGCCTACACCGACGCCCGGTGCGCCTTCTGCGGGCCGGGTGAGTGGACGAAATCTGCCTCTCCCTTTCCGCAGCCTCTTTCTGCGAGACGACCGTCTCGCAGAAGGAGGTAGGCCTTTCACGCGGTAGGCCGTGAAAACCTGTCCCGCCATTCCGCCACCAGGACCTCGCGAAGCTGAGACCGACGCAGCTCCATGTGCCATAGTCACAGTTCTGACCTCACCTAACCCAAATGATTCACCAAGTAATTTTCTCAGTGGTATAGTTTTAGATCCACCATACCACCAGGGGTATGGCCAGTGGTATGGAGGGTCTGCACACTACGAAACGACCGCGGCAAGCACAGCTTGACCTGCTATCAACCCGTTCGGCTGTTATTATTTAGTCACGAGGACACACCATACATTAATAAATTAATCAACAGCCCAAAACACTCAATGGCTACCAACTCCAATTATAATGAACACGATATAATAATTAAACAATTCACTCTAAATTGAGGTTGCATGTAGTAATTTTTTCTCCGGCCTCTGATTGGCTAATACAATACCCTGTCATGGTAGCATATAATTTTGGCGCAATTAACTCCAATCATATTGATTAAAATGCGGGGGACGTGGTGGGTGTACGATATCCACGCCATTTTGGTTTTCTGTAAAATAATAATTGAATTATTATTGTGGGTTTTAATTGTTTTGTTAATTGATGTGTTGTTTTTCTGCTTAACTGGTTATTTTGGAACTAGCTTTTGCCCGCGAATTCGTTCACGTGGAAGTCGTAAGATACACAATATACTGTAATAAAAGCCATATTTTTATAAAACTTCCTCGGCCCCCGACTCACCGCGTCGCGTCGCGTCGCCCGCCCGCGGTTTTACTCCGTTTTCGCTTAGCGTCCTTACTGACTTTTATTATTTTTGCTCGTCTCCTAAGAGTCGTAGCGTGATGTTGAATAGGTCAAAATCTTCCTCAAGACTTGGGCTATCAAACGCATAAACAATTTTTAAATCCGACTGGGAACTCTAGAGATTAGGGCGTTCAAACAAAAACTCTTCAGCTTTATTATAATACGAGTATATATTTTGTTTTACTGGGATGACGATAATTCGTGTCTATATATATTATCTATATTATATATATTACATGATTTTTTTCAAGACTTTAGATTTGGGAAATGACAATAATTTATAATGATTGTGTAACATTTACTGAACCTCCTATTTCGAGTTGGCGCAAGTTTTCAATTTCGTCCTGCGTAAGAATATATAAAGTTGAATTATTATTACGGGTTTTAATGTTTTGTTAGAATAGAATACTCTTTATTATGTACACCAAACAATTACAGATATAAATGTAGAAATAATAATAATATAAAACGTTTATTTGCTCTACACAAGTTATGAACTTAATCCTAGACTTCGACAGAAGTGCACGAATAGGGAGCTAACTTTGTGAGAGACTGGAGTCTGAGATAGGTCTTATCGCTAAAAGCGAACTCATTAATATTTTGTTAAAGAAGTGTTGTTTTCTGCCTAGCTTGTGTTTGTGGAGCTAGGTGTTTTTGTTTGATTTGTTTTAATATAGAACGAGCGTCATGTTTATCATTATAACGAGATGTGACGGTGTACCGAAGATAGATAAGGGTATTATGGTATGGTATATCTCTGCATCACCCTAAGGTTGACTGGTAGAAAATGCCTCAGGCATTAAGTCCGCCTATGTACAGTATTTTTTTTACTTGTGCATAAAGTTTTAATAAATAAATAAATTAATATTATGGTAAAATTAATGATATTTTTCTTAATTTCTTCTTTTATAAACGACTGTTATGGAAAACAATACGTTCATCATAACCAGCCTATAATGTTCCCACTGCTGGGACACAGGCCTCCTCTCTGTGAGAGGGAGTGGGCCGTAATCCTCCACGCGGGCCTAAGTGCAGGTTGGTAGATGTCACAATATGTCTTCGAATTTTTGGTTCTAGGACATGCCGGTTTCCTCACGATATTTTCCTTCACCGTTTTAAGAGCAGTGGTGATGAAATAATTTACACAAAGTAAAGCGCCTGTCTGGGTTTGAACCTACGACATACAACTCGTAAGTCGTGGCTTTATATGATCTGTGGTCATGGACTCATGGCCGCTACCACTGGGGTACCACTGCTCGACACAACAATAACGTACACAACAATACATTAATATCTCAAAATCATCTCTATGATGTTTACAAAATATTGTGTTGGATAAAATGTAGGTATGACAAACATAAATTATCTTTATCAAAGAACTTTAATTTCAGCAAGCATACAATTATAATAAAATATATATTTCATACGGGTAAGATGGCCCATAGATATAAACCAACATAATTAGGTACATGAATTTGTAGGTATTAGTTTTTGAGTATTTATTTTTTATTTTTTTATAAACCGTTGCCCCACACCAGGAATTTCTCCTGTATTGTGGGTGCCTTTACAAACATTTAAAGTCACATACACAAATAGCCAGACCCGGAACAGCTACTTGTAGGTCATACAAATATTTGATCCGTGCGGGAATCGAACCCGCGACACGCAGGGTAGCAGTCAATCGCTTAACCACTGCGCCAACCGTGCCGCCCTTACTTTTCTTGTCATTACCTTTGTAATTTGTCTTTTTGAGGAATCTGTAAATTTATTGAAAAATCGAACCTTTATAATGATCTCTCGTGTGTCTGTCTGTCCGTCTATCACAGCCAATTTGCTCCGAATCGAATGGACCGATTGGTTTAAAATTTGCTACACATTATGAACTTCTGTTACGCAAACACGGACTTGTAACGTAAATTAATCTATATCTATAAAAATCAATGCCACTTTTCGTTGTAATTTTATAACTCAAGAACGGATGGACCGATTTTGATAATTACTTTTTTAGAATATTCCTTGAAGTACGAGGATGGTTCATACGGAGAGAAACATTAAAAGAAAAAAAAATGTTAGGCGGTACGAAGTTCACGGGGTCAGCAAGTTAATTATAAATATGGGGGTCACTTTTGGGACGCAAACAAGATAATAAAAAAAAGATTTACAAACTGTACCTACCGCGTGACCTGTCAAATGAAATGGGCTTACTGTGAGGGTCTCAATATTTTTTTCATTATATTTATAGTTTTATATATTATATAAATATTTTTAAAATTATTTAAGAAAATGATGATGAAAATAAAGAAAAAATTGTTCTATTTTTATAGATTACAGGAAAACCTATAACAACTCTATGGTCTTAAAAGAATATGGTAAATCTCTCATTATTGTGCGTAAAAACTTACATTTGTAGTTGAAATGTATGGGAGAACATGTTTTTGAACTACAATGTTGATTTTGTTCTTGGGATAAATTCAACTCAACTACGGAACCCTTCGTTGTGCGTGGTCCGACACGCACTTGGCTGGGTTTTTCATATAAATGAGCCTCTTTTTTCGCGGCCAACTTGGATGTAGATGCTGTTTTGTATTCTTAGGACCCCAGAATAGGAATTATTAGAGGTTCGCAAAAAGAGGCACATCCATTCGCCAATCGAAACTAGTTTGGAGTTTAACCAAAGATTAACTAAAATAATCGAACCAGAAATAACACAGATGAAAACGGTTGAATAAAATAGCTATTCAATTCATTGCCACAGCAGTAAGAACACACATTCCCAGAATAATCTACAAAAAAAGCTTACTCAATGAATTACAAAACTATACCATTAATAAAACGTTGAGTAATTCCCAATCGCTCCATTCCGTTTGGCTGCAATAAGATAAACAAACAATTATAACAAATGTAGTGGGAAAACAAACAGTTTGTCTGGGGCATTATTTTGAGAACAAAACACTGGCGGCACCTGGCAACTTAGCGTGTCATGGAAATTGACTAAAAATAAAACATATCAAAGGGGACTTTGGAGACAATAGGTAATTGAATCAGAAGTAAAAGATGCATTAACTATCTCCTCACATCATCCCACTTGGATCCCTAAATAAAAGGTCAAACGACAAATTGCCCTAATTAATTATTTAATCTCAAAAAATTTAAGAATAGACTAACATAACCAGGGTATACAAACTAATGTTCGTGAACGGGCGCCGTCACTAGGCACTGGTCATCTCTTAGCTGCCATGGCTTATTTTAATTCCTGAATTGTTCTTTAAATTTTTTTTACTAAGGACGCTTTTAACGTGCACGTCTTTCTACGTCGTTCTCACAATTATAATTTCAACATGAATGATGTAACCACTTTTTTGGAACAATATTATGATTTAAAAGAGTGTCCATGGAGTTTTTTGCCCGTTCTTCTCCATAGGTACCTAGTACGCTTTGAAATGGGCAACTAGCTTCATCTTTCTGACTGACCGACCCCTTGACAATTCAAAAGTGCCTGTAATTGGTTTGTTTGAAATAAATGCTTTGATTTTGAGTTTAATATTTCTTGTGGAATTTGAACCCATTAATGATCAATGATGAAGATTTCTTCACTATTTCTTCAGCTTTGGAGATAAAGATATCTGAAAAACTGTTTCTGCATCAATCATCTCTATTTATTTTCTTCCTGTTTCTACATACCTTGTACAAATATCATACTCTATCGATTTACCCACTCATTAACATTAGATATAGGCCAGTGTCTAGCCGTTAATTCAACCATAACTTTTGGCTCTCTCCTGGCAGGGGTTTTGATAAATCTTAGTGCCCACCAATATGTATCTCTCATACTGAGATTATCTACCTTTTCATGTTTCTATCTTGCATTGTCTGCTAGTCAGCAAATCAGTTAAACGATAGAACAGTTTACTATGGCAATTTGAGTCTGTACTTCTGAAGCATACTTTTACAGTGAAAAAGTACGACACCGCTTACTCTGTCGTCACAAAGAAGACGCGACAAAGATCGTAAACGTCTTAGTACTAAAATTAAATGGTGAGCTCCTTAATCAAGCGATGCGCCTATTGTCGGGCAAATTGTATGAAGATTTACTGGTGAACTGACTGAAGGAAAAAGGGGAAAATATTTTAAGTGTTTGTTAGAAGGAGTGAAAAGATTTAAAGTTTTCGTTGAGCTCCATAAGTTCTGAGTTCAGTTAAACGATTACTGACAAATTAATGTGTGCACTGATTGCGCAGTCCCATTTAAATCTGTGTGGTTCTTTCCTCTAAAGACCATCTCGGATTCATATGACCAGCGGGATAATTACGTAACACACTATCAATCAAAATCTGAATCATTTTGAAGGATATTGCTAATCCATTGCTTCATATTTTCGAAACATTTGTCGGCTAAACAACGTAAATTACGCAATGAATTTTGTTGAACTGTCAAAATTAAAGCCATTCATACGGCTTTGTATATCGCACGGACGTGTCACGTAAATAAATACATGTTTAATATGTGGGTTAATTATGGGAGGCAAATAAGAAAATAAAAATAAAAAAGTTGTGAAATGTATGTACCGTGTGACGTATTAAATGAAAGGGCTAAATGTGAGGGTCTAATTTTTTTTCTATAGTTTTTAATAAAGGGTTTTAAAGAAATTTAAGAAAATATATAAAAATTAACCACCCCCCCCCCTAGTTATCTCCGAAAAAACTAAGCCTAAAGATTGAAAAAAAAAACAGAAAATATCCCGTATGTTGCACCTGCCATGGTATATCTCTGCATCACCCTAAGGTTGACTGGTAGAAAATACCTCATTAAGTCCGCCTTTGTTCAGTATTTTTTTACTTAAGTTTTAATAAATAAATAAAATAGTTCCATACTTATAGATTACAGGAACACCTATAAAAAGTCTGAGGTCTTAAAATAACATGGTAAATATCTCAATATGGTGCTTACAAGCTTACATTTGCAATTGGAATGTGTGGGAGAACATTTTGTTCAATTACAATGTTAAGTTTGTTCTTGGGATACATTCATGCCAACTGCGGAGCCCTTCATAGTGCTGATCCGACACGCACTTGGCCGGTTTTATTAAATTAAATTTTGATAAGGATGGATGAGTCTTCCAGACGATTGTTTTAAACGATTATGCGACAGCATTATTTTTTTATGGCATTTTAAATCTGTTGCGTATCCACCCAATGATGTACATACAGATGTACATACTGGAAATGGTAACCAAGGATCCATGAAAATGTTAATCGAACCGTGAAGACGCACTTCTTTACGTAGAATTGACACGGAGGCTTTAATTAAAAGAAGAACCTATAAGCCAAATGTCTAATTTACCTATGTTTTATCATTTTGCCAACCAATCTAATCATTTGACAGGATTCTGAGGTGCAATTTCAGTTATTTTGTTTTGTTGTAGTATTTTACCTCTGTGATTGTATATTACTTTACACATGTACTTATGAAAGAACCACCATCTGGTAAAGGGACCATAGAGCATCAAAAATGTCATCCACATAGCTGTCAACAGGTAAATTGAACAAGGGCCTGTCACTAGCCTATAATGTTGCCACTGCCGGGACACAGGGGTCTTCTATGTGGAAGGGAGTGGGCCATAATCCAGCACGCGGGCCCAGTTTGGGCCATCAACCCGCGTTGATGGCCCAAAACGCTGGCAGTATATTATTATTATTTTAATTTTATTAGTTCATAAATTATTTATAATTTATAATTATATATTTCGGTGTCAATGAAGAATTAATTTTAAGATAACAAAATAAGAAATGCAATTTTCATTAACTTTATTCACAAACCCAACTAAAAGACTTCAACACTTTATCACCGCTCAAAAATTCCCAGGAGATTACGACCGCCTTCCAACGACCAGCTATTTATAATCGTTCAGTTTAAAGACTCACCGGCTTACACTGAATTTTGAGACAAACTTGCCTCATATAAACTCATATAAATGACATTCCTGTGGCCTGTACGTGGAACAAGAATTATAGCTTCACGTCCTATTTGATGAATTCAGGCATACGAATAACCAACCAGTTTAAGATGACCCATCCTCGCACTTATGTTTACCGTCGACTCTACTTTAATGTAAGACGTGTTATACTTTGTGGGTAGGGGTGCCAGATAATTGGAGAAAGGAGGACAGTTCTATTAGAGTTGCTGGATTTTTCTACTGTTCCGGAAAGCATTGTACAGACGTGTCTAGACAGCGGAAGAGATGAGTTACGAATGACCAGATGACCATTTAATAAAACCGACAGTTTCTTTGATAAAACAGCTGCTGTCGTGAAAATGCGGCAATCTTGTAATTTTTTGACAAATATGTCGCATTATCAGTTATGGTAAATAGGGCCCAGAGGTATGCACAGTTTGCAGCCGCAGCTATAGAAACAGTACCCTATATTTTGTAACTAGCGATCCGCCCATAATTCGCACGGTTTGTACGACTTTTCAAGACATCAGGATTTCTTTATGATATGGAAGTTTAATATTAATGATTTGTACACGAACACCTTCCAGAATAAATTCTCTAAATGATGGTAAAAACCTCAAAATCCGTTCCGTAGTTTTGAAGAAAAACGCAATCACGCAGACCGACACGAAAGGCGACTTTAATGTTTAATATGTGATGAAATAATTGTCTGCCACAAACCGTTGTCTTTCTCTGTATGTCAGTCCTCCATTTACTCTGTATATTACAGATATCATAGGAAAGCTGATGTTTCAAAATGGACGTTACCTTTTTTTTTGTCTTTTGTTTTTGTCTTCAGTTTATCTTGCATTAAGTTATAAACTTTTAGCAGCTGTTTTGTGCGGATATTGACTGCTGAGGTCCACTATTCCAGCGAAGAATCAGCCTGCTAAAATTGTTTACATTTTATTCAATAGAGTCCCATAATTATGTGGTGGCGTTTGAGCCTTTTCAGGGTTATTGACTCACTTAGGGCTATGGCCAAGGTAATTCAAATTCAAATTCGTAATGTGGTAATGTGACGTTATTCGATGTTTGTATGACTATATCCTGTGCCTCTTTACAGTTCGGATTTGTAGAAGTAATTCTGAATTCTTCATAAACCAAGGAGCATTTGATATTAATCTGAGAGCTTTATTTTGAAATTGCTCGAGAATTTCCATATTTGAGTTTCTCGCAGAGACTCTCAGCTCTACGGCGTATGTCCAGACGGGCTTATTATTGCTTTGTAGATGAGTACTTTGTTTTCTAGTGATACGTACGATGTTCCTCCTAAAAACCAGTTCAATTTTCGGAGTAGGATGTTAAGCTCGTCACGTTTTTTCTCTTTCCTGTCAGGATGTACGCCGAGGTATTTAGCTGATATCCCGTGTGGAAGTGTGTCATCTCCAAGTTTAACAGGTGGGCAGTTATCTTTTCTGAGAGTAAATGTCACATGCGTTGATTTGTTGGCGCTAGCTTTAATTTTCTATTCTCTCATCACCTCACACTAAAATCACCTGGAATTTGTTCACACCTTGATTTTGTAGCATTAGTGAGGCCAGATAAGGGTTTTTGCTATTACAGCAGCCGTATTATCAGCGAAGGTGGCAGAGAAAACTTTATTTGACGTTGATAAGACTGCTGTATATATAAGGCAGAGGATTGGACCCAATACGAAACCCTGGGTTACGTCGGTCTGTATGTTGTAGAATCATTAATTTTTACCCGGAAAAATCTCTCTTCTAAGTAAGACTTCATTCTTACGTTCAGGATATGTGGCAGTTGTTTTTTTTTTATCTTAAATAACAAGCCTTGGTGCCCGACCTTATCGAAAGCTTGCTGTACGTTCGGGAATACAACCGAGCAAACAATCAAAATCAAAAGACAGTTATTCAAACTAGGCTGAGAATCAGCACTTTTAGAACGTAAAAACTACATAAGACAGTCCCCCAAAACGTTTTTTTTTTTTGTATGGCTTCTCGCAGTTGGCCTTGAGAGGCCGTGACTGCTTAACCGGTCAATCCTGTGGTGCCTTCGAGCTAACTCAAAGCCTCCAGCCAGGGGCATAATATTAATTATAAACTAAGCGACCATCACCTAAGGGCACCCCCTATGGGGTACGAACCTCGGCTTAGGGCGTCGCTGGGGGGGGGACAGCAAGTTGGGGACAGGCTGGATCTGAATGGATTCATTATTATTAAGGGGGCTTAAAACTACTGGCTCAGCTACGCCACCAGCTGGCTCTGTGGATCCGATCAAGGGAGGGGAAGAGGAATTTATCGGGGAGGAACGCGGACGCGGACGCGAAGGACCTCGGCGGCGAGGTCGGAACTTCGATTTGTGTCTGTGTTTGTATACTGTACTGGTGGCCCTACTGCTTTCCTGGAGGTGGGGTCGTCGTGTCCCCCAAAACGCCCGCCCTTCACCACTTCCTAGTGCTTTAGCTGGGAAGAAGAAGTGGCGCAACAACAACAACTCCCCAGCAGCACAGCTGTCTGTTCAGTTAGAGGAACTGCATTCTATACAATAGTAAGTCATTAACTGTCGAAACAAAACTATAATAAAATGATTTGCCATAAATGTCAGCTAGCACACGCCAATATACTTAATAACAAAAACATTGAAAACTATACTCAAGCAGAAATAAATAGTAAAAACGTAAACAGAACTTAATACCCAAATAAAAGCGTCCAGGCATAAAGGGCGGGCCCGCTTACATCTTTCTTCTTTTGCTTTCTTCTTCTTTCTTCTTTACGTGAAGCGAATTTCTCAAATAGTTTAGACATAAGAGGTTTATTGGCCTGTACGACGATACAAGGTGCGGTGCTTTTCCTGGCTTTGAGATCATGATAATTTCCGACACTTTCCATATTGACGTTACCTATGTAAAATTTAATAATACAGAGTCATTTTAATATCAAAAGCATGTTTTCCCTAGATAAATAATTATATAATAATAATAATTTCAAATATAATGTTCAACTAAAGATCATATTCCCGCTATAATCCAAACGTTTGGTATCACTATTAGCGGGTCTCACAAACTTGGGCGACAAATCGCGAAGTTAAGAGCGGGAGCTTAAACAAAGGAGTTTGAATCTTATCCTCAGGCAAACAAGATTTAAACTCCATAACTAATGAAATTATTAACACGTGTACTAATAAATTAAACTGCGAGATGAGTTGTTATATTATTTTAGAAAAGCAAATGGAACGGCGTGAATAAACAACAGATATTCGAGTTTGCAAAACAAATAATTTGTACGGATTAGAAATATCTGGTACGGAATGGGGAGCTGAGGGTGTCGCGAATGTTGAATTAATGTTAACTAATTTGCGAGCATCTGTAAGTGTAATAATATGTTCTTGTTGTTTTATTATAAACAACTTTATAAATAAATGTTAGCTTTTTATTTATAGACTTCAAGAATTGCATTCGACAGTGTCATGGCCGTTTTCTTTTCATTTTCTTTCATCTAGCAATAGACTCGCCTATAAAATGGGACTTATACATATCTGGCGAAATGTGGGTGTACTCTATGTACAGTCGCCAGCACACAGTCGACAGGTTAAACAAATCTGTAAAATTTCTCCAAATGATTTTAAACCTTAAAATATTGAAAGTTAAGTATAAAATCGAATGAGAAAATTTTACAGTTTGTGGTAACTTGACCTGCTGCTGTGTGTACATATCTGTCTTACCCTTCAGGCATTACAGGCATGACGTTATGCTTATATTTCTTTAATCTTTTTTCTACGACACACGCAATGCATGGAATTCAGTTCCTTTCTTGCATTGCGTGCATACAAGGTGCCTAATGAAAAACTTAAGACTTCTTTTTTACTTTGCGGCAGTCGGATATATGGTTCATAGTAGGCTACCTATTGTGTGACATAGGCAAAAAAATTAAATGCGATGCGTAAAAGAAGCGCATCCCTGGTGCGTAGAGTACGTGGCAGCGCCAACAGCATCCTTAGCATGATTGCTATGCCGGACGGCGCGTACGTGTTCCACGCGCGCCTCAAAGAGATGTCAGCATCGAAGAGGGGGCCCACTAGGGCCCAAGCCTGCCGGGAAAGCGGGATCATCCATAAGGGGTACCGCTGACCCGGAACATAAAGGGCCAAGGAAGGAACACGGGTGGGTTTTAGTCAGTAAGAGTCTGACACTCCCTTCCGCTCCACCCAGAGCGGGAGGGTTCATTCGATGATTTCCCATCCTCAAAAAAAAAAAAAAGCATGATTGCTAGTCGGCTGGACTGTTGTTACATCAATCATTGCTGCGCCATTTCTCATGGAATGGCGCAGTATTGATTGTGGAGTTTCAGTTGTAAGTTTTGTGGTGGGTAGTTTTAAGTACGAGTATTACTAACACTAGTCTTTAAGAACATTGTTACTAACAAAATGGACACCATGGTCTGAAATAAAAGTATTATTATTATGAATATTATAGGCCAGATCCAGCTGCTGCAACTGCTGCTTTGTTCCTAGAAGAAGGTAAGGTCAATCTAGTAATTTAAATTATTAACTCGAGCATTATGTGCAAGAACACACTCTCAGTTGCTAACTACTATAAACTACACACACAGGTCCGCAAATTACTCAGTATACAAACAACTACATCTCATGAAAAGTCTATTTTATCAGACAAGTCGCCAGCCATCTTAAACCCAAGCCCGAAGATTCCCGAGAATTCCCGAAGCTACGTCGGAGTCGCACTAAGCTACAGTTAGTTAGTTTTTAATTAAGATTGAGAGTAATCCACCGATTGTCCAGCGAACCGGTGAAAGTCATCAGCGAGTAACTGAAAAGTCCTCGAAAAGAAAATTATCGGAAATACTATTTTACTTTCCCGTATTTCAGTTTCTTCCATTTCGTTTTAACAATACCTACAAGCATAATAAGGCGAGCCCTAAACGATCAATTGTATTGCACAATATCACGAATTGCGCAATGTTTTTGACCGTTTAGGGTTAATATTGAGGATTCAGGAATGATTAAACAAAAGCTTGAGAAAGTTTAAATAAAAACAAAATAGCACTCCTGTATTTCCTGAAGGGGTGTACTAATAATAGTACACCAACAATTTGCCAGTTATTTTAAAATCCCATTTATTAGAGTCTTACTGCCGTTATATAGTCCGTTATCACTTACTGCATCCCGGCATGGGGAGGGGCTGCCAAGACCAGGTTTATTGTGGTGGAGCGAGCATAGAGAGCTGTCCATAAGGTGATGCTTGGCAGACCATACAGATTCCCCACTACTAAATTATATGCGGACTGCAAATTACTTATTATGAGGCAGCTCTTTGTCCTTCGAGCCACTCTCAGAATACACAAACAAATTCCCCCAGTAGATCCTACTAAGCGCAAAGCAAAGAATTTATCCCCGACAGTATGCCACAGAACTGCATTCGCTAGGCGCCAGTTTTACGTTCTAAGCACACTAATTTATAAAAATATATGTAAAGATATTCAGATAGCAGGGCTTAATCACCATGAAGTTAAGACCAAGGTGCAAAGTTGGCTACAGGATCATGAGTATGCTCGAACAGAAGAACTCCACCAGCAGTAGGCATATAAACCTGAGGTCAATTCTCGTACTTAAAAAACGTTCAAATTCAAGTCGCAATCTCATCTCAGCGACAATCAATGTCAAAAACCTGTCAAAAATGTATGTAAATTGATTGTAATTTTGACAGATTGAGACTGAGATTAGAATGCGAACGGTCTTAAAAATACGGGAATTGCCCCTCTGTTCTACTGATGTATGCGATTTATCACTTGTTTGGATCATACCAGCAGCTCATACACAACTCAATTCAAACATCTCAACGCACCCTCACGCAAACGCTAAACACACACACCCTCATTCCAACATAAACACCTTCACCATAACACACACACACACATATACACTTAAAGTCGTTTCCGATATCTTCTCTTAATATTCCTTCCTTCGTTGTTAATTTTAATATACAATACATACTTTATAGCCTGCAATGCCAATGACTATTTTTGTAATGTTAGAACACAACATAAAAGGTTTCTGGTATCACAGTGACAGCAGAACACTGACTCCAAGTCACAGGATTACCTAGTTTAGGAGTCAGGGTTTACCTTATCTGTATGACCTTTGGTTAAACAAGTAATTTATGTCCTAGTTTTAGCAATGTCAAAGGTTTTTGTATGAATAAAGATTTTTATTTTATTTATTTATATAGTACGAGGAACAGGGTGTAAAGGTCACTCATACCTCAATAGAAAAGGGAGGATCCTCCGAGCAGACGGGTGTCGTGTCTGGTGGGCAACTGCCCGATGATATTATGCTAGTCGCGCCGTAAACTATGCTTGCGCGATGCAGGATTTGCGTGACGTCCGTATGTAGCGCAGATCCCAATAACACTTTGCCCGACCCGGAAATAAAACCGAGGACCTCAAACTCAGCAGTGGCACTTGACTAACGAGGGAGTTTCAAAAATATTGCACCATTTTTTTCTTTACTTCGTGTAGGATCAGTATTAGGAAATATTTTGCTTTAGGTACATTAGTCAGGTGTTGTTCATGCGCAAACACTGTAGCTTATGGGCCGTCAATGTTCTTGCGTGTAACTAATTAATCCTTTGAGTGCAAGGGGTCATTCAAACATAATTTTTTTTATAAGTCCGTTTTGTCCCACTGTTGCACAAAGGCCTATTTTCTCTGCCTTTACCTCTCTATGTCTAAAACTGCTAAGTACTAATCTTTGTTAGAGGAGTCCAGCTCATGCCGCCATCTCCGTCTGGTCATGCTGCGATGTCTCTTGCCAATAAGCAAGACCCACTGGGTCGTAAGTTTGGCCCATTGATCGTCTGACATGCGGCAGATGTGGCCAGCCTAATTCCATTTAATCGTGCCAGCTGTCCGAGTGACATCAGTAATTTTAGTGACGGAACGAATTTTCCTATTCTCAACTCGGTCCAATAAAAGTTCCGTCCCCCAACTGCATAGAATGTGGGAATGTGCGAAAGACGTTCTTAACATCATGGTGCAGTATGCCCGGAACGAAGATCTCAAAGCTGAGTTATTAATACACTTTGGTGTTGATGTTAAAGAGGTGGGAAGGTAGCATTCCCCGCGTCAGAAACAGCGTGGCTATTGTATAGACTTGTGCAGATTTGTAGCAAAAGACAGTTAGGTACTCATATACAAGAATTATATTGTATTTATAAAATGTACAAGAAAGCTTTACGGAGTGACTCAGTCTTGTCGACCAAGCTTATTAAATACAGATACAGCATTCTCCGTTCCATAGCTCTCTGTCAAACATCGATCGTGGACCTCTGCTGAATATTCAAATATATTGCGCAAACCTTTTCAACTTTTTTATTTTATTCAATATATTGCGCAAACTTATTGTAGGTGTAAGGGTCACCTAGATAGATAGATAACAATGACGTCACAATGTATTAGAATAAGCTCTGTGCCTTAACACCTGTGTAAACCATTAGCTATTTAAGCAAATACCTAAGTGATATGTATTAGATATGAGGATAGGGAAAACCTACATGTATGCAAACATTTGTACAGTACAAATGGCACTCTTATCGCTAAAAGTAATTTCTTGTAGACAACATCCGTAATGGACAAAAATCTTGTAACGAAAGATAAGACGAACGCCCTGCTTTTTAATAAGGTCCAAAATCAGGGTTATAAATCCATCATTATCGTTTATAATAATAGTCGATAGTGTGGAGACCTATCCTTTCATCATCATAATGACGAATTCCAAACGTTTATTGCT
Organism: Brachylomia viminalis; assembly: GCA_937001585.2. Classification (NCBI taxonomy): domain Eukaryota; kingdom Metazoa; phylum Arthropoda; class Insecta; order Lepidoptera; family Noctuidae; genus Brachylomia; species Brachylomia viminalis. Next base: position 21,401,188 of record OW443307.2, read on the forward strand.
AAACTTGGTCTTAGACATACGAAGAATCAATCGAATACGAACAGTCGTTTGAAGTTGAATTACTGAAACGAATGGCAGAAATAAAAATAAAACATGTTATTTGACACAAAGTTATTTGAGTTTTAACTGGATGGGATTGGATGGATTTAACAGGGAGACAAACTAGAAGGTTAACCAAAGCTAGACAAACATTTTCCTAAACAGATGCAGGTGCACAATCCGAAGGATTTTGAAAGAAATTCCTAATCCATTACTTCATGTGTTTGAAAAATTCGTTTGCGATTACCCCGCCGGACTCCCAAAGAAAATCTCCTAACATAACACGTGGACAAAACTAATCAATAATGCTCACCCACAAACTCTAAACATTCAAGCTCTTCAAAATATACAGCAGACAATTAATACCTTCATTTAGTAGCAGCGACAATTCTGCCGGTGACAGGACATGCATCATATCTCTTAGTTTGTTTGTCTGTCTGTGTTGTTAAAATATACGAGTTCTTGCACTCCAGCTTGCACATAAATCAACACTGCCTAGCGGCTTATTAATTTTATGATGTTGCTTTGCTGGATGTGCCTGGGTGTATGTGTTTAAATGTATGCACGGTGCCATAATTAATTAATCCACCTGAACAAATTTTTCGGGTGGATGGATACTTAAATTTGGGCACCATGTACACAGTAATATTATTTCTTTTAGCTCCTCCAAATACACTCAATTTTGGGCAACATGTGTACAGTGATACTATTGCTTTTAGCTCCTCCAACTACACTCAATTTTAGTATATAATTATAATAATTATATTTGACTGGAAAACGACATAAAAGCTTTTGGAATAAGTGTTTGTGTAGTGGCAAAATAAACCTGTGGTTCAAGGCTCCAACCGTTGTTGCCGGATCCTTTAAGTGTATGTTAAGCTTTCTAAGAGCATTGGTGAAGAGTCTTTTGGCTTCTATTTGACACCCTAATCTACCTAACCGCTAACTCAGCATCTAAAAAAAAAACAAAAAAAAAGTGTTTTAATTTGCACCAGATAGTTAAAAAAAATCTCTTCAGATGCAGTAATCAAAATAACCGCATATTTATTAGAATAACGAAAAAAAACCACTAAATAATAAAAATATTCTTAGGTCAATTTTATCGTAAATTAATATGAGTTTGGGCCGTGAACTATAAAAACTATGCTAAACAGTGGTAACTCGCCGTTTTCGCCTGCTACCAGGCTACTGCTCTTATGCTTAGTAAAATTTCTCCTTATCAGTTAACATAGAAACTTATCTGGCTGGAAAACCAAACAAGACTATTTTGGAATACCTGTGTAGTGTAGTGACAAAAAAAAACTTGGCTTCATCAATGAGGTCCTGGCTGTTAAGTGCATTTTAAACTTTCCACCAGGCTTCTGTTCGAATATCCTAACCTTACTTTCGAGTACCTACCACTAACCCTAGATCATATGAAAGTGGTTTTATGAAAGTAAAAGAGAAATGAGACTGGTGAAATGAGCTGTAAAAAACTATTAAAGATACAAAAAAATTGGTATATTGCAATGTGCCTAGCCTTTTCCAACTATGTCAGGTCGGCTTCCAGTCTAACCAGATGCAGCTGAATACCAGTATTTTACATGGAGCGTCTGCCTATCTGCCCTCCACAACCCTGTTACAGGGTAACACGATACTCCTTGTTAAGACTGGTTGTCAGACTTATGGGTTTCTGACTAACGACTGTCAAAATTATACGACTGACGGCCGGGGCCAACAGTCAACATGGTTTCCGAGGTTCAATTTCAACACTGATACGTCACAAATTCTCCATATAAATATTGTTACTGATATTTTATACAGCTTTATCAGTGTGTTTGGGTCATATCTCAGTCCACAGCTCTTTTTGTCAGTAGTTGCTGATGACGATTATAATTTTTTTTTAAGTTTTCTTTGCTGGGACAGTCGTATCCAGTAGTTATATGAAATGTGACGGTAATAATATAAGATTGTATCTGAGGTGCAATTGTTGAGGCTTGCACTCTGAGAAAGATGCAAGATTTCACGTACACTCGGCGAGAATTTGTTATTTTTAAAACTTGAATTTACAGTGTTATTTTTTTAATTCTCTATGATGTATTTCCCTTATTTGTAAATTCCAAAACCACGTTTTTTCAACTGTGACAGTAAATACCTACCGTTGTTGATGACGTCACAATTTTCATACAGATCTCATCAATCTATATTAACTGGATCTTAGGTATAACTATCAAAAAAAAAAAAATTGGGCAAAATATTTGGGCAGGTTTAATAAGGACACAATAGAAAAAATGCAGCTGAATAGTTTCCTCTGATCTCAGGGTTACATAGATAGATGACGTTTGTGATATTCATAGGAAGTTGTAGTTTTTATTAACCCTTAGGTATTTCCAATAAATATCTTAAAATAACACTTCCAATCAACAAAAAACGTCAGCAAAATAGACCATTGCCTAAGGGTGTATTCACGTAGAAAGCTGGTAACCGACGTCGATATACCAGCGTTTGTCGGCGCTGACAAGGGCTGGTTGCCAATGCTGGTCAGCGCAGGCTTTTTTCATACTTTTCGCCGAATCAGCGCGAACCAGCGTGAACCGGCGCCGACTAATTCAGATAGGAACTTGCGTGGCATATCGGCGCCGGTTACCAGCTTTCTACTTGAGTACACCTCTATAAAACAAGTCGAATCAACTTCATCTCTTCTCTGCCGACTGTACAAGTGTACAAAGGACAACTCTATTTGTATCTGCCTCGCAAAGGCGGTAGGAGGGTTATTATTAAAAACTTGTTTCGCGCAAAATGTTATGAATTGAGACCAAAATAGGACGATGGCGGTGCTTGGACTTTATCTTGTTTTTGTTTATTTGTTCAAGCTGGTCCATTCACATAGTAAACAACCAATTGGAACCATGCATCCAAATTCTAACTTTCCTGTGGCCCATTTTTTTATCTATTAGATGCGAAAACGGTTGGTATTTTTAGTTCGAAGTACAAAAAAAAATTTTTTTTTAAGCTCACCCTGGTCACTGGTGTCTGCACGCTGTCAAGTTGGTATTGGTGACCTGTCGAATGTTCCCAGGAGCACAATTTTATTCTATTACATACAACATAGTCAACGCACGCGTACACAACACCGATACACAAAAGTAGTTTATGTAACTGTTACATATCAGGAAAGTAATACCTAGACAAGTGTATGAAACACGTTTTTATCTAAACTAATGCAATTTCATCAATAACAATAAATGATATCGTAAACATGGCGCCCAAATCCAACACACTACCGCGCCGCCATTTTACGCCACAGATAATGTTAAAACAGCGGTTGGCGAATCTAATATGCACACACAAATGTTTATTTTGTCTTGACCATAATATGCAGAAAAAAATATTTTTGGTGTTGAGTTTTTTTTAAATATTTTTAATTCATATAGATTTATACACATAGCAATTATTGAACTATAATAAATAATTATCACAATTCAGTTGCATGCACGGTTGCATGTAATTTAAATTATTTTATTCGTCGGCGGCAATACCTACCTACTTCAATAGAAAACGTTATTTTAGATCCCTAATTTGTTAGGGAAAATGGTGTTATTAGGTTATAATAATAATATTATTTATTTAATCCATAATGTGTCTACTGTAATGTAGTCTACTTAATAATGTTATGATATACATTTTTAATTTTATTAAAGTTGCACGTGGATAGTCTGTCATTTAGGTACTATTTTTAATTTCTTATTTAGAACTTTGTTACAGTAAATAATATTACTGTAGTAAATAATTTTATATTTTAAACGGTCAGCTAAAGTATTAATTTATATTGCTATTGCTACGTTACGTCCTAACGTCCACTGTTTGAATTAATTTGTTTTGTTTTTTTGGTATTTTACACTATTGACAGCCGATTGTAGTCTGTGGCATTACCTGCTCCCCTGTCCCATCGTTTGTCATAGACTATAGTATAGACAATAGTCTCAAAGACCCTACGAGACAGACAAGACCTAAATATTAAAATTATGTTTCCTTTGTAACCATAATTTGTGGGACTACCTGACTTATGGAGCAGGTGGGTAACGCCTGCTGTAAAAAATTGCGGTAGCGACCCAGACTCCATCAAGTGCGGCATCGTCCAACCTATGATTGCGTTGGATGATCCGATAGTCGTTGAGCCGAGACGTTGAACGTTGGATCTAGTTCCTGGAACGGAGACAGCATCCTACCACGGTACGCAGTGAGGTATCTTTGTTCAAAAACCCTTGAATGTTTTGATGCACCAGATTGTTACTATTTTTTTCATTTAATTTATTATTTACCTTAGTTACATTTTTGCAAGAGGTTGCCGCTTTTGTCCTAATTTCTAATTTAAATGATGATCAATGTCATTAATTTTGACCAAACTATTGAAAGAATAGTTTAAAAATTCATTGCATTGCTCAAAACAAAAATTTTAATAAGAAAAAAATATGATAGTGAAACAGCTATCTGTCTTTTGTGATAGTTAGAAAGATAGTGCATAACAATATTATATCTATCTTTTGTCAAATACAATTTATTACCAACATAATAATTGTTAGTATCAATTTTACTACCATTGATATCTCAAATTGTGCGCTGTCATGTTAACGTCAAATCTTTAGTTATTTTCTTCCTGTGGCAAACTGCTACTTTAAGGAAATGCAAACGCACTAGTATGGCCGTGGCCTTACAGTGGGCCGTAACAAAATACTAGGACAGCGGTATTTATTTTTAAATATCGCAACAATGCTGAGATAGGAGCCTTTTTGGCGTAGACAGAGAAAACTACTTTTTGGCCTCGTAAAGGTATTTATTTCCCGTTTGATATTTTTAATGTTCCTTTTTTATTATTTATATTTTCTGTGCATATTCTTATTAAAATATTTTTCATACATTCTTTCGGGTTAAATACTTTTGGGTTTTTCGGTTTCATAGTTAATTATTTCAGAAAATAGATTGTTCCATGGCAGTAGGTAAACATTGTGCTCATCCCCAACACAAAAGTTTGAACCTGTCCTGTTGTGGGTACCTTGGAGTATGGTGACTACTATCACTACATTTTTTTAATTTCTTACTGGACAACGCAGGCAGGTTTGTTTCTTTCAGGAGTGGCTAGAGAGGCGCCACGGCGTCCTCACCGTCCGCCTCACGCAGGTCCTCACCGGATACGGTTGCTTCGGGAGATCCCTGTTCTGTATAAGGCGGAAGGAAACGCCCGGGTGTCAACATTGTGTGGACACGGTGGAGCATACGGTGGAGGTCTGCCCGGCTTGGGCGGAGCACCGCCGTGTCCTCGTGCAGGCGATTGGCGGCGGTGATCTCTTGCGTCCGGCCCTGGTGCAGGCCATGGTACGGAGCGAGAGGGCATGGGAAGCCGTCACCCCCTTCTGCGAAGCAGTAATGCTCGCGAAGGAGGAGGCGGAACGCGTGAGGAAGAAGCAAAATTCGCGCCTTCACGCCCCTAGCCGCCGCAAGAGAATCCCAAACCGATTCCCGACCACCGTAGGCGCGGGCTTGCGGACGGCGAGCAATGGGTAGCTCGTCGTCCGATAGGGATCAGGCCCGTGTCGACGACACGTTGTGTTCGCAACCGCGCCTCAAAGAAATGTCGGCACCAATGACGGGTCCGCTAGGGCCGATGCCTGCCAGGGTTGCGGGAAAGTCCGAAAGGGTTACCGTGGCCCCTGGCACAGGCTACTGAAGGAACACGGGTGGATTTTAGTCAGTAAGAGACTGACACGCCCTCCCACTCCATCCAGAGCTAGAGAAGTTGTTTGATGATTCAAACACTTAAAAAAAAAGGCAGTCTTGGTATCTTTTGCGCCCAAAACAAACAAAAAAAAGGTTCATGAATAAAAAAAAAGCATTTTTATTTCACAAGCCTTTCCCAAACTTCTTTTCAAAAAATTTAAAACGCGAGCGAATACACTTAAAAATACTACCCACTAACAAAAAGATCTGGCAATATATTTTCACAGCTTAATAATACCTTTCCAAACTACATTATTTGGTGACAAAAGCCTTCCTTTGTGTAAACGCAATAAAGATAAAATTTAAAGGTTAGGGGGGGGGGGCGGTAGGGGGTTTTCCGTTAGATATTATTTAGGTAAGGGATAGTTTAGACACAATTGAATGACGAACAAAAGGAGGATTGATTCAAAACAGATGGCTCGAGTGAACCTTGATTGTTGTGTGTTTAGGTAAGTAGATACTAAAGTATATGCGACGATATTGTTTGTTTACTGTGGATGATGGCTGAGGATAAGTCACACGTGTCTGTTTCTGCAAATATCTGTACAAGACTGAAGTAGTTGATAAGTTGTATCAATATGTTTACGAACATTTAATTGTGTACATCTGCTGTTGTTAATAGAGTTTGTTTCGTGTGGAGGCTTTCTTATTTCTCTCTCTAATAAGGATTATTGGGACATATTACCTTGATTGCTGGGTAAATTCGGATATAGGGTGACGTCACTGCAACAGCTTTCATTTTCATCACCTTTATTGTATACCCACCAATGCGATTGCATTTCTGTCAACGTTACTGAATACAACAGGAAATACAACGCTCCTTTTATCAGCACATCGTATAAGTTTTATAGGTAACGATGCCAAGAAAATTCAATAAAACAATTAGTTTTTCTTAAAAATGTATTTATTTTTCATTTTATTGTGCTCTTCAATATTTATTAAACGGACATTCTGTCCATGAATTTTAATTATATAAGTGTTGCAACTCTCGATACTATACAAAATGAAACAATACAAATTGAATTAAAAAATAAATAGTTATTACTTAAATTAAATAAGAAAACAGAAACAAAAACAACATTTTTGACGACCGAACAATATTTTCCATTTACAATACAAATGAAACGTTTGGTTTTACGATAGGGAAGAAACGTTAAAGAAGAAATATAAAAGCAGAATGAAAGACTAAATAAAATTGATGCTAAACAAAAAGCAGCGAACTTTGAATACTTTTAAGAGCTGTAAAAACAAATCGACGGATAGGAATTCGATACATTAACTTTAGCACCAAATGACAAAATTAGATAGTACAATCCCTTCAATGAAAATCTGTGTGATATATTCGAATGAAAAGTGGTACCTTTAATGTGATATGATTATAAAATTCAACTTACTATTCTTAAATAATTCATTTAACTACAATTTTGTACATTATCTACAAATTCAGAAATTCATTTACATCATCCTTTCATATTTTTTACACGTGATCAATCATTTACTTGATAGGTTTCACAATTATTGTGATAATTTAAGGACTAGTTCGAAACTTACTAGGACGAAACCGCTATAGCTACCTAAAAATATGGTCACATGAATTTTGTACAAAACCATCGCTATACCAGCTAATAAAAATAACGATTTCATCAAAATATCGTATCGCTAAAGTCTAGAGGGACAGGCCTTCCAAGCAATAAATTTTGTACAATTGTGTAGAAAAGTAGTCCCTAAGACGTTTATGGTTCATAAATATTCGACAGTAACTAATATTTAACGATTAAGTTCACCGTCTCGGAAGGCATGAGAGAATTGAGGCCGCTGAATAAGTTAGGCCATGAAAGACAAAGTAAAACTACTAAATGCAAAATTGATTACATTAACTGTGATTCTTCACCATTCACTTCGTCACTGGAACAGTTACGGCACGACTGTCACATGAGTAGTCGTGTACACGACATGTCCGTTCATGACATCGGTATCTCCGCAGACAATCGGTGTCTGGAGGATGCCCTGGTACCACACGTCCCGCACGTATTATTACTATAGCCGGAATCGGAGCCGAATGAAGAATCCCCACTTGGAGGCTTCGGTGAAGCCCGGGGTCCTCTCCAACAAGCAATTCCTGGCAGCTCACCACCAGGCCAGGCACCTCCCGCACTCATTGGCAGTGGCCCTTGCGGTCTCGCACCAACCGTCCCGACTTGAGGATACAGTCTTAAGAGAGCATCCAAAAGAACTCCTTCGTGAAACTCTGTAGGATCAGGCGGTCCGGGTGGATGAATATGACGCTGCTGCATTCTATGTTGTGCCCGTCGTCTCTCCAAAGACTTGGGTCTTCTGTCCATTCGCTGTTGTCTTGGCCGATGGGGGAGCGACTGTGGAGCTGGTGGTCTCGAGCAGGTTCGACATGGCGCTGCTTCTCCGACGAGACTGAGTTCGTCTTCGGCGAAGTGGTCGTCACTATGGAGGGAGTCGTCTGACCTGTGGGGCAGCTCCTCGTAAAGTGGGGCCCCACAAGTGTCTCCACCACAGCTGTTCCCACCTCGCCAGGTACCACCGGAGCCGCAGACAAACACTCGGCTCGGGCAGTTCGGTCTTTTCGTTTCCACCATCTGTGGAGAGTAAATTGAGTTTAATTAATGTTTTTGCAATACTTAACAAATTCTTAGAAGATTAATTTCGACAAAAAACAAATTTATATCAGAGTATTTTCGGGAATAATGCTGAAATAGGTTTAGCTAGCCGAAATTACGTATACTGTCAGACTCCAGACATTACAATAACCCTGGTTTATTAGTTTTTACACACCAAACCATAACTAAACATTATAATACTGCGAATTATCTAACCAACCAGACAAATATTAATTAAACAATCAGCAAAAGTTATCGTAAAACCAATATTTAAAGCAATAATAATTCCTTTGAAGCCTATAATCATACAAATCTTTCAAAGTGGAATACAACGAAAAACCCCTTACAGCGTTTTGGAAGTTACAGACTTGTAGAGGCCAAACAGGGAAACTTTAGACAGATTAACTAGGTCTCAAAAGTTAGGGTTCTAATTCTCAAAATTTTATAGCTAACATGCACTAAGTTTACAGGTCGTTTCAATGTTTAGACGAAATTAAGTTTGTTGTTTGACAGATGTTAGGTGAAACTACACTACGTCCCAACAGCCGTGTTAGTCGTGGCAAATTAATGTGGACAGCTTTCGTCGGTGTTGAATATAACGTGAAACTTTGCCACTACTAATGGCTTTAAGTCTACAAGGTTTTTGGGATTGTTCACGTTTCGTTGTAGACTATCATACTTTAACAAACCTAAGTACGGTATTGTTATACTCATGAGATAGAAGCTGCTCTTCTCTTTTGTCTTTTGAATTTGATATTAGGTTCTGTACTACTTTAAATTGTAGAAAAGATAAGTTGATTTATTTGAGGTCTAGCTTTAAAAATGTTACAATTTCTGAAAAGGGTACTTTAACCAAATATTGAGTCCAATCAATATGGACGGGACAAATGGAGTCAGTACCTAACACTGAGTGACACGAACCATTTCATTACTTCTTCCACAAAGATATGTCAGGTCATCTACTAGATTAACTTTGAAGGCCCTTAGACCCTCGTCTTGAGTAAAAGCATATACTTTAGGACCTGGAAAATTTTAGATTGGGCTCTGTCAATATCGGGAGTCCAAAAGTAGTGCTTTTGTGAAAATCGTGCGTTGGTTTCGTAATGAGACAATTTTCTAGGCTTTGGTCATTACGTTTTCTTTGCTGCTGTAAGATTGTTTTCGAGAGATTTTTTGCCTTCGAAGTTTCCATTAATAAGATAACATACGAATTCTAGTAACAGTTTATTTTATAACTTCTAGCTTTTGTTATAATGTAAGTACCGTTTTCATTAACAGCTAGGAATATCTCTATTGTTTTTGTCCCTATGCTGGCAAAAGGGCAGAGCTAACAAGGATCAATATTGGTTAAAGAGGTTCACTATTTTGGTTATCTTTAAATAGAACTATCAGCCATCAATAATTTACCATCGATACAAAAATAGACGTCCTGTCTAGTTCCCAAATCACTGACACAAAATGTTTCGACGTTGGAGCTGTTTTCTCGGCCCGAGATATTTTATTTATAAAATTGATCCTGCTGAAGTGATTGACTAGCAATCACTTATTTTCGAACACTATTTCTTAACATAATCAACTCTATTTGTTGGCTTGTATCTATATACTTGACTGAGTAGGTAATACTAACAAAAATAATCAGAAATTCACTTAATATTATTATGAGGTTCGAGTACTTCTTTAAGGCATTGAATTATGTTTGATCTAACTGTTGCTATTGATACTAACTTGAATATAACGTTTATTTGACCCGGTCTTAGGGTATTTTCTGAATATAATCTATGAGGAACCTTTATATTATAGAGAATCTTTGCAAGGATTTTTAGATCTTTTAACACGAAATTTTATAAACGAACACCAAAACAAATTGTGTCGCCATATTTTCCCCTAAATTATGGACTGGATTTAAAGTATCTTACCTCCAGCTGTGGTTCCAGTTCAGGTCTGTGCGGTAGGGGCGGCCGCCTGGGCATGTCCTGCAGGTCTTCGTATAAGGGTGCTGCTGGTGGTGCTCTGCGCTGGGAGCCGCTACTCTGCGTGGGGGCCGATGACTTTGACGGGAGGAGATTGGTGACTTTCCGTTTGTGTCTGTGGAAAAAAAGAACTATTAGTTTGTTGTCATAGATAACATGGGTCTTCTTCAGACTGGTATTTGTTTGCTCAGATAAAAAGTGTAAGTTTTATATGTAATTTATTGTCTACTGGTGACCCGCTCCTGTTTGACGGCAAGGTTGGCGCAGTGGTTAAGCGATTCCGAGGTTGCGGCGCGTAGTGTTCCACGCGCGCCCCTCTTAGACGTCGCGGGGGGATTCAAACACCTCACTTCCCCCCAGACCCGAAGAGGCCCGCAGTGGCAGGCCAGCACCAGTCGGGGGTTGCGGAAGGATCGTACGTTCCCGCGACCCCCGGCGTAGGTGTGAGATGGAACACCGGGGTGGTTTTTAGTCAGTAAGAGTCTGACAGACCCCGCCGTCCGCCCCAGGGCGGCGGACATCCAAGAGGATTTTCCACCCCGGAAACAAAAAAAAAAAAAGTGGTTAAGCGATTGACTGCTGCGCTGCGTGTCGCGGGTTCGATTACATATATTTGTATGACCTACAAGTAGTTGTTCCGGGTCTGGCTGTTTGTGTATGTGACTTTAAATGTTTGTAAACGCACACAAAATACAGGTGAAATTTCTAGTTTGGGGCCAGATTTTAAGAAAAAAAAAATTGCAGTTTGCAACTGCGTCTCCGTGAAATTCCTGGCACCCCCACCTTCCCCGTCGCATCGCCCTGCCCCCGCTATTACTTCGTTTTCGCTTAGCGTTCTTTCTGACTTTTTTATTTTTGCTCGGCTCCTGACAATCTTAGCGTGATGTTAAATAGCCTATAGCCTCCCTCAAAATTTGGGCTTTCAAATGCAAAAATATTTTTCATATCCGACTGGTAGTTCTAGAGATGACCCTCTACATACAAACTTACAAACAAACAAATTTTACCTCTTTGTAATATTATAAGTATAAGTATAGATTGCATTATTTTCTTGTCTTTACTAAATCTATAAACCTTATAAACTAAATTACCGAATATAAATACAAAATATTAAAATATTTATTTAGTAACCTAACCTAACGAAAACAATTAACAAATTAAAATATGGCGTCGAAAATATTCTCCGCATCGCTGTCGATTGGTAATGTATCCAAGAGACTGGCGGCATTGCCACGTTGTATAGCAATAGCCAAGGTAAAAGCCAGCCCTTGGGTCACGGAAAGTGTCAACCAGCCGTTTGGAGATTTGAATGCATTTATGTTCACTGTAGAAAATTTTAATGAAGTGCCACAGAGCCTATAACAAAAGATATGGTATATCGGCCAAAAATAACTAAGTAACATAGGTACTATCGAGGAAGTTCATATCTAAGCAGTTTTAGAACAAAATCCCGTGAACACGATGACCGCATCTGTTTTACGTTAGTTACTGTTAGCACCCGAGCGCTACAGGGAAAAATAGTCCTAAAGGTGCATAGATATGAACTTCCTCGATAGTACCTACTGGGAAAATATTGTACTAATAGTTTCAGCGAAAATACCTTTCGAAACATTGTGCTATTGTTATTTTGATGCCAACACAAACAATTTTGGCATTGATTACAATAGTCTTTTGTTAGTGACTTCCAACACTTTTGGACCATGCTGTGATTTTCCCAAAGAATGTTGTTGTTTACAAGATCAACTTGTCTAAGATAACAATGACGTCAACAGGTTTTATCTACACCCTTTATATATATATAAAGAGGTATGCTCTCTAATGTTTCATAAATCATTTCCCTTTCGTTTATTTACAATTACTTACTAACATCTTGAAGATTTCACTCCTATATACCTACCTATTTCCTACTATATAGTAAGTATAAAAATATTCTCATCAATTTTATAATATCAACGAGATTATCTACAATGATATGGCAACACCGGCCGTGAGTTTTATTGTGTATGGTATCACAAAAGATGCCTAGTAATAAACGTCTCAAATACTATTATTGTATTTCGCTGTACAAAGTATAAAACCTACTTCAGACCTCTACATAAATTATATTCCAATAAAGTTAGGAGCCATGCTACCGATGTAAAAGGTTGTGCCACTCAATTGAATAGGTATAACCTTTCAGAACTAATTGAACGAAATTATTTCATTATTGAGCACTTACAAAGTGATTGAATTTAGTAATTGATGTTAAAATAAAATTAAAATCAATTCATTATTAAGTGCGATATTGAGAAGAAGAGTTGAGTATTTGGAATTTTGGCATTTAATTACATAATATATATTGAATCATCATCATCATCATCATTTCAACCGAAAGACGTCCAGCGCTAGACATAGGCCTCCCCCATCATCAGCCTATAATGTTCCCACTGCTGGGACACAGGCCTCTCTGTGAGAGGGAGTAGCCATAATCCACCACGCGGGCCCAGTGCGGGTTGGTAGATGTCACATGTCTTCGAATTTTTGGTTCTAGGACATGCCGGTTTCCTCACAATGTTTCAAGCGCAGAACCGGTCGAAATGGCGGTGCTTGGGGGAGCACCGCCATATCGACCGGTTCTGTACTTCTCGCATCCATTATTTTGAATACTAGGTACTCTCAAACTATTCAGAAGCAAATCTATGATTTTACCGTTGTCAGTATCTTTTCGAACTTAATTGATTTCTTTTTAAAGAGTTGTTGTTAAAGTTCATGATTTTCAAAAATGATAGCATCAGAGTGTCTTTAAAATATTTGATGCTTAGAAGTACATTCTGCCGCACATCAGTGGTAACTAAAACGGTATAAGCTGGCCTCGTATTCAATAAAAACTCCGTCAAAGTGTTACCACAGACAAGCTGCCCACTGTACCTGTCTACTTTAGAATTGGTATTTCAAATATATTTTTTTTATTAGTAATATTCACAGTAATATACCTACTATCAATAGTACATTAGTTCCACACCGGTTCTAATATAGCTTTCAATCACATAATAGAAAAGGAACTTATTATAAACACATTAGATACGCTTACTTCACTTCTCAAACCAGATGTTCTAATATTTGTCAAAAAAACTTGATAAAGTGAGTGCAGACGAATTAATATGGGTTCTGTAAAGGTAAATGAAAAACATGGTCTACAAGGTGTAACAAAATAAACGCATATCCTGAAAGTAGTTTGCTCATAATTTACTACTGAATCTATTTCAGTAACTATTAACATACTTAGGTATTTTGTTAAAAAATTATGTATTTTGCAATACTGACCGCCGATTGAGCCAAAGGAAATTAAATCTTATTTCAAGGCAATAAGGCTCAATTTTAAATGCATAAAGTAATGCTAGGGTCAACACGATTTTCTTAAAAATTGTAATAGTCAGCTTTGAAAAAATATTGTTTTGGTCATTGTATTATGCTTTAAACTCAATACTCTAATTGGGGTATATGAGGTATCTTGCGTTAATTATGTTACACGTTGTGTATCCGAATTCGAGAGTTTATTTGCCCGTGGTTTTGCCCCAAACGCTTTGAAATATTTGTAACTGTCATGTAGTTACATGTAGTTGTGACAATTATTTTTCTTTATTCAATTATTTTATAATAAATGTAATGCCGATGTCGTCAGTTCGGCTAATATTCCACCACTGTGTTAAAAACGCGCGGTTAAAATTAAGAAATAATGAATATTTTTGATTGACAAAGATTAAAAATGTTATTTAGTCAATTTTAATAGCAGAAAATATTTATAACTTTGAGGGAACCTAGTATGGCTTTCAATTTCAAGTTATGCAAATTCGTTATAATAAATCTTTTACATTTTATTACGAATCTCTAATTTCAGGTAGCGGTTTTTAAGTAGGTTCGGATGATTTTATTATTCGAAGGACTAATCGTACTGTAGTTATCGTTGGAATAATTGGCATAAAGTACGGTCCACTTGATTGAGATGTTGCGGTGAAAAAATGGCATATGCTTCCTTTTTTTGCGTTCTACCTTTTGTTGATATTTGCTTTAGGATTTGAAAATCGTAAAATATTAAAACCTTTTGAATTATGAGTAGAGGATGTGTGGATATAATACCATACATTAGTGTTGTGTTTAATTCGATTATGATCAATGGGATTTTATGAACAGATTTTTTTTATAAAGTTCTTTAGGTAGGTATTGAAAATCGTTAGGTTAGGTTATTAATGAATACAGTGGTTTTATATTTATTATTAAACGCTTTATTTCTATAGAGCGTCAGTTATTGGTGCAGCTCAAACTCCTGTACCTACACGTAGAAGCGTGTAGGTATGACAAATAATACTCAGCACGAAATTGCATGATTTTTACTCTCCCCAGGATGTAAAACAACACACTAACAATTCAAATTTTACTAAACACACATTAAGCTTTGAAAATTCTCTAACCTAAAACGCTCAAAAATTCATAAAATTAAAACCAAATCCAAACAATAAACACTACGTATTTCTTTATAACTCGTTTTTATTTCGTGTACAAATGGCGTCTGTTGCATACGACATGCGACATGTCGGTGCGACAAAGACGCAACCGCTCGACAAGTCGTGTCGACCACCCACTGAATGCGACCCGCGGATATTCTAGTCGGAGAGGAGTGGAATGGCCATTGACAATTTTTCGGTTGGGTGCACCTGTTGTCTTGTTTTGTTTGAAACATTGACATTGTTTGGCTGTTTTAGAGAGATAAAATGAGTTGCTTGGCGTTTATTTCATCTTTGTTAGTATGAGCTTTTCGTAACTACACAGTTTTGTGATTAAAATATAAAACAGTAAACTAAGGTTTTTGCTCGACTATCTGTCTAAGGATATTCAGGATTTTTGATTTTTTATTAAAGATGGGTTTGCTCTTGACTCTAGTCTAATATATTATTCTAGTAGATTATTAAAGTATACTCACTCGCAGATCCTTTTTTTTACTGTATAAATAGGTATAACTGTTCTTGTACTTAACAAACATCATACGGATAACTTTTTCATTTAAAGCGCTGAACAAGTACCTACTATAAATGGTAATTGTCCAATACGTTTCAAGCAGACTACAATACATACAACGGAATCCACGTCACATACCTTATCTGTTATCTCATTTTTTAAAGATAAAACTATTCTAGCTTCCTTAAAACATTAATCCAAACTAATCTGTATAATCATCCAAATAAAGTGGGTAATCCATTGAACTTCCACAGCACCGACATGTGACTTATACAAACTAGTGGTGGGAAGCGAAACTTTCTGTCGTCCATCGATAATGTCAATAAGATAAATCAAGTTAATACCGACGGACAGTTACCAGTTTATACAAATAATTTGATTCCATGTCATCGATATCGATGAAAAGGCTGTAATTAATGTACGACTAGGTTAATCGATTTTTGAATTCCGTTCAGATTAGACCAATTTATGGGAATCGATTAGATTATTCGAGTCTGATTTTAATCGATTCAGAATGCTTGTTTTTTTTCCTGTTTCGTCAGATTTTAATAAAGTAGACGGTTAATTTTATATATATTTATAAGGAAATGTAGGAAGTTTTTGCCGCTTTTCTAGTTTAACGTGTGTTAAGGAAACGGCTTAATGATGATCACTGTACGTAGTTTCAAACTTAATTTAATTAATATCAAAGATATGAATTACGTCTATACCAAAAATGTGGTATACACTAATCATCTGTCTAGTCTTTTCCCAACTTTTTCAGGGTTGGCTTCCAGTCGAAGCGGATGCACCAGAATACCAGCTATTTACCAGCCATTACCCGGCTACTGGGAACACAATACTCCTTGGTTAGACCATACAAATTATTATTATTAACAGAAAATATTTTCTCCGTGAACAATAATGTATTGTACATTTCGAATCATATTGAAATTTTGTTTATCAATTAAGTACAAATTATACAAACTAGTTAAATAGAATTTGGGATTGACCGTCACATTTTAGCCTCTAGAGTCTACAGGGAGTCTAGAGGGTCTCTAGGGACTACAACATATTCTAAAAATATTTCTGATTAACAAAATGGCTGAACATGGCCATTTGCGATATTAAATCTTATGTCGTTTTAATATCCCCAAATGAACGTTTTTATTCATTCATACATACAAATGTTTGAGGCCTTTTCGGCTGTGAATATTAGAATCTGTCCTGACTTTAGTCGTGGGCTAAGTAGTACCTATGTAATATTTACTTACGGGGAATGGTCGAAATATTTGATAACGTATTCATTTGCGTCAGTTTAAACTTAACGAGAATGCATTAAATAACAAGGTAGGTAATATTTCAAAACCATCAAAATCAAAGTATTTTATTGATAAATGATTTTATTTCTATAAGTAGGTTTGTAACTTTGTACAAACACTTTTACAAGTCCTTAATTTTTTTAAACTAGACGATGTTCGTTTACACCCATTTTACGACAATACTAACATAACAATTACATTAACAAAAAAAAAGATTATAAGATGAAAAAGAACGATTATAAATATTAAATGATTTTATTTGTAAGTACCTACGTTTTACACGTCAAACATATTTATTTTTAAACTAGATGAGGTCGGCGTTTCCTATCTGACTACTCTGAGAAGAAAGGCCGAAACAAACTCAGAGTCTCTTTTAAAGTCTAGACATAATCTTGGACATATCATGTGACCATGTAGATTGGTGTCTGAAATAGTCTTTTAAGGACACAACCACAACGAATTAAGTGGAACTGTCCAGTCAGTGCACGCATTTGTCAGTAACCGTTCCGCTCAACTCAGAAATTAAGGAGTTCAACGATTCGACGAATAATACCACAGAATGGAAATTGGGGTGGGTAGGCTGCATAAACTACTTAATCTGCCATACCATGATTAAAAAAAACTCAACCCTTGACAGTGTCCGCACATTCACAATAATTAAAATAATATTTTTTTTACATAGTTAATATTCACATCAATGTATATATAAAATTCATCAGTGTCAACGTGTAGGTACATAAATATCCGGAAATAATCCTAGTCTGATAATTTGAGGACCATGTAGATTGACTGTTGTTGATAGACTTATCCAGTCAGTGCACGCATTTGTCAGTAATCGTGTAGCTCAACTCAGAACTTAAGGAGCTCAACCACTCGACGAACAATACCAAAAACCATACAATATATCACATAAACCTACTTGGACACTTATGAAACGTCAGAAGCTAGGTGCATGGTTCTAATTGGTGGTTAAGGAACCACTATCTCCATAAGGATGGAGAAGTGAAGGCAAGAAACTCCACGGTCAAAAATAATAATTGGCTTTTACAATATTTCCAAATGACAGTGTTAATAGGTTAGGGAGGACAGATTAGGCCTGTCAAAAAGTACCAGGTACTAAATATGATCAACAAATCTACAGTCTACAAGGCCTACAAAGTTCTCACATTCACAAAACAGAAAAGAATCTAAATAAAATAATAAAAAGAAAAACTTATTTAAACCAAATGACAGGATTGTGGTTACAACTGTAACAAATCTGCATAAATATCATGTCCACAAAAGCCACAAATAAAGGCAGATAGGCGCGAAGCGACGCCGACGATGCAAAGGAATTCTGTTAGAATAATTATCATTCAGTTTTCATAGTAATTGTAGTCTACTAGAGTCGCGTCGCCGCCGCTGCCGTCGCGCTGTCGCGTCATGCCTATCTGTGGGAGCCCTATAGAGTTGAAATAAGAATATTGTGGATATATAATGTCAATATGTCATCGTCTTGCAAGTAGGAAGGTAGGTACTCGCACCAACTCTATCAAAACCTGCACTTGCCCAATCACACTACTGCTAAATCGATGTAGACTTAGCGTTTTGTCGCTAACCGCAGGTGTCGCGTTACTCGATCCGTTTACTGACACGTCACTAAGTCTATACGACGTGTTATGAGGTTGATGGACGTTTACTTCAAGTCGTAAGGACGTGTTCATCGTGTGACAGGTGTGATCCGTGACGCTTGACGCGTGAAATGACGTAACGTGCTTGTCACGCGTTTTTGTTTTTAATTTTTTTCGTAATATCGTATTTTTTTTTATTAGGCCCATCACGTCTACTGTACCTGTATTTTTTGTAACCGGTAATTATTATTTTTTTTATTGTTGTTTCAGATTGTCGGTCTTTGATAAACTTAATTTATTATTTCTGTAAGTCGCCTTTCATAAATATTATTTTTCATGTTAGATAGACATCGTTTCTTTAACTGAAAACACAAGAAGGTATACTTTTAAATATAAAGAATTAGACTGCGACCTTCCAGAGTATCTACTACAAGTACGAGTAAAGTAGAAGGAGGTCTGTTGCATTTTATAAATAAATTGAAAAATTAAAATCAATGTCTTTTTGTAAAATTTTCAAATTTTTTGTTTTCTATGTTACCTACTACGTTTTTTTTTGTATTTTTTTTTAGTCTAGGAAGTTTTTATTAAATTTGAATGTATTTTTGTAGAATTAGCATAGATATAAGCAATTTGGTATAGAATAAATTAATACGAATATGAATAATAGGGGTTAAAGTATGAAATTGCCGTTTTATTGTAGTACCTAATAAGGTACTTCGAATTGACATAGAACCTTCATGGTTTGAGATTTTTGAGTGAAACTTTTTTCACATGGTACTTATGAAGTTCTTCTTTAAAAAAATGTGCAACATTCGATTATCGATTTTCAGTTGTTTTTTTTATTCAGCATAGACAAGAAAAATGGACACTTCGAAAATTCGAGTTATTTTTGAATACGAGTTTCGACGCAGAACTAACGCGGCAGAAACAGCTCGCAATATCAATGTTGCGTTTGGAGAGAGGACTGCTAATGAACGCACCGTGTGATTTTGGTTTAAACGCTTTCGTGATGGAAACTTTGATTAGAAGAACGAATCACGTGGAAGACCGTCCACACAGATGAATAACAATGAATTGAAAGAGATGGTGGAAGCCGATCCGAGCCAAACTACCCAGGAATTAGCGGCATGGTTTAACGTTACCTTACCAACAATAATGACTCATTTGCGTCAAATCAATAAAGTAAAAAAAATATGCAGTAAAACTAGCAGTGAAACAGGCCCGACTCATGAATCGATCTTCACTATTATTGCTCCATGATAACGCGAGACCTCATACCGTTTTAACTCTACAGGAACTGCAATTAGAAACCATTCGTCACCCTCCGTATTCGCCAGACCTTGCTCCAACGGAATACCATTTTTTTCGTGATTTGGACAATTTTCTACGTGATAAAAAGTTTTCTTCTCAGGAGGCAGTACAAAATGCTTTCACACAGTTTATCGAATCTAGATCACGAGAGTTTTATCGCAAAGGCATAAATGACCTTCCTATCAGATGGCAGCAATGTATAGATAATAATGGTAAAAATTTTGATTAAATAAAATAATATGTTAAATAAAAATAAACTAATTTCAATTTTTCAGTACAAATCGGCAATTTCATACTTTAGCCCCTAAATATTTCAGAATATTATGAGTAGGTCTGACGTAATTAAATGCAGTGAAATACATCTTCTTCAAATCACGTTGAATTATTTGGCTCATCTGAAACGTAACTTGAAGTCTTTGTATAGGAAGCTACAACATTTTAACATGTATATCCGACTGACTGTGTTTTCAGCACAACAATGTTCCAATTATGCTTAACCAAAACTGTGCACTTCAGCATTATTGGACTGACTGGTTAGTGCAGTTGGTAGAGACGCTGCCTTCGGAGCCGCTGGTCCAGGGTTCGATCCCCGGACAAGTCAAACATTTGTGTGCATGAAGATGTCTGTTTGACCTGTGTCTGGGTGTTTTTATGTATATATGTGTGTATATCAGTCATCAGGTTACCGTAGTACAGGCTCTGCCTAGTTCGGGACCCGAAGACCTTGTGTGGACATGTTTTTGAAACGAATCACACGAGGCAACAGACTATATAGTATTTTTCGTACATTTCATTAAAAGGGAATGTACAGTTGTGACAAATCTAACCTTTTACCTACTACCTTCCTAAGCCTTATAATAATAATAATAATAATATATAATAATAATAATGGCAACACCGTGTCAACAAAACGTCTTGTTTTCCAGTTTTTTTATAATTTTAATATATATCGTAATAACCCAGTTTTACTAAAGTTTTTATTCAAAATTAATCCATAATATTTATAAAATTAATAAACAAAATTAATAAATACCCAGTGAAAAACCACAAAAGAGACCCTATTTTATCAAAATGAAAATAAATTATATCAAAAACTGCCGATTCGGAGGTGACATGACAGTTGTCACCTCCGAACAACAATGAATAAAATAAATAAAACGAAGAAAACTAAGATAGCATGTTGACGAGACAAGCCGCACGTCAAGCACGACCACCACCTCCGGACTCTTCGCTCAGCTCCGCCTCGCCGCCGCCGGTATCCAGCCCCTCTGTGAGCGCTGTGACGACACCGGCCGCGGCAGTTGCGTCGAGCTCGAGCGACGAGTATTTCTCTCCGCCCTCGTCGCCACCACCTGCTCGTCGACGGGGAGGACACCGGCCACCGGATGGCTTAGGACCTCGAGGCCCAACGGCCTCTGATAGGGTCCCAGCTCCCGGCGGAAGTGTGCAGCGCATGAGATGGACGAGATCCATTAATGAAAATGTCATGCGCTCATACTATGGGGCTACAGAGGGGGGAAACAATCTGACCGCGTACCGTGTTCGGATGCTCTCTCTTTTTCAGGTGCTTGAGCCAGCTGTCAACGTTTCGGCACAACGACTGTCGGATCAGGTGCGAGTCATCCAGCGTAATCATATGTTGGATGACTCTGTACTTGATCGCCTGCGAAATGAAATGCAGAGTGGCCATATCATCGCCCCCCAGTCGCAGACTGTTATACATCCGCAGCCCAATATAACGCATGCTGACGAAGGGAGTAATGATAGGGCTACAAATGTAAGTAGTCAGTACAATGAGCAATTGAGGAGTGCTTTGGAGGATGCGATTCAGGAATATCGCTTCATGCCACCCGAACTTAGGCCACGCTTACCTCGTTTGCCCATGCATAACAAAAATAGGGCGCTGGTGGCGGTCCTGGATTCGCAGTTATCAAACTATTTTGATACCTGCGAAGACCTCACCGATATTCATTCGATTCTGTACTGCGCGGCAGTAGCAGCATGTCGTGTAGCTCACGTCAAATTTACAAATGACACTAGAGCTACACGACCGAAACCAAACGTACCAGCTTGGCAGTGCAGAATTGAACGCCGTATTGGTGAGGCCAGGACGCTCATCGGCAAACTAATCTGCTTCAAGGAGGGCAATACTCGCCCTAGAGTGATGCGCTTTGTGAGACGGGCATTCTCAGGGACTGATATCAGTCCCCAAGACTATATGTCTTGTGTCACAGAGCGCATCGACTTCCTGAAGCAGAAAGTGTATGCATGGGCAAACCGTATTCGTCGGTATAGGCGGCGAGTAGAGCGATACACTCAGAATCGCACCTTCCAGAGCGATGAAAGGTGGGTTTATAGGGGTTGGGAGCGACCGGACCATGGTGTGACTGAGACGTGCCTACCGGATGATGATGCCATGTGTTCCTTCTGGCGCAGCATCTGGTCGGTACCTGTCAGTCACACCGAAGGTGATTGGACTCGGAAAGTCGAGCGAGCCTGCGATCCGATACCAGAAATGGGGGCTATTACCATCTGCCCCCAAGATGTAGCTCGTGCAGTCCGTCCACTACCCAACTGGAAGTCTCCAGGGCCGGATGGACTGCACAACTTTTGGATTAAATGGTTCACAAGATCGCACGCTCGCTTGGCATCTCAGTTTCAGACAACTTTGGAATCTGGTTCGCTACCCCAATTCCTAACGACAGGAATTACCCACCTGCTCCATAAATCAGGTAGCACCGCGGAACCTAAGAATTATAGGCCGATCACGTGTTTACCGACGGTCTATAAAGTTCTTACATCCATTTTGAGAACTAAAATTAACAAACATATAGACACCAACTCCATCATGTCTGCCTCTCAAAATGGATGTAGGAATAGGTCCCGCGGTACTAAGGAGCTACTCCTCATTGATATGACCATTAGCCAACAGGTTCGTCGTTCCCGAAAGGATCTGTCGACATGTTGGATAGATTATAAGAAGGCCTATGACTCGGTGCCGCATACATGGCTCGTGAGGGTGTTAGAGTTGTATAAAGTAGATACAATTCTTCGCACCTTCCTAATGTCATGTATGCGGCAATGGAGGACGGTCCTTCACTATCCAGGATGTCGAAATATTCATGGGAATAGCGAACCGATAAGGATCGAGCGAGGCATATTTCAGGGCGATAGTTTGAGTCCGCTTTGGTTCTGCTTAGCCTTGAATCCTCTAAGCACACTGCTGGAGGATTCAGGTCTAGGCTATCGGTTGAGGAGAGGTGGTCAGGTTATATCGCACCTCCTCTACATGGATGACCTAAAACTCTTTGCCCCCAACAATTTGCAACTGATGGAGCTACTGAAAGTAACTCAAACTTTCAGTAGCGCCATCAGGATGGAATTTGGTGTGGACAAATGTGCGGTCATGCATGTAAAGCGAGGGGAGATTGTTGAATCCGTGGGAACCCAACTCTCGGATTCCACAAACCTTAGAACCCTCTCCGCATCCGAAACCTATAAGTATTTGGGTATGTCGGAAACGTTAGGCATCAATGTTACTGACATGAAGCAATCGTTGAAGGAACGCTTCTTTGGCCGCCTGAAAAAAGTACTTAATAGTCTTCTATCAGGCGGAAACAAGGTGCGCGCCTTCAACGGTTGGGTCATGCCGGTTTTGATGTACTCTTTCGGCATACTCAAATGGACTCAGACCGAACTCGACGCCCTGGATAGGAGGGTCCGTACGCTGCTGACTGCAAATCGAATGCATCACCCACGATCATCGGTAATGAGGCTGTATATCCCGCGAAAGTGTGGAGGTCGAGGCTTTTTAAACGCTAAGACCCTCCACAATCGCGAGATATGCAGTCTCAGGGAATATTTCCTAGAAACCGACGTGGGTATGCATCGAGATGTAGTCACGGTGGACAAGGGCCTCACCCCGCTCTCCT
Organism: Brachylomia viminalis; assembly: GCA_937001585.2. Classification (NCBI taxonomy): domain Eukaryota; kingdom Metazoa; phylum Arthropoda; class Insecta; order Lepidoptera; family Noctuidae; genus Brachylomia; species Brachylomia viminalis. The sequence goes on from OW443307.2 coordinate 21,424,727, forward strand.
TGGCTAAAGAGAACTGGCGCAAACCTGTAGTGCTTGACACTAATGATCGCATGGAGGTATGGCAGAGTAAGGAGCTCCACGGACGCTTTTTCCGGGCCCTACATGGACCGGATGTAGATCTACTAGCGTCCGTTGCCTGGCTGCGTTTCGGTGACCTCTTTGGAGAAACCGAAGGTTTTGTCTGTGCAATTATGGACGAAGTTATGATGACGAACAATTACCGGAGATTTATTGTGAAAGACGGCACGGTTGACATCTGTCGGGCATGCCACCGGCCGGGAGAATCAATCAGGCATATCATCTCCGGGTGTTCTCGTCTAGCTAACGGAGAGTACTTGCATAGACACAACCTTGTAGCCAGGATAATCCATCAGCAGCTTGCTCTGAAATACAACCTTGTGGAATCGGAGGTACCGTACTACAGGTATGTGCCCGACCCAGTTCTCGAAAATGGTAATATCACATTGTACTGGGATCGATCCATCATCACTGACAGGACTATTGTTGCCAATAAGCCTGATATAGTGGTGGTGGATCGATTGGAGCGACGCGCAATGATTGTTGACATAACCATCCCGCATGATGAGAACCTCGTGAAAGCCGAGAAAGATAAACAAATCAAGTATCTTGACTTGGCTCACGAGGTTGTCGACATTTGGGATGTGGGCTCAGCGGTCATTGTGCCGATAGTCGTGACAGCCAATGGGCTAATACCCAAGAGCCTCGACCAACACCTAAGGAGGCTCTCGTTAGGCAGCTGGATCAAAGGCTTGATTCAGAAAGCGGTACTTCTGGACACGGCCCGCATTGTTAGGAAGTTTCTCTCTCTGGAGCCCTGACCGCCGGTAGCTTGGACCCTGTTCCCGATACCGGTGGGCTACTATTTTTTATATTTTTAAATGTTTTTGGTATCTTTTTATTTATAAAAATATTTAAAAATGTAATTTATATGTATGTTAATGAAATAAAGGAAATAATAATAAATTGTTTATTGGGTCTCAGACAGTTACATTTGCAGATGTGATTGAGACAGCCCCAGTAAGTAATTAATAATACTTGTGTTGGGGTTGTCTCGCTCTTTCCCTTAACTGATAGCTTATACAGTATTGAGACTCTGTAACAATTAAAATTAAACTAAACTAATAAAACTAATTCAACTAATTTAGAAACAATTACTACTTATACCTAGATTTATCAGTAATTACAAGTCTGCTCTACTTATTTCATGTCACATAGGACACCTCTCCATTTAAAGTTGTGGTTACTCTCATACATAATATAGGTACACACATTAGTCCCAAACCTCTCCTACACGTGATCGTACATAGGTACAAGTACATACAGTACACGTTAATGTAATTAGATTTACGTCAAAGTAACCGCACAAAGGAGTAACTTGCTAACTGGTATCTTCAAGCTTTACCCCGAGTGTGGTAGGTTGAATTAACGACTTTGGTTAGGGTATTTGAATATTTAGGTGAGCTTAAGGTCATAATAGGTCTTTACCTATGAAGTTGGCGTTTTCAATACTGGCCATTTAACACGTAGTTTATGTATGGCTGCCAATAAATTCTAAGTACAAAATTAATTTTATTTAAAAATATGGAATTCTATTTTAAAATTTAGTCGTTTGTTTATTGATTAGTGTTTTGTTTTCACTACATCTGTATCTTTGTCTTTAATATGGACACAATTATGAAATACAAGTTTCGCAACATTAATTACGTGTACGGAGTGAACACTACCTACGAACGCACGACTCGTTATTGGCTAAAACGCTTCCGACATGGAAATTTTGATCTTAAAAATGAATCCTGAGGTCGCCCGAAAACTAAAGTCAACAACAGCGAATTAACGGCGATAGTGGAAGCTGACGATGCTCAATCTACGGCTGAGCTATCAGCAGCTTTCAACTTTAGCATCAAAATAATATTGGTCCATTTGCGTCAAATTGGCAAGGTAAAAAAACTTGATAAGTGGGTGCAGCACGAATTGAACGATCGCCAGCGCGACGAACGTGTTGAGGTATGCCTTGCGTTGCTTAACAGACACAGAAACGGCGGGATTTTTAATCACATTGTCACTTGCGATGAAAAATGGATTCTTTTTGATAATCGTAAGCGGTCATCATGTTGGTTAGACCCTGGTTCAGTGCCTAGGCAATGCCCTTCAACGAAAACTTACCCCTAAAAAAGTCATGGTCACTGTTTGGTGGTCTAATGCCAGTAGTATTCATCACAGCTTCTTACCAAATGGCACCAGCATTAGTGTGGATGTGTACTGTGAGGAACTGGACACAATGATGGAGAAGCTCGCAAATGTCCGGCCGGCCATAGTTAATCGCTCGTCCACGCTGCTCGTACACGATAACGCTCGACCTCATATGGCACAAGAGACGGTCTCTAAGCTACAAGAGCTAGGGTTGGAAGTTTTATGTCATCCGCCGTTCTCGCCATACTTTGCACCGTCAGAGTTCGGTGTACAAGAAAATCGGCACCACTATCTAACTAGTAATTATATCCTGAAGAATATCATATATTTTTCTGATTTTGTTTACTGCAGTGGATCATATACTTTTAGGCATCATAAAACCTGCGGTTAGGTCATGTAGTCCACTTAAATTCAACAAAATATCTTTCCCATTCTTCTTTTATTTATCTTGTAGACTTATCTTGATGTTAAACAGGAACATTGACGCGCAACCTTTTGCCATGGATTCAGTTCACGATTCTTTCGTAGAAAAGTGCAATACCTACGTGGTCAAAATGTATGAAACAGCTATTTATTGTGTTTAGTTTAAGTTACCTATTAGTAGATGAACTTTCTACCTCAGCATATCTACTAGTCTTACATGTTAACAAATCTTATCTCTGACACCATAAAATCTCATCAGGTAGTATCCCAACATTGATGGGGGTCCAATTAGAACAACATCCGTTGATAACAGTTCACTGAACACGCGTTAGGTGGCGCCTGGGAAGTGTGAGAGCCCTTTAGTTGGTCATTATTACGTGTCAATTGGAAATTGATAGGAATTTGACGTAATATTGCTACAAATGGGTTATGTTGACATTTTTGGCCAAATTTGGCATTTATTATAAAATGATGTTGCCCAAAATCGTATCAAATAGTATTATTGTTTTTATAATATTATTTTGTTAATCATTTAGATTTCTATAGCTCAGCTTTGCATTCCAGAAAAGAAAAGTAATGCAGATAAAAATTAAGTGCATGAGAATTAATTCAAAACATTATTAGAAAAGACACTGAAATTCAGAATAATAAATTAATGCAGTCATTAAGGAATGGTATGTAGAGCTTTTCCAGCCACACTAATGGACTTAGTAGCTCGTAAATATACAGTTTTTATTGCCGACTGCTTTAATAAACTGCTTGAGTAATCAGGAAGATTAATGCAACGCTTATTTCACTTTCCTTTAGAGGGGTAAGGATTTTATTTTATATTTATACATAGGACCGCAGTTGAAGACGGCTTTTTGAATGAATGTTTTTTTTAGGGTTAGGTGTAAAATTAAAAGTAACTAAACGTCAAAATTATGACAGCACCAATCTCTATCAAATTACAACTGCCCGCCATCAAGTCAACACACACTTAATTGGTGAACAAGAGGTGTCAAAATTCTATAGGGGTTGGAAGCGTTGAACTGAGTCGCAGCTTAAACAAAAGAAGATTAAGTTACCGTTAAGTTCCTTGCGTGATACTGACAACGTAGTCTGAAGGCACTTAGCTGAGTGTGAGTTCAAAGTACCTACCGAGTGCGAGTTTAAAATAGCATCACTTGTTCAACGGTTAGCAAAGAGACTTCGTTAAGTGTATTAGTGAAGGTGAATATTTGCACCGAATGTCGCTTTCAAGGAGAATTTTCGCGACAGAAAATTCCGAACACCGTATAACGCTTTTAAAGGTACTGAAAATGGGATTTTGCGCTCGGGAACAGAAACAATGGGGTAGGTAAACGCGATGTGGGAGTTCCTTTTAAATTCAGTAAAGAGAATTGGCAAACCACATATTTTGAAAGCCAATAGACTTGTGGAGATTTTGGAGACGGGTTTTATATACTGTGGATAATAAGGAAAAATTTTTGTAGGAAAATCATATCTTTGAAATGCGCGCAAACAAATTCTATAAGCAGACGAAAAAAACAACTAGCTGTACTAATTATAATTATCTGCCAAGGCTAGGCAGATGATGACGACAACTCCCAACTGGCAACTCCCTACTAAGTTGGGGTCGGCTTCCAGTCTAACTAGTTAGAGCTGAATACTAGTGACGACTCCCTACTAAGTTGGGGTCAGCTTCCAGTCTAACTAGTTAGAGCTGAATACTAGTGACGACTCCTTACTAAGTTGGGGTCAGCTTCCAGTCTAACTAGTTACAGCTGAATACTAGTGACGACTTCCTACTAAGTTGGGGTCGGCTTCCAGTCTAATTAGTTACAATTGAATACTAGTGACGACTCCCTACTAAGTTGGGGTCGGCTTCCAGTCTAACTAGTTACAGCTGAATACTAGTGACGACTCCCTACTAAGTTGGGGTCGGCTTCCAGTCTAACTAGTTACAGCTGAATACTAGTGACGACTCCCTACTAAGTTGGGGTCGGCTTCCAGTCTAACTAGTTACAGCTGAATACTAGTGACGACTCCCTACTAAGTTGGGGTCGGCTTCCAGTCTAACTAGTTAGAGCTGAATACTAGTGACGACTCCCTACTAAGTTGGGGTCAGCTTCCAGTCTAACTAGTTACAGCTGAATACTAGTGACGACTTCCTACTAAGTTGGGGTCGGCTTCCAGTCTAATTAGTTACAATTGAATACTAGTGACGACTCCCTACTAAGTTGGGGTCAGCTTCCAGTCTAACTAGTTACAGCTGAATACTAATGACGACTCCCTACTAAGTTGGGGTAAAAAATAAATAACACTTCATAATGCAAGATAGAAATCTGAAATCAAAATCCTAGCTCATATTATCAGATATTCCCTTTTCATCTTCAAAATACGTCAACTAGTAGCCAGTGTTTAGACCTAAGGATTTCTAAGGACTTAAACGTTGACAAGTGTCATAAACCTAATTCCGCTATTATAAACCTAGACCTAGATCTCGGTATGTATGTAGTGAGCTCCTAAATTGATTAAAGGACCTTAGTTGATGCCTGTAAGACCCTGTTTGTAATATGATTAACTTGAAAGTCTTTGATCCAATTATTTTTTAGTTCATTTAGACGATTATTAGATAACAAGTCGTACGCTCGATAGAATTTCCCAGCGGCAAAAATTACAAACTTCTATATAAAATTTCTCCTTTAGCGCACGGATTTTCAAAAATCCTTCCATAGTGCTCACTTTCGTTAATATATTATAAGCAACTCTTGTGCCATGCTTCTTGACCCAGTGGTTTAGGCTGCGCGCGTCTTCAGTGAATGAATAAGATTAACGTCAAGTTAATTATGAGAGGAGAATAATAAATAAGAGAGAGTGTGAATAATTTATGTTTAATATTTTTTTTACAATACTTAACGTTTGTAGCGGTATCTACATCGCCACTTGCGAACTATGCATCACACTGACGTCACGCCAAATCCTGCATCGCGCAAGCAGAATTTACCGCGATATCAATCGTCAGTTGCCCACCAGACTCAATACCCGTCTGGTCGGAGGATCCTCCCTTTTCTATGGAGATATGAGCGAAATTTACACCCTGTTACTATACCTCTACACGCTTAAACGTCTAAAAATATATAGTTAAGCAGAATGTTAATCTTAACTTAACTTTAAGCAATTTTTATAAATAAACTACATGATTGACTCTTTGCGGCACGGCACGTATTTGTAAAATAGATTTCTGAAGCTGGTAGAAAAATTCGGTCAAAAAAAAAACGTATAACAATAAAATATGGTATCCCTTAACGTCAAAAATACCAGGCAGGGGAATAAAATGACTAGTATTTTTAGAACTGTATCTATATTCGAAATTCCTGTAAAAATACTAGTTCGAAAAACATGAAACGTTTTTAAAACTGACCCACGCTATGACAACATGTTGAAATAATACACACCGGTTACAATTTTCACAAACACTATTACGGCATATATTTTGTCAAGTCGGGAAAGTTTCAAAGAGGAAATTGGTAAATCGAAGTTCGTCCTACTGTTGGACTTACTCAGAAAATATTCTAGAAAATATTGCTTTTGATATTTTCATAAAAAGTTGGTTTTGTTCCGCTGTTTTCTCTGTATTATTTTTAGATGTGTTATCTGAATAGTTTTGTAAGGAGATTGAATACTAGAGGCGTTAAATAAGTTAAAGTAGCTTCAAAGACTAACTTACTGGCTTGTGACTGATCATAGTCTTGTCTTTGATTGATATCAGTCATTTTATGTCTTAGGAAGTCACCACCTCATAATTTATGCCGAAAACAGGCTACCGAAAGATCATTATTATGAAATGTCAGGGAATACTACTAATTACGGTTCTGGACCTACCTAGTTTATTCAATCAATTGGTATTTCTAATTAGTTTTTTAAAACAATATTTTGACCTGTTTTAACCTCCTCACAACTGCTATATTTCAAGTTTGTTTACCATAAAAATAAGTTGTAAACAAAACAAAATATTTACTTTTAAAACCAAAGGTTCGAACAATGGTGGTAGAACCCGACTGCTTTGAATATAGCGTGTCATTTCACCGAGACACAGGTGCGAGGAATTAGGTGAACAAAATTATTATTTTAGTAATTATTTTGTCACGAGAACATTTTTCTTTATTTTATCTGATATTATTTCGTGAATCTCTAAAAAAATGCCATCTTCATTTCAGCTGACAGAAGTCTACTGCTGTACATTTGGTCTCCACAAACGACAGTCTCAACGGATAGTTCATTCCAAGATTCTTACTTTTATAAAGAAAAATAAGTACTAAAATCTTTGTCGAATTGTAGGTAAATGTTTTTTTTATAATCTCTCATCCGATTCCTAGATTTTGTGTTAACGAAGTATGATATTAGAGAATGTCACAGTAAGGTATATGTTGTTGCTCTAAAGAAAAAAACTCGATTCAGCTTTTCTCTAAAGGTTTGCTGACCAAACATCCAAGCAGTGTGTTCAAACCACGATGCGTGAAATGCACCCAAGCTATTCAAATCAGCGCAAGCCACAAAAACAGAATTGAGATATTATGCAAATACCTGATTGTATGCAGATGGTCGATAATAGGCTACACTTAGAAATCGACGTTCAATTCTCCATAATGAGTGAGACAATAGGCTTAATAAAGCCGTTGACTATACAAGGTTTTGATCAAGATAGTGCTGGTAATTGGCTTGTGAGGTGGGTGTGTTTAAGAAATTGCATAGCATGTGGATATTGTTCACAAAAAACGTTATGGTCTAGCGACTATTTGGGGTCAGGGGTAGAATATGTAACGTTTTTCGGTACATAATTTACATGTCGTGTGAGTTTCGTAAACGTTGCATGGGATATTCCGTAATTATTTTGTTTTTTGCTTCATATAGGTGGGCCCTAATATCAGCATGGCCGAACTTGGGTATATGATTGAGAGAACACAAAACACTATATCATTTGAGTACCTCAGGCGTGACTTTAATGATGTTAAACCTTTAGTTATAAGTTCGAAGACCCAAACAAAGAGGTAGATGTTTTGAATTTAGACGTATTTAACTTGTGTATTTTTTCCTTTAGTACATTGAGCATTGTTTACTAGTATAAACAATGATTTACTCATTTAGAATAAATTTAATAGTCCTATTAAATATACTCAATAAAAACAGCTGCAGTTATAATCGATTGTACCTATGCTTAAACCACAAGAATTTCATTAAAATTATGAAAACTCAATTCGGCTTGGAACAAAAGTTACCTTCATTATTTCACAAACAAAAGTAATTTAATTGCACATTGAATCTAAATAATAATTACCACCACAAAAGTGCAAGCCAACAACTTTCTCTGTCTAGTTAAAAACAAAACGTACAAATAGCATTTTTTACTTTAAAAAATAAACGTTCCAGCCACTAGACTGCTAAGGCTTTATATCCCAGGTCGGCGCTTGTAGAGAGGGCCTAAACAAAGAGCCGTAAATAGTGCATTGTTCTAGAGCCCCAGCCAGAGAGCCCCTAACAAGTTTGTGGGGTTTTCAAGATCACAATTTTTATTCTAAAGAGGGTTGTTAAGTTCGTATTTTAAAGTAAGCTTTAAGGTTTTCTTAAAGGGATCGCATTTTGTTTTTTTAGCATTCTCTGTGGGTCTAAGGTTCTTTGTATTTTAGAGTTATCCAAGACCTAGGTGGAGGGGTTGACCTAAAAATGTTAACTGGGGTAGGCTGGAGTGGTAGGTCGATAAATCAAGTGCTGTGACAACCAATTTTATTTCTAGCCGAGGTTTGTTTAGCACGAGGTTATTTATATATATCGAAGAAGTTAGTTATGGGTTCGTTTTGAGCCGACCGGTACCTATTTCATATACTGTAGTTGTCGTGTTTTAGATAAGTTTTAGCTAAGGGTGGAGTGCTTGCGTTTATGTATGAGCCCTTGAATGAAAATGTGTTTTTATTGAAGTAAAACAGTCAGGAATAAAATAAAACAATATTATCTTTTATTTTGTATAATTATAAGAGACATTTTACGTACTGTTAAGTGGACCATTTAAAACAAATGAATAAATGAATTCGAGTAACAAAATATATTTATCTTTTCCACGCTAAAAAGCCGCATCCTAATTTTAAATTCCCGGAGCCCTCTTAGTATTATACAATTAAACCTTTCCCAGCATTAATTCGCAAAAAGACAACAGGCTGATGTCTCAATCGCGTTTATTTCAATTACAAATCAGCTTGAATATTCATACGCCGAAAGCTATAAGTGTGCCTAGAACGTGCGCAAGAGTCGACCCGCCCTCGACGCTGATTGGCCGGCCAATTTTGAATTGGCCAATCGCGTTCGCGCGGGAAACGCTACGTGTAATTTTGGCATAATTAGTCACGCATTGGAGTAGTAAGGTTGTGCTTTCCGCAAAAAATATTCACACATTTGTTGGCTGACATGTTCCATTGTTTGGAACCGAGCTAGTTTATGTTGTATTGTTTATAGAGTAATTGTTATATTGTTTTGAAGACATTGAGATATCTAGAGAAATCATCGGTGATGAGTTTCTTTGTTTCTGTTACGATAGAGCGGGCTCTTGTGCTATCCGTTACGCTTTTTGTTAAGTCGCTGAGGTCAGCTACTGATATATTTTTACCACAACTATAGGCTAAAATACCTAGCTCGTATTGGTTTATCCATAACTATTTAGGCCATCCCTATATCCGTCTAAGCTACATTATGTAGTACTAACTCCGACGAATTTGTTTCGTTTTGTTTTCTATTAAGAATTTCTCAGCAACAGCCTGGAGTTTGGAAGTTGGCGGTGTTATACCCCCGTGCCTCGGAAAGCACGTTAAGCCGTTAGTCCTGCGCCTGATCTCTCTCCGGTCGTGTCGGATTATAAGAGTGAGGGAAGAGAGTGCACCTGTGTCAGCGCACACACTTGTTCACTATAATATCTCCCGCGTCGATAGCTAGGCTCCGCTAGAACTGGCCGCCATGATCGAAATTCGGGCTGGAGGACTATTTATGTTGTAGGCAATATAATCATGGTCTTGATTAGATCATCATTCACTTATTGCCCTCATCCAAATTTATTTAGGATCGGCGATATGTACTTATTTAGAACGATAAGTATTTCTCTATTAATCGCCATCGCCATCTTGGCACTCACCCCCTTCTAGGCAAATCATCTTTAACACAATCCACGCATCGTTTCTTTGATCTTCCCCTTTTCTTTTCATTCACATTCAAAACTCTCTTCACGAGATTTTCACGACACGACATGGCCTTGATTCGATATTTCCAAAAAAATCCATGAAACAAACAAAGACAGCTCTAAAACCGCAAGAAAATGGCAGTTTAAATTTTAGTACTAAAGTTATCCTAGATACTAATATTCAGGTGGATAAGTTGGATAATAAAAACCTCACAGAGTATGAAGATTGCGATAAGTTTTAAGTTGCTAGTCAGTTGCCCGCGGTAAATAATTTCCTGGAGTCAACTTTTTTTAACTTATACGAGAAAAGGTGAGGTTTTTGCAAGACTTTTAAAAGAAAACTACCTTAGCAACTATTTTTATCTTTGTTATTATGATACCTACTCTTTATTGTATTCATTGCAAATTTTCTGTGATACCTTAAACTGGTAATATCATTTTAACGTCTAAGGGCGTTATGGAAATCTAAAATAAAAACTATTACGAATTACAATCTTTTAGGTCCAGACTATCGTTTTGGGATTAAACACAGTGTTTCAACTTAAATTGAGTTCTTTAAGATAGCAAAAAAAATAATTGTTCTTTAGTATTTTATAGGTAGGTTAATAACACTATCTTCGAGACTAATTAAAAAAATTGTAGCTGAAACACCTAAGCAAAAGCTAAAGCGTTTACAGTCCAGTTTATCCCACAAAATTACTGAATAAAGTACCCAATTTTCTATCAAAATCCTTGCTATCAAAAAGAACACCCACAATCAATAATTCACGCAGTAAATCACACAGGACCCAATATAATTCGTGTTAACTTACAGAACTAACGTTATCTCCGCTCAGATTACACAGAGGGCGCTGTAACCGCGGGGCTACCGATTTAGCCATGTAATATTGACGTTTCATATGATTTATGAACAATAAACACTGGCAACCATATTGTTCTAAAATAGGTTAGTCTCACAGGCGAGGCGATAGCGATGCAGTATTGTTTGAGTTAGTTTTGAGTTTGAATTTAGAATTTGTATAATGATGGAGTTTTGACTTTGAATAAAATTCTAGTTCGTAATTTTTGTCATTGTGTGTGATTAAGTTTTACATTTTCAGGCCGAAGCAATCTTCAGAGTTGCCGGACTTATTGTGAGACTTAAATTGTCTCCTGAAGGACGAACCTTCGGAAGGACGGTAGGATTGGTCAACTCAACTCAAAGCATTTATTTCAAGTAAACCAATTACAGGCACTTTTGAATTGTCAAGGTGTCGGTCAGTCAGAAAGATGAAGCTAGTTGCCCATTCCACTGCGTAGTAGGTACTATCGAGGAAGTTCATATCTAAGCAGTTTTAGAACAAAATCCCGTGAACACGATGACCGCATCTGTTTTACGTTAGTTACTGTTAGCGCCCGAGCGCTACAGGGAAAAATAGTCCTAAAGGTGCATATATATGAACTTCCTCGATAGTACATATGGAGAAAAACGGACAAGCAACTCCATGGACACTCTTTTAAATCAAACTATTGTTACAAAAAAGTGGTTACGTCATTCATGTTGAAATTATACATGTGAGAACGTTATAGAAAGACGTGAACGTTAAAAGCGCCCGTAATAAAAAGATAAAACAATGGAATTAAAATAAGCTAACAAATGACAAGTGCCTACTGACGGCGGCGGCGCCCGTTCACGAACATGACGTATGGATCAGCTCATTCAGCTGAACCATTTTGAAGGGAACTCAACGATCCAATATGGTCATTTTGCTATCGTGGAAGAAAATTTGTTTCTCTGGAGACACTGCCATCAGTGTAGCACCGGAACCATTAATAAGTTTTTGCTTTCCACCAGACACCCAGGTGTCCCTAACTCCCTTCGTATGTGCTGAGATCGGTCACCGTGCGGCTTTACCGACATCGGCCTCCACTATACCTACACGTAACTCTCCGTCTCTTGGATACTTATCCAATATAGAAAAGGGAGTTTATGTTTAAAGTCAGGTTTGAACTGACAACCTCACCAGGCCGACGCCCTTTGCACTCTCACCAGTCAGCAATAATTATAGCAAAGAGTCTAAACTAAAACTTTAATATGTTAAACCCATCCCAGAACACATGAACCCTACAATCACGACACACTACTTAACGAACATTCACGAATACCCACGAAATCCCCCGTACACTCCCGAGTAGTTCCGAGCGAGTTCTGCTCCGCTAACTACAGAAGGCGGCGACTTGATTACAGATTCGCTGCGAGTCTGCCCACCCTCTTATTTGCGTGAGTATACGTGTGTTATAGTGCTGACGTGTTCCGGTATACGATTGCTTTATTTCGTTGTGTTTAGTGAGTAGTGGCACGATGTGGAGGCATTGATTTAGATGGAGATTTTTATTTAGGAGTTAATACTTGTTTCTTACATAACATTCTGTATTCTTTACCTCTCTGTGAGAAAACATGTATAGTTTGACAACATTCAGCCAGTTATATGATGAGTGTGAGCGCGAATTTATTGCCATTAATCGGACACAAATCTAGCCCCAGAGCTGCTACTGAAAACTTTCATGTTGTAATAACACTTTGCCCGACCTGGGGATCGAACACAGGTCGATTAGCAGTCACGCTGCGATGACTAGACCAACAAGCTGGTCAATAACCATTATCATATTTAAACGTATCATAACATCACGCCCGTATTCTGTAAAGGGTAAGGCTGAAGTATACATTATACCATCGCGAGTAGAACCCGGATGAGGCTGGCACAAGGACGTGGGGCAATTTATTGGCACGTCCGCTACTTGATACTCAATTTTCAATACTCAATACCTATACAGCGTTACTTGAAATACGACGGCAATTCATTAAGGAGATGTACGGGAGGTCATTTGCAACCAAATGACTCCTTATGACCCCTATGCAAATGTCAACCATTTTCCAGTAATTTGACATTTTATATTTTTTGAAGATACATTATGGTATCTTATCGTATCTTGTTGGATAGCTGAGAAGTTGTACCTACATATTTTTGGAATATTCTGTCAATAAAGTATATCCATGTTTTTTTGCAGAAAACAACCACTTAATTCAAACAACCTGCTCTAAATGTTGAAATTTGTGTGCTCTCATTAAAAAATGTTAATGATAATTGTCATTTTATGATTGATTACTATGTATTGAAGTAGAAGCAGATAATAATAATTTAAAAAAATTATGACGTCGCTTACATCTCCTTAATGGATTGCCGATGTATTACCAATAACCCTGTAGGTATATATTTAATGCATTCCACAATTTGAACTTTTGTAAGTTTTGTGGAATAATAAGTATTTCTAAATCATGGATTACATAATCTTATAGCTTCACCACACAGGACAAAACCCTAACATTCAACTTACAGCTTTACTATCTAATCCGGGCTCACTTCCCGGTTGTGTCATTATTTGATAGATTTCGCTCGCTCCTCAAGATTGCGTGTTTCATTCTATGTGGGCGTGAATCTTTCACCCTTGTCTTACACACTGTGAGTGAAAGAGAGGACTTAGGTGGACAATTAAGCCGTTACAGAAAGTGGGACGTTTATTATTGTTTCTACTTTGTTGTGTTATTTATTTTGAAATGTTTATTGGAAGGTAGAGGTGATTTTATATTGAGGTAAAAGCTGTTGGAGCAATGTAGAAACTTAATGGAAGCAGGAAATAAATTGTAGGTGAAATAATTTCTATTGATTACATTCCAATCAATTCTTTCTTTGAATGAAGGTAAAACAAAATAGAGGGTCAGAATCTGAAAAAAATACTATTTAGGACATTGTCTCGGTGAGTCTAGTAGTTGCATAAAAGCTACTGTGCATGAGGGGTTCAGGATTCGATTCCCAGGTCGGACAAAGTGTTATTGGGTTTTGAATTTGTTCAGAGTCTGAATTTGTGTCCGGTTGATAGCAATTGGAGCAGCGGTGGCCCAGTGGTAACGGCCCCGAGTTACGAGTTGCAGGTCGTGAGTTCGAATTCAGTCAGGCGCTTTACTTTGTGTAATTTATTCCATCACCCCAGCTCTCAAAACGGCAAAGTAAAATATCTTGAGGAAACCGGCATGTCCTAGAACCTTAAATTTGAAGACATATGTGACATCCACCAACCCGCACTGGGCCCGCGTGGTGGATGACGGCCAACTCCCCCTCACAGAGAGGAGGCCTGTGTCCCAGCAGTGGGAACTGATTATGTAATGGCAATAGGCTGGTCCCCTATTATATGGGACTAAATCATTGCTGGCAAAAAGTGGGTGTACAATAGGTACGTCTCTGCCTAACCCATCTGGAAAAAGAGGCGTCATGCTTTGTTATGTTATTTAGGGCAAATACTTCCCTTATTTCCTTCTTCCTTTGTAGTTTTTCTGTCAATACAAGTGCCCCTCGCCAGACCTTAACTTTAAGCCCTTTATTTAAAGCCAAACACAGCAAAATCCTTTACACTGCTATTTATACAACTCCAATGACCCCTATAACCTCTTCAACATCTAATTAACAGAACATAACTTGAGACAGCTACCTTCTCAACGCGTTAGGTTTCTAAATCCAACCGCCCGTCATCCGTCAGTTAAACGCGTTGACAAGGATATTGTGACACCAACGATTATTTTATTATTTAGCTTTTTAATTTCCGAGATCTGGCGGGTGTTAACTTTAAATTAGTTTTTGATGAGGATCTAATTTAGAATTTTAATTGTAAAGCTGTCTAGGGGGTTATGTAGAATATGTCATCAGCTAAAGATATTCGTGCTGATTTAGCCTCTATCATGCTCTAGAAAAACTACTCGCTAAGGTTGTTAAGCAAAAAATAGTGGAACAATCATATTTTATCCATCTTCGAATTCTTGTTCACACGTCTAGATTAGGTTTGCAAGTAACAAGAGGGGGCTAAAAAGGTATTCCGATTTCATTTGACTTTTTTGAGACTTTAAGATAAGAAATTATGTTACTAAGCTATACCTACCATGCAACTGTTCATTAATCTGAGATAATCCAATGAGGCACCCCGTACAATCCTCAGTCTTATTCATGGATGGCTTTACGCTCAATTGGATGACCGCATCGTGCAAAAATCCCTTTTAAATTTGAATCCTATCTCAATACCAATAAAGACAATGCGATCACTGATTATCTTGCTAATTCCACTACTTGTATCATCATCATCATTATCATTGCTCTTAGCTTTTCTCCTATGGGCGCTGTGTCTACGTTCGCTACCACTGCAGCAGTGTGGTCCAATAACAAAGAACGCTTATTTCCCAAGCCCGCTACCACACCAGTTCAACAATTGTCCCACACAACAATAAGTCGGCACCTTAATCTTAAGGTGACAGCCACTCTAATCAACTTTCTCGAGCCATTGCCTCCCCACATATGTGACGACGGCTCCAACGATTAAACTGTCACAGTCATTGTTGACACGTTTGAATTAAATCTGTTTCTATTGTAGATTCATAATTTCGGTCGCTGGTTAGGTGTGTCTTTTAAGATGTGATTCTGGTGGTCAATGAATGAAAGTTTAGCTTTCAATGATACTGAGGTAGCATAATTGTATGCTACCGCAGTATCATTGAAGGCTAAGCTAAAGAATATACGAATCTACATTGATTGACTCGTCTATTCTGAACTAAAGCCTCTGCTTTAGTTCGCTATTTATAATCTTATCCAAATCACAAATGTTTTTATCGACTGCCTTTTTTCAGTCACGTGAAATGTATGATTCCATCTTCTATTGTGGCATAGTATTCCTCTTCTATTTCTTATAACTTGACTTCTTACATCAATGATACAAACGCATTACGCATCATTTATCACAAGTGAATCATCGTTATTTGAACCAATAGCGATAGTGGCTTACGTTTTTTTAAGCGAAACGTACTGAACTGCATCTGGCCCTACAGTCTCGACATAGTTAGCAATCGTTTTCGGTTGCTACGTCCTAACAATCCAGATGTAACGATATTTGGTGGTCTCCACACTCAAATTTATCGGTTGTTACTGGTATTTTAGGTAGGTACCGGTAGGTAACAACGGATAAATTTGAGTGTCGAGACTACCAAACATATACATCAACATTTATATTTGGATTGTTAGGACTTAGCAACCGAAAACGATTGCTAACTATGTCGAGACTGCAGGGCCTGGTGTATAAGGACATCAAATACAGTTCAGTATATAAGTACGTACGTAGTGATGTTATATAGTATAACATCACTACAATGGGTCCTATCATACGTAGACCATGTTGGAAAAAGAAACTAGTTCAGACAGCATCTGTCTGACATTATTGCTGAAATGGGCCTTTTTGGGCACAGCCGTGAAGGCATTGTTGTTAAAACGTTATTTTCACGTTTTTATTTGTATTTTATGTTTTACGTTCTGTGTCCAAATAACTGTTATTCTTCTGTTAGTTGAAATTAACCTGAATAAATTCGTACATAAACAAAAACATTTCTTAACTGATGATTTTAACTAAAGAGACTTACTTCCAAACAAGGATAGCACCGATGAGAACCCCGACAACCAGGACTATGGAGCACAGCGCGATCACCGCCGATGTCTGTAGTGAAGGCCCGCTGTGGTTGTATGCGTCTATCTTCTGGAAATCAAAGAAAATAATATGTTAGAAGAGTTTTATGAATAGAGCACGAATGGAAGGGGTTGTGTGTAGGGGTTTATAATATGGTAAATTTCTGCCTATAATTTTGTCCAAAGATGATTGATTGTCTTTACACAATGTTAAGCAATAGTCTTATAATTATAATCACAATCATTTATTAATTTGCGAATATGGTTGCAAAAGAAAAGGTCATAAACAAGCAATAGTGTCCATTAGCCATATCCTATCATAAGGCAGGCCAATTTACAAATACACAGGTATCTATGAGACTAGAATTTAATAATAAAAGACATTATTTAAAATATCGTATGGATTAACATTTTATAAGTTTATCCTGTAAATATTCAGTGACAGAGTAGGTAATATGCTTTTTTGAGTAACATGGTTTTTATATCTTTGAATAGAAGTGAATGTTCCATTCCGCCTCTAAAAAGCTTATTTTATCCACTGAAAACAGTGAATAAAAAGCACTTTTACTCACTGTTATATCGCTACACAAGTTGACCATCCTAATAATAATAACAAGAACATTACTCTTAATTTTAGTAATTGTTCCAATTTTAATGTGCATTTTAATTAATTTAAGCTTCCTTTTTCTTTAGTAAATGTTTATTTTCGCTTAAATCTTTCTTTTTCTCGTAGTCATGGTATAAAGTATAGTATGCAACTCTTGAATAAAACGGATTTATATCGAGGGCCATGAATCACTCGCGTCGCTCAGGATTCTTATACTTCAGTCGTTAGAATCCTTCACTACCTCGTGATTCATCTATGGCCCTCGCTTTAAATCCGTCCTTTATTCATTAATTGCATAATATACTATTAGTTTTCGATCTGTCATTGTTTTATTTCATAAAAGCAAATGGATGAACGGATTTCATTCAGACAAACACCACACTCTACTACGCGAGTTCATGCTACACAGATGGATCGTTCAACTTGTGCAGAAAAACGGTTGCAGATAGCATATGATTTTTCATCTATACATATTATAAATTAAGTCCTGAGAATGATTGTTGGCAGAGTAGACTGCCCCACCCAAAGACGCTAGGTCAAAATAAGTAGATAAAGGTTTATGTTAATTTAATTGAATTAAGTAATACTAATAACACTAACATAGCATATAAGCACAATCTGTTACTAACCACTAACAACGTATGATCTGATATGGGTCTGAAATAAAGATATTTTATTTTTTATTTTTATATTTACGTGTCTGTGACCGCGCTATTCTTCTGAACAAAGCGGTGGATCTTGATGCAATTTTCACCACCATAAAGAGGTTTTATTCAGAAACGCTTATTTGTATAATACTTGAATATTGAACATACATGTAACATGTTATAAAGATAGGCACTTAACTCGATGTTTTGTCAAGTCGTAAAAGCCCTGCGAATCAGGAGCGGGTCGCTAGTAATACTACAATTCAGACCAATGTAAATATCTTTTCCCAGATTTATGCGTTGTTGGGGTCTACTTTTGAACTAATCAGATGCGGTTACATATCATCGGAGCTCGTTCTCAATTAATGTCAATCAAA
The DNA here is from genome assembly GCA_937001585.2 of Brachylomia viminalis. Taxonomy (NCBI): domain Eukaryota; kingdom Metazoa; phylum Arthropoda; class Insecta; order Lepidoptera; family Noctuidae; genus Brachylomia; species Brachylomia viminalis. Next base: position 21,442,729 of record OW443307.2, read on the forward strand.
AATGAAACCGTGTACTCGGCACTTTATTTTGCACAAGCAATTAATTAAAATAATTTTGTCGTAAACGGCATTCATTTGTTTTATCAAATTCGTCAGGAACAGATTAGCAATTGCATTAAAAAGATTAACCAAATAATATGATTTTGGTATTGTACGTTATGTGCTTAAAGTCATTAATTTATTTTTGGGGATAAGTACCGTCCAGATGTATCTTTCATTATCCAATCATTGGAGTCCTGCCGCTAGTTTTTGGTTAAAATGTACGCCTTAACATGACGGCAATCGTGAAATGTAATTATTTTATTATCTTATTCTTTTATTGGTCACTAAAACGATCAGTAAGTAGTTGCTATAGGAACCGAGTAGCCATAAGTAGGAAATAATTATGAATTATTACCATTACAAGAAAAACAGAAGACTTTTGACACGAACCGATACTACAAATACTATTAATAAAATATCAATCAGGGAGAGTGAATCAATAATAAAAATAAGTGGCTCCACAAACGACGCTGGATCCTTTCCAAGAGACGTAAAGAATTATAGTTAATTTGTGCTATAAGCAAAAAATGTATATTTGCCAAATGTATTTGGCGTTCCCAGAGATATCGAGAATTTCGCGGATCATTTCGCTAATACTGTTCATTTTACGGGAATGGAATAAGAAAATGGTTGTGACAATGATCAGCTTTCGAGAAATAATAGTAGGTATAAATAACTATAATGCAATGGCATAAAAAAGGAAATGTCAAATCGATGGGACTAAGATGAACTTTTAGGAGACGAAGAGGAATCATAAGACCTAACTATTAAAATGACATGACTCAGGACAACAGCTTTTAATATTGGATACGTTGATTATTATGTATCCATATTCAATTATGGTTGGAATAGAAGAATAGAAGTTGGAAGGCATTGCTCTTAGAAAAATCTTACTATAGTATCTAAGGATTTATATACGATAAAATGTTAATATAGAGTTCAGATAAATATCTGTGTGTTAATTATAATGTAATTATAATCTTTTTTATGTGCAAAGCTAGATATAAATTGAATTAATATAATAGTTTTAATTGTGAAAGTTCCTAATCTACTTGAGATACTCACTGCAATATTATTAGTTTTAAGTTTTCTTGCTGCGCCCTAACAGGGTCATGTACTCACCATTTTTAAATGTAATTATGGTATGCGTGTAATTTAAATTATGCATTAAACAAATAAATGAATAGAAATAGCGCAGTGATGAATTCAAATAATAAGTTAGGCTCATTTAAAACAAAACAGAAAACAGTGAAAAACTTAAAATGCTGTAGTTAATACGATAGCCTATAATCCAAATAATTGTGACCATGAATCATCGTAAGTTAGCCACAATAAGAAAGAAAATAATGAAACTCAACAAATAAACAAATAATGAAATTCAAATAATGACCATTGTATGAAAATATGATTGAAATAATTTAAAATGAACTTTATCATATCAAAACCATCTGACAATCGGCATAGCTTTTTGCCTTCAAAATGATGAAACCGCAATATTTCATTCATATCACTTCAATCTGATACTTTGAATGCGTCCAGCAGAGCCGCAGTAAACAACATTAACGAAATTACATTTTCAGTTTATCTTGAAATGATTTCATATGCATTATAATATAAAAGCACTTTAGATTTTAATTTTACATTCTCTACGAGTTACGGCTTAATGTGGATTTTATTTCTTTCAGTGCTTAACGTGGGCGCCATTCTGTTGCGAATAGTGATGTGACATCGTGACATACACCAAAGAAGGGTGAATAATTATATTAAAGAAATGTTTTTTATGTTTAATTAGTAAATAACCCCCAAATATTGTGGAATAAGGCCAGGAGAATGATGACGTTTTTATGTTCACCTAATTAGTAAAATATTATGACGAAGACATTTTTTTCTGAGTGATAATACCTATGTAAATGTAGATTTTTCATTTGTAGATAATTTAGTTAAAGCTATAGTTTTTTTTTTGGATGTGTTTCATAAATAAATAATTCATTTATAACTATAGTTAGGTATGTGAATGCCGATAGTTATGCTGGATTGAATGCCACGGGGCATTATCTCCCAAAAACCAAAATCTTAAAAAATAACACACAATAATAATAATAAATATGAGACAACATCCACACAAGGTCTTCAGGTCCCGAACTAGGTAGAGCCTGTACTACGGTAACCTGATGACTGATATACATACTTATATGTATACATATACACACCCAGGCACAGGTCAAACAAACATGTTCATAAATAAATAAATAATACAATAATTACTAAAGTCTTTGAAAATAACAAACGTATCCACCACATAATAACACAGTAGGCGTTACCAAACGTACTTACTAAAATTGAAAAACACGACAGACAAATTGAAACAATCAACTGATGCAGCATATGGCATAATTTTAATTCACCTAATTACCAAAGGCGTTATTCCGAGGGTAGCAAGGTGTATGGGGGAACCTGGTAGGCGGGTTTATGTATGAATTTTTTGGTGCAATAAGCGTCACGCAACTGATAAATTGTTTGAAAAAAGGCAATTTTGACACAATAACTTTTTTTTCTATATAGAAATACTATAATAGATTTTTTTTTATAGCATTGCCATTGTTCAGTTATTTTATGTTTGATTGTTCCTTTTTAATGATCAATTGATTCAATTGACACAAAAACAAAGTCATAAAGAACTGCATATCTCACAAAAAAGGATTAGGTACATTTACTCAAACATTTTACATAAAGAGTGCATAAATAAGTAAAAAGTCTGTCCGTGAAAACATCTTGAAAGCATGTAAAAGAAAACTCCACATAAAACACCATGAATATACAGACGCCTACAGAACCCGCTAAATTCACCTTACTGTCACTCGATTAACATTCTTTACTTACACTCACGAAACCACGCATGAAGATGCTTTATCAAAGGAATTGAGGACTCAAAACCCTTCACACTCCTCGAAACTTGACTCTTATTTATTTTATCTTCAAAAGAAAGAGTGAAATGGTTCACGTTTTCCCGTTTACTCGCTTTCGGCACAAAATAGATAGATACCGAAGGTTGGCTTCATACAAGGAGCAAAGGCGTACACACACATAGATATACACGTTTCACGTACAGCGAGTGCAAGCACACTCGCAACTGTCATTTGTTTTGGATCGCCGTGCGCACGCATCAACGAGTAAGTGTGAGTGTTTTAGTTGTATGGAGCCGGCCTTCTGTTTCACCTATTTTGTGTTTTCGGGTTCACGTAATGTTATTTTTTCTGTGGAGCACTGATTTATTTTTCGATACACAATATACTACTTGAGGACTGAGCGACTGTGTCGGACGTTAGTAGAATTGCCTTTCATGTTCAAGTACGGGTAAAGACTCAAGAAATAGTGGTTGATAGTTACCTACCTAATAAAAGTGCTGTAAAATTGCGGGATACAGTTTTTTGAGCGATTTATTTTTTGTTTTGATAACATTTTTAGTGTAGTAATTAATTAGTCAATGAGGGTTCAGTTTGTTGGGTTCTAGAATTACGTCATCCCAATCCAACACCCTTAAAAAAACTGAATATTTAAATCATTATAAAACCGCAGTGTTGTGCATCAATTTGACAAATAAATAAATGATTTTATTTCTGTAAGTAGGTTTGAACAAACACAAACAATCGAATTTTAAAAACTAGGTGAGGTCGGCATTTCCTATCTGACTACTCTGAGAAGAAAGGCCGAAACAAACTCAAAGGTTATAGTCTCTTTTAAAGTCCAGACAAAATCTTGGTCAGATCATGCGAAGGCTACGTAGATCGGTGTCTGAAATGGTCTTTGAGGAAAGAACCACACAGATTGAGTGGACCTGTCCAGTCAGTGCGCGCAATTGTCAGCAATCGTGCAGCTCAACTTAGACTTAAGGAGCTCAACGATTCGACGAACAATACAAAAGAAAAGACATTTGAGTAGGCCGCATAAATTACTCAAACTGCCAGATCATGATTAAACGAATTGAGTAAAATACAAAAAAAAAGCAATTACATATTCAGATTTCAGTTTATTTGGTTTCTTTCTATAGACATAGTTGCCTTATTGCATTACAGAGCTTATTGTGCTTCACGACTCCTAGTTTGTAACGAATTATATTTGCTCACAATAATTATTCAGGCGGATATCATAAAAATAATAATTCACGTAAAAATTAAAACAGCACAAAACTAAGAATCTAATCTAGCTTCAAACAATGTATTTAGTCCCACTTTCCAACATAATTAGACCCTAATAAACGAGTTTTAATAACAATATTTCAAAGCTATCTCAAAAGTATGATAGGGTTGAAGGGGTCAAGTTAGTTGGTTACTGTTATATCAGTAAGATCTATATGGGGTTGGAATAATAATGTTTTTCTGTAATTGAACTAACACATACGCTTTGATTAAAAGGGGATTGGGCAAGTTTCTTGAATAGGGTTCAGTAGGGATCGAATTTTGGTAAGGTTATTAGATTATTGGCTTCCTTCTACTACTAATACTGAAAGCCAGATTATTATTTTTTTACCCACATTTAATGGAAAATTAGTTGTTTACCAAATTGACTACCGACTTGAATTGTGATTTGAATATCCCGTATAATTATTCAAATCACAATTCAACTGACGTTCTTTGACAGTTGTATGAAATGACTATCAACACAGCAAATCGCTGTAGTTTGTCAATTGAAAAATACTTAATTTCCTTGGCTAAACGTTAACTTGTAAAACATAGGAGCACATCTTGCTCTGAATAAAATAATGTTTTGTCGCAAGTCATAGTATTCAAAACTTTTTTTTTTTCTGTAAGTAGGTTTTTACAAACACTTTTACACGTCAATATGACGATTTGATAGTCACTTTAGCCATGTTAAAGTAACACAGGTTTCGTTGAATGCACAAACTGTGCGAAGCCATTACAAAAAAAAAAAAAAAAGTAACACAGGTGACAGGGGTGAAGACCGAGAAGTCAAAGAGATCAAAATACAAATTACGAATTTCTAATTCTTCACAGCCAATCCATAAAAAAATCCTATTAATATTCTGCGCAAGGAACCACATAACCACAATATTTATGTCATTACCTATAAACCATAACTCATGTTTCCGACCGAGAAGGGAAGTACAGCACGATTATTTATTTGTATTAATTGGATAGATCATATCGAACCCGTACGTATTCATTTTACATCCCCGCCCTATATTGTGTTTACCATTTTGTTTTACTTAATTGAATTTACGTAGAATACCGGGGTAAAGTGCGGGAACGGAAAAAAATATGGATGATGGATTTCTTTCGTGTTTGGATAAATATGTGGAGTGGATTGTGTGGGAGTTGATTCAGTTATGTTCTTTTAAAAAAGGTGTCTTAACAGGAAAACAAAGCAATTATAATCACAATAATTTTCTTTGGGGTCGTTTGTTGTAAGACCATGTTTTGTGTTAACTTGTTAAGTACTCGAAGATTGTTCGAGAGGACTTTAAAGTGTCGCCGTTATGGCGGTAGAACACCTAAAAATACTTCTCAAAAACGTAAAAAGTTTGGGAAAAATAAATTGTTTCTAACAGACGAAACTAAATTAAGAAAAAAAAAGGCGAACAAGCAAAAATGTACAGGAAGAATATCAGATGATAAGATAGATCAAATACGAGCAAAGATGAACGGACCCGGAGTCAGCGGTCATAGGCATAAAAACTTTATGACTAGGGTTGTCATAGAACAAAATTGCTTAAGATATCCCAGGTATAAGGTAAGGTAATCCGTCAAGCTAAATCAAAGGTTAAGTCTCCAATTTTCCAGCTAAGGACACATCTACCCAGATTTTTACTACCACTAAATTTTGGGGACCTTTCTTAATGTCGGTTCCTACTACAAATCTTCGTCTTTTTTGGGATGTTTGAACTTTGGGTGGTTTGGCAACCCTATTTTAGACTGATAACAATCTAAGCGCATGTCCCCAGAATGCATTAAGTCTGAAAAAGGGTCGTCCATTTGTCAAAATGTGGCACTATCGGTACGGGAATCCGTCATCGGGACTGGGACAATATATTGAGCATATCTCACGGAATCTTACAAACAATATCTCGGTAAAAAAATCTGGTAAGCGTGAGCTGAGGTAAGTGGTTATCTATTGGTTTATGGTTCGAGTTTTTGATATTGGTATCATAATCTCTGTACTTGTCGTACGGCAATTTGTCACTAGATTTTCTGATAAGCTGGAGATTGTTTTCTAAAAACTATCAAACCTAACAGTTATAGCTACATTTTTTTCCCAAAGTTGTATTATATAAAATAGCTATACTTAATAATAAATAAATAATATAGCAATAATAATTATTCAAACAAAAACCATTTCTTTATAAGAACAAACATAATTATGATACCTTAATTATGTACAGGAATGTAAAAATAATCTAAAATATTTAAGTAGGTACCTACATTTTGCAGATAAAATAATACTTATATAATAGATAAGCGAAATGTCAGTATTTTAATCGCAATCTCCTGACGTTGTTTATAAGTAAGTTAAAACTTGTTCCCACAATAACAACTGAATTATCTCCTAAAACAAGGCTTCCTCTCTCTCCTACTCTTTTGCCGTGCCCTACAGGGTCCATTATGACCTAAATTGTATAGTTTTTTTTTTTTTTTTTTAAATATGAGACGACATCCACACAAGGTCTTCAGGTCCCGAACTAGGCAGAGCCTGTACTACGGTAACCTGATGACTGATATACATACTTATATACATATACACACCCAGACACAGGTCAAACAGACATGTTCATGCACACAAATGTTTGACTTGTCCGGGAATCGAACCCGGGACCAGCGGCTCAGAAGGCAGGGTTACTACCAACTGCACCAACCGGTCAGTCGGCGTTATAGTTACCACCTAAGTACACATCATGGTAAAGCAATAAATATATTGAGTATTGAGTACTTTGCTAAACATATTTTCAAGTTCTTTCAAATCTACTAAAGAGGTTCAGACATTGAAACTTACAAAGTAGACCACAAAAATAAAAATCCAAAAGGGCTCTGCGTAACCAACACGGGACCCTAAGATCTCCAAAATTATATTCAGAAAGCAAGCTCTGTGTATCGGCTTGTCTATCTGGCGACGGTAGCCGATTCGTCAATGCCCCTTCTGTAATTAATAAAAGAGTCTTTCTTTTGAGAGAGGAAAAAAAATGAATGAAAACCTTAATTAATTTGGGTCGGCCGAAGTTTCGTAAATTATGATCATCGCTCGCCCCTTAAGATTTGCAATGGTAAGGTATTTTAGTAATTTTTTTTTGGTAGGGATATTGAAATAAAGCTGGTTGGATAAAATATCGGGGGAAGTTTGTTTTGCTTAATGAAAAGTGTTGGTGTTTTAAAAACATGTTTAATTAAGAATATGGAGAGGATTAGTTTGATTTTGGGCTAATTTACACTAATATTATTGTGAGGTAAAGTTTGTATGTTTGGATGTAGGATGTAATCTCCGAAACTACTCTTCCGATTTCACCGATAGAAAGCTACATTATTGCCAAGTGCCATATGATACATTTTATGGTATAGTTGGCTTCCATTCGGACGGGGGTCGCGGGTAGAAGCTATTTAGTTAGATTAAAGTATTTCATTCACGTGTGAATATGAGACGCTCATCCGATTTTAACCTGTAAAGAGATATGCAGTAGGTACAATGTCACTAATTATCAAATAGAGACCACACATACTAAACCGACGAAGAACGATACACAAAGAAAAAATAACTCATTATTTAAAGACAAGTTTAAACCCACAAAAAAATAAAAAGTTCCTAAGTATTTAAATAATAACTTGTCTTGATTTGCATACGACCTTTTTGAGCGAGACGTAGGCACAGTTTGTATAATGTGCATACTTAAGAAGTGCTGTCTCATCTAGAACAATTAGTGTCGTACCTTCTTTGTTTTAGGTCGTGGGTACGTTACGTCTCAAAGGGTTTAGGGTAGATGGATGAAGTTGAGTGAATAAGACTTTGTGGTGATCTTGCTGTTAATCTGTTCTTAGCAACAGTGAGATTGTAAATTATTAAAACTCAAAACATTTGTTTCAATGAAACCAATTACAGAGACTTCTAAAATGTCAAGGAGCCGGTCAGAAGAACTATGAAGGCCCATTCCAAAGCATAGTTGGTGCCAATGGAGAAGAACGGGCAAGAAACTCAATTCTTTCTTCTTTTAAATCAAACCATTGTGTTTTGGAAAACCGAGGTGTGGTTTTGTATTTTAACAGTCTTATTAATTATTGCAGTGCAAATTATTCAGTATGATTTTAGGGTATTTTCTGAAGAAAGCTATATATTTTTTTGTGTGTAGTGTAAAGTTTATAATTGTGATAATGACGTAATAAAATGTGACATTTCGCATATTTTATTAAGTATTTAAACAAGTTTGAACTATAGTCAAAGGCAAAGCATTTATTTCAAGTAGGCACATAAAATGCAATATTGAACGTCAACATTTACTTTAAAATAGAATTGATTCTAGTCGCCTCTTCCAAAAGGTAGTTTCGTATGGAGAAGAATGGGCAAGAAACTCCACCGTTACTCTTTTAAAATGTGTTGCAATATTTTGTAATATAATTGTATGTGACCTATAATAAAAATACAATAGATAAAAATAATTTAAAAAAATTTGCAATGACAAAAAGGTTAATTATGTGATAGATACATGGTGCTCACATATTTACAAACATTACCACTTGTTTGAAAAAATATTAAATAGTATACTTTTACATATACCATTTAACATTTTTTTAAACAAGTGGTAAGTCAGATAATATGTGAGTTATAGTAATCAATCACAGAATGTAAATCAATGTCATAAAAATAATAAATTATACAATTAACAACCAGTTTGATTTTGTCTACACTCTAGATTGTCCTATGGAGATGGACCAGCATGTTTCCAAGCATTCTTATCTTGGATATAATTCTCTAATTTGTAATATGCTTGTTTACAAAGTGAACTTTTTATATGAGTTTAAATTTTCTTTCACAGAATTGCAATATATGACACGGTATTTTGTTGCAATATTTAACACAGCCCCCCATAAAAGATGTATGTACTTTAGCTAATCTGAAAATAATTGATCTACTTGATATTTAGTTCTAGTATTAAATTATAGCTGATGATAGTAACATTCTCATAACCAGCCAGACGAACGCATAATAACTATTCAAATATTGATACAGTTAAATAGTTAATACTATCTGACGCTATCCGAGTGTGTCAATATGTGCTAGCCAGTCCATTTGTATGTAATTAAGCAGATTATTTGCCGATCATATTAAGCACTAACCGTCTTATTACAAAACACGATCTAACTTTAGCCCCAACCTACACATTCGATTTAGTTTTTGTATTTGGAACTTTATGCCGACTTTAGTAAAGTTCTCAATACAAAATTGACAATCTAAGACCGGACTAAGTTGACAGTTTTGTAAAAGGAACTGTATTTCGATTTCAGTTATGTTCTTATTTCAAAAACAGGCTCGATGGTTTAAACCATGTCAAAAGAAAAACCTTGTTTTGTAATAAGGCCGTAATAGTACAGAATAGATAGCCGTGCTAACTGAAAGCTAGAAAAACCATATTCACCAAATATTTTGTCTAAACCTTCAGTTTTTGTTAGATCTGAATCAGCAGCGTTTCGTTACATTTTGTCGATATAAGCGAACATAAATACTTGGAGTGGCTGATTTGTTTTCGCCATTTCAGGATTGATGTAGTATCATAGTTTTCAAGTACAATGACCCCTGTGTAGGTTTTCAGTTATTTCAATTATTACAGCATCCATAGAATAATTAAGGCTGTTATCGATCCGCAGTCATCTCTTTATTCTTTTTTTATTTTCATGGTTTTGTTAGATTTGATGTTCTTTTTTTTATTTATTTTTTATGGCTTGACATTTCTCGGGACCCTGGGGTCCCGGACCTTTGGAAGGCGTACGAGGGGCCGAAGCCAACTTGCAGAGGCCCCTTAGACAATTTTAAGTGTTGAGGCACTAACCGACGATTATCCCTGTATGCACTATGCAAGTGTACCCAAGGACAACCCCCGGTCGGTGCAGGACTATTGCAATTTATTTTTTATTATTATTATTATTTGTATTTCCTGTGCGTGTCCCAAATAAAATATTTTTCTTTCCTTCTTTCTTTCTCTATTATTTCTTAATTTTTGAGTTTGTGATTCGAGGACGTCTTGAAGGCGTTAAAAAGACCCCAAAAAGAGTTCAGAGTCGTTTTGAGGAAAGGTTCACAATCCATTTAACGCACAAGATAAAGTAATACGAGCGACAAAATTCTTTCAGTAGATTTTTTTTTAAATAATTTCTCGGTTTAATGACTCAATTGCAATTGTTTTCTTTCATTACGATATTGTTCTTGCTTATGTTACCAAAACTACCTAAAAGTCACACGATATTATTAACGAAGCGGATGCTGCCACTCACCCACCTGATTAACCCACTCAAGCGGCTTTTGACACCTACAGGAAACAAAGGGGTGGTCCATCTGTTGCAACAAATAAACGTAAGCATTTTTACAAATAACTAATTTGTACAAAGATGGTCAAAAGGTAAAGACTATCCCACACTGCTAAATACATACCGATAAACTTAGACCACCCGACAATTCTGTGAAGGATGACGAATATATCAAAGAAATTCGACTACCAACATTAATTTTCCTTGTTAAATAGGTGTCGATATTTAAATAATAATAAACGCCTTTATTGTACCAACTTAGCAACCAATCAGTGAAAATTGAACCTTACAGAAAAGTTTTCAAGTTCGAATTTTAGTTTTAAAGTGCATCCCATCCAAGTTTTGCAAACGTACGCGGTTTCGTCAAGATGTTTTCTCGCACGAGGAAACTACGACCATATTGAGCACGCCATAAAGTACATTATTCTTCACTTATAAAATTCAGATTCTAGGACCTACGTCTCGTCTGGATTAGGCATAATTATAAAGTGGTTGACATCTTAATCATTTTGTCGGCGGAGCTAACCACGGAATGGAGACGCTACTGCTCTGATTCCACGAAAATGCTTTATAAAACCGAAACGATTCAATTTTATGGAAGTGTCTTAATAAAAATATCCTTGTGTTTTAAGTTTTGTCGTTAACGTAGCTTATTAAAAACATTCCTTCGATGGTAGGTACACGACCGCAAATTTCAAGCGTGGTAGGTTAAGCAGTTATATCGATTTTATTTCTTTTTGATTCGTATCGATAAAATTCGGACCTGGGCACCCAGTGTGAGGTGTCAGTTTTTATCGATAACTAATTATGTTGAGTTGTTGATGTCTTAATCATGTTGGAGGTAGGTCTGACCGCAGGATATAGCGCGGTAGGTGATCTTGTTGAGTGGTGACGCGTAGCCGGTTGAGTCAGAGGTAAGTTCATTCATTGATGATTAAAGTTGACTAAGTTGACTGGTGGAAGAAATGACTGTATAAGAAAACGTTGTGGTTATTGTTAACACAGTTTGTGTTGCTGACAAAGTCTTATTTATGAAAATTGAGGCTAAGAAGACATACTTTTTTACGTGCCAGTGAGTTTAGAAGAAATGAGAATGAAATATATTATGCAATTAGTGAATAAAGGACGGATTTAAAGCGAGGGCCATAGATGAATCACGAGCTAGTGAAGGATTCTTACGACTGAATCACGACCGTAGCGAGTGATTCATGAGCGTAGCGAGTGATTCATGAGCGTAGCGAGTGATTCAAGTATTAGAATCCTGAGCGACGCGAGTGATTCATGGCCCTCGATATAAATCCGTTTTATTCGAGAGTTGCATACCTACTATACTTTATACCATGACTATGAGAAAAAGAAAGATTTAAGCGAACATAAACATTTAATAAAGAAAAAGGAAGCTTAAATTAATTAAAATGCACATTAAAATTGGAACAATTACTAACATTAAGAGTAATTTTCTTGTTATTATTATTAGGATGGTCAACTTGTGTAGCGATATAACAGTGAGTAAAAGTGCTTTTTATTCACTGTTTTCAGTGAATAAAATAAGCTTTTTAGAGGGGGAATGGTATAATTTTTTTTTTTCAAAAAAACTAAATACCTTCCAAATCAGAGTAAAACGCAACCAGCCTTTGTAATAAAAGTGCAAGTGTGTGTATTTATGGCTTCCTTGTTTGCATTGCAATTTGCAATCTTTGCAGCGAACATATTTGGTTGTACTTGTGACTTGCGTCAGACATAATCAGCAGTTAGGAAAGATGCATCGTGTTCAAACATGGCAAAAACTTCAAAATCATTTGTGAATAAACTACTGCTCCTATTTAATTGATTTTTGGTACAGATCTTGAAAATGGTACCTAGTATAGCCAGTTTAAAGGAAAGCCACTCTGTCGTATCAACTCTGTATATATTACGATACCTAATTGTCCTTTTGTTTTTTTATTTATTTGTATAGTTAGTTAGTTACTCATATAATTTAGTACAGTAAAACGGGGCGAATAGGGATGCAGGGGTGAATCGGGATGAAACTTTAAAAGGGATGTTGAAATAATATAGTTTGTTGCCAAAAAGGACTCTAATGTGTTTACTGTATTATAATTAGCGATTGAGTGCCCTTGTTGCCAACAAACTTTATTAAATCAACGTTAAAAGTTATTTTAAACTTTCGTACCGATTCACCCCTGCATCCCTATTCACCCCGTTTTACGGTACCTACGCAGCTAGTGTAAATAGTTAGTTGTAATGTGTGTGTGTAGTTGTTGTAATATTGAAAAAGTTAAAGAATATTAACATCAAATAAATGTATCATAATTAGATAGAAAAATATAAACATTTTGATAGAGTTGTCATCGTACCTTGAAGGTCTGGGGATATATTTAGCTCCTAATATAATGTTATCAAAATAGAACCACCTAATTACAGCAATACTTGACAAAACTGGATCATGACATCACATGACATCACCCCTGTTACCTCAAAGGGTATGGCAGAGTTGTATCTATAGAACACAAATATTAAAGTACCATGTAATAGTGGGCGAACTTTTTGCTGTCAACCAGGCACAAATTTAGATTTCAGGCTACTACAAAAAAAAAACCAAATGGAAAATCGCAATAACACTTTGCTCGACCCGAGAATCGAACCCAGGACCTCATGCTTAGTTGTAGCGCTTTCACCACTAGATCAATGCAGCAAAATTTAGATCATTCAAGTAATATAACGTCTTATTTATCTAATAAAAGAATAAGGCGCGTTATCACTATATTTATAACATAAATTTCGTTTAATACATATCAGTGGCAACATTTATAAAATTATTCAGTAGCTTATGCGAGATTTTACGATGTATCAGGGCTATAAAATAATCTAATAATAAATCCGTGGTATTTTGGTATTAAAGCTATAAATCTACGCTGATCTGGTGATCAAATATAGTGAATATTAGCTAATCATGTGCTCGTTTAGAGAAATAGTACGAATAACTTTATACCTCTAGATCTTTAATTTATATGTACTTTCTGAGTTTATCTCAAACATTACGGGCATCAGTAAAGAAAAAGATCGTGAGTAAACCGGCGGTGTAGTTGCGAAACACACTATCAGTAGCAAAGGCTTTCACTTTGACAGTTCAACAACATTCATTGCGTTATTTACGTTGTTGCGCGATAAATTTTTCGAACATATTAAGCAATGGATTAGCAATATCCTTCAAAATGATTCAGATGACAGCTGGGCTTATCTGAAAGTGCCAACCCGTCTTGAGCAAGCTTCGTGATCAATATTCGTGCCTTGTGTGTATGAGATGGCAGAGTACTGATCACAAGCCTATGCTCTGCACTCGGACAATAATATGCTGGTATTATTTTTATTATCTAGATTTTTTTTTAGAAAAGGATGTGTTTGCAGGCTCATACCTACGTCATGTCAAATTTTTATTTTAATGTACAGTCTGCTGTCTATTCGATAATAATCAATTGAAAAGCACCTTAAATTACCTTCAACAGTAATATTTAATTATATTAATTATTGTGAATGTGAGAACTATGCAGGTCATTGCTTTTTTTTTGTATTTTTGTCAGTTCTTTTATTCATGATCTGGATATTGGCCTACTCAAATGTCTTTTCTTTGGTATTGTTCGTCGAATCGTTGTGCTCCTTAAATTCTCAGTTGAGCTGCACGATTGCTGACGATTGTGTGCAATGACTGGACATGTCCACTCAATCTGTGCGGTTCTTTCCTCAAAAGACCATTTCAGACACCGATCTACATAGTCTTCACATGATCTGACCAAGATTTGGTCTGGACTTTATAAAAGAAACTGTGACCTCTGAGTTTGTTTCGGCCCTTTCTTCTCAGAGTAGTCAGATAGGAAACGCCGGCCTAATATAGTTGGTTGTTCAAACCTACTTACAGAAATAAAATCATTTATCATTTAATAAGTTTAGGTAATCCACAACTGAACACGATTTGAAAAATATTCCTCCTGAACTGAATATAGGGATAGGACCCTGTAACAATGAATCCTAAGGTATTACTTGAAATTGTAGCAGTATCTAGTTATCTACATCGCCACATGCGAGCTGCGCGTCATACTGACGTCACGCAAATCCTGCATCGCGCATGCAGAGTTTACTGCGCGACTAGCATATATACAACTTCCCGACACCAATCGTTGGGTAGTTGCCCTCCAGACACGACACCCGTCTGGTCGGAGGATCCTCCATTTTCTATGGAGGTATGAGTGAACTTTACACCCTGTTCCTCGTGCCTCTATAATAGTATATTATGCAATTAGTGAATAAAGGAAGGATTTAAAGCGAGGGCCATAGATGAATCACGAGCTAGTGAAGGATTCTTACGACTGAATCACGACCGTAGCGAGTGATTCATGAGCGTAGCGAGTGATTCAAGTATTAGAATCCTGAGCGACGCGAGTGATTTATGGCCCTCGATATAAATCCGTTTTATTCGAGAGTTGCATATTATACTTTATACCATGACTATGAGAAAAAGAAAGATTTAAGCGAAAATAAACATTTAATAAAGAAAAAGGAAGCTTAAATTAATTAAATGCACATTAAAATTGGAACAATTACTAAAATTAAGAGTAATTTTCTTGTTTTTATTATTAGGATGGTCAACTTGTGTAGCGATATAACAGCGAGTAAAAGTGCTTTTTATTCACTGTTTTCAGTGAATAAAATAAGCTTTTTAGAGAGGGAATGGTATAAATTTTTTTTTGCATAACAAACAGCAATAAAACTATGTAAGATAACTACTAACAGTGGGCCGTACGCGAAACAGTTAATACGACAACAACATCTTCAATCAACCCAAAACATCAAATATTCAAACTTAATCCAAACGTACAGAAAGATTATCATACGAGAACGTACAAACCACACAGAACAGCAAATTTTCAAGTCATTACCGTACCGCTATTTAAAACTGAGAAACAGAGTAAATAGAAAGCTAACACTTTAGTGACAGATGCGACTATTCGACTATCAGGGCAAGATTCACAGATCGCATTTTGACTTCACCTTACTAAGAAAAGTATAAGCGAATGTGAACACTATTTAAATTATATAATGTTCATATTCGAATAAAACGCTTATACGACTATGAACAACATAAATCATTACAACCATCATAAACACAGACATAAACCTTCACGGGTACTTATGAAACGTCAGAAGCTAGGTGCACGGTTTCAATAGGTCGTTTCCTATGGAGAAAAAAATAAAGTTTCCCGCAAAAAACTCCTCGGTTCCTCTTTAAAAAATATAGGCTTTTACAATGCTTTTAAATTACTGTGTTAATAGGTATGGGAGGACAGATATACAGGGTTACTTGTAATTCGACGTATATCCGTCAGGAGCTGATAGGGGGGCCAAAAGCATCAAATTAAACCCCTGTATGTATGGCCGAAATTCAATAGTTTTCGAGATATTTGAATGCTATGGGTTTTTCTGATATTTACCCAAAATTTTACATTTAATTCCAAATAAAAAAAACTACATATTGAATGGGTACCATTAAGAAATGATATTGTAGATGGCACTTCAATTAAGCTATGAACATAATTAAAAGTACTACTTAGGTCAACGAAATAATTAAAATGATGAGTGATTTAAAAATAATATCTGACCAATACGTATATTAATTTTATGCTACAAAAAATGTTGTCTCAGTATTACTTTATGCATTTAAAATTGAGTCTTAATGCATTGCAATAAGATTTAATTTTCTTTGGCCCAATCGGCGGTCAGTATTACAAAATACATAATTTTTGAATAAAATACTAATATTATAGTGACTGAAATGGATTCAGTAGTCAATTATGAGCGAACTACTTTCAGGACTTGCGTTTATTCTGTTACACCTTGTATATGCATAAGAATAAGGATTCGTTTATGAAGCTTACTTTACTTAACAATGTAAAGTCAAAGCGCGGTCTCTAAATCTCGCACTCAGAATGTAAGCTTATGTTTCGAAACAGATACAGTTAAGTTGCCGGCAGATTCGGAGTTTTCTAACAATGTTTACTGACAAACTTACAAAGATGTGTAGTGAGAATTTTAATTTCTACGGTTCTCGGAAAAGACAAAGGGATTATGAAACCTTTTGCTGGAAGATTCTGTAAAGTCAACTTAGACGAGACTTGCCTTTAATAATAAGAAGTGAAATGCAATAGACTGAATTGACTTAATAATATTAAAATCTCAAGTAGTCAGATATTGTAAGTTGTAATACTTGCTTGAATATTTGGATACTGGGGTTTTGGTTCCGAAATAACATTTATTTTTTTATGGATTTCATTTCACTTTCTCAAACATGAGCTTTGTTGATAATCGTTATCTCACTTTAAGTACCATACCTACATAATTACAATAAAATAGTAACGAAGTCAAAACTGTACATTGAATATATTTTAGTAATTGCTACGAGATCTGACACTGAACGTAAAGTTTTTATAATGTTTGGTTTGTCTGGATCAGGATTGGTGTAAAAACAGCTGAACTGATTTAGATGAAATTCGCCACACAAAAGGTTTTTAACCTGGTTATTAGTGTACTTTTAATCCCGGTAGTATGTCCCCGTGGGATGTTTTCCGAAATACACGCCGGCGAAGCTGCGAGCAAAAGCTAGTATCTACAGATAACTCTTACTGTATTGACACAAACATTAATTCGTTACCGAAACTCGGTTGACGAAATACAAAATCCAAAACTAATCCTAGGATTAAACACCACACCATTTCATGAGTACCTACCCACATTATGACAAATATGTATTTACTAACTTGACAAAACGAGGCAGAGCTGTTTATTCACGACTAAAACAAAACTAAACGCCGAAATCAGATTAGATAAAATATATACCGTCAAACATTAGGAATATTCGTATAAAACATTCAAGATAACAGGGGGAATTTTTAAAGACCTCTATGTTAATCCGGGTCGCTGAGACCGTTTTTATTAGGCCCACAGATAAGGATTAATTAAAAATGGTGTATTAAGAGGTCTGACTGCTTAATTGTGGAACAAAGTGTGAAGATAAAGTTAGATAGTGAGTAGTAGTAGTCTTTGTTGAAACTAAACATACTGGGATTAGTCTTGTAAAAAATTAAAATTGTTACAGACCGGTTCTTTCCCCTAAACCTTGATACAGGGGGCCTACTCTCGAAGTCCGTCAACGACGATACGGCCCGTACGAAAACAGTTCAAACCTTCGAAATAAACCCTACTTCTGATTGGTTTACTTTTCCGGACGGGCAAAAACACATCGGGAGTACCTAAGGGCAACTGTCAAATCAACTAAAGCATTCAATGATATCAAGAGTAAATCTAGTCTACTAGAAAAATCAAAACACTTACTGGTTCCGTGTCGCAAGTCTCCAAATCTGGAATAGGGTCGTCCCCGCAATAGTATTCCGCGTGCAGGAACGGTGGTCTAGGAGGTGGTGGCAACAGGAACTCCGGCGGAGGGCCAAGACAGTCGCACTCCGTCAGATCTGTGGGCTCAATCTCCCACATTGCGTAATCTAACTTAACACTACTCACAACCTTCTCACTGATATCACTATCACTTAAATAACCACTAGTATCACGTTTGTCGCGTTTCACTTCATTTGAAGTCCTCTCGTTAATTAAATTCGCTATGTAAAGTTCGTCGTCCACGTCGCTCCATACGTTTTTTCTAACCTCCTCATCTTCCAAAGTGTCTTCTATAGAATCGTATAGTGGCGCTATAACACTATCGCTGACTCTGTCTGTGTAGTCTGTGTTTTTGTTTCCTCCAACTGTACTTCCAAGAACATCTTGGTTATCTTTTTCACTGTCAGCATTCAAGTCACGCACTTGCTTATACTTGTCGTTGCTATTGAAAACATTTTGATATGTCCAAACAGCGTACGATGACGCTTTAATTGGACTTCTGTTGAATCTTTCGGCCATACGCAATCTCCTTTCAAGTTATCTGCAACAATAAAAAACATATTTATTTATAAACGAACGCTTAAATCGAAAGGCCATTACTGGCTAAACCAATTTCTTATCTGACAGACAACGTATCGATTTTACAGTGGTATCAAACTACTTATTATTTAATAGAAGAGCTAACACCTCATTTTGTTTAACAAAGCAGCCGCAATTAGAACCTGCCATTGGTGTGAGTACAATGGGAGAGGGACTGGTATCGATATCATCGGGTGCTACGTTCTCTGGTTATTTTAATTTATTTTTTATCGCATCAAATTGGATGGACGGGTTTCTAGCTATGTACTCGGTATTCCGCCGCTATCACGATGTACCCGTCAGTGAGGCGGTTTCGAAAGTTTAAAGTTCATCGTTTTTTGATATTTAATTTTGATCAAACTGCGCTTGAGTGGAGGTGAATAATTGGGTTTGGATTTCTTATTTTATTGAACAAAAAGTTGATTGGCGACATTGTAGAAAGTAGGAAAGTATCAAACGTAATTTTTTACTAACATGAGTTTGGCTTCCCGAACAAATTAATCGTTGACGTCAATATTGATTGCTTCTATAAACAATTCGTTAAATGCAAGCGTCTATGGTAAAATTACTAACAAAAAACCCACCTACCGAGCAAAACCACTTACAAAATCATATTTACATAGTCAACCCATTCATTGTAACCCTTAACAGGAAGAAGCAATATTTTTCCACGAACGTTTCCGCGCTCGTTCAAATGTTTTTCGATAGAGATGTGCCATGAGGACGCAATTATGCATGCGTAAGGCGTTTCTGAGGAGGTACCGCAAGATTGCGAGGTCTAGGGTCAACAGCGTCAGATAACCCGAAGGTACCAGCGAATAAAATATTGAGAGGTGTTATGGCATACAAAACAGGGTTTTAGATGCGATTTATGAATGTTTATAGTACCGTTTGAATGGAAATCTTGAAAGTGAATAATATAACCATTCTTACGGTGATTGACACTGATTCTCTTTGTACTTTTATTTCTTTTGTAAGTTCAATAATAATTTCTCGATTGAAGACAGTATTATCTTTATCTTTCATGTCCAAGTTTTCTTGTACAGTTAATTAATAAAGTACTTTCGTAGTAATGTACAAGTACTTATTATTGTTGGCGCTTTTCTTTTCATCGTGTAGTTATTTAGCTTAAGTTGTACATCACGAAGACAAAGCTACATTTAATTTGTATTTATATATACATTATAGCTATTATGCTGCATTATTAGGTCGACTGGGCCTTTTATTCAAATATCTTTTGCCCACTCTCATTACATTCTATAACAGTACTATTATAAGCAGCAGTGATTATGAGAACGTCACCTTCACACCTTACCTGTCCATTACACATTATAACATCATTTTCTTTTTGCATATTCATTGCAGTCTGTCAATGTACAGCATTGAAGGCGTAATCTCCGATACTCCACGTCTCATTAACATTTGGCGCGCTCAGTGGCCACTCGATAGCTGTCAGACGAACTTTGACAGCGATACAATACTCGACAAGAGCCCTTAAGGAACTTAACGAACCCATTCTATGGATTTTCTCACGTGAATTATTATTGCTAGTGGATAACGGTCTGAGAGGGGTCGCATGTGTGTCGATCGAACGCTTGGAGTGGATGAGCGAAATAAATAGCGTAGCAGTGGGTTATAAGTTTTTAATGTTTCTGTTTGATCAGGTTTTCAGTCCGATTAATATTTCTATGAGTAAACAAATAAAATGAGTGAATCACAAGATTTTGGATTTTTTTTAATAAAAGAAATATACATAGGTAGTTGGAAACAAAGTCCTTAAAGAGCCACCAAAATGACAATTAACTCGAACAATGTATTTTAATTAAATAAAACAGAACTTCTCTGAATGATGAATGACGTCAAATGACTCGAAGCAATGATTCAGCCATAGTTGGCAATAATATAAAATTATTGGAGACTATGCATGTGTTTTACTTTAAGCCTTTTTCTTCTCATGAATGAAAGAACTAGAAGAAGAAGAACATGAATGAAGAAAGAACATGAATATTGTTCTTATGAAAGAACAACGCCATCCCACACAAAAGACATTCAGCAAACTGCATCAAGTTCAGAAAAACACAATAAGTTTGAGCAGTAATTCGTAAACTTGGTCGTTTATCATGCATGAGCGTTGTAATAGCCTACTGCCCACACTAGGAAGGTTTATTACTCTTTAGACTCATAATAAATCCATCGAATTTCAAGCCTCGCCCCAAGATAAGTAGCATTCATTGGTTTTATATATACTTGTGGTCGATTTTCTTTATAAGGTAAGCAATTTAAGCCACTTCATTGGTTAAGTGCTTTTGTGGTGGCATTGCTTTGGCAGGTCGAATAGTAGAATTGAGATTAGCTTTCAACCAATCAGCTGTTGTGGTTATTTGATTGTTATTACGAATTTGTAATTTATCACGAGAATTGACAGCAATAACGTGTGTATTGGCTATTACAATACAATTAACCAAAATTAGCAATCATGTTTGTATGACAATTAATTGATCTCTACTTTATTGTACGTGTATGCGGGCACGCCCTTTAGGTATGGCTGGAGGCTTTTATTTAGGTGTTAAGTTCTGTTAACGTTTTTATTTCTGCTTGAGTATAGTTTTCAATGTTTTTACTGGTATATTGGCGAGCTGTTAGATATATGGCATTTATTTTTTTATAATTTGAGTTTTGTAATGTTAATTACTTTGCATAAACTTCTTTTTTCCAGCTAAAGCACTAGGAAGTGGGGAAGGGCGGCCATTTTGTGGGACTCATAGGTAATTTTGACATTGAAAAAGTGCTGATTCACAGGCTAGTTTGGATAAATGACTATTGATTTTGATTTATTGCAGCCAAAGATTTATTATTGTCCTCTTCTAAATCTTAACTTCTATAGGTACCTATTCAATAAGATAACCTAGAGCATTGATTTTACCATTGTCCATTTTTTTTGGAATCATTGATACTAAAGCCGTCTCATTCCTTTTGAAAGCGGAACAGTAGATCTAACGGTTACAATACGTGTTATGTCCCAAGGTCAAATCCACGCAATCGTAATTATTACGGTATTGACTACTCCATTTATTTTTGCTTTATAATTCAATGTTTGAATGATAAAAGTGTGAACTGTTTAAAATACCGTTATCTATAGAAAATAAATCAAAGTGCCCATTGATGGTTGAGCTGTAATGTAAATGAAGATGTATAGAGTTAGAGGCCTAGTTAAGATGGTCATGTTTAGTGTAGTGTGTTCATTGTCAGAATTAAATGCTTAACATTGTGTAACGCTGACAAAGAGTACAGGAAGCTAAAACTGTTCACAGTATAAGTAATGGACGATGTAAACAACCTGTTTTTCCAAACATTTATGATCAATTTGAAAAAGGGTAGTACAATTCATTGTGTCCAAATATAACATGAAATATATTATAACGTCGAAAAAGTCTTTATGCCCACGATTCAAAATAACTTAACACTCAGCCTGCGCCATTTCCCGTGGGACAGACAGCGCCTGTTTTTTTAAACCCTCGTATAATCCAAACCGCTTCGGGTTAAAACATGAATAAATCTAAAGTATGAAAAAGGATTATCTATGTTATGTAGCAGTATGCTTTCATCTAGACTTGAATAGCCTGTGTCTGCTCTCACATCTTTTAACACCATATTAACATTCAACTTTTACCCCGTCAAAGTTAAAACCAACGACACTTACACTACTGCCCGTTTCCGCTAACACTACACGACACCTTAATAAATGCTTCTATAAAACGGTGCTGTTTGAATTTCAACGCTCGGCTCAACACCGAAAGCTTTTATTTAGGCGTCGCTTGGCGTTATTGAAAACAAGCATTACACTAACATTTGTTGTATCTAAAGTTACTCTAAGCTAAGCTGTCTTCGTAGTACTACTTTGTCTATTTACCTAACATCTCTGTATGTTGACCAACAAAAGAGCAATAGGACGTCCTAATAGGCGTTTCCGTTACTCTAATAATAATGTAAACGAAAAATCTTCTGTAAGACCGATTTTAAGATGTTTTTTTTTTGTGGTGTTTAAATAAGCAAATTGAAGTACCATTTGGAGTGGTATGCGAGTAATTGATTTTTGTATCAACTTCCGGGATGCTTATGGTGCAATGGCTGGTTTTGTTTCAACACTTCACGTAGACAGCGAGTTCACAATACAATTTAACGTTTTATACAATATTTCTGGTAAAACATAAGTAAGCTTTTCAATGAGGAAATATTTTAGTTGTATCATAGAAGAGCCTTTTAAAGAAGCAAAGAGTTCTTTGTTTAAATTAATTAAAATTACACACAACTAAAAAGCGCATCGCGCTTTTTGATTAATCATTGGAAATAAAAGAAGAACGAATACAAGTCAATTTATTTATTTTATATTTTTTTGTGCGTGATAAAGGCAAAGGCGTGTTTTTTTTTATTTACATACATATTTTTATTTTTGACATGTTTGTCTAGTATATTATTCATTTAGTTAATAAGTCAACAAAGTTATGACTTTAGCGGTTTACTAGAAGCCACTCAATAGTACCACTATCATCTCTTGGCTCCATCATCAGACCATCAACACCAAGTGCAATCTAATGGACTCATCAAAACGAATCAAATGAACCCAAACTTGAGAGGTTTACTAGTAGCCACTGAAGAGTTCCACTATCCGCCTCTTGGCTCCATCATCAGACCCACGTTACCTAAGCCCAATGTATTGGACTCATCAAAACAAATCATATGTGCCCAAATTCGAGGGGTTTACTAGTAGCCACTGAAAAGTTCCACTATCCATCTCCTGCCTTCATCATCAGATCAGCTCCAAGATACCAAATTATAGCTTTGTCATCCAAACTACATACAAATACAAAGTTTCATTTCGATACGACAAGTAGAAGTAGGTTAAAATTGACTTCTAAGATTTTATTACATTGTTTGTTAGTTAGTTACAAGTGTAGCTAATAGAAGCATGTTAAAAATGACTCCAAACAGAAAGCAACAATTAAATCCTCGACTTTGTTTTCTAGAGATATGGGAAAGTAAGAAAAATATGAAGGATACCTTATCTGGCCACCCAAGTAGACGACCATTTAAAAAATAAACGTAGATAAATGAGTCACTTTTGCATTCCTACATGATGACTTGGCTCTTTAGTATTGCAGGCATTTTAACGATTTTTTCTTCAGACTCTCAATTTTGAAATACCTACTTATGTAATAAAACACTTTATCTTAGGCTGCAAACTATGTAGGTACTACAAACTTTTTAAGCTAACGTATCATAATGTTAGTGAACTTAATCTATCGCTAAACCTACTCTCATGCGCGGGCCTGCGGGCGGTGAGTAATGGGTAGCTTACCGTCCGATCAGGACCAGGCCCATGCTGGACGGCGCGTACGTGTTCCACGCGCGCCTCAAAGAGATGTCAGCATCGAAGAGGGGGCCCACTAGAGCCCAAGCCTGCCGGGAAAGCGGGATCATCCAAAAGGGGTACCGCTGACCCGGAACATAAAGGGCCAAGGAAGGAACACGGGTGGGTTTTAGTCACTAAGATTCTGACACTCCCTTCCGCTCCACCCAGAGCGGGAGGAGTCATTTGATGATTTCCCATCCTCGAAAAAAAAAAAATAAGTCTTTAGTAAGTCTTTAATTCCGACATCCCTGACAAGGGTTCAGTCTTGAAGCAGTCTCGAAGCAGTCTTGAATAAGTCTTTTACCCAGAGCGGGAGGGGTCATTTGATGATTTGATACCCCGAAGGGTTGGGCTATAGTACACATTGCGCCAGTTATGTAATGGGGAACCTATTGTAATCAACCGGGCACGAATCCAGACTCCAAGCTGCCACAGAGAAATTCCAGTTACAAAAACTGAATAACACTTTGGCAGACCTGGGAATCGAACCCAAGACCTCATGCTCAGCGTTTAACTCACTCTCACTAACATCGTCACATTTCTGGATATTAATAATAAGGTCCTCGGTATGTGATGCTACAACCAAATTTTTCATCCCATCCACAAAATTTTCAACTTAATTAATTTCACAACTATCCACGAGCCGCAAATTACTTACATACAATCCCTCAAACCAATGGAATTTCAAAGTTAACTGGAATATAATTACTTATTAAAATGTACCGGATGAACTCCTATAGTAATAATAATTGAAGTAGAACCTACATCTCAAGAAACAAACACTGTAATTGGAATCGGTGCTATTTATAGTCGCGTAGGGTGGAAGGTACTGTTGTCAGGAGTCAGTGAAATAGTAATAATGCCGATTGTTACGCCCCCTCAGCATGTTTACGCGGGCCAATGTCTGAGAATTACATCCATCGTTCCACTTGTCTACAAGAGCTTTGGAAGTAGTTTCGTCACTTGTGGGGATATAGACGTGATTGTGACAGAGTTAGGAATATACAGAGTGTGGCGTAAGTATTGGTCAACCGTTCAGGATTCGATAAACCAGATAATTAACTGTAACAATTAAAAAAAATAACAATTTTTACCCAAGGGTTCCGAAAATATTTCCTTTTTGTCTTTTATTTACGAAATTTCTACCTTTTATTACAAATGTTTGAAGTTTCAACAAAAACCATTTTTTTTTTATTTTGATTTCTGTTAATTACTGCTGAATACTAGAGCTATCATGATAAATTATGATTTTTTATGTAAATTCAGCTCTTTTGAAGAAAAAGTTGGTTCTTCTCTAATTTTAACCCTAATTTTTAACACACCATCAAGTACAAGAGCGATTTAAAAAAAAAACTTACTACTAAAAATGGTTAAAAAAAAAAATTGTTATAGTTAATTACTTATCTGGTTCATCGAATCCTGAACGGTGGACCACTACTTACGCCACACCCTGTATAGAGTATTGCTCCAGACTAGGTTATTTAATTATAATGGTACTCGTGTCGGCATGATTTATATGAAAAAAGGCGGAGCTATCGGAGGAGAGATAAACAGATTAGAAAGACTGGTAGTGTAGGTGATATGCCAGGGTTGAAACGGAAGTAGGTAGTTTATTATTTTAGGAATTGTTCTCAAGAGGGCACATTTATTGCACTATATTTGGTTTGACTTACTGTGTTGTTCACTAAACCGATAAATATAAAGCTTTACGTTATTTAATAAGCTGGACTTTAGAGAATAGAATAGAATAGAATTTATTTCCAACGTAAGTGTTCCATTGTATACCACAACTTAAGACTAAGTATTAATCATAATAAGTACTTACATTAAGTTTCCAAAAACACGCATTCTTAAAAAAATTATCATTCTTAATTAGTAATCATTTCGTACGCTAAAATTATACGTTTTCTTTGGATTTCAACTTAACTATAACAAACAATCTGATGTTAGAACTATGTATGAACATTTAAACTAATTGAGGGTATACAGATAAAAATTCTTTACCTTCTTTTAATCACAATTATTTTCAATTAACTCACTCCGATAAAATTACAAAAACGTACGAATCCCAATACGCATTTACATTATACAATGCTAATGGAACTGCAAATATTTCACCATTTTCACAACGAACAATTGGTCCGTCCACCGTACTATATACGAATGTAATAACATTATCCGTCGTATGTTCGTGATCGGTTAATTAGTTTCCTCTTATGAAGATTTGTTGTCAGTATCTACGTAGTTTTCATTATGTAGACACTAGATAACCCAACTGTGTTAAAACAAATGATAGTCAACTTTATCTGCTTGGAATAAGGTTTGAAACACCTCGCGAAGTGAGAAATGGGAGCTTGAAAAGTGAAATACGTGCAATTATGGACTCTATAGTTATGGAATTAGGTTTGAAATTATTATTTGGCGGAGTCTCGTAAACAAATAAATTAGCGCCTATATTCGACTAATCCAATATAGTGAATAACAAGTAAAATGATAACAGATAACGGTAGTTTTGTTGGTGATATGGTGAAATAGAAAGTACTAGTTGGAATATGTATCATTTATAAACGTGACGCAGATTTGAGACCAGTACAATTCAAGGATAGCTTTGTGTACCTACGCAATAGAGCTAGAGAACTCAGAGATTGATCAAGTATACTAAGCATCAATAGTGACTTTAGGAATAATATTATTTGCTTCGTACTATAATATGAAGCAATTATTACTATTCCTAGAACATAATTTCAGTAGTAAACCTGTAGGCCAATTCTCGTACTTAAAAAACGTTCAAATTCAAGTCGCAATCTCATCTCAGCGACAATCAATGTCAAAAACCTGTCAAAATGTATGTAAATTGATAGTAATTTTGACAGATTGAGACTGAGATTAGAATGCGAACGGTCTTAAAAATACGGGAATTGCCCCTCTGGTGGTTGACTACTGAAACTAGGTTATCAATGTATAACTACCAAATATGATGTACTACTTTATGAAATAAATGGACAAGCGATACCTTTAGAAGCAATCATGAAGTTAAAAAATTCAGACTCAGCGAAACAAAAAGGCCCCGGTCAAGCAAACAATAAATCAATAAAGCCCGAACCCGTCAAGAGTATTAATAACATCACAAACAATCCTTTAAAATAAAGACCAGAAACACTTAAAACTCGAAAGAAAAACTTTCACAAAATCACACAAAAATCTTAACCATGAACTAAATGCAAAGGGGCCGCCATCTTGGTGGTCCTTTCACAAAAAAACCCAGTGTTTTCTCAGCGTAACCCGCTCCATGTCCGGCGGTTAGCACTAACGTTAAGCCAAGCCAGTTGGGGGTAGGTAGAACAGGACCGACCATTAGCCCGGCTAACGCTAACGCAAACATGTTAGTAAATATGACCCTGGAGTGCGTTTCCATTGGGTCAGACGGCCTATTTTTGACTTATCAATGTTAAGTTTATAAAGGACAAAGTTGATATAGTTATAGACATACACAGTGTCTCATGAATTTACTCATCGAGCGAGTAGGTTAAAAGAAATAAACGTACATAAACGTCCAATACTAGCCTAGAAACTTAGCCTAGTAAAATAAGATTCATTTAGAAATTCAAAACCATATACATAATATTAATTAATGAAGTTTTGGAATGCACATCAGACATTGGAATGTCTGGTCTTAAACGATACGAGATGCATGACCTCATAAACTGTATCAACAAGACATTGATCTCATCCGTCATTTTAACCGTGGAAACGAACTAAGAGGCTAAAACGTCGACTTGTGTGATTCCTTGGTCTGTTAACGGTGTGTTAATAGTAGTTATTGATGTTTAGTGGGTTTTGTTGCTTGCTTGCCTTGTTCAGACGGATTATGGCTGCACACTTACGTTGTGACCAGACTGAATGCCTTGTCTTGGCGAAGAGATTACGGAGAGAGTGTAAACCTATCTATTAGTAGTTTGGAATGATTTAGGTACTTGAACTGTCTGTTGAGACTGAAAATGTAGGTTACAGGCTCTAAAATATGGGTAGTTCGCCGTCCGATAACAACCAGGCCCAGTTTGACGGCGCGTTTTGTTCCACGCGCGCCTCAAAGAGATGTCAGCACCAATGATGGTGTCCGCTAGGGCCGATGCCTGCCAGGGTTGCGGGAAAGTCCGAAAGGATTACCGTGGCCCCTGGCACAGGCAACTGAAGGAACACGGGTGGGTTTCAGTCAGTTAGAGTCTGACACGCCCTCCCGCTCCACTCGGAGCGGGAGAAGTTATTTGATGATTTCCCCCCCCCCCCCCTCAAAAAAAGGCCCTAAAATATGAATGACAAAAAAAGTCAAAATAAAAGAAATTGGTTTTTAATGCAGATAGAATCACATATAAATCGACTCTTTCCATCAATATTAATTTGACGGATGTTTCTATGAATACGGGACAATATAAGTGTTTCACCAATATTCACAATTTCAATACTCCAAAGATCTCAATAGAAAATCATCAATACAATGTAATGAATCGCAAAATAGGTCTGATTCAAACCCCACAATAAAAAAGAATAAAAAACCCAACACACAAATATACCATCAGATTCGAATACCCTACTTATCATAAACACACTCATACAGATCATAACCCCGTAACCTAATTTCCGTCACCCGGAATGAGACGAACATTCCTATTGTAGCCACTGTTCCAACTCCAAGTACCTACGTATCTGTTACTGGCAAGCATTTGCCAAGAGACTCTTGCCAAGGTTGAGCATTCGTTACGAACCTAACATACCCCCTTAGAGGGGGGTTGGCAACAATTCGATGCGCATATTGAGTTCCCCATTTTGTTTGAGGGCAGGGCGTTCGCCAAATATATTGGTATCTCTCCAGTTTTTATATTTTGTTGGAAACTCTTTTATTTATAGCAGCGAGCATTGTTCGTGACTTGAAGATGTTGTGTTTAAAGGTAAGTTATTGTTCGTTCGTGTGCGAGGAGTTTTTTTTGGAGGAAAACGTTTCTGATTTGTTTGTAACTGATATTTGAGTGGTTTACTTTTTTGCAATGTCAATTTCTTTGCCATTTATTTTTACTATACTCGTTACCAAGTTGGAGGATTTTGTTAAATTAAACGTCGCTTGGCTTTAAGAATGCATAAGCTATCCGTGTTTATGGTCATGGCCGGAACTTGGTAAAACTGTGGACTTATCAATCATGAATAAAGAAGAAAGATAAAAGGAATTCTCGCAAGTTTTTAACTCACCAATCTTTCTTTATTATGAAAGTTTCTCGGCCTTATTTCTAACTAAAAATACCAGAGTGAATACAAAGGTATTCCATTAAGCATTTATTCCATCATTATAATCCATTATTGCGTTCGGAAACATTCCTGAAAACATCAAAGTGAAGCTCTACTAAAGCCGGCCGTTCATTGGCAGACAAATCTGTTACTTCTTTTCCTTAAAAAGTAACTTAGCTTTGGCTAAAAAGACGGCAAAAAGCTGTTATGTAATTATTTTTATAGCTGTCACTAGACGTTACGAAGTTACATAGTGGACAAGCTGATATTTTATAAATGAAAAAAATATATTTAAGCAAATCATTAAAAAAAATACGGGGTAATAGAAGTGTTGGCAACGATAATATGTAATTGTTAGTTAAGTGTTTCATGTCTAACTATATTAATTAAGTTGTCTTTCGTTGCGATATTTCTCTTATAAAATTGTCGATAATATGTTGTACATTCCGGCCGCTAGAGGCGCCACTTGTACCATGATCAATATTTTAGCTTAGGTACTAAGGAACTTTACCTCAACGAGGACCGTTTCCGTATTTTAATTATTTTAAGGTATTAATTAAGGTTTTCGAGACTGATTCTTATGTATATAATAAAGGCAAACCATATCTAGGGTTAGATACATAAGAAAATAATGTAAGGGATGTCCTACCACGGAAAACACGCAAATTAAGTTTCCCATACAAAGTCACCTGCGCCCTGATTGGTCAAGGGGCGGGGCATTAATACGAACTGTAGGGGTCTGATTAGTCAGGCACTACAGAACCCACCTATAAAAAGGGTGCATTTTCCGTGGTCAGGCATTCCGAATCCAGCAGTGTTACGAGCAACAAGAAAAATAAAGAAGAAACCCTCTATCTGAAGAAATAGTGTTTTATTCGCCCTGAAGAAGTGTTATTCAATCACTGCACCGACGTACACCTCTACGCACCTCCTCAAGAACATCCCGCCAGCAAATCTGCTCTACACAAGAGCGTCAACAAGAAGCGTTATTTATAACCAGTCTGATACAGAAAATCGAATCGTATTGCTAATCTATTTTACCAGAGAATTTTTTTTTTATCTCTTTTTTTAACTAAAATCTTATATTTGACGTCACGAAGCTGCCCGTCCGTGCATATCTTTTCCAAGCTTCCGATATTTTCTGCTTCAACGCCACCCGATAGATTCTAAGGAAACAATTTATGTGAGTAAATACGGCTCTATTAACGTTGTTTATTAAGACGTGAAGTAGTAAATATAACTAAGTAGAGCAGTTAGCCGTGCGTGCGATTGTGCGTGGGCTTAGAATTCAATGGTGCTATTTTAATTAATTTTAGGGTTTATTGTGGTATTTAACCGTAGGCGTGTTTACTTATTGGTTTGTTGATCAACTAAGTTTAATTATATATATTTTTTTTACTTTAAACATGCTATTTTAGAAAAAAAAATCATGGAAGTATCTATTTCCGTTAGCAAAAAACCTATCCTCAAATATTTATTTTTTTGAAAATAATGATGTATTGGTACTCAAGCAATGACTACCCACTTTTGATGTAAAAAAATAATAAAAAAAGTACCTTTTCCACTTAAACAAACTAATATCAATATACATCGTCCTACGAGGAAGTCACGTTGCCGTCGGACAGGCCTCACGAGTTGACGACACGCCAGCACGGCGGCGGTGCAGCGCTGCAGCGCTTGAGTAGCTGACAGTCTAAAAACTGAACCGGCTTAATTAAGACCTCGACGAGGCCGATTTATAACGAATAGACGTACGTGATTTAGAGGTTACGACTTTAAATGGAACGGTATTTTCTTGAGTTTATCTTGTAGATGTCACTTAGTTTTCTTGACTTTTTTATAATTAGTTTACACGCTGTATACAGTTTTTCGGGCATCATATTTGGTTGTTAAAAGCCGAATAATAAATACAGAGGTTATCAGCTAAAATATTCCAATTTGTAGAAAATTTTACAAAAAAAAAACAGTTGTTAGGATTATGTTTGATTTTCTGAAATAAATCTAACAAGAATAAATATCGCACTGTGGGTGAAAGCAAAACTTTTCAAAACTAGCTTTATTTTGGAAATTGAATCTACTTATAAGTAACCCTTTTATTTCCATCTAAAAGTACTGGCACTTCCAATCCAAATACGTAGAAGGATAGACCCCTTAAGACATGGCGTGCGTGCAATGCCACTCTAAAAACTGATGTGACTTAATTAAAGAGCTGAACGTCGCCAATTTACAAGGAATCCCGCATTGGATCGCAGACTTGAGAAGCTATCCGATATCGCAATGCTAATAAGATGCGATCCGGCTACTGTTTAGATATGTTACACTTAGTATAAATACAAAACTAAGAAAAATAATAATTAAAAGTGAGCGCAAAGTAGTGAAAAAGTGAAATAAGTGTGATATAAAAGTATGAGCAGTTTAGTTGAAGTATCATACGCCATTATTTTTATTGAATAAAATGAGTACTGTCGTGGAGAAATTAACAATCGAAGTTCAAAAGTTGGATTTGCTGCTCAATTTAAATATTAATTATTAAAGTATGTTGTCAGAAAACTATACTGACTAACTTACTGAGGAAACTCAAACAGAATGAATTCCATTTCCGTTTGACAAGCCACAAAGCTATAATTTAAACCCACAAAATAAACACATTAATTACAGTAATAAGGTTTTAAGACAGTACAAATTAACATATTCCCCTGCGAAATACAAAGTAAGGTAAAGTAATATGCTAATAAGATATAACTATGCAACGTATGGTAAGTATGCCTTTGAAACTTCTACGCCAGTTGTTATAATTGCCCGTACGAGTGTTTGATTCGGGTAGCGTTCCCAAAATTCCGAACGTGAATGCATTTTCGAAATTGGCTCGCGTTTTCCTGATTAGTTTTCATGGAAAGCTGTTGTAGATGGTAAGGGTGACTGTAGAGTAATTGTGTTCTATCTTCAATACTGTGTAACCTTTCGTGGTCCACTTGGATGTCCCTGAACCGTCTCCAGACCCAAGTGGGAAGATGTAACTGCAACCTGATAAAGTGGAGCTACCGATGGAACGGCAGCAAGGTGAGGATCTGTGTCGCAAACTATTGACCTCTGCGCTGCCACTGACGACGACGTGGAAGTAGCAAAGTTTTGGGCTAACAGGTTTTGAAAGAATGTAGTGTCAGAGACAGAAAGAAGAAGAATACTGTAAAGTTTTTAAAAGGTTCTGTTTTACCTCAACATTTACTAAAAAAGACACATACACTTTTCAGATATTTTTTGTGCGTAAAAAACAGATTTACTGTTGTTTGTCATTTTTATCAAACAAACCCACATAGCCCACAAACAAAAACAGTCCACTCAGCATATTTTTGTTAAAAACTCCATAAAAAATGCCACACTCCACTATCCGAAATAACTACATGCAAATTCACTTTACCTATCTAAACATTGCCGGCTCTACACATTCGTTGCCCTGGCACTAGTATTTATGTTGTCAATAAAACTCAGCGAGTCGCCAGGGAGTCCTGAGATATAAACATGAATGAAAATAGTCTAGTGCTGTTTTTGTCCAGCATGATTCTCGCTTGGTGCACTGTGCAAGTTTGAAGTGGTGTAACGTCTGTATGTCGATGGCCCGAAAGTTCGAGTGAGGTAGTTCATTGTCTGCGTTTTGTCTAGGTGGGCTAAATTGGGATATCGCGAATCCGAAATGTACCTGCTGAATACTCTGGTCGTGAGATGAAAGCAGTAACGTTTATAAAAAAGTAGGTTTTGTCGATGACTTTTGAGTTTTTAGGGTACAAAATGATCTCTGACACTAATTAGGAAATTTTTCTTTTTCTTTATACGACTGTGTGAAAGACGATTTGACTAGAAAGAAGGGGAGTATTGAGATGAAGACTAAAAGAGAAATTTGAAAGAAGAGGACAAGCTGCTCGAATCCCAAACAAATTTGGTATAAGAGCAAGAAAATGATGAACTGAAATAATATTTGTTTTACGTTTGATTAATACAATTTACGTCCGAAAGTAGTTTGATACTTAAAAGTGAACCCTACTCCCGATTAATTAACTTTTTGGGACAGGAAAAAACACATCGGGAGTCACAACAACTGTCTAAACGTTTTGTCTGTTTTGTTTAGTTCGTGCCCGGACTAATCTTATGTCCGTAAGTGATACGGAGTAGGAAATGTCCGTAACTTCGGCCGAAACGACGGACTTCGTGCGTATGGAGTAGGCCCCCTGTACCTACGTATCATTATCTTCCTTCGCTTGTCTATGAGACATGCGAGTCCGCGGAACAGGTTTCTATCATATATGTACCTATACCATTGTTAAATAAACTTGCAGTCAAAGTGACCTCTGCGCTGCCACCGACGACGCCGTAGAAGTGGCTATGTTTTGGGGCAACAAGATCTGAGAAAAGTCGTCCAGCGACACGAAGATGAAGATGGTTGTTTAATATTTAGGTACTATAAGTTTTATAAATTAATATAAGAATAGCAGCCATACCAATCGACTATAATGGTTATCATTACAGCCCATCCCCTTCAATTAAAAGGGGATGGGCATTTACTCATAGAACATGTTCGAGATGACACGCAGCCGATACACTCTTAGTTCATTGGAAATATTATTCCATTAGAACAAAGCGAATTTGATTATTATTATATTGATGATATTACTAGTATTTATTATAGATTTGATTACAATGCAGTGTTGGCTTAGGTTAGGCTGCATTTTGATCGTGTAATTGCACTTTGTGGGGAACTGTAGTTTTTTTTTTTTACATTCCGGGGTTGGTCCTGTAGTAAGTCTAGTTCATTTTTGTGAGTAGGTACTACACTCTCTTCAAGTATGTTTCTCATTTAGCCTAACACACTGTGTATTATTATTTTAAAACAAACGGTAACCACATATTACTTACTTAATACTTACTTAGTGTATTTTTGTACAATAAAAAAAGTCCCAAAAAAACGCAAACGTAGCAAGAGATGTGAATGACCTTTGTCATCCATACTAAAAACTGTAAATTAATCGGTGAATATTTCATTATTCCACACAGTACGCCAAAAAGTAGCCACTCGTAGAAAAACAACAATTTACAAAACTATAAGCTACAACTTTACTCGCAAAGCAACGTTTCCATTGTACAGATAGCAACAAAATTTATTGTACGGTGTACAAATAAACTGCGAATATGTTAACAAGGTATGAAACAAACGATGCAAAAACAAGACTCAAGCGTTCATATTTATAGGGAATGAAATTGGCGCCCGGAGCCCTATTTTAGCTACAGCCCTTTAATTTATCGTCGTTTTTGCAGTCCTGTAAGTAAAATTCGTTGCACATTTTAATACCCATAATTGGTATCGGATGAGCGGTTCTGGATTGACGGTTTTTTTCCCGATGGTACAAAAAGTTAATGATTTATTTTAGTAGGTAGGTACTGGTTTTTGGTTTTGAGTGTGTATTTAGAGGTTTTTTATCTAGGTAATAATGTTGGTTTAATTAGGTATTCTGGTTTAAATTATGTCATTAGGTTTTTATTGCTTAGTAGGAAAAACTATGTTTTTTTTTTTAAAAACGCTTCGAACAATCGTGTATAAAAACTTAACAATTAATACAAGTAATTCACCCCATTTTTCTCGTGATCATGCAAAAATCATCAGCCGTCCCATACGCCCCGACAGGTACCTAACAGACACACATCTTTTTGACACATGCTGTATACTAAATCACATCGCATATTCCCGCCCACAGTGCAAGACAAATCAACTCGTTTATTTTAGAACTCAGGACAGTATAACACAGTGTAATGAAATAAAAGACAATCGCCCGCCTTTGATGCTAGTAAATGAACAAAAAGCGTGTCGAACGCTTTTGTGAGAGCTTGCATTAATATGTTTGACAATTATAGTTGCACAATGGGGTAACTTTCTGTGCTGGTGGGCAAAATTATTGAAGTACATTTGTTTTTATTTTTGTGTGGATTTTAATTAGGTTCCAGATAATTATTTAATCTACTCTAATATAGACAGAAGCTTTTTAATAAAAATCTGACTTTAAAAACAGACATCTGCTCAAAATACAATATTAACTCATCAAGCACGTCATTTATTTACGATCACTCTGTTATATTAATAAAACAGCTTATTATGAGAACACACGATATTCCCACCGAATGCACATTCATTACATATTTGGTAGGTAATAAAATACTATTATTCATATTTTACTTCGAAGGATATAATGCTTAACAAAAGTTCCTGTGTAAATTTTCTCGGCGGTAATTTATATCACGAAATTGGGTTAATTAGATAGGTACCCAGGTGATGTGTGCATATTAATTTGTAAATTTTAATTAATGCTCGTTAAAGCACGGCAAGCGTAAGATGTATAAAAGATCACTCACGGCGCGTTTTGGACGAAATTACCGAAATTTTCCTTAAGATCTTAATGACAAATTTGTGATCTTGTCATGAAAGATACGTGATGAGGACGAAGTTAGAAAATACAAGAAAGTAACATAATAACTGTTGAACTCCTTTTTTTCTGGGTTGAACTACACGATTACTAGCAAATGCGTGCACCGACTGGACAGGTCCACTCAAATCTGTGTGGTTCTTTTTTCTTTCCAAAAGCCCATCTACATGGTTGTCATATTATTATTATGGCCTGACCAAGATTATGTCTGGACTTTAAAAGAGACTGACCTATTAGTTTCGTACTTTCTTCTCAGAGTAGACGGATGCCCCGGGAACACAAACACATAACATCATTTATTTTCGGCGTGTAAAAGTATTTGTACAAACCTACTTACAGAAATAAAAATCATTTATCATTATTTTCTTAGTATAATGTTTGCTTAGCTGCTGTAGTCAAAGACTCCCAAATATTTATTAGTCTACAAGTCACGTTACCCATTTTAATCATGTTTTTATCATATCCATCGTTTTGTTATACCCACCGAGCCGTGAAGTCCAACAAAAAATTAAGGATCCGCAAACTCAAACACTGCTGCTGATTTAAGACCTAGACAAATCTAGCACTAATTTTTTGTCCAGATTTCGTCGAGATAAACCACTGGGCCATAACGTGCTACCAAAAAAGCCCGATCGTGATCTCAAATTCGGTAGGAACTCGAAAGCACGCGCTAAATACATAAAAAAAATGTAAATGAAAACAGAGTTTTTGTTCGTGAGAAATATCAACATGGGATTGACAAAAACTACCATTTTGAAGTTCAAAGTCCGTTCTCGATTACGTTGTCAAGCACATCGCCTGTTAACTTGGTCACAGATTTTCTACGCACGTACGTTCCTGATCGAGTTCGTGATTTCGTTGAGAAAAAAAAGTGAGATTAGGGACAATAGTAGTCACTATTTGTGTTCTGATTTTCACGGTTTGATTGTATTTCGTTGGTGTTAGATGACTTATTCTGTATATTCATGTTTATGTCTCGTGCGAGGCAAAAAGTAGCCGTGATGGCATTTTTTACATGTTAGTAGTCAAATGTTTGTATAGCTGACTAACAATTTTCAAGCAAAAAAAAACGAGCCTTTCAAATGTCTCATCGAAATAACTTGGTTCTTACTTATCATCGTGTCATTGCTATATACAGGGTTATTGATAATATATCGGCAATCTATTAAGGTGATGTAGGGAAAGTCATTTGCAACCAAATAATCCCTTATGGCCCCTAAGCAAATGTCAACCATGTCCGAGTAATATGACAATTTACATTTATAAAAATTTGAAAATTTATAAAAAAAAGCATGTCTGATTTTTGTTTTAATTATTATTATCTGCTTCTACTTCAATAAACATACAACCACAAAACCAACCACCATAAAATGACAATTATCTTTAATTTTTTTTTAAATCAGAGCACACAATTTATATAATTTTGAGCAGGTTATCTGACTAAAATGGTTAATTTCTTCAAAAAACATGGATATACTTTATCAACAGCATGTTCCACCAACGGGATACCAGATATCTTCAACAAAAATATAAAAATGTCAAATTACTGGAAAATTTTTGACATTTGCATAGGGGTCATAAGGGGTCATTTGATTGGAAATGACCTCCCCTACACGCCCTTAATGGATTGCCGACGTATTACGAATAACCCTGTATATACATTTCTTTTCAGTCATCATATTTATGAGACTCACTGTCGCCGACTTAATCCATAATTATTCGTCTTTTTCTGTCAAGAACTACAGTGCAAACGACATAATTCATGAAAAAAGCTTCTGCGCAAAATTCAAACAAAGACATTTTAAATAGTCGTTTTCAAAAGGTAATACGTTTACTGAATACACATTTGGGTATAAAAAACAGATGATTGTCCCTTCATTACGGTGGTAATAATTCACACCAACGCGAAAAGTTTTGGACACTAAATTGAAAAAGAGATCGTGTGTGCGGTCCAAGTTTGGAGATTGTAGCGGTTTGAGAAACATGTGCATGCAGTTTTAAATAAACGTGAAGGAAAACAAATTCCATCAAAATTGTTGGACTTCAATATTGATTGTGCTATCTACATTCTATAAAAAACTACAATCAACATCCATAGTACACTTACCCGCTTATTTATAATCGTTGCTTAAAGTTAACGAGACGTTTAAATGGGTAATTTCGGGGTTTGAAAAATGTATTTTTTTTTCTGGGGTAATTTGGAAGCATTCTTCAGCCAGTAACCAGTTGCAAAGAGCTATATTCCCAGGTAGATTTTGATAAAATAACGAACTAACTTACATAAAACGGAGCAAGTTACAGCCATATACGAAACGGCCGATAGTGAAACAATTTAATCTGGTTTATCTCGTACAGTAGGCTGTACGTCAGTGACAACACGTTGTCCTTGAGCTGGCCTAGCACAGTACGTAATTTCAATAGAATAAGAGGCCAGGTTATACTGGTTTTTTTAGCCAGTTCTTTGTCCATATAAAATCCACCTCAGTTCATAACTTGAGCCACACGCGCGTCGAGGTAAAGTTTTTACCCCAAAACATGCCTACAGATTTCCCAGTTTATATCGCTCGCTGGTCAGTTATGCGGCAAAAACAAGGCGCTCGAATAGCTCGTAAATTTCGGCAGGGGGCGCTTTTGGCTTTTTCTTGGACTTCAAAAACGAATTTACTGGTCGAGTATGGAAAACGATATTGAGGGCAAAGTTGAGACTGTAGGATAGTTGAAGCTGTACTATAAATATTGCAGGAAGAAAGCTTTTCTACCTAACAAGAAAACTGCTAGATACTTCGGCGAATAAAATGCCGATAAATTAATCTATATAAAATTTAATTGATCTATATAAAAGCTCTGATGGTGGCATGTAAGA
Organism: Brachylomia viminalis; assembly: GCA_937001585.2. NCBI lineage: Eukaryota > Metazoa > Arthropoda > Insecta > Lepidoptera > Noctuidae > Brachylomia > Brachylomia viminalis. The sequence continues at coordinate 21,481,327 of OW443307.2, forward strand.
CAGACAGTGGATAGGTACTATAGTCACATTTAAAAAAACAAAATCAATCTCTGCTGCGACGTAATATCGGTTACTCCGGCGACACGATTTCAAACGATATTGGTATTTAAAGCTTAAACCTTAGTAATGATTAGCGTTAGCTTAACAAAATTTGGACGTTAAACATCTCTTAGGTTAAAGTAACATTTAAAAATAATATGCTAGGTAAAGTAGACTTCTAAGTTTCTGACCTAGCCTAGAGCTACACATTTCCATGGACACAATAACTAACAGTCCCAGCCTACACGGTTGTAACATTCATTACTAAGTAACGGCACACATTGTGCAAGCCATAAACACCGTATTGTTTGTTCAGACTATCTGCACGCGTGCGTCGAACGGAAATATGCATGATTTGTGACCCACTGTTCTGTCCAACGATGTATCTGGCGTCAAATTACCCAGTAAACTGGGCTTAAAGCCCCTAGGTATGCTTGGATCATGAGTTGGTGTCATCGGTTTCTTTTCGACGAAAGAAAATATCGAAAAGTCGGGAAATAAATCGTCAGGAGAATTGAAATAGTAGGCGATACAAAACAACTTTCATAAATATTTTGTTTTTTACTTTCTAGAAACAACTTGTGAGAAACACAAGGAGCTTTGTAATGTAATAATTTCAAAGAATTCTTTTTCAAATGTTTTTGTTTAGAAAAACATTCGAGAAACTTTGTTTCAAGTTGATGTATCCAACCTTGTTTTGATAAGCGTGGTGGGATACAACAAGTTGGAAACAAGGTCGTATGTCCTTGGAGTATTCAGCGGTAACTTAAATAATCCGAGGGTGCTACAAGAGATATGCTTGTGTGTTCCAGATGGGTACGTGCAGCGCCGACGACGGCCCAACTTGTTCGCGGTGCCGCGCGGTCGAACAAAACTATTAGACAACGTCCCCCTGACGCGAACAATGCGCACACTAAATTTGGTTGCCGATAGTATGGACCTTTTCTCGTGTTCACTGAGCGAGTTCGCAAAGGTGACGTTACACGTGTAATGTTTTTAATTTGTAAATCTTGTTTTGTATATTGTTTATTGGTTAGTAATATGTTGTAAATTATTTCATGAATTGTTAATGAACTACACTATCGAACTGGGAGACTGTAATGGTAAATAAATAAATAAATAAAGTCTAGCACTGGACGTCTTCTTGGCAACAATTTATTATATATTTTTTACATAACATCAGGCCTTGTTCACCCACATGTCACGGTTATGGTTAAGTCCCATCCATGTAACAAGGGGCGAGCCTATAGCCATCAACCGAGAAATTCCTGATAGAAAGACTCAATAAGACTTTGCCCGACCTGGGAATCGCACCTAGGACTTCATACTCAAGTACTCAAACTCTTGCGACAACAAGCCAACGAGGCAGTCAACCATAGAGGAAAGTAATATATCGAGTCTATAATTTTTACTGGTTACGAAACCCACGTTGATTCGCGAACAGTATCCCGCTTGTTGCGTGAGATTAATTAAATTAATTAATTTTGTCGTGATGAATACTTGCTGTTCATATTCGCTTTCCAGTAGTTTGACTGACATGCGATTAACAGTCACCTTTCATGTCAGCACATCGGTTTTGGAGAGCTACTTTTCGGCCAATAATGTGTTAAGGGAGGAAGCTGAAACCACGTGTGAATGACGTGGACGGATGGACATGAAATAATTTTGATCTATAAGTGGACTTCAATAGGCCGAGTTGATTACATAAGCGTAATGTTGTACATGGACTCAATCTGACAACCTTGGTCAAGTGTTCCAATTAGCTAATTAATAGTGATATTTCGTAATATGAATTGGTTAAAATAACTCAGTTGGTTAAAATAATTGCGCGAACGGCCTTTCATGTTGACAGTTCAGCCAAGTCCGTTGCGTTGTCAATGTTGCTGAGCAGACAATTTTTCAAACCTATGAATCCCATACGAATTACCGATGAAAAATATTGCCTACGAGTTCAAGGAAAAAGAACATCCTCCCACTGGATTACAAGTATTACAACCCTCCTTAAAGCCGCGGATTTCCCCAATATTACTCAGTTCCTTGAATGGCGATGGAGGTCGTACGTTTAGATGAGATGAAGCCTATATGAGGTTTGCTTAGATGGAAATATCTGCACTTACCGTGACCATGAAAAAAATGAATCTGGAAGGTTGAAATGAGGTTGGAAGGGTAGGGCAAAAACGTTTGGTAGTGAAGCTTGTTGAAAATATTAAAGTAGACAGAAAACGTTACAATGTTTTGGGAGGTTTTGCGAAACAGAAATAAGATTTTGTAAGAAACAAACCTTTTTCTTTGAGGTTAGTTAAAAGAAGATGGATGGCCAAACGTTATGATAAGGCTGTTAGTAGACGGTAAAAATCAAGTAGTTTATCCTATTCTAATAAATCTAGGTTTATTCATATTGTGAGTAAAACACCACCCAACAGTATATTGAGATTTTGTTTCGACCCAAACACCAGAACCACATTATCACACCATAAAGGATCCACCAATTTGTGAAACGGCTCTATAACTCACGAAGTCACAACCCACAAACGAACTATTACCAAACTTTCCGTTTTCACTTGCCAATAAAAGGAAGACGATACGTCGAAATTGCCACAAAAAACGACTTTTTATAGTTAAATTGGAGTTGTCGTACCAATCCGAAGTTTTCGAACTCACTTTTGAGCTCCAAAAGGCTCCTATCAACATTCCTCATAGCCAGTTCAAAACCCAAAGGCGTTAAATGGATGTTTTTCTACTGAAATGTTTGTAGGGATGGGAACATGTGTTCCTTAAAAGTTGTCGATAGTTACAGAGTGTACGACTAAACGCCGACAGACACGGCGCCGAAAGACTGAACACCGACAAGACTTTACTTCGCCGACAGGACAACATTTCTGTGAGCATATTGCACTTTTCTATGAAGCAGCAGATTTTTTTTCGGACTAATAAATTCTACGCTAGGGGTCTAGAATCATTCCGGCAATTGGAACTCGACATGGCCCTGCACAAGTCCGAGGCCATGTGTTTTCACGGTCCTCGGAACTCGCCACCGTCAGGTTCCCAAACTCTGAATTCTAACACAAAGAAAGAAAAAGAAAGAAAGAATAAAGTTTATTTGGACACAGTTCGTGAAACACAGAATACAAATAACAAAATAAAAAGTGAAAATAATATTTTAACAACAATAGTGTGTATCTCACGGCTGCGCCAAAAAGGATCATTTCAGCATTAATGCCAGACAGATGCTGTCTGACGCTACAATAAATTATCGCAAAATGACAACGGAACTTCACGATAAGTTAATGAAATTAACAAATAAGTTATACCGATTCCCTTCAATAACTTTTATCTCATCGATAACTCGACGTTCCATCTCTACGATAAAGTATCGCAGATCGTAAATCTCCGATTTTTCTTGTCGAGTGTGGGTCGACAAGGATTGTGCAGACCTCGCAAGGAGTTAGAAGTCACACCTGGCATTTTGCGGCAGAATTAATGGTGGAATGGTGCACTCCCAATTCCCCTTGAAATCTGCATTAGCAAAAGAATTATGGCGCGGCGATAAATCTAAGGAAAATTTTGAATTTTTACCTTATTACTTCTCTGTGAGTTATGGTTGTAGAAACAAGCTGACGTAAAAGTTTTGCTGTTTGGGTTGTTGATGTTGCTGAAAGTTCATTGTACTTTTCCCGTTTCCGTTTACACAAATATTGTCAAACAATAATAATAATTAAATGAAAAATGAGTCATGGTTTACGTCACATTTTTTTTCCATTTCTAACACAGTCAACTCTTCTTCATTACTTACTTTAGACTGTGTTATGGAAGACTTACTATTTCCCTTAAATCCTGGCACACTAAAACTTAATCACACCCGTATAACGGCCGTTCATCATTGGTCTCTAACAACTCATCAATCGGAATCGCAGTTATTCGAACGAATACAATTTAGAGAAAAAAGCCTTTGTCTCCAGCACAAAGCAATTACTGTGTAATTTGTCACTGCTCCCATCCACAGTTTGATTTCTTTAGTAGGGGCTTAGATTGATTGATTAGCCATTTTAGCTTCCTCCTTCGTAGGTACCGAACTATCTTAAATGACTCTGAGATTAAGATTGGCTATGTTCCCAAAGATATCTGGGTCGCAGTGTATACTCGATGGCACTGCCAAGAAAAAATGTGTTATAAAATTACGGAATTCAAGAGAAATTTAAACGTTGAAGATTTAAATTAATTTTATTTTCCGAATTTCTTGGGTATTAAAATGGGAAGAATTTGTGATAGTATTTTTATTGAACGTGTTGGAAAATGGCTGTCATTAAAAAAAATACGTGAAGAGAATGTCCGTGCCGAAAAAAGAAGTCCCTCAAAAAGAAATCTATTAATATTCATGTAAAATAAATGAAAAAAATATTGCATATAACATTGAAAATTATTTTGCAAAACTGTTACAATATTCTTAACTACTCATCAAACCTTAAATTGATTTCGCCCCAGAATCCTTAATACCGTGAGACCACATAAATTCACAAGTCTTGCTAAAAGACGGTAAAAGGTACACGCCAAGTAATTACATAGCCATAGGCCCTTAAACACATACTAGAAACAAAAACGGAATGGGTCATAACTTTACGTGTAAATAGCTTACTTTTACGACTGTGAAAATATCTTCACATTCATTCCTTGCAAGGTGTGGGCACACTTGGAAGAGTATTAGCGCTAGGTATTTAAGAAATACTTGCGAATTTCTTTTAACAATACCAGCCAGAAATAAACCTCTATATGAAAAAGGCCGTGAGAGCCTTTTAAGGTAATAAAATTCTTCACAAGAAAAGATGTTAATAGGAACTAGAAAGTTGCGGATAACTTATTTATCGTCACCTATGGCGGATTTCGGGCGTCAGTATAATTGGCGAAATTGGCTTTAGGGAAAAAACTAGAAAAAGCATGTAATAAGTTAAACTATAAATAATCAGAAAATAGTGCTCAATTACACTTCACAACTCTTATAACATTATTAATAAAATCACACGTAGGTAATCTATGTAGATAATAACGAAGTGAATAACAGAAAGAAGAAAGGAAAAATAAAAGATTAAAATCACGTGCAAGATTCAATTGAACGAAAAGTTGTAACAACTTTAAGTTGGCAAAGTGATAACGTTTCTATTACGGACCGAGCTGATAACGGAGTTGGACCAATTAGTGAGATTGACGCGTTGGTTACTAACACTTTGATTCTAGAACCTAACTTTGATTATATCTTGGAGTGGTAGTCCAATTTATGAGAGTAGCTCCAATTTTGAATTGAAAGGGAATGGTATACGAATTAATAAATGAGAATAATTGCTTTTCATTCATTTAGTAGAGCACAGGGACGAATGAATGAATCAGATATTAAACGATACACATGTTATAAGGCCACACGAGCCATGTTGTATAAAAGACGATCAAGCAAATAAAACAGTGTGTGTCAATACGGTGGGGTAATTTTGATTGCATTATTACTTGAACTTTTACCTAGAATTTATCACTAGAGCATAATTAAGTTACCCAACGCAATATCCACAATTTGAAGAGAACATTTCTTTTTTGTACAAGGAAACATTCTGAGGTACAAATACTTGGAACCCAGCCAGCAATTATTTACCTTACCGTCCTTACCTTCCCGCTACAAACTTACTTAAGGTATCCGCAAGTACGACGTAAGTTATCTCATAAGCCACTATTAAATCTAGTACAATATTCGTTCTATTCTAGTCGTAATCGACATCCAACAGTTTAGAGCAAATACACTGAGGTAGAATTAATTACTTCGCCTCGAATAAACTTTTATATAAGCCTAGTGCAAACAACGTCAACGAAAATGAGAAACTGTTAAATCTATCCATAAAGCAATCACAAGCTTTGCTATTCCACAGCAAAAACGACAAGTTAAAATGTATCTTAATCACAAGTATCATAGAATAAAAGCCTTCTAAGCCCCGCAAAATCCGACGATGGCTTGCAAAAAGGGAAGACAACGAAGGTTAATTTGAATCCCCGCGTTTGTAAGCTGAACAATAATTGGATTTGGACGTCCAAGTTGACAGTTCATTTCGTTGTTTCGTCCCCTGACATGTACCGTTAAGATTATGAAAAGTTATTATTTCAGAAGAACCCTCCCTTGGCTAATTTGGATAAGAGCCAATTATAGAAACGCACAACTTTTTCCTTTTTGAAACTGAGTTAGGTGTAACACAATTTTGCAAGGCAGATTTATGTTGTAATTTCCTTCAGAAGGGGACAAACGCTTTGAGTTAGTTAACTTAAGCATCGTCTAATTAGGTACTTTTAATTCAAATTGGATCAACTCTCGACTCAGAGTCGTAACTTTCTCGTGAATCGCGCTCGGCAAAACATTGCCGACATAAAACAATCACAGCGAGACGTGTAATTATGTAATTATTCAGGACAAATTAAAGTTCGGGGGAAGGGTGACTTGTCAAGTGCGCAAAAACGGTAGACAGGCGAACAACAGCGGTTTTTGTTTCGGCAATAACAAGGGAAGACAAAAACAGTGGCATCAAAATGTATGACACTCAACCGGCGTTCATCTCGCCAGTTTTTGCACAAGTATAAAAACTTTGAAGGGATTGTAATGCTTGGACTTAGGGTCTTAAGTGATTTTCGTCGTATTTAGTTGAAAAGTTTCCTCAACTTTTTCCTTGGGCTTAATTGTTTCGTTATCTATATTTTTTGATGGGAAAGTTTTGTTTCCCTATTGTTCATTCTTAATGTAAAACAAAACTCTCCTTTCCTCGTTTTAACTTCTATCAGACGGAGCATTGTCTGACATATCAGCCGTATGTGTGATATTGATGACTTAAGGAAATTGAATGAATGTCTACAACCATTAGCTTTTATCAAAGTCAATGGCTACATCGAATCGTATTGTAGTGAACCATACTCCATCAGTAACGAATGATTTATGTCCTAACAAATAAAGTGTTGAAGGGACAAATGGCTAATGTGGATTTTTTATCTACAACTTATACCTACATCAATACTAAGCACAAGATAGATAGCTGTAAAGACACAAATCTTTAATAAAACTCAAGATGAAAATGTTCAGCGAAAAATAAAAAAGCTTAAAGATATTAAAACAAGCCAACCAGATTAAAATAAAAGCGTTCAAGCAACGAATCTTATTTTAGAGCTCTCGGGAAGTGAAAAGTTGCTACGGAAATAATCCAATCACAAGCAATAAAGAAGGGCAAAGGGAAATTAATACCAATGCTGGCGACAAAGTTGATCTTGTTCGTCTTGACAGATGTCTGCGAGATGAAATATTGTGTCGACAAGATGACTGGAGACAGTTGGAGACTTGTGAGAGACTTAATTCAAACAACTACTTTACTAATACGTAGTAAGGTAAATTCGTTTGTAGACACTCTTTGTATAATGAGATGTGTTAGATTTGTATACGAGCGACATGCTAAACGAAAAGTAGCTGTCAGTAGCCGGTGAATGACATTAAGACGGATTGCAAGTTGCAACTTATTTTGCGCAAAATGAAGCTGTTACGTAATTTTCTGCCTCAGTATTTAATGCTCCTTTTAATATCTTAAAAGACAATGTTACCCTTCCACAGAGATAAAGAAAGACTGTCTTCGGTGACGCTTCGGGCCATAAAATTAATTTAAAAATTAGATCCCGACGCTAAAAAAGTCGTTACCCTAAATAACTCAATTTTCAAGTAGGCACCTCAATATTCATTAAAAAGATACCAAAGTATGTTTACACACGAAGATCCTATTCTTTCTACGATTAGAAAATAAACATTAAGAGAACCGGCTGGCAAAACATACATCAAATGTTTATTAGACCAAAAGATCACGTTGAGCCAGTTATATGGCCACCCAAGATGAACAATGTTTCCGAAGGTTCCCCATATCAAAAAATCTTTCTTTTTATCGAGTACAAGTTCGTTAAGGCGTAAGGGAATGAGATAGATTTTACACCCACTCGGTTAGCTTCGATTGTTTTACGATGCCTAATCAAATACTAAGTGCATATTTGCTTCAGATATTGCAAAATTTACGAGCTTAGTACCTGAGTGTTTATCGAGGACATTAAAGGCTTCGCTTCGATTCGTTTTATTGTTTATTTCTATTAGTGGTCGGACATGGCATAATACATTTAGCGGGAGTGCACTTAAATAAATGTTTTCTGTAAATGTTACTGTTATAGTGTCTGCACCTACTGTTAATATATTAGGTGTCAAGAGTTTACGTAAAACAGTAATATATATCCTATCCTATCTTTTGCTTCTTTTATTGTCAGCGATGTTTAAATTGAGTCAGATTAAGGTGGCATCAGTCTTATTTAAACGCAAACGTTGTATGCAATAGTGATTTATCATCCTGTTTTCTCCACAAATAAGACCAATTAACATCATACTAGAGAATTTTCTATATATAAATTCGCGTAGCTTGGACATTCGTTGTAAAACATCTCACTTGATATGTTTATTTAATATATACAAATAATTCTCAGTGAATTACGCGAGTGGGCAGGAAGTCGGTGTTAGATTGGATATTTATTGTGATACTGCTCATCTATGAGGGATTTATTGAAGGTGGGACGCTGGAGTTTGGGGACAGCTTGTAATGTCGTGATAAATATCGACGGGGATTGCCGCGATGACAGCGAACGCTGCTGTTGAAGGTCTTTAGACGTGTCAAGCTTGTCTTGAGACCATTTGACACTGGTATAAAAAAGATAAGTAACGAATGAATAATCTGCTTGTCTGATGGTAAAGATTTTTTTAACTTGAACATGGTTTTTGTTTTAAAATGTTCAGGTAGGCTATAAAAGGCATAATAAGTTATATAAAAAACTCGTTAAAGATAGATCATTTAATCTGTAATAAACGAAATTACAATTACAGATACGTGAGAATGAAGTAAAACATCATTCCGATTTCAATAAAAATCAAAAATAGTTAATGATAAAACTAGTAGCATTATTGATGCGAACATTAGTCCTAAACCAGTCGGACTTCAAAGATGGTCAATAAAACTTTGCAACAGACATTTATTACTGAATCCAGCTACTTAATATCTGAAATGCCATAAAACATTACTGGACAAGCAATATCAATTAAAACAGTGCGTTGGTTTGAGCCAAGGTCTAAGAAAGGAATGTTTATTAAATTGAAGAAGGGGGTTTGAGTTAAACGAAGGAAGAATTTCACTGAGAATTGTTCCCGGATAGATATTCGGACAGAATTTGGAATATTAGTAAAGGTAGGAATACCATGTTTCTTTAACCTTAGAGATGATTTGACTAAGTATTTTCATTGTAAAGCTTTGATTTATGTTACGGCTTCTTACTACTGATCAACGTACGTATTGATAATGCAAATTATACTGTGATAAATAGTTTAGCAAGTAACAAAAACGTTCATCAATAAAATCGACCTTTCTTCGAAACAAATCTACATGGGGCAAGTGTCACGTCGAACCACTTTAAGACTATCTTAGTTTCGTTCGGAATAGCTCCACAAAGACATGTCCAATGCTCAGAACACGATCACATAAAATGGCCAGTAAACTTTCAGACACCATGTCACACATAAAACAGAACAATAAAATTTTTACAACTCCAGAAACATGAAAAGGGATTAAATTTATTTACTGAAGCAAATTTCATCAAAGTATTTGTTGAAACAATTAAATTGGATTCCAATTCTGATTTATTCGAATACTTTTGGGATTGATTCGAGTAGAGTTTAGATTTGTAGATTAGTTGATTGATGAACAATTTCTATTGATGTTTTGTTTAGAGATATAGATGCATGTACTAAATGCAAATTTAGTGTTTATGGATATTCAAATCTAATCCTAAACCATGTTTAATATTGTTTTGTTCTAAATTGGTGATAAAAAGTTGCCGTCGTCGGCATTTTTATTATGCCTGTCCGTCTATTCCATAGAGAGATATTCGTTTTCAGTTAGGATTTTATTAGACACAAAAACATAATGAAAAAGTATTTCTCAATTTAGATTATTTATATTGTTACTCCTATAATCATAATTTGGACGTGTTTTGTTTATTTCTTCGTACCCTCAAAATATATTTTAGCTTGTATCCCTTCGTGAAAAGTTTAATTATAAGATTCCACACCACTTCAAGTTCATCATCATCTAACTAATAACTATAGGCATTTGTGTCAGTCATGTTAATCCTAAACGTCAATATTATTTCCTGACACTGCTAGCCAACTTTAGTTCCCTCTTTAACACTATTTTTTGCCGCGAAAAACACAGAGCCTAAAACAAAACTGTGTAATTTCCCATTACCCAAATCTAATCCACAAAAACCAATTACGGTAATTACCAAAGAACCAATTCGTCGCTCGAATAAATCGCAAAACCCAACTTAGCTCCCCGACAATTAGCAGAACACACAGTAATTAGCAGTAACAGCGCAGCGTGACAACGGAATTTAGAAACAATATTAAGCCCATATTGATCAGCAACAGAAGTAGTGTTTTACCTACATCAATTTTATTCCCAAAACTACAACACTAAAATACACTCTACAACAGAAGCGATAAAGTCCAAAATCGGATCATGTATAAATCTTTGTGTCCTTTATAGTGACGTATTGACAGAATGAGGACAAAACTAACGACGGAACAGCAAATATTGGTTACTCAATTAGACAAATGAAATTCAATGAGGGGCTAGCAATGACACACGCGGCGGATATTCGGTCGTAATGAGGGTAGATTTTAGTGTTGCTGATTTTGGTACAAGGAACATAATTATTGTTGTATGAAATAGCAATACCATCAGTGCCTTGTACTATAGTGCCAGCTTAACAATTCTAATAAATTTGACCGATTAGAGTTAAATCGAATTATGTCATTATCTGAAATTATTAGTGTTACATAATAATTATTAATACACCACAATTTCAACTGGAGACGAACACTCTAAACCAAAATTAAAAGTAAAAACAGCTTCCACTACTTCAAATTTCATTAATTTCAATTTTACCTTCTCACCGCTCCACCAACCAGTCAGCATCTCTCTTGCATCGGGTACACACTAATTCTAAACACATTGAGGAAACAAACACGCCTGAATACGAGGGTGTTATGACATGTGTCAGCTGTGACCGTGTCGGGCCACATTAACAATGTAAAACGATGATGTATTCTCCACTGTTTTCTAGAGGACCATTTTATTCCGAAACAGAATGATCGAATTGTGCACGTTTTTTCATGTTTTTGGGTTATGACTGTATGAGTGGTAACTGCTCATTATCATTTTATTTTCGACACAATGTAAATCATTGTCTATCATGAGTTTAAACTAGACAAAGTTTATTGGAATAGTTGCAATATACTTAAATTAGTTCATGCTGATTAACTACAGACATGCTTCTAAAATACAAACCGGGGTTGTTTTTTTGTGATGTTAAGTTGATTTTGAACTTTACATCACATAATATAACAACCCAGATAATCAATACCCAATAATTTACGGAACCAACGAAAAATATACATTTATCCACGTTCCGTATCATAAAACAGACGAAGGATATGAAGTCATAATTCAAAATTACAACAGGCTAGCATAGAGACGGCCAACTTTATTTAGTCATTACCAATTTCTGAGCCTCATTACCTGTTCTCTTTTATGGCACCGACCGAACTATAGCCGCTGCCTACATGAACGAAAAAAAAAACGACAGATGGAAAGGTTCAGAATATAGCTATAGAACGGACATTACGAATTATCTTAATTTTGATATGGGCTACAAAAGAGTGTTAACCCGCGACATATGTGTTGTAACGGTTGGGGCTTAGATACCATTTTAAATATCATAATTTATTTCCAGAATTTTTTCGTGACCGTGACCAGCTGATAATGTTATATTTTGATTTAGAGGATTAGCTTTGTATTTTAATTAGGATCTGTCAAGAAATGTGGTGGATAATAAGAACACGTTATCTTAATTAGATAAAAATTTGAAGGTGATTTGCATAAATGTCAAATTAGTGTTTATTTATGATTACATATTTACTTTTTTTAGCTTTGTTTCTATTTACTTGAAATCTTGTTTGAGTAAAGCTTTCTAATGCACCTTTATTGATTTACTTTATTCTTTTCCGCTGTTGGTACTTGGGTTTATTATCTATATATTATACAGGGTGTTTGGTAGGGAGCTGTACATACGCCTAGGGTAGAAACTAGGGATAGTCTGCTACCTACCCCCGCCCATTATATTGACCTTGTCCTCAAGGTTTTTTTTACCTTACTACCTTACCTTAAAATTATTTCTTTACCTTACTACGGTACTTCAGGCCCCATAACTTTTCTTCTCCACAATTTTCTGGTGTAAAATAATTTTTTGCAGGACCCTAAGACTCTAACGATTAAAACAAGACCATTAGCCGACCGGTCCCATGGATAGATTTTGAGCTACAGGTAGTTTTAGTCAAAAAATCACAAAAAAGTCAAATAAAAAATAAAAATAAATTAAAAAAAAACCTTGAGGCCAAGGTCAATATAATGGGCGGGGGTAGGTAGCAGACTATCCCTAGTTTCTACCCTAGGCGTATGTACAGCTCCCTACCAAACACCCTGTATACTAGCAGCGTTGTTATTCAATGTAAGCATGTATCATTATTTACTTGATTATCGAGTAAAAACTCACCCCCGTAATCTTGCCCCCTTATCTAAGCAACACTATTGACAGTTGAAACATTAAAAACTTTAACAAAGCGTAACGACATACGGTGGTCATCGATAAAACTGTCCCTCACAAGGCAGGGGCACCCAACGTTTCTGAGGATGTCACAAAAAATAAACAGGTAGAGGTACCAAAGCCTTCGTTAGCGGTACGGATACACAAAGCGAAAAAACTGATACGAATCTATATATAATTTCTAAGAAGTCACAGGGGACTTGATGCGTTGAAATTTTTGGTCACCGACGAATAATTTATCCTTTACTGTTCACACCACGGGTCGTTAGAATGAGTTGTCAAGACTATTTGACGGCTTCTAGATTACCGATAAAGTGAATCATAGTTTGTTTTATATGCAAGAATTCGGAGATACGGAGCAGCGGACGCCAATGAGCCGTGTAAGCACTTACATTTTGATGAAGTTTGTTTGAACTACTGGTTTTGCTTATTTTAAGTTTGGTTGTGTGAGAAAGTAGGTGATTGTTCGAAGGAGTTGCGTCATAAGACTGACATTAGGTTTCTTTTGGTTTCGTTTTAGGCACATGCTTTTTATCTATCTCTATTATTACAGTAGCATCACCTACAATGTTAAGCGGTTTCTATCTAAACACCGTTCTCAATGGTTGAGTGATTGTCATTGACAAAGGAGACACAGATATTCTTGATCTTATATTGTATTTCTATACATGTCACCCAAACAGATTTTATGGCTACATCATAGAATCGCAAATGTTCCAATATAATGTGGCACAAATTCCAACATTTTCGCTCCACCGGCACTATCAAAAGATTCCACAGATATATTTCCAGAAACTTTTGTCCACTTCCAACTACAAATCGGTTCCTTTAAAACCGGGGGATGTATCCAATAAATTGAGATGTCTCACTATTTTACTAGCGTTCAAGTTATTGTCACCTTTTTTTTGGTTCAGGTAAAATCTCGCCCATAGCATGTGGTTGAGATTGAGTTTCTTACAAAAATGATTGATGGAGTTTCAAATTAGTAAATCGACGGTATCTGTATAAAAACGGCTTGGAAGTGTTGATGATCTGTTTAAATATGATACACGTCAGATGATTATGTCGATAATGATATTACTAGTAGATGGAGCAGAAAGTAATGATGCTGTAAAGGTTTCTGCTGGAAATCTTTGTTCAGGAAAAATTAGATATTTATAAGTTGCTGTATTACTAACCGAGCCCGTAATAAGATTGATTTTTTTATATTAAAATCCGATAGGTTATAATATTGCCATGCTTATATTTTCTCACAATCATTTTATCCAACAATATTTTAAACATACAAACACAGTGACATAGACAGACAAATTGTGCCATACATTATTTACTATTCCATTTCCAATGACATTTATACTTATTGAATTTTGAAAATGGATATAAAAAGAAAGTTTCGATAAATATCTTGTTTTACGATACCAAATGTAAAACACCTAGAGATTTTACGAATGGAAGCTAGAGTAGAGACAATGATCAACACAAAAGAGACTTGACAGCTCAACCTTCGCTTTGGAGATAAATTAAATGGTTTTATTCCTATTGTTAGTATTTTACGATACGAGAGAATCAAGTACAGATGAGGCAACATTTCTGCGGTTATAGTCTGCTCGTAATATAGTAGGAAAGGCATCAGATGAGCCTTTATTAGGATTTTTCCTTTTACGGCATCAGTAGCACTTCGGATGGTTGTAAATTGTAATACTAGATTCAATGTTACTGCAGCAAGTTACCAGTAGACTACAGAGAATTTTAGTATCAATAATTTTGGATTAAAAGGATCATAAAAGAGAACTTACTTCGTACATTAATGATCGGCTAATAACCACTCTCAAATGATACGTTTGCCTACATTCCTAAACTTTAACACAAAATATTTATACTTTTTGATTATCTCAGTTTTATTTAAACTATAACTTTTTGTAGCTTCAGCATTGCTCAAACACGGCTCGTCTGTGCGAACTTTAACACTCCCAGACTTCCATTACCCCGCATTTCAATTTTAAGCACTCATTGTATTTTAAACATACCTATAATAATAATCCATTTTACTATTATGCCTAGAACTATCATAAATACTTAGGGTTCTCCGTTCAAAACACTTTCTGACGAAACAATGGGTTTTTGTTTAAGACTTCGGTATAATGTTCTAGTGAAAGGTAAGGTGATTCAACATTTAAAACAGCGAAGTTAATTTTATGAGTCTTGTGGGTGTGGAGATACAAGTTCCAAGGTTTTATACTTTGAGGTGTAAATGAATTTTGAAAACCATGGCTTGGTGACAGAGGTTCTTGCTTGGGTAGGTATATAATCCTCACAAAATTGTGCTTTTGTCAGTTTAGAGTGAAACCACGATGAAAAGACATAACTTTATAGGGGAAAGGTTTTTACAT
The DNA here is from genome assembly GCA_937001585.2 of Brachylomia viminalis. NCBI lineage: Eukaryota > Metazoa > Arthropoda > Insecta > Lepidoptera > Noctuidae > Brachylomia > Brachylomia viminalis. The sequence goes on from OW443307.2 coordinate 21,496,506, forward strand.
TTCCCCTAAAATGTTGCTATTGCTTTCGACAAACTTTTGCATTATTTTCAATATGGCGAAAGCAATATCGCAATATTGAAAATAATGCAAAAGTTTGTCGCAGTTATTAGTGGTACTACCACATTTAATCAAATTACAACACCTAATAGAAGCATTATTATAATTTATCAAGGATTATTCCTTTACTTCTTTGATTTATTGTGTATAGATTTACGACTATAACAGTAAATCCAAGAAGTAACCACAATCAGCTTCAGAAGGATGATACGTCAGTCAAATTTAATTTACAAAACTTTTCGTTCCTTTTTTAAATCAATTAAAAGGTGTCAAACATTCCTGCATGACCGAATAAAAATCGAACCACATCAACATCAGCTAACACGACCTACCCCAGCACATGTCGACTAATGAATCAATTCCGACTACAATAAAAACGTACAATACTTTTAATCTCAGCTAAAGCCCCTTAAACGAAGCCCTTAAAAAAGATAATAAAATGGTAGCAAAACTGTTTTCTTACAGTCATCCTGACAAGTGGCGATGGTAAACAGGGTTTATGGTTCCGAGGGGTGAATTTTACTATTCATTTTTAGGGTTCCGTGGACTTCTAAACAGACTTATGGATCGCGTATAATGTTAACGGTTATTTTAGTATCCACCTTACCTAATTTTTGTAGTTCAATAACGAAGAATATAGGAATGACTCTATTATCTTCCGAACTGCGTAAGACTGCAAGATCTTTCTGCTGTTTTTATATTAGTAGGTAGAAGACTATTTGCGTTGTCTTCCTCTTGATTTAATTCATTCATCGTCTTTTCCAACACTAAGGTGTTGTTGGCTCAAGACCAAACCAGGATCTGTAGCCTCATCTTCCTCATTAACCTTATTACCGTTCTTCAAAGTGACCAGAGAATCTTCCAACCGACATGCTGCTTAATTTTCTTTGTCATAATCTAAGGAACCATCTATCAAACACACCAGGCGTGCTGGCCAAGTTTTTTTTAGTGCCTGTCGTAAACAGGACGCTATTGAAACGTTACCAGCTTGTTTAGCAACATATGCTAGGCGCCACGCTCCTAAAATAATAATGTTTAACGCCACGGCACGGCGGCATAGTGCGGATTTTTTGTCGGTTGAACAGAACATTTTGTTTTTGTGTACAGCTTCTGTTTCGTAGAATATAGATATTCACGCGTTACAAAGCAGATTTTAATAAAAATCGTTTTCGTATTATTTTTGTGTTTTCCTTTCTTGCCATTAAGGTTGCCTGTTTAAAGCGGTTTGGGATTCAGATATTTTGATTAAAGCTTCAAACAACAACTAATTCGGATGCCCTCTCATTGGTATCAACAGCCGCTGTACCGTATTAATCCCTGAGTAATAGATTTTAATAGACTGCTACTATTTGTTAAAGTTTCGATACTAATATAATGAACTATCAACGTACAATAATAGTGTGCAACATATCCAAAAACTCCCCCTGTACATTTCATTATGACCGAATTAACTAAATCAAACTCAATGCAATATTCACTTTATTGTGATTTTCATAATTTTGCACAAATAAATACATGCGCAAATCGTTCCATTGTGAGTGAAACTTTTACTAGCATACAATGGAATATGACCCTTACTAAAGGCAAATAAGGTTGTTAATTTGACCCTAAGATTTGAATAGCGACAAGTTTCACACAATAGAAATTATTACCGCGGGGTAGGTACGTTAGACCATCTGTCGTATTTTTGTTTATAGTTATGAACTTTAATGACATTTTAGTGTTGAATAAAATACGGTTGATAATGAAGCTATTGTGTTAATAAATGCTAAACTTCTCGAATTTATTTACTGGGTGGAGTTTTTTAATATTAAAATGTTCGTACAATTTCTCTTTGCGTACTTGCCTTCAGGAATGTGGTCACATTTTAGTGTGTGTATATTTAGAGTAGTGTGTGTATATTTAGAGACTTCATTAAAGGTATTTTTGGAATATTCTTGGACACAGATTACCGTCAGTAGGTAATCTGTACTACCTAGGTATATACCTACTGTTCTTTTACAAAATTTCTCTTTTGATTTATTTTCGTACAGATTTATTTTAAGCTCAAATATGTATCCTAAATACATATGTACTTCTATTTGTAATGCATTTAAAGTGTCAAGAGATTTAAATATATCACAAAATAGGCATTATAATCTACAGTCACGGGCACGAATATATTGTATTAGCAGCTTCTAAATGTGATTTTCTCCAACTGTATTGATTGTAATTTTATGTTGTTACGAATATAATATTTTGGAACCTATACTGTTAAGATACAAGTCTTATTTCAAAGTTGCAATCAATATTCCACGAGAAAATCGCTTTCAAATTTTGCTAATTGTATACTTATTAGTGCTCGTGACTGTACTGTGTAGGCTTAAACCACCTTTATCATAGATGAACAATATTGGCAATGTAGAAATCTTTAAAATATTTTTCGAAGGCAGACACAATTCACATTACACCCATAACATTATCTTTATCCAGTCTCAACACCAAACCTACTCTTCAAATCTCTTTCCCATCTTCAATATCCCAAGTATTCGCTGAACTGAATAAAACATAGCATGTGTGGCGAACAAAACATAACAAATATTTATAACGCGTCAAATCTTAAAAATGGCTTCCTTCGAATAGAGATGTATAAAATTAATCGTGTTTAACATCTGCCGCCTTTTGTCCCTTTTTTTGGTCGAAACGGTCAGGTTGGTTTGGTTGTTTTTTGGGCTACTAGTTTTGCCAAGTTTTTGTGTTTAACGGCATGTGCTTGATTAAGTTATTATGATTAAGAATATTGTGGAAATTTATAGATTTTATAAATAATAAATTCTGTATTGGCATAACAAAAAAAAATAAAAAATGTGAGAGCGGTGGTGGCCCAGTGGTAAAGGCCGAGACTTACGAGTTGTAGGTCTTGGGTTCGAACCCACACAGGCGCTTTACTTTGTGTAAATTATTTCATCACCACTGCTCTCAAAACGGTGAAGGAAAACATCGTGAGGAAACCGGCATGTCCCAGAACCAAAAATTCGACGACATGTGACATCTACCAACCCGCACTGGGCCCGCGTGGTGGATTACGGCCCACTCCCTCTTATAAAGAGGAGCCCTGTGTCCCAGCAGTGGGGACATTAAAGGCTGATGATGATAATAAAATATGTGTACAAATCAAGCGAAGCCCTGACTCCTGCGCTAGGTAAAAACACTTGTTACAACAGCCAACTTGTGTAAATATTATACCATACTATGATCCTTTCTGTACCTATATCTAATTAGTATTCTGTGTACCAAGGAATATCATACGCATTAAATAATATTATACAGTGAATTATTGAAAGCGTCTTTCAAAAGAATACAGACTGTTTTCGTAGAGAAAAACTTTTTCTTCCGAAACAACCATTATCATTTGTAAACTGTGCATAAAATTTGGCTCAACACAGGATTAAATCTCAGCTACAGCAAACTTAAAAGCTGCAAACTTTCTTTCTTCATCCTCTGTGTGCCCCAATTTTTTCATTAAATCCAACTGCCTAGTCTTTTGCCTACTATCGTGGGGTCGGCTTCCAGTCGTAACTGGATGCAGCTGGATACGAGTATTTTACATGGAGCGACTGCCTATCTGACCACCACAGCCCAGTTACTGGGTAATACGTAATACGATACCCCTTGTTGTCAGACTTTCGGGCTTCTGACCCCCGTAACGACTGTCAAGGATCTAGGAATGACAGGCGAGACCGACGGCTTAACATGCTTTCCGAGGCACGGAGGGGTCTTGGTATGTGAAGATGGTCACCCATCCACGGACCAACTACGGCAAGCGTAGCTTAACCTGATTGATCGACCTGTGCGGCAGTTATTACATAGCCACAAGCCCCAATTTCTTATTCACATGTTATTTTTCGTGGCAAAATCTCTCCATTTTTTTTTATATAAGAGACAACATCCACACAAGGTCTTCAGGTCCCGAACTAGGTAGAACCTGTACTACGGTAACCTGATGACTGATATACATACTTATATACATATATACACCCAGACACAGGTCAAACAGACATGTTCATGCACACAAATGTTTGACTTGTCCGGGGATCGAACCCGGGACTAGCGGCTCAGAAGGCAGGGTCGCTACCAACTGCACCAACCGGTCAGTCATTGTACCTACATACGGTTTGACCAGATTTTTTTAAGAGTCTGGGTTCCTGTATCGGTGTTATTGGGTTTTTCCGTCAAGGATGTCTCAGTAGCAGTCGGAGTCTGTATCGGTGTCCGGTTGATGTCATTAGGCTCGCCCACTATTGCATGAGACTTAATTAAACATACCTGGCGAAATTTCGCTGTACTATAGGTACCTCTGCCCAACGCAACGAGGAGTGCAGGCGTGATGTTATGTATGTATCATCATCAGCCTATAATGTTCCCACTGCTGGGACACAGGCCTTCTCTCGGTGAGAGGGAGTGGGCCGTAATCCACCACGCGGGCCCAGTGCGGGTTGGTAGATGTCACATGACTTCGAATTGTTGGTTCTAGGACATGCCGGTTTCCTCACGATGTTTTTCTTCACCGTTTTGAGAGCAGTGGTGGTGTAATAATTTACACAAAGTAAAGCGCCTGTCTGGATTTGAACCTATGACCTATAAATCGGTAAGTCGCGGCCGTTGCCACAGGGCCACCACTGCTCTCAAGTCATGCTCTATGTAAGTAAGTAATAAGTTTATTGATTCATAACGTGTGTTACAATATTTAGGTATGACACTGGATCCCGCACTAGGATACCCTGTGTCGCAGGATCCAGTCTCTTTCGACAGATAATATGAATATATAATATAATTTATCAAATGCAACAGTTTAAGTATAATTAATTTAACTTAGGACTAAAAAGGTGACCAGATGTATGTGATGACACTGATGACTCAGGTTTTGAGACTGAGAACCTGAGAACTACCGGTACTTTTTACGATACGAGAACCTGAGAAGACTGAGAACCTGAGTCAAACGGTACTTTTTGCTGATTAGAATGTATTTTCGCACTGGGTGTAATAAACACTATGCCTGTGGAACGAGCTGTAAACCTTTATGCACAATTTCGCTAACACATGCTAAGGTGTAGCGAAGAGCCAAGCTTCGTTTCATGTATGTAAGTCAAAAATACCGAGAAACGCTTTAATATGTTGAGTGAAGCCACACGCTTTCCTATTTCATTAAGAATTGTAATTACTTTTTACTTTGCGTTACGTTTTTAAAGAGGTTCGTTACTTTTATATCTGCTATATATTGTATGTCTGATATTCTGTAGGTACTCATTGGTATTAGACTAGAATTCGGTCACTACGTTACAAATTCCATAATAATATTATAAATGCGAAAGTAACTCTGTCTGTCTGTGTGTTTGTGTGTCTGTAACCTCATCACGCCATAACCACTGAACTTATAGTTATAAAATTTGACAGATAGGTAGCCCGCGTCCTGGAGAAGGACAAACGCTACTTTGCGATTCCATAAAAGAACACAAAATACACGCAGATCAAGGCGCAGGTAACAGCTAGTACTAACTAGCTTTTAACGGCGCCTTCGTTAGCGTGTATTTTGATGACGTGAAAAGCCTTAATTATAACTAAATAATGAAGGCTTTTCACGTCAGCTTAGTCAAAAAGCACACCAAAATCCCGCCAAGAGTTTAATTATATCAACTTATTCTCCCGTCCATAGCATCTTTGTATGTTACCTCCATAATTATGGCTCCGTGTTTACACCAAACAATGTATCAGATTCGCTCATTAGCATACGAGAAATCGATACCTACTATCGTAATTATCGAAAACAATGTTCGCTCTTGTCGCGTACAGATACGATCGTAAACTACTCGATAAGAACTCAAAATCCAATGCTTATATTACATTTCAATTACCATATAAAATGTTCTTACAACCGCAGAGCAAGACCCATTGCGTCTGTACTGATAATCATCTAATCAGAGATCATTCAATAACTTTTATTCCAAGCCGATCAGACCTACAACTGCAAAATAAATTCTACTGTAACCACGTCTCTGTAGAGTTTAAAATACACTGGAGGTACGACCAGAAACTTCAAATCGAATCCAGAGTGCTATCTCAAGTTCGTTCCCGTTTTCAATGTGTCACTGCTTGAGGAACATAAGCAATCCAATTTGACATTTATGTCTATCGATGTAAAGTTTGTTTTAGTTTGATACCGTAGGGGTTGAAATGACGTTCGTATTTTGATAGGGATGTGTAATACGTCTACGGATTCGAAATTCGAAACGCAAAGCGATGTCGATGTCGGAACGCTGCTCCGGAGAGATGTCAGTTAAAAAAGATGCAGTACGCTTGGATGTGGGTACTTTGTTATTTTTATTTTTTAATGGCTCTCAGTCATAATTAACAATGATTTTTCGTGTCTTGTATCCGATTCTATTAATGAAGGGTAATTTGTGACGAAAAATCTGTTATTGGAAGCAATAGATGCAACTTGTATGGATAACAATGTAGTTTTTAATTATAACTTGATACGGTTCATATTGATCGATTGTAATGGTAGACATGATGTTGATTAGAACATAAAACTTAGTCTTTGAAAAAAGTTACATTCAGTGCCACATAAAAACCGTCGAAAACATTTGTTCAACAACAGCCCATCACTAATTCAAAACAAAATTCCCATAAAATAAAAGAACAACGAAAACGAACATTCCGTAACATTCATAGATTTATTACAACATCGTTACCACAATAAAGCTCCTATTGTTTAATTCGTAATTAAAAGGACTACAGATCATCGTCATCAACAGTCCCTTGATATCAATAAAAAGATTGTAGAAACTTTACAACTTAATCACCTACATCAGTTAAACTTCACAGACTCGATTTACAATGCACCTTTGTGTCGTAATAAATTTTTGTGGAATAAAACTTTTGCGGTCGAAGAAGAAGAAAAAAAGGTTTATAAGAAAACAAAGGGCAGAATGAATTAAACAACATAATAAGATTGAACACCTGCGGATATAACGTCTTCATTAAAAATGAAATAGGGACGTGAAACAGGTGCCATGATTGGTGCTCCGAAATCCGCTATGTCGGTTGATCCGACGTTCCGAAGTATCTGTATCGTTTTGTTTCCTTTATCATTATTACCATTATAAAGTTTAACTTCTGTATCTTTTAAAATATCTCTTTTATTAACATTTTTAGCTGAGCATTATTGTCATCAATGTTATGTCTTTATGTTATAAAATTATTGATAACTATTTTCAGTTCTAATCCATTGATACTAGAACCCTTTCTTCAGAAATCACACTTTCTGATACTTATAAAATGTTTTTTTAATCTGACTTTCTGATGTTTTAGTATGGTTCTGTTCCTTCATTATATCATATTATCTTTACAATTATTTAGCAACTGATTAATTAGTTAATATTAGCTTTATAATTACTGTAGACATGACTGCTAGCTTCAATATCAATGACGACTTCAACAACAACTTCATTATCCTTATGAAGATTTTCTTCGGAAATAGCCTTTTAAGGCATGATAAGAAAAGTTACCTCGACATAATACAAAATGTATAGACAGCATTTCTATACAAGCTCGATTCAAAATCGCCGTCTACGCAGATCTAGGAAAGTGATGACATAGTATTCGTAAACGATGTAGTGGGATGCTCGTTACTAGTTTATGTGCGAAAGGTGCCGACTTGGTACTGGTACTTTATTTTATGTTCGCTTTTAAAGGAAAAATAACTTTAATATCTATAAATAAAAAGGCTTGTCTTAATACATGGCGTGCTAGTAGTGCTATTCTTAGATGTTTTGTATCATCTTCTAAATAAACAGCTTTCTTACTAATATCGGACTACAAAAAAAAATTTATATGCTTGAACATCACGCTGAATTCAGAAATCATTATTGTAAATTGTGTATAGCCTAATGTTATTTTTCTACCTCCTCATTTCTTCGTTGGTAAAGATTAATAGTCAAGCGACTGGTTTAGGCATATAAGATAATTATATGCTGTTAAATCTCCTATTTTTTCAAATTCGGTTGGACTATTAGCAAGTAATTATGGCCCATATAATTTATGTTCATTATTAGCATTTTCTAGTATACACTCGTTTAATGGTTGTGCTATTAGTAAAAATTGTCTACGGTAAATTTTATATGGTAATATAATTTGTTTTATGATTGCAAGAATCTATGAATATGGTAGAAATCAAAATACTAACTAGTCTTCATTAGTGGCGGAACACAAAAAGTTAAGACTTAATTAATATTTATTGACGGTAAGATTTACTCGTTAAACGAAATTGCCTCCTAAGCACTTGAAAATGAAAATCATTTGCGTTTGTCGAAAGATACATTTACATAATATAACTAAAGGAGCTGAATCAACATGAAATAATCTCTTCGATTCATACACTGGAAAACTAGAATCAAATATTTCTGAGCTTAAGACCAGTCTGCACAAACTTTACCTAGTAACCGTCTAAAAATCAATCCCACTAAGAAGAGTCAAAACAAATTAAATCCAGTTCTCTCATTTCAAAATAGATCTCGTATTACCACGAAGCCATCGGCGGTAATTACTTTGCTGCTGTTGACAGGGATGCCAGGAAAGATGCAAGATGCCGACCCGACTGACCTATACGTCAGGCGGACCTAGAAACATCTGTTAGGAAGTTAATTTGACATACAACTAAGTGGGGGGACTAATTTTAATGAAAAATAGATGGTCCTCTTGGGTTGGAATTGTAAATATAGACATAAAATTTTATTTTTCATTCGGTTTATTTTTTAGTGGCAATGCTATAGCAAGTTTTTGTATCAAGACTTTTTATAAATTATATTTGGTTTGTTGTGTCAGCTAGTTATGTTCTTTTAAATTACTCAACAAATCTTGATGCGATTTTAACCATCATTCAGAGAATTTATTCCGAAAGGTTTATGTGTATACAGTGCAAAAAAACATTCATATTAAACTTACGTATAATAAAAAAAACCTCGAAGTTTCGTCAAGTTGTAAAAAATTATAATAATTGTAAATTGCCCTACATCTAACCCTTTAAGATCTTCGTTCATTTTGGATTCTACAATATGCTATTAAATTACCATAACCGAAAATACGAAAATAATCTGTTCTTCCATTTACTATCACAGCCGGTGATTATTATTGCCGCCCCTGACAGGGACGCGATTGGCGGGAACTTCCAAGATGGCAACCGGCCTGACCCTTACGTCAAGCACGGAACATCTGTTTTAACATGTCCGACTGGCGGGTAATAAGCGCGCTCGAATTTAGAACATTTTTATTTTTTTGGAAGAATTTTTGGCGGTATTGCAAGTTTTTGGAATTTGTTTGATGTTCCTATTAAATGTTGATTGTTGAGATTTTTTGGTCAGTCAGAGAATTCGCACGATGAAAACGTATTGGACTGTTAAGGCTCCACATGAGATGTATGTTTGTTAGGTATAAAGCGAGGTCCCCTAAAGACACTTGAAGACGAAATATAAAGAAGTTCATAACTGCAATTCCTAAAGTTACAAATGAGATGATGATGAAAAAGCTCTGATACTACCCAAATAAACCCCAATGTCTCTTTGCTTGCCACACCGTCGCGTCGGTAGGATGCAAAGACTCATGGGACTTTTTTTACCTAAGAATTAGTTCCCAGAAACATAAGAGGCTTATGATGATGTGCTGTCACCAAATTTTTTGTCCACATAATTGATATAGCTAAACTATCCGCCCACAGTGGTGACATTTCGTCGTATAGATACTAGAAAAACTTGGCAAAACGATTTATCTGATGCTAGAGACAAAAACTTTCAGGCAAATTATTTTAGGGATTGTAATGTAGTCACGACACGTTTGGTGTAGTGGCTACAGTGGCTAAGTGTAGTCAGTGAAACCAAATGGTCCTGGGTTCGAATCCCGGTAGGGGCAAATGTTTGTATGATGAATATGGACATTTGTACCCGAGTCATGGATGTTTATTTATAATATGTATGTATTTACGAAAAAAAAAAATGTATTTAAGTAGTGTATCAACCATCTGGTATCCATAACACAAGTCTTAATTAAGTGCTTAACTTGGAACTAGATGGTGCTGTGTGCAATGTCAGACGATATTTATTTATTTATTTTTGGCATGTGTTAACTTGAGTAATTTCTTATTGTATTCAATAAAGCTTCTTAAAAATACATACCTTATTATTATTGAGATTTTAATTAAAGGTAGGTTATAAATAAAGCAGTCAATCACACCACAAATCCAGTATTTTTTTCATCAGACCGTAATCACAAGTTTATTCAAACTTGGATCCCGGTAATTGACCAGAAGCGTCAGATAAGAAAAATGTACATAATCTTTTATAAAAAATCTTAAAGCAACCCATAAAGTTAATACAAAAGTATAATGGGGGAGCAGACGACGCTTAATTTCCGCTCGCCTACTGTCTTTTGCCAAAACTCAAGATATATTCGAGCAACTTCGATTGTTCGTCTTCCTGTAAGCTTGTTTTCACCGAAAAAATATTTTGTGTACGACCCACATTAGAGCCAGAATAATTATAAAAAGAATTTTCGCGTTCTTTTTCCGAAAAAGGAATTGTTTGTAGCCAAGTATTTCGGACATTTTGCGCACTGGGGTGCGAAGTAATTTAGGTTAACTAGCAATTTCCCGCGACTCTGTTCACATGTTCTGCGGATAATTATTAGGTCACATTAATCCTTGCTGGTGCAACCTATACTTTATGAAACTATCGTGGCAATGATCTAAATTTATGCTTTTTAAAATTGGTTTAGTAATGCCATCCATGTATTAGTGTAACCTTACCCTTTAAATTAATTATTTGCAAGTTCTATAAAGCTGAAATTAATAAACGGAAACTCAAGAGCTAACAAGTTTAAATAATAGATGGAACCCTCGGGTATGGTAATCAATAATATCGCTTCGTACTTAGGTAGATAAATTTGCTACTACAACTCAACTCACTATGTACGTTTTCGTAACTAGTATAATAATATATATAATATTGGTATGTATTTATTACATTATATAAGTTTTGTTTATGTATTTATGTTAGTTGAGAGCAGTGGTGGCCCAGTGGTAACGGCCGCGACTTACGAGTTGTAGGTCGGTAGGTTTGAACTCAGACAGGCGGTTTACTTTGTGTAATTTATTTCATCGTCACTGCTCTCAAAACGGTGAAGGAAAACATTGTGAGAAATCCAGCATGTCCTAGACCCAAAATTTCGAAGACAATGTGAGATCTACTAACCCGCACTGGGCCTGCGTGGTGAATTACGGTCCACTCCCTCTAACAGAGAGTAGGCCTGTGTCCCAGCAGTGGGAACATTATAGGCTGATTATGATAACGCACAATAGGTACCTTTAGAAAATGAATCACTCAAAATCCAAAAACAATCTACCTAGCCTTTTGCCAACTGTGTTGGAGTCAGCTTTTAGTCTAACCGGATGCAGCTGAATACTAGTATTTTACATGGAGTGACTACCTATCTGACCTTTGAAACCCAGTTACTGTGAAACGCGACACCCCTTGGTAAGACTGGTTGTCATACTTCTGACTACCGGTAACAACTGCCAAGATCAACGATTGACAGCCGAATTATTGAAATTCAATAAGACAAAATACTGAACTGACTCTTGACTGTAAATTAAGTTTTAGCGCGGTACCTACTATACGCAAAAACAGAACACGAGAAAAATGCTATCAATAAACATAAAGCTGCTGTAAGAAAGAAATTTGAAGCAAATACCAAACTCTTAAAAGATAAAGATCAAAACAATCACAAAACTACTATAAAAGAACTTCTAGGCAGTGAAAAACAAACAATTTTACTACACTCTTTAATACCCACTCGTATTACAGAGGCCCATTAAAACCCGCAAATTTAACGTTCAAAAACGTATGAATAAAAATACGTTAGATGAGAATACAAAATTTTATGGCCTGTAAAATAAGCTGGGTGGAAAAAATTGGATTTATGATAATTTCGCTGGCTACTAATAAAAATTTGGGTAAGTCTGGCCTCTTGTTATGGGTGAACGTTTTTCTCTTACGAGGGGGCACTTTCGGTCTAATGTAAACTTTGTGGTCGGTTCTAATGTAGACAGTGCTTAGGTTGGTAAAATTCGTCGAAGAGGAAACTATTTTAATGATCATGATACCTGCCGCGGTCTATTCTGTAAAAATCTCACCGTGAAGACTTCCGTGGAGTGAGCTGTCAGTGTCATTCCAATGATGCTAGGGGTTGACCAACGTTACTTACATTTGCAATCGTAATCGAGATTTTAATAATATTTTTTATCCAAATTCTATTGATCATTTTATTTTATTTCAAAGCTAGTGTGTGGAAACATTACTATTTTCGGAAACACAGAAATCGGAAAAACAAAACAGAAATTCAGTTAGAAACTCAATGTCGTTTTTTTTTTCTTTAGACACTTATATACTAGCTATGAAATAATATAAAATTACCAATAGAATTTGCATAAAAAATATTATTAAAATCTCGATTATGATTGTAAATGTAATGCTTAGTCAATCCCTAGCATCAGTGGGACGACACTGGCAGCTCACTCCACGCTCACTTCACCTAAGTTTTCACGGTGAGATGGTTACAGAATCACACTGCAGATGCTAGGTATTGACAGCTATCTTCACCAAAGTTTTTACAATTATATTTTACAGAATAGCATGGTTGATCATGACCGATTCCAAAAGCACAGCATTACCGCACTGGGATAATAATAAAGAAATGAGAAGAAGATAGTTTAAACCAAAATTAATTTGGTGTTACAGCAATAGCTAAAGATACTGTCGAACTTACCTACGGTATGCAAAAGTAGAAGAAAAATAAATGCTTAAAATGATTGAATTAAAAGAATCACAGGCAGGTTTGACTCGATATTTCGTCAAAAGTACAATTCATATTGTAACAAAATCTTACAGACTGAGTGAAACTGTTTAGGACGTTATGTAAACGAATTTAAAATAAAAAAATATTCTTCGACGTTTATATAATCGAACAAGTTCTCTAGAACCCGAGTACAATCAACAGATTGTACGAAATAAAATAAATGGTCTTATTACTTAAATTGCCTGTTTTATTTAATATAATGAGTCGCTTATTACTTTTTAATACTGCTCTCAACTGCCACAAAACAAATAATTTTATTCGAACTAACGAACCTGTTAACGATGTATCTCGAAATGCGACGGCATCTGAAAAGAAAATGGACCAAGTATTTACAAAAAATACATCATTATGATTTTTTCGACAGTCAACATACTTTTTAAAAGGTTTGGTCTAAACTCAAGCATTCCTGGGACTACTCCCAAATGATTTGGTTATTAACTAGCGTTCTTATAAGCAAATACATCATGAGTATAACTGACACGCACAGTCAAATGGTCCACCTGAAGGACTAAATGCAGAAACAAAAACCATAAGGAGTAGACTATAGAGTACCTATGACTGTTCATAGGCAAAAAGAAGACTGTCTTATTGATGAAAAAGTCTTCTGAATAATTTTCAAATGTTAGATAGTATCGTTTTAGGTCGTACATATTTATAGTAAAATAAATGTCCCTAGTGCGTTTTTTGTACTCAACTGTTTGTATAATAAGTGTTTAATTTTATACCAGCTCAATTATTTAAATAATAATCAATCCATCCAAAAAAAAGAAAGAAAATACATTTATTTGAGATAAACATTATGCAAAGAAAAAAGCATATACACAAAAAAGAACGAGCTAGGGGAAAATATGAGTTACATCCACGTAAAACGGCTATCATTCAGCATAATGCTGTGACACTATGCGAGACGGGGCCACAGCTGCTGGTTTTGTCATCTTTAAATTCTTCCTGCCTTGCAAATTCATAGAAGTAATGCCGTATTTCCAAGGCTTCAACCATAACATTATTTCAAAGCGTTGAGCCCGACCACAATTGCGTACAAGTTTATTGGTGATTGCTAGACCATAGTTGCACTCACTATAACTAACCACAATTCTCGGTCTAACTCCTCTAACGTTTACAATTTGATGGACGAATATTGTGATCTCTATGGATGCAATAATCTAGGTTACTATTTGAATTAGCTACAACTTGTGACTGTATACGAAAGTTGGCTATGTGATGCAGTCTCGTTGACTGACATTGATTCTTTTGTTTTTTTAATCGGCATTTGATTATTTGTATCGACTATAATATAGTTAACTGCTATAAATTGCAGCAATAGACATTTATTATGCCCAGCATATCCATATAAATTGATGTGCCCTATGTTATGTTAATTTATAGTAACATTAATTTCTGCCTAGTTATCGACATAAAAGGGAAAATTTTCTTCACCAACCGAAAATATAGTTGGAACTAATGACACAGCATCTTCCATGATTAGTATTAGACAAAAACATTCTCTAATGATACCCACTTGGATTCCCTTCACACGTTATTTCCATTACCTGGAAGATGCCCGTGAATTTATATGTTTCCATCTCGTTCTGTATCGTAATTTGTAATATTTTTGTCTTCTTCTTTGTAAATAAAGGGTTTGCCGCAAAGATCTTGTTTAACAACAATCATGTGAAGAGTAAGTCAGTAATACCATTTTTATGTGCTGACATTATTTCGTTGCATGTTTTAGAATGTTTAATATCTATTCTGGACTTTGTAAAAATCACGAAGTTATTAATATTTTCATGATTTTATATCGCTCTGAATTCTCATATCTAAACATTTTAAATTAAAGCCTTTTTTCCGGATTTCATTTAGAATAATTATATACTGCTACATTTTCGCATATTTCTAACAAACATACAATTTATTGTTGAAGCTATCAAAACATTTTCTGAACCATGGTGAAAATAATTGTTTCATTACTTACAATTTAAAATATGACAAATAATCCGAAACACACACTATCCATTCCAAATCACTGAAAAAACAATCTACTATTTAGATTAAAAAAACTTTCATTCATAAATCGTCACTTAAACTTAAAAACACGAACTCGAACCACAACAAAACACACTTAACAGCAAAACCGAGCGTACAACTACCCGCGACGAGGTTTCATCGCTTACTGGCGCTCTGGCCGGTACGCTAACAATACAACGCGCACTACTGCAAGAGTCTATGGTACACAGGCTTTGCGTATGTGTTGGTGCATCACCTACGACGGCCGCAACTTATACTTCTGACCAAAGACTTTGGTGTGTCCATCTCTGAATTAAGCAATTATGGTTAATTTCGAGGCTCCCCATATTATGTTGAGTCGTGTCGGCGAGAGAAATGTGTTATTTCGTATCATAATTTGTGTGAAGGCATCCGCTTGAGCAGCTGTGAATTATATGCTGTACGTGTAATATATTCGTATTTTTTTCTATCTATTATTTAATTCGTTAGACGGTTATATTAAAAAGATATAACGGTGAAAAACTACGTGGATAAAACTGTTCTGTGCTAACGAAGGATGCTTGTTTGAAGTTAATTGCAGTCTATACATGTTTTTTAATCTATCGTTTTTTCTTCTTCTGCAAGGTTTGAAATTATACGTTTGTGGGTTCAGGGTTGCTTCCTGTTTACGTTGCAAGTTTTTTTATTCAGTTTAAAAACTACGCTGACATTAGATCAGCATTTTGTCTCTTGCACCTTAGTGACCTGTTTTACTCCGTCAACTCACTGAAGAGCCGTTTCAAAGAATGTGTCAACTCCTTTGTGATAAAAAAGAGTATTTTTTGAATGGAGGGTTATAAAACGTTTTTTTTTACGTTGTTCAGTTTTTAAATGAAAGTGTTTCTCTAAATGCAATTCCCATTTAAGGTCAAGACAAATCGAAAAGTTTATCGAAACAAATGAAATATCAGATTTCATTCAATAATAGACACATTGTGTCTTACAAAGCAATCAAATAAAATCAAAAACCATCAAGAATTCTCTCACTCATCAATCTTTCGACCGTTCAATCGTTCATTCGAAACCGTTGTCAATTCGAATTTAAAATTTTCGACGTTGAAATTTCAAAATAAAAAGAATATTAACACTCCAACGGCCGGTACAAATTTTAAATCATAAATGGTGTGATTAATGTTCCCTGGGTTTGTTCCAATGACACTTTACGTCAACGTTGCCTAATTTGATTGGACGTTTTGGTATATTATATTACAAGACAAGGCGGGGCCTATTGGGTGTAATTAAAAATCATAGATTGTTATCACGCCAACCAGCCAAGTTTCCGGTGGGTATAATTGTTCGGAATTCAGTTTTGGAATTAAATAACGATGTGTTGTGTGAATGTGGGGTGAAAGTGCGTGTTTTGAATTAAGAATAATTGGATTTGCAGTGAACGGTGGGGACAGGAAATGCTTTTTTTTTTCATTATTATAATGTGTGTAGAAAAACGAGAGCTAAAATGTCAATAGGGCACATAGTTTCATAAACTTTTGATGAATTCACTGATAGATTTTTTTTAATTATTTCTTAAATATCATTCTTATCTTTGTCATAAACAATTAAACCTAACCATGTTGCATAAATGGTTGTTTTACTTACATGGCACGTGATATTACGTGGCGCAACCCAAATTATTACCCAAGTTTAGAAAATTTTACATGATGTACATTATATTTTAACAATGTTCCTTCAACGTTAATGTATGTTTCACCACCAACGGTGGAAATTAAATTACAAGTACAAGGCAAGTCTAACCGGGAGCCCTTAATGCGCCTTATAAAATACAGGCTCTAATAATAATGTATTCTTTTTATTTCCAACATTTTCTGGCCCATTGGCGCCATCTTGGTTGGGAAAAATTGGATATGGTTTTTAAACTCATGGTTTAAGAAGTTTGTAAATGAATGACAAGTGAATCTTGGTTTTTATAGAGTTGAGCAATTCTGAGTTTTGGTTCTATAGTAATCTAGGCTAGTATTTCGTCAGAATTTCATCCACTTATTAGCTGTGCTGACTATTCTCAATTACTTTTACTTCTATTTGTATGCTCTATTTTGTGTATTATTCCACTTCTTTCTATTGAATGCATATTTATTGACCTTCCAGTACGTCACGAAAGTATGAATTTCCTCTCTCATTTTTGTTATTTAATATTGCCTTGACGACAGCCATTTTTTATTTCCTTCCAGAATGCACTATCTTGTAGTGCATTCTGGAAGTTGGCAACATCGTAAATAGCTGTAAAAATTTTGCTGTTTTGGTTAATTTTAAATTATGAGATATCACTTTAGAGTCCACTGAAATATTGATTATGAATTGTTTCTGTTTTTATCCTAACACCACATGGAAAATTAATAATAAAAATTACATTACCCTAATTCTCCCGACTACAGTGCAGTGACGTAACGTTATTAATAAAACCCATCACGCCGTCAGTTCTAACATTAAACGTAGTAACGTGGTGGGTGTAATATAATACATTCGTGTCATAAGTCACAACACTGCCTTATCATGTCTTGATGAATTATCACCGTGCTTCACGGTACTCGGTTTTGGGGGTTCAAGTTATGAGCGATGTGAATTTTGAAACTTGTCTTTCCCTACCTTAGAACTTGATAATTGCAATGCTTGGCTGTTAAGTCATAAGTACTAACATAACACCAATATTGTACACTTAGTTCGCAATAAACGTTTTGACTTCGACTTTGACTTTGAAACTTCAGATAAGGTTGAAGGTGGAAGTGCATTATTATAACATAAAACCACGCCTGTATTACCCAAATGGTCAGGCTGAGGTGTGCCTATTAGTACACCCATATTTCGCCATTTATGTTAAAGTCCTTTGTAACAAAGGGCGAGCTTATTGCCATCAACAGGGCACAATTCCAGAGCCCGGGCGCTACTTAGAAATTCTAAATTGCAAAAACCCAAAGACACATTGCCCGACCCGGGAATCGAGCTCAAGTCCACAATACATGCTCAACAGTAGCGCTACTGCTAGTAAATTGTCGTATTATAAATACTGTTTGTATTCATTTATTTAAGTACATCTTTATACACCATGGTGGTTCACAAGGTCCAAAGTTTTTAATGGAAATTATGAAAGAAATAAAGGTCCCTAATTTCTTTCATAATTTCCATTAAAAACTTTAGAAATAAAGTTATTTTGGGTCAGCAAGTAATAGAAGTTTATAATATATTACATTATTATGTACATACCCTCTGACCGTTCATTGCAGCGGTACACATAATAGACTGGTGACCTCACGGCCGGTCTTCCTCTTTCCGCCTTTTCTTGTCTTCATAGAAAAACCTACCTTCTACCTAGCCATAGCTGTTCATTATTCATATCTTGTTAATCATACCCTAAGTGCCCTATATATAGGTATGTATCATTATTCATATCTTGTTAATTATACTCTAAGAGGCCTTTATGTAACTACTAGCTTTTACCTACGGCTTCACCTGCATGGATGTCGGAAAAATATTCCACGAGAACGTACTACCGAGATCAAAAGGACACACTGGGTTAATCCAGGTTATAAACTATCTGTGTGACAAACTTCATCTGAATCCGTTCAGCTATTTTTGCGCCAATCCAGAATCTACATCCAGACAAATGGACAAAAGTTCTTCGTTAATATTTTATTATATGTATAGATATTACAGGAAGTACAGTAACCTGTGAGCAAATGTGTATGGAAGAGAGGAGTTTTAATGGCGTACGAGTGGAGACGATTATGCCGACCAATATACTGCTAAAGGCTGATGATAATGATGTACCTAGGTACTCTTAAGTGAAGCCACTGTGGAATTTTAGCTTCTTGTAGAGCCCAAATAATCTGTTGTGTCTGTTCACACATTTCATCTTAAATCCCAGGAGCCAATACTTATAACTAATATTATTAATGCAAAACCAACTCATCTATTCGCTATATCTAACATCATAAACCCTGAAGTTTGGCTAAACGGTACGGGAGAACTAATATGACCGAATTTCTGTCTCTCTATACATTAGCTATATAGTCCTATGGGACAGCGTTTGATATGCAAATTTTGATGCTCAGGTAATATTAGTCAATGGTATATTGGTTTCGCCAGCTAAGCTCGCTTTGAAATGAACACAGGCTTCGTTTGGTTAATATGTGCTGGGATTTTGATTAGTACTGGCTTGAAAAGGGGTAGTCAATGATGGATTGGGTAGAAGATTTTCCAATGACTGAATATTAGTCATTTTGGTGCTGTTTTCAGAGGAGTATCAAAGGAATGAATGTAAATTTTACCTGGAATAAATTAAAGCCACTTGATCCTGGTTTTCACACGTATTTTCAACCTGTAACTTACTCTGAACAATCAATTTTATGACTATTAGTTTCTTAGTCTAATTTTAAGTGTTCAGTATTATTAGAATATGAACTCAACAATTGAATACTAACACTAACCCAAAACATTAAAGTTCAAATTCAATTAACTCAAGACACGAGAATTCCTCCGACAAAATGAACGCTACAAAATTAGAATAGCATGCTTTAAGTTAATTTATAGTACCAGCAACACTTAATTGAATTAATGTTTCAATCTGATTAATTGAAACCAATTTTGGCTTTTACAACTGAAATAAATCGCGACAGGCATTCATAATTTTGGTTTAAAATTCTGTATCGTGTTTTAAAACGGAAATGTCTTTATACAATGATCGTGTAATTTGTATTATATTTGATGAATTTTTGTTTTTTGAAGTTTAGGATAGTGATTATTAAAAGGAGGATGAACTTTTTACCAAGTATGCAAGAAATCAGACTAATTGCGCGATTTAAACAGATTTACTTTTCTAATACGGAAACGAACAGGCATTACATCGTCATGGAAGGCAAAGGCAAATGGGACCAGGGACAATTTTACTTTTTCTTAGAATACTTTTATGACACTGACAGTTGACACATGTCATCGATGTCACTGATTGACTTCGTGTACAAAGACTATGGAGGGTAGAGACAAGGAGAACGTGTATGAAAAGTGTCCGTCAAAATGTACTAAGTACATAAGGGTGGCGCTACAGTAGCCACCGGGTAAATTTTTAAAGGAATAATTTTAGGTTATGTTTACAAAATAATGTTGCACTACGTTAATTGTTGAGGTATGGTCTATTGGATTATCACTAACTACTCTAGTCACTAAAAATACTCGGCATACTTCAATCCGTTAATTTTCTAACTCGGCATACTTCAGTCCGATAACAACTGCTACATTCATACCACACAACTTGCCTACGCTTGCGCCATTTTGGAGGGTTTTTTAACTATTATTTACTGTTGAAGTTGGACACTTTTTCAACTTTCTCCCATAAGAGATAGTTCACCTTGTCTCTACCCTCCATAACAAAGACAGAGATCAAATAGAACAATAGGTACTGTTGTATTACTTATAAAAACTTTTACGTTTACAAGGAATGATTTATACATAATTCCAACATAAATTTTGTAAATAATGTTCATTTTATTTACTGTAGCCTAAGTCTTTCCGCTGATGTTTATGAATATCGTGAGCAGTAGGTACAGTTAGTGTGACGCTGTGTCAAGGACAGGGTGTTATGTAATAAAGCCATGCCTAATCTTTTCCTATCTTTGTTGGAGTCGGCTGACACGCAATCTTACCCAGTAACTGGGTTGTGGAGGTCAGATAGGCAGTCGTTCTGTGTATAATACTAGTATTCAGCTGTAACCGGTTATACTGGAAGCTGACCTCGACACAGTTGGAAATAAGCTAGGCTTATATATAGGAAATAAGCTAGGATTGATTGATTGTTGGGGTCAGCTTCCAGTCTAACTGTAAGCAGCTGAATACCAATATTTTAGGTACATAAAGCGACTGTCAGTTATTCTAATCAACCCAATTTTTGTCAGCTTTGTATTTCATCTGCACTTTCGCTTTCAAGAGTTAGGTATGTTTGAATGGTCTAGCATATGCTCACATTCTTCTTCGTCTTTGAGATGTAAGAAGTCTATTACTGCCATGACCTTCAGTTATTATGGTTGTGTAGGTTTTTCTGTGTTATTTGGTGGTACATTTACTGCAGTGTTGAATCCGCTAAAATGCCTACGCAAAAGTGGAGTATTTATAGATGGAAAATCCGCAGTCCAATGTCCTTTATTTCCACAATATTGAAAATTATTGTTTTCGGGAATTAAATTTCCAATTATCATAATGATCGTCACACAAATCCTAAATAATATGATTTAAAATGCAAATCTGAACACAAAATTTGTACTAATATAAATAGTCTATTAACGTTCAAAATAGTTAGTATTACAATGCGCAATTTGTGTTAGAATGCAAATTGTCATAATGAGGACGGAAGTAGGTGTCGTTCATAATTAATATCCTATTGGTGTAGTGTTTGGTACTAAACGTGAACTAGAGCGGTGAAGGGTCGCAGTTTGTTTAAAGAATGAAAGATTAATATCAATAAATACGACGGCACGGTTGGCGCAGTGGATAAGTGATTGACTGCTGCGCTGCGTGTCGCGGGTTCGATTCCCGCACGGAACAAATATTTGTATGACCTGCAAGTAGTTGTTCCGGGTCTGGCTGTTTGTGTATGTGAGCTTAAATGTTTGTAAGTTACGCACCCACAATACACGAGAAATTCCTAGTGTGGGGCAACGATAAAAAACAAAAGAAAAGAAAGAAAGAAGAAAGAATAATTAACGTGACTGCTACGTTGGTCTTCAGCAATTTATTGCGCTTGTGACCACAAGCGCAATAAATTGCTGAGCTTGAAGTCCTGGGTTCGATTCCCGGGTCGGGCAAAGCGCTATTTGGTATTCCATCAGGAATTTCTCAGTAGCAGCCCAGAGTCTTGATAACCGCCCATAATCAGCCTTTAATGTTCCCACTGCTGGGTTCACAAGGGCTGCCTTTCCGTGAGGGAGTGGGCCGTAATCCACCACGCGGGCCCAATGCGGGTGGGTAGAAAGAAAGAAAATGCGTTTATTTGCGGTAAACATGACGCAAAAAATAACACAAACACTGAAAATATGAAAAGGTTGGGGGAAACATGCGCCACATCCACGCAAAACGGCTATCGCTCAGCATTATGCCGCGACCCTATGCAAGACAGAGCCCCAGCGCTGGTTTTCAGCGACAGCCGGCGCTGACGTAGTGACGTCGTCCGGTGAGGCAAACAATAGTTAGGACGCTGTACCAGTACAGCGTACTTACGAACGTTGCACTTAAATAAAAATAATATAATTAAATTTAAATGTTATAGAATATACTAAACAGACATGTAAAAGGAAATAGACATGCTACGAGAATATCATCCTCAAGAAACGTTTTACGCTTTATGGCAACATTTCAAAGCGATACATGTCATAGATGATACATGATGATGATTGTGTGTAGATGTTACATGTCTTCGATTTTTTGGTTCTAGGGCATATACATAGGTCGGTTTCCTCACGATGTTTTCCTTCACCGTTTTGAGAGCAACGGTGATAAACAAATTTACATAAAGCAAAGCGTCTGTCTGGATTCGAACCGACGACCTGCAACTCGAAGTCACGGCCGGTACCACTGGGCTACCACTGCTCTCAGCGCCCGGTTGATGGCAATAGGCTAGGCTCGCCCTCGTATTACGCGGGACTTAAATATACCTGGCGTTTGGGTGCTACTGAAAGGTAGACCTCTGCATAATCCTTCGGGTATAACTTGATGTGATTGTTTATGTAAAGTTATAAAAGTAAGTATAAAGGACAGAAAATCGATATTAAGTAGTATTTGAACTACGTTTAGCTCTAACGATTTTCTAATGGACAGTCTTTTCCATTGGCCACTCTGGGCCCCGCGATCCATCCATCTATCTAAAGTAAACTAAACCAAATAATGAATTTAAGATTTATACTAAGTAGATTGAACATTTCAAGAATTTTGGAACTTTTAACCTCTTTTAGCTTTTAGTTGGCAGTAAAACATCTAGACGCTGATTTATAGTTTGTGGTATTATACTATACCCTAGACTAGGTACAGATATAAATTAAAGACCCAAGTTATAATTATACGCCATACTGCGTCGTTTAGTCTTGATACCTTGGTAATTCGTTTATCGTGTCCTGGACCTAACACGGTAAATCTTGATAACTGCATTGCTGATAATTTCTATTCATCATAATTAAATATCAAACTTAATTGAGCCACTACATAATTAGGTACATACATCGAACAATAAACCTGTATTTATTTAAGTTACTATAATTTCATGTTAATTTTTCACACAATCACGATAATTATTATTTGCAAAGTCACTTAACTACGTTGCATGTAACTAATTAAAATGTATCTGATATTTTTGTTTCGCTGTTTAAATTAATTGCATTGCTAAATAAATATTGTTTTACCTACACATTATCTTTTCATTTATCACTATAACTAATTAATATTAATATAATCACTGTATTTTGCATCAATTCATAATAAAAATCGTTTAAATGATTTTGTTTTTCATATTGCAGGAACGACACACCTAAGATAGGCCTTTCTTTTTTTTTTTTTTGTGGGTGGGAAATCATCAAATAACTTCTCCCGCTCTGGGCAGAGCAGGAGGGCGTGTCAGACTCTTACTGACTAAAACCCACCCGTGTTCCTTCAGTTGCCTGTGCCAGGGGCCACGGTAACCCTCTTGGACTTTTCCGCAACCCTAGCAGGCATCGGTCCTAGCAAACCCCATCATCGGTGCTGACATCTCTTTGAGGCGCGCGTGGAACACAACGCGTCGTCGACCCGGCCCGGTCCTTATCGAACGGCGAGCTGCCCATTGCTCGCCGTTCGCAAGCCCGCGCCTACGACCTAAGATAGGCCTATGATCGTGATTGCATTTAAGCGCATTTCTAAATGAATAAAAACCATTGGATTCTTTGGTTATTAATTCAATAAAAACAAGTAGGCTCGCACCCAAAAGGTAGAAAGAGCATCATGGAAAATGGCAATATTGGATCGTATAACTCTATTTATTTATTTTAAGACATAATATGTAAACTACTTAACAGATTTAAATAAATCTAAGGCGTTGTAGGTACACTAAAATAAATTGTATGTGGAACTAATAGTTTTTTTAAAGCAATATTTTATATTTTTTTCAATAATTTTAAACCCGTTTGACATATCCATCTTGATATTTAAATATTTATTAAAATATCGACATCGAGAATCCATTTTGCTCGCGAACTCTATTTTTGAACTTCGAATTTCGAATCTACAATTCGAATGTAATTCCAAATGTCACCGTCGACAATACATTCATTTGGGGTGACATTCTCGCATTTAGTACCGACGCGATATTCGGAGGAAAAAAAAACAATAAGTGCGCTGTGGAGAGAAGAGACACAGTAAGTGTAATTTATGTGGCTGGCTCTAGATATAATCTTACAGAATCCTGTGTACAGGCAGTTCCTCTTGAGTTATTTCGTTGTTGACCCGATAATTCCGTGGAATGTTACTTAAGCAAACATCGGGGTTTTCCTCGTTTTGTGTTTATGCTATTAAATTGTTTCATATTTATTTGCTGCGTTGGTTTTACGGGACTATTATTTTACTTAGTTGAAATATTCACTGATATCGTTTTACATTAATAAAGTAAAGTAATAATATCTACCAGTCTGTAACTATCCCACTGCAGGACAAAGGCCGCTTCTCATATAGAGATGGCACGAGCATTCCTAATCTCCACGCTTGCTTAAGGCAGATTGGCGATTTCAGACTTATATTCATTATAGGTCAAGGTATCCCGGAATCGAACGCTGATTCCCCGTTACCCGTGACAACCATGGTAGTCGCTGAAACTACCATCGAAAATTTTACTTAGTTGAAATATTCACTGGTATCGTTTTACATTAATAAAGTAAAGTAATAATACCAGTCTGTAACTATCCCACTGCAGGACAAAGGGCTCTTCTCCTATAGAGAAGGCACGAGCATTAATCACCACGCTTGATTAAGGCAGATTGGCGATTTCAGACTTATATTCATTATTAAGTATAAGTCAAGGTATCCTCACGACGACGACGCCTTCCTTCACCGATGTCAATGATGTAAACTAAACTTAGAGAGTACATATTATTTCTATAAGCACCACTTACTGGTTGTCCCAACTTGCCATACTGTTGCACACTCCATGTCACCTATTCCTCGGACATTAACCGCTATTAACGCTCTCCCGGACTCAAACACAGATCTTGACATGTTTGCGAATGAATGGGAGATGATACTGTCAGAACGTTTAAATTTTTGCGAGAAGAATACCTAACTGTGTTAAATAAATTATATGTTTAAATAGTGTATTTGGCTTCGGCTGTAATTATATTTAATAATAAAAAATTAATTTGTCACTGAACATTTCTACTTGCCATACCTACTAAAGTAATACATTTGCTAAATTGCATAGAAAACATTCTCGCTCTATTAAAACCGTAACTATTTTACCATACCGTACCGTAACCGTAAGTATTTGTTCTAAAAAGATTAGATCTATCTCACTTCCATTGTTTCTTGTCAATCCCGTAAGGACACTTGAAGACACAATGGTATGAATAGAAACCTCTAAATCAACACCAAGTTCCAAACAAGGTACTTTTACTACACTTTCGATAGTACTTCAACCCACCCACCCTTGTACTAAAAGAAAGCGTGAACGACAACTGGCGTCACTCAGTAGCTATACGACCATTCCTTTTTTGTTTCCCCTTTATTCTTATTTTTTGTCATACTTCACTTGTTGGTTTTGTTAAGAATGTAAAGGAATTGACGTCTCCATCGCGATTCGTCACGCTTTACCGTCGACGCTATGACGATGCGATTTTTTCCGCCATTAAAACGAATATAAACCTCTTATTATTGGATCTAAAACCTTATTTTCTTGTATTAAAGTTGAATTTTCAATGGTAATGGTTGTAGTATGGTGTAGCTTAAAATATACAAGAGAAGTAGCTTGAAGACCTCTCATAGGGAGACGTGATGACTTAATTTCATACGTGCATTTGGTATGGGTGCAAGTTTTGCATACGTTTTTTGTAGCCTTGAGCGTTTTGTAGTGATTGTAGCCATGTACAGTCTTAATGTAGGCACTAGCCAAGCAAAAAACTGATTGAATCATTCCAAGTCGATTTTCGCTCGCAAATTGCTTATTCCGCAGCCATGTTTTAATTTTGATAGTTGGATAGTTATTAAGTTTTTTGTTGTTATGAAAGAATTAGTTATTACAGTAGTACGAACTTCGAAATACGATTCGGGCTTGTAAAGCTCAACTTTTTAATTGGCAACGCTCAAATAATATCAGAAATTAAAGTTAACAAAGACCCCCGAGGACACGGTGGAGCATACGATGGGGGCCTGCCCTGCATGGGCGGAGCACCGCCGTGTCCTCGTAGAGGCGATCGGTAGCGGCGGCGACCTCTCACGCTCGGCCCTGGTTCAAGCCATGGTCCGGGACGAGGGGGAGTGGGAGGCAGTCGCCTCCTTCTGCGAAGCAGTCATGCTAGCTAAGGAGGTGGCGGGACGGGAGAGGGAGAGAGTCTCCCGTCCAAGCCGCCGCGGTGGACGCTCCGGGCGTCGGTAGCCGCGTGACGACTCCCGGCCACCGTAGGCGCGGGCCTGCGGGCGGTGAGTAATGGGTAGCTCACCGTCTGATCAGGACCAGGCCCGTGCTGGAAGGCGCGTACGTGTTCCACGCGCGCCTCAAAGAGTTGTCAGCATCGAAGAGGGGGCCCACTAGGGCCCAAGCCTGCCGGGAAAGCGGGATCATCCAAAAGGGGTACCGCTGACCCGGAACATAAAGGGCCAAGGAAGGAACACGGGTGGGTTTTAGTCAGTAAGAGTCTGACACTCCCTTCCGCTCCACCCAGAGCGGGAGGGGTCATTTGATGATTTCCCATCCTCAAAAAAAAAAAAAAAAGTTAACAAAGACAAAATTTCGTTAAAAGCTAAAGGTTTTTTAGTTAAAAGTTTCATTTAGTATAAAATCTGAAGTTATTTCATCACGAACATCTTTTCTTAAACGTTTGGTCCCGATTAAAAGTCGTGACGTCATCATTAAGTTGAGACTCATCAGGGACTCCGCTTAGCCCTTCGTATTTATCTTAGTAACTTAACAATTTCATAGTATTTGCGTTCGTTACACAACATTTACATTTCGTTTGCTTAGTTGGATAACTTGTTTTAACTTAAAGCCAGGGCTGGCAGGTTGAGGTGAAATAAAACTAGTTTAAAGAAAGCCAGGGTCGACTTAAAAAAATCGTATGTAGAAGTTTGTTGGCAGTTTTATTGAATTTATCTGACTAAATATTATTTTGAAGAGCGAACATGTAAAATATAAACGGAAAACACAGAAAAATATATGAGTAAGCAACTATTTGAAATTTCGATTAATGTTTTTCAACGAAAAAGCTAGTTATATACTAAAAAACAAAGTCGAGGCAGCCCTGTGTGAAACAGATGGATGTGAATTGAGACGTTAGTCCGTCTTGCAACCTGTAGGGTCCGATGTTTTATTTCTTTTAGTCCTCAACTATAATGGCTCTTTTTACTTCACCTTTTTTAGGTTTAAAAGTTTAACTTTGTATGAGAATGCTCTTAATTTGTTGTTGCAGCCATCCTGTAGGTAATTGTTGCGAATTTTTTAAGTAAAGGTAGGTACCTACTTTGTATTAAAAAAAAACATAGGAAACTAAATTGATGACGACATAACAGGCCATAAGAAGTCTTGGAATAGGATTTGAAAGCGATAAAATGATAATATCTGGTGAATAAACAGAATCATCTACCTTAACACTGATAACGTCAACTAACTAACTAACGTCATCTGATACTGATTTAATGGATATGTATTGTGTAGTCCTACAAGGCATGAAGTACCTACGGTAAACACATTGCCAAAAATAAGGAACCAAATCGTACACCTACCTATTAATAACATCAAAAAAAGAATATATCTAGTCAATTTTGTGACGTGTAAAAGTATTTCAAATCAAATCATTAATTTTTCGCTAACATGGGTAGGGGTATAGATGTTATATAGGTATGTTTTGATAATATTCTCCGTACTCTGCCGTCACTCGGCCATGCAAAATTTACACATAAATTACACTTACTTACCTACACCTACTTACTATCAAAAAACCATGCTAAATAACAATAAACATTACAAAATTATTCAATTGGAAAATCATTTTAACTACAAACAAGTTGTGTTTACAACAACACTTACACTTTTCATTTTTCAATGTCAAGGATTTTTTTTTAAATTTTAAAATTTGTATAAAACTACTTACAGAAATAAAATCATTTATCACTAGCAAAGTAAATAGAGCAACACTAAGATGAACTAAAAGAAGAAAAATAGGTAGGTACCCATCAATTAGTTAAAGCAACCAAAGAAGATTGAGCAGATCACAAAGTTGAAAAAGACAAAGAATATAAAAAAAAAGCCTTCAGATAACCCAAAACAAAACGTTGTTCTACAAAACACTAAAACAATACTTGACCTAACAAGTGTCCACAACTTTGTTATCAAAAAACATGGGTGATTAACAATTCTGCAGCAAATCTATGTGTTTGGGTGCGCGCCAACGCACGGAGCCTTTGATTTAGATGTTACGGTAAAAATTTCGAACAGTGTCGAGTAGTTTTTTGGGATGCTTCCTGAGACCTTAATTTTTTATTGACTGCAGATATCAATACTTTATGAAGTAGGTATCAGATTTTAATTTTAGCTTAACCTTATTTCGCTTGCTAGAATGCTTTAGTTTGTTTCTATAATATAATTATAAGATCATAGAGGCATCGGGATCCAAGATATTAATGGTTGATGTGCGCTTTTATAATTTCTAACTAATAACGTGACGATATTATCGTGGACGTCCGATAACATCACGATAACACAGGGAAGTAAAATGTATGGAAATATACGAAGATGCTTTTAAATTTCCGTCCACGATATCTTTATAACATGCAAGTACTTCCATATATTATATGGACGTGGACGTCCACGATAATATCGTCACGTTAGAAATGATAAAAGAGCACATCGACTGTTTAATTTTTAAAGCCGACTTGTCTGCTGTCTATCGTTTCTCATTAAATTCAGTTAATTCACTATATCCCTTTCAAAGACAGAAGTTTTCCGCTGCCTATTATTTGATTTCAATCAAGCGTATCTTGCGCATGTAATGTCCACTATCGAAGGCTATATTTACTAACTAACATGACTTTTATATTTTAATCATCTTTGATATTCACTCTCATTAACTCAGTTCCCAAAACTTGCGTAAACCAAAAACGTTTTCCAAGCCCTGCAAAACTACAAACAAACTGCTTTTTACTAAGCTCTGCATATCGTTTTCATTAAACGAAAAGCAAAAAAATAATTGGTCAAGTGCGTTTGGTAACCCAATTTGTGCAGGTTCCATTTATTTTTTGTTAAAAACAGCTGCAATGTCAACTTTTAACAAAATGACGTATTTTTATTTCCTGGGACCACACGCGCATTTGGGAATAGCGGTCACAATTTGTTTATTTAAAGAGAGTTGCTTTTGCTTTTTATTTACAGCAAGCTTTTATGGCAGCGTAGAAACAGAGAAAAAAAATAAAATAATGGTCATAGTCCTGATGATTGGTCTATTCTTTATAAAAATCATTGCAGCATGCAAGTATCTACTACGTTTATTTTGCTCCATAGCACATGTAGATAAAAGCTGTAGGTACCACCCTCATTATCATACCGTATAATTTACAGAGCCCCCTCACAAAAAAATAGAACCATAACTAACCTGCACATAAAACAAACAAATCATATAAGGGTTAGCTATCTTATCGCGGAACCCTAAACATGAAGGGACGTTCGCGCCGCGGGCTCAGCACGTATATAATAATTATTGTTAGACGAGCATCGCACTCAAAAACGCCGACAAATCAACACACATGCACACAAAAGCACTAAAACGCACACCTTTACATATAACACACACGAATACTTATCCACTCACACACAAAAATTCAAATTTCAAACACAATGCGGCGCGTACGCATAAACCTTTTTACACACACTAAGAAAAACTTTATTCGCGTTATTAAGGCGTGATACACACACGCGTTTTAACATCATAATTACGAGCGCCAGTGGCGTGCGTCGAGATGTAACGAGCTTAAGCAAAATGGCCGCCAATTTTTATTTTTTTATTGTAAAGGTGTAGGCTTAATAAGTTGATGTTTGAATGATGGATACGGATATTGAAATTATGTGTTGGATTCACGCATAGCTATTATTTGTGGAAGATGAAACGGGTTGTGCTCGTGATAGGTGTGTTGCCCGTCACTACTTGTACTACACTGAGTTTTTAATTTTATGTTGTGTTGCTTGATGATGTTGGGTACGTTTAAATAATAAGTTGTTTTTATTTAGTGAATGTTTCTTATAATAAGGTACCTATATCTTTATTTTCTGTTGAAACATCAATATAATAGAATACGCTTTAATATGTAAACCATAAAAAATACAGATATAAATGTAGAAATTTTACATAAGGTGACACAATGGGCGGTCTTATTGCTAAAAGCAATCTTTTACAGACCCACCATATTACCTACTTGTCTTTAGAGTCACAATTAGAGGTCTTAACCAGGGCTTGCAATAAGCTTTACCTGTACCGACTTGTATGTATTTGAAAATATCTTTGATTGCTAAATGATAGATGCGTGATATCCCTATTTGATTCCTAATCTGTGTCACCAGTGATCACCAGGGCATAATGCGGTCGTCAGTCAAGATTTTTATCAATGCTCCTTTTAATCAATTTTAATGCAATTTCCGCCATGATAACCCAACCGTTAACACAGTCTACCTGTATGAATAAAAACACAAACACAAACTCTTGATACCCCAATTAACCTAAACAAGACAGCAACAAAATAATCAGTCAAGCCTCTGGGTTCTTATATGATAATGAAGCTAAAGAATTAAGTTGGTTTAGCCACGACGACGGTAGCAGAAAACATTTAAGCATGACTTAGTAAGTGATTATCATATATTAGTAAACTAGGCGCAGTACGTTAGAATAAGTAAGGATAATGTTTGGAGAAATGGTAATTTTTTGAATAAATTTTGAAGAAAAAACTAGTTGGACATTGGTGCCGATTCTGTTGTACACCGAACTAAACTAACTAAACTATCACTAAAATTCCTTACTTTTGGCTATGAGAATCTTAACGCTATTCTGCAAAATAAAATCTCTAAATTTAAAAATAATTTTGACACATCTAAAATCAAATTTGACAATTATTGCGACTCCACGTGGTACTTGTTTGCCGTACCACGTGATCTTTTTTTAGAGCCGTAGGCGCGCATTATGTGCGGCCTCGACTTGTTTTGTATGGAATTTTTTACTTTTTGTATGGAAAATATAAAAAAATATTACCAACACGTTGAGTTTTATGGGTTTACGAGTTGCAAAGGGGGTCGAAATTTTCATTATTTTTGCGATAGGACACACCGTTTTCGAGATATAAGCAAAAGAAAAGAAAAAAAGATACAGTACTGTTTTTGCATCTGAAGTCGAGGTGTTGGTGTGAATTTTAGTTCATGACAACTAATTTTATTCCACACCTTTTTAATCGCGATTAAAAATAGTCGGATTTAGTTACGACAATCAAAATTTTTGGTGAAAAACGTAAAATTCAGAATAGCAAAATTGCCATTTTCACTAAATTATAATCTCAGTGCCATCTTAGTGCTGCCAAACTAAAATTTAGTTAAGTTGTGTCACTTTAGTCAATTTCAGAATGGGAAATCGTCGTTTGACAGGAATAAACTAAATTTTGGTGATTTTTAGTCTAGTTTAGAGAATTTTGTGACAAGAGAATCGGCACCAATGTGGCTAGGGAGTGTATTAGAATAAATTTTTTTGTGTGTACAGCAGGCCGCACGTCTGTGGTAACAAAACAGGACTTATAAGATGGCCTCTTATTCTATTGAAACTCCGTACTACACTAGGCCAGCTCAAGGTCAAAGTGTTACAACTGACGTGTGGTCAACTGTACGTGCTTTTCTTATTGATGTATTTTTTTTTAATAACGTTATACGAGTTATGAAATATCAATTGGATGATCCAAGTAGAAGGGAAAACTGCAAGAAATTGTACCATCTTGTGAATATCTGGTTAGCTCCAAGTTCATGAAGAGATCAATATACAGTTGGCTGCAATAGTCTCGCATTTTTCTAGGAGGTATACCAGATACCTAAAGTTTATTTTACACATGGAAAGGAGAGCTTTGCAATACTTAGCAAAAGAACACAATGAAACGACACTTCAAAAATTCATGCTATGAACTTTCCTCGCAAAATGAAAAAAAAAACCTTTGGAAACGCACCACCCAGTCAAAGCTACGAAGACGAATCGGGTAGTAAACACAAAACAGTAAATTTTCTTAGAAAACGCCCCGATCCCTGATAACGTCAACGAAGAAAAATAACAAGAATTAAGCACTACTAAAAGAGTTGTCGACCAAATTAAGACAAGCAAGAAAAATAACGTACAAATAGACAATCAAGATTGTAGGAAGAATGAGTGAGTAATTATTAAAACAAGATTATTATCGGAATCGCTAAGTCTTGTCCAAAACGGGTTCCTCCTAGATTAATAACGTGCGTCAGTCATTAACGCTATACATAGTAATTGCCTGGCACTATTATGATGAATTGTCCGGTTTTTATGGGTAGATTCTCACCGGCTACTTTTAACGCTTGGAGGGATTTTGGTACATTAACGTGGGTACATTAGAAGCGATTAGGCAAAGAATTTTCTATGTGCTTTTGTGTAGATGAGAAAAGAAAGGTTTGTTTGACGTTTTCTCTTTAGTTTGATGTTGTGATGATCTTTGTTATGTCATCATGGTTAATTTGTTGAGTCTTTGAAAAAAAAAATCTTATTACAAATTATTGTAATAAGATTTTTTTTTTCAGAGACTCAATAAAAAGTTTGACAAGTATTTCTATTTACGGCCAACAAAAACATTTGTTTTCCACTCCTCTTGGTTTGATCCATATCAGTCAGAATAAGAATATAATCACTAATAATGCAATAAATATTAATCATAACAAAAACGATTATACTACATCGTCTTCGTTTTCTTTTTCGACCCTTTTTACCGACAAACAATCCTTCAAACAATATGATAACGTGGCGAATAAAAACATCATTTTCGTTGTAGCTAATTCGTTTACGAATGCCGACGAAGGCACAAAAGAACTTAAGCCCTGTCTTATTTAAATTAGGCTCTAAAATAAATACAACGAGGCTAGGCAACTTAAGGTGTTAAAGACACTGAGTGCAAAGCCGACGCGATTTCACGGTGCAAATGTGCATAGACGTGTCCCGTTTTATGGGTGTCACGGTTTGTCCACAGAGGGTGATCAGCAATGCCTCCATGAGCGTCTAATGCTTTACTTAAATAAACAAGTACGCTCTCTATAGGGCTCGATTTCATGCGGCAACTGCCGTCGTTCCTAGTGCCCGTTTTAAATAAACTGGTGGCATACAACTGCACTCGCTGAATTTCGAGCAACTTTTTACAGTTAGTTTTTTGCGTGTTTATTTTCTGCCCGCACAAATATACAATGTGAATTTTATCGTTGTATATGCACGTAAAAGGATTTCTGAAATTACAAAATACTGAATAACCTGTGAAAGTTTTTCACAATACTGACAAAGAAAATGATGAGGCTCAAAATGAAAAAAGCAAATTAAAAAAGCTTGACAAATATGACGATAATATACACAGAGTAAGCAGTACCAAAATATAGGTAACGATGGAGACATTAAATAGGTACCTATAATGAAAAGGTCATGAATGAGAGTAAACTGCCACCAACATAATTAACCCAAAAGCAGTCCTCTCAGTGTGCAACACTCCTAAAAGGTTTTTACAATCTGTGCCTCCGCTCGCGAATGCTCTCAACCAAATTGTATTATTTTGCATTTATTTTTGACAAAGCATACTTTAGACTGAAGTCGGTGGATTTTTTTTAAATTTTAATTAGTGTACTTAAAATTTTATTCCTTTGTGTTTGTGGACGGTGTCTTTAAAGTTCAGACCGTCTCAGAAAATAATACGGAAACAGGAAGACAGTGGTTTTGTTTTGTCTGTGCCTCTCCTTCGGGTGTTTACCGGAAAATGTTTCATAGTCTCTTTGTGGAAAAGGTTTTGGCATCTTTTAAGAAGCTTGCTTAGGAATATCTATATTCACGGTTAAATTCTGTGTCTATTTTAAGCCTGTCCTTTGTAAAAAAGAAGGTAGGTAGGCACCCGAGAGTATACTTATTTCCAGCGATGAAATCTAACACATTTAGTGAAATTTATTCTCCGTCGTCGATTACTAATAGTCTCGCATTCGTTTCGATTATAATACACTTCCATTTCCTTATTCAAAAGCCAGCCATAATTCTCTAAAACCACTCTAATATGCAAGAATCTCCATTAATCTCTAAAACTATAAGTTTCCACGATTAATCACGAGACCATGTGAATATGTCTGTGGTACATTTTCATAAAATTATCATTTGAACAAGTTTCAACACAAAATTTGTTGTAAATCGCCACACTATCGCGACTCAATTACTAAAAACTCATTTGAAATGTCGTTTTGAACGATTATTAATCGATTCAAACTACATTTCATCCATTCGATTTGAATTGATTTTCGATTCCGTTAGCAAAGGTGTAAAGTATATTTTTATAATCTTTAACGAATATATCTTTTTGTTATTTATTATTTACATCAATTAACCCTTCTACGTGGGTAACATTAACATATTAATATGATTCGAGATCGTAAATTATAGTAGTTTGATTATGGTCGACTGTTTTTGTAGTTAGAACTTGAGACTGATTCAATTAATAGTTTTGATGTTATGCTTAGTTTCTATTTTTTGTTCATCAACCTTTTTTGGTATAAGTAGATCTTTAAGTAGATGATTACCTTGTGTTGTTTCTTTATGTAAGTAATTCTTAGGTATCTTTACATAATTAACAATCAATAATTTATGATAAGTATTTTTTTTTCTTGACATCAGTGTGGCTATTATCAAGCTTGCATAATAATAAAGATTGCAAAAAAGCTGTTTCAAAAGGTCAACAATTATTTTTAAAAAAATAAGGAAACGATTTCCCTAGCCCTCTTACACATAATAATGTGCACAGTGACTGAACCACATAAAATATATTTTTTATTTTCAAAACAATCCATCGTGACTGTGTTTTTTTATCGCACAGAGGTTTCTACCTACTCTAAATGTTACACAGCTACCAAACTTTGCATCACAAGAAACCGTACCAACTACACATTCATTCAATTTTGAAGTTCAGTCACCTTCACCATACACGAACGCAGTTGCGCAACAAAGCATTCAGAAAATTCTATTGAATACACTTTTTCTATTAAATAATTTTCTCACGACTTAAACACTAGCTTATTTAGTTGGAATAATTACTACGTTAATTAATAATGTGCAACACGTCATGTTCTACAGAAGTGTAGAAGGGTACGGTTTTATTTAGAGTTTAAAATTTATTAAAAATATATTGAAGGTGTCGAGGTTGAGTATAACAATAATTTCGAGATTATTCTAGAAAATTCTCTTGAGAAAGGCTAGACTATCAAACTCATTTTGAAAGACTGACAATGCTTTACTTGTTCACAGTGCAGTAGTTATATGCAGCAAGCGTATTTTTCTTTCCTTTCTTTTATCGTATACACATACAAAACGTCTTTAACAACCTTAACCGCCACATCCTCAGGTCTTTTACTTATTGTCCAACCGTGAAAATACTTATTTGGACCAACAATAACAGAACCCTTAAGTTCACACCAGTCCTTGGCTGTCCGAGCCAAAATAACTCTATACAAAGCCGCCGACTGGGCTCGGTTCCCCGAACCGCTTCATACAATTTGTCCTGCTCGTTCGCCTGATATCTAAATTAGGTCTATCTTTTTTGTTTCGTCTCTGACGGCTCAATTAATGACGTGAAATTTCAAAGGTCTTATTCGCTGATGCTTCGTTTCAACGCGAAATGGAGTGCGGCTGCTGCGCTGTTTGTTTTGGATGGGTTAGCATGTGATGTGTTTATTAATTCAGTGTGATGGTTACTAGAATTTGTATCTTTAACTACGTGAGTAGTGGTTACAGAATCTAGTTTATATTAATCCTAAAACATTGTTTTAATAATTACAAACTGTAATTGCATGTGTGGGTGTGAGGAAGAGTGGTGGCCCAGTGGTTATGGCCCCGACTTACGAGTTGTAGGTCGTGGGTTCGAACCCAGGTAGGCGCTTTACATTGTGTAATTTATTTCATCACCACTTCTCTCAAAACGGTGAAGGAAAACATCGTGAGGAAACCGGCATGTCTTAGAACCAAGCATTTGAAGACTTGTGATATCTACCAACCCGCACTGGGCACGCGTGGTGGATTACAGCCCACTACCTCTCACAGAGAGGAGGCTTGTGGTCAGCAGTGGGAATATTATAGGCTGATTATGCTGACGATTATTCCGGATGTGGCTGGTGGTATTATTATGTGGGTGTACTATAGATAGAACTCTGCCTAACCTTTCGGGAAAAGACAGGCGCGATGTTATGTTATGGGTTACCTATAAGTATGCTACTTACTTCAAAACCAGATTCTTCAACATCTTTATTGATTTCAGACTCATCTAGTAAATGAGAACCTCTTGAAGCTTGAAAGAGTCCAATCAAAAAGAGGTAATAATTCATAATATTTACAGGCCTATTCAACCATTACTTGAGTTTGCAGGCAAAAACACAATTTTCTGCCTCAGTACGTTTCAGCAAAATGAACGAAAGTAGCTGGCCAGAACTTATTAACATACTGAATATGGTTCACTGAAATGTCACATACGATATGGGTACGTCACAAGCTATGCAAATCAGCGAATATTTATCTGAGTGTTTTGTTCATGTTATAAAGCTGTAATGACCCGGATAAGACTACACTGTCTCAAAAAACCACGTCCGTATTGACCCTGGTTGAGCTGGCTTTATCATATTACTAAGCCATAAATAAATCTGAGATAGGATTGTAATAGTACTTGAAGTATGGTGAGAAGTATCAGTATCTTGGTATGTTTGGTTCTTTGACGGCTAAAATATCAGACTAGTTTTAATCTGGCAAACAGGTAATACAATATAAAGCTTACTTCTCTACTTCTCATTCCGAAAAACTAAAAACCTCACACACAGTTGAAATGGTACCAATGGTTTAACAAATTAAATATTTAACGAGTTATAGGTTATGTTAAATGATTATTACCTACTGTACAACGCAGTAAGTGATTATCTAATAGAATTTTACGTACTTGTTCAACAACCAATGTGTTATTGTAGCCCATTCAATATACACGGTGATATAAAACAGTTTCTATGTCTGGAACGTGATACCGCATGAATTTGACGCCATAATCTTAATCCGCAGTATAAGCAACCGTTTGGTTATAAAAATAAATGTTTCCTAGTGTCGTGTCTAGTTCATGTTTTTATTGGTTCTATAAAGTTATTATCAATTTAGTATTGCTTATGTTATGTGTGGCATTGAAGTCATACATAACTGTCCATGGCTGTCACAGGTCTTGAGTTTGACGATTTGCAAAATAGTCCAAATGCTAGGTACTATTCCGATCTGGTCTTCCTCTCTTGTAGGTATTTCCTTAATATTATATGTATATATAATTAAGCCATTCCTATTACATATACACTCAAGTGTATACGAGTACAATTACCTGTCACACAATATCCGTCTAACTGCGACCAATTCTTGGAATTAACCAAAACATTTAATACGACATTAGCAATATCCCGTTCTAAATTCGCGTGACCAATAAATTGAGTTAAACCGGTAACTATGGGATATTAGTATCTATTACAGAAATGGATAGCTTGCAATGCCTAGGTATGACGACTTTGGTGTAAATCTTGATCAGAGACACGCACCTGTTAATTTCATGGTAATAGGAGGAACGCGGGTGTGATTGGAAACTGAATAACATTTCCTAGATGATGATAATTGTATCTTATGAAGTAAAAATAACAGGACCTCTTTAACAGGAATAGCAGCTACAACGTTTAAAGTTATATATCCAAAACCTCATCTTTTCAAAATGTAAGGTGTCTTTGATAAGGAAGCTATTGCAGTTTTTCACAGGAAAGAAGATATATAGAAACTATGTCCTAATTGAATACTTAAGTATTGACGTATCTTAATTCAGATATTAATGAGGCTTGAGTTGGACACAGATATTCTTGATCGATTTTAATCACTACGTCAGCTACCTACTTACCTTTTGAAGTGAATGTTGCATTATTATGACAATCATAATAAATATATGAGACAACATCCACACAAGGTGTTCAGGTCCGGAACTAGGCAGAGCATGTACTACGGTAAACTGATGACTGATATACATACTTATATACATATACACACCCAGACACAGGTC
This sequence comes from Brachylomia viminalis, assembly GCA_937001585.2. NCBI lineage: Eukaryota > Metazoa > Arthropoda > Insecta > Lepidoptera > Noctuidae > Brachylomia > Brachylomia viminalis. Next base: position 21,535,098 of record OW443307.2, read on the forward strand.
AAACAGACATGTTCATGCACACAAATGTTTGACTTGTCCGGGGATCGAAACCGGGACCAGCGGCTCAGAAGGCAGGGTCGCTACCAACTGCGCCAACCGGTCAGTCAAAGTCAAAATCCTTTTAAGTTTTCATTTCATATTTATCACGAAAACATAAATATTACTTCGAAATTTGGGCAGCTGCAGATCCAACAAGCATATTAAAGTTTTTCTTCAATAAAATGTGTATAATTACGCTGTGTACATGAAATTTAATTAGCGATCGTGTTTAAGCGTTTTGCAGCTGTGTTTAAGCGTTTATCGATGTTCGAGTATTTGTTAATTAAACTTTTAATGTACTTCTTCCTATCGGAATACGAGTGAGCAAAGAATTATCTCAAGTTACGTTAAATAGCCTCAAATTGGAGAACATTAATCTGTGATCATTCGTGACTTTAAAAAACAGATGAAAGAGGAAAAAAGCCAGGAAAACAGAATAAACTAAGTATATCAGCAATTTCCCACTATAACTTTAGAATCCAATAAAATCCTAATCAAATTGAGATACGTAACCAATTACACTATCGCACTAAATGTCTTTTCACACCACCGTTTACGAGTGACAGAAACTGTCAAATAAAATGAGAGGCTGATATTACAATCACTGGTAACACCAAGGTCTAATAAAATTAATACCCGTATTAAAACAAATAGATAAAGTGAACGAGAGCAACGTCGACATTAATGTGCCTTGTCAGTTTATGAGGTAGAAGATGCATTCATATATATATATATATATTAATCATTTGGGAGCCACTAATAAAGGTGAGCCGGAAATGTCTACAAAATATTGAGTTACAACTTGATTTCTTTTGGTGTTTATTTATAGTGGTGATTATTAGAAAGGTTTGGGAGATAGAAGAAAGAATCAGAGCAATGTTATTGGTGCTCTTAAGTATCTAGAACTAAAACGACCAAAAGTATGTTTCAGTGATGCTTTGTTTTGATTATGGATTTAACAATCGTTACGTGCGTTTATTCACATGCGTTTAGTTAACTTTTAATAATATTTTGTACAGCTTCGAAGAAGAAGAAGTCAGTAAAATTAGTTGTAGATATATTCTTCTTGTAATTATTTCAAAATTCGATGCTGATGATGTTGTTCAATATACAAGAGGGTCGTGCGAAGTAATAAATACTACGCGAGAACAACCTTTGAAAAGAAAAACGATAAAAAGTAATCCTGATACAATATATGACCCTTTAGTACGCCTTCAAGCAGAAATTAAAGATGGCGATGATAACAGACCATGAATATTTATTCAGTATTTCGACTTACTGATTATATAATCACATTCTTTGCCGACTTAATAAACAATTGGCATCGATAACATGTTCAAATCAAATTAATGAGCTGGAACAAGAAAGCAGAATGACGCTCATTTTCATATAAATGCAATTTTGGAAGTAAAGCATTAGGTCGGTTGACGATATTTACTTACTCGCTAATAATTTATATCTAGTCTCACCTTATCTATGTTTTACATATGCCATTTAACAACAAGAACGCAGTTAATATTTGTTATTTAAATGGCATTTCATTTGATTATTTTTTCAAATGTAGATTTCCATTTTCTACATCTTTTACGTTTAAAAATTGTTAGAACGTAACCTTATATTGTTTCTACACTAAAGAGCAATCAGCGAAACATTGCTCATATTCGTAAAATGAAATCTTAGTACGAACGTCAAGAAAATTAAGTGCTGGATACAAGATCCGACACTGGTGATAAAAAAAAAAACTCCGCATGTACATGATAAAGACAACTGCGATCCTCACATAAATAAGCGTCGGTCTCATCTTACAACGACTTGGCGACGTGTAAAATATTGTTATTGATAATAAAACTACAATAATTCAAAGAGCAGAACGACTTTATACTGAATCTTGTCACGTATTGAGAAATTTGAGAACAACATGTAAAATAATCTTGGACGATATAAAATAAGATCGCTTTTATGAATAAATTATAGCAATGTAAAGTATGATAAACGATGGTAAGGATCGTAATGAAACGGCATGAGGTGTACAACCTACCACGTAGGTTGGAGACCGTGAATTTGAATCTTAAGTTGCTGTTAATAAAGTTGCTAATGAACTACGCTCTATGAATGATGATGGAACTTGCGTGGATGGATATACGCCTCACATCAAGCGCAGCGGGTGGTTCCGACAAGTAAACTAGTATCTCGCAGTGAGGGTAACGTAATAATCTTAGTATTAACGACCAAGATAACAAGGCACTTATTAGCTGAAGAAGTTGGAACAATGAATTTGTAGATAGAGGTCAAGATTAAATAGTCGTTGCCATTAATACCTATGTTCATTGAACACTCACGATTCAAATGATTATGTTGTTACGAATAATTAAAGTTCTGACGTTTTTAGATCAGGTCATTGGGTTGTTGAAGAACGTCTTACTAGCAGAGTGCTAGTTATAATTAAATTGAGTTATGAATTTTAATAAAGTCATTATCTTGGACTTGAAGTATATTATGATCTTTTGGTTTTACTGTAGCGGATTCTTGTAAGTAAGTCATTATTATTTCTATCGAGTTATAGCTCTACTTAATTTTTATGATGCCTCATTTTACGTGTCTTAAAATAACTAGAGAACTTGATTATAATGGTTGTGTTGGTATAAAAATATACTTGAAAATGTAAATGAATGAATGAATCGGATATCATCTAGAAGATTGAGGTACAAAAAATGTCATAAGAAACCCGAGCTTGCTTTGGTGTGTCATAAAATTGCCTTAACGAACATGACAGCACAAGCTGACACTGTACTAATATTAATTGTATTAATTATAATCAGAAAAATATGTACAAAGTGTTCTACAACAGCGACGTTAAATTTCAATGGGCGGAAAACTAACTAGTTTGTTATGTTCATGCTATAAAACTAAATAAAAATACTCTTACATAATTTGTCTAAGATCAAGTTTTCTAATAAAAAGAACAGTTTTTTCTTTGGGAATAATTATGTAGTTACACACTTTTCTTCGTATTTAGTTTTGTAACTTGTATCAAAGTGTGACCTTAATCTGATTGAGGAACCTATCACGACAACCTAAACCCAGTCCCTTATCAATACAACTTAACTAGATGAAACAATTCAAAAAAATCAATTCACGAGATATGATTTCAATTAAAAAACACGTAGAATTCTCGTCTCACAAAGCATGCAGGTATTATTATGAACATAAAGCCCGGAGGTTGGAGACAGGTGACAAAAACTGTTATGAATGCCGGACTGAACTTGGTTTTTGCGTCAAACCCGTCCTGAATGCACGGCCCACACTTAAGAATGCAGTAGCACTGAGCCGATGGGATGTAAGACGAGCGACCGAGATTTGGCCAGGAAAACAGCGACTATTTGACACTTTTGTTATAAACGAAAATGATTGACAATTCTAAAGTGCCAGTAAATGGTTTAATTAGCACTCTAGGTGACTAATGTCTATAACATCTCGGCAGCTAGTGACCACTAGCCACAAACTGCGTTAAAAACCAGACGTTTTCGATAGAATCGTCAGCAAAGCGTGCTGTAGTTGGTCTCGACTGTAGTAAGGGTACTTTGAAAAGCCATTATTGTGATAATTTTCAGTACTATCACTTACTTTTATATCTGTAATTTCGGAGTACATAATAGACGGAATTTATTATATATAATATTTGTCTATCACTAATTTTTAATCTCACAAATAGTCCTTTCATTATGATTTCCGTACTTCTGTTTCCGATTGAAAAGAACGCTCAACTTGCTTCGCCTTTCTTATTTTAGATATCTCCTTACTCGCTCAAATCTCGTGTTTATGGCTCTACATTCGGTGTAACGTTACTTATCTGCGCAGTTACACTCACAACACTGTCGCCGCTACCGCCATCAGCCTTATGAACTGTATTTCCTTTTTAATTTAACAAAATCAATAACTGTAGCATTTCATATTTTAGATACTGTTCTACACGTTTCATAATCTTTTAGTAGGCGAGTCAAGTTTTACAACTTTATCAGTTTCATTATTTAGTAATAAAGTGCTTTTCGAAGTTTTTTATGAAAAATTTCATCTTCTCCGACATTAGTCCATGGTTTTGCTTCTGTGTTTACGTCATCATCAGCCTATAATGTTACCACTGCTGGGACACAGGCCTCCTCTCGGTGAGAGGGAATGGGCCGTAATCCACCACGCGGGCCCAGTGCGGGTTGGTAGATGTCATATGTCTTTCGAATTTTTGGTTCTAGGACATGCAGGTTTCCTCTCGATGTTTTCCTTTACCGTTTTGAAACAGTGGTGATGAAATAATTTACACAAAGTAAAGCGCCTCTCTGGGTTCGAACCTACGAGCTACAACTCGTAAGTCACGGCCGTTACCACTGGATCACCACTGCACTGGGTCACTGGTTGACGTGAGTTGTAATAATTATATTTATGTAAAATATCTCAGATCATATACAAGGTGTCGTTTTGCATCCTCGTCAAATTCGAGGAGGTAACTTTGCTAATGATTCTCGATACGAATCAATAATAAAATAAGTAGGTTCTTTTTTAAACTTTTTTATAATTTCTGGAAATCGCCATGTGTAGGATGTAGGTCCCGTGTGATAACGCCCTGTAACTGCGCTGTAACTGTAATGCACGCACACAGCGACATAGTCGTGCGACACTGCCTACCACATACGCAACGGACGATTCGGTTCTTTGAAAGTGGAGTATTCTGAAATACTGTCAAACTTAAACATCTAAAACAACAAGTATGTATTAATCATTGAACAGGATCGTAATTTTATTTGATTATTTATGTCTTTTATAACAGCCTCCTGAACTTTGACGAGGATGCAAAAAGACACGTTGTATATGATCTGAGTAAAATATCGACATAACGGTGCTGTGAACTCCTATGGCAATGGCTGCATTGTCCATCTCTATAATAATGACATCATCATCATCATACTTCATTAATCTGGGAGGATAGAAAAGGTCACAAGCCAAATGGACAGTTAATGAAGAAAATGATGACTGTCAAACTTGATATACTCATCTACTACAACCCTACACACTCAAAGACTCCTACCAAAAAAACTGCAAGTAATCATACGATATTGAACAACTACATTATTTCCTGCTTTAATCGTTTATGAATAAAGAACGAACATTAATCTTGTAAGCAAACATCCAATACGATTATTATCTCAAATCATCGGGTCGGTATCTCAGTATGAGATCTGATTGTACACACAATATGCTTAATTGCATCGTACGGTGTAAGCCTGATGGTAATCGGACGTTCATTTTTAAATAAAACTTTATGTATAAGTGAGTTTTTACACGTACTTAGATATAGGTCCATAAGCTTGGTGAATAAATCAATATCGAAAATGGCCGAAAGGTTATTAAGATAAGATAAGAAAATTATATTAAAAATATATCTATCAAATACTACAAAGTCAGTTAAACTGTATTAAAATATCAACTTTTAACTACATAAATTTGATGATGACAAACACAATTATACAACACGCTTTGATATTGCAACCCTTTTCAACAACTCGAAAAATGACAAGCTCCAATGTTTTTACGTTGCCATCAAAACAAATTTTAAACCTTATTTTTAGGAAGTCGCAATTAGCTCATCAGTGCATTCAAAATAAACCAACCCTTTGAAGTTAAGTGTTTACTATGCCATCAAAAAGCACCCCTCGTTTACGACTGGCAGTCAAAATAAATTCTCACATATCACCGAAAACATTTTCAAAATCATCCACATTTGTTCCCAATTATATCGTTGATGTACACACTGTGAATCGCACGGATGTCTGTCTGTCTCATAATTAATATCTCCTGAACGCTCTTTCAACACATGTGGGTTTACGGATTTATTGCATAACTTAGTTTTTTTGCTGCCTAGCTGCTTGTCTTCGATGATGCATGGGGTTCATATCCTTTGAAAGTTTTGCTAAATGGTGAATCGTATTTGAAAGTCATTTTTTTCTGTAATGCCGACAGGTTATTTTGACACGGTGGTTGGGTGTCAAGCTACCATTATAGCGTCTAAAACAATACGAAAACATCAATAAATTAAAAGTGTCTTACAGGTTTAAAGCTGAAGTATGGTATTATATCCCAACTTTCCTAAGGGCATTAGTCTATCAGCAATGAGTGTTATTTTTAGTTAAGTGAGATAAATACTAAAGAGTTCTACAAGAAATAAAACCAGCAAATAAGCTGATAGATAGAGAAACCAATCAGATTCAACGATAGTTCTTAAAAAAAACTCTTTATCGGTGAAAGCGAAAATTATGGAAGAACCGACATTATGTAGAAATTGTAGACAGTCCTCTTTAGCCGCTACGCAATGGGATAAAAGGATGACAACTAAGTAAGACGTCTAAGTGCATATCAAGTGGTCCTCGAGCAGACTGTCGGCAACCATGGTGTTTTAAGTTAATTATATAAGGCGTTATCAGCAACTTTATGGGGAATTGATAAAAGATAACGCAGACCCTCTTAAGAAATGCTCTAATAGAGAAGTTGGTGAAAGAACGTAAACTGGCTGTATAAAAAGAGAATAAAATTGGAGCTATTAATAATGAACGAGTATTGTTTTAATTAGGTTAGTAGGAAGTCACTGTGGGCACATTTTTTTAATTTTAGCTTAGTGCTTCAATCAAGTTACAGCTACAAAAAAGGTAGCAATACTAGATACTACAAAAAAAAATCGTTTGCAAAAATAAATACAGATGAATAAATTTTCCATAAACGCCCTCAACCCAACCCATAGAGAAATTCAACCCTAATGTCCATTTTTAATTACAAAAAGACCCGCATATAATATCCTCATACAAACACAGACATAAAACAAACAGACCTTTTTTAGGCCGGCGACACAACCAGCGTTATCAACGCGGTGTTAGGTCGCCGACACACTCCACCAGATAATGGCCAACCCGGTCAATATTTGAAAACCCATCAGTGACAACGACGAAATGACTTCTTCACTTTACTAAGACGATTTTAACGCAAACAAAAAAAACACGAAATTGAACTCTAATGCTGCAACAATAAAGTCGATACTGTTAATGATGATAGTCATGTATGTGTGCGTGTTTGACTACTTGATCCATTAGGCATCGCTTTGAGTATTAAAAATAAAAAAGATGACGTAGGAAATGTCTCTGGTAATGATTTCGTTCAAGTCGATATAATAGATTTTATGTAAGTAGCTTAAGTAGATGCTCAAGAAGATTTTAGTGTAAGAGTACTTCTCAAAGTAAATGGGCATCAGAATAATGGTGAATTAACTTTTGACCTCAATAAAAATGTAGTAAAGAGGATAGTCTAACTTTGTTAAGCTTTGATGAGGATAACTGCTTATACTCAAACTTAATGTAGAAGTAATAAAAATGCAAGATGCTTGTTGCACAACTTGGGATAGTCAACGTTAGGTTAGTATTTCCTAACATCCCAAGTCACATAGATTTTATAATGAACTAGTAGCTACAAATTATTGATTAATTTCAGTGTCAGCTAATGCAACAGACACTGAAAACCTTTCTAAAACTACAATCAAAATTCTGAAGTAACTTAAAACCGATCAAAATCTATCAGCACTTCTAAAATTAGGAAAACTACAAACAGCCAAGCCCAGACTTGCACGTCCCAAAAGTTAAAAGCACAATAAATTTAAAAACAAAACAGACAGAGTAAATAAAGATTAAAGTATTTAATCAGTTTGTTCTCGTTGTTTTAAAAGTTTCGACATGACTTATATCTTGTGAACTTTTGGTTAAATTAACGTTAAGAGAAGTAAGGGGAATTTAAGAAAGGAAAACAAATTAAAGTCCTGAAACTTTGACCACAAATAAGAAAGCTAACATATAATTGTGTAGGCTGATGTCTGGGGCAAAGTAAATGGGATTCGATGGTTGGTTAGTGACCAATTATACGGTGAAATAGAGATATTCAACGAGAGATTCTGAGAATTTGAAATTAAAATGTGAAATTAATATAGCCTTGGATAACACAAATAGTAACTAAAAATTCAATTCAATAAACACAAATAGAACCAAAACTAGGCCTTCTTTAATACAAAGAGATATACTCACAACATTCCAGACATGACAAGACACCAACTTACCTGGAAATACAAAGTTAAAAATGACATTTAAAAACAATTATAAAAAAAGCATCGGCTCCTATCGGTACATTAAAAATTGACAGTGCATTAGTATTTATAGGATTTTAAGCGTAGGTGTGGGATCAAAGAGAACATTATGCGTTTCTTATACGAAGATAGTGGCGTTATAGACGCCTATTCCATACGGTAAAGATTACAATTTTATTTACTACTCAAAAACGTTTGATAATCTATGTCTTAATTAACTAAGCGAGAGAGAACCCCGTACCATGACCGCCATACGTTCCACCTTTGGGTTTAACGACACTAATCCTACATTTGAAAATACTCTTTAGGGAGATATAAGCTGAGTTGAATTTTGACTGTAGAAGCTGGCGATGATAAATCGTGATCGCATATCGTTTAAAGTTCATTAGTAGCGGCCTCTTTACATGTGTTGCGCCGGCAACCAATATCCATTTGCTTCGGGCTGATTTGATTAGAGCTTATTTTTATTTATAACACCACAACATGCTTTATTGTGATGCATGTTTAAATTAAAATTCTTTCATAAAGCCTCTTTCGTCGTAAAATCGACATTAAAACTATAGAGGAAAAAGATAAATTTTATTTTAATAAGGTCCTATGAACAATCGGGCTCGTAAATCTGATCGAGATCCGTCCAATTCAAAATGTAATATTGTAACATAAAACAAACAGATTGACAAAGTATAGTTGTAATCCTTGAGGAAATTTATTAAGAAGTATTCGTATCAATCACAAAACGTAATCCAGTTCAGTCGTAAACAATATTTATGGGTTCGGGTCATAGTGAAAGCGAAGCGAGGCAATGATAAGCTGTGGATTATTATGCAATTATTAGCAGACATTGTATTTAAGGATGTTAGTTATTAATAGACTATTGCACAATCTGTATTTCAGTAGTTTATTTTTTTTTCTCATTATTTGTTTTGCGATTTTTATTTAAACAGCTATGTCAACCCCATCGTGCCTTTTACCATTGTAGGTAACATTAACACTTCTAACTGTGTGCAGTATTTCAGGAGTTATTTTCTGCTACCTTTGAGACATAAATACAACATTTCAAATTATTGTTACAAGGAAGGAAATGATAAATGAGAGAATAAGATTTGATGTCAGAATTTTGAAAATCTCGATGCTTGTTTCAACTAGAGCAATATGAGTTTCTAGAAAAACCAATCCATGCTTTATTTAGCATGATCTTAGTAGGTACAAGCCTTTTCACAGATAACCACTTTCCGCTCTCAGTAAAGCCACATAACCTTTTCTAACAAAATCGGCATTACGAGCCATCGCCTTGTTTATTACTAAAACCATCACAGTATAACAGAATTTAGGATATAGAATTATATACAGGCTGTCCCAGAAATCAACGTCAAGCCGGAAACAGGTGATATAATTTATGAGGTAATATAATTAGGAACTCTTTGGAAATCTATAGATGTGTAATGAATTATTTGTTTTTAGAAATTGGCGGCAAATTAAAAAGTACCTGTCGTGCGTCGAAATAGATTTGACTAGAGAAAGTTTTCGTTCAATGATAATACGTGATATTACGACTTTTGTTGCGGTCTTACTCAACAACAATGCTACGATAGACTTCGATTAACATTTCACGACGAAGCTCCATCCCGTGCCACTGTTTACAACTGGTTTAATGAGTTGAAGCAAATTCACTGATGATTCGCGAGAAGAACGTCCTTTTACGGCGACTACTGAATATGATAGTGATAGAAACTGATAAAAGAGTGACATATCAACATATTCGGGTAGCTTTAGGCATTGGTATGAGTCAGGTACAAAAAGTCTTACATGAACATTTAGGCGTCAGAAAGCTTTGTAGGTACTAGATGGATACCTCATAATTTGACGGAAGATCCAAAACGCCGCGCGCCGTCGTCAGGATCGGTGCCGCTCAATGCTTGAGAAGTATGACGGAGGTGACTCGACTGCTGTATTATGACATGGTCACAAGTGATGAAAGCTGGATATATTGTTACGAACCCGAAACCAAAAGACAATCTGCGCAATGGATGTTTTCATTCGAAGATTTGCTTACAAAAGTAAAGAAGGGCAGAATTCAAGGGAAAAAGATGATTGCCTTATTCTTTGGACGGACGGGTCATTTCGCAATAACTGTTCTAGAAGATAAAAAGACTGTTACTGCAGATTGCTATGTCAGCCATTGTTTAGCAGTTTTTTTGGAAAATTTTAGACAGCTGCGCCCAAGAAGCAGGATCCTCCTCCACCACAACAACGCTCCAGCTCACTCCGCTAGACGGACTATCGAATATTTGTCTATCGAAAGTGTGGAGTTAGTAAGTCATGCTCCTTACAGTCCTGACCTGGTACCTTGTGACTTTGTTTATTTCCAAAAATAAAAGATAAACTTAGAGGAATTCGTTCTATGAACCCTGAAGATGCTGTGGCTGTGTTTGAAAAAGGTGTGGAAGAAATCCCTAAAGAAGAGTGGGCCCACTGCTTCAGTCAATGACTCCATCGCATGCGACGGTGCTTAGAAAGGAACGAAGACCACTTCGAAAAACAATAAAATGTTAACAGGGTTTTACATCATTCCGTGTTTTATTTTCTAAAAACTTTCAATGTGAACCACGTAATTGGGAAAAGGTTCGGCAGATTGAAGAAGATAGTAAGGCTCACAGTCCAGGGTACACCGGGTGTCCATTTAAGTATCGCCACTAATGGAAGATATTTTAATGCACTAGGAAAGAATTAAACGAGGTACAAATTGAATCTGCAGTTTACTGCTGAACTAGAAGTTGTCCCATTTCAATTGAATTCCGACAAGGGACCTTCTGCCGTCGATAAATAATCAAGTCCAGCACCTATCTGCATCTTGACGAGTGAAGAACATGTCGTGGGGGAAGTTTTCAGTATTTATTTATTTAAACTTTTCGCACAAAAGGTACAAAGGCGGACTTAATGCCTTAGGCATTCTCTACCAGTCAACCGAGGGTGGTGAAGAGATTAGATGGCAGGTGTTTTAATTGAAAGGAACAATGATAAAAAAAAACTATTAAAACAACGCACACAAATACATAAATAAGTCCTATACACATACATACTATTTACTATACTATATACTTACATACACATATATATATATATATATATATATATATATATGTATATACAACATTGAAGCACTTGCTGAAGTGTCCCTAGTATCCATATACGTACACACTTTTGAAGTTCTTACTAACACCACGGATCAAAGCTGGTTTTAACGTGGCAACCTACTGGGCCCAACGATTACAAAAAACGGCGAAGTATTTTTTTATTTTTTAAAACTTTGCCCCATACTAGGAATTTCTCCTGTATTGTGGGTGCGTTTACAAACATTTAGTCACATACACAAACAGGCAGACCCGGAACAACTACTTTTAGGTCATACAAATATTTGTTCCGTGCAGGAATCGAACCCGCGACACGCAGCGCAGCAGTCAATCGTTTAACCACTGCGCCAACCGTGCCGTCGTCGTAGTGCGGGTCGGACATGTACACGAAGTGTTCTGTACCACCGTACAATATTTAACACAATTTTTTTTTAACACGGTTCTTGTATTTCTCTCTTTTATTTATATTTTTTGAAGTTTTAGAGGCAATAAAAATACACGCTGCACATAACATGGCACATAGGTAGGTAAGTATACAGGGTGGAAACAGTCAGCGGGGCAGTAAGGGGAAGTACCTTATCCGTTGCAGCTACACCAAAATGGTCTTAGGAGACTATCCATATTTTTTTATGGAACATTGATCCCCATTCACAAATTTAAAAAAAATACAGTTAGTTTATAATGGAGAAAGATTACAGGATTTTTTTTTGTGTTTGACCTCCACGAGATGGGTATTTGATTGATTTCTGGTATGCAGACCGAGATCGCCATTAAATATACGAAGTTTAAATTAATGTCGTCTCGTCGTCCCCACATTGTTTATGAAAGTTTTTAAAAACAACAATCGCCATATGAAAGAGGATTATGTAGTAAGTATTATAGAATGTACTATTTTAAATAATAATTATCCCATAAAACTCATTTGTAATAACGATCAAAAACCCTAAAACGTTAATCTCACGGATATCAACATTCACTTTATAAATATTTCCCAATATACTCGTACATTACTTGTACGGTACAGTCACGAGCATAAACCTTACTCTTACGCAAGACTTACATGTAATACCGACCCCAAACAAATTGGTAATAATGATGGTGATGATGATGAATTACGCAACACTGACAGCCTCGTTGGTCTCGTGGTTGCAAGCGCTACTACTGAGCATGAGATCCTGGTCTCGATTCCCGGGTCGGGCAAATTACTGTAAAAATTAAATTGTTACAGCTCGCGCGATAAGAGTTTGGCTTTGACCTTCGGATTTTTGAACTTTTGATTGTACAACAGGAGTGCGCGGTACGTCGTCTCGATGCGAGAGGCAGGGAACGACTGGAGCGCCAATCAGAGCACCGCGTGCGCCTACACTCCCGCCCCGCACCCCGCTAATTGCCCGTTGATACCCAATTTCTGATTTCTGCGCAATAACGGTCAAAGCCAAACTCTTATCGCGCGAGCTGTATTGTGTTTTTCCATCTGGAATTTCTCTGAAGCAGCCTGGAATCTGGATGTGTGTCAGGGTGATGGCAAAAGGCTCGCCCTCTATTACATGAGTCTTAAATATAACTGGCGAAATACAGGTGAACTTGTAGCGGTATCTACATCGCCACATGCGAGCTGCGCGTCATACTGACGTCACGCAAATCCTGCATCGCGCAAGCAAAGTTTACCGCGCGACTAGCATATTATGTACAACTTCCCGACATCAATCGTCGGGCAGTAGCCCACCAGACACGACACCCATCTGGTCGGAGGATCCTCCCTTTTCTATGGAGGTATGTGTGAACTTTACACCCTGCTTTTCGTAAGTACCTCTATAAACTGTCGATAGGTACACTTCTGCGTAGTATTCGCAACTGGCGTCCGTTTATGACTAAATGCTATTGCATTATGCATAATGCACGATTTACTTAATAATAATAGTTAGCTTTAAAAAAAATTGTTTTGGTCATTGTAGGTACCAATAATGCTTTTAACTCTATACTATAATTGGGGTGAATGAGGTCTTGCGTTAATTATGTTACACGTTGTATATGTACCTCTGCATTAGGCAGAGGCATATCGAAGTACACCTGTCTTCGGGGAAATCAGGCGAGATGTAATGTTTATATTATATGTTTACTTACGCAAGATTCAAAGCAATTTCCTTGTGACACAACGCAACTTTGACAAATGACATATTTAATAATGATATGGTTTGGAAAATAGTATGTTCGTCACATTATACTATCTATACTTTAGTAGAAATTGCTTTTGAATCTGACGCTGGGCGTAAGTGTAACGTACGAGTATATATGCAGGCGACTGTAGGTACAAGAGTATGCGCAAGCGCATAAGTGTTCGTTAACGTTTGACAGTTAAGTTTGAGTTGTTGACGTTGATGCATCGTGTTAACGGCATAGTGTGATTTCGTTTCTGTACATAGAATGCATCTATTAACGTATTGAAATTTATTTTGTTAGGTAGTGACAAAAATAAAAATATTACTCTCATAACTTACTGAAAGGCGAAGATACGAGAAGAGAGAAGATGGATAAATTAAGAGCAACATCGACCAATAATGTAAAATAACTCATGCAGGCACTTTTTTAGAATAATCCCATGATCTTTGATGAAACTACCAGTGGGGTAAGGTTTTTAATTTTATGTCCTGGCTGGGGCCTTAATTTACTAAGGCATCCTTAGGATAACCCGGGTAAGCAGCCAACGACCTCCTAGGTTGGCCTGTGAGATGCCATACATAACAAAATAAATAAAAAGAAACCACAAGTGATTCTTTAATTAGGCCGAGAACCTTTAGATACGGAAGTGGACGAAATGTATCAACATACAAAGATGAAACCAAGAAAGAATTTTTCGACCACCCTCAGTGAAATCACGTGCAACAACAATAAGTAAGAAGTAACATTAGAAATAGAAAATGCCCAAGCAAATAAATCAAAGGGCATCCAAGATGAAACCCTGAATATTATATAAATAGCAAGAGTGGCCCACAAACGGATTGAATCTATGAATAATATTTCATGTCAATGAGATGAATGCTTGAAGTACGGAATTGAAATACATTAACACCTGTGAATTATTTAAACGTGGCTTAAGTGTAAATCAAAATGTTTGGTTTTGAAGTCACAACTTAGAGCAGAGACGGAAATTCCAAAATGTGATGATTTATAATTTCCATCTCTTTGGGACGTATTTTGTCAGGAAAAATGACGTTTATATTTGTAGATTGATACTATGATTTAAATAAGTGTTCTAAATTTTAAAACCCTTGGAATAAAATCTATCTAGCCTTTTCTTAACTATTTTGCGGTCGGATTCCGGTCTAACCGGATGCAGCTGAATATCAGTATTTTACATGGACTGACTACTTATCTGACCTCCACAACCCAGTTACTGTTTACTCATAACGATTGTCAAAGATTTACCAATGACAGCCGGGACTAACGGCTTAACGTGCTCTCCGAGGCACGGGCGGCGGGGTCTCGATATACAATGTAATGGATAGTGAATTAGTGACCCATCCACGAACCGACCGCGGCAAGCGTAGCTTAACGTTCAATCGACTCATGCAGCTGTTACCATTTAGCCTCGAGACTAGAAATAGTTGAATGTATTAGTTATGTTAAGTACAAAAAAACCACCTCGTACTTTAAGCCGTTCAAAGGAAACACTAATGTCTTTAATATAAACAATTAATTGCTTTGCTGTCCAACAGATTTTTTTTTAGCATACACATCCTTCTAGTTAAGGAAAAAGCTTTATAACATGCAAAAGCCACTATACAAATTATAAAGCTAGTAAGTAATTACACTATAAGTAAACATACTATTGTAGCGGTTTCTGCATCGCCACATGAGAACTACGTCACACTGACGTCACGCCAAATCCTGCATCGCGCAAGCAGAGTTTACCGCGTAACTAGCCTATATACAACCTTCCGACAACAATCGTCGGGCCGTTGCCAACCAGTCAGGACACCCGTCTGGTCGGAGGATCCTCCATTTTCTGTGGAGGTATGAGTGACTTAACACCCTGCTCCTCGTACCTCTATACTTACTATCACGAAAATTAATATTGCTTACCAAATGGACACTTGTGTGAATTTGCTGTGTTAAAGCCATTTCAAAGAACTGGCAAAGAATGACAGTGGTGAATGTGCGCTTTTATAATTTCTATTATGATGATACTATCTTGGATGTTCACGTCCATAAGATGAATGGAAATACGTGCACGTTATAAAGTTCTCGTGGACGGAAAAAAAGAGTCCCCATGATATATTTCGATACATTTTATTGTTTTCTCGTGACGTCCACGGGAATATCGTCACGTTAGAAATTATAAAAACACCAATTTACCGACAATTTAATTTGATAGTCAATTTCCTTAACAATTAATTTCCCTGACTTTATACGTTCGTAGCTTCTACCAAGAACAATCGGTGAGTCCATTGCTATATTTTACAATGAGATATCAATATTAGATACACAGGTACCACTCAAACGTCCCAACGATAACTCCTAGTGAACTAAACCTGTAACATTCTTTAAAAATAGACACACGAACTTTGTAGATAAGGAATGACATCCGAATCACGACTATTTAGGAATCCGAAGCTCTAACTGACTGTGACGCTGACGCGACAAGGTCAGTTTAAAAAGTCTTCATGCGCCGGGTCAAGTTGTAACTGTGGTACTATGCTTAGTGTCTATTTTGTGCCGTATCTATCGATTAAGATCTATTATTTTGTAAGTCTATTGAAGGGCAAAGTTTTTACCCAAAAGCTGAAACCAAAGTCACAGTCATTTATTTCAGTTTTGATCTACATGAAAATAGAATTGGTTCTAGTCGACGTTTCCAAATAGTAGTTTCGTATGGAGAATAATGCCATGGAGCCCCATAGTATGGTACCTACTCTTTTAAAATGTTTAACAAATCAACTAAAGAAACTATAGTTTCTTTAAGTACCTACATACTTGATTTTTTTATCCATACATTGCGGCGGCATCTACAACGCCACATGCGAACCACGCATCACTATGACGTCACGCAAAATTCTGCATCGCGCAAGCAGAGTTTACTGCGCGAGTAGCATATATACAATGCCCTGACATCATTTGTCGGGTAGTTGCCCACCATACACGACAGCCGTCTGGTCCGAGGAATCCTCCCTTTTCGATGGAGGTATGAGCGAACTTTACATCCTGTTCCTCATACCTATAGAACATAAAATACATTCGAAATTCTCTCTAAAGTGACTATATAAATGTTATGCATAAGAATGATTATAACACATAGACGAAGAAAGCTTTACACCTACTTTTCCCCAAGGATTTCATAGTAAAAATAAATGACAACAAAAAGGTCAAAACAATCAATCATGAATGATAAATATCCGAAAGTCGTTCAAACCTATTTAAGTTTAGGTGAATGGGTCACAACGATTAATCCTGTAATTACTGAACTGAACCACTATTTTAGGGCAAAAGTCAGTGCGATAATGACTATACTTATACAAAAAACGGGCTAGTGTTACTTCATCGAGCAGTTACTTCAACGGGCAGTAACATCTTCCTTTAATATCAGAACTAGCGTTAGCCTACGACTTCGTTCGCGTGAGAATCGTAAGACACCACTATATACTAAAATAACAGCCACATTTCCCGCCCGCGCAATTATTTCGTTTTCACTTATTGATGTTAAATAATATACCTACCTTCCTCAAGAATTGCGCTCTGAAGTGCTAAAATATTTTTTCAACACATTTGCTAAAAAAATGCAATTACGAAGCCTGTATACATTGTTCGAAAGTTAAAAATTACGCACCATACAACGGAACGGGCGGTAAAATAGGTACTCTCACCTAAGTACATGTTTTACCGCCCCCTTCGTTGTATAGCGCCGTGCGGATTCCCTACGGTTTTTTTTTAATTACCATAAAAAATTATATAAGAATTCCACCAAGGAATTTCAAATTACGAGAATAAATAAGCTGAACGATCGAACCTCCTTGGAAGCGCATTTGCTCAATACGTTTAACTCACTTTTGTATTAAAGAGAAAATGAGACTTTTCGACTCGACTATTGCGATCTTAGAATAATAACTAATTATTATTCTAAGATTGCGATTCGACTTTTCGCGATTCTAATTTTCACCACGCGCACGTAGCGCTATTTTTATAAACAAAAGTTTGTTTCATTACCTATTGTACTGTTTTTTCGCAAATGTGTTGAAAAACGTTGTATGACACACGCGCGGAAATTGGTATTTATAAACTCGTGACTATGGTGATAAGGTACTCGTTTGTAAAAACCAACTTACCGCACTAGTATCATAAATAAATAATAACTATTTCAAATCCGACTGTAGTACCTACCAGTGATTAGCGCGTTAAAACAAACAAATACAATTTTCAGCTGTATAGATTATAGAATAAGTATGATTAATGCACAGAAACAGATCATACAGAGAACCAGGTTGATAATGGTGATCATTCAAAAATAGTTATCATGCAACATTTTTCGACACGTAAAATGTATTACGTGTCAGAATATTATCCATGTTTTAAAGCCCACACGGTTAAGATTACCAACCAGTTTACACATTGTAATGATAATTTCAAAGCTATCAAATGTTTTGAGTGCTAAACTTGTTTGTTCCACACAATATGGAACTTACAAAGTGCCAAAATGTTTTCCTTGTTTTCCTTCCAACAAACTGTAAGAAACAACTCTGTAAACACGCAAAACGTTACTCTGTCAGCTAATGTATCTTACTTTGATACAGAGTAGGGTGAAAGAGCTAATTACTAGCACTCAGGAACCTGTTGATTAAAGTGTTGGGTCTTATTTATTTTATGTAGCTCTGAGATTTCTGAAGTATATGTATCTATGTTAGGGGTAGTAACCGAGATTGTAGATAGGTATCTTATAAACTGAATAGAAACTATAGGCAGATATACTATATTATGTTAGTATTAACTATAAAGAAATACTTGCAAACAATTCATAGGTAGATGATATTTAGAGACAATAAGTCTTTACTTATTGTCTCTAAATATCATCACCTATTAATTGTTTGCCTACATGAGCAAACTATATATTATTATCTTTATAATAATATATACTTTACTCATGTAGGCAGGTTATACCGGTATAAATAACTCTAAATTAAAAAATAATCGTAAAGCAAATTCTAGTATAAATAGAACCACTGTTAAGGTCAATTACACAGTACATAACACTTTGAATTATAAGACCTTTGTTCAAAACCTTCATCAAATAAATCTCAATTGAACAGAGCTTAATGAAATATTCAAATATTATTCATGACCCAATAAATGGCAGCTTTTGTCCTATTTTTATGGAAATATCTAATTATAAAGTGAGCAAAAGGCAGTGGAGACACTAGACGATTTTTGGTCGTGATTTGTTACTACCGCCTATATCTGCAGTACACAACACGTTTGTTGCCATCCTAGAGGAAGGTGAAGTAGAAATTGTTTATTATCCAGGCATTTAATATTACAATTCCGACTCCCTTTGATGTTTGTACCTAAACTAAGTTTAACTATCTATACTAAAATATATTTATTACCAAATATACTGCACAGTTCAGTACTTGTACTATTTATTCTGTGACTTTAGATCCAAATATTAGATTTAAAACCACAGAATAAATAGTACAAGTACTCAAAGCACATTTCTTAAGTAAAACTGTGCAAAAAACTGTTGACAAAGTTCCTTTTACTTAATACAAAATTACCACAGTTATAATATGACTTAAACAATCTGAGTTAACTCAAGTATAGGTACGATTTGTTTTGATAATCAGATACACAGGTTAACCACAGATTAAAATAAGTGGCTTAAAATATTACCTACGGTTGGGTTACATAAGACTGTTAGATGCCAGTTGGCCCCAAACTTGACAGTTAAGGCGGACGCACATCAAGACGCGCCGCAGCAGCCGTATGCCTCGAAGTCATAATTTTACTGAAATGCGGCTCGTTCGGCGCGGATGGATGCGCGACGCCATTGCATGAGCGATGCATTATCAAAATCAAAATCAAAAGTAATTTATTCAAACTAGGCTGAGAATCAGCACTTTTTGAACGTCAACACAACAGGCGGAACAAACTCCCCAGCAGCACTGCTGTCTGTTCAGTTAGAAGAACTGGATTCTATACAGTACTAGGTAATTAACATTACGTAACACAAAAACATTAAATTTATTTGCCATATTATGTCCGTTAGCACACGCCAATATTGAAAACTATACTCAAGCAGAAATAAATAATGAAAACGTAAACAGAACTTAATACACAATAAAAAGCTTCCAGGCATAAAGGGCGTGCCCGCTTACCTATTATGCAATGCTGCGATTTGTTTATCTAAGTTATTTTATGATACAAATGTGTGAAGACGATGTACACACGGCTACACATCAAGCTATACAAATCCAATTTACACTGAACTCTCATTGTAAGGAATTCCTATACAATGCGAGATCAGCTTATACTGGAAATGTATAGCTTGATCTGTAGCCGTGCGTACCTATAATATAATTATTACTAATATTAGGTATTTACTAAGCAATTATACTTGGTACTTAGTAGTCGAGCTCTTTGTGTAGGAGCTCGTTCCGGGAACTACCACCGCCGTAATTATTTCTACCGTCAAGCAGCCTCCCTGTATTGCGATTTGAAGGGTATGGCTGCCGCAATTACAAGCACTTGAGACCGAGCCCCAAGATACAGACTAAAGGTGGACCTAGACGCGCCGCAGTTATCGCGCATTTTATAATTTTTATATGAAATAATATGCAATGCTTTGCGTTATGCTCGTGAACGGGTGCTGCTTGTAGTGAGAGGTCATCTTGCTGACTATGGTTTTGTTATTAGTAATTAACTGTTTCTTTATTTTACTTCGAAGGTCCTAGTTTATCATTTGTGACTACAAGTTACAGCTACATAACATCGAAATGAAATTTTTATTTCTGTAAGTAGATCTTTTAAGGCATTTTTACACATTAATATTTTGTTGGTCAATATTTTAAAATTAGATGGCGCCGGCGGCGTTTCCTAGCTGAAAGCTTATTGATCTCTGTGAAGAAATGCCGAAACAAATTCACGAGGTCATAGTCTCTCTTAAAGTTCAAACATTATTATTAAGAATTTTTGTGAGTCTAACAATGCAGAGCCATATCTGGAAGGGCCTTTTGAAGAAAGAGCCATTGCAGCTTTGAGTAGACCTGTCCTAACATACAGCATGCATGCATCAGTCATCAGTCGTGGTGTTCAACCCTATTTTAATGAGCTGAACGACCCGTCACAAGACGCTACCAGATCTGCAGGACATTTGCGTAGGTCATGTAAAAAATTCTCAAAACCACTCATGTATTCAATCTAACTTGCATGGTACTCACATGCACAGTCAGTTTTCTCTTTAAATGTCACCAAAAATATCATAAGTTGTGTGACGTAAATCAATAAAAATACAAAAACAATTCACAATTTTTGTGTACGTTAATACTGCGTTAGTATAGTTATGACATTATAAGTTCTAAAACATAGTTTAAAATGACATTCATCATCAGCCTCTATTGTTCCTACTGCTGGAAAACAGGCCTCCTCTCGGTAAGAGGGAGCGGGCCGTAATCCATCACACGGGTCCAGTGCGGATTGGTGGATGTCACAAGTCTTCAATTTTTTGGTTCTAGGACATGCCGGTTTCCTCACGATGTTTTCCTTCACCGTTTTGAGAGCAGTGGTGATGAAATAATAATGTACACAAAGTAAAGCGCCTGTATGGGTTCGAACCACCGACCTACAACTCATAAGTCGTGGCCGTTACCACTGGGCCGCCACTGCTCCTAAAACACATTAGTTCTAAAACACAGTTTAAAATGGTAACAAACCATTTTAGAGTGTGTTCCTTGGGGGTCATCACACCCTGTTTTCCCGGAGAGTTGGGCAGATGTGTACCTATATTACCTACGACACGGTTGGCACAATGGTGAAGTGATTGACTGCGTGCGTGTCGTGGGTTCGATTCCGCACGGAACAAATATTTGTATAGTATACGGAACAAATAAAGTACAAGTAGTTGTTCCGGGCCTGGATGTTTGTGTATGTGAGTTCACACAATCACAATACAGGAGAAATTCCTAGTGTGGGGCAACGTTTTTTTAAACTAAAAAAATAAATAAACAAAACCTACCTACATCCACATTTCGCCAATTATGCTTGTAGTGTCCCATTTAATAGAGGGCGAGCATTTTGCCATCAACCGGGCACAAATCTAGAGTTCGGGCTGCTACCGGGCAATTTCATTAATCATAATTAAATGGGTAAGTAGGTATACAAATTATTGGAAAACATTTAAAAAAAATAACTATTTAGTTTCTCGACCATTCTTTTCTATACAAATCTACCATTTGGAACCAACATCCATACACCATCTAGAATCAATTAAGTATATTTTCTTGTTCATTTTGACGTTCAAAAGTGCATTTTAAAGCTACTCCAAACAGGCGCGACACACGACACGAAGTCACCGCTCGTCGTGCCACAAGCGGTGCCTTTGGGTCGCGTCACGTGTTTGAAGTAGCTTTAATCTACGTGAAATAATTGATTTGACTTTGACCTAGTACTTAGAAATCGGTAACCAAAAGGTACTTAAACATTTTCTCTAGAGATAACCGTATTCTCTGTCAGGTAGCCCTTCTTCCAAGAACCTTTTACTAACGTGTAAGGGGTATTACTTTATGCGATACGGTAAGATAAGTCGCTGATATATTAAATGTAGCTTTATATCTAGATTACATCGGCCTAGTAGACGTACACACAGCTCCAGATCTCAGGATACCGGACCTGTTTCAAAAGTTGTATAAAGGTGATACACATACTTCAATGATATAGGTACCGTGACGTATTTGAATAACTTGAAGTCATAATAAGAACAACTTTGTAATTTAGAACTAAGCTAGGGTTATAAGTAGCTAGCATCGCACGATTTTATGACTTGAACTTGACAAAACATTGACACATTGACATTACTTTATTATTTGTAAGGTTTAATCCAAGAACATCGCAGTCATATATACAGACGCCGCAGGAGACGCCCTGGGTGTTGGGAATCGCAGGCCGATTCCCGGCCACCGAAGGCGCGGGCTTGCGAACGGCGAGCAATGGGCAGCTCGCCGTTCGATAAGGACCAGGCCCGGGTCGACGGCGCGTTGTGTTCCCCGCGCGTCTTTAAGAGATGTCAGCATTAATTACGGTGTCCGCTAGGGCCGATGCCTGCCAGGGTTGCGGGAAAGTCCGAGAGGGATCCCGTGGCCCCTGGCATAGGCAACTGAAGGAACACGGGTGGGTTTTAGTCAGTAAGGGTCTGAAATGCCCTCCCGCTCTGCCCAGAGCGGGAGAAGTTATTTCATGATTTTCCACACTCAAAAAAAAAAAACATTTATGCAGACACGAAAAGCTACTTTGTTTCTTACTTTTTATAAAAGACTAGCTGCTGCCCATGGCATCGCCCGCGTGGATGTTGGAAATTACCCCACGGTAACGTGCTCGGGACAAAAAGCATATCTCCTTTTAACATCAGCTATCTGCCAGTGAGACTCTCGTCAAAATTGGTCTAGCCGTTTCGAAGATTAGCCGGAACCAACTGACAGACAGACACACAGTTTTTTTTTTATTGGTATAATTTTATAAGTACCGTACCTACTTTCATATACATTTTGTAAAAAGCTGTTATTTTTACATTATAAAATAAATCAAATTGATGTGTCTGACTTCAATTTTATTTATTTGTAGTAGGATAGCTAGAAGATAAATCAACTACAGTACAATCTGTTCTTACTATCAAAAGCAATACCATCAAAAATCTAAACACACCATAACGTACTCGTAGAAATATATATACCTATACCTAAAAATGTTTGTCACATCTATCAATTTCCGCAAAAGAAGAAATCGAGTCGCTTGATCGATCGCCAGATAGGCCATTAGAAAAATTGCTCGTTCCAATTCTGACGGCCGTTAAAAAGAAAAAAATAAATAAACGATACGGAGGAGCAACAAAATGAAGAAATTAACTGGGAATCGGTGAAACAGACTTGAGATAACTTAATCGTGGGCTTGAAACCGGTTCGCTGAGGTCAAGCCGGGTTGTTTGTGATGTCGAACCACAGTGATTGTTTTCATGGAAGTATCATAAAACACTCTTGTTTCTTTGTGATCTTTCTGACGTTAATTTGTGTGTGATCCTTTTTGGCAGTCAGCACATCGATGGTTTTAATGTTTAATGTGTTATCTCATTTGACTGGAATTGTTATTGTTAAAAGTTTTCTCTAAATATATTTTTGGTGCATACAATTTTTGCGTGTTTAGAATTTGTCTCATAAAACATGAGGGATATTTCTAAAATCAATACAAGCACTGATGGCAAATAAATGCAGCATAATACTTACATAATTTCGGACTGATATAGGTCCTGTGTTTATTTATTTTATTATTTATGTACAAACAGTAAAATAGATACAGATACGACATAAATTAGTATTGAGTTCAAAGGTACCTACTGCTTATTTCTTAAGACATTTCTTCCAGCAGACCTGCGAAAGGAGAAATGAAAAAGAAACGTTGACAACAGTGTGTGAGAACAAGAAGAGATAATTTGATTTTGTGACGTCTTAAACTAGAATATGAAATATACTTAAATATAATGCAAAAATTAAATTAAATAACAGCATTACCTTTCTGTAAATGTAAATGAAAAGAAATCGACTTTAAAATAAAGAGTCAAAAATATACAGCCCTTTTTTAAGTAAGTTAGCTGAAGCATCACTAAATTAGCTGAAGCAAGAATTCAAGGAAAGACCAAGCTCTCATTTATAATCCATAACGATACTAACACCGAAATTTATTGTGGGGATCAAGACTTTATCGAAAAAAACTAAGTCAAGGTGATACCAAGTGCGGTTGAAGAACATTAACGCCGAGTGATTTTGGATCTTTCACTTTCGATTTTGAATTATGTCTCTTTAAATTGGTTTCTGAAATTGAACTAAGATAAAACTATTAATCTTTTACGTGGTGAGTTTTGAGATGGAAAAAAAAACAAAAATGCCCGCTGGGTGTATCTAGCTTGGTTTTTGTATGAGTCTTGTAATTCAATAGTGTATTTATTGGTGTCTGCGAAGCTTTTTTGGTGATTGAGTCCAAGATAAAGTCTTTTTTTGTTTTTTCTTTATTAGATAAATCTATTTTGCTCCCAAAAAATAGTATATTTATTTCAATAACCAAGAAATCTCTTTGTAGTCCTAGGTTCTTTAGACAAGAAAAAAATTAACGTATTTGGTTCTAACATGTTGGTCCTATTCAAAAATTGTTTTAAACAGATATTGATGAATGAAGATCACTCTACGATTAAGTTAGAGCCTACCATGTGTGTACAATGAATTTTGTGCAGTCTACATGCAGAATTTAATTCTAACTTTCTAATAACACCCATAGCAGAAACGGCATAACTACGAATCAACATTCAATATTCTAGCAACATTAGTCAAAGGTGCAAAATGATACATGAGCCATGAATTATGTTATCTAGCAGGGCGATAAGTCAGCAGCGTGCTCTCACAGACTCGCAGCGATATTGGGTCGCCACCCGCTCACACTGCATCACGAGTAGTGTTTGGACCAAGGTATAAGCTGAGACGACAAGGTTAGCCCAGGTACTTACTAGCGAATTTTCAACTCTCGGTGTTGAGCAACGCGTTGAAAATCCAGCTCCCGCCCGTGGGTACGAGGGCTTAGTTTTGTTCTTTAGTAGTGTTGTGTGTGTACTCAATTTCTTTAATGGCGTTAGATTTTACTTCGAAATTTAATTTTGAAGATAAAGGTAGCTAGCTCCCCAAGCAAGAGAAGGAACGGCGGTTTCTTATTCTTCTATTTACACAATTACCGTTTATGCCATGGTAAAAATATTTGCGAGTCTGGGAGTTGGTGGCAGGTTCAGCTACCCCAGGATGCTTCTAACGATCCATTTCATAAATTGTCGTTCGTGAAAGCTCTACAAAAGTAGAATAGTATGCCTATGGCTTTCGAAGTCAAGCTTTTTTAATTCTCAGCAAAGTCTACTGAAAATAATAAAGTAAAACAAAAACAAGCTACATGCATCATAAAATGTAATTTTTATACTTTTAAAATAAAATGTTTATTCTATCTTCCATCCCGCTCTTTCCTTGTGATCCACACCATATCAAGTTGAGACGAATTATTATTTTTATAGTCCGCGGTTCTCAGATAGATTGCTCGTGATTTGAGGCTTTTACTGACTTGAAGTCGCCGACTTTATTAACTTCAAAATATGGATTCTGAACCGTTCTGTTCACATTTTATTGATGTTAAAGCCGTTTAATGGAGTTCTGAGAGGAAAAGGAGTCATCAGGATTGAATCGCTTTGAATTCAGGTTTATTTTGGAGTATGCTTTGCTATACTGAGTTGATACGACAGAGGGGCTTTCTTTTAAACTGCCTATACTAGGTACCATTTTCAAGCTCTGTACCTAGAATCAATTAAATAGGAGCAGTAGTTTAGTCGCAAATGATTTTTCAAGTTTTTGCCCCGTTTGAACACGATGTATCTTTCCTAACAGCTGATTATGTCTATACGCATAGGTCATGCACCTTAAAACGATAAATACCTACGATGCGTTGTTGCCGCTCAGACGCAAGTCACAAGTACAACCAAATATTTTCGCTAAAAAGATGGCAATGCAAACAAGGAAGTAATAAATACACACACACTTGCACTTTCATTACAAAGCGTGGTTGTGTTTTACTCTTATTTGTAAGCTATTTAGTTTGTTTGATAAAAAAAACTAATTGTGCTTTTTATTTTTATACCGTCAAAAAAACTCAAACTCAAAGCATTTATTTCAAATAAACCAATTACAGGCACTTTTGAATTGTCAAGGGGTCGGTCAGTCAGAAAGATGAAGCTAGTTGCCCATTCCAAAGCGTAGTAGGTACCTATGGAGAAGAATTGAATTAATACTAAACACGTATAGTATAAGTAGTGAAATTGAATGCCCCTCTGTCATATCAACTCTGTATATCTTTATGCCATTCATCCATTATCTTAGTTCTATTATTCTGGAAAGAAATAACTGTTTGTAAATATTAACAGTACTAGATTTGATTATTTGTTTAAAACGATTATGTCAAGGAGAGACTAATTCAGTGCTGCACTAGATAGCACAGCATCATAATGACTGGAAGCCTTATTGTCACAGTTACGACGTGCAGCTGCCGACGATTTCTGTTCTGTGCTCGTGATTATAATTATGTCTATTTTGTTTTTATTTTTCGAGTTAATTATCTTTTTGTATGCACGTGTTTCTGACACAAAATAAACGTATTTTTCTTTCTTTCTTCCTAATGTAATTGTATAGGACAAAACCGAAATCTAACCGTGTTTGCACAAACTATTCAATTACAATCCTTTTTTTTTTTTGAAGCTTAAAATCATCAAATAACTTCTTCCGCTCTGGGCAGAGCGGGAGGGCGTGTCAGACTCTTACTGACTAAAACCCACCCGTGTTCCTTCAGTTGCCTGTGCCAGGGGCCACGGTATCCCTCTCGGACTTTCCCGCAGCAACCCTGGCAGGCATCGGCCCTAGCGGACCCCGTCATTGATGCTGACATCTCTTTGAGGCACGCGTGGAACAGAAAGCGTTCTCGATCCGGGCCTTTCATTGGAGCTCAAAAATATCCTTTCTTTTTACTTTACCAGCAGTCAGATTTTTTTTTGTATGGTCTATTAATCACTATCTTCACATTCCAAACCCCTGTAACTATAATCCACAACTACCCACTTCGATAACTTCCTGACACAATTTCACATACTATCAAAAATCTTGAGGTAGTCTTAACCTAATTAATAACCATAAAAACGTTGACTGATCACCACGACATTGTGACGCCTACTTAACACCACACCACAAAAAGATACAGAAGGTCAACTCGATTCCATAAAACGGACGACAATAGGTGCACACACGAATAGACGCGTATGGTGTCTTAAAACTATCACATGAAACTGTAAATAATCCTTGTTCAATTACTAAAAGGAATTAGTAACAGGTTCATCTGTATTAAGAAGGTTTCAACGTTATATCTCACCACTATTTCTAATTTATTGTTTGAATTACATATATACATTTTTAAATTATAACTAAATTATCATCGACGAAAATTGTGGTAAAAAATTAACCTTAATTTTCCAACTAAATAACATATTTATGGTAATTTTAAGTTAGAATTTCAAGTTTATATTTTAAAATAATCATATTAAAGCACTCAATTCGTAAGTGACATTGAAAATTGGCATCCACAGGTATGTTATTTTTTTTAAAATTATAACACGCTTTTATAAGCTTCACTTGTAACTAGCAAACAATGTGAAAAAGCGTGAAGCGCTTTTTAGTTCCGTCGAACCATTAATTAATTTCATCAAAGTACTTCACGCTTTTTGATTTAATCAATGGATATAATAGAAGAACAATCCAAACAATACAAGTCAATTTAATTATTTATTTTATATTTTTAAAGGCGTGATAAAAGCGTTTTTTAGTTTTTTTTTAAACGACATTATCAGATACTTTTGGTAAACAAATGGCATCTGCAAATCTCGTACGCTTGCAGTACGTACGTGAACGTGAAGCTTGTCTAGGTGTGCGTGCGTTCTCGCTCGTTGTATACAGAGTTGATACGACAGAGGGGCTTTCCTTTAAACTGCCTATACTAGGTACCATTTTCAAGCTCTGTAACAGTCTGTTTTTGTCTCGTTTGAACACGATGTATTTTTCCTAACAGCTGATTATGTCTATACGCATAGGTCATGCACCATAAAACGATAAATCAGAGTATAACCTATGATGCGTTGTTGCCGCTCTGACGCAAGTCACAAGTACAACCAAATATTGTCACTAAAAAGATGACACACTTGCACTTTCATTAGAAAGGGTGGTACTAAATACTAAACACGTATAGTATACGTAGTGTAATTTAATGCCCCTCTGTCATATCACGTCTGTATATAGCCGGCCTTCTGTAACCTATCCATTCTGTGTTGACACCGCGACGTCTGCTTATCAGAATGTCACAAGTAGCTTGTAACTTCACTTATCATTTTGTAAATAAGGGTAGACAGGACTTATTAGCAGGGAGGATGTTATTGAATGAAACGAAGACGGATTATGAGTTTTATCATTTTGTTTGGCGTTGGTGACGTGTTTTGATATTGTGAGAGTGTTTTGTTTATTTCTGGGATGTGATTTCGATTTGTCTTTATTATTATTGGTAGCATAATAATATGATTGAAGATTTGTTCTAGAATAGTCTATGGTTTGACTCGTACTGGATAGAGGCAGCAGGAAAATATAAGATGAGAAAGATCTTCATTATCTAGATACTGGATTTCGGTATCCAAAGAACTATCCTAGAATATTGCACAAAAATAATTGCTGAGAAACGAATACATGTGTGTCTGAGACATCGCTGTTTACGGTAGTGCGCAACGTAACGCACGCAAAACATTGTGCTTATGGGTGCATGTAACGGTACAGGGGTCGTGGGTATTTAAAGTTGTAATATAGGAACATTAAAAACTTGTTTTCGTAAAAGAACGTTAGTAAATGTTGGAATTTTGACCTTCAATATCTCCGTAACTAGAAGATTTCCAGGTATGGTCCAGTTCAAACAAATGATTAGGTACAATGACGGGGAGTACAAGTGACTTTCGGCTTCGTTAAGTCACTAATATACCTTAGGGATAATATTATGCTATGAATTTCCAGGCCTACCTACAGTGGCTCGGGAAGCCGTCACCTCCTTCTGCGAAGCAGTAATGTTCGCGAAGGAGGAGGCGGAACGCGTGAGGGAGAGGCAAAATTCACGCCCTCACGCCCGTAGCTGCCGCAGGAGACGCCCTGGGCGTCGGGAATCGCAGGCCGATTCCCGGCCACCGTAGGCGCGGTCTTGCGAACGGCGAGCAATGGGCAGCTCGCCGTTCGATAAGGACCAGGCCCAGGTCAACGGCGCGTTGTGTTCCAGATGTCAGCACCAATGACGGGGTTTGCTAGGACCGATGCCTGCTAGGGTTGCGGAAAAGTCCAAGAGGGATACCGTGGCCCCTGGCACAGGTAACTGAAGGAACACGGATAGGTTTTAGTCAGTAAGAGTCTGACACGCCCTCCTGCTCTGCCCAGAGCGGGAGAACTTATTTGATGATTTCCCATCCTCAAAAAAAAAAGGCAAAATACAAGCAGAATGTTATTTGAAATCACTTCTCTTCATTATACTCAGTCCCTCAGTGCTGAGGACTGTGACCCATCTTGTTAATTTCTTGTTATGGTTATTGTGATTAACATCATAAAATATTGATATGTTAATTGTCATTTCAACGATGTAGTCCTATAAACGTGATAAAAAGATACATAATTATCATCGACCAGGGTAAAAACTAAGGTATGCACGCGACCAGTTTTCTTCAAGCATACTACCAAACATGTAAAAAACTACACATACCAAAGAAAAACAATTATTATTTCACTCATTCTTGCACCGACATTCCAAACTAGTGTGGAACATAAATACTAAACTCGATATCGATGAATACCAAAATCCGTTAATTAAGTCATTTTGCGGTGAGAATTTAAATGTTCTCTACCTTAGTAATTATGGAAAAGTATTCAGGGACTTATACAGGTACCAGGACTAAAGTAATTAAGTGCTATATTTATATACCTTCGGTTCCAATTGAGACCAGTTCTTACGATAATTACTGTTAAACGCGTTTGAAAACGCTTAGGGATGTATCTTAGAATTGTCGATTGTTTTTTAATTAGTTTTCTGCGTTTTTATGTGACTTAATTGCTTAATCGTGTTGCTTGTTGGATAGATACCGTTTTATTTACGGTTGATAAAATAATTGATTGCTTTTTGGTCGTTGATTGCAGCTGTGTAATAATAATAATAACCTAGATGCGCTTTTAATTATTGTGGCAATCAAAATTATACTTCAAATGTGATATGTTA
Organism: Brachylomia viminalis; assembly: GCA_937001585.2. NCBI lineage: Eukaryota > Metazoa > Arthropoda > Insecta > Lepidoptera > Noctuidae > Brachylomia > Brachylomia viminalis. The sequence goes on from OW443307.2 coordinate 21,565,542, forward strand.
CTTCCACAAAGAGGGTGTGTGCTTATGACCACACGATAGAAGTGACAGTTTACGACTGAAGCCGAGTATACGCGATTCAGCGTCACCGACCGACTTGAGCCGAGTATACTCGATTCAGTGTCACGGACCGGAGCGTGACGGTTCAGTTTAATTCACTATTCAGAAAGAGCGCTAAGTGCGCCTAAAGAAGTTTTCACTGCAAAAATTATTATAATATCGCAGAAATATCAGAGCAATAAGCTCAATCAATCCCGTTTACAGAAAAGAAGATGAAAATAAGTTTTCACATAATCGTAATCACAAAAGCTTAACAAATAAAGTGTACAGTAAAAATAAACGCCAACAATACTATCGCACTCAAACACGCGTAATTGTCACCCAATTTAGCCGGCCACTCTACAAAATAAACACAAAATTTTCTCACAACTCCATCTGAAAGTAAACGACAGTTGTCACGCACTTAACAGAAATAAAGTGCTTGGATAACGCGCGAATTACCCATTTCGTCGTCCCGAGAGCCGACGATAAAAAATATCGATGTAAATTTTCCCATCCCTAGGCGCTATTTAGACTCTAATTTTCATGTCGAGAGAAACAAAAGTACGAAATGTGTTAGCCACCTTTCTTTTTCCTACTGATCTGGGAATTAAATTGAGACGCATTTTTTGCAGCTTTTATTAAATGCAAGGCTTGAGAAGATCGTGGGAAGGGTTAAATAAAAGTATTTGCTTCGTTGACGATAGCTAAAAGCCGATTATCTACTGGTAATATTCTCTACATTTAGGTATCTGATCTGGAGAAATTAATTTGTTGGAGCCTTTTTTATTTGTGATAAAAAGTTTATTCAAGAAAAGCAATGCCCAGTATTTTCCAGCACCCGAATTGCGTAACACTTTGTCTTTCACAATCCAAAGGATTTTGAAAGCGCACTTTCTAATCCACTGCTTCATATGTTTGAAAAAATCGTCGGTTTGATCACGTAAATATCGCAATGCATGTTGTCGAATTGTAAAAGGCTTTTAACAAAAAAAAAACGACTTCCAAAAAAAACACTACAAAGTGAAAAATAACTTTAATTTCGGAAGTCGGTGTCTTTGGATCTGTATTTTAGTTTTTTTCCACCGACTTCCGAAATTAAAGTTTTTTTTCACTTTGCCTAGTGTTTTTTTTTTGGAAGGCAGTTTTTTTTTGTTAAAAAAGTTATTTATTTTCCACTTTTTAGTTATGGTACCTACCCCACACCAATTCGAAAACGATCGTCTTACATGTCCACGTCCGTTTGAAGACGGTTTTTTTTATTTAAAAATAATTTATTGTTGATTCTTTTTTAAAGCGATAGACCGATTTCGATAAAATTTAAATGGGACTACACGGGAAGTACCAGCTTTCAAATAGAAGAAGAATCACTAAAATCGGTTTACCCAGTCGAAAGTTCTGAGGTAAAAACACAAAAAAAAACATTCGTATTGAAAACCTCCTCCTTTTTGGAAGTCGGTTAAAATGAAAGACATTCCAATTGGTAGTGTGTTACGCAATTATCCAGCAGGGTGCCCATATTTATAAAAATCTAGTGCCTTTCTGTACGGCCTTCATAAGTATGCTTCTGTTAACAAAATCAATACTCCAAGCTTTCATCACGCACACTTTAAATTGGTTTAACCAATCCATTAAAAAGTACATATATAAACATTAATTATTTAAACAGATTGTTTGTTTTATTAACCATTCATTGAACGAAACAATTAATGTATTTTCGCAAATAAATTCTACTATTTACCGTTAAAGATACGGAACGAAAATTGTGGTTGACCGAACTTTTAGCGTGCAATTTAAAATGGCCGCTGAAATGTGAAGTCTGTACAGATAATTAAAGTGATTTTAGATTATATTGATAGAATAATGAACGTTGAACAATGCTTGTTATCTAACTGTTTGCTAATGAAAGTTATTTAGTTTCAACTAATTATTTGTTTGAATTGTTAATTAATTTATGGTATTTTTCGGATCCCTATGAAAAAACATAGACGAGGAAACGTTATGAAAAAGAACTACTAATACTGTAAACATATATTACCTATCTTAATGAGCGCCGAAATTATGTAGGTAGGATTTTTTACATTTTATGAGCTTTAATCGCATAACTCATGAACGGCATGAGAGGGAGAACAGAAATGTTGGATCCTGTGCTATTCAGGTCATCGAATACCCGACACAAAGTTTATAGAAAGCCATTAATCCGTTCCTGATCAATGCGCCCATGATGTCACATTATTTGAACAGCTTGCAGTGAGGACATACAAATATTGATTGTTTGATACATTCTATTGAGCTCAAATATCCGTGGATATCCGTTGGGTGTGGGCGAAATGTGTTTCGATCTTTAATCGTTTTTATAGAGTTTATGTTCAAAGTTTAAAGATAAAATTCAAAGAATCATTGTTTTATAAATTAAACTATATCAAATGGTGCAAAAACTATAAATTGTAATGTGAATTCCAGTAAATGGGCTCTAGAACGAAGTACTGTGCAGTTTCGCTTCGGTTAAAAATCATTTATTTAAAACCCTATGTACGCCGCGTTATTTTGACGCACGTATACGCGCTACAAACGCAATGCTTTTTTAAGGTACAAAATGCGCCGCGCGATGCTTGGAACGCACTTATAAAACGCCGTGTGCATAGGCCCTTAGTCATGTATTTTATGAATGACACTTTCTAAGGTCAACCGCGCCAACTTACATATCTAAATAATTTCTCTAGCATTATTTGATTCCTCTCTACACACATACATATATACCTAATTCCTTCGTCTTGTCCAACGTACTTAAGTCTGACCTTTCCCAAAGTATTCCATTCCATCAGATTGAGCACCGAGGGTTGGTATTGACAGTTTTATCAGATCTACTATCAGTTTCGAACCGTTCCCTTTCGAATTCCTATTTGAGGAACGGTTTAACTCTATCTCTGAACAGTTTCGACGATTACGGAATATATTTTTTTGTTAAAGTATTTTTATTTTTGGGAAGGATTTTCGACCATCCTCTAAATAATATTATGCTTTTGATGTTGTGTATCTAATCAGTCATTCTGTCAAGGGAGCTCGCGTAGCTGAATTTTGGGCCAAATATATTTGAACTTTTTGACATCATTGTATTTAATGTGGTCGATGAACTAGGTATGTTATGAGAATAATGCTCATCTGGGATCGACCAGTCCCGGATGCAGTTGATTACCATTATTTTACATGGAGCGACCTTAGTTGGATTGGCAAATATTGGAAGAAGTTGGGTAACGAATTTGTACTAACATAGAAAGTATGTAAAACTACTAACAACATTTGCAATGTAATTTAAGGATATGGAAATATAAGGCTTTATTATTATATAATTTTTAATCTTTATGTATCTCGGGACCATGGAGTCTCGGTCTTTTGGAAGGCATAAGAGGGACCAAAGCCAACTCGCAGAGGCCCCTTAAATCATTTTAAATTATATTATTATTATTAAACATGTAGTGACTGCCAGTCTGACCTCCACAACCCAGTCACTGGGTTATACGATATCGTTTGGTAAGACTGGTTGACAGACTTTCGAGCTTCTAACCACTTGACTGTCAAAGATTTACGAATGCCAGCCGGGACTAATGGCGCCAACCGAGACACGGAAGGGAATGGATAGTCCCCCACGAGCCGACCCTAGTAGTAGCATAACCTTTGACCCGTGAGGCTGTTATTTTTTGGCCACGAGCCCCCTCATGCCGGGAATAATGGCTAATGTCAGTCAACAAAATAGAGCAGCGGGCCTGATTGCCCAGGATACACTGGACGTAGGATTAAATTTAATAATGATGAGAATTAACTAAATAGGTACTCGTACTGTAGGAGAGGTGCATCAATAGAACAATATCTTTTAGATAAAGTAATTAATTATTAGGGGATCATTTTATGTTAACTCGTTTTTCTAAATTCGTAAAAGCGTTTATCTCATAATTTTATGTCATTATTCTATAATTATAAGAAAAGGTTACATATAATCGAACCATGTAGGTCATTATCTCTACAAACACAAATCTCTATAGATCTGTACTAAATAAATACATTCCTTTTCCGACTAAAAAGTACTCTAAGATTATTAGCCGATAATTTTTCCTTTCCTATAAACAAAAGAAAATTTAATAGAGGAGTATGAAATTTTCCTTTGTTTTCATATTTCAGTGTCTTCACAAAGATTCTATTCATACTTTGAATTAAATAAGAATCGTTCCCGGTAAATCTAAGCATAATTCCTTGAAGTCGTTCTAGATTTTATGTAAAATGTCTTAGAACTACACGAGTGGGTGATAATGGCAGGAAATAAACGTAACTATAAAAGAATAACGTTTTTCTTTTAAAAGACAATCACTATAATACGTACTTATTTATTTTGTCATATAGTTTAAATGCTGGGCTAGCTATCTTAATATTTATTTGTATAATATACACATGTGATAATTATGAAAAACTTATGGTAAACTCAATAGAATCGCTAAAATGCCATAGGAAATGTCATTATTTAGGCTGGAATTACATCAACGACGACTTATCTCTGACTGTAATATAATGATCAGCCTGGCCGACATCGTATAGTCCTACCTTTAGGATCAATAAAATTTAAAAGTCACACATCATATGCAGTAAACTGATTTACGTATACCTATCCTAAAAATCACAAATCTCAAGAAAAGATATTTTCCTTCTGGAGTCAGATATCTATTATCTGTGGAATTAAATTGACATACGTCACTTTTTGTATGAAAAATCGGTCAAAAATTAAATATTTCTACACAACACTAGTTATAGATAGCGTAGATATTTTGAATTTTGGAAATAATGTAAAAGTTTGGTTGAATTCGTCTTAAGAAGTGTAAACGTTATAATACATTGAACGTAACCGCGTGGAAAGTAACAATAGAGCAACGATTCTAAATGTCATATTTGACCGAAGCAAATTGTCAATGACAATTTTTTGGTCCCATTCAGTCCCTACTCACCCGAGGACACTTTGATGCTCGATCTATTTCTGTAGACAAACGAGAGTCCCAGGTAGGTAGCATTTGTTTGGGATGCTGCGTGTATAGTAGCTGTTTGGTTGAAAAGGGATTTGTTCCAATAAAAATAAACTAAGTAGATAAATAAGCATATTTGTTGTTATTTTATCTTTAATCTCCTATAGGTATTTGATGTTGGATAAGTGTTTTGGCAGAAGCTCCGTTCGTACTTATATAGTTAATTAAGTGTTTCCGTTTAAACTATAAGCTGTAGAAAATATAGACAAAAGGTAAGGTAAGGATGTAGTATCATGCTTTCCACCCTTTTGCTCTATTTGGGATTAACATCATCATCATGATCAGAAATTTTAAATCATGACTCGAAAATTATAATCGCCATTTTGTCAAGCTCTTAAAATGGTGAGTAAAATCATTGTGAGGAAACCGGCATGTCCTGGAATCAAACATTCAAAGACATGACACGACGACATGATTCGACGACACGTTTGGTGTAGTGGCTACAGTGGCTAAGTGTAGTCAGCGAAACCAAATGGTCCTGGGTTCGAATCCCGGTAGGGGCAAATGTTTGTATGATGAATATGGACATTTGTACCCGAGTCATGGATGTATATTTATAATATGTATGTATTTACGAAAAAAAAATGTATTTAAGTAGTGTATCAACCATCTGGTATCCATAACACAAGCCTTAAGTGTTAAGTGCTTAACTTGGAACTAGATGGTGCTGTGTGCAATGTCAGACGATATTTATTTATTTATATTTATTTATTATGACACCCACCAACCCGCACTGGGCCCGCGTGGTGGGTTACGCCCCACTTCCTCTCATAAAGAGGAAGCCTGAGTGTATCCCAGCAGTGGGAACATTATAGGCTAATTATGTATTATCCTTAGGCCTTCATTATTTATATATCTATCTTCCCTATAAATTTTATCATAGAAACAGAGTTATATTTTCAAACAAACTGTTCTAGTTGGCGCAGACTCAATTATTTATCTATCCTGACACTAAAGGCGAACATAGAGATTCATTTGTGAATGAAACAAGAAATTAATTCCTGTTTGCATGCAGGATATTAATGTCAACGCTATTTCCTTCTGTGTCATGCTAGCAGTATTGAGAAGAAAGTTTCTTGCATTAAGCTACAAACGGTGTGAAGAAGGATTTATGTCGCTAAAAATTGCTGTAAAACAATTATGGCGACATTGATACATTTTGACCTGTTTATGTATTTACCTGATTTGCATGAAAGAAGATATATCATTATCGGCTTACAGCAGTCTACTGCTGGACATAGGACCATTCAGCTCGATTCTCGGCAACTCTCATCCAGCTGCCACCAGACACCCTGCAAAGATCGTCGCTCCTTGTCGTCCTACCTTACGTTTCCCGATTCGCGGTGTCGATTCAAGAACACGTCTACCCCAACTGTTATCTGTTCAACGGCTACTATGGCCAGCCTATTGTCACTTCAGCTTGCTTATTCGGTGAGCTATGTCGACAACTTTGGTTCTCTGCGGGATCACCTCATTCCGGATTCTATCCCTCAGAGAGACTCCAAGCATAGCTCGTTCCATAGCTTGCTGAGCGACCTTGAATTTATGGACCAACCATATCGTTTCGGCTCCGTGAGTCATAAAGAAGGAATACACGTAGAGAAACTCAAACTCAAAGCATTTATTTCAATTAAACCATTTACAGGCACTTTTGAATTGTCAAGTGGTCGGTCAGTCAGAAATATGAAGCTAGTTGCCCATTCCAAAGCGTAGTAGCTACCTATGGAGAAGAACGGGCAAGAAATGATTATTTATTAAACTCCCAATTCAAGACCTATGTGAATTCTTAAAGGCCTAAAGAAAATCCGATCTTTCTCTTCAGAATTAAGTTAAACTAAATCACCTTTAAGTTCTTTTCATACCATTACAGAAGGGGAAAAGAAAGAAAGAAAACTCATTCTATTTCCGTAAAACCAGACCACCAGAATAACGACCTCTTCGCAGGCGAACCAACCATCAATGTACTAAATGAGTAAATTGGTTAATTTGCGATTCTTGTTAAGAAGTGAAACGCCTAATTAGTTTTGTTTAACTCGGCAATTCGACTTGAAAGGTACTTTAATTGAAAACGTTTTGATTATTGATTTTCTAATTATTTCCTTTGGTGTTGTAAAGGCTGTTCAATTTGATGATGAAAATGGTTAAGGAATGAGAAGGAAGTGATTCATTTCTTGATTTTATTTTAACAATTAAAGATCTTTTGAAAATGCTCATTACGATTAAATTATTGTAATTATTATTTTTCTAACGCAATAAATAAGTAATCAATGAAGTTCGTGTACACCCGTAATGAAGTCAGTAAATCCTACTGTTTTCAAAGTAGAATGTTGTAAAGATTTAAATAAATCAAATTAGAGTACAACATAGAACGATGCAAGAGAACGTTCTTCATTCTAACACTGTTATCTCAAAACCTTAACAAGACTGGGGGCCATTAGAAGCGTCTGTTACGGAACCACTTGAAATGAATAGAAAATATCTTAAATAATAAATCATACTCAAATAGGTACTGGTTAGTTCAAGTAGCTACCAGGTGGCCGAATTGTGACTGGTGAGCGGCCTCTTGATCTTTGAAGTCTTAGATTTAAATATTATCTTAATGTTGGGCAAGTATTTTTTTTAAGTGTTCTAGGAGTCAAACCAAATGCAGAATGACACACCTGGTAATCCGTCCTGGCCAACCATAAAGAGCTACAGAAGAAAAGAGGTGCTAGTTTTGCAATAAGGAAATGATTATTTAAGAATGATCATGCAATTTTATCAAACCACAGTTGGTAATTGGTTTCACGTTTTGTTTTGGCACAAATAAACATAACAATATAATATCGGTGTTAAATAAACTGTTGTAAATTCGCTTGCCAATAACCTTCTTCCTATTACCATTGATTGTGGTTTTGAAGACGTATTAAATCCCACTTTGTAAAATGGCGGCAGTAAAATCAAAGATGAATTCAACGAATTTATGCGTTTCTTTTGTAACACTATTAAGTTTATAACAGTTAAACGTGGGTGTCTAATACTTAATTTAAAAAAATGATGAATGGACATTTACAATCGTAATCGGATATCAAGTTTATGATTATTCAACAGAACGGGAAGATAGAACATTAAAATTCAATGATTTGCGATAAATCTACAATTTGATATAATAGAAATTAAAATTGACGTCTCAATAAGTTGAAATGACAAGCAAGTGAATTAAGTTTATACGTTTGAAATCAAATATCTGTTAATTTAATCATATTCTTATATACGTTAAAGCCAATGATAGAAATTGGATTTGATTCGTTTTTTTTTTTTGTGGATTTGATTTGATTTTAATTTTTTGATTGGATGAGATTAAAATAATGTTGAAAAATATAATGATGACTCTTAAAGCATAGGTATCAAAATATTTCGAGGCATGGTGTTAATATCAGAATAGTTTTAAGATGGGTTATTTATGGTGGCATGTCGTAGGAATGATGAAAACAATAGCTGATAATGAAGCTAACGGAATGCTCCCATAATTATGTCTTCAATAACTCGACAGGAGTTGCCTTGAACTGGTTATGCTACGCGAAACGCTATCTGCTGTATTAAATACTAATTGATTTCGTGAAAAATAACTCATTTTAAAGGTTGTTGTAAAAAAGGTGTACATGTTGCAAACGAATGATTGACAAACGTAACAATAACATACAAATAACACAAAAGCAAAATTGAAAATCCAACCCCTGACATATTTGATACAAAAAGTATAAACCAATTGATACAAATCCATCAAAAAGGAAACATCACCTGGCCCCACACAAAAAGATATTCAAAGGAAGCGCTATACAAAACCAAGCGAGTCCAACATGGCACCATTCACACCGGCCATTGTTGGCCATCACATAAGAAACTTTATTTGCTATCATTTATATTTTTATGCGGAATCTTTGGATTACGTCGAATGTCCCGCGGACTTCCGGGCCATTATGAACGGAGAATCATGGGACAATGGCGGTAGGAGGTGCGTTAAGATAACTAACCGCAACATCGGAGATCCCGGCCCATTTGTAGTGAAATCGGCGAATGAAATATTATTGGGTCACTAGAAACTAATTTGCGAAGTTCCTGCAGGCACGGTTTTTATTGTGACGCATGTGCTTCCTGGGTTTTTGTGATGTACGGGTCGTTAATTTTGGCAATTTCTTATCTAACTTTTTTCATAAAAGTTGTTAAATATTGTTTGCATATTTTATTTACTTAACTACCTATCTATTTATAACAATCTCAATGAGAATTACATTCGTTTAATTACAGCAGATATTAAGCATTTGAAATGACTAAATAACTAACTAACTAATTGGTGACTACAAACATAATTAGTGAGCGTTGAAAAGTACGATGTTGAACTTCCATCTAATAAAAACATTCTCCATTATGGCTGGCTTAGTTTCAAAAGCCTTAAATTAAAGAAAAAATCATTAAAAAACTGATTAAAACCCTAAAATGAAAAGCAAATTCAGATAATACTAAACCATCTGCACGCAAAATTGATTATGACCATATTAAGCTATTTGAGCTTATCCACAAGCCCCAATTGATTTATAATTCGCACAGGATGATTAGCGACTAATATATAGCATTTATCTCTAAACAAAGCATTTCGAGCAGGAAATAGAAGCATCGAATATTCTAGATGATTTGATAATAAAATTCAATGAAGATCATAATAAATATAATCGGAGCCGTAGAGACAGTTGTTATGGCGAAGATAAATAAAACTTAATTAAAACGCTTCCACATGTTCTTATTAACGATGTTAAACAGGAATACGTTAAAGAACTAAAAAGAGATGGTTATCAAAAATTTACTATTATGAACACCAGAACTATTAACCATAAAACGTAACGTGATACTATAAATATTCTTGATGACGAAATTTTTTTAAAATTTATAATCAGATTTTTAAATATCATGAACTCCAGACACCACATTATAATAAATCTTGTGTCCTCTTAAAACTAATTCAGATAATTTAAAAACGCTCCTTCTCACGTCTTGATCAATGGCGAATTTCCAATATTCCCATACATTCGTTTCTTTAATCAACAGATACCTATTATGGACCCTTTTAGAGCACATGGTCAATTGAGTTTATTATATTTATAAGCAAATTTTAAATTCATTATTATAACCAGTTTCTGACCAAGCCGAGTTATAGCTATATCGTCTTCAACCCCTCTATAACATATCCCTTGAGACAAACTTTATTGAGCATACAAACGAAATAATGACAGTATTATTTCTTGTACCTATCAACAAAAACAGGTTTACTGAAATCAGATATTACTATAGTCAAGATTTTAGTCAAAACAAAATCATCGTGCTTTTGTTAGCGATCCACTCCAGCCGGTATCATATTCAAGAGGGTTGACAGTACGGTTGACAAAAGTGCGTCTCTTGATGAAAGTGAACCTAAAATATTTACCCAAGTATCACAGACTTAATGAACACTTTGTTTTATCGTTTAGTATCTTTGGTTACTGTTTAGGAAAACAAATAAAATAGCTATTATTACCAACTGGTGATTACTATGACTTGAAACATAAATTTATGCTTATTTAAACCAAAGATACGATCAACAAACAATTTTAAACATTAATATTCAATCATGTTCGATTAAATTTGTAAAAAATCGAGATAGTGTCTCAATCGTTTTATAACATTACGAAATATTTCTGCTGACTCTCCAACAAAATATCCCGCGAAAACAGGACAAAAGATAGTGCGTCGTCGGCATATAAACAGCATTATACCACGGAATCGAGTTACATGTGTCGAGTCATATACGCCCCCGTTTATGGAGTTCATAGAATGAACCCCTTTGTACCCCCCTATTCATATCGAGAAAACGTATGAATTTTTTACTACTAAATACGCAGCCTAGGGCTGGGGATTTTGGCTCACAAAATTTCTCGTCTTGAATAAGAAATTCGCGAGTGTGAGGGTACGATTATCAGTATTTTGGGATTAAAATCTTCTCATTTAAGTATGAAACTGTTTGAGCGTCGCAGTTATGTTGATATTCACCTACATTATTATGCTACTGCCTATTTTGGTCTGCCTTATTTATTGCGTTTTTTTGTTTATTATATTCAACACATAAATTATCCTTACTTGTATTGTCATAAACACTGTTGCAACTGTTGTCAACAATTATCCTCTTCTAAAAATACTTGTATCAGTTAATTGCAGTAGTATTGCAGATCATTCATCATCATTCCTTCCATCGTTAACATCCATTTTATGACTCAGTGTATTAAGAATTTGCTGTGATAGTATCAGAGATTGACAATAATCTACTGTTTAGTTTAGCTTCTTAACAGTTGAAATTAGTTAATAAGGCCAATAGTCTGTAAAAGTGATAATGAAAGGAATAAAACCATATTTTGCTCATCCACAGTCTTTTGAATGGTCTAAATACTAATCTGCTTCACTTACGGATCTACATATGCATGATTATTTGATTTTTTCTAAGCTACTCTTATTATTTTTTCTAGTATATCTGACGATAAGCACAGTCTGACAATATTAATGCTATACAGATGGTTGAAGAGAGCGTTTTTAAGAGAAATCGTACGCTTGTAGGTGAACGGGATAGCGGTCCAAAGATGTCATAAGATATCCAGTTCTGTCAAATGTATGGGCGATGGCGATAAGTAAGCAAACAGAAGTCACTACTCAAACCTCTATGAGACGGTTAGGTTACAAGTACGTAGATCAAGACGAAACAATCTTACACGTCTAATAAAGGCAGACAGTTGTCATTATGCGGGACAGTGATCAGATTGGGTCAGACGTTGCAAAGTGGCGTGTGAACTTAGTACGTAGCTTGTCGATAGAAACGGGTTGGTAAGTACTGTAGTGGTTTTATTATAGTTGATCGTATTAAGAATAAGGATGATATAGAGATGGAAGGTTTTTTTTTTTAAATATAGTAGCTGACCACAGACATATTAATTATATCTATGTAGCTGACCCTGACCCAAACGGACTTTTGAAGTAAGTAACTGATAGTAAAGTTAAATAGAAACAATATGTAGCAGGAATGGAATTAAAACGCACTTTTGAAGTAAGTAATTGATAGTAAAGTTAAATAGAAACAATATGTAGCAGGAACGGAATTCAAATTTTGGATCTAAGATAATTTTAATTAGGTCACCAAAACAATTGTTTTTCACAATGTTTTCGGAGGATTCTCAATTTCTAATTGAAACGCAATATTTATCTATATACTATTGAAAAAAAAAAAACAATTTAATTAATTTTACTATCGGCTCTAGATATAGGTAGAGATTTTAATAAACAGTTTTAAGACACAACATAATGACTAAAGCTATGATTATTACGGTTAAGTACCTACTTACTTTCGCCCACGTCAAAATAAATTTTAAGAATACTCTTAGTGACAAACTTTTATACGAATATTATAAAGATATAAATTCTGTTTGTTTGTGTATCGCCCGTTTTTGAGATAATCTTCAAACTACTGGCCTGATTTGAATAATACTTTTGAGTTGAGGTTCTTATTCTAAAAGCTGGGGTTTATAGCATTAAGTGTAGTATTTGGGAATTATTTTTATGGGTTTATTTGCTTAAAGATTATGACTATGACAGTGTCACCTGCATTTATGGACCGTATATACACTAGCTTTTTATAATATAACCAATAAATATTGTATATAATTATGGAGCCATCTCTCTCAGTTATCGACGAAAGATGCCTCCCAAACACATCATCTAAAGCAATTTTTGCATACCTTATTTATTTTAGCACTTTTGTAAAATTTTTGGTTACTATGTTAGTTCAAGCAATCATAGCCCAAGTCTATGGTACCTATACAAGAGATTGTGACTTCAAACCCATTTCCCAATGGGCAGGAATCGACTCTGAGTAAAATAAAACTGAACTTAGAAAGGTAACTAATACAGGAGTAAACGCAAACCACACTGCTATCAATCTTCTAAAAACTCCAGCATTCACTCAAAAAATACGATAGATATATATATAACATAAACAATCCATCAATAACATTTCTCTCATCCCCATATTCTCATTTCATCTGACAGAGGGTAGACCGATCTGACAAAAGGCAAACATAGGGCAAAATAAACAAACATGCTGATCCCAGGCATCAAATTACGAGATATTGTACTCTCGACGAATGTGCTTTTAGCCTACTATAGGCTATAATGGTTTTGGTATCAAATAACGACATATCTTTTAAAAGATTGCAGCGATATTTTTGCAAAATCATATTTCTTTTGAGTGATGGAGTTATCCGTGGAAGGTTAGTCTCGTCTGTCGTGAGAGTCAACAACTGACAATCGTTAGTAGAAGTCAAAAGCTCTGCCAAGTGCAGTACTTTCAGTTTTTTTACCCCTGATTTTGCAACACTGTCAAAATCACAGTAATCTTTATTCTCATTGCTATAAGGTTGCTGTCAGAGGCAACATTAATGTGAAAGAAGGGTAATGACAAAGTGCTCAAAGATGTATAATGTTAATGTCGGAAATTATAGAAAATCTTTGTGCGTTTTTATTTTGTTGTCAGCAATCTAATCATTAAAAATCGAAAGTTATAGAATGTACTTTTAAAAACAGTAAACAGTATAATTACTTGAGAATGCGGTCACAATTAAATCTGAAATCTTCATCTTGTTTCACTACCCCAGCCTAATTTCCAGATAAATTATGTAGCAAATAATTTTGCAGATTCTGTTCCATTTCACGAATTATCTGGTACGCAATACTTATCCAGAAGCGATTAATCAGGACCGTAAACCACTAACCTACACCAAAATAATTAGCCCAATGTTTGAACTGGAAGCCAGCCCTTATATACCTACTTCGGAAAGGCTAGAAAGACGAGCGACTGTACAAGAGACTGAATAAACATAAATAGAAGGCAGAGTGTGCTGAAATAAATATCGATATGAGAAAAATATGGATGCCACAGAGGATCAAATAAGAAATAAAGTAAACGAAATGGATTCGCAGTTGTCAGACCAAAGTGAAGATACTTGTATAGGCTTATATTTATTTATTATGTCATGAGTGAATATTCAAAGTGAACAAAATTAAATTTAGTTTTGTTGATAATCACGTAAGCGTACTGACAAATGCGTGCACTGACTGGACAGGTCCACTCAATCTGTGTGGTTCTTTCCTCAAAAGACCATTTCAGACACAAATCTACATGGTCCTCAAAGATTATTATAATATTATTCTAATTATTGTGAATGTGAGAACTATGTCGGTCATTGATTTATTTATATTTATTTTTGTATTTTTCTCAACGTAATCATGATCTGGCAGTTTGAGTAATTTATGCGGCCTACTCAAATGTCCTTTCTTTGGTATTGTTCGTCGAATCGTTGAGCTCCTTGAGTCTAAGTTGAGCTGCACGATTACTGACAATTGCGTGCACTGACTGGACAGGTCCACTCAATCTGTGTGGTTCTTTCCTCAAAAGACCATTGCAGACACCGATCTACATAGCTTTCACATGACCTGACCAAGATTTTGTCTGGACTTTAAAAGAGACTGTGACCTCTGAGTTTGTTTCGGCCTTTCTTCTCAGAGTAGTCAGATAGGAAACGCCGACCCCATCTAGTTTAAAAAAAAATATGATTGACGTGTAAAAGTGTTTGTTCAAACCTACTTACAGAAATAAAATCATTTATCATTATCAGCGACTCATTTTTAAAAAAGGCGTAACCCTTGGACTTATTTGTACATAGCAAGCAAGATGACATTTATCTCATATTTTATTTCAGGCTTCAATAGTACTCTATATATATATAGTATCTAGTATCTCTCTGTATAGTACTCTTAGCTTTATAAAATAATATTTTTATTTCATATTCCTTACCAAGTTTTAAGTTTTCCCTCCAGAGGTCACAGCCGTTAAATCTGCAAAAAGAAAAAAAAAAATATTTTTTTTTACTAAGTAAGTATTATAAATTTATAAGTCTAGTCTTTTTTATAAGTTTATAAATCGCTAAAACTTTAATGCACAAATAGTTTATAAAATTCAAAGCCTCAGGTAGTCGAAAGTTTTTTAAGAGACCCTTTAGATCCGTTTGGGGTTAAATTCGCTTTCACGGTAAATCGGTCCGCTGAATAAAAAATCCTTTGAACTGGTAGAAAAAATGTTTTTTCGATTATTCGTGACCTGTGTTTTGTTCAAAAAGATTTAACAGAATATAAAAGAAATGGGGATAAGAGTATAGGTTTTTTTCTTGAGTGGATTAAGTTTTATATTAAGTTATCAAATGGGATGTAAGATTTTTTTGGGTGTCAGCAAAAAGGTAATATTTAAAGACTTTCCTTTCTCAGTATGTAAGCAGGAAGTTTTTTTGTGTTTGTGTAGGTTGCAAATAATGTCATTGACATTGACTTTACGGTTTTCAAAACGGTGAAGAAAAACATCGAGAGGAAACCTGCATGTCCTAGAACCAAAAATTCGAAGACATGTGACATCTACCAACCCACACTGGGCCTGCGTGGTAGATTACAGCCCACTCTCTGTCACAGAGAGGAGACCTATATCCCAGCAGTGGGAATATTATAGGCAGATGAAGACTGACTTTACCACAGAGCACGGAATATTTAGCGATAGAGACAGTAGCAATACTTATAACAAATCGTGGTGTCAAAAGTGCGCACAAATTCTGTCACGGACCGCCATCAAAGCCGTTAATTTCTGTACGTATTGGGTGTCGTAGTGCGAGTGAACAGGACCGCTTCTAGCAGCCTTCGAGGCGTCTCTGTGCTCTGCAGACGTTACTGTAGGTGATCATGGTATTTAAAATACATTTAGAGGGTTTAGGGTGTGCTTGTATGAACGCAAACGAAGCAAAATGAGTATGCAAGGATCGTAGCAGGAGGCGTTCAAGCGTTTCTGCCTAACTCCATGGGAATAAAACGTGACTTTTTTTTTTTCAAACGTTGCCCCACACTTGGAATTTCTCCTGTATCGTGGGTGCGTTTACAAACATTTATTTTTTTATTAAAACGTTGCCCCCCACTAGGAATTTCTCCTGTATCGTGGGTGCGTTTACAAACATTTAAACTCACATACACAAACAGCCAGACCCGGAACAACTATCTGCAGGTCATACAAATATTTTCCATGTGGGAATCGAACCCGCGACACGCAGCACAGCAGTCAATCGCTTAACCACTGCGCCAACCGTGCCGTTCAAATATTCATTCATTATTAGTGTTTACAGTATTTATGTATGTACCTATGATTAGAGCTAACAGTTAGGACATTTCATAGGGGTTTAGGGCGTGCATGTATGAATGTAAAAAAGGAGTAGATATGTAACGATTGTAACAGGACGCGTTCTATAGTTTATGTATGTAGCTATGATTAGAGCTAACAGTTTACTAAGGACATTTCATAGGGGTTTAAGGCGTGCGTATATGAATGTAAAAAAGGAGTAGGTAGATATGTAAGGATCGTAGCAGGAGGCATTCTATAGTTTCTGCCTAACCCCATGGGAATAAGACGTGAGTTTTTGTATGTATGTAGGTACCTATGTTTATAGTTTACGAAGGACCTTCATCTTAAATTTTATTTGAGTTAAGAAAAATTGAATTGTTAGAACTAAAATGACTCTGAAATAAAGTTCTTTGATTATATTTGTTTTGTAAAACATTATTAAGACTGAAATCACAGTTCTAGAGTATATTTCGTTAAAAATAAATTTGATTGCGAAAAGTGAATTTTCGTTTTCATAAAGAAATCAAATCAAACATAATTCTTAATCTCAAAATGTAAGAAAGACTTTCTTAAGCTGATAAGTTAATATTTCAAAGGTCAACTTTATTTTCACGATGCGATGACCGAGTTCTTTTTTGTTTTTTTCAGAAAACTTAAAATAAAAGTAGGTACCTTTTTTGTACCTACATACTTAATTGTTTTTTTTTAATACGAATTATCATTACTTTTCTACGGATTGAAGAAAACAGCCTCTCAAAAAACAGAAATCTACTCTTAACCATTTCCTAATGTTTTTTTTTTAATTCTTACTGTTTCTACCAACTAAATTCCACTTAAAAATAAAAACAGTCGCAGTAAACTCCTTTCCTACAATGCATAATTCTATTTACAAGGGCCAGTTCAAGTAGAGTTCAGTTTTAATAAATTAATTACAGAACCATGGTATAAACCATACGGCAACATTAGGCTGCTTGGGCACTGTGTGTAGTTGTCTGCCGTCATAAGAAAGAAGGCCGTAAGTGACCATTTTGTCAAAAATTAGTTATTAACATATTCGGAATCAGCAAAGAAAATGCTATCTTATGGTCTTACACACAAAGCTGTAACTCGTATTAAATTAGAGATATCGTATGGATTTTGAACTTAACTACGACATAAATTCTGGTTGTTGAATCTGAAAAGCCTTAATTACACAATAACTGCCTTTTGTGTCAATTATGGTTCAAAATATAGCCTATATTTTTTTGACGTCTAAAACAAGAATCACTAACTAAAACTATTCAGTAAATCGCGGGCCTTCATTTTAGATAAAACTTCAATTATCTCGGAATTAACGTTTACGTAGTTATGGCCTTCTTTCTTATGACGGCAGTTGTGTTGTGGGCAGCTGAACATGTGGAGTAAGAATTTACTTTAGTTATAGGAGGTAAATAATCAGTACGTAACATTATTTTTTAAATGTCTTGAAGAAGACTGTTGCTTTTGTGATAAAATAACATGAAACGATGTAATCAGCGAATTCAAATTTCGATAATCTAGGGACCTGTCTATCGTAAACGAAAATGTTTTGTTTATTTTACAATTAGGTCGATATGCTAGTCAATAAGATTTTATTCTAATTAGACAAATCTTTGAATCAGATTTTGAAATAAGACAAATTGTACAAATCTACCTTAGATGATCTATTTCACAGCAAATTCGGTTCCTTTTATTTTCAGTTAGATAATGTATAATATACATTATCTGATAATCATTACTTTAAGCTTAAAGTACATTACATACATCCACCCATCATCTTCTATTTCATAATCTACAGAATGCATCCAGAGAAAAATGCACTAGATTTCATTAGAAATATGCATCACATTTGTATCTATTTTTCTGTTATTTTCTTCTTGTCTGTATAAATAAGTGTGTAAATAAATGGTTAAATAAATAAATAAGATATTTCACAAAACGCATCCAGAGAAAAACGCGTCAATTTCGACCAATTACACTGCAGTGCACAAGATGCCTAAACAAAAAGTGTACCAAAGGAAGAGATCACGACCGCTCCGCCGCCATCACAAAACGTGATACACTAACAGACTAACAGAAGAGCGGTCACGATGGTTTATTAGCTGATCCCTCTTTATAAATCGACAGTTTAAATATTTATTACTGATATCACTGTAGATTGCTCTATCAATGGCGCCGTTGTTATACCGTAGCGAATTTTCGCGACAAAGCATTATGAAAATAGTCTATAATTAGTGTAAACTTAATTACTACTTAATTTAGTGTTTTCGGCAATAGCCCAACAGTGTGGGCACAGACTGGCGAGCAAAGGGTCATAAGTTCAATCTCCTTTGTAAGTTTGACCTGAATCCACTTCTAGCACAACATTATTATCTAGAAAAATGATTTTTATATTAGTTGGTTGTCAGGTTAAACTTTGTCGTAATGTATTTGGGTCTTTCGAGCCAATTTTTTTTAAATTATTGGTTTCGACCACTATCTTTCCTGATGGTAAGTGATTATTTGTTCGACGATGGAGCACGTTGCCTAGAAGTATCCTGTACACTCAGAAAATCAAAATCAAAAGTCATTTATTCAAACTAGGCTGTGAATCAGTACTTTATGAACGTCAAAATTTCTTGAGACAGTCGACTTGAAGACCCGAAAAACATCTTTTTAGATGTGACACTTTCACATGACTAAGTTTAAATTAATTACAATCACAACAACAAAATCGATTAATATTGCTATAATTTTGGTACTTCTCCACCCAAAAAATCTTCCTTGTCCCACAACCACTTGATTCCGGAAACGCATTCATAAAATCAAAAGATTCTGTTACGGTACTGTGTAACAAGTGGCCAACATTAGTCACGTCCGAAGAATAACGGTGTAACAATGTCTTAGAAAGACGAGAAATACTGACCACTTGCTGAGAGATTTCTGTATAGCTCATTGTCTTTGTAACATCGGACAAGTCTCTATGGCCCTTTAGAATGCCAACTTCGATTTGCGTTTACGAAACTTCTATCAACAAAACATGCACCTTATCTTGTACACTCTAAGACTCACTTTCAATTTGTTGTGTTTTTGGGTAGTATATGCAAGGTTGTCAGAAACACTTGTACATGTCACAGTTGTCTGTTAATTTGGAATGTTGAATAACTTTTTTTTTCAATGCGCTGAAAGTTTTGGAGTGTTCGTACAAAAAGGCTTGTTATTTTTGTGTTGATTGCTGTTTTGTCTTCGGTTATATCGGCTAAACTGTTTGGAGGAATGACTTTTTGTTATGTTGAATAGTGGAACCTTTTATTTCGATGTTTTGGGATCTGAACCGGGTTCGATAGACGTGTCATGAATTGATGGATACGA
Source organism: Brachylomia viminalis (assembly GCA_937001585.2). NCBI lineage: Eukaryota > Metazoa > Arthropoda > Insecta > Lepidoptera > Noctuidae > Brachylomia > Brachylomia viminalis. The sequence continues at coordinate 21,585,276 of OW443307.2, forward strand.
AACGAAATCATGGGGTTCTAGTTCTTGATAATAACGTGATCTAGTATATTTCTCATGTTTTGATCTTTGAAAAAATGCGGTTTCAAAAGAAAAATAGGTTTTAGCCCAAGAGTGGCAAAAAGAAATAAAAGTATAGGTCGCCAACTTATTGAAAAAATTGGAAAATATTGCAACGATTTAAGAGTCACTTTACCACCACTGCAATAATAAAACCATACGGATGGGTTGACATTCCACCACTGACAAGCCAGTTAGCTAGTCAATAATGACCCTTATTCCAATGCAATAATTGTGTGGGATGGTAAGCCTAGATTATTGCCGAATGCCGCAGGCAATATCAGTAATATTATACGCGATAGCTGCTTGAAGATTCGTATAATAACAGTTTGTAATATATGCGATAAGAAAGTATCTTTAGGCTAATTCTTGTGTCGATAGAACTGCGATACTATACAACGTGTTGTTTTGCATCCTCGTCAAATTTCAGGAGGCTGTTATGAAAGACATAAATAATCAAATAAAATTACGATCCTGCTCAATAATTAATACATAATTGTTTTTTTAGGTATTTAAGTTTGACAGTATTTCAGAATACTCCACTTTCAAAGAACAAAATCGCCCCGTTGCGTATGCGGTAGGCAGTGTCGTACGACTATGTCGCTGTGTGCATGCGTTACAGTTACAGCGCAGTTACAGGGCGGTATCACACGGGCCCTACACATGCCGATTTCCGAAAAATACAAAAAATAAAAATAAATACCTACTTATTTTATTATTGATTTGTGTCGAGAATCATTAGCATAGTAACCTCCTCGAATTTGACGAGGATGCAAAAAAACACCTTGTATAGGTGGAATGATGACGGACATAGTATACGTTTTGTTTTTGTTTGTATGGTAGACTAGTTTCTGCCCGCGTTTTTGCTCGCGTAGTAGTCGACTATACTATAAAACATACCCTATCGGATTCGGCGATAGTGTAGCTGTCTGCCGGTAAAAGTATTTTCGGAATTGGATCAGGACTTCCAGAGATTACCGCCTACATCCAAACTTACAAACTTTACCTCTTTATAATTTTAGCGTAGATGTAAATAAATAGAGATATTTTTATTATTTTATATTTTTTTATTAATATTTACTCTTTTTTGGACAGTGTCATTTTGAAACTTTACATATTAAACAATACCTATACTATTTGACTGTATTGTTTATTTGAGTTTTCGAAACCAAAAGTAATGTCTGAATATTACAAAAAATTACTAAATTCTATGCGTTTTAAAATCGATGCTAGACAAAGACAGCATTATTAGCATCTGACGCCACAACACAGGAACACCATAGTAACTTGGCGCCGTTAAGTACAATGATCATTTTGGGTGACAACGATAGAAGAATCATTTCAAAAGTGGATAATTTCTCCATTTTACCACCGAAGTAATTTTTTTCGCCAATCCTCTTTTTTTAGTAACAGTTTTAAAATAAGTATAATTAATGTATATTTTTGATAGTAGTCAAATACTCTATTTTGTACCTACCTAAATATAGAATTCTTATTATGTAATACATCATTTAATATTTAAAGCACACAGTTTTTACTTATTTAGGTTTAGCTAGTTTAACTCTTTTTATAAGTTATTATAAACCTATTTTCCAAAATGGAATTACAACATTATTTTCATAAGCCTAAGTACATTCGAACAAAATTAATAAAACCTTTGCAAAAAATAAACTCAAAATAACGTAACCCTTACAAAATCAGGTACTTAAGTACATAAAATGTGTTTTCCAATCACGTACATCTGTACATATATTAGATACAAATCTATGAACCCAAAACTTTGTTTCGAATACTAATAAGCTGTTTGAACGGCCTGGCTTCAAAGGATATCTGCAGCCGCAGAGTTAAGCCGGTTTAAAGTTTTCAGTTGGGATGGGATCATTAATTTGTTTGGAATAGAATTTATTGTTTTGTTTGAATGAAATATCTTTATTTTGCATAAAATACCTATGGCACATCCAAAGTCTTAAATATAAATAGTTTCACATACCTAATTAAGTTTCACATAATTAAAAAAAAAAAAGCAATATGAAATAAAATATAACCTTTTGGTATAATTTTATTTTGTGCTTTTTTTGTGATTTTGCACTTCAATTAAATATTACTACTGAGATCATGACATCAAAAATGCTTTAAAACGAAATTATTCGTTATCGTTGCTTATAATTTGAGAATTTAGTTAGAACTTAATGTTGAAAACATTATTAAAGAGCCATTTCATAGGTTTCGTTTTGATATAATTTAATTCTCTGGTTTGTTTTAGGTATTTGGTTTTAGATAATCATTGTTCTGAAATAATATTGCTATATCTGGTGGAAGTAAGAAATAACATAAATATGTCTGACAGGGTAAACGCGGCTTTAACTATTATATTTTTTAACCAAAGTAACAAAAAATACGCAAATCACTAATTAACGTAATAACGTTATTTAGTGATTTACGTTTTTTTTTTGCGTAATAAGACGAGTGTTCTATTGGCACAGGGCCGTACATAATTCAAGCGAGCCCTTTGCCCAACACTGCTTGGTATAATTATTGCCGTTTTTCACCCTGATGTTCTCGAGAAGCTTCAATTGATATTCATAATATTATTCCACATTATAGCTATGCATTATGGTATAGGGTACCAAATATAGGTACACCTTTGCTTAACCTTTCGGGGGACAGGCGTGATGTTAAATTTAATAAAAGCTATACAACGACCTAGCAGTATACCTACTGCTAGGCTCAGTCTAACGATTTATCGATAACACTCGCAAAAACGTTAAACACAGCACTAAACAATTATTTCCGTCCTCGTCATTCGCCGCGATCCTTCAAATGATTCCCAGACAATCTTCCACTACAAAATCAATTGGCCCGCAGTAATGAAGACATTACTGTCGGATTCATCTTACTATCGACACTCGATCGTAGATAATCGCTACACGATCGCTGGTACCGTTCGCAAAATGACGCGGCAATTTTGATAATCGTTTTTTTTGTATTAAGTTGTGACGTGCTATTAGTTGTTAATAGTTATTGTTGTGTTTTTTTTTTTTTTTTGTTACTTTTTTGGTGAAAGAGTATTCATTGAGGAATTGTTGGAGTTAATGTGAGGGACTGTCATTTTAGATTGGAAGTATAAATAAAATACATAATTAGAAAATTCAGATATCACTGGAAATTTTGTGAAGTTTTTAGTTTGTTTAGTTCATCAATTCGTCATGTCGTGGGAAAAAATAACGTATAACATAAATCTACATACTCTAGCCAGTTAAATTCGTACGTGCTAGTTATAAAATTCTTATAAGGTAAATTGGAACTGCCTTATTGGGATACACCACGTAGACGATGGGTTATCAACTTATTTCAAGTCATACGGTACTTGAACTATAATATGGTAAGAGTCAATCATCGCGACATATGACTGTACAAGTACCATTATAAAATATAATTTAGTTAATAAAAACATTTGACCCGTCGTCTGCGCTTTATAAGCTAATAATAAACAAATTTACTATAATAGAGAATGAAATGTGCCTAATTAATATTAACAAAACAAGCCTGTAAATTTTATTAAGATTATGTTGTCTATGACTAATGACATTGATGTTATTTCATGATATTATTATTGCACGTGCTTACTAGAAATATGTGCACGACTGTTATGTCGAATATAGTAAGACAAAATTTATTTTACCGTGTTATTATGTATGTAAGTACGTATTATTCTAGCAAATAAATAAACTTCAATATCAATGTAATTGAAAAACACAAATTTTTGTTTTACTAGGAAAACTAAAATGTTGCGCACGGTGGCAAATTTGAGAGTGTGAAGAGATCATATATAATTTTATTTATTATAGATACTTAAAATACCGCTAGATATACCTAACTTAACAAACATCACAATATCAAAACTGTAACAGATATCTAGCTAATCAATCAATCGCCACCAATCAATCCAAGACTCATTAAAAACCATTTAACAAACATATAACCTCCAACCATGAGTATCAAAACGCACTTAGAAGCCTCTCAAAGCATTCTTCATCCAGGAAGTATGTTAAACACACAGACGAAACTAGGCCTATTAATAAGCCGTCGGTATTGTAAAAGAAATTAGACATTTCATTAATACTTATTGTCATGTATGAGTCAGCAGTCGGGAAGCTATGCAACGTATTGCTGTCCCAAATACCGTATTTCAAGATGAAAGTCTTTGGTCCTACATGGTCTTACCTACATGGTTGATGGCAATGGGCATCACAAAAGTTCGAAGTCATTGAAAGGGCAATGCGAGGGCTATGTTCCAAGTTTCAAGAGGACATTTGCTGGATAGCCAAGTTAACCGACACAATCCGAAAAACTGCCAAACTGGTAGTGAGCAGGGCACATCACTCGAAGAACGGAAGGCTAATACAGACCCCCACAAAAGGGTAAAGGTCGCAAGAATCTGCTGAATGCAACGGGCATTTGTAACAATGCTTAGGAGAGGCTTCAGCAATTGACGTCCTTTGACTGAAATTATGCTGATGAGTCACCAATGATGATAATGACAGAAGGTATAAAGTCATGCACTTGGTATTTCCTCGGCTTTGTACGAGTTCTTTGGCACTCATTACGGTTTGTGGTTTTCGAAATTACACTCATTGTTAGTTTAGTTAGGACAGTCACTTTTTTATTTGAATGACTTGAAGAGGTAATCATTTAAATGGGTGATGTGGTTTTTTGGAAATTCTTTAACATACGGTTTATGATGTGTCAAGTTATTAATCATAGCCGCGTGCCATTGTCAAGCGTTTTTTTTATAAATATTCTTAGAATAAATTAGGAGTTTTGTCCTTAAGAACACAATTTAATATTTATGTATTTTTTATGAGGGTATTCCTTGCGTTACTTATGTATAAAATAATTTAAGTTAATCTGAATTCATACTAAAGGAGTTTAGCATATATCAAAGGTGACATCAAACGAAATGTTAGGACAAGTTTATAGATAACCAAATGACGCTATTTGGATTCAAACCAGACCTCGCATCGTTAAATCGTGTGTAATTTCAATCCTATTCATTTCTCACCACCTAGTCCTGGCTAGTCTTATTATATTACGTACATTATGAGAAATTAGAAATATCAGACAGATATTAAATCAATACAATATTTAATCATAAAATTTACTATACCAACAATTCTATTATGTGAGATTTGTATAGTAAACCAAACTCTTCTGTAATGTATAGCATTGCCAGCTCTCAATAGGCCTCTTGGGTTTTGTGTTACAAAAAGCAGTAGGCCAATTCTGGTACTTAAAAAACGTTCAAATTCAAGTCGCAATCTCATCTCAGCGACAATCAATGTCAAAAACCTGTCAAAAATGTATGTAAATTGATTGTAATTTTGACAGATTGAGACTGAGATTAGAATGCGAACGGTCTTAAAAATACGGGAATTGCCCCTCTGGTTTGAGTGTCCTTTTTACACTATTTTTAAGTTCAAAATTTATATTTTGCTTCAGTATTATTAACTGATTGTACCTGTTAGTGTTTTAATCCTAAATGACGTGTGGGCCAGCCTACTGTTACTTTTTATATGGTTCAAAGCCAAGCCTAAGAGGTCATTTGAAGAACTCAAAATTCGTCAAGTCAAATGCAAATTAAGTTATCCTTACCGTTTTTCAATTCACAGAGCGTTAACTCCGTCCAAACGAGACCTTATCGAGTTAGTATTTAAGCTAAAGATTTATTCAAAACAGTACAGCCGTTTACTGACGCGTCTTTCATATAAATGAGGAAGAATGCTATGATTCTAATAAAAGCTGCTATTGGAATATTGGTTTTTCTTTATTTGTGTCCGTTATTTGGGCAGATAGGGCTTCATAACATACATTCAAGGAATATTTTGGGATGTTTCGGGTCTAGTATTAATATTGAAAATTTTAAGTAACATTGTGGGGTCTGCATACTCAATTTTTATAGTCCCTACACAAAGTTCCATTCCTTCTACTCTATGTAAATCAAAACTCATAATTAATTTATTTTATCATAAAATTCATTGTAATTACAAACCTATTCTTTCCCAGCTCCTACATTGCTTCAGTCACCCTGATTACCATAAATGAATATTCCCGTCTTGCAACTAAAAAACATTAGTCACATCCCTGGTTTTCAAAGCTGCTCAGATTATTTCTACCGCGCCGCCTTTGGAAATAGCCGTTTAGTATTCAAAGAGCACATGCTTCATAATTCCCTTGCTGCTTAATACGGCCCCATACTCGACCACCGCGATTCAAAACCAGATTTGAAGACCTTCCCTACCTCTCTTTTATATATAGATTTTTTGTTGGATAGGTAAGCGGGTATAGCTAACGAGGGGTCACGTTGTATTGGATGTTTCATCTCATACTTGCCCTCATCTCTTTGTTTCACGAAAACGTGATATAAAAGATTAACTTATTAGTATTCGGGGGAGAGCTGAGATCGGTCGGCTCAGATGGTGTGTGAAACGGTTTGAACTTAGCGGTTTGACTTAGTCCTATTTGGTTTTGTGTCAATATGTTTTGGCTATTAAAATGTTGTGGGTTTGTCATTGATATTTCTTTAGGTCGAATCGCAAAATGTGTATTCTGTATTTTCGTTTCTGATAGCTTTAACATTACCTTTTAAGTTATCTCTGTAGTCTAGACCAAGAAAACTTTTACAGATCTTTATGTTTTCTCTTATCAACATAACTCAGGGGTAGTCGAAACCATTGAGTTATGTTGATAAGAGAGTTTCTTACGTTCTAAAAAAGTGTTTCTTTTCTATTTCAAGAATCAGATAACTTGAAAACTTTTCTTAGATGCTCAGAATTATCTATTAAATGGACTATCTTGATAATGTCTTGCTCGTTTTTTACTGTTAAGTATAAAATTTCAACCCCAAAGATTACTTGGACATTTTTATTTATTATTAAATTACCTACACAGGTACAGTCATCACTGTCCATTTCAAAGTTGTCTGGAAGAGATTGCAGAAAGTGATAAGGCCGCCCATTGTATATTTTGTAGTGTTCAATTTATTTATTTTTTGTTATGTATTCTGTGGTGTACAATAAAAAAAAATATAAATAGGTAAATAATAAATACAGTTACACCCACCTCAGTAATGATCAGTTCGTGTTAATTGCTATGAACATTTAATTACTTACACCAACAACTTCAACAATGAATACAAAAGATTCAAAAGCATTCACATCAAAGAGCTGGATTTCATTTTTAATTAAATTAACACCTATAAGCTGAAGAGGGATGTATGTAGATACGAAACTTTACATACAGATGATTTGTATGCAATGTATATCCAATCCTTTGTATGTATAAAAAATGATTGTATATCCGGCTTTGGGTAAGCACAATTGTGAGTAACGCACTAAGAAGTAACATCTGCATTCGGCTCAGGTAAGTATTACTATTAGAAACTTCTTGGAGACTGGTTAAAATCTAAGTAGTCTCTCATACCTTTTTTTTTTTTTTTTTTTTTTTGAGGATGGGAAATCATCAAATGACCCCTCCCGCTCTGGGTGGAGCGGAAGGGAGTGTCAGACTCTTACTGACTAAAACCCACCCGTGTTCCTTCCTTGGCCCTTTATGTTCCGGGTCAGCGGTACCCCTTATGGATGATCCCGCTTTCCCGGCAGGCTTGGGCCCCAGTGGGCCCCCTCTTTGATGCTGACATCTCTTTGAGGCGCGCGTGGAACACGTACGCGCCGTCCAGCACGGGCCTGGTCCTGATCGGACGGTGAGCTACCCATTGCTCACCGCCCGCAGGCCCGCGCCTACGGTGGCCGGGAGTCGTCACGCGGCTCCCGACGCCCGGAGCGTCCACCGCGGCGGCTTGGACGGGAGACTCTCTCCCTCTCCCGTCCCGCCACCTCCTTCGCTAGCATGACTGCTTCGCAGAAGGAGGCGACTGCCTCCCACTCCCCCTCGCCCCGGACCATGGCTTGAACCAAGGCCGGGCGTGAGAGGTCGCCGCCGCTGCCGATCGCCTCTACGAGGACACGGCGGTGCTCCGCCCATGCAGGGCAGGCCCCCACCGTATGCTCCACCGTGTCCTCGGGGCGATCATCGCAGTGGTGACACCCGGGCGTTTCCTCCCGCCTGATGATGTGCAGGAACCTCCCGAAACTTCCGTGTCCGGTGAGGACCTGCGTCAGGCGGTAGGTGAGGACGCCGTGACGCCTCTCTAGCCACTCCTCAAAGAGGGGTCTTACCGCCGCTATCGTGGCGTGCCCTGCGCTGGGTTGCGACAGTCGCTCTTTCCATGCCGCCATGAGATCGCGCCGAAGGTCCGTCCGCTCCGCCGCGATTTGCCGCGGAAGCGGGGTTTCCCCCCGGCGTAGTGCCTCCGCGCGCCACTCATACAGGCGCGCGAGGACTATCGCCTCCAGATCCCACGGCGGCAGTCCGGCAAGGAGGCTTGCCGCCTCGCCCGAGATCGTGCGGTAGCCCCGGATCAGCCTTACGGCTACCACCTTTTGGGGCGCGTTCAGATAGTGGGCGGCTCTCCGCCGCAGTGAACGCGCCCACACCGGGGCCCCATATGTAGCCATGGACCGCACGACCCCCGCGTAAAGCCTCCGGCAGGAGGCGTTTGGACCCCTCAGGTTGGGCAGAAGCCGCTTGAGGGCGGCCCCAGTCCGTTCCAGTTTGGGGGCCAAACGTCGGAAGTGCTCCACGAAGTTCCACCGGCTATCGAGCACGAGTCCTAAGTACTTCATCGTGGACTCGACGCCGATGTGAACCCCTCCTACCGTTAGTTGGGATCCCGATGGTGGCCTGTTCCGGGGCCCATGGAAAGACATGGCCTCGGACTTGTGCAAAGCCACCTCGAGACCCAACTGCCGGATCCTCTCCACGACTATCGCAACCCCGCGTGTCATCGCGTCGGCCGCCGCCTGATGCGACCTCCCCTGCGCCAGGACCAACGTGTCGTCAGCGTAGCAAACCACGCTGACGCCATCAGGGAGGTCGGCCCGCAGCACCCAGTCGTAACCGATGTCCCACAGGAGCGGCCCTAGAACCGATCCCTGTGGGACACCGCACGACATCTCTCGCCGGTTCCACTCCCCATCGCGACCGGGGTAGATGACGGCTCTGTCCGTCAGATATGCCTCGACTATTCGACGGAGGTAGGTTGGCACCCGGTGATACCGGAGTGCCTCCCCAATGCAACTCCAGGGCAGGGTGTTAAATGCGTTGGCGATGTCGAGTGACACCGCCACGACAACCCCGCCCCGAGACACCGCGTCCCCCGTCGTGAGGGCTCTAACGCGCATGATGGCGTCCACCGTCGAGCGCCCCTTGCGGAAGCCGAACTGACTATCCGCAAGATCCGGCCCCGTCCTCACCAGGTGCCCGACGAGGCGGCCTGCAATTACTCTCTCAAAGAGCTTGCCGACCTCGTCGAGCAGCACAATGGGCCGGTATGCGGACGGAGAGTCCGCAGGGCGCCCTGGCTTCCGAATGAGGACCAGCTTCCCCGTCTTCCAACGGAGTGGGAACTGGCCTCTCTCCATACATGCGCTTAAGAGCGCCTCCAGTCGAGGCCCAAGAGCCGTCGAGGCCAGGACCCAGGCTTTCCCTGGCAGGCCGTCGGGTCCTGGGGCGGTATTTTTGACCTTCAGCCTACCTACCGCCACTTTCAGATCTACCCCGGTCACTTCAGGGGTGTCGTCGTCGTCCGCGTGGTCCGCTTCAGGCACCGTGAGCGGCGGAGCCATGGGCGGGGGAATATGCTCCCCCCGTGAAGGGAACAGAGCGCTCACCACCTCCTCCACCAGCTGTGGGCGGAGACTCTGCGTCAGCGGGGGGGCCCAGGTGCGGAGTTTATTCCGCACCATTTTGTAAGGGCGCCCCCATGGATCTCCGTTCAGAGTCTCCACCAACTCCTCGCGGGCCGTGTATTTGGCACGCTGGACAGCCTCTTGGAGGGCGGTCTTCGCCGCTCTGTATCCCTCGTACAGCTCCGCCTCCGTAGCTTCCGCATCCGGAGGGCGGATGCGGAGCCTACGGTGCCTGGAGTACAGGTGTCGCACTGCGACGCACGCCTTGCGTAGCGTCTCCAGCTCCTGCGACCACCAGTACACCTGACGTCGGGCAGTCTCTCATACCTCAGTTGACGATAAGTGAAGGTGCAGAAAAAAACTTAATGTAAATGTAAATTAGTTAGCCCAGTTTTTGAAACACGTTGCTCGCCCAACGTTCCAATATTGTCCCAGATTGTAACAACCCTCCAATAATGTATCCACCTTAATAGGTTCCTAAACTTTGGCATCATAAATAAAACGTGCTTCGGAACTTCGATCTAATGAAAGAAATAAAGTACTTTAATTGCATCTTAAAGATGGACGAGAAATTGCCCGGCTCTCGAATATTACTTTGAGTCCAATAATTTCCAATCCATTAGTCTTTCAGACTCTTATTAATTCTTGAAAGGTACTTTGGGAGTACTCAAATTGTATTGTGAAAGTTTAAATTTGTATTTGAACTGGTTTTTGCTCATTATGATTTCTGGGAATCTGTAAAGAGAAATAAAACGTTTATCTAAATGTACCAGCTGCGAGTCATCCGATGTAAATTACGGGAAATAATTGAGACGATTAAGATTTTTTCCTGCGTTAAGGGAATGGTAAATGACTTCATTTGCTATGTGATCGCACGTCTAGTTTTGTAAGGTTAATTAATAGTGGATAAGTATGTATAATTAACTGGCTCGTGCATTGTTTTTCGAATTGCTTGGTAGTTTTACACAGCGTTATTGACATGTTATGTTATAATGACAAAAATGGTAATGATCTTTTTTATAAAAAAAAATATTCGAAAAAATTGTAAGAAATGTTTTAAACAATAATATAGGCACCTTACAGGCACTTAAAACACAAGTTCATATAAGAAAACATTCCCACAAAGAGGACAATTTTCATAATAAAAAGGCAGTTACAAAAAAAAAAACGACTCCATTCATATTTCATCAAATAAGGCACATAAAAGTAGAAACAACAGCTTGGTTAAAAAATAATCTCAATTTATGCGAGGCAAACTGCCAAAGTTTAAAATTACGAGCATAGTGAGCCTATATTTTGGGGTAATCAGAGCGGCAGCAGAAGTTTGCGTGTAAAGTACCATAGGCGTCTGGGTGTGTGCCCAGAAAATAAACGTTGGAAATGGAGCGAGCCGAAATATTTAGTTATTTTTATTTTTCCCAACTAAGTCTGTTTGGTATACCTGAAGTATGCACAGTTTTGTAACTTGTAGTTCTATTAAAGTAACTAGTTCGATTAAAGTTTGTAGATTTGCCAAACTACGTGCCTGAGTGGTAGGTAGAACTACTGATTAAGAAATTATGGAAAATATATTTTTAGTTTCCAAATAAGATCACTCATTATCAGCTGTCTGTTACAGAGATTTTTTATAAGTACCTATCGAATAATTTCTTAGTATCAAAATACCTAACAGAGTACCCAAAACTTATTTAGTTTATAGACCAATGTATCACTATAAATTTCGCGCGCAAAAACGCTAAAACACAGCTACACCTATTCACTTTATATGCAAAATTATCTTTCTCGTCCGAGGCACCGCAAATTTCACGTCTCCGGTGAAAAGCAACCAGATATGGCCGAATCAGGAACGTTGATGGCGCAGCAAAACACCATGAATAATTTGATAGTCTAGGCTCGCGTGGAGTCATGACTAAACATAGCATGTCTGCTGCTGTAACAGGAATAGTTCCTAACATGCTTCAAAGAGCTTTTTTAGTTTTTAAATTTTCCGTGTGCGTTCAGAAAGTTGTATCTTTTGTTTTTCCATGTTCGTTTCAAGATTATATTGGGACCAAATAAATATAGAAATTTAGAGGTTCGTTCTATCGATTTTATCCAAACACACCGTTTATTTACCGTAGGTTCATAAGATTTCAAATCAGTTTAGTAGGTACAAGTATTAAAAACAGTTCACAAAATTATTTAGAATCGTGAAACGGTCCACTTAAAAATCGAGTTTCGTAGCTACCTATTGATAGAATATGTAGATGTTAGTAGCCATTATATTTGGAAAATATTTGAAAATGTTCGAATGTACCTACGTAACATTGGAACATTTTCAAATATTTTCGTGCTCTTCCCAGTAAAAGTTCATATTAAATACATACTCATATGTGAATATCAAATTCAAAATAGTTTCTCGAATTTTATAACAAGTTATCTACGTCTAGTTCACTTTTACAAGTGCACGTGAAATATTTTATCTGAACAAGCTTTTAGTTTTAGCTAAAAGACTTCAACCGAGACATAACAAAATGTTCCACGGAAGAAAAACAAGCGCGAAAATAAATAAAATCCAACCAAATTAGAACGGTCCCGGATATTTTCTGCGCAGTAAACAACATTAAGTTAATCTCTCACAGTTTCTTTATTATTTCAAACGCTCACTTTCAGGAAGTAATGCTTGGTTGGAAAATAATAGCAGCCAGATAGCCTTAGTACGTGATCCAGTTTAGTTCAATAAGTAATTGGAAGTTCACGACTTTTCCTTTACGGGTGGGGCAGAATTTGGAGTAGTGTTAATCAATGGAGCCATGTTTGTCGCGGGTTCAAGTTTTATCTTTATTGAAATCGGATATTGTGTATGAGAATTGAATCTTACAACTTTGAGAAAGGTATCAAATGGACTTAACTGTTAAATAGATTTTAGAAAATAATGGCGTTTGAAGTGTAACATAGAATCGCTGAATAGCTATAAGACATAAATAACTACGTAGGTAATCACAAGAAGAGTTAATAATCCTGTACATTGACAGTATTTTAATAATCAAAATCAAAACATTTTATTTCATATAAACCTGCATGGGCACTTATGATAAGTCAGAAACTAGGTGCACGGTTCAAATTAGTCGTTTACTATGGAGAAGAGCCGGCCAGAAACTCTATGGTAATTTTTTTTTAAATAATTGGCTGTGTTTTAAAATTACAGTGTTTGTAGGTATGGGAGGACAATGTATGCCTGTGAGCAGGTACCTGGTACTTAGCAAGATTGAAAATGGTCTACAAATTTACAGTTTACAAGTTAGGCCTATAACGTTCTCACATTAATACAATTATGTAATTAATACAATCAAAATCCCAACCAATTTCTGAAGGTGCCAAAAAATTATGATTTCCCACACTCAAAAAAAAACGGCCTACCGCCGCAGGAGACGCCCTGGGCGTCGGGAATCGCAGGCCGATTCCCGGCCAGCGTAGGCGTGAGCTGCTAACGGCGAGCAATGGGCAGCTCGCCGTTCGATAAGGACCAGGCCCGGGTCGACGGCGCGTTGTGTTCCACGCGCGCCTCAAAGAGATGTCAGCACCAATGACGGGGTTTGCTAGGACCGATGCCTGCTAGGGTTGCGGAAAAGTCCGAGAGGGATACCGTGGCCCCTGGCACAGGCAACTGAAGGAACACGGGTGGGTTTTAGTCAGTAAGAGTCTGACACGCCCCTGACAAGGTATTTGATGAATTCCCACCCTCAAAAAAAAAAGGTCAAGTAATGAGAAGATGTAAAAAAAAAACATAGCCATTTGGGAGCAGTTAGATAATAATAAACTTTAACAGCGGCAGCAAACATCTTAAAACTCCAATTCAAATCTAAATAATATTGCGCCTAAACTAAATTCGATTACAATCTATAATAGTGATGTTATAACATCGATACCATTTTATGGCAAAGATTATCAAAACAGATAATTTTGAATACCTATTTTACATGAACAAATCGATGACTCCTCAATTTCGAATTTTATCTCTAACATTACGAAAGTTTTATTCGAAACAACTGGTTTCGAGAACGAATAATTAGGTACAACCGTTTTAGATAGAACTCTGATGTTTCTATAAACTTTACGAGAATAGAATTTACTTTTATTCAAAATCTAACAAAATAATATTTAAAGAATCCTTACCTTTATTTTATAGGCAAGCAATTAATAATTCGCTTTTATTTTCCAGAAACGAGGGTGACAAGTATGATAGCTGAGGAAATTTTTATTCAGGACTGGCAGCTTTATACCATCATACCATACAAAAACTACCATAAACGACTGGAGCATCAACACCAGAAGAACATATTAAAACGTATAATTATAAGAAAGATATTTTTACAGTACAGTCAAGTATCAAATTAAATTGGATAAGATAAGATCATTATCAGCAAAATCTCTAATTGAAACTTGATATCTAGTTTATTTTGCCTCCTAAACATTTAATTTGATTATGTGGGCTTTGAATTTTTGGGAGATATGGACACGACATGTTTTTATATTAGTATCATTTATGACTTTTAATTTTTAAGGTTTTGTAGCTATAAACAGAAGTGCTAATACGAACGATAGTGGACATGCAAATAAATTCTTGGAATGCCAAAGCTTTGTTGGAAGTCAATGTGTATTTATCGATAACTAATGAGCTGAAGATAAGTGAGTCTGAGAATTTTTATAATAATTTTCCGGTGGTAGCTGAAATGGGTGTTATAAAAGACTAAGTTTAGTTAGAAGTTGTGTTTGGAGATATTTTAGGACATGATTACGGTAGAAATTGAAAAATAAAAACTAATAATGATACAGGCAGAATCTGGATGAGGCTGACACAAAAGTGTAAAGAAGGGCACAATTTAAGATTGGCGTAGCCAATGGCTGATGTCAGGATGTGGATGATGTTAATGATGATGCTGATACATATAATAATGAGTAAACATCAAATTGGTTTGCAAGTATGTACTTGCAGTGTATAATTATTGAGATATATATGTCTTCCCATGCAGATGATGTTTAGATGTTTTACCATGCAGGCTAGATTGAAAACATGACTTTATAGCGGTTTTGAGAATTTTATATACGCAAATGTCCTACAGATCTGGTAGCGTCGTGTGACGGGTCGTTGAGCTCCCTAAAATAGGGTTGAGCTACACGATGACTGATGCACGCATGCCGTCTGTTCTAGGACAGGTCAACTCAAAGCTGCAATGGCTCTTTCTTCAAGAGGCCCTTCCAGACAAGGCTCTGCATTGTTAGACTCACATAAAATCCTAATAAAACAATGTTTGGACTTTAAAAGAGACCATGACCTCTGAGTTTGTTTCGGCATTTCTTCTCAGGGATCAGTCAGCATGGAAATGCCGGCGTCATCTAGTTTTAAAATATTGACGTGTAAAAGTGTCTTAAAAGATCTACTTATAGAAATAAACATTTCATTTCATTTAATTTCAATACTGATTAAGGCAACAAAGAATTCATCTTTCCTCAGCCATGACACAAATAATTTCTACCTGAAATACCTTATAATACCGAATTTCAATCACGTTGCCAAAAACTTGAAGGTACCAACACACTTCCGACCCAGTTCTATAATATAGCAGATAAATGTTAATGCGGGAGCTATCTGATTGCCGTATCATTTGGGTCGTATTGAAAATTCATAACTTACCGAAAGCGGTGAAGGGCCAAGCGTTTTAGATAAGGATGTGTGCAATTTACTTTACGTCGTCGTTCAAGAAAATTCTAGTGAGGGGCTGCTTTTAAAAGAATTTCAAGATATTTTTTAGAGGGTCGAAATTGTCTTTGATGATTGAGCAACTTTTAAATTGAGAACATTTCCGATAAGTATGAAATATGAAAGTAAAGAGATTATGACTGAAAGAAAACTGATACTAAAAGTAAGCCAATTCACAACAACTAATTTTATAATATGATGTAGTAAGTTTTTGTATCGCAAAACAAAAGTAAGCTTTTCTTTGTTGTATTCAAGTAATGTTTTTCTTATTTTTTTTTTCACCTACGTTTTTATTTTCTACCTAATTAGGATGGGTTCTTTCCAATTACCCGTTGCCACAAACAATAGATAACAAAATTTCACTCAAACACAATTCAATAATACCCAATTTTCTCTCATCTACTCGAGTATTCCACACGTCACGTCACTATTAAAACTCGAGGGTTGGAGTGGTTGTAACAAAGGTTTATCGAAACGTTAGCTACGTTTTCGTTTTATCGAATCTTCACGTTAAGTCGGATCGTGTGAGTAAATAACAATGAGTATTATATTACCTTTTTCTATTTAGTTGATTGTATTGGTTTATTTATTAGCAATTTGCTTTGGATTGAGCGTTTCGATAAGTTTTAGTTTAAAAGAGATTAGAACGTAAGTTTAAGCGTGGGGTATAAAAAAACCGATACGAAATACGATAAAATTGTTTTTATTGCAGTCACATACGGATACCTCAACGTTTCTTTCTGAGGAATGACATGCTTATAAAGATAAGTATTCTTTTGGATTTTATTCGACGGTAGATTTAGTAATATTTCAGATACTGTTTCAGAGCAAGCAATATGGCTTCTGTTTCATTCAAAAAGTACCAAACCACATCCTAAACTCGAAACACATCAGAATTTCAGAAACACAATCCGCCTAATGAAGTCCATTTGCATGTTGCTGTTTAACATGTTACGGAAAACCGTAAGTCATAAGTCATTTATTGCATAACAATATGGAGCATTGTGTTGAAAATTTCAAAATATAACATTATACAATGGCAATTAAAATGAAATTCTTTACTTAAATACTTTTATAAGTCAATAAAAACAATACGGTCAATTACGATCATAAATAATAAATGTCAAAGTAATAAAATCAATCTTAGGTTACAATGTCATGTGTCATCTAGAAATTCATTGATACTATATTAGCCTTTCCTCAATAAATAGGTCCTCAATTTGTTTTTAACTAAGTTATCACTGTACCTATATGGTTTTGAATTCTATAGGCAACTTGTTGTATAAAAATACAGACTGATACCTCGGGATAACGCCTAACGCTAGGAACCTAGCTAAAATTAGACATGTTCAGTCCACAATGCGGCAACAAGCGATAACATGCTGACGCAATCTCCCACATCGACTGAGGCCCGTTGGCGATAGATAGAGGCAAAGACCTGAGAAGATTCTAGAAGTTCCAAAATTATGATTATTATATCTACTATTTCTGTTTTAGGTAAAGCAACCTGAGTTTCGTCCTTATTTTTATTTTTGATACTTATTTCATTGGCATTGTTTAAACAGGCATGTATTATTTATATTTTAAAGATTATGATTTTCCTCATAATATTGTCATAATATTTTTGTCTAAATTATTTAAAATAACATGCTAAACTGTAATCAAATTAAGTTCCTCTTTTGCACCTTCTACAGTTTTCTAGGTTTATTTAATTTTTGTGTCACCAGTAAAATCTTTATCAATATTGAAGATCTAATTCCCAACCATTTTCGCGTTACGTTAGTCGTTAGCCTTATCAAGTTCTGCAAAATCTTACACAGCATTTTCTATCTTGTTTCCAGCTACTGTGTCTCTGTGTTCGTTTCCTAATGCATCAGCCGTAACCGGATAGATTTTATGCAAATACGAGGCAGTAATTGCATAGTAACTCGTGTGCTCATTCATTAGGGGAACTTACGATACCCGAGCTTGAATAAGTTTCAGGGTAACTTTTACTTTGCTTAGTAGTTTGCTAAATTGTTTTAGTGATCGTGGAAGATTTTATTAGATCGAATAACTTTTCTAAGAAGTCTCCTTAATTATGTTTCTAGAGAAAATGTTTATTGGTTTTCTGTTGGTTGCAGATTGTAGAACGTTTGTATTGAGTGCTATTAAGTTCTCAGTATTAATTGTCGTGATATTTTCTTGATCTGACTGAGAAAAAGTTCAGAGTCAGTGCTTATTCTGAAATCAGATTAGTCAGTATCCAAAATCCTCAATACTTGTAATTCTACTATGCATGCAAATAATCACAATATTAACATTGCTGATTTCAAACTAACAATCGAATTCACACACAATGATTACAAAATCACCAGTTTTATTAGATCAATTGTATCGACAATTCGATCCTGTAATTACGCCCGCATTGCTTCTATAACAGTTACAGCTACCCACATTTGACAGCCATCGGGTGTTCGCCAAACTAGACTGATTGATCACGTTTTAGATTTGACTGCGGGTTTTCGCATGAATGTGTTGGATGATAAAAAATGAGTTTTCAGAGTTAAAAGTGCACTAACAGCTAGTGGAAATGTGTGTATTCTAGCATGGAGCGCACTGAAACATATTGTTTGCAGTTTTTATTTGCTTGTCATGAACTTAAATGGGCGCGGCTTTTTCATTGATAGCCTCTATATTGTACTCGTGTATCAAAAAAGTATTTAAAACATTTACATTTACAATCATTACACACATCATTACAAACATTAACATTACATTTAAAGTCCTATTCAGTTGCTATAGTTGTTGAATCCTCTTTATGTTGAAATTTTATTTCCTCTTCTCTACTACTCATACTCAAGTACTTTCTTAGAAATTCTCCCCAGGTCATTCTATCTTTCTCTAAACTATAATGATGTCGGTATACTCAAGCCTAACATTTGCTTGACCTATTTCATTTTATCTCTTTCAACTTTGCAGGATCTAGACATCATATACAACCCTTTGATACCCAGAGTAGCGCATATAACAAACTAATGGCGATATTATAATAAAAACCCTGTGCGATATACGTGTATTCTTCACTCCAATATATCGATATTCCGATACTAAGAACGTACTTCCTTATATTGCTTCATATCTGGGTTTTTGCATAACAATAGACGCGATATTTATATCAAAGAATAACGAGATTTTTTGGAAAGTCATCAAGTAAGGGTTTGTGGTATTATTGTAGTAGTATTTTGTTAGCATAGCTCTTATGTTTCTGGTTTATTACACTATAATTAACTTAAAAGAAAAAAAATGTCGTCCGATATTATCTTTAGGTATATCCTCAAGCCGCAGGAGTCGCCCTGGGCGTCGGGAATCTCAAGCTGATTCCCGGCCACCGTAGGCGCGGGCTTGTGGACGGCGAGCAATGGGTAGCTCACCGTCCGATTAGGCCCAGGCCCGACTCGACGGCGCGTTGTGTTCCACGCGCGCCTCAAAGAGATGTCAGTAACAATGACGGGGTCCGCTAGGGCCGGGAAAGTCCGAAAGGGTTACCGTGGCCCCTGGTACAGGCAACTGAAGGAACACGGGTAGGTTTTATTTTAGTCAGTAAGAGTCTGACACGCCTTCCCGCTCCGCCCAGAGCGGAAGAAGTTATTTAATGATTTCCCACCCTCAAAACATAAATTAAAAAGGTATATACTAAAAGACTAAGCAGAATATCCGTAGGTAGGTACTTAATATTTATTTAGTAGGTACCTACTAGCTTTAGCCCACATGGATGTCTTAAAATATCCCACGGGGACGTACTTCCGGGATTAAAAGTACCCTTTGAATTATTTCAGGTTATAAACTATATGTGTGTCAAACATCCAAATCCGTTCAGCCATTTTCGCGCCAATCCGGAACATACATCCAGACGAGCAGACAAACGGACACAAATTCTTCGTTACTATTTTATTATATGTATAGAACTTAAGTAAGCAACCAATTAATTACCTTCAATCTAGCGAACCTATAATAGTATCTCAAACAAAGGACAAAACAAATAAAACAGTCTACCGGCAAATTTCACCCTAAGTCTGAATAAGTGCTAGCTTTAGTCCGAAGGACTGGTTCACAAATAGATAAGTATCTTGTTGAAAAGATAACACAAGATAAGGAAAGCAATCTCCCGGATCATTTTAAAAGTAGGTATAGTTACAAGACGGAAGCTACCTAATTATGCTAAAGAAGATATTTGTATTAAACCAATTAGGGTTAATTAGGTCGTTTACTTTATAATGTTAATTGGAAAAGTGAATGTATACAAATAGAATTAAACAAATCGAACACTTAAAAAGTAAATATTAACTAGTGCTATCCTATTTTGTTGCCAATTTACATAACGTAATCATAAACATTTATTAAACGTACGTACGTACGTTTAACGTACGTTTTTTATTTATTTAACGTACGCTAATACACATGGCCTAAAATATAACGTCAAAAAGAGCGAGCTTATGGTTTTCAATGCGGGTTCCAAGTGTCCGGCGGAGGTTCCACCAGTAAGGCTATGTGGGTGCCCTTGCAGCGGGTACATACTTTTAAGTATCTGGGCCATATAGTAACGTCCGACTTGAAGGACGACGCTGATATTGAGCGAGAAAGGAGGGCGCTGTCGGTGAGGGCGAATATGATTGCCCGCAGGTTTGCTCGTAGCTCCAAGGATGTGAAGATCACCTTGTTTCGAGCCTACTGCACATCTTTTTATACGAGTAGTCTGTGGGTGTCATATTTGCAGAAATCCTACAGCGCTCTCCGCGTTCAGTATAATAACGCACTGAGGGTGCTGCTGCGGCTGGCCCGCTTCTGCAGCGCATCGGGAATGTTCGCGAACGTCCGCATTGACTGTTTTTATGCCAGTATGCGCAAGAGAGCGACCTCGATAGCGAGTAGAGTGCGGGGCAGCGGCAACAGTCTTCTTACCGTTGTTGCCAATAGACTGGACGGGCCTTTCATGCAGCACTGGCAGGCCTTACATGCACCCGTATATCGGAATTGGGCCAGGTAAAAATGATTTTTAATTTATAGATGATTATTATATATATTTTTTTTTTTTGCAATTTTATAGAATTTAAATTTTTATACTTTGCCATTTTTTTTTTAGAACTTGTTACTATTTAACATTTTATTTGTAATTTAATATGTGTTTATAAAATTTATTTTGACAACCTTAACTATTATTAATTTTCTAATGACTTTTGGCATAAATATTTAAATGTAATTAATCCCTTTCGCGATTTACCTGTTTTGATTTTTTTAGATATTTTATAAGGTTAATGTATTGTAAAACTTTAAACTATGGATAACAATTGTCTGAATTAAATAAATTATTATAATTATTATTATAATGTCATAGAATAACTCAATCAACTGGTAAAATTTCTAAATCCCAAAAAAAAATACTCTTTTTTTTAAATCCTTATAAAAAGTTGGCAACAATCAAGAATTCAAGATCGTTAAATAACTTAGGAGAGTAACAATACGACCAACAAAAGAAATGATGCTTAATCCACAGCAAGCTAGCAGGAATCATCTCCGAAACACGTTAAAGACCCACCCAACACTCAAATTACAAAACACACTAAAAATAAGCTCAATTCAGGCCATCTAAACAAACCGGCTAAGCAAACCAAAAAACGGCTATAGAAGAAAAAGAAACGTAACTAAAAACCCAAATTAAAGGGTCCGGTTTTGTAAACATCCAGCAGGAAGCTTCAATTAACACTGACTCATTAGAGTATGCTTTAATGAAAAGATCCACTATTAAAGTCGCGCAAGGAACAGAAGGGACTACTTTTTATAGCGTGCATGAGAATGGTCATATTTAAGTGTGTGGCGTAGACCATCAAACTGAAAAACTTTCTCCATGCTCGCCACTCGAAAGCTTGAGGAAGCAATGTTGATGACGTCACGCTGATGTAGTTGCACGAAGGCTGCGCTGACCTTCATACTCGGGCTCACCAGTATAGAGGTACGAGGAACAGGGTGTAAAGTTCACTCATACTTTATGGACAAGGGAGGATCCTCCGACCAGACGGGTGTCGTGTCTTGTGGGCAACTGCCCGACGATTGTTGTCGGGAGGTTGTAAATATGCTAGTTGCGCGGTAAACTCTGCTTGCGCGATGCAGGATTTTGCGTGACGTCATTGTGACGTAGTTCTCATGTGGCGATGTAGATACCGCTACAGGACCAAAATCAATCATCAAATCAGGACCAAAATGGTTGAGCTGAATGGTGCTGATCCATACGTCATGTTCGTGAACGGGCGCCGTCAGTAGGCACTGGTCATTTCTTAGCTGCCACGGCTTATTTTAATTCCATAATTGTTTTTATCTTTTTATTACGGACGCTTTTAACGTGCACGTCTTTCTACATCGTTCTCACATGTATAATTACAGCATGAATGATGTAACCACTCTATTGTAACAATATTTTGATTTAAAAGAGTGTCCATGGAGTTTCTTGCCCGTTCTTCTCCATAGGTACCTACTACGCTTTGGAATGGGCAACTAGCTTCATCTTTCTGACTGACCGACCCCTTGACAATTCAAAAGTGCCTGTAATTGGTTTATTTGAAATAAATGCTTTGAGTTTGAAATCGTTATCGCGAAAATAATATCAGCCGTCCCACACATTTGGGTCGAGTAGGTAGATATTGAAGTTTCATGTGGGACAGCTGGTAACTATTTCGCGATTAAGATGTTGTTGAGTTGATGGTCTGTACCACAGCCTTAAATATGACGACACTTTTCTGATACACGCTGTATAGTGCTAACACACTTCCCGTACTAGATTGTTTTAGTGCCCCGTTTAATAAGAGGTAAGTGATTTTTAGAGCGACAATGCACAATGGACTTGGAGTATCACTGTTAGCTTTTATTTGCACTTCTGGTGCTTTCTTGCCACTATTGATGGTTCAATAGCAACAATCAGTCGTGTGGGTTCTTTCTCTTTGAAGTTGATACAGAATACAATGCTGGATAACTGGTGTGATTTTGTTGATAGGATTTTTGTACTATGTACTATCGAGCTACCATGTACCGGGTAATGTCTTCCATTGACTTGAATGTGCCCTGGCGGCTGATAGATGTCATGCTCACTCAAATGTCTCGCTGACGGTGGTGCGTATGTTGGATCATTTAGCTCCCTTCAAAATGGTTAAGCTGAATGGTGCTGATCCATGCGTCATGTTCGTGAACGGGCGCTGTCAGTTGGGACTGGTCATCTCTTAGCCACCACGGCTTATTTTAATTATTTTATTATGGATTGTTTTGTTTAAATTTATATTTGCTGTACACTGGACACTCAACGTGTACGTCTTATTTACATCGTTTTCACATATAATTATACCTTTATTCAACATTAATGATGTAACTAATATTTATGTAACACTATAATTTAAAAGAGTGTCCATGGAGTTTCTTGCCCGTTCTTCTCCATAGGTACATACTACGCTTTGGAATGGGCAACTAGCATCATATTATTTTCTGACTGACCGACCACTTGACAATTCAAAAGTGCCTGTAAATGGTTTAATTGAAATAAATGCTTTGAGTTTGAGTTTAAGTTTTTTAAACATACGATAAATTATAGTTGAAATATTTTGTATACATATATTTCCTATTGTTTATTCTATAAGCCATCGCCATTTGCCTTCCACATACATACATCAACTTATGGCTTCTCACCATGGGTGAAGGCAGAAACTTCGTGTTTCACAACATTGAAGTATATCCAACAATACATATTTTCCCCTATTATTATTTCGTGTGTCTCCTAAACATCTCCCATTAAATGGTGATTTTTATTTTGATACATAATATCATGTAGTGTGACTGTTCCTAAACAACCCTAGGCTAATCTTTGATTAACAATATCGCTAGAATAAGGCTAGGGAACAAAAACACATCACTCAAGTGGACGCATTTAACTTGATTATAAACCTTAACACTCAAACATAACGTTTATTATCGTTTGCAATATATTAACTACTTCGATTGAAAGTAAATGTTTATTTTTTAATGAGAACAATAATATTTATGGAAAAATAGAACACAATTTCTAAGCAATAAGGTTGAAAATACTATGATGCAAAATAAGACCACAACATTATTTGTGGTCATAATTTTCCGGCCGTTTTCGATGCGCTCATCGGAAATCTATTCTACTATTGTTGATCGAAGAGGCTAATACATTTTTTATTTTTCCTAATCATTTTAAAATTAGTTTTAAAGTCGGCTTCCTCCGAAATCATTAAAATGTGGGCACAAAATACTTTTATTCGAAAACCTTACCCACGCCCATGGCTTGCTAGTGTCTTCTCTTGATATAATTTTGTCCAGATGAAAACTTATATCATGATGAAAAAAAAAAATTAAGAACAGTTGTTTCTATTGTTTTCAGATAAAGTCTAGACTGGAGATAATTCATGTCTCACAGATTCAGTGATAATCGAGAGAAGTGATAAGCTATAAGACCGTACTTATACATTACGTTCCACTGCTCCACTTGTCACAAAGCTAACCAATTGTATTAAATCTCAAACGTTGAATCCCAATAAGCTTACCAAGATTATAATATAATAGTCCTCATCTTGCTAACTTAACATTGACTTAACCTTGAGCTATTCATGTGTCTCAAGGATAATTATCTTGTGTCACTCCAGCCTTTAATTTATACTGAGCAAATAATTATTATAATTCTAGAATTCTTAATAACTACTATCTTGAGTAATAGCCTTGTGGCAGCCTTAGGTTGGTCATCAACATCCCTGTCATCCTTTTCCTTACATCTCTATCACCTGTTATCTCAGTAACCATCCCCTTTGTAGCTACATCATCAGAATCAAATTGTATTGACATAAAGAAAGAAAGAAAGAATAACGTTTATTTGGACACCGTTCGTGAAACACAGAATACAAGTAACAAAATAAAAAAAAAGTGAAAATAACGGTTTAACAACAATAGTGTGTGTCTCACGGCTGCGCCAAAAAGGATCATTTCAGCATTAATCAATCAATCAACACACACACACACACACATGCTGTCTGACGCTGGTTTTCTAATGAACCTTGACATCATTTCAATACTCACTACTCATTGTTTTACTAGTCAGATTCTGCTTTATCATCATCATTATCAGCCTACAGCAGTCCACAGCTGGACACCGACCCCTCCTATTGCGCGCCATTCAACTCGATTTTTGACAACTCCTATCCAGCTCCTACCTGCCCTGCTTACCCAGCAAAGGTCGTCGCTCTACCTAGCCTTAGAGCGTCCTCCCTTCCGAATGCCGGTTGCTGTTACTGCTTAATATTTTAATATTTCATTTCCCTTAATCTTAATTATTACTCTTACACTATCAAGAATGGGCGATTATTATTTTCCAAACACTAGTGTCAATTAAATTATGTATAACTCCTCCAAGGATCACCTCATCTAGTTAACTTTCCTTTCGAAATAAAGATGGCGACATATAAATAAAATAAATTGGTCGTTAGCCAGTGCAATAAGACCACACGTTCCAACTACATTACATAAAATATTTTTAATTAGCTTAATTAAGTGATAATTAACTGAAAAGTTTATTAACGAAAGTTTTAAAAGTATCTCAGGGTTCTTACTCACCTCATCTGGGATTCAAATTGATGTTAGAGTAAGATTTATTGTAAACATCTTTGCTTATAAATATTTACTGTCGGTTTCAGAGGCCGAGGCCGATGTCGACTTCCTTGTTCTTAATTATTTTGTGGAACAGAACATTATTGTGTCCTTCCTTTTATGTTAACTTTGTGATTTGAGCTGAAGCCATGAAGAAAATGTCAAAAAATATTTAAATCAAAAGTAAATCCTATAATATATCTTGCATCATCATCATTTCAGCTGAAATACGTCCACTGCTGATCAATGGCCTCCCTCCACCAAGCACCGCCACTTCAACCAGTTCAGTGGTTCCCGTATCCAGCGGATTCTTGCAGCTTTCACAAGGTCATCGGTCCACCTTGTGGGAGGCCTTCGAACGCTACGTCTTCCTTTAATATAATAATATTTTATTCATTCACCTACAAGATGACTCAAGAATCGTTCCAAAAATTACCTCCACCATATTGCGTTACCAAAAAAGGTCCCCATTCAAAAAGCCATAAATCAAAGGCGCTCATTAAAATCGTCATCGGCTGTCTGCACCATAAATATTCCCATGCGTTTCAAAAAACAACAACATAGCATAACTTTTATGCTTTTTTACAAAATAAATATTTTTTTTCATGTAGAGGTATCCTTTGGCAAGGTACCTACAGTAAATGCAAGTGTTTGGTGCTATTCAAATTGAATTCCATTGATGAACTGAATCACACTTTATTAGTTCAAGTAGGTATTAATGAAATTATATGTCACGGAGACATTAGCAAATGAATATGTAGCTGATATATTTTTTTCAAATAAAAACCATAGAGATATCATGAATCATGATGTTTTAAATGCATTTGTTTTGTTGTATAAAACGAAAATGCCAAGTCTGCCAACACATTCTGCCTTACTAAATATCCCTGTCAAATCTGGTGTAACATGTTTTTTGAAACTGATACCTTTACCAAATTGCAACATCGCCATATTAGTGTGTGTCAGTCTCAGTCAGACCATCGTTTCCAACATTTATTTTAAAAGTTCCGGTCATAAACGTTTTACACACACTCAAGTAATCTGCCACTGATGTATGTTTACGTACAATTTCGAAAACATTTATCCAATCCGGCGTTTTAGCTTTGAAAGTTTCTAATTTTAGGCCTTTGATCCCCTTATGATCATTTCGGTTTACTTATAAGGAATTTTAATGCATATTGGGCGGAGATAGGTTAGTCGAAATCAAGGATTGTTTATCGTTACTGTAATTTTGTTCAGAGCTAGTTTTATTTGCATTCCTTTTCGTTAGTGGTAATAGGAAAGGTAATGTGTTTGGTTGATCAAAGGTTTAGTCTCTCCTAATTCCATTATGATTAGCTATCCTGATGTCTTGTCGAGTCCAGCACAGTCGGAGAAAGGCTAGACAGTTGATGATGATACGTTATATTACGTTATATTGATGTGCTCCTATATAAAGTAGGAACAATTTAAAACGACACGATCGCTCAGACATAAGCTAAATACAAAAGTTGTTCGACATAACGGAAACGGAACGTAGCCTGCAAAGAAACGGCCCAAAGATGTTTGCAGACACACAAATTATAAACACACGTCATAACTATCGACTAAAACATCAACACAGCTCAACTATTTACTGCCAACGATCAATTAAACGATATCAAAGCAAAAAAATCAACAAAGCGACATTATTTTTATCGCTGAAACTCACAAACATTTTATTTTTAACGATTAAGGAGTTATTTTTATGTCACGAGGCGAAGCATCTAAAAGTTGCTTCCAGACAGATATTCCCCGCCCGACAGATCAAACTTCCGTTGAAGAACATCAGAAAAACAGATCATGGCTGTGATTTATGACACAAATATTGAACAAAATTTGTCGTAAAGCACACTTTATTGCTCTGTGCCTCTATTCAAAATTTCTCTGGTATTATATTTCAATCCTGATTAAATTATGGTGGCCATAAACAATTTTAAAGAGAAATACTGACGCAACCGTAAGCAATTATGGTCGTGAATGAACGATATATTATACATATTGATTTACAATATAGATATAATGGGCCGGATTAACTTAGAAAAGATATAAAATTGAGCGATGCTAGTGAGTCCTCTGAATGGTTGAGTTATTTTAAATTTAAAGGAATTGAAACGTAATGCCAAGTTATGAAAATAAAGTTGTTTTATTTAAGGGCGCACGTAAGCGACTGTTTGCGAAATAGTGTAATGCTATTGTTGTTCTTGGTAAAAATCTAGTACAATTTTAATGGCAAACGATAGAAATATTGTGGAATTCAATATTGGATCAATTCAAATGTGATTGAGAGCTAAATCAATAGAGCATTACTTTCTACTGTATTTAACAGAAACTACTGGGTCTATTCAAGTTGCGAGTGAATGGGTGAATTGTATTTGTAAGCGTGCATCAAAACCAGCCTTGTCATCGCTTAACATCATGTGTGATAGTAGTCAAACGCGAGCATGAATACTTAAAAAACTTAAACTGATATCTTAAAAACTTTGCTCCCTTCGAGATGACAACGGATTACAAAATTAAATTAAAACGAACCCAAAAAATACGACGTACACAAATTGCAAATAATAAAACTGGGATGACGTCATAAAATATAAACGACACTTCTTGGTTCGGTACATATTTTATTAAAAAACTTTCGCTATACCGACACCGCAGGCGTTACAAGTTCTTGAGATGCCGATCTTACTCTATATTGAAACATTTTACACACAAATTCTTCGGGAGGGCAGTGTGAATGTCCCCAACTTGTCCACTAAGGGACGTAAATCCACGAAATTGAGTAGGAGGATTTCTTTATGCTGAAGCCACAAAAATGTTGAACTTTTAACAGTTATTTTTGGGTTTCTTGAAATATGACACCCAATTGTTTTGAGGCTTAGCTAAATATAAAAACCAGATCTATTAGAAAGAGAAGTAGGTATTGGTTACGTTATATTTATTGATGAACCAACCTCTACGAAACTGACTTCTCAATAGATTTGCGTGTCAGATAAAGCAAGTGCCTACTTTTATAACAAAATATAATGACATCATGTTTAAAATATACAAACATACTTGGAAATAGCGTTGTTAAATCAGTGAATACTCAAGAAGAAAATGCACTATCAATATTGAAATTAAGGGAGCTCAGAAGAAAAAGTCGTCCATTTATATTTAATAAACCCACAAGGAAGTTGGAACCAAGTCCATCGAGAGACATAAAGCTTCGAAATTAAAAAACGGAGAATATAACTCCCGATGTTGATTCATTAAATATGATGGAAACTTTTAAGTAACGTCGTTTGAAACTTCCAAACTCGGGAATTACTCGTCCATCTTCGAGGTATATGATGAAAGCAGTGTTGAAGGAGAGGATGTCATTGGCCTGTGGCAAAGATTCGATTCTGATGGTGTCAGTGTTTTAATAAGTATCATCTATTTGATTTTTATTAAATAAGATATCGCAAGGTATATGAATGATATACAGCAACTTAGCTAAAAGGGAAATATTCAGTGCTTTATAATGGAATGTAAATCTAAATAAAAAGGAATGTGAAATTAATACCTAGAATTACGCTCTTGATATAAGAGGTTATCTGGCGATATTAAGTTTTAGTTATCTTGTAGGATCCTGAAAACCAAAACAATTAATATAAGAGGTATTTTTGTGAAGTCTATTTTTCAAGGGTACCTACCCTTTGTACGAGCACTATAAATAATAAACAGCGAAGAACTTAAGTCTATAACACCCAAAAATTACATCGCCTAACAATTTGATTAAGAAAAGTACCTACTCACATTCACTGTTCAAGGAGAATATTTTAGCAGAAATGATACTTAATTTTCTTATCATCAAAACGAAAGACGAAGTTGACAGACACTTTGGACAACGCTGTGAAATCATACATAATAATATGTACGTCAGCAGCGTCTTAGCACAACAAAAGATAGATTCAGAGGGTTAGGTCTATACAACTAGCGAAAACACACGCACACATAGACATGGTTCACGTACAGTGAGTGCAAGCGCACTCGTGACTGGCATTCGGTTGGGATAGATTGTTATCACCAAACATACGCATCTATCCATATTTTTTTTCCAATTGATGTTATATCCACTTAGACAAACATCAACTTTATATTAGTGTAAATTATTACTATTGAAATGTATTTTAAAATAGAAATGTAGCTCGTTAGTGGGGTTTTAAGGCTATTCTTTCAAAAACACATATTTTGATATTTTTGGAATCAAAATCGCGAATGCAGGATTTATTGTGTGAGTGCATCTTTTCTGTCTCGTCGTCTGGAACCAACCTTCTGTATTATTCAGCGGTATTAGTTAACTTTACTTTTAAGATCGCTTTCGCATCTTCCAACTTTGTTTAAGAAATGCGAAATAAGATTATTATCATCTCGAATTTTTCTACCCTGTAAATTATGTGGTTGGATTACGTTTTTTCTCTGTTTTATATTATTTTGGGGTGCTTTAACAGGCATATAATAATTGGGGTTTTTATTTTGATTTCTATAATTATATTCAGTTTATTTAAAGATCTTAAGGCCGTGGAAGAAAATAAGGTTTTTTTTATTTAAGTAGGGTTTGCTCGTGACTCTAGTCTAGGTCAGTGGTGACAGAGACAGAGTTGACGATGGAGTGAGCTTACCCAGAAGAAGCCTGTTCACTCTCACTTTGAAGAGATTAGGGTTGTATGCGTTCGGAAACACAGACGCAAGAAGAGAGTTCCACTCTTAAGCTGTGCGTATAACAAAGGGTATTATACCTTAAGCCCATCGTCCACGACGCTACTCAAAATTAACCAGATACAACCCCAAATCACCGACGCGCGACTGACTATAGCGTTATTATCTAGGTACACAGTTTGTGATTGGTTGCGTTGTTTACGGACCACCGTTGAAATACCAGTGCTATGACATTCTGGCTACTCATTGGTGATTTGTGTTTGTAACTGGTTACTTTTGAGTAGCTTCGTGAACGATGGGCCTTACTTAAGATTCTGATGTAGTAACGAATTTAAGTTCTGTGGAGTTTCAACATTACCTATGAATCTATACAGGGTTATTGGTAAAACACCATCAACCTCTTAAGTGGTCATTGTACTCATCATTATGAACAACTTTTACTATGGGACCAAAGATGAAATCGCGAAAAAAAAATCAACTGGTCCCTACATTTTGACGAGTTCTGCAAACATAAATGTAGGGACCAGCAGATTTTTTTTTCGCGATTTCTTATTTGATCCCATAGTAAACGTTATTCATAATGATGAGTAGGTACAATGACCCCTTAAGAGGTTAATGGTGTTTTACAAATAAACCTGTATATTCATCAAAACAAGCGCAATGACATTTCATTCAATTTATCACACTATTAAGCAAATATACTTGAATGAGTTAGTCACAGTCCTAAACTAGTCATACTAGAACTATTACTTTGCGGTATTTATGCCTTAATTGGAAGGTAGTACAGCCTACGCATACTCGCACTATCTTTAATGAATGGGTATCGCCAGGATTTCCTTCTTTGTGTGGACTTTAACGTTGTAGTTAACGTTTGTAAACATAGGGAAGTTAACCTAAGGTCCAATATTCAGCAATCTGCAAGGGCCCGATTTACAGTACCTACCTAAGCTTTTTATTCGAGTCAAATCATTGTTTTAGCGATTGACAATAGATTTTTGTGTCATTACCCAACTTATATCGCTAACCTAGGATCTCTCATAATATCATCATAATTCCTCTGTTCTTATCTCAATTTATTTAGGTTCGGCGCAACACGTCTTTTTCTTATATCCTTCTTTATATAAAAAATATATAGGTAAATTAATTAATTATTCGTCACCTAGGATCTCTCAGAATCAATTTGGCAGTTAGTGAATAGTGAACAATAGAAAAAAATCACAAAAGAGTAAATTAATGAATATCTCCTCTGTAATGTTTTAACGTTACTGTTGACGTATAATTTCTATCTAACCAAAGCTGGGATTATCGATAGTATTTTTAAAACGAACTCTTGCCCACTGAAATTGTCTATTTATAATCATATATTAGAACGGTTAAACCCAATAACATAGGGCTATTCAGTTTTGTGTAGTACGCTGTGTATAGTACACAATATAACTACGGTACCCTTGGCCTAATATACTTACGCTAAGAGGGGATTGAAATTGACCGCGAAGAGCTAGTTCAACCAAACTGTGTTTGACACCTAGTGATTGAGGTATCATCACTATGACAGATATAATTCAAGGTGTCATCTAATAATATTGAGCCTCCTTAACAGGCATGTCTTTAAATGATCGCGAATTGCGAATTGCCGTAAGACGCCCTTCAGCTAAAATAGATGGACCCAGGATTTCAAATGGGACAGCTTACGTAATTATAATCTATGTAGGTGTTAGAGTCAACCTATTACCATAACAGGAATCCAATCCAGCCTGCTCAAAATCTGGATTGAGTTGAAGGGAGCCTCACGGCCTTCAGATAAAATAGATGGACCGAGGACTTCAAACGGGGCAGTTTACGTCATTATAATCTATGTCGGTATGAGGGTCAATCTATTTCCATAACAGGAATCCAATCCAGCCTGCTCAAGATCTGGATTGAGTTGAAGGGAGCCTCACGGCCTTCAGCTAAAATAGATGGACCGAGGACTTCAATCGGGACAACTTATGTCATTATAATCTATGAAGGTGTATGAGTCAATCTATTTCCATAACAGGAATCTAATCCAGCCTGCTCAAAAGCTGGATTGAGATTTTTCTAATGGAATAACCGAGTAATATATTTCACGATGGAACCTCCTGTGTGCTGTTAGTGATTGTCGATCGTGCCAGTGTCCTCCCTGCCACGCTTGGCAGTCACTTACTTGCGACCTCACCATTATCATTCTCTTGCCCAACCCCTTTTTTTTTTTTTTCTACTGGGGGAAATCCTCATGGAGTACCTCTGCCTGGGGAAAAGGCGGAGAGGCATGCCGGACTCTTACCGGCTAAAACCACCCCGGTGTCTCCTCGCATGTGCGCGAAATTCTTCCGCAGCCCCACACTAGTGCTGGCCCGGTCTGTCCGGGCCTCGTCTCCTGCGCGGGGTAGTGAGGTGTCCTTGCCCAATCCCTTTTTTTTTTTTTTTGTCGCTGAGTAATGACATTACGCATCCCCGCTCGTCGGGGGACGAGACGGGGTATGTGGGACTCCCTGCCAGAGTACCCAATAAAACTCAGCGGTGTTCCCGCGATGCCGTGATGGGAGGGCTATGGGAAATTGGCTCAGCCTCTGCTTCCACAGCCCCCCCGGCGTATGCCCGCCTAGTTGGCGGGCCCCGCATGCCCCCCATTTAACTGGGGGGCTACGGGAATGGCCGGGAACACCTGGCCATTCCCGTCCGACACTGGTGGAGGCCTGTGCAATACAGGCAAGGGTTGCCCAACCCCAGTCCCAACATATTTGAGTCGGCGCAACATATTGTCTCCTTCAGTCACTTAAAACCTCTAGACCAAAAAGGGCAGCCAAAAAAGTAACTCCTAAATAAACCTACTTAATTAGCACATTGACTCTAGCTGTTAACCTAAACAATGGCGCCAAAATAATCACTATCTCCAACCGTCTAAACTCCCAAACTAGTTTTAATCGTCCCTTTCTCGCATTACCGGGCAAGCTTCAGTAATCATGAGTTAAATCTTCCTAATGACTGGCCGGCCTCATTCGAGGCTCGCATCATTATCCTAGCCAGGGTTATCACACCTTAAAACCTCGGTAAGACATTTGAATGGTGTTTGAAGATGGAGGTCACGTGATTAGATGATGATAATAACTGTCACTGTGTGCAAAGTTAGCAAATTAACGTTGTTGTGTATCATCTTTACAAAAAAAAATATCTAGCTTCACAAGGATTTTTGAAGAATGTTTGAAATGGTAAAACGCTGTTATAATGAATTACAGTTTTCCTTTGCAAGTATTTTTTTAGGATAACTAGTCACCTACTCTGCACAAGGTCTTTTGTTTATCCATTCACACTTGCAGAACACATTCTAATTCATTCATTGAGCATAATCTGCTTATAATACTCCTACTGCTGGGACACAGGCCTCCTCTCTGTAAGAGGGAGTGGGCCATAATCCACCACGCCGGCCCAGCATGGCTTGGTGCATGTCACATATGTTCGAATTTTTGGTTCTGGGACATGCCGATCTCCTCACATTATTTTCCTTAACCGATTTGAAAGCAGTGGTGATGAAATTACATAAATACATAAAGTAAAGTGCTTGCCTGGCTTCGAACTCACGACCTACAACTCGTAAGCCGGGGCCGATACCACTGAGCCACCACTGCACTAGTCGGCGCCGATACCACTTTCATTTAATTGATTGGAACAAAATCTTAGTAAATGTTTCATTTCATTACTGTTGCTTTTCCAAAAGAAACAAAGGTTTGGCAACCCTGTTTTGTGCTATCTCTTTAAAGTGGCGTTGCCATGTCGTCGTTTTATCTGTAATGTGAACTTCTAGGCTGACGCGATCTTTGTACAGATATCTTAGTGCGATGAGATCTCAATTTGCGGTTGTTTTAAATTAGATCGATGGGTTGTAGTAGTGGAGAGAGCTATAAGTTGATAGAAAAAGTTTTTAATTTGTGTGTGGCGGAAATTAATTAGGTGATTAAGAACCCATAAAACATTGTGAAATAATCTCCCAAGTTTTATACTGTTACTATAATCTACTCAATGTTTTATTTTTCCCATACATACTTACTGTTAAATATTTAGCACTCAGCTATATTTTATTGTCACAGCTACATTTTTAGTATAAAACAGTACAGCGAAAATTTAATATCACCCAACTCTCCAGGAGTTATATAATATGCACGTTATTTACCTACCTCGTCTATTACCCCGTCTTCTTTCTCTTTCAAAATAAGCTCTCTCTTTTAAATACCAACTTCCACCACCACTCACAAATAGGAAACTGATCTCCCATCGGATCGACTGAACATTTGCCAAGACTTAGAAAAACCATCACATCATCCAGACACGAGAGCAATATTTCAGCTAGTATCGGATTTAAATTCCCGGCTGGCACGCATAATCGCTGGATCTGACCAACTTTGAAATAACTAACTTAATGTTATTCAAAACGTGTCGCTACATTTATCCTAACAGGGAGATCAGGCACGACTTACTGACAGGCAACTCCTTATAAATCTTATATGCCGTGTATAAACCTGATAATAGTCCCGAGCCAAGTCTAAAAAGTTTTTGACTTGTGAGGTGTCACGTTTGGGTGAGCCATTACTTTTTAACATAGGTGACTGTGACAAAGCTACACAGTGGTAACATTTAAATATAGTCATAGTCCCTATCCGAAATAACTTGTATTAAAAACATAAATAATTGCACAAACATCCCAGCGGTGATTTGTTGGATTCATTTTCTCCTTTACCGATCGTTATTTCTCCTGACAAATTGTATTTTGTTTATATATGTTGTACCTATGAATAAGTAATCGGTATATTATTTTATTATAGCTATTATCCGAGCTATACATAATATATTCTGGACGTTGCACCTGCCTTGTTTTGTCTCTGCATCACCCTAAGGTCGACTGGAGAAAATGAATCAGGAATAAAGTCCGTCTTTGTACAGTATTTTTTTAATCATGTATTAAATTTTAATAAATACCCATGTACATTTTCCAGGCAAATTCACGAGTTCATCAAAGCTAGTAAAACCTTAAAAACTGTAGGTACAGTAATAATAACCATCTGCACCTCAACGTGAACCCACAAAATATAAATAAAAATATTATTTTAATGAAACACTGAAGCCCAGCCCACAATGAACAGACTTTTTTATTTTACGTTTCTCATCTTCCGAACTCTAATGATCTTAAATGAAAAGGAGCCGATATAACATTCATTTTTAGGGTTCCCAACACAAAGGGTGCCAAGGGGACCTTAATACTAAGACTTCGTCCGTCCGTCCGTTCGTCTGTCACAGGGTTGTATCTTTTGAACCATAATAGGTAGGTATGTGAGAGAGAGTGAGTGTGTGTGTGTTTATACTGTCTGGTTGTGTGTTATAGAAATGTATATTTAAAATGAAATTAAGTAAGGAATTAAAAATACTATAGTAAAAAAACACGTGATACTCTAAAAAATAAAGGGTAAAAATAAACTTTTTTTTTAAATCAAGGCACGTGTAATGGTAAATGTTGTACGGAACCCCTTGTGTTGTGTGCTTGTCCAACTCGCACTTGGCCGCTTTCTTACCAGTATCCTCTGAATGTTTCATCTCAATATGGCCGATCTATTATTTATACTCCAATGCTTTTGAATAAAATATAGAAAATTCTTTTAAGGTCAGATTTGGGAGCACCTGTGGCTTCAGGATCGAATGCTTCAAAAAGATGGAGTGGTTTCGAAATAAAACATGAAATATAAAAGTTTTCAAAGAGCCTGTGGTTGCGGATATTCGGAAATGCTTTGATGTTTGGTTAAACTTCAGCGTTTTAGAATGTGGTTTAAACGTAACAACATCTACTCGTTTGTGAATATTCGCATGTCCTATTGTTCATCATTTTCTACTCGTGGATTATTATGGAATATCCATTCACATTTCGGCTAAGAAAGAAAATTAAAGGCACCTGTATTGACATTTCCGATACTTACTAATTATGATTTTCTGTGCTGTGAAAGCTGGTTCAGTTTTCATTGATACATAAATAATAATTATATTGACATTATCACTAGTAAGGTGACAAGTCTAGATGTCGTTCCACCGTTATAAAATACTGATATATTCAGTTTCATCTGATTAGACTGTAAGCCGACCCATGCTAAAAGGCCAGCCTTTCTCTGATAATGATAAGTGACAGGTTCCAATACCATAATTTAAATTATGATGGAGCAAGTTTTGCAATGAAACCACCAGTCAATAAGACATTCTAATCGTGAACATGAGTTGTGCTTCGAATGGCGTAGATTGCGCCATCTCGCGCTTTGGACATGAAACTGCAATTCAACCAAAATAGAATCGAATCATGACGTTCAGATATTTATTTATTTTACCATTTATGTACACACATGTACCTATAGAGACAGACAAGAAGAAAAGGACAGAAATTTAGGTACAGAGGCGATGCTTATTTCTAATGAGATCTCTTTCAGCATACCTGCGATAGGAGACACAGTGTGTAAGAGTAAAATAGAAAATAAAATACGTAAAATCAAAAACAATTCACCTAATAAAAAATAGCAAATAATATGAGAATATACATACATACAAACATACATATTTCTAAAAAAAATATCACTAGAATATAATATTAATATATGCGCAACGTACAGACGCCAGCAGGTCAAGCTACCCGAAACTGTCAAATTTTCCCAATCAACCTTGAACCTTAATGCTTTAGCGATAAAGTTGAAAATCTATTAAAGAAATTTGACAGATTACGTATATCTTACGTATATCTTTGGTAAATGGCCTCAAGGATCTTTGATAAAAAAGACAATGGGAGTTTTCCTAATACTTCAATGAATCTGCCTAGCCTATTCCCAGCTATGTCGAGGTTGGCTTCGAATCTAACTGGATGTAACTGAATATTATGTTTAAAATTTCCATGTTCCATGATGATAGTTAATCGCGAAAGAGATATAGTTGTTTATTTATAGAAATAAAGCAAAAGTATGTCGATGTAATCTTTCATGTCAATTTTATTTCAAGATCATCAAAGATCATTCTTTGAATTGATTTTGATTTGAGAAGTGCTTTTGAAAGACTTTTCACACTTCTAAATGGTGCCTTTAGGTGAACGCGCGGGCTTCACAAAAACTCAGCGGTTACGGTTTTTCCTGAGTATCTAGATTTCTCGATAGTGTTTACATATTCCAGTATTGGCACGTTTGCGTAGAAAGGACTTTCTTTGAAAGCGGTGAAAGCGAGTAAAGCTTGCGCCTTAGGTTTCTGCGCCTACGTAGATATATATTTATCCGCAGTCTAGCTGTGCTTCGTGGGTCTACCCGTAGGAAAATGTTATATTTTTCGGAAAATTAATGTATTTCCCAGAATAATAATCATGTATAAAAAGTAACCATGGATCTAACATACAGCTCTAATGAACACTTTTACAGGCAAACAGAAAGGAAAACAAAAGCAAACCGTTATTCATTAAAAAGTCAAAAATTGTATAGTTTCAAAGTCAATAATTATACAGACATCGATTTATCTTATCACAAACATATTATAATATTATCACGACGACGACCAAAAGAGAAGCATGAAATAAAAATACATGTAGCGTCGACCCCAAATGGAATAATGATAATGATGGAACATAACCATTGATTGAAAAAAAGGTACAATCACATGCTAATGATCCCCAAAAAGTCCCAAAAAGATCTAACTCACTACATTAAACCATCACTACAATGCCAAACGAACATTCCAACCTACTACCGCGTACCAAGCTAGAAGATCCAAAAAACGCTAGCCTAACAAAACGATATAATGGCATCCCAAACGTGCCACATCCATCAAACTCTCAAGTTGGTCAGGTATGCTTGAGCGGAGTACACACCGATGCATTTGTCTGATGCAAGAAAGAAAGAAATAAAAAAAGTACTTGGGATGGTTAAAATTAATGTAGACTTGATTTTGTTGTGAAGAAGCTGAAACGTATTTAGGAGAAATAACAGGGTGAATCAATAGAAAAACTAGAACTTACCAATCTCCAACCTAAAGATAATGTTCATAATAATTGCATAAACTTAAAATTTTCCGAAAATAGTGAATGTCATTATATGGAGAAGTATTTGTGATTTTACGTTTGGTTAAATAAGTTTTTACAATTATTATTAGACATGATAACAAAATAAGAAAGAATAAACGTGCAAGAAGAGACAAGAAATACTTCACGAAGAAGAAAATACTGTAATCACGTATAACAACAGTCTATAAAATAATACAGAACTCCACAATATTCCCACAGTTACTAATCCAGTTTTTAACGAAGCTAATAAAATTACAAAGAATAACACTCAGGAATAA
Organism: Brachylomia viminalis; assembly: GCA_937001585.2. Taxonomy (NCBI): domain Eukaryota; kingdom Metazoa; phylum Arthropoda; class Insecta; order Lepidoptera; family Noctuidae; genus Brachylomia; species Brachylomia viminalis. Next base: position 21,623,616 of record OW443307.2, read on the forward strand.
GCATTGTAGACGTACTGGCATAAAACTTGCCAAGTTGTAGAAATTAACAGAGATAAACTTTCTCGCCTCGAACAAGCTAAAACTCAGAAGGAAACGAAGCAATTTATCGGTCTATGGTCTAATTGCAAATAAATCTTTATAAGACCGACTAAAAGTTGAAAGTAAGTATTCGAAATTTAAATTCAGTACTTGATATCGTTATGTGAGAGGTCCGTTTAGTAGTAGTTACAGTAAATTTCAATGACATTTTTGGACCTATCTGCCACGCATGTCAATTTTTGGGTAATGATTAGGATCCCTTTGAAAAATAAATTATCTAAGAGCGCGACCTCTGCCCTGCATCAGAATGTAAGGTACAGGTAATAAAAGATGAATACAATCGATCCCTCAAACAATATTCTTCTCTGATTATTGTAATTGCTATTTTATTGGGTTGCATATTTTTAATGACTGTAATGAACAAAATACTCTTAATAATAGCTACTACATAAGCTGAAAATCATACATGAATGGTTATAACATCTTGTGCTAAACCTGAATTCTATGCGGTACGACCTTCAACTCGTGTGTACTCAGCGCTATGTCTAAGAAAAGAGAGCGAACACTCCGATCAATGTACAAAGTATTTGGAGCAAGCGTTATCAAGTACTATCATAATATTCTTCTTTTTTTCTAATTAGAATGCGGAAGAAAAGTGATAAGTAATTCAAAGTAGAACTTTAAATGGTTAGATCGATATGTTGTGAATGATAGAGGTAGATTGTTTTTTTTCGAAAAAGTTTTTTTTATTTATAAATGGCATCATGCAGGTCAACCTAGTAGGCTGCATCACCGGGCTTGCCTGTGGTTATCTTAATAAATTAAGACCTCCAGCCAGGGCTTAAATAACTTATAAACTAGGCGACTACACGCTAAGGGCACCCCCTATGGGCTCGGCATAGGGCGCTACTGGGGGAGGGCGGCAAGAGACAGGCTGGATCGGAATTATTATTAGGGGATGAATCTACAGGCTTAACGGCGCGGGCTGGCTCGAGCAAGAGACTTGGATTGGGGCGTCGTGGCGGTCCTCGGCGCCGGCGGCGAGGGCGGAAGAAAGGCGATCTGTTTCAGTATTTTCTGAGAGTACTGGTGGCCTTACTACTCTCGTAGTAGTGGCGTTGTCGGGAATGAGTAAGGTATGCTTCGAGCGGCGAATCTCACATATGCGTGAGGGAGTGTAGCAGGCGACCGCTTTTATCAGGCAAAGCGTTTCATGAAGTGCTGGATGGTGGAGGCTCTAAAGTCAAGGTGAAGGTTCACATTACTTACATAGAAGAGATCTGCCGTAACCTTTCTTAGGAAACGGTTCTGGAGGGTCTGCATCTTATGAAGATGGCGTGGCTTTGCGTGTGCAAATACGACGCAGGCATAGGTCATGATGGGACTGATGACTGCGGTGTAGATGTGCAATTTGCACTTTAGTGACAAATTGCTGCGGGCGGTTAGTATGAATTGAAGCCTACCGAGAGCGAAAGAGGCGCCCAAACGAGCCATCTTTATGTGTTCACTGCAGGTAGGTCAAAGATTACACCTAAGTATTTAGCTCGCAGCTCCCAAAGGATCGGCTAGCCATACATAGTTATCGGGCTAGTCGAAAAAGACATGCAGAAACGATCCCAAATTTACTGAGATGAGGGCAGGAGGATGATAATGATGACGACGAAAGTAATGCAAGATAAATAGACTGTACTAACGCCCAGATTATGAATTCAAATTGAAATGTTCAAACTGATAAAACTATCAACGACCAAACAATAAGTTGAGATGATAATTGACAACCATAAATAAATTTTTAATTCGGGTGTCAAAGTCGTTAAAATGAGTTCCTCTCTAGAAGTCTTCTAATTAAAAGACCAATTTCCTTTTAATACCTTATGTCATTCATAAAGGAGATTGCCACGGAGCAGGTCCCTTTTGTGGTATCGTGTGCCTGATTTTAATAATAACCTAAAAATATTACTATTTTTATTGCGTACAAGGTATTTTTTATACGATTTCTTTCACCCTGGGAAAAAGTTAAAGTTATTTAATAGTTGTTAAACATTACGTCGACATCCGTTTGATTCAATGTAGTCTGTGGTTTGATTGGTAAAAAAAAGTTTCCAGGTATCAAAGAATTAAATGACTAATGCCATCTTTTAATCAATTGAGTAATCGATATAAAAATAAAACGATTAAACAATAAAAAAACTATTATTTTTATTTAAGTTTATACAAATATAACCTATAGGCGGTTTACATCTTTAAGAAGATTTGCATTGGGATCTTACCAACTACTACTAAAAACAGGCGAGGTCCTATTATGGGGAGCACATAAGAACTAATGGTACTTAGGTATATTATTGAAGTAAGCAATTATGTTTTGGAAGAGGATTTGCCCTTAATATTGGATCAAAATAATTATTTAATTAGGGCTAGAATTAAGTCCCGCCATGTGAGCAATAAAAATTATTACTCTTGTTTTTTGATTAGTAAAGATGAAAATCGGGCAAATACTTTAGATAGTATCATTACTTACTATTGTAACTGTCTAGTGGGTAACCGTACAGTAGGGTGTTGTGCTGATACTATGACAGTATTATGGTATCTGAGCTGGGGCCGCTTCAACGACGTATGTGCTCCAGCTCAATTCTTGGATGATATATGTATTTTATGAAGAATAAATGGTTTATTCAAATTTTGATTTGTTTTATTTCCTTTGGTACTTAGACATGAACTACCTATCAATATCGTTAACTATTGCTGAAACTGTTAATTATACATTTTTTATCATATCTAAACGGTGATTCTACACCATCTATGAGTACCTATCTACTTTTTATTGTGCTGAGACATAATCCCATCCCCATATTGATGTAAAGTAGATAGGTAGTAGAAGTAGGTACTTAATCTAAATAGAATAAGGAGGAAATGTCAATGTCAATTTCTAATTATAACCTAGATTTTTACAACAGAAAAACAATGATATCTCTTGAACCAGGGTGAATAAATGAAAAATGGTTTCTGATTATGAAAATACTATGTTGTTACTATTATTTAAAATAAAAATCTTCAGGGCACAACAATTTTCCACTGGGACCCAACTTTCCTTACAAATCGGGCAATCTCCTTTCTCCACAAATATTGTACAAGAACTCAGATCATTGTAGCTAAACTTCCCGGCATTTTACAATATTACACCTAACGTTTTACGTGAACTTAAAATGAAAATAGGCAAAGCAAAGCTAGGTCAAATAACAGGCAGTGCGAAAACAAGTATTGGCAACGCTTAAAGCCATGTATGGCAACATCGTGCCGCTCTAAGCAGTCGGTGGAAAAATCGAATAAGGGAAACTGAGTACTTTTACCTGGCACTTTTACGATAGCTAGTTCTCCTGAAAATACAGTTACTATGCTCTGAGCTATCATTATCGTTAGTGTCTCACCAATGCTTAGTAGATATATTATTGCTGTCATATAAATGCAAAGTGATTCTTCATACCTATGCTTTCGTCAGCTTTCAGGAGGTGGACAAAAATCTACGATAGTGAGTTTATTTTTAGAAACTGCTGCAATACTTAAATAATGATCAGCAAACTCAAGAAAATACTTAGCCCGCTAAAGATGATTAAAAAAAAGTTTAGTCTGGTTGTATCAAGACTGCAGTTGTATTATTTTTGGACCAAACAAGGTATTCATTTCTGGAATACGTATAATAATTTCAAAAATTCTCACCATTTTCGCAATATCTTACGAGTAGGTATGACCAAGCATGATTGAATTAATATTCATAACTTGTATTTTCGCTTCGGCGGATACAATAAATATCCAGAGTATCTTACTAATTGCTGTCTATGGATAAAATAATTTCCCTTTAATAAATTTCATTGGAAGTTAAATTTCCGAAATAAGTATCTCCAATGTAAATTATAATTTTAGCAGCCCAAGCTTGAATTTCCACAAAGTTTTGTGTCAAAGATAAATTAGAAGTGGAGAGAGTGTTAGTCATTCAAGATATTTATAGAAAATGAAATTCGAGAGGAGTGCAAAAATATTGGTAATTGGGACGAGAAACTTTTTTAATATTTTATAGGATGAAACAGACTTTGGTAGTTAGAAAAGAAACGTTTCAAATAGAAGACATAACATCTACATATAATCAGCTGCTTATTTTCCCGCGCAAGTCGTATTAATTATAAAAACAGTTTACCATGTGTGTAAAACCTGGTTTTTAATTAGTTCCTTCGTAATAATTGCGTGTTGTTGATAATGATGAATGAAATAAGCGTGCATTTGAAAAATTAATAACGAGAATAGACTCTAGTAGGAATTTCACAAGCATAGTACATAGACGACAGTTTATAAATTAAACAGTAGATAAAGAAGATCAGATAAGTCCATTTCTTTAATAATATATTCGTCAGAGAGCACAGAATAATAATACAATTATGGAAACACTCATTAAAAACAAAATATTTTCATGATAATTTACTCACATGTGAAAATAATTCCTCGAATTCCAGTTCACCGACGTATGTTTGCAAACCTTATCCTTCGTCACTTTATTTTTATGTTCAGTAAGTATCAAAGAACTGTCATTGATCGTTACTGTCTCAATTATAACTGTAAAAATAAAATGGTCAATTTGATGGTCTCACGATGCGTGGGTTGAGAACTGTACGACTGTACTTTGCGTTGTATTTTTGTTTATAACATTATGCTTTATATTATTTAGCTTTTTTACATTAAAATGTTGATCTTTAACATTATTCCTATTACTTCCTAGATAGTTTTCTTCAACTATTATATTGTAGGTAATTGGTCTGCAAAACTTTCACGGAACAAGTCTAATAAAAGCCAACTTTTCAAGCCAGCACTTTTTAATAATGTTGAGTTTTAGAACAAAAAAGTTTGAAAAGAACGACTCCTTTTCAATTTGAACAGCGAATGAAAGTTTAGTGACCACTGAATGAACCGGAGTTCCTTGTTCTATGTTTTCATTCGTAATCACTCCAATTAGAAACCCATTTACTAAACTCAAATTATCTATTGTTTCATTAACGTGTGCAGTATTGTCTTGCTCACCGAAATGATTATCAACGCTTGCTTGTATACAAACAAAAAAAAAACATGATTTCCTAACAAAAAAGCTCAAACTCAATCACAAACAATACTCCATTGTTATAATGAATTGTTTTGTTGCTTGTACAACATAAAACTGCCTGATCATTGTTATCTTTTATTCCACCCACATGGTTTTTTAAATAAATTAAATCAATTAGTTATTCAATTGTTTCCTCGTCATCTGTTTCAAACATTACTTTCAATCTATTTATTTCAAAATTAAACAGTCGCTTCGATTTCTTCACCACTTTACAGACTAATCATCGTAAAGTTTTATGCTTTCAAAGCATCGTTTCCCCGGTAATATCATGTTCCACTGAACGTTAAACTCATAACATTTAGCTGAAACTAAATCATCGCACGTTTCCGTTACCGTTTGTAATACACGTTCCATTAAAGCGACGTCGGCAGACGGCAACATAGCTTTAATAACGTCTGTCATACACATGTTTACTTTTGCCAATCAAACAGATCTAACTGCATTAGCCACATCCGTCTACCGTGAGTATTGCAACATCGTAACTGACCATCAAACGACACAACACTTGCACAATATTCTCCGCGGTCGTCCACACTTAGTCTCACAACACTAAGAATCCTTCCATTCAGGGTTTGTGGGGCGCACTATCTAGGAACAAACATCCCTATACAAACAAGCCGGACCGTTGCGATGTTTCGAACGCGGGAACGGCGGCCGGCAGCGATGCACCTCCTCCGACGGCCGGTAAGCGACTGGCTAAAATCATGTTTAGCTGTGTGTGAGCCACACCGGCTATTGCATCCGAGCACAAACGACAACGGCCGAATGTAATTTCGAGGTGTAAACGGGATAGGTGAGAGATTGTAGGGAGTAGAGAGAGACGGACGCACAGGTGGGGTGGGAAATGGCTGCATCAGAGTGTAGGGGTTTTGTCTATGCAGGTTGGAGATTTAGAGTGCATTCGACCGAGAGGCGCCGTCGACTGGAGACGCCTAGGGCGTCAGAAACCCTATCATTTTGTACCATTAATGAATTGATGTCTTCACTGGCCCGAATTGCGGCCAATTTTATTTAATTGTTGAAGACGATAAAGCAATTTTATGATAAATTGGTTTAGAATTGAGATAATTGTTTTATGTGGGCTGTAACTAGCTGGAGTGCGGTACAATTTTGCTTTATTTGTCTGATGAAAAAAACATTATTTGGTAATATAAGTGAGTGATCATTTTATTTTTTAATGGGCTCGTTTGATAATCGTTTGGGAATAAAAGAGAATAATTGAGAAACTAGTAAAAATAGAACTAGTAAAAATTTCCGCCAAAGCTCAGGTCTACATAAGGGAAATTAATTACCGAGAACGTTGGCCCATTAACTCGTCACCTGTCTGTGAACACAAAACTAATCAACTTATGGCGACGATGGCTACTGTATCTGCTTTATTATGCAATCTGAGGGTCAATTCCCGTAATTTTAAGAACGTTCACAGTGTGATCTCAGTCTCAATCTGTCAAAAATACAATCAATTTACTTTCATTTTTGACAAGTTTTTGACGTTGATTGTTGTTGAGATGAGATTGCGACTTGAAATTGAACGTTTTTTAAGTACTTACAAGAAATTGCCCCTCTGATGTTTTTTCAGTATTCTCCGCCACAGCCCAAAAAATTATATTTTTTCAGAAAATTTGCTGGCGAATGTGTGTGTACACCCTCTGCCTTATCCTTCGCGGAATACAGGCGTGGTGTTATGATATGGTTTTGTTATTATTTTTCTAATAGGTACATTTACAGTATCGTCATATTATTTTGGCATTACCAACTTACATTTTCCAATAGTCCTACTCTACCTATCCGTTTCAGAACTCCTACAAGTGCGTTAGAAATGATATTCAGGTAGCGCGAGTGATTTGCATGGACGTTTCTCGTATAGATTTGACGTAAACGTGTGAAACTAGTGCCGATGTAGATGTGTTGACGTGTTTTCTGATGCGTGTACTGTGCTCGAGTTGGGGGTAAAAATATCTTGGACTGGTGTGTAATTACGTAGTTAATTAGCTTTGAATATTGCGTATCTGTACATAATATAAATTAAAGTCGCTTTTCGTGTTGACGTTAAATTAATTCCAGAAGGCTTAAGGATTTGTCACACTGGATGCGTTCTGCGGTCTGCAGCCAGGTCAAAGTGAACGCAGTCCGCATCACGTATGAACAATATTGTCTGCTGACCTGACTGCAGGCCGCAGAACGCATCCAGTGTCACAAATCCTTTATGTGTAAAATAAATTCACTTTTACATTTTGTACCTAATAGAGTTTGTTGGATGATTCGTATTTAGCATTAAAGGCTTATGAGCTGAAATGATGACAATCAATAGAAATCACAAGATAGGAAAATTTGCCTTAATAAGGTGCCAACAACGCTACAAAAATATTTAGGTGCGTAGCCTAAATCGGAACTAACGTGTTGTTTAGTCGATACAGTTTCCTTGAAAAATTCACAAATATTGCAAAATCAAAATATTTTATTTCACATAAACCTACATGGGCACTTATGAAATGTCAGAAGCTAGGTGCACAGTTCCAATTCGTCGTTACCTATGGAAAAGAGCCGCCAAGAAAGTCCACGGTTTACTCTTTTAAAAATAATTGGCTTTTAAAATGTTTTCAAATTACAGTGTTATTCGGTATGGAAGGACTACACTGTCCTTCCATACCGAATAACACTGTAATTTGGTCAAAAAGTACCAACAAGATAGAAAATCGTCTACAGTTTACAAGATAGGCCTACAACGTTCTCACATTAAAACAATTCATCAATACAATCAATTTTATCCCAACAAACTTCAGAAGGTGGCAAAAAATTATGTCATTCAATAACAGTCCTTCATCGGTGGCCTATATCTATATCACATGTTTTATATACTGCTTGACTGTTTAGTATGGTTTATGGGTTAATCAAAGTTATAATGGTAAGAGGCACGATGAGGTTGACGTATCTGTTTAGATAAAAACCCCAAAACAAATAAAGAGGAAAAAAAACTGCAGTCCACAAGGCCTACAACGATCTCACATTCACAAATTATAAAATAATCTATATAAAAGATAAATAAAATATAAAAACCAGTTTAAACCAAAATCCTTGATTGCCATTACGACCACTAATAAACAGTTAAAATTAGAATTGTAGGTATATAATGTTAAATAATGAGAAGATTATGTCAAAAAAGTATGTAAAAAAATAAAAATAATTAGTATTTATACATAGAACATGCTGTACTAGGAAAGCCCCATGCGCAGAAGGAATTGTTTCCAAACTTCCTTGTCTTCTACGAGTACCAACAACGCCTCTCTTTCAATGCCATTTAGGCATCCAAAAGTCCTTCTAGCATTCTACTTGGTGATCTTAGGGCAAAAACACATACACATGACATCACATCGCATCGATGATGACGACGACGAAATTCACGATGCGAAGTCGTGTCGTGGAAATCTACGACGAGCATCGTAAAAATTCACGACATGACGTCGCATCGTGGTACGATAAACGGCACGTCGTCGTGTGGTCAAAACTACGATGTAAGTACGTATTAAAGGCCGAACACATAATTATACACGATACGACGTCGCATCGTGGCACGTTCCGACGCTGTACCGTGAATTTTCACGATGCACGTCGGAGATTTTCATGACACGACATCGCATCGTGACACGATGCAACATTGTATCGTGTGTATGTGATTTGGCCCTTAGACCTATAACATATTATAATTATAGTACCTAAACTAGACAGTAAAACTTTTTCACATTCTCTCATCTTTAAAAATACCGTATTCATAATATTCCTCCAAGCTGTGTTTTCGATTCTTTCAAGTATTTATAGCTTACCCCTACCACAGCCATTCAAAATAGGTCCCCGTTCGAGGCAATTAGCGTTCTTGTCTTTAACAATATTTACGAGGTGTCGGTCTGTCTGTCCCGAGATATATCGTAAGTGAAGTGACCATCACCACGATATACGAGACGGGGTGTTTTGTGAAGTATTCAGACTGTTGTAGAAATAGGTTTATGAATATTAAAAGGTTATTAGGTAGTGGTTAGGAGTTAGGTACGTAGTACTATGACTAAAATACGATTTGGTATTTTTGAGATACAGTAAGCCTTTGAAAAAATTGTTATTGTATTGAGGGGGGTTGATTATCTATCCTAGTCTTTTTGTTATGTATTGTTGTTTTAGAGCAGATTTTTTTACAAAAGACTTGCTAAGTAGATTACTCATGGTGTTCATTGGAGTTATAAAATAGAAAATGCGCAAATTCCATAACTATAATTTTATTATAAACTTCATATAACCGTATCTTAATCAATATCATACAACGAGTAATTCAGCAACTTTATGGCCGATCATTTTGCATCTTCCCATACAATCTATAACATTAAACAACGTTTTTATTCAACCATCGCGCTTAACGGCTTACAGGGTGAGTAGGACAAGTAAATAATGTACGAAAAAATGTAACATTACCAAGCGTTGCAATAAAAACTCCAATTCTTATGCAACAAAGTGTCGGACATGGTTGTAATGTTGAATGGTCGCAATGAGAGCGAGATAAGAAGACAATCCAAATAAAATAATGCACTCAGCTTTTTGTATGCTTGGGAAAAACGTAAAGCCCTAAATGTAGACTGCACCTACTGATACATAGACTGAACAGGAAATATTTTGTTATTACTAGAAGGAGGAAGCGGGGCCTTGCGAAAGATGGAAGGAGTGGAGGAAGGCCTTCACCCAAGGGTGGGAAAAATAACACTGGCAAATCCGTACCTTGCGCTCTCGAAGCTGCTATTGCATAGAAGAGTAATTAATCGTGGAGAGCTTTTTATAACTTAGTACAAGCAGCATTAAAAGGCTAAGGCGATTAACCGAGAGCAATTGAGCGACCGGAGCAAATGGCGGGACGAACTCAACTCTTTTCTAAAAGATTGACCACATTAGTACAGAATTATATAGAAATAAGTGGAAGGAAGGAAGGGGGCCTTTGACCTGCAGTGGGACACAAATGACTGAAAATAAATAATAATATAACTGAGAGCAATAGGGCATATAATCCTCATCAAAGTCGTTATTTTTTTAGTGAGTTAACCAAGCTTTCTTTGGCGAGGAAACCTCCCACACTGGCAGAGAGGAGCTAGAAAGTAGGTTCTACCAGATTTCTAACCCATTGTCACTTTAATCTTAAAATTTAATGAAGTATCTCAGGTTTTCACACAGTGAAAGAACGAACATCACTAATTCACAACAGTTTGCTCGCGACCATTCTGTTTAACTCTTGTCAGTGCTGTCATCACAAAACCTATACCTTATTTTGAAGCAACCACTTGAAGTATTAGGTCCTCAAACCGTTGGCTCTATCACTGGCACCCCACCTTCCCCGCCCACGTTCAGATACAGTGCTTCGTCGATGTTTGCACGTTCCCCGGCTCGTGGGCGCGATCCTGATTTTATTGCCAAACGTCCTTACTTATGCAGTTCATTTTATATCCCCGTTAAAGTGTGTCTGTCTGTTTGTCTGCCTTGCATGCCTGATTGGAAGTGGGAGTTTTTTGGGATTTAGGTATTGTTGAATCACCGGTTTTTGAGTGATAACTGGACCAATTGATTTGGTAGTAGCTGTGTAATTTGGAGACTTTTGTAAATTATAGAATATCACGACTTCATATTTTGCCAGTTATTTCATCTATAATACAGCTCGGTACTGAGAATTTTCTGGTGGAAAACCCGCTAACACTGCCGGATCTGAGGATTGAACCAGCGACCACTAGACCAACGGCCAACGGGGTAGTCAAGCCCAAATTGTTTCATAATTATATTTTTATATATTTTATTTTATTTCATACCTATATTATTTTCTTTTTTTATTAGTCTGATTGCTAGTCATACACAACAGACCAGGTTAGGAATACGTCCCTCCATTTCATCACAAAGATAGCTGATGTCACTCGGAAAGTTGCCACGCTTAAACGGAATTGGGCTGGACACGTCTGCCGCATGTCAGACGCCCAATGGGCCAAACCCACGACCCAATGGGTCCCTCTTAATCGCAAGCGACATCGCGGCAGGCCTAGACGGAGATGGCAGGGTGAGCTGGACTCCTTCAAACACAACCTTAACAGCTTTAAATAGGGAGAACTGGAAAGAGAGTAGGTCATACAAACAGAAGAGCATCATGAACAAAGATTACGAAATATTTCCATTACAAGTATATCGTAATATACGAGTTTGTTTGTTATTTGCTCTTTTATTTGTATGAAAAATATTTTCCATCATAACAATGGCTCTTATATGCTCAGAAACATAAATGCAGCAAATAAGTAAATAGAAAAATGTAACATCTTTCAAATTAGAATATTCTCAGAAATTGTTTTCAAAATGTAACTTGATTTTCCTACTATTTTATAAAAGAGTTCCATCACATGAATATCACGTGTTTTCCGGAACGGTATTTTAATGATTTGAGTCCTTATTTTATGTACCTTTTTGTATTAGGTAGAACTGAAGGTCTTTTTGATACTCATTTATTGTGCATTTTATTTGCAGTTTGATAAATGCGATTTTCCGATGTGATTATTTTTATTTTATTTTATTTTATTTGGGAAAAAAACGATATTACATTAAATATATCAGTAAGGTACTTATATAAAACCAAATCAATGTAATAACCACAACATTTTCCACATATTAACAAAGAAGTATATTAAGATCAGGACTTATCGGTAAGCCACTTAGTTGCTAGTCACATTCTACGAAACATGTTAATCGTTACAAACCAATAAACAAGTATTAACCACTGGATATATCTAAGTTGTTCAGTACATTGATAACTTCTCTTCGAAAACAATTTTTATTAAGCATAAATATATCAATATCTATGAAATGTTTATTGTACATTTGCGTGAGACGCTGAAGGGGCGCACGTTTACCTGCGTTTGTCCGGTTTGATGCCTGATCAAACAATCGGTAATCGCGCGCTCCACGACGAAGAATTGATCTAGGAACTACAAGTTTAATACCATTAGTAAGGTCTATACAATTTATTTTATTATGATAGAGATCATGCAGTGTCATTACTTGCAGAAGCATTCGTCTCTTCTCGAGTGAGAGTAAATTATACATTGCTAAGAGTTCGTCGTAAGGTAAACGTGGTAGTTGGCATCTGAATTGCATAGTTCTTAAGAATTTTCGTTGTACTTTATCAATGGCTATTTTATATTTATTATATAATGGATCCCATATCAGACAAGCATATTCAAGCTGAGAACGAATGAGTGAACGATACAGATGTAAAAATGTGCAAGGGCGCCTAAAGTCGGTTGCTGTTCTGATAACGAAGCCGTACATTTTAAATGCTTTAGTAATGATGTTTTCTATATGTAGGTCCAAATGTAGTTTACAGTCAAATAGTATTCCCAGGTCTCTAATTTCCGTTACTCGCTTCAGTGTAGTACCACATAAAGTATAATCATATTTAATTAAAGTTTTCTTTTTAGTAAAGCTGATGATATGACATTTGGGTATACTTAAATTTAACTTGTTAACTGTACAGTATTCCGAGAGTCGGTTAAGATCACTCTGAAGTTCTGAGCAGTCGGTATCATTTTTTATGGTTTTGTATAATTTCAAATCATCAGCGTACAAAAGAAAATTTGTGTATTTAAAGCATGCATTTATGTCGTTTATGAATAAAACAAAAAGTAGAGGTCCTAGTATAGAGCCCTGAGGGATACCGGATGACATAACAGCACTTCCCGACTTATACCCATTAATCACGACTATCAGGCTGCGATTAGTAATATATGAGCAAAACCAGCGCAAAAGATTGCCCCTAATTCCGTTGTAGGCTATTTTATTGAGGAGGATTTCATGGTCCACTCTATCAAATGCCTTCTGAAAGTCCGTATATACGGCGTCCACCTGAACTCCCTTGTCAATACTATGGAAAAGGAAATTAGAGTAAATTGCTAAGTTCGTCACGGTGGATTTTTGTTTTACAAAACCGTGTTGTTCGGGTATGATATAATTATGGATGAAGGGGTAGACGGCATTATGAACAAGCTTCTCGAAAAGTTTAGATGTTGCACTGATAATAGATATTGGACGGTAATTTGTGACGTCATGTTTTGAACCACTTTTATGGACTGGGACAATGTAGGCGCATTTCCAAATGTCCGGAAAGAAACCTTCCGCGATACACTTGTTAAATACAATGTGTAACGGTTCACATATTGATTCAGCAGTGTGTTTAAGAAACACCGCTGGAAGCCCATCTGGACCGGGACCCTTGGAGGGGTCTAGATCTTTTAATTCTTTTTTTATAGCAGTTACGTCAAAATAGATATGGTGTAATAAATCACACTGATCCGAATAACTATTTGGTGGTAACCATTGGGGAGTTAAAGTAGACGGCTGGTAAACTGACTGGAAAAACGAGGAAAACAAGTTACAAATAGTTTCGGGATCTTGCGAAGTTTGGGATTTGTATGACATACTCGACGGTATACCTGTCTTTGTTTTTTTGTTAGATATATAAGACCAGAAATGTTTAGTGTTTAAGGGGATAGAATCCTCTACAGAACTAATGTACTTATTATAACATTTTGTAGCTTCACTTTTAAAGCGAGTTCTGTATAATGAAAAGATCTCATAATCCGAGTCATTTTTATATATTTTCCACTTAGTCCAAGCTTTATATTTGTTTTTATAAATATGTATGAGAGATGAACTAAACCATATTGGGTATCGTGCTGGTTTAGATTTTGCAAATGGCACATTTTTTTTGACAATATCATAAATAGTTTCATACAATAAGTTAACCGCATTCTCTGCGGAAGGTTGGTCAAGTATCGTGTTCCAAGAGACTTCCATCAGCTCTTTATTTAAATGATCGTAATTGGCCTTAAAAAAGTTAGGTTTTTTTGCAGGGTTACGATTCATGGTGCTAATGTTAGATGTGAAAGGAATTATGATATAAAATGGAGGATGATGACCATCTATTGGGACAGAAATCGAGTCCTGTGGTTGCATCACGGAGCAATCAGTTATGTTAGTGATGCACAAGTCCAAAATTCTGCCATTCGAATTTCTAATTACATTAAATTGAGAGGAATCGTGAAGAATCATAAAGCTTCGCAGACCGTCACAAACTGATGATGTTCCAGTACAAACAAGGGCAGAAGCGTCAGTTTGATGTTGCCAAGCAGCATCAGGTTTATTGTAATCCCCAACTAGTAACAGGTTGGATATGCTATTTTCTCTTATGATGTCATTTAAAACTTCAAAGTATAAATTGTACACCGCTATGGGTGACCTATCTGGTATGTAAACTGCTCCAATTAAATAACAGCCCGTTAGTTCAGTATTCGGTAATTGGACAAGAACTAATTCCACAAACTTTTTCATTGGTGCAAGTGATGGTATAGAGACACGATATGGTCTGAGATACTTCATGACTGCCACCAAAACCCCTCCTCCATCAGATTTTTGGGTCAATTTTAGATCTCTATCACACCTGTAAACAATATATCGTTGGTCTATGAATTCATCATCGTATATGCTATTGTTTAACCAGGTTTCCGTCAGAATGATTATGTCATATGAATTGGACATTATATTAAAGAATATTGTTTTCAGCTTTGTACGCATGCCGCGACAGTTTTGATAATAAACTGATAAGTTAGTTGTATTGTGATTAGCCATGACTTCTGATTAAGATCCTTTGGTCATAATAATAGATTCTCTTGCTAAAACTCTATAGACTTGTCTGTCTCTTTTCGTCCCCAAAATCCTGATGGTATCCCTACTTGGTTTTCGATGGTTAGTTTTGAATATAGTAAAATAATATGGGTGGTTACCGTGGGTTTCAGATGTACATAATATATTGTTTAGATTCATTGTTCTTATAAGAACTGTCAATCACCATGAAATATTAACCACCGAGGTAATTGCGTAACACACTATCAGTAGCAATAGCTTTCATTTTGACAGTTCAACAACATTCATTGCGTTATTTACGATGTTGAGCAGACAAATTTTTCGAACATATGAAGCAATGGATTAGCAATACCCCAGGATTTCCATTACCATCCTGTCAAAAGTATTGGTACAGTTTTTACGTACAAAGTATTGTATGAAACATTGTAACAGCTCCCGTTCATAACTACCGTCAGTCGTAAACATCATGGCGTCATGTGTCATAGGAGACAGCGAACTTGGTAGTAAAAACTTCTTGCTTATATTAGTTTTATGGAAGTGAGGGTGTGTGGTTACGTGATGGATAAGATTTCTTGGTAGAATTAGCTTTGCTAAGTTGTTAGCCAGAAACTTATACAGTGTCTTTCTTATAGCAGTATTAGAATCTGGTAAAATGAATTGTCTGGGCAATATTGCAACCTCTGTTTTCGTTATAGCAGCTTTGTTTGTGTAGCTTTGTTAAAGGGACACGGTCTCTTTAAGTTTCGAGTGGAATCAGGATTACGATTATAATTGCATCTGGCTGGACAGGTCCATCAAATGTGCGATTTTTCCTTAAAAAAACTATTTCAGACACCAATCTACATGGTCTTCACATGATCTGACCAAGAATATGTCTGGACTTTAAAAGAGACTGTGACTCTGAGTTTGTTTCGGCCTTTCTGTTCAGAGTAGTCAGATAGGAAACGCCGACCTCATCTAGTTTTAAAATATGGTTGACGTGTAAAAGACAAGTGTTTGTACAGACCTAGGTACTTACAGAAAATTTATCAAATTCACTGCACTTTATTTCCATCAGATTGCTTGTCAAGCTAAACTCGTTTCGTCTTTCGTGTCACCACAAACTAGGCTTATCGAAAGGTTATGCCATCAGCAAGCCAATCACCAAAACGGTTGCAGAGCTGTTGTTTCTATACAGGGTGTTTGGCGCATGGACCGACACAATTTTTCCAGGGATTTGGGGGGTCATTAGCTAGGTTCTACCCATAAACCCTTTGTCCCAATTTATTTTAACGAATTGAGAAGTTGTAAAATTTCATATAAAAATAAACTTTGGAAGCTTGTAAGGAATTTTCTTGAAACCAGTTGTATCACTACCACTACACCCACAAACAAAAAACTTACTATTTCGAATAAAAGGAAATATTTTGGGTGTTTTTTTCATTAAAAAAAAAATCATATGTAACTAACCGTGACGTTTGGGACAAAGGGTGTATGGCTAGAACCTAGCTAATGACCTCTCAAATCCCTGGAAAAATTGTGTCGGTCCATGCGCCAAACACCCTGTATAATAAATCATAAATTCATTCACACACAAACAGCGCGTAGCCTTAACCACGGAGTCTAAAAGCATGAAATGCTCAAGAATTCGTCATGTAACGAAGATGAGCACTAAGGAAGAATTTTTAATTAATCTCCTAAAGAAGTTTTTTTGATGTGTAATATCTTTCCTCTCGCCTTCCTGCAATCTGTGGGAGTGATTTCGTGAAATGCGACGGAAGTGTGTAACAGGAAGCTGGAGAAGCGCGCGCTATTCGATTTGACCAATGAGCGCGCGCGGTGGTAGAGTTGGCCGTCAGATGGTACCAACCCATTTTCCGATAGGTTAGTACTGTCAGCCAACAGTTGCGTGTATGTGACGAGAAAGGGAAATAGAGAAGGTGAACGCATCAGCTGTGCGCATACCTCAAATAATCGTTTCAAATAACACCTGAGAGGTCAGGATGTTACACATCATAATTTTTATTTTTGTTTGCCGTTCAGAAATCTTATAGGGCTGGCGGTTTATTTGTGGAAAACCTCAAAACCGCTGTCATCTCATCACTTAAACCACATCCAGATAATGTCGGAAGTCCGTTGTTTATGGGCTTGACTGTCCACGCATAGACACGAGCGTAATATTACGACTAAATGGCTATATATAACTATTGTTTATATACCGCTTACATAACTGCGAGTGTCATGCAGTGGATACTGAATGGAGCGCGGCTGATGATTCTGCAATGATGTGTAATTTGAAGTTCTTTGTCAGATAGAAACACTGTCATTAATGAAGGAGAATGCCAATTAACGAAGATTTAATCCAACGGCAAGCATAAAGGATACCATAGAGTTCTATTAGGTACATTTCGCGAAATTAATTAGTAAGCAAATTGGCACCCTACGTCAAATTGCGGTGTTATAGCCATTTCATACAACTGTCTCAGAATAACAGTTGAGAATTGAATATACAGAGAATTTAAATTAGTAATCAATTTGCTTAATAATAATAAAGAAAACAGCTTGAGCTCCGACATTTTCAATACGCAAAGCACGCGTGGTGATCAACACTCGTTCTGTCTTTGCATGGGATAATAATGAGGTTTGCATAGGAAGTATGAATGCATCGTGATAACTAGGTACTAAAGAAAATTAATACACCTCACAAATTGTGTATTTCTGAATGCACTATGTTATGGCAATATTGTATGACCACTCAATCGGAACCACTTCTGTAGGCCATATTATTTCAGTGGAACGTTTACCTTTGCATGCATAAGATAATTCAAATTTTTAACTCATTAATTTCAGGCTGGCTCGTTTGATTTTGAGGTCAGATAGAAAAATGTAGCGTTTTGCATACACAACATTCTTTGATCCTACTTGCTGCCAAATTTCTAGAGAAATTAATTCACAAAGGGGCGAAAATTTAGCGACTTCCTTAGTCTAAAGAGCTGTGAAAAACTAACTTATTTAAAAATGCAGTTCTTTCAGAATCAGATTGATTTATTTGCCAACAATTTCTGCTACATTCTACCTTACGGTATGCAGTCTTAAACACTAATAGATAAAAAAATTATAATATAAATTAACAACTAATATGTCCTTCTGATATAATATGAATTCTCATATAGTAATATGTCATTTACAAGACGTTTTTTATTGTTATATATTTTTATCATTTGAAGTCTTTTAAACAATAATAACATTTTTCTACTAATAATGCTGTCAACTTAGATTTACATAATCGTAAGGTGTTCTTTAAAATGGTGCGGCATTATATTGTTATAGGCCCCATTGACATAATATTTTTTTAAGTAGTGCTATTTTGTAAATGCCTGTAGTGTAACGTTACATTTTCCCGGGAGGGGGAAAATGTAAGGTCAAGGAGGTAACTGTCACCAGTACTGGAGGAGTCCCGGCTTAAAAGAAAAAGTAAAAAGTAAAAGAAGAAATGGTAAAATAATATAATTGATGTAGAATAGAAGGTCAGGGAAACCGGGTATAAGTTGAGGTCCAAGCGTTTCTTCTGGAGAGGCTCGCAGGTTGTAAAAGGAGGGTCCTTGAGTCAGACCACGTCACCGACCTCGGAGGGGCAGGCTGTGGTAGAGGAGGCAGGCAGAGGGCTGAGATCTACCAGCCATCGGCGTCACTAGTTTATTGTAGCCATCGCCGGTCTAGCGACTTTCCAACATAGACCGGTGTAGAAGGACGCGTAGATTTGTTTGTTCAAGCACAGCTCACACTATCAGAGGGCACAGCCCTCCCACCGAGCGCTATATAACTTCAGGACCTCCTGCTAAGGCGAGCACCAAGGGTAATCTCATCTGACGGTCCCGGCTCCCTTCCTTTTCGGATCGGTTGACATATAAATTTTTTTACAATGATTCTAGAACATAAAAGAAGAATAATAGTTTATAATAAGGTCTAATACCTATACAACCTTACCTACTGGCAGCTCTAGCAATACATTAAAAATAAAACCTAGGCTTGTCATTATCTGACATTACAAAAGGTAAATAAACATTGGGAGAGCATGAGAAAATCTAAATAACTTAAAATATAGAGGCCTAGGAATGGTTAAACTACAGACAATGGCCATACAGATAATTGGAGAGAACGTATAATATAAGATCTAATAGCCAAAACGTAAGTAAAAAATACAAACATTACATTTCCCCGACAACCCCGGAAAATTTTTGATTACAATGAAAAAATTTTGTTCTTAAGTAAGATAAGGCATTTACCAACTAAAATTAACCTATATGACTATTTACAGTGGTACAGAAAGTTTTACAAACGATAAAAAATTACGTTACCCGATAACCCCAGAAAATTAACAACTGAGAAAATTTCGATGTTGTAAAAAAAAAACCTTGCCCTTTCATACACCTTACATCAACCCACATTTCATACTCCCTCAATCATACATCACCAACATACTTAGGGGATATGGTTCACATTCTATGACTCATACTCCACAAGGAAAAAATATTTTTTTTAGAGTTACGAAGGCTTATTTATTTTAATTAGGTGTCGTAATCCGCACCTTTTAAAAAAAAACCCGTTAAAACTAAAAGAAATATTTACAAAGCTTTCCAGCTTAAGAAAAGCAGTCGAAGCTTTGAAAGCATAATTGCTTAAGAAAAACGTTCAAGTTTCAAGTAGTTCAAGTATTAAAATGGAAACTTTCCAGCTTAAGAAAAGCAGTCAAGGTTCAAAGCATAATTGCCTTTTCAAGTAGCTAAGTTCAAGTATTAAAAAGAAAGGTATCTACACACTAAGGCTTATTTAACGAGTTAAGTACCGCTCGACACTAAGGCTTTATTTTACGAGTTATGCGACCGCTCGACACAATGGCTTATTTAAAGAGTTGTGTACCGCTCTACAAAAAAAAAAAGGTGGAGAAAAATATGCCAAAGGTTTTTTGTAGTAAGTAAAACTTGTGAAGTATTTACAATGAACTTAATGTTAAATGTTAAAAAAAATAAGTAAAAATTATTTCTAGAGACATCAAGGAAAAAACGACCGTTTAAGTCATTCAATTTAAAAAATTAAAATAAGCACTATAAATCAATAAAAAATTGTTGAGACGTAAAGATTAAGAAACTTTTAGACATAAAATATTACAAGACATTAAGAAAAAAACAATTTTATAAAAAAAACACAGCAGATAGAAAACTACACTATAAAATCTTTAACGTACCATTTTCCTCTTAAGCCGTTCTGATCCTCTAAAATGATAACAAGTGGTGACAGTTTCTCCATGTTTCAGATTTAAAAAAAAAATAGTTTAGTCTAGGTATGTAAATTTTCAAGTAATTTTTATACAGGTTGCACTAGCCGTGATGACAAATCAAACTAAATGAAGTAATGATTAAAGTGTTGATTTATGTTAAGTTTTGTATAAACAACCACAGGATATTGTCCTGCAGCCGTCGTGAAGTGTACCAGCCCCCAACTAGTAAGTGACCACGAATGGTTTTAAGAACACTCACTAGCGAAGACTGGTTACGATTACCAGTGGGTAACCGCAGTGGTGTGCAAGTGTGTGGGATGCAGTATAGTGAGGTATTAGTAGAGAGTTATAATGTACCTAGGTGGTAACGACTATAGGATATTCTCCTGTAGTACGTCGTAGAGTAAGCCAAACCCCAACTTGTAAGTGACCACGAATGGTTTTAAGAACACTTGCAAGCGAAGAATGGATGACAATTACCAGTGGGTAAAAGTTCGTGTGTATATGTGTGTGTATATATATGTTTCAGTATAAAGAAGTGTTGTAAAGGTTGAGGTGGATGAGATGATGAAAATAAAAGCTTACCAAATAAAAATCACTTGAGCAAGTTTGTTTTAGAATTTTGAGAGATTCTGAAAAAGTTTAAAGAGGGGGGGGTTAGTAAAAATTGGGCGCCAGATTGTAACGTTACATTTTCCCGGGAGGGGGAAAATGTAAGGTCAAGGAGGAAACTATCACCAGAACTGGAGGAGTCCCGGCTTAAAAGAAAAAAGTAAAAGTAAAAAGAAGAAATGGTAAAATAATATAATTGATGTAGAATAGAAGGTCAGGGAAACCGGGTATAAGTTCAAGGTCCAAGTGTTTCTTCTAGAGAGGCTCGCAGGTTGTAAAAGGAGGGTCCTTGAGTCACGTCACCGACCTCGGAGGGGCAGGCCGTGGTAGAGGAGGCAGGCAGAGGGCTGAGATCTACCAGCCGTCGGAGTCACTAGTTTATCGTAGACCACGACGTAATCTTCTTGCGTCAGTATCCAGAACTGACGCCAAGGGTAGCCATCGCCGGTCTAGCGACTTTCCAACATAGTCCGGTGTAGAAGGACGCATAGATTTGTTTGTTCAAGCACAGCCCACACTATCAGAGGGCATGGCCCTCCCACCGAGCGCTATATAACTTCAGGACCTCCTGCCAAGGCGAGCACCAAGAGTAATCTCATCTGACCGACCCGGCTCCCTTCCTTTTCGGATCGGTTGACATATAAATTTTTTTACAATGATTCTAGAACATAAAAGAAGAATAATAGTTTATAATAAGGTCTAATACCTATACAACCTTACCTACTGGCAGCTCTAGCAATACATTAAAAATAAAACCTAGGCTTGTCATTATCTGACATTACAAAAGGTAAATAAACATTGGGAGAGCATGAGAAAATCTAAATAACTTAAAATATAGAGGCCTAGGAATGGTTAAACTACAGACAATGGCCATACAGATAATTGGAGAGAACGTATAATATAAGATCTAATAGCCAAAACGTAAGTAAAAAATACAAACATTACAGTAGGTAGCAATTTTTTATATTGTGTTCTCGTAGGACCTGAACGAGTCCTAATATCGGCTAGTGACGGAAATAAATTTAATAGTATATTATGCAATTATTGAATAAAGGACGGATTTAAAGCGAGGGCCATAGATGAATCACGAGCTAGTGAAGGATTCTAACGACTGAATCACGACCGTAGGGAGTGATTCAAGTATTAGAATCCTGAGCGACGCGAGTGATTCATGGCCCTCGATATAAATCCGTTTTATTCAAGAGTTGCATACTATACTTTATACCATGACTACGAGAAAAAGAAAGATTTAAGCGAAAATAAACATTTACTAAAGAAAAAGGAAGCTTAAATTAATTAAAATGCACATTAAAATTGGAACAATTACTAAAATTAAGAGTCACTTTCTTGTTATTATTATTAGGATGGTCAACTTGTGTAGCGATATAACAGTGAGTAAAAGTGCTTTTTATTCACTGTTTTCAGTGAATAAAATAAGTTTTCTAGAGGGGGAATGGTATAAAATTCATTTTAACAAAAATTGCAGCTTCCAAAATATACAACGAAGGGAAAGTCAGTATTTTCAGTGACTTAAAGTTGTTACTTTGTAAACTTCTTTATCCTTTAATTAAAAAAAAAACTCTTTAACATTAAGGAGTTAGGCATCGAACTGGCTAGCCAGAGAACGTGAGTTTAACTGAGGTCGAGTACACTCATCTTTCCAATATTTATCTTAACATAATCAACCTACAACGTTTTCACTGCTAAGATACAGGCCTCCTCCCCGAGAAGGAGGAGAAGGAAAGGGCCATAATCCACCACGTGAACCCAGTGCGGGTTGGTGGATTTGTACAAAATTGTAAAAACCTATACTCGTATTATAGGTAGCCAGTGCAACTAGCATTTTTCCTACGCAAACTATTTACGACACAACTCTACGTGACGTCATCATCCAGCTTTATCACGTGTTCACTGTTCGATCCTGCCCTTACAAGATACAGCCGCACTGATTAATTCATGAACCCTTTCAGAGAAACCGACGTGCGTCCCAAAGAAACCACGAAAGCAATAAAGAATTCACAAAAAATATCCAAACAGTTAACTAATTCCTACGGGACAACACACAATTAGTGATGTATCAATGCAATCTATCGATACTGAATGATTTTTGCAAATTAGTTACATATCGATAAATTGTAAGACTTTGGCTACACTAAAAATTGTAATGTAGTCGAAGCTGGTCATCATTGACTAATATTGTATCGTAACCTTTTCATAATAAAAGGTCCTTTAGGCAAAGTCTATTAATAAACTTTAAAGGTCATAGATGACCTTTAAAGTTTGCAGTATATGCAGTATTAGAGCCAGCAATTAGTTGCAACCAAAAATCCGGTCATAAAAGACAGTACCGCCACAGCCATACAGGACTCGAGCTGACGCCTAGGATTTTCTCATCGTTATACGACTTATTGGTAAAAAAAAAACGGGTTTATTTATCGTTCATGCCATGCCATGCTTAGCATTGGTAAGCAAGGTACTCAGCCATCTAAGTCCACCTGCAGTCTTTCCACCAAACCAAGTGATTGTTAATTCCAGATTCTTTGTTAACCTTTCAACTGGTTTGCGACCTCTAAATCTAAATCAAAATATCGACAAGACCCCATCGATTTAGCCCAACCCTACAAATCACTCAGTTCATTTACTGACCTAAACTCTCCGCGATAATGCGAACTAATGAAAGATCTCCGTAATTAGTTACGAGGTATCAATTATTTATAGTCCGGGACCGTGGGGCTACATAATAGATAAAGTCCGGGATCCCGGGCCTGAGGGACGGACCCGAATGTTTTGGATAAAACGGGATTATTGGTGACCATTATTGACTCTGTTTTTGGGGGTTCCATTTTGTGGTGATAGATTGTGCGAGCTGGTCATCTTGTGTAATCTATAGAAGTATATGACAAATAATACTTTGTAACCTAATTATGTTGCTATCGGCATCATTAATAGGTTACAAAGTATTATTTGTCTTGTTCTTGTTGGTTCTGGAGTAGCGACCGCGTACCGGAAGACGTAGCGTCGGAAGGCCTCCTACAAGGGGGATCGATGACCTGGTGAATCCGCTGGATGCGAGCAGAACAGAACCGGTGGAAGTGGCGATGCTTGGGGGAGGCCATTGTCTAACAATACCTATACGTATTTCGGCTGAAATGATGATGTTGTCTTATCTCGTGTTTAAACTATGTCCCTGCTTACATTATAATAAACTAATTTCTAATTCTATCTAAGTATTTTTTTTTTCTTTTAGCAAAATGGGTTACTGCGAGTGGTTACAGCGTACATGTATAATGTAGGGGATGAGAAAGGAAACATATTTTTATTTTCTTTATCGTCGTTGTGTGCCATCATTTTTGAGCTGACTGCAAAGAACGGTTATGTATTTTTTAATTTAGTATCGTATTTTTGTTGATATAGCTAGGTGAAATGCTGTAGGTGTCTTCAATACATTTTGACAAAACAATTTCACAAAATGTGTTTACCAACAGTGCCATGTCAACGTCATTTGTGCAACAAAGCACCTTTGAAGCATTGTATCTAAGTTTCATCATCATCATCAGCCTATATTCGTCCACTGCTGGAAGTAGGCTTCTCCTAGTGAACGCCACTGAGCCCGATCTTCGGCTGTCCTCATCCAGTCTCTGCCAGCCGCCTTTCGCAAGTCGTCACTCCACCTGGCCGGCGCCGGCGAGCGTCCCACACTACGTTTGCCTAAATGCGGTCTCCACTCTTAAACTCGTTTTCCTCAACGATTGTCAGTTCTACGAGAGATGTGACCAGCCCATTGCCACTTTAGCTTGCTTAGTCGGCTTTGTCAACAATTAATCTAAGATCATCAGATATCTTGATCTAAGTTAGACAAAAGGTAATTGCAGTTGTCATCAAACAACACAAAGACAGTATCCAAGATAGATTTATAGCCATCCCAATCATTTCTACCAGACATCTTTTATTTACAAGACTTGACAAAATCGCAAAAGAAATATAGAAAACAAGAAAAACAACCATTCATAAAGTTCGTTGTGGTGTAAGCTGTGGGAACAAAATCCTTACGCCCAACATCTTTCCTCACTCAACTACAGTGGTGGTCGACTCCCGCGCAGATGTATGAGTAACGTCATTATGCCGTTAAATTAAAAAAAAATGGCGACCTTTAACTTAGAAAAAATGGCGGTTATAACATTTCCTTATTATTTGTGGCCTCATAAAAGCGAAATTACACTTTCAGGTAGGCAATGCTACTCATCTCATGGTATGTCTTTGATTTGCGTATCCTTTATTTCTTTAGAGGCAGTTTTGAACTTTATTTTCTTGTCCTCAAGGTCCGTCAATATTTTCCGGTAGTGAAGAACAGTGCTTGTCGAATCACTGACTCAGCCATTGTCTTCGGAACATAAAGGTGTCAACAAAAAATATTTGCAATATTTGGTCCAAGATTATTGTACTGAGTCGGAATTGTAAATAATTTCATATGTGAATTTATTTATAACCATTACTATCTTTATCACTTACTTTAATTAAATTTTTATTTGCTTTTGTCGTGGTTGATTATTGACGTTTAAAGAGTTGACCGCAAATGAACATGTTTTTATAATTTTCTGTAATTACTGTCATAAGTGTGTTATTCATTTCTCCTTTCTCCACCCTTCTGAAAATAACTTCGAACATTGTTCTCAAGTAAAATAAAAACTAAACTTCACCCATTCACACATCACAGGAACCTAAAATAAATCTCCTACCATTGTCTCCGAACCGTGCGAAATCGGCCGCGTGCAATTAGAACCGACGCGTTTTAGAGTTATAGGCGTTTAAATCACTGTCGACGGGTTTATTTCTCATCTACAAGATACAGAATAGATAGGTACAGAAGGACGGCTTTATAAAACCAGCGAACACAGGCGAATACCTAAAGTACTTCAAGGATTTTTTGGCTCTTGAATGACATTGAAGGCCCCCGTCGTTGTTAAATGATAAACATTTTTTTTTTTTTCTAAAATTATATTGACCTTACTGCGCCCCGCGGTTTTACCCACGTAAATCTCGACCCCGTGAGAATATCGGGATAAAAAGTATCCTCTGTCCTAACTTAGGTCATGGTCTACCCATGTGCCGAATTTCATCCAAATCCGTTCAGCCGTTTTAGCGTGAAAGCGTAACAAACAAACATACAGAAAATCAAATCTTTTAAATTTTGGAAAAGCAAGATGGCGGTGTTCATTCTGATTTTTGCCACGCGCCAGAAGATTCTTGTACAGATGTACGTAAGTACCTACAGCGGCGGTGTCAAACGAATGCCAGTCGCTAGTGCGCTGGCACTCGCTCGTGTTTTCACTATTTATTTATTAATAAAGGTACATAACACAAATAAACACTCTGATTCTGATACATCAACAGCTTCTGTATACAAAATATCAAATAACAGTAGATAATAGTTGAGGGCTTATACAGTTGCCAATAATAGGTGAACCAACATTCTCAAATACAGCGATAAGCTAAAGTAAAAACCAAATGCATTTAAATTAAGTGGTAATAACTATATAAACAGAAATATAAAAAAGACATAAGTTATAATTATAAGATTGCAGAGGTTGCAAGAAGTACCTACATACTAATACAATAAAATTAATCATTAGATTGTGTGAGTTGCGTGCTTAGGGACCTCAAAATTATTCACTATTCGTTTTCGCTATATTTTTGAAGCCTCTGTACCTATCTATATTGTGTTCAAGAGTTCGATGCGAATTACTAACACAAGTGGTAGGGGACCGGTTTGTATAGATTGATTTATAGAGAACTATTTGTATGAAAACTTTGTAATGCGATTATGTGTTGTAATTTGTTGATTGGCACACCGAATGGGATTAGGTTCTGTCTGTTTATATAGTCTTTGAAGATTTTATGTTGTGTGTTTGCTTAATACGTCCGTAGAGATTATATATTTATGAGGTATATACATTATATAATCTATAGGTAGTTTTTTTATCCCAAATATTAAGTTGTAGGCCAAGATAATACCTTTTTTTATTTTATTTATCAAAAGTTTGCTCTTGACTCTAGTCTAGGTCAGCGGTGACAGAGACAGAGTCGACGATGAAGTAAGCTTACCTAGAAGAAGCCTGTTCACTCTCACCTTGAAGAGATTAGGGTTGTATATTTTATGGAATTAAATCCGCCTTGTGAACCACTATTGTGCATAAATGTGTACTTAAGTAAATTAATATTAAGCCGCTTTAAGTTTATCTAAGATGCAAACAGTATTCATAATAGGACAATTTACTAGCAGTAGCGGTATTGTTGAGTATGAGGTCTTTTTTTTTGAGGATGGGAAATCATCAAATGACTCCTCCCGCTCTGGGTGGAGCGGAAGGGAGTGTCAGACTCTTAGTGACTAAAACCCACCCGTGTTCCTTTCTTGGCCCTTTATGTTCCGGGTCAGCGGTACCCCTTTTGGATGATCCCGCTTTCCCGGCAGGCTTAGGCCCTAGTGGGCCCCCTCTTCGATGCTGACATCTCTTTGAGGCGCGCGTGAAACACGTACGCGCCGTCCAGCACGGGCCTGGTCCTGATCGGACGGTGAGCTACCCTTTACAACCGCCCTCAGGCCCGCGCCTACGGTGGCCGGGAGTCGTCACGCGGCTCCCGACGCCCGGAGCGTCCACCGCGGCGGCTTGGACGGGAGACTCTCTCCCTCTACCGTCCCGCCACCTCCTTAGCTAGCATGACTGCTTCGCAGAAGGAGGCGACTGCCTCCCACTCCCCCTCGCCCCGGACCATGGATTCCCAGGTCGGGCAGAGTGTTATTGGGTTTTTCTATCTGAAATTTCGCAGTAGCAGCCTGGAGTCTAGATTTGGGCCTGGTTGATGGCAAAAGCATAATAGTAGAATCAGTCTATAATGTTCCCACTGCTGGGCCGCAGGCCTCCTCTCTCTGTGAGGGAGTGGGCCGTAATCCCCCACGCGGGCCCAATGCGGGTTGGTGGATGTCACATGTCTTCTAATTTTTAGTTCATGTCGGTACATGCCGGTTTCCTCACCATTTTGTAAGCAGTGGTGATGAAATAATGTACACAAAGTAAAGTGCCCCGAATCCCCGATCTCATAACCTCGTAGGGTTCGAACCTACGACCTAGAACTCGTAAGTCGCAGCCGTTTCTACTGGGCCACCACTGCTTTCAATACTGCTCTGCCCTGAAGGCTCGCCCCCTATTACATGAGGCTTAAAAATGACTGGTGAAATGTGGGTGTACTATGAGTACACCTCCGAGCATCCCTTCAGGGAAACAAGGCAGGATATTATGTTAATATTGATGTACTAGCTTTTGCCCGTGGCTTGGCCTGCGTGGAGGTTGAAAAAATCCTTTTTGTTTTTAGTGGGTGGGAAATCATCAAATAACTTCTCCCGCTCCTCTTACTGACTTAAACCCACCCGTGTTCCTTCAGTTACCTGTGCTAGGGCCACGGTAACCCTTTCTGACTTTCCCGCAACCCTGGCAGGCATTGGCCCTAGCGGATCCGTCATTGATGCTGACACCTCTTTGAGGCGCGCGTGGAACACAACGCGCCGTCGACCAGGCCCAGGTCCTTATCGGACGGCGAGCTGCCCATTGCTCGCCGTCCGCAAACCCGCGCCTACGGTGGCCGGGAATCGGCTAGGGATTTCCGACGCCCAGAGCGTCTCCTGCGGTGGCGGGGTTTTGCCTCTTTGCCTCTCCCTCTCCCTCTCCCTCATTTTTTGCCTCTCCCTCATGCGTTCCGTTTCCTCCCGCCTTATCCGGAACAGGAACCTCCTGAAACATCCGTGCCCGGTGAGGACCTGCTTCAGGAGGAAGGTGAGGACGCCGTGGCGCCTCTCTAGCCACTCCTCAAAGAGGGGACTTATTGCCGCAATTGTGGCGTGCCCAGCTGCGCTGGGTTGCGAAAATTGCACTCTCCATGCCGCCCTGAGATCCCGCCGGAGCTCTGTCCGCTGTGCCGTGATTTCTCGCGACAGCGGAGTTACGCCCGGCGGGCGTTTCACCTTCTCGCGCCACTCCCATATGTGCGCGAGGATTCTCTGTAGGTACCCCTGACAACGTCTATGAAAAATTTCGTGACGTTCTAGTTCAGTGGTTTAGGCGTGAACAGGTAACAAACAATCTAACTTACTTTCAATTTTATACTATTAGTTAAGGTGTTAATTTAATATCATACCTGTGATCGTTTATACATTTTATTTTATTTTATTTTATTTTTATTGAGAGGAACAGCAAACAGTTACATCATGAAAACTTAAAACTAGTATAACAATATTTCATTTTGTTAATAATGTAACCCACAACACTGTCCACGGGTTATCATAATAATATTAAAAAAAAAAACAATAAACAATAACATTGTACTAAATATAATTATTTTGCTGACCTGTATGGGGAGTTCACCCATACAGGTCAGCAAAATAATTATATTTATTTTATAAACAAACCACCAACATGAAGATCCTTATTTACATTCAACTCATAACACTTATGACTGGTTTCGCAACATAGTAACAATTCCTTTGAAACTGAGCAGGCGCTGATAAGATAAATAAACAGAACGATTAGTCAATGGATAACTATTTCCGCTGGCAACAAAACTATGTCACTGTTTATGAACTTTATCATACTTGATAATTATGGTTAAAGATCTTTGTCGTTCAACTTCAAGCTAGAAAACTTATGAAGTGAGCACTCCTCATTCTACAAGTCTTCCTGATTTAATGAATGGAGAGGTGGAGAACAACCAATCGTCAGTGAATTTCTAACAGTACGGAAGTCAAAAATGGCTACTTTACAGGAGATTGAACATACTGTAACTTAAGCTAAAGGCAATATTGTGTTTGATGGCCACATAACATTAAATCGATACTATTGCGAATGAAACATAAAGATATATTGCAAATAATACCTGTAATCGAATTCACACCATCGCAGCACTGTACGACGAATTTGTATGTGAATGGCTGACACACGGAGTGTTGGCAGTGGCATCACCAACTGAGATACACAATGTAACTATTTTTCAAATAACGCGTTCGTATTGGTCAGGTTATCGTATTTTTATTGGTCGATACGATGCGCGCCATTAAACATTATTTATTTATTTAACACTTTAAGCACACAAATGTACAGAGGCGGACTTAATGCCATAGGCATTTTCTACCAGTCAACCTTTGGGTGATGCAGAGACAAACAGTGGTAGGTGCAATTTATAATGATAATTTAGGATTAAATCCAATCCAAATCCAATCCAATCCAATTACATTCAAATTTCAAAACACTCATAATGACTTATGCACAGTTAGAACTTCACTGACGCAATATTGTTTCATTGAAGACCAAAATACCTCTTCAAGTACCTCCCCTGCATCTACCAGCAGTGGAATGATTCAAGATGATGATGATGCTAATTTCGGGTACCTATAGGAAAGTTTTACCTACCATACCTACAAAACGGTAATCCTCCCACTTACGTCTTAAAGCCATTACCACCATATTTTAGCAAGCACAAGATATCTCCTCACAAGTACAAAAACAAAACATATCTTTTTCTTTCTAAGGTTGATAATCCAATACCAAGATTCGAAGACACAAAACACCCACAGTCAAGAGACGCATGTGAACTACAAAAAGATTTAAAACCTCAGTGACCTGGAGGTGTTCCCGAGAACAGCTGACGAGACGGGCCAGTGAAGGGGTATTTTCGTGAAATCCCCTTAACTGTTAGGGTTGGCTCGCTGTAGGATATAGTGATCATATTTTTAAACCACCATAGGAAAGTTATTTTTAGGTTACATGAATTTATTTATAAACCAGAAGGCCTAGACAATTGGCAATCACTTTGGTATATCTACAATGACTTTCAACAGAATTGACACACTTAAGAGCTGCCAATTCCCACACAAACGTTCGTACGTGATTATGGCATTATAACAAATTTCCTCCAGATATTTTGAACACAGATATTTTGTGGTATAAATCTAGGTTACTATTTAATTTTTAAAAAACTTCTTTGAGAAACTAATTCAGAAAATCTGCTTTTTTGCACAAATGTTATCTGACCTTTGGACGTTCATAATAGTTCATAATTTGTGTGTTAATGTTTTATTTATAGGTATTGTTTTTATTGATGTGTGATTTTATATTTATTATTGAATAATAGAAAGATGGTTTCTAATATAGGTTACGTGGTACCTGAAATAAATGAAATTCAATTTAATTTAATTTTACAATGTACCCATAACATTGAAAAAGTAAAGAAAACATATTTTAGAAACCTCGCACATGTACTTAATAGAGATCTTAAATGGCAAACATTATTCAAAAATCTTGTAACGTTTTTTAAAAACACGTATTTCCTAGAACAAGTTTTGTGAAATCTTCGTTCGATGTTATCGCGTTCTCACTCTTGCTTCTTTTTCAAACATTGCGTTGGATGAAACATCTAGCTTTTTTAATCATGCTCGCATTGACGATAGATAGACCGGGAAGGGACCTCTCAAGCTTTTCGGTAGCTTATGGCAATCCAATACATTTTTTGAATTTTTATTCTCGTTATCGCTTATAGGGTGTCACTTTGTCTTAGCCTTCAGACCTGTAAAATAACGTCTTTTAATGTAAGAGGAAGATTAAGTCTAGTCTGAAATCTCCAACACCAAATGTTGTGGCCTGGCAATTAATCCTCTTTTACCGGACTCTTTGCTCCGGATGTAAGAAATTTTATAGCCAACACAAAAAGAAATTGCATGGTCATTCTCTCAACATCAAAGTCAAATTGTATATTTCAATAATACAAATGAAGCACTTTTGAACAATGATATTAAAAGTAAAAAGGTGCTTTTGAAGGTAAAAAATTACAAGAAAAAAGAAGAAGAGAATATATTCTAGTTGCCCTTCCAAAACTTAGTTTCATAAGGAAAAGGACGGGCAGGAAATGCCAAAATTATTCTTAATTTTTTTTACAATATTTTGTTTACATATTGTACTCTTAATATGAGTTAAAAATTATAAGAGACCATTGCCAATGCGACGATCAGATACATACATAAATAAACACATCCAAAAGCGAGAAACACAGCTCGATATAATTCCGGCCATGTCATGTCACGTCAAGGAAACGGTTTATAGTGCTACACGAAAACATGATGGCAATGATCGTCAATTATCATCTTCAGTTTCACATTCTCAGTGCTGACAGGGTACTAACTCAAGCACACGCCCATTTCCTTTAGATGAAATATTACTTGCGTGGGGACAATACGAGTTTGCGCAAACTTTTTTTGGGTGATCTACTCTATTCGTAGATTAGCATTGAAATGGTCACAATACGGAGCTAGGAATTGATTGTGACAACTAGCTTTGATTTAGGTAATAATTAATTTTTCTTTCGTGGCACATTGTCTATAAAACTGATGGCCAAAACATACAATGGAAATCTAGAGTAGTGACGCACCAGATGACTTAGATCAATGGCAACGCTTTCAAAGCATTTCGTATGTTTCTAGAACGACTTTCAACAGGATTGACATAAGCTTGTCCGTAGCTGTCAGTCCCATACATTTTACATTTCCATCACCATTGTCTCTGATAAAATGTCACTCTGTCTAGGTCCTCAGGTATACATTAGGTATACCTATTTATGATAAGGCTGTTTTATGAGTGCTGATGAATAAGTTGTAGTAGCTCTTATCGGTCGTCCTTTTCTCATCATCCTTCATAACATCTGCGCAAGATAACTTAGATCTGGCCTCTCTCTCTTGATAGACTGTGACCTCTGAGTTTGTTTCGGTCTTCCTTCTCTGAGTAGTCAGTGAGGAAACACCGAACTCATCTAGTTTGAATTCATCATTTATTTTTAAGTATAAAAGAGTTTGTACAAACCTACAAAAGCCCATTTGCACGTGTAGTCGGGTTAAATGAATAAATGTAGAATTTGTAAACTCGGAGTCAAGTAATTAACATTTTAAGCCTTATATGTTATAACGCGTTGCGCCACTAAAAATTAACACTGGGTTAGTTGACCCTATATTAGGGTTTTTTGAGTTAGAAACATTGCAGTTCAATCGACGGATCATAAAATAGAATTGCAATGTCTGTGCCTTGGTATGTAAACAAATAAAACAAATGAACGAACAATGATTAGAAACTGTATACCCATCTCTTTTACACTACATTGCGGTACTTTCTAGTCTTTTAATTTTATAACATGACATTAATTAATTTTAATCGTATTGTATGTTCTTCTCCATAGGTACCTACTACGCTTTGGAATGGGCAACTAGCTTCATATTTCTGACTAACCGACCCCTTTACAATTCAAAAGTGCCTGTAAATGGTTTAATTGAAATAAATGCTTTGAGCTTGAGTTGAGTTTGAGTTTGTGGTTTTCATGGAGATTTAGTTTATTGATTGACAAAAACGTCAGATAAGGAATTTTTTTTTTTAAGTTTTTTCAATTTGTATTTATTTTTATATGAGTTCATGATTGTCTGTTGACATAGTACTGAATTTTAAGACAATACCGAACAATATAAAATACAAAATAAATTATCAGCAGTACCTCTTTATAAGTCGAACGTCAATTTATTTAGACATTATTAACACTCACCCAGAGTTTAATAACTTAACTCTCCCACATCGGTCGGTTAAATATTTAAAAGTTTAACTGTAGGTTTCGTCCTTGGTTGCGCAAGATGAATAGTTTGATTAACCCTGAGTTAGCTGTCAAGACCGCGCAAGTGGGTCTAATAATTTATCGTAGGTAATTATTATTACACAGAAATAAACGATAGTAAAAGATAATTAAACAAGAGAGTAGAATTTTAATTAGTAGTCTCAGTCAAGGTGCTTGTAATTGTGTCTCACTTTATGCCAATGAATAATGTTTACTTTACTTTCTAGTATCAACTTTATTATTTCTCACCACATTATAGGTAAATAAATTATTTATACTTTGGTCAGATTCAACAATGACACAATTATGAAAAAAAAGCCTTTTTTTTTGAGGGTGGGAAATCATCAAATAACTTCTCCCGCTCTCGGCAGAGCGGGAGGGCGTCTCAGACTCTTACTGACTAAAACCCACCCGTGTTCCTTCAGTTGCCTGTGCCAGGGGCCACGGTATCCCTCTCGGACTTCCCGCAACCCTAGCAGGCATAGGCCCTAGCGGACCCCGTCATTGGTGCTGACATCTCTTAAAAGCGCGCGTGGAACACAACGCGCCGTCGACCCGGGCCTGTTCCTTATCGAACGGCGAGCTGCCCATTGCTCGCCGTTCGCCAGCCCACGCCTACGGTGGCCGGGAATCGGCCTGCGATTCGCGACGCCCAGGGCGGGGAGACTGGTGCCTGAGCCAGGCTCAGGTTTCGGGACACCAGGATCCCAACCCTTTACATATTCATTTTATAAATTATGTATTAAGCGCGCTGATAGAATGTTGTGAGGAAGCATACGACATTTAATAGTTTTATTTATATTGATTAAAATCTAGGCTATGTATGCGAAATTTTAGTAATATTATTGTTATTACAATAAAGACATTAACTTACAGCCAACCCTGTTCCAAGAGGGACATTTAACACTTATTGTGGTAGCGACAACAAAGCGGTGGCCGAACAAAAGGCCAGTTTGGGCTATAAATATCTGGATACGTCGCGCTGGAAGTGGCCCGAGCGGCGAGCAGTACTATCGGATTTATTTATAGGGTTAACTAAAGAAATGGGTGCAAGTGTCTGGTTGTTTAGTAGTATTGTTGATCTTACTTTCAGCTAGCTTTTTCAAATGTCGTTCTGATCTATTTTATACTGCTCGATTACTTGTATAACAAAGACGTTTTTTTTTGTATCCATTCAAAAGAAAGTAATCACAATCTTAATTGGCATTTAAAGAACAAGCTGTCATAGCTACAGTTATGATTTGGTACTTCGAAACTCGAAAGATGATGAACAAGAAATTATTTTTTAAATTAAAATTAGGTAAGTATTTGTGAAATAAGTTTCTTATTATGAAATGCCACTGTTTTTTGATACGTAAATATATCACTAAGATAAAAATAAAAAAATTTACATTTTATATATAGAAACCCTATAAAAGACGCATCAAATATTGTGTCTAACAAAAACGTCACAAATATTAACTAAATTAATTAAGTGCTTCCATTTACTATACATCCGTGCCACCTTGATCCCAACAAAAGATTTCCACATTACGCCTGCCGACCTCAAGGAGGCCTTATCCGGGAGAGTCCACTTGTAATGTAAATACAGCATTGTGCAGAACTGAGAGGTGTTCCGAAACACTTGGACCGGACCCGATTGTTTGATAATGTCTGTTTTAATTTAGCGGATCTCGTAATTTCGTATGAGGATTTTGTGTAAGAGAAATGAATTATTTTGGATGGGTTGTCTGGAATCAGGTGGAGAATTTTATTAAAAAAAATTGAAAGTCATAACAATATACTTACATAACCTTGATTTAAAATAGCAGCGTATTCATTAGGAAACAAAGTTGCAAAACATTGTTTCCGCAACATGTTTTTGTGTTCCGGGATACATGTTGCTGGCAACATGCGAACATTAAGAAATTGTGGTAAATAAAGAAACATCCTGCAGAATCAAATGTTGCCAATAAATATTGGCTATTAGCCGGGTACAGATTGGTGTAAGCTTACAGGAAATGCAACACGATAACTAGGCGAATTTATTTCAACGCACTTTATATTTTATTTGGTTTGATTTTTTTTCAATAATGTCATTTGGTTTATATAGGCTTTTATTTATCTTAGACTTGATAATGACAGAGGGGCACTAAATTACAGTACGTATACTATACGTGTTTAGTATTAATTTGATACGACTTATTAAAAAGCACCAAAAATTTGTTGTTTTTTTTTTTCAAACCAACTAAATAGCTTACAAATCAGAGTAAAACGCAACCACCCTTTGTAATGAACGTGCAAGTGTGTGCATATTTATTGCTTCCTTATTTGCATCGCCATCTTTTTAGCGAAAATATTTTGTTGTTCTTGTGACTTGCGTCAGAGCGGCAACAACGCATCGTAGGTTATACTCAGATTTATCTTTTTAAGGTGCATGACCTATACGTATAGACATAATCAGCTGTAAGGAAAGATACATCGTGTTCAAACGGGGCAAAAACTGAAAAGATCATTTGCGACTAAACTACTGCTCCTAATTAATTGCTTTTTGGTACAGAGCTTGAAAATGGTACCTAGTATAGGCAGTTTAAAGGAAAGCCTCTCTGTCGTATCAAATTTGTATATAGATTCTTTGTGTTTTGTGAATGCGAGGCCTAACTTGTTAACTTAAGATTTGTAGACCATTTTCTATCTTGTTACGTATCAGGTACCTGTCGACAGGCCTACACTGTCATCCTATACCTATAAACACTGTAATTTGAAAACATTGTAAAAGCTAATTATTTTTAAAAGAGTAACCGTGGAGTTTCTTGCCGGCTCTTCTCCATAGAAAACGACCAATTGGAGCCATGCACCTAGCTTCTGACGTTTCATAAGTGCCCATGTAGGTTTATTTGAAATAAAATAATTTGATTTGATTTCGTATTACGTTTCGCTAATATGTATTTCATTACATAGAAGAGACATTAGCTAACATAGCTACTAATCAACAGGGTTTACATAAATTATAAATTAACGTATCCACATTTAGACCTCACGAAGGTCTTATCCGGTAGAGTCCACTTGTAATTTAAAAACAGCATTGTGCTAAACTCGTATGCTCCAACGGCCATCGGTCCTTCGACAAACATGGCCAGCCCACTACCACTTCAGCTTACTTACTCCTGTCCTGGAGTGCTGGAATGGAGACTGCGTATTGACAAGCGTAGCCTGTGACGCCCCCCAGCTAGATGGATTGACGGCCTCAAAAAAGTGGCTGGGACAGACTGAATGCGGGAGGCGGAGGTGTTGTGGCGCAGCCTGGGAGAGGCCTATGTCCAGCAGTGGACTGCGATGATGTTGATGATGATGATGATCTGACGGTGGCTGAGTTAATTGTGCTGAACTGAAAGGTGTTCCGTAACACTTGGACTGGACCCGATTGGTTCATAATGTCTGTTTTAATTTAGCGGCTCTTGTAATTTTGAATGAGGTTTTTGTGTACTTGGGACGAGAAAATAATGGACGGGGGTGTTAATGACTTCGTTAAAATGGCCAGGTAAAATGTGAAGAGTGACAGGACAGCTTGCCAAATTAAAAGTGTAATTTGTAATATTATAAACGTAAATAAAAATGGAATGTGGGATTTTAGAGAAAACATTAAAATTGAAGACAATAGTAAAAACAACTATACAACATGTAACGTAATTAACGCACACCCTCAAACACCCCAATTAGAATATTATGTTATAATCATAATAATTATACACTTAATTTTTAATTTAACATGTATATGCATTGTTATTTATTAAATTAGTTATACCAATTCTGGGAGAAATTTATGGTCATACTACTACGCACGCAGCGCACACAGTCGCACAAGCAGTTACCGCGCCGCTCGACACAACACAACGAAACTACGGAAAAAGCCGACAATTTGATACACGATTGTTTACGTTAAAGAAATATTATGAAACATTAACCGACGACGTCCGAGAAAAGAATTGTTTATTTACGGTCTATGTCTAGTAAACATTATGATTGCGTCTTTCCATCACACTTTTCAGGCTTTGGACTGTCGACTCTGAATAATTTCGTTTATTGAATATGATACAATGCCAATCGGCAATGAACTGCTGAAAATAAGAGGCGGTACGACAACATTATTCAGAGACGGCATGTTTAAAAGATTGAGTCAAAATATTTAAAGTAATTTAAAAAATCAAATAACTTGTCTTTTTAACACACTTTCAAAATGTCCACCACCTTGTTCAATACATTTTAATGCCCGTTTTCTTAATTGATGTTTTAATTTAGAAAGCACTTCAGTGTCATTTCTCACTATTTCAAAAGCGTTCACTATCCAATTTTTTAGGTCCTCGGCACTTGTTGTATCACTAAAATAAACTAACGATTTAATTCGTCCCCACAAAAAAAAGTCAAGAGGCGTCAAATCAGCTGATCTGGGGGGCTACTGGATAGGGCCGCCGCGACCGATCCAGCGCTCTCCAAACTCTTCATCAAGGTGCTGCCGAACACTTCTAGTGAAATGGGCAGGGGCACCATCGTGTTGGTAGAATACCTCTTGTAAATTATGAAGAGGAATGTCTTCTAGCAGCGTAGGTAGAGTTTCTCGTAAAAACAGTAAATATGCGTCTCCTGTTAATCTTTGTAAGAAGACTGGCCCCAGTATGTGTGTACCAATGACACCGGCCCAGACGTTAACTGAGAAACGGTGTTGGAAGGAATCCACTCTGCATGCGTGAGGATTTTCGTGCATCCACAAATGTGTGTTATGTTGATTGTACATCCCCACGCGTGTGAATGTACTTTCGTCGGTCCAAATTATGTTCCGCTGCCAATTTTCTAATAACCAGCGGCTGAACTGCAAACGTGGTACGTAATCGTTTGGAGTCAACTCCTGGCATCTTCTGAGGTGGAATGGATGTTCTTTATCACCACGAAGTGTTCTCCACACATGCATATGACTACATTCAAAGTGTGGCGCTGCTTCTCGGGTACTGGCATGGGGATTCTCATCGAAATAGTCCAGGATTTCGTTTTGAAGACGAGTACGTGTACGCACGTTGGCTCCCCTATCGATGGCTGTGTTTGGACGGAACGTTCCGTGGTCGCGAAGCCGCTGAGTAGCAGCTAACATTGTCCTGCGGTCCACTCTTGTACCATACCTTTGGTTAAATGTTCTGCAAGCTAGAGCCACATTATCACCACACGTTGCCAAAGTCCTCACCATTTCGGTATACTGAACATTAGTGTATTGGAAAGACATTGCGCGCGAAAGAATTTTTTGATAACACTAACTACGTAACTTCTTTCCACTAATATTGCCCGCGCGTGACTAATGTTGAAAGTTGACTAAACTTGAAAGGGAACGAAAGTAAGTAGGTGGTTTATCCACGGAGCAATTGTATTTGCTCCGTGGGTTTATCGGTGTCCTTTGTCCAGTTCCTGTTAGTGTGTGCGTGCGGTCAAATCGCTAAGTTTACAATGCATTTGTTAACGTTCTTGGAATAAGGTTTATTTTTCTTTATTTTGTATTGAATGATGGAATTTTTATGAATACCAATAAAACTGCGATTTTAAAAGTCTTATTACTTTGACTTACGGTCCATTTCAATTTGTTTTGATTGTACAGGGTTAATATGACAATAATATCCGTAGTTTTAATTATTTTTGGGATAAAAAATTACCTATATTAAAAATTATATAAATCGATTCAGTAAACGATTCTGAACAAACTATTTTCAGGATGTGCGTTAATTAAGTTACATGTTGTATATAAAGATTACTGATGGATTAGAAATGTTATTGATATTTGTTTTCAAAATATACAATGGTTTGAGTTTAAAAAGAAGCTTCCCGAAAAAAATCGCGTGTAACTGACAAACAATTAAGTAATTCCATAACTATTCCGTGTTTTCCAATTTATTACGGAACCCTAAAGAGCAGAAGTGTTAAAGTTCAAAGTCCCACAACACAAACTACAAAATTTTACTTCCCTAATAATGTTTGCACATTTCCGCACTGCCACTCACACGAACCATAAAAGCTCTATTATCATTTTTAAGGCATAAAAGAAAACCTGCATACATATGTAAATCTTAGCCAAGGGTGCCTTCGACCACTACCCCGAAAAAAAAAGAAAAGCATTATGTAATCCTGAGTCAGCAGTATTGAAGCCATTATATAGATGAGCCACAATGGGGAGTGGCGATACAAACACAAATACATCTGGAGAGGAAAGATCATTCTTGTTGAATGAATGATGAATGATTTTAAAATGATCCTCTGATACGGTGACGGCGAAATTTTGGATGTGGTAAACTGTGAAACAAGGAATGATTTTGATTGCAATAAAGTTGTAGGAAACATGCTTTTAGGTTTAGCTAGTTGGATTGAAGAAATAAAGTCGAATGGTGGGTACAGATTGGTGAAACATACCAAGAAATGTAAGACACATTGAAACAAATTTGCGTAGTTGTTTGTTTTTATTCACATTTTCATTTTGCATAATGGACGGCTCATTTGTGTTACATTTCACTAGCTTCTCTCCACGACTTCGTCCGCTCCGCATG
This sequence comes from Brachylomia viminalis, assembly GCA_937001585.2. NCBI lineage: Eukaryota > Metazoa > Arthropoda > Insecta > Lepidoptera > Noctuidae > Brachylomia > Brachylomia viminalis. The sequence continues at coordinate 21,663,613 of OW443307.2, forward strand.
CAATTTCTTGTTCCCCCTCCCCACCCCGTCGCTTCGCATCACCTGCCCGCGCTATCACTTCATTTTCGCTTAGCGTTCTTTCTGTTTTTTTTTTGATTTTGCTTGGCTCCTAAGGGTCATGGTAAGGGGCATTGATGTTAAATAGCCCATAGCCTTTCTCCAGAATTGGGCTATAAAATACAAATACAATTTTTCAAATCTGAAACAAACATATTTTACCTCTTTTTATTACGACGTATATACCTAGAAGTATAGATGATACGTTTCACCAATCTGTATAACGACGCCTTAGAGTGAAAACCTCGTAAGTGTAATAAAAGAAGTAACTTTTCAGGAGGAAGAAAAATCTGCGTGCTGTAAAAATTTTGTACGGCGTCTTTTATGTTTTGTTATTCATTAATATGTAAATTTAACCCGCTTTTATCAACGAACAAATTAGTCAGATCAAGACGTGCGTTGCGAGGTTATCTTCCTAGAAAGGCAATAAAATAAATTTGAGTAAAAATGCATTCCCGAGGTTTTCACTCTAAGACGACGATAAAGGCATAAAGGTGCAACTAGGTTGCGATGGGTCTACAATAAAAATCGAGGGAGGCAACCAAAATCGACTGGTCGAGAACAATCGATTTTGATTGCCTCAAAACACAATTGATGATCAATAGGTGTACTTACATAATACGGTCGATGTCATCGATCGCAATTTGCTAAAGTGTCATGTGTAATCTTGTAAAATAGATACACTCGGCTACAGATCAAGCTATACATTTCCAGTATAAGCTGATCTCGCATTGTATAGGATTTCCTAACAATGAGAGTTCAGTGTAAACTGGAAATGTATAGCTTGATGTGTAGCCGTGTGTACAATAGATTTCTTCCCCAGACTATTTGTACGATTTGACCCTCTTGAAAGAAAGAAAAAAGGACCATCTTTAGTCCGTAGGCGTCCGATTAAAATGTGTATCAAAAGGACCATTAATAGAAATAGATTCCATTATTCCTCTATAAAAAGGTTTTAATTCATCTTTAGCAGATAATACCTTCTCCAGAGCTTTCCATTTTTTATAAGTATTCCGTAATATTCATTGGATTGTCGAAAATAATGAATCTACAGGTTTGCGGATAACGTATCGAGATGGTGGGCGTTAGGCTTTTATTTATTTTTTGTTCTTGTATTGTAAGACCACAATGAAATGTACGAAAAAGTGGAGCCGCATTTTGTGGTTATTTAGAGGTCCTTTTTCGGGCTGATAAGTTGGAGTTTTTATTATTACTACAGCCCTGTGGTCAGTTGTTATCGTGCTTTAAGATCAGGCCAGATATAGGTTTCCTTATTTCATTGTCACGTATTTGTAATTTTCTCTAAAATATAATCTGTATATCAAAATGTTTTTTAGGGTGACAGGGACATTGAAATTATACGTCGGTTATTTAAAAAAAAATTGCTTGCCATACATTTTGATCGATTAGGTGTTACACTTTTCTATGAATCATTTGTTTTTTTTTTTTATAACCGACGAAAAATTTCTACTCTAAGGGGTCTAGAATCGTGACGTATCGTGAGAATCGTGTGCTGAATCTTGGTTTTAGTTTACATTAAGACTCAAATCAGTGGTAACTAAACCATTATAAGCTGCCCTCGCATTGTAATGAAATATCTGCTCGGTTTTTTACAGTTGATGCACGCGCGAAATCACGTCATCTCCGCTCTAGTGTAAACAGTGGGTTTTCTAAGTATTCGATTGTTTTAATTAAAGCTGATAACAGGCCGGGTGCCACCCAGGGTACCCAGGGGGCATTAACGGTAGTTTGCTATTGGGAACGAGAGCTTCCCGCGGGTCATTAGCGGATATAGGCCAGCTCAAGTTCAAAGTGTTACTTACCAGATTTTAATTTGAGATATTTTCAGTGCAATATAGTGTGCACGTGCAGTTTCTTCCAAACTTAGTGTTATCAACTGCTAATCCAAAAATAAAAACTGTTTTTGAAAATAAAATAAAATGTAGGGATTCAAGGCTTTTGATACAATAATAATTTTAAAGCTAATCCCTGGTCTGGATATTTTGCCAACCTTCATATAAAAAGATTTTCCAACCCATTTACTAACATTCATATTTAAAACTGTTTGCGTTATATTCTCAAATAAAAATATGAGCAAATAAATAATAATGAAAATTTATATATAAAAAGAGTTGCCTTCACAAGTCGAGTTTATTCTACATAGTTGAATCTATTTGAATAGGCCGTACCCGACTGTTCGAAGCCGTAAGGTAGCGTTCATATTAATTATTTTTCTTATTGTTACACAAAATTATCTAAGATTAGATAGGAATGCTATTATAATATTAATTGCGATTATTATGCGATTATTTTATCATAATATTAATTGCGATTATTTTATTATAATATTATTATTATCGCCGGATAATTGCGTCACACACTAACAGTAGGAATAGCTTCCATTTTTGACAGTTCAACAACATTTTAAATTGCGTTATTTACGTCGTTGAGCAGACAAATTTTTCAAACATGTGAAGCAATGGATTAGCAATATCCTTCAAAATTATTAAGATTGTGATTGACAGTTTGTTACGCAATTAGGGTGCAGGTTACGACTCAATTGGAATAGACTATTGAAACAATAAATAGTACTACCTAACGTAGTCCTAAATTCTAAAGACATAAGCTAGTCCTGAGTTTAAAAATATATCTATTTGATTCTGGTGACCCCTGATTTATTATAATATGTAGTCAAGTGGTGTATTTTAGAGCTCAACAAAAAAAAATATTATAGCAGGATTACTCGACTGCGCGACAGCAAATAGAGTGTTTTGTTTTTCATGTGTGTTTGTTTTTTGGGTATCTTTGTTGGTAGGACTTCTTTTACTCTCTAAGCACCTTAACGGCTGGATGGATTTTAACACATGAGGTATGTATGGGCTCGTCTGGGTCACGCGATGTTTGTAAGCTTAGTTAGTTTAAGTTTTTGTTTTTTGTCAAATAACAATATAAAATCAAAATGGCGGATTTTAGACGTTAATAAGTATTGTCTAGAAAAAATATATATTTAAAGATGCTCTACATCTATTACAAAACAAAGAGATGAAAATGTATAAAGGATAAGCATGTCAGATGAATTTTATTCCTATCCCGATCACTATGTATGGCAAGCCGATCCCTTGAGAGAAGCGAGCTAAATACCTAGGTGTTATCCTTGACCACCACCTTAGCTTCAGTGAGCACATATAGGCTCGTTCGCGCGCCTCTTTCGCTCTCGGTGGGCTTCAATTCATACTAACCGCCCGCAGCAAATTGTCACTAAAGTGCAAATTGCGCATCTACACCGCAGTCATCAGACCCATCATGACGTATGCCTGCCTCTTATTTGCACACGCATAGCCATGCCATCTTCATAAGATGCAGACCCTCCGGAACCGGTTCCTCAGAAAGGTTACGGGGACTCCCTTTTAAGTCCGTAATGTGAACCTTCACCTTGACCTTAGAATGTCTACCATCCAGTAGTTCGTGAAACACCTCGTAAAGCGTTTCTTTGACTTCGGCTTAAAGCACACCAATCCCCTGATAAAAGCGGCCGCCCGCTACATTCCCCCCACATAAATAGGATTCGCCGCCCGAGGCATACCTTAATTATCCCCGACGATAACGCCACTACTCTTCTCCAGGTGACTAGTGAAGCCACCAGTACTCTCAGAAAATACAGAAACAGAACGTCGTCCTTCCGTCCTCGCCGCCGAGGACCACCACGACGACGCCCCAATCTACGTCCCTTGCTTGAGCCAGCCCGCGCCGCTGAGCCTGTAGTTTTAAATTCGTCCCCTAATAATAATTCCGATCCACCCTGTCCCTTGCTGTCCTCCCACAGCGACGCCCTAAGCCGAGGTCCGTACTCCACAGGGTGCCCTTAGCGTGTAGTCACCTACTTTATAAGTTTTTTTAAGGTCTGGCTGGAGGCCTTAATTTATTAAGGTAAACACAGGCAAGCCCGGTTAAGCAGCCGATAACCTCCTAGGTTGACTGCAATATAAAAAAAAATAACAATGAATTTCATTGCGATTTCATAAAGAAACTTTTTAAAATTGTTCGTTATATTTTTAAATCAAAAGCATTCGTTTCCTCATGAATTATTTTTGTTTATCCGCTGTTCACTGTGAAGTGCCCTTAGTGGAACAACAGAAATGTGCCCAAAATGCCATTCCAGATGGCTAAGCGGGTCCTATTGGGACGGGTCACTTTATATTAACCATGCGATTTAAATGGGAACCAGTCCCCAGTCCCACTGAAAAGTTGGCTTTTTGCGGCCTCTCGGACCCCTATAAAGAGTTAAGAACAAATTTGTCGTTTGATATTAATGTACAATTTAAAAGGTTGTTTCGGAAAAGGTGTTTTAATTATTCTGAAATGTTAATGGGATATTTGAGGCTTTTCTTTGTGGTTTCGTTTTTAGAACGTTTGGAAGGAGCCTTTGTTTTTCAGCTGTTTAAAATTTCAAGTAACGTCTGTAAAGTAGGATAATGGCAATAAGGAAAAATTTTAACAATGCTTTTTTATAAACTACTAGCTGTTGTTCATGATTTCGTCTGCGTGTATTTTAAATTGTAATTTTTTTAATACAAATACCCAGCGGGGTGAGCACGGCCTACTGTCATAGTAGATCCCGCGAAAAAAAATCAGCTGTTCCCTACATTTACATATATTTTGTTTGCAGAACTCGTCAAAATGTAGGGACCAGCAAATTTTGTTTTCGCGATTTCCTAGCTGGCCCTATAGTAAAAGTTGTTCATAATAATGAGTACAATACTTAAGAGGTTGATGGTGTTTTACCAATAACCCTGTATACGTACGAGAAAGTTCAAGTGATGGTAAGCTAAATGTTTTGGCCATACTTATTTTATAGCATGTTAGGATGGACCTGCGTCAGTTAACTAAGCCTATCGCAGTCAACTGCTGGACATAGGCCTCTCCCAGACTGCGCAACAACACTTACTCCTCCGCCTTACGCATCTAGTTTGACCCAGGTCCCAGCCAGGTGGCCTTAATAAGGTTATTAAGGTCGTCGGTCCACCTAGCTGGGGAGCGTCTCACACTACGCTTGCCAATACGCCGTCTCGACTTCAGGACTCGTATGCTCCAACCATCGGTTCTTCGACAAATATGGCCAGGCCACTGCCAATTCAGCTTGCTTACTCTGCAAGCTACGAGTATGTTGGTAACTCCGATTATTTCTGTACAATTTTGATAGAACTGCGTGATTGAAATCATAAAATCATCCAACAAAAAGACGAAAAAAATATGGAGTCACTAACAATTTCTAACTCAAACTTAACTCAAAGCATTTATTTCAATTAAACCATTAACAGGCACTTTTGAATTGTCAAAGAGTCGGTCAGTTAGTCAAAAGCGGAGATCATTTCTTTAAGTAGGTACTAATTCATAATAGTATCTATTTACAACTTTCGCCCTATCTACTCGTATAATCTTAGTCATATTTTATCCTTAACTTCATAGGTGGGCATTACGTTCCGTTCTGAGCTAATACACGTCATTTTATACGACCACGGATTTCCATCAACCCAGTGATATACGAAATCTCTCTACACCAAAACTGCTTACTATAATATTGTGTAGTACCTACGGTCAGGAAAATTTATTGTTAAGCAAATTTACACCTTTGTCAATTTGCCGTATTGTAGCCATTTCTTACAATTGTCAAAAAAAAATATAAGTTGTAATTCGAATATACGAACAATTTAAGTTGGAAGTCACTTGGCTTGGCAATCCATTTCCCTGAAATTTAAATAGTTTGTGGTAAAGAGCGTCTGCGAGATTTTTGAAGGGATGTGCCGTGAGTCGGGGTCTTCTAACGCTGCGTTATGTTAAGGGAAATAGTCGGGGAGATGCATAACGTTACGCTACTTCCAAAATAACACCTTACAGCCAAGCGGCGGACCACGATGACTAGCGCCGCGGGCGGCTGGGGTACAGGGTGTTTGATATTAAATTTTGTAGAAGGAAAATATATTGTTACCTTCGTCAAAAGTCTAGTAATCAATCAAGTCATCAACTCAACCTATCGCAGTGGACAAAGGCCTCTCCCAGGCTGCGCTAGATATCCCTGTTGAGCCTTACGCATCCAGTTCATCAAGTAACCAATATAATTGAATCCTAAAAACGCAAAATACAGAAACAAATAATACTAAAATTTTAATTTATTAGGTATTTGAAAAGCAATATTATTTGATAACCATTAAGTAGGTTTTAAAAACGTTTTCCATTCGGTTTTTAATTTTACAGAAACAGAAAAAAATATGTCTATTTACCTAATTCGAAAGCAGTTTTATCAAAGTGCACAATATAATTATAAAATTGTCCACGAGGATTGTTGTACGAACAAAATCATATTGGGGAAAAAAATATGTCACCTAAGGGCTGATTTAAAAGTCAGAGGGGCAATTCCCGTATTTTTAAGACCGTTCGCATTCTAATCTCAGTCTCAATCTGTCAAAATTACAGTCAATTTACATACATTTTTGACAGGTTTTTGACATTGTTTGTCGCTGAGATGAGATTGCGACTTGAATTTGAACGTTTTTTAAGTACGAGAATTGGCCTACAGATATCTTTTATCCGTGGCATATTGACGTCTGACAGTTCAAGTTTGGGCAAACTGTCAAAAATTCAAAATTTATTCTCAGAATAAGATTCATTATAGGTATAATAACTTTGGTGAAATTCGCCCTAAATAAAATTGTAACAAATAATTTAACAACATGCAACACAAAAAAGACTTATTTGGTTTACAAACTATTCTAGCACACTTTAGTAACACCCTATACACAGAATGTAAGCTTATAATGTGAAGGAGCAAGCGATCTAGCGATAAAACGAGATATAAGCAATTTTATTCAGTGGCCAGCGTTTGATTTATATCTATATTGTGAGACTGAACCATTGACTATAAAATATAATGCTACCTGGTATATGGAACCTGTTAGATTTGAGTTTGTGAGGTAGTGTACACACTATGTAAAGTATTTATAGTAAGTAGTTAAGTATGTATACTTTGTAAAGTAATATATTACTTTAATTATTGTGAATGTGAAGATTATGTGGTTTATTACTTTTTTTTTTTGATTTCGTAGTTAGTTTCACGACCTGACAGCTTGAGTAATTTACGCGACCTACCCAAATGTCCTTTGGTATTGTTCGTCGAATCGTTGTGCTCCTTAAGTTCTGAGTTGAGTGGCAAGATTACTGACAAATGCGTGCACTGACTGGAGAGGTCCGCTCAATCTGTATGGTTTTTCCTCAAAAGACCGTTTCAGACACCAATCTACATGGTCTTCACATGATCTGACCAAGATTATGTCTGGACTTTAAAAGAGACTGTGACCTCTGAGTTTGTTCCGGCCTTTCTTCTCAGAGAAGTCAGATAGGAAACGCCAACCTCATCTAGTTTTTAAAATATGATTGACGTGTAAAAGTGTTTGTAAAAACCTACTTACAGAAATAAAATCATTTATCATTTATGGTTTTGTGTAGCGTGAGTACCTACTACAGTTTGAATGTTCTGTTTTTAACGTAGGTATATTTGATGACTGTGGTATTTAGTAGATTAGAATAGATATTGATTACACTACGCTGCACTGTTATTTTATGCTTAACGGAATAAAGAACAAATAAGTGTTACGGGTGCAATGCAATGGCGTTTATCACGATCACTTTGTAGGTAAACATGGGATATAGCATGTCAGAATAGATAGACGTTATCAATCAACATCAGCCAAGATCAGATATAATATACTATACCATCTATGTGATCCGCATCATTTGTGTGTGAACGAGGTGATCCGCCAGAGAACAAAGGTAAGTGACATAGCCCAAAGACTAAGCAAGCTAAAGTGGCAAGGGGCTGGTCACATCTCTCGCAGAACCGACAATCGTTGGGGAAAACGAGTTTTAGAGTGGAGACCGCGTTTAGGCAAACGTAGTGTAGGTCGCCCGCCAGCCAGGTGGATTGACGACTTGCGAAAGGCGGCTGGCAGAGACTGTATGAGGAGAGCCGAAGAGCGAGCTCAGTGGCGTTCACTAGGAGAGGCCTACGTCCAGCAGTGGACGAATATAGGCTAATGATGATGATGATACCATCTATGTAATCTCTTCCTTCACTTAAGTGGCTGACAAGAGCTAAACCACGTTCACTGTCGGACTGCATTGCATTGAAAATAGAGAGAAGCGCGATGACACAAAGTTGGTAATGTTTTGCAAAATAGGAAGTAACTCTCTATTTACAAAAAAAAATTAAACACTATCATGTTAAGTTGCTTAGAGAACCATCTGAAAAACAAAACAGAATGATTGCATGTATTTATGGTTTTTAATCGTTAAATGAAATTTTTAGAGGTATCTTCGTGACTTTTTTCTAGCATACCAAATTAGTCGTATTATGTTTTCAACACACTATCTAACTAGCATAAATCCCGAAGACTATCATATATTTTTCTGATTTTGTTTACTGTAGTGGAGCATATACTTTTAGGCATTATAAAACTTGCGCTTAGGTCATGTAGTCCCCTTAGTCCATACTTAATTTTATAAATTCGAAAGTAACTCTGTCTGTTTGTTACCTTTCCACACCTTAACCTCCTAGATGGCATCCTGAAGAAGGACATTAGCTACTTTTTGTCCCGGTAGCACGTTTCCATGGGATCCCATGGCGAAGCCACAGTCAAAAGTTAGTACTAATCTTAAGTATCCTGATCCTAATTAATATTATAATATTAATTAGGATCAGGATACTTAAGACTGTGAAAGTAAGTTTGTTTGTTTGTTACACTGCTAAATGCTAAATGGATTTGGATGAAATTTGGCACACAGATAGACCATGGCCTTGGTAAAGACATAGGCTACTTTTCATGCTGCAACAGCAAAACTTGGGAGTTAAAAAGCCGAAAATATTCATGCCTGATTGACCAAACCTAATCATAGAACGTCTAGGTCTAAAACTTTGAATACACTACCTTGTCTACCTTCGTACGTTACGAATATTTCTTTGGTAGTTTTTTTTAATACTAGCACCAAATTCTTAAGTATAAGACACAGAAAATCAATTAATCCAAACTTTCTAACCTATCTTCTAAGAAAATCCGTTCAAAGTAATCTCTTTCACATTGATACACAGAAAACATTCGATCAAAAACTCGCATGGCAACTTCTTGATTACATTTTCCGGATTTTACCCGAAAGTACACACATTGATTGGAAATCGCTGCTCGGCCTCCATGAAACTTTGTTTTATGTTACATGTACTGACAATTGATTTGTTTCGTGACGTCAGTTTTGCCTGGAGGCAGGTGAGGACAGTTTGACAGTTTGGATTGAAAGGTTTTGTCTGATCTGTGTCTTTTTAGTTTGAGTGAAAATGTTTGATTTGGGACACTCACCGGTAATATGAAAAGGAGCGCTTAAAACGATCACATTTATAAAACAAAATCAAATGAATATGACACGGTGCTTGAAAAAGGAACATTATTATTTGATAGATTTGGAGTGTGAACATTCTTGGAAAGATTGAAATAAAGGGTAACAATTTTAGTTCATCTGCGTTAGCGACTACGAAATTCGGTAATTTTTCCATTTCGCAGTGTGTACTTTTATCTTAGATTGAATCTAATTCACTAGACAGATTAAAGTAGCTATGGCTACATAAATTATACTGAAAGTCTCCTGTTCTAATTGATTTCGACTAGACTGAAAGCCAACCACAGCATAATTGCGACACAATTAGACAGACAAACAACAACAACATCAATTAAGTATAATCATCACTGAAATAATTTAATAGACCTATGACCTGGCAAAGGACGCAGGGATCCGCTGGATGCGAGAAACGCAGGACCAGTCGAAGTGGCGGTACTTGGAGGAGCAGTTGACTGCTGGACAAAGGCCTACCAAAACACACGCGAAACAGGTCAAGCTGTTTCGGCTAAAATGTTAATGATGATGATTTTGATCACTAAAATGCCAAAAATAGTGTCATAGCTCGCAAGTTCTTCAATAAAACTCTGAATAACCACTATCAATATAGCATGCATATGTTTGAAAGCTTCTACATTACAAACTCCAAGTTCTCTCAAACATCTAAACTAAAACTAACACTGTCCAAATGAAGATATCGCTAAACCCTTAAGGAAGCCGCTAGATGTCCAATTAATTATAAAGCCGATCGCGATAGCAACTGTTGCTATTAATCAGGAGATCGACATTGATAGCCGGCGCTTGCTAACGGCCACACAATGTGGATGTACTAGGCTAGCAGAAATTGAAGGAAATGGTAGATAGATGTGTTTAACGTAATCGGGTTTGTTTCATGTTTTGAATAGAATTTGCGACACTAAGTGTGAGCTTCTATATTAATTGTGAACTAGTTTTTGCCCGCAGCTTCGTTCGGGTGGATCACAATCAAATCATCTCACAGGAAAGTTATACCGGGGCTAAAAGTCTATCCTGTGTTAATCCAGGTTATAAACTATCTCTATCATCCAAATCCATTCAGCCGTTTTTGCGTGACTGAGTAACAAACATCCAAACTTTAACATTTATAATGTTAATAGGTATCTATCTGACCTCTATGAATGTGGGAGAAAGATACGACAAATTTATAATAACGATCATACACAGTGGATGTACTAGGGTAGCAGAAAATGGAGGACATAACAGGTAGATAGATGTACGTAGGACACACTGAAAGTTTTTAGAAAATAAAAAACGGAATGATGTAGAAGCCTGTTAATATTTTTAAACAGTACCATAAGTTTTAACTTTTTATCTGTGGTATGCCTTTTTTTTTTTTGAGCGTGGGAAATCATCAGTTAAGTTCTCCCGCTGTGGTATGCCTGAAATGTGAATTTTGATTTACTAAGTTTGTTATTATTACGTTTATTCCTTGAAATTTTATTTTGAATATATTCTCTGGCAACGAGATAAGTATTAGCATACCATCAGAACTAGTATCCAGTTTGAGACATTTTCAATGATTGAGTTCTGCTCCCAACAGTTAGCATTAATTATTATTACTTGACCAATCGATTCACAAAAAAGTTCCTCTTTGTCATTTTGCTGCTCGAATATGACTTGCAATTTTTTGGTGCGGCGCATTTTTGCAAAGTGGTTATATTTTCCACCATTTGCACTGTATGTGGGTCACACTGAAAGTTTTTAGAAAATATAAAAAACGGAATGATGTGGAAGCCTGTTAATATTTTGATTGCTTTTCGAAGTAGTCTCCGTTCCTTTCTAAGCAGCGTCGCATGCGATGGAACCATTGACTGAAGCAGTGGGCCCACTCTTCTATAAGTGTTTCTTCGACGCCTTTTACAAACGCAGCTACGACATCTTCAGGGTTCATACAACGAATTCCTCTAAGTTTATCTTTAATTTTGGAAATAAATAAAAGTCACAAGGTGTCAGGTCAGGACTGTAACGAGGATGACTTACTAACTCCACACTTTCGATAGACAAATGTTCGATAGTCCGTCTGGCGGAATAAGCTGGAGGATTGTCGTGGTGGAGGAGGATCCTGCTTCTTGGGCGCTGCTGTCTAACATTTTCCGAGACAACTGGTAAACCATGACTGACATAATGATACCAATCTGCAGTAACAGTATTTTTATTTTCTAGAACAATTGTTGCGAAATGACCCGTCCGTCCAGAGAATGAGGCAATCATCTTTTTCCTTGCCCTTCTTTACTTTTGTCGGCAAATCTTCGAAAGGAAACATCCATTGCGCAGATTGTCTTTTGGTTTCAGTTCGTAACAATATATCCAGCTTTCATCACTTGTGACGATGTCATATACAGCATTCGAGTCACCTCCGTCATACTTTTCAAGAATTGAGCGGTACCAATCCAAACGACGGCGTTTTTGATCTTCCATCAAATTATGAGGTATCCTCTCTCTATCCCTAGAGGATAGAGAGAGGATACCTCATAATTTATATCCATCTAGTACAAAGCTTTCTGGCGCCTAAATGATCATGTAAGACTTTTTGTACTTGATAGGCGTTGGTATGCCCAACGCCTAAAGCTGCTTGAATCTGTTGATATGTCACCCTTCTATCAACTTCTATCACTAGCCGCACAGCACTCACGATATCTTCAGTAATCGCCGCAGAAGGACGTCCTTCTCACAAATTATCAGTGAGTTTGCCTCGACCACGTTTAAACTCATTAAACCAGTTGTAAACAGTGGCATGGGATAGGGTTTCGTCAGGACATACTAATCGAAGTCTATCGTAACATTGTTAATGAGTAAGACAGCAACGAAAGTCGTAATAAATCATTGAACGAACATTTTCTTCTAGTCAAATCCATTTCGACGCACGATGACCACTTTTTAAATTGCCGCCAATTTTAAAAACAAATGACATATGAATTCATGACACATCTTCAGATTCCAAAAAAGTTCATAATTCGAAATTTAAATAATTTTTATCGGCTGCTTTTCTTACTGGCCTATTTTAAAAGCTTTCAGTGTGACCCCCGTATATGTTAACGTAATATGAACTGTTTTGAATTTTGAAATGGTAAAGAAATTGCATTAAAGTGTGAGATTCTGAATTTATATAAAATGAGGGAGAAAGATGGGACAAAGTCTTAATAAAGTCACAAATAAAAAATGCACTTGAAAACAAGTGATTCTAAATCTCTTGGTTACGTTGACCGCGATTACCCTTAGAGCCAACGTGTTCGTCTCCGGTATCATATCGCAAGCATTCATCATGTTCGGGTTATCAAGACGACATAAACCTTTGTTGAAACCCGTTACATAATTATGGTCAAAGCTTAACGGTGACAACACACACTCACGTATGCTTGGTCAGGTATGCGCCAATACGGGTTGCAAAAAATAATTCTAAATTCAAAATACATCTTTGACGCTTTGCGAGTCACTTCCCAGCTACATGTCAGGCTAAATGTATCATGTTTCGCCATCTTTAGGGTCTCATCGTGCAAAGACCAGTGTTTTGATATCCCTAATGGCACCGGTAACCCGTTAAACTTCTGGTTTGAGATGTGATACGATCTCGAGTGAGTCGAGCCGGCAGACACCGCCTTAACAGCTGAATTGTTAATTAATTATATTTACGTATATATGTGCAACTGGTTTTACTAAAGTGCTCTGCAGTGTATTTTATTTGTTTGGTTGGTTTGCTACTGTTTTTGAGGGACTGCGTGTTATTAACTGCCGCGAAATTTAGAGAGGGTTTTTTGAAAGTGTGTTTGGTTATTTGTTTTCAAAATAGATTGACCAATCATTTAGCAGCACCCAAGATTTTAAAAAAAACACAGTTTTATAGTTGCGATTAGGTATTGTTGATTTTTCTCATTAATTATTAAGAATCATTAAGAGGGCAATCACAATTTTTCTTGTAATTGAGTGTTTGAAGAGTCACACACTCAAATACAAGAAAAAAAAATATATTTATTTAGAGCACTCCCGAGAGAAATAATCAAACTTTCTCGGGCTTATTTTTTTTTTTAATTTTGTAGCCATATCTTTCGTGTGATATTATTACCCTGAAACCGAACGACCACTCGCTCGTCACGAATCTCATCTAAAATCCGATACGAGAGTTTTGGCTACTTCGTAATATTTCACGTTTATTTGATAATGTGCGTCTAATTTGAGCTGAATAAACAATTTTTCTTTATTTAATTGTTTTCTTCTTTTATTTAATAAAATATGCAACTGGTTGGCTGTAAATGGATGGTTCAATTCATGAAATCACAGCGCCAAAAAAAGTCACTTGATTCAAAGATAAATTATCGTTTCAAAAAAACTGAGAAATATCGGAATTATGAAAACATATGACCGTGATAAAATAATGCAGACGGGTAACTGTCTGTGTTTTAAATTCACTGTATTCAGTTCACTTATCTTAAACTGCACAGTAGCATACTTAAACTTGCGATAAACACATACATTCGTATAACAGCAAGAATCCCAGCTCACATTTAATTTAATTAACCGGCCCCAATTGAATTCGCGGCAAAACGCACCTTTAATGACAACGTAATCAACGACAAAAATACAAAAAAGAACGCTTCACTTAAAACAAAATTACGGTCATTAAAAACACGAAAAATATCTGGCATTCAACGGGTTCTGCCCATTGCCAGTATCACGGAGTATCACCTGATTAAATACTCAACTTTTTGCTCGGAACCGCTTCCAAATTCAAATTAAGACGTTAAAAGCGACCTGTAGCGATGCTAATGAGAAGTTATTTTTTTTCATTTTTGCATAAACCCGTGGGAGGTACAATTTAATTCGTCGATAATGGACATTGAGGGTTTGATTTTGGTTGAACATTTATTGCGACAAAGATTATTTTTGCAAAAGTTTACTGCCTTGGAAAGTACAAAAATTACCTAGGTACCTTATGTCATTTACAGATAGCTAACAACATTTTTTTTTTGATTGTCACATGAATATCATTTTCGCCATTTCGCTCATTTGACAAGTAAGATTCGAGTAAAAATACCACCCGCCAGCTATATCATTGCTTTTATTTTTTTTTTAAGTGAGTCAACCTTCTGTATTAATTGTACTTTGTTGTTTTAGAGAGTAACATAATCCAAAGAAAGTTTCTGGGGGTAGGTAGGTATATTTTTTTTCATTAATTAAGTTTATAGCATGTTGCACTATTCATTCGCATTATGAGTTGCTTATTTTAAGAGTTTTATTTTTGAATATTTAGTTTTGGAATGTATTGTCATAAAATAATTAAGAGTAAGAATTTTGTTTTCGTCGTAAACCATTTTGAGCAATATTAATTGGAGATATTATGGAGTCATTTCGAATTAAGTTACCTTAAATTATTCGTTCCCTTTCCTAATTAAGACAACTATTTTAACCACATAACGACACTTGAAAAACTAAACATTTGACCACATTAAAGTAACAAATTAAGGTCACCTGTGAAAAATAACAGCAATACATCTCAGTCTAAAGTTATTTAAGAGTTAATAGTTTAATTTATTCGTATGCGTTCGTTAAGATTCAGGTTTTTTAATTAAGACGTCTTGTTTCCAGTGATTAAGGACTCTATGCTTTTTATCATTTTGTTCACAACACGTACATTTCAAACAAAAACAAACTTTATTTCTAAGACATTAAAGTTAAATTTACAATGAGAAAGCCTCTCATTCGTGTAAGACGTGTGTGACTGTGCTCTTTTTCTTTTATTCGTAGAAAAATGTCTCGAATTACAATAAGTAATGGCGGTTAATGTTAATTTGTCGAATATTTGTGTTCAATTTTAATTAATAAAATAATGTAAATAAACGTACCTGCATAAACAGAGATAATTGGTAAGAACTTTCGCGAAGTTTTTTTTTTAGAAAGTAAGGCAGGGGTATTACCCCTTACCTTTGTGGTGTTTCCGTTTAGAATTATTTTTTGATATATTTTAGATGTACACATCTCCGAGTTGGTAATCTGCACGTGCTTTTTCACAAAAAAAACACAAACACTGATCACAACAACAACTCGAAACAATTCATCTATAACATTAATTACACGTCGGTGAGGCTTGTGGCTTAGTAATAAATAACAGCCACATGGGTCGATCGACCAGGTTAAGCTACGCTTGCCGCGGTTGGTCCGTGGATGGGTGACCATCTTTACATACCAAGACCCCTCCATGCCTCCGAAAACACGTTAAGCCGTTGGTCCCGAATGTCATTGGTGGATCTTTGACAGTCGTTACGGATCGTCAGAAGCCTGTAAATCTGACAACAGTCTTATAATCTTATTCATATTCATTTATTTGTGTTCCACAAGGTAAAACATGGTGTTAACAAAAGGCTTAGAGCTAAGAGCCGTTGTAGACCCTGTCAGGGCACAGCAAAATCTAATTCTTACAAGCTAAAATAAAAATAAAATATACATGAAACCAAGTTTTTAGATACAATCGCAAAAAAAAAACAAAGTTTAATGAAAAAAATTAAATATAGTACCTAGTTAAAAACAGTAAAAAAAAAATATAAAATTTAAATGTCAGTCGTACACAGCCAGTATTTAAAATGAAATTAATTGTGAAAACTAAAGTAATTAAATTATATATAATTCACAAAACACAGTACACAGTGTTCAGTAGTAGAACAAACAATTTTGTAGAATTAAACACAAGAAATAGCTACCTGCTTACCATTATTTGGTAAGCAGGTAGCTATTTCTTGTGTTTAATTAAATAATCTTCTTGATAAATAATATGTCTAAGTTTATTAATTATAATCTTTCATTCAAGTATTCGCTCACGTTAAAGTAGCTTTTGTTTATAAGAAATAATTTGAATTTATTAATAAAGATGTTGTATTTATTTATATTTCTTACTTCTTCTGGTAACTTACTACATATTTTTATCGACATGACATATGTACGTACTATGTTTAATACCTACATCCCGATTAAAAATGCATTCCTCAAGTACATAATGTAACTGGATTGCGGGGTCAGATAGATAGTCGCTCCATGTAAAATACTGGTATTCAGCTGCTTCGGGTTAGATTGGAAACCGACCCCAACATAGTTGGGAAATGGCTAGGCAGCTAATGATGGTTATTTACACGTCGAAAATCCATCGCGTTATTTGCCTAACATTATTAGTTTACTAAGGGCCGGATTTTGATCCGTAGTTAACTCAAACATTGGCTAAAAATAAAAAAAAATTGGCAAAATATGTTGATCAAATTAAAGAGGTACGAGGAACAGGGTGTAAAGTTCACTCATACCTCCATAGAAAAGGGAGGATCTTCCGACCAGATGGATGTCGTGTCTGGTGGGCAACTGCCCCACGATTGATGTCGAGAAGTTGTATATATATGCTAGTCGCGTGGTAAACTCTGCTTGCGCGATGCAGGATTTGCGTGACGTCAGTATGACGCGCAGTTCGCATGTGGCGATGTAGATACCGCTACAAAATCAACAATTTTGCCAATTTTTTTACATTAACTCAACCATTACTTTAAAATAGTAACAATGGTTAAATTTTGCCAAAATGTGTTGATCTAATCAAAACGTTTTGCCAAAATTGAACCATTAGTTACTATTTTTAACTGATGGTTGAGTTAACTACGAATCAAAAAACCGGCCATAAATGTCTCTTGTGAGCACTGATAGCACAAGTTTTTTTGTGTTCTGCATCCTCGCGTGCGTCAATTGCTGTACAACGGAATGTTGTGCCTGCAATTAGTATTAACTAGCCTCCTTCCGCGACTTCGTTCACGTGGAAAGTAGTACTTAAGACACCACAATTTACTAAAATAACAACTACATTTTTATAAAACTTCCCTGTACAAGTATTACGTTTGTAGTTTTGGTTTCAGCAGTCAAAATACGAAAAGAGTCATGACTGGTGAGTCTGGTGACGCAGGAGCAATTGACGTAGTTGTCCGTGTGAGAAGCAGTAACTTAATTCATTCGCAATCACAATATCCAAGGTTGCCTGGAAGAGATCGCAGAAAGCGATAAGGCCGCCCATTGTATATTAAGTAGTGTTCAGTTTAATTTTTGTTGTTATGTTTTTTGTGGTGTACAATAAAGAATATATAAATAAATAAATAATATCCATTATTGTCGTCTAGCGTTCCAACTCGAGAGGAAAATAGTGAGATTGCTCTATCCTTGAAGACGATATTACGTCATTATAACAATTCAACATTAAAGAGGAACCGTCGACCCAGTTTTAAAATACTAAGGTAGATAAAAAACAATCCGACAAATTATTCGAGAACTGTGAGACAATATATAGTCGTCGCATTTAAGCATGGCAATAGCGGTCAATGCCATTGGGTATTCCCATGCTAAAACGCGACAACAATAGCAACTTATTGTCACAAAAGGTTCAATCAACCAAATCAATCCATTTGACCCCTCTATAAAACCTGTTTTCTCAGAGATCTCTTTTACCTCACCACAACATCCCATTCTACCAAAATACGT
The DNA here is from genome assembly GCA_937001585.2 of Brachylomia viminalis. Classification (NCBI taxonomy): domain Eukaryota; kingdom Metazoa; phylum Arthropoda; class Insecta; order Lepidoptera; family Noctuidae; genus Brachylomia; species Brachylomia viminalis. The sequence goes on from OW443307.2 coordinate 21,681,634, forward strand.
ACTTACCGAACCAAATTCACTCCACCCTATTTCTACTCTCCGTTCACTTAGTTTCGAATCTAGTTCAATATAAATCTACCCTGCATTCGATTACATCTATCTAGTGTATCGCGGAATAGATTATATTATCTGAAGCCGGGGTGAGCACAAAGGGTGGTGGTAACGTCGTTGTGCCATTGATTGCGAGCCAGTGTTTTAAATAACGATGAAGCTGTGGGAAATTGAACTATTTCGAGGTTGGTGACGGATTTTGTACACAAAAGCATCGCTAAAATATAACTGTGTAAAACGTTGAAGCACGAACATCACATTAAAATCTGTATTTAAAAACGGGCTTCTGTACGGCCAACGTAAGAAATCATTGCCCCAATTCAGCAATTGGTGAATTCAGTACTTGATTAATAGTCACAGGAAAGGAAAAGTAAGGAATGAGGATGAGGAACGAGGAAAATGTCACGAGAAAACTTTTGAATACAAATTGAGGTGGCTACAAGAGTAGGCGAAGACCGCAGAAACGATCGATGGACTGTCTGAAAAATTAGTAAAGAGTATGGCTACAAAGGAGGTCACTACTAAAAGGACGAGTAAAATTGAGATAGGACAGGTCCACCAAACTGTGTGGTTCTTTCCTCAAAATACCATTTTAGATACCGATCTACATAGCCTACATCTGATAAATGATTTTATTTCTGTAAGTAGGTTAGGTGAGCCAGATTTTGTCTGGACTTTAAAAGAGACTCTTTTAAAATCTAGACAAAATCTTGGGCAGATCATGTGAAGGCTAGGTAGATCGGTATCCTCTGAGTTTGTTTCGGCCTTTCTTCTCAGAGAAGTCAGACAGGAAACGCCGGCCTCATCTAGTTTAAAAAAAATATATGTTTGACATGTAAAAGTGTTTGTACAAACCTACTTACAGAAATAAAATCATTTATCATTTATCAGATGTATGGCAATAAAAGGCATTATGTGCCGACCCCAAATAAATTAGTTTAAGGGCAGGAGATTATGATGAAAACGAAGAAAACTAACTTACGAATCACCAAACTTTGCCAACTTGAGATAGAATGTTGGTAATAGAGTGCAAGGAGAAAGAAACATGGCCTAGACAAGTGTCAATTGCTTTCACAGCGATTTGTTTTTCAACAACGGCTTCCATCAGGATTCATCCAGTACATTTTTGAATTTTCCATCATCTTTATCTCTAATAGAATGTCAGTTTGTCTAGGTCTTCAAGTCGACATTATCTCATCAATATCAGCACAATAGTAGGCTCAAACTCAAAGCATTTATTTCAAATAAACCAATTACAGGCACTTTTGAATTGTCAAGGGGTCGGTCAGTCAGAAAGATGAAGCTAGTTGCCCATTCCTAAGCGTAGTAGGTTTCTATGGAGAAAATCGGACAAGAAACTCCATGGACACTCTTTTAAATCAAAATATTGTTACAGTAAAGTCGTTACATCATTCATTTTGTAATTATACATGTGAGAACGATGTAGAAAGACGTGCACGTTAAAAGCGTCCGTAATAAAAAGATAAAAACAATTATGGAATTAAAATAAGCCGTGGCAGCTAAGAAATGACCAGTGCCTACTGACGGCGCCCGTTCACGAACAGGCGACTGGATACTGGCATTTTTTTATCGAACCTAGCGGCAAGAGGCATCTAACTAAGGTCTTCTACAATTCTGTAGTGTAGCGGTATCTACATCGCCACATGCGAAGGACGCATCACAGTGACGTCACTAAAATCCTGCATCGCGCAAGCAGAGTTTACTGCGCGACTAGCACAACGTCCCGGCATCAATCGTCGGGCAGTTGCCCACCAGACACGACACCCGTCTGGTCGGAGGATCCTCCCTTTTCTATGGAGGTATGAGTGAACTATATACCCTGTTCCTCGTGCCTCTATAGTAGTTTTTGCCACGAGCCACAATGTGAAATTTAGTCGTCAATTAAAGCTATTCATAATGCAAAGTAACTAGAAACATCCAGTATATGAGTTATGACTAAAGACATAATAGTCGTAATTCTTGTTGCCGACTGCATTCGCATTGTGTTAAATCGCTTACACAAGTTTTAACGGGACTCATTTACATAAATGATTTAATATATTTGTAAGGGCTTGGCCATGTTTCCAGTGTAGGTACTTATAGGTTTGTAATATATTCGGTTTTTGGAATGGTAATGTAATGGCGGTGGTGGGTACTGATAAGGCATTTTGTTTGTTTTGTCAATTTATTTGTAATTATTTTGAAATGATTTTGTGTACAAAATTAATTTTGGCTTCGATTTATATTTAGGAGAACTTGTTTGATTTAAGTAAGTTATAGTCATAGTTACTTTGTGTTTTTGAAATTCATTATCACTCGAGACTGATTTACTGATTTAAGATTACGTGAAAGTATTGGAAATGAAGGAGGGACATCGCTAAGCATACCCTATATAGTACTCAATTAGCCTTGTCTTTAAAATTTCTACAGTTTGACTTTCCTACATATAACTCTTTAGTGACCAAGGCATTACCTTAAAACATCCAACTAAAACCGTGTGTTCATCGCCTTACGCATAAATACATCCGGGTGGTACACACGTTAGCCACCTACAGCGTAACCAACTGTCTCTGTTATGTACTACGCTTTATATTTGAATAAGTATCATGTACTGTGCTATATAGTTAAGCTATTATGAACATTACAATTATGCACGGTAGCTTTTTGTATCTTGTTGGCCGTTGTTTAGTACCCGATAGAGCAATTGAGTACTATGAATGTAAACTTCCTGATGGATTGTTCTTCATATTTTTATTTAATAGTAGTAGAGTGAAGTAATGTGCTATAAGAAAGCAACTTTATGGTAAATAATTATTTTGAGACAAACAATTCAAGCTTTTAAACCATATTTTAACACATCCAGAGATCGGATATTCGGATGCATATTTACCTAGTTATTTTTCAACTATGGAAGCAACTTCTGAAAATATTTTTTTTGTAAAAAAAAACCCGGGTCTACCCTGGTATTTTTTTTACTAAGGAACTATTCTTAATAACATAATGTAGTCCGTTATCATATCTTGACGTTGTTTGCTATGGCAGTTTGGTGTCTACCTACCTACTTTACAAAATTAGGTAGGTAGATATGCATCCGATTCCAAAGTCAGAAAAAAAAACACTAATTTGTCGATCCCGGAAGCGCGGGATGTTTTCGATGCAAAAGCGAATTCCATATTAGCCAACATCTCAACTTAATATGCATCCGAATATCCGATATCTAATATGCATCCGAATGTGCGATCTCTAATATGCATTCGAATGTGCGATCTCTAATATGCATCCGAATATCCGATCTCTAATATGCATTCGAATATCCGATCTCGAATATACATCCGAATATCCGATATCTAATATGCATCCGAATGTACGATCTCTAATATGCATTCGAATATCCGATCTCTAAAATGCATCCGAATGTGCGATATCTAATATGCATTCGAATGTCCGATCTCTAATATGCATTCGAATGTCCGATCTCTTATATGCATTCGAATGTCCGATCTCTAATATTCATCCGAATATCCGATCTCTAATATGCATTCGAATGTCCGATCTCTAATATGCATCCGAATATCCGATCTCAACACATAACTACACATGACGGCTGTTTTCCTCGAAGGGTCAGTCTGAGGCTTACCTTTCAAACCAAAATATGGAAATCAAACATAACTGGCGAAATTTGGTTGTTTGGCTTATTATAAAGGGCCGAGTGTATTGCCATCAACATGGCACTAACCGTCTGGGTTACTTCACAGATTGCACAGATTCTTAACTTAGGAATCAGCATGTCCTTTGAAAGTTTTTCTTTAAACAATCCTGCCCTTATCACAATTTATTACGGGTGGCGACATAACGTTTTTATACACACATCTCTGCCATCTGCGTTATTGTTAGAGTTTGTATACCTCAGTATTCAAAGACTGAACTATAAAAGAAAAAGAATTGCGTCTAGTGCAAAAAGAACGTGCCTGACGTTGGTCTGAAGGGAAAAATAATTTAAAAAATTAAAAAATTAAAATTAAATTCATTTATTTCAGGTCTTTAACCCATATAAAAATTAAAAAAAGAATTTTACATTTGCCATGCTTGCACTCTAAATGTTACATATTATTACTTATAGATTAATAGACATACAAAATAATTATAAAATTGAAATTGAAATTGAATTTAGAATTTTATGTCAAATACAAAATATTCAAAAATGTCCAAAATAAATAAAGGAATAATCAAAATATCAAAAGAAAATGTCACAAATGTCAAAAATAAAATTGAAAATTAAAATGTCACAATATGTCCAAAGAAACTAATACCTATGTCAAAGATATATATATATGCAGGCACTGGCATGCAGCTGCAGCCATCTCCGCAAGAAAGGAGAATCCCACCGCTCGGACAACACGCTCAGGATCCCGTTCAAGCCGCCCCTACAGCGACGCAAAAGCGATGCACTCCTTTTCCGGATTATTCCGTAAAAGTCATCGGTAGTAGCATCAGCGAACATCGCTGATGCGCTACAAAACCGGGGCCGCCCCAACAGAATTCTGAACGCGTTGTTGTACTGGACACGAAGCGAGTTGTACGCCCGCTGAGTGAAGTTGGTCCACAGGCTGCACGTGTAAAAAGTCTGGCAGTATGCCTTGAACAAGGTTATCTTTACCTGTGAAGAACAGCGTGCAAACCTGCGAGCCAACATGTTGCACCGTACAGACAACGCCCTTCGCTCCCTCTCGATGTCCGCATTGTCAGACAGATCATCAGAGACCCAGTGACCCAGATACTTGAAACGATCTACTCTATTCAAATGTGACCCGCAGAGAGTGACAGGTGGTCCAGTTAAGTAACTTTTAGTACCAGCTTTGAAGATCATGTATTCACTCTTCTTTGGGTTATATCTGAGCCCATGGGCCTCCGCGTAGGTCTCACAAATATTCAAAAGCCTGCGCATCGCAGACAGAGACGGGCTCAGCAACACCATGTCATCCGCGTAACTTATGTTGTTTATACACACCCCGTCAATGGAACGACCGACCTTAGTGCTGCTGAGCTCCCCGATCAATTGGTTCATATACAGGTTGAAGAGACGCGGGGAGGTTATTCCCCCCTGCCTCACTCCACAGTCCAACCCGTATATGTCCGAATGCGACCCTGCCCATCTGACACTATTTTGCTGGTGACTATACCAATATTCAAATAGTGCTATAATGTCATGTGACAACTTCGTCTCGCATCGCAACTTACGCCATAACTTGTCATAATTTACTGTATCGAATGCTTTTGACAGATCTAAGTAGCAAGCATATACAGGCGTATTCCTGTCTGTGTGTAGTACTGAACAGTTTGCTATTGAATAATAGCAAACTGCAATAATACTATTGAATAAAATAAAAAAACGTTTATTTTGGAAAAATTTAGGTTTGCTATTGAATAATAGCAAACTGCAATAATACTATTGAATAAAATAAAAAAACGTTTATTTTGGAAAAATTTAGGTAAACACATATTACAAAAAAAAAACGATGATAGCTACAAAAGTTTAAAACTGTAGCGCAACTATCAAAGCCCAACTCAATAAACAATGAAGAACATTTGTTCCAGACTACCATGGGAAATTACTTACATTAAGTTTAAAATGACAAAAATATGCACTGGTTTGGTTGTGCGCGCGTGTGTCTGTGTGTGTGTGTGTGTGTGTGTAAGTTTATGTTAGATTTATGTTACCACAAGTTGTTCAGTAGCATCATAGGACATAGATTTAAGCCAATCTGTGAATTTTTTCCTCAGTAAATTCCTTGTTAAAGGATAGATATTATTGGTCTTGGTTAATGTTATTGTAGAGTTTAGAGCTAACGTGGATAAAGTGGCGACGGACCATCGCTAGCCTGCAGTGCTCAGTCTTGCAAATTCTGTCAGAGCAACGCTTCATTACGAGAAACTGAGGGTCATAAGGCAAAAGGTTGTGCTTCCTAAGAACAGTCTGTAGCACAAACAGCTGTCTTACTGTGAGGACATCACCGAGTGAATATAGTTCAGATGTCGGGGATCTAATAGGTTTGGTTTCTTCACGAGTACCTTTAACACCGCTCTCTGAGTCCTTTCTAGCCGCAACGTGCTTGTTTTATGGGTTCCACCCCAAGTTGTTATGCAATAACCGAGAACAGTAGGCCAATTCTCGTACTTAAAAAACGTTCAAATTCAAGTCGCAATCTCATTTCAGCGACAATCAATGTCAAAAACCTGTCAAAAATGTATGTAAATTGATTGTAATTTTGACAGATTGAGACTGAGATTAAAATGCGAACGGTCTTAAAAATACGGAAATTGACCCTCAGATTGGGCCAGAGCAAAATAGATATTTTTTAGGCTCAGGAAATCAGCAGCCGCACGAAGTTTTTTTAAATAAATAGATCAGTCTTCTTACCCGAACCACAATAGAGTTAACCTGTTTTTTCTACGTTATAGAAGATTGTCTACTATAACTCCGAGATACTTAGTACTGTCAGTCAGTTCTATCTGGTGGTAGCTACTGGGTTAGTACAAAAATGGGTCCTGATCTTAAATGCTGTTGGTGGTTGGCTAAGAATTCCCGGGGTAAAGGGGATAAATTTGGTCTTTGAGATCTTAAGAGTGAGCAGATTTGTGGTGACCCATTTCATAATCATTCTCAGAGCCGCTTCTGCCTTCTCACGAGCCTCGAATATTATGTCTGTAAAAATATATTTGTATAACTGTGACGTGTTACCGTAGTAGACGATCTAACAAATAGGACTCAGCCGCGCTCTGCTTATCGTACTCGTAAGAGTAAACTATTTTAGTTATCACTATGTTCAGTTTATTAGTCTCCAAAATAAGTAGGTAATTAAACTATCCGTATCAATCTTGTCCTTAAAATTGAAAATGTTAAATTATTCAACCAAAAAATTCAACAAATTGCTCTCAGTATCAAAGAATAAATCAACATCATCATAAACTTTCTTCACGGCCGATCTTAGTGAGAAAACACATTAAAAACAAAAAGAACAAGTCGTCACAGCACAAAGTATTTGTCAAGGACTTGCTAATTAATATTGTAAGGAACATTGTTTGTTTATAACATTCAGTTACTTTGTTGGAATTCGCGAGTTTTTGTTTCCTTCGTGTTTATTTTGTTAATATGTCGGTGTTGAAAGTATCACTTCTTTGTGTGAGAGTTTTGGTTAACCAAACATTTTTTGTTGTATCCGGTGACTTTACGGGATTCTTTAACCCAATTTGTAACGGTGTAAATGATAAATGATTCTATTTCTGTTAGTAGGTTTGTACAAACACTTTTACACGTCAATCATATTTTAAAAACTAGATGAGGTTGGCGTTTCCTATCTGACTACTCTGAGAAGAAAGGCCGAAACAAACTCAGAGGTCACAGTCTCTTTTAAAGTCCAGACATAATCTTGGTCAGATCATGTGAACACCATGTAGATTGGTGTCTGAAACGGTCTTTTGAGGAAAAACCGTACATATTGAGCGGACCTGTCCAGTCAGTGCACGCATTTGTCAGTAATCGTGCAGCTCAACTCAGGTATAGGTACTGATAAGTTTCTGGTAGAGAACACACTACCCCGCTCCTGCTTAAGAACTTCGTGTGTGGTGAATTAATTCTTCAATTGCCACCATTGTTATACGACCTACGATGATGACTATACGACAACAAACAGACAAAAGGAAATATGGATGGATTTTGTAAAAGATAACTTGGTTAGAAAGGGAGAGTGAACTCTGAGATGACAGCTAATGGAGATGTATTCAAAAAAAGGCGGGCTGCGTCGATCCAAAATTAATTGAGATAAATGCAGCAGGATGATGATGGTGATCATGCTCATGGGTAGGTAGGTCTATTATTTGACTTGGTTTTTCAATGTTAGTTAGTCTTGTGGTTAGGCTTCTCTAAGCAAGTCTAGCTTTTATGAGAGCTAGGTAACCTGAGAATCGAATCAATTTATGGTCCGACTGAGACATTTTATTTTATTTCAGCCGATACTGACATCAAAGTCGAGAAAAAAAAATTTCGGCCGAGACCTAGACCGACAATTGATAAAATTCCAAAAACAACACTGAAAGACATACAAAGATGATAAAGCTGTTCCGGCTCCAAATAAATTGGTATAAGAGCAGAAGAAGACGTTAAGGTTACTTGTTCTAGACAAATAAGCAACAGCGTTGCTTGCATCATCGCTGGCAATAATAGTCAAAACTGCACCATCACTTAGACAAGGTGTAACAGAATAAACGCAAGTCCTGAAAGTTGGCTCATAATAAAATTGACTACTGAATCCATTCCAGTAACTATTAACATAGGTATTTTTTTCAAAAATTATGTATTTTGCAATACTGACCGCCGATTGAGCCAAAGAAAATAAAATCTTATTGCAAGTCAATAAGACTCAATTTTAAATATATAAAATAATGCTAGGTTCAACACGATTTTCTTAACAATAATAGTTAGCTTTAAAAAAAATTGCGTTGGTCATTGTATAATGCTTTTAACCTAATACTCTAATTGGAGTGTATGAGGTCTTGCGTTAATTATGTTACACGTTGTATAAGTTCAGCAATGTGCGTCTTCTATCTACTGACCTCCATACCTTGATGTAAATAAAGTGTTAAAATACCTTTATGTTAAATTGTTAAGTACGAGTATGCACGGACTATAGGGATAAGCATGTGTTCGGTACGCACTGGTGGGCCAGGACCGGTTCGTATTATACCCTGTCTTTGGCCACCGCGTGGGTATGGTCTGCAGAACAATTTGCTACGTTTTTAAATTGCTTTTATAAATAAACTTTATTTAGATTAACGTTGAACTAAAGAACAGACAAGTATAATATCTGCAATTTCGTGACGTTTAATTTTAAATGCGATTTGCAAACCTTCTGAAAATAACATTGTCTAAAGTAAATATAACTTCAATAAATGTTACCTTATCGCAAACAATGTAAACAAGAAACCGTGGTCTGTCCTCAGAAATTAATAAAAGTTTACCTACCTAATCCACCTTTGTAGTTGGGTGATTAAATAATGTAAATCCAATGTTTTGAATGTCCTTTTTCCTTCCGAAATGTTTCCCGAATTCATTTATTTTTTAAATATTATTGCTCTTAGAACAAAGTAAATAAATCCATGCTACATTACCGTAAAAAAATCGTGTCAATATTACAATTAATTTAATATTGTTCGTTCACATCTCATATTTTATAATATATAATATATATATATGCGAACTGTACCAAAACGCAGATCGCAGCCGTATCCGCTAAAATAAAAGCTGAGCAAGGTCCGTGACCTTTAACTGGATTCAATGAGCACACATAATCATCTCCTCATCAATATCTTAATTATGAACTTACGTGGGAAGAGATCGGTCCATTTTGCCTTTGCAGCGACGTTGATAAACTCTGATTTACGAAGTTAAGACGAGGCTTTGAGCACTTTATGGTTCGAAAATGTTTTTTCTGGCTTTTAAAATCAACAATATTACACACGTATCTCTTTTATAAAGCAATAATTAAATATAGTTTTTGCCAGCGGCTTGGCCCGCGTGGTAGTCGGAAATGATCCCAATGGACTAGCAGGATAAAAGTATCCTATGTCCTCCTAACCCAGGTCACGATCTCCCAGTGTGCCAAATTTGTGCGTGAAAAGCTGGCGTTACTTTTCAATTTATAATATTAGTGTGGAGGATTATTATAGTCTAGCTTGACGAACAATGACCTGAATGATGCTCTTACGAACTGCGTCACTGTTCTGTAACTTAAAAAAAAAACATCGACTTCCAAAAAGTTTTTACTTGTGGTACCTACCCCAAACAAAGTCATATAAATCAGTAATAATCAGTAGTAATCAGTATGGTCAGTCTTGCAATGTAAATAACAGTGAAAGGAAGTTATTAGAACATCATCAACCGATACTAAGTGGACAAAAAAAGGAAGGATTGAAGCTGACTCAAAAACCACTTATCAGAACTTGACCAAATTTATATGGGATTAATCGGGAGGTATATCCTTTCAAACAAAAGATTTTTTTTTAGAGGTAACAACATTCAAAATAAACTGCTGAAATGAGAACCTCCTCCTTTTTTTGAAGTCTGATAAAAGGTAGTCACAAGAATGAGTAATTGTCAATGTTTAATTCCCATGACCAACAAAAATTGATCGAATGAATCCTAATATTCATAAATATATTTGAGAACCAACAACGACTAAGTGCCTCATTGTCATCATTAAAAGCATGTTTTATGTAAACACAGCTTCTTACATACCGCGAAAAGTAAATTTACTTTACGTAACGGTTCTGTTGATCCAACGAGGGATAAAAGGCGTGAATGTACTCTGGGGTTTGTCAATATTTTGGTATACCTACATTATATGATTGGAAATGGTTTTTATACATTTCGAGTTGCCTCAGCAACGCACGATCACTGCCATCACGAGAAATTTGCTGCCGTTAACAATGGACGTCTATGCTGTCCTCAATTTTAGAAGTTCTTCGTCAGATCTCGACGAAAATCATTTGTAACCAACAATAAATTATCATATCCTTCTACATAAAAATGCAGTCAAGGGAATGAAACACATCTATACATATAACTTGAAGTCGCTTGTCTGTATGACCGCGTTGTTCTTTCAAACTCCACAGCAGACTTTGATGCGGTTTTACTGTTTCATGAACACACAGACAATTCATTTCGGAATGTTCATAATAGGTATCGAGAACTCCTGACTCAGTCTGCTAGTATGTAGTGTGTATGCATGACGTTCAGATTTCAACAAGCAAGATATAACTCACAAGTTGAAAACAGTACCTCAGTACATAGTTGACTTGCGCTGTGTAATTCATTTGCTGCAAGTAAACCAACCTCTAACTAAAATTGTCCAAATTATAATTTGCCGAATTCAAGTAAAATTGCTAATCCGTTACTATTGTAGCAAGTTTGCTTGACGGCAGCAAATTATAAACAAGCATTAATAATGAATTTTTACGAGCCCACAAGGAATTCTTTACCTGTCCTCAAAGTTTTAAAATTATGTTAATCTCAATCTACCCACTTCGAAAGTCCTTGACGATACAAAACACAAACCATCCATGATCATCTCTGACGTCACCCCACGCACAGACAAACAAACAAAGGGACAAAACTCGATATTTTAACGAGGGGCTCGTTTTAAATTTATAATGCCACCTTCTGTATTCAACACTCACTGACTACCAATTTTGCAACACGAATGCATAAGAGAAGCCGATGCTGCTGGCAAAGATGGAAATAAGGACGTTTTATGATTGGCTGGGATTTTTCTTGGAAGATTGTGAGAAGTGGAGCTTATTATGATAATAGTTTTAAGAAGGATAACAGTAAGAAGAGCTGTTGAGTACAACTAACTGAAGAAATAAACCTGAGAAACTTTGGCGATGGAGAAAAAGAAAAAGACATTAAAACATAACACAACATTATGCCTGTATTTCCCCGTAGTGTTGGGCAGAGGTGTACATCTTAAAGTACACCTAGATTTCGCCATTTATGTTTAAGACCCATGTAATGAATCATGTGGTGAGCCTATATACAGGTAAATATGTCGGCAATCTATTAAGGCGATGTAGGGTAGCTCATTTGCAACCAAATTACCCCGTATGACCCCTATGTAAATGTCAACCATTTCCGAGTAATTTGATATTTTATATTTTTTTCGTATAAAATTTTGAAAATTTATAGAAAAATTAACAATGCATGTTTTTTTAAACAATTATTATCTGCTTCTACTTCAAAACATTATAATCCACTATAAAATGACAATTAACTTTAATTTGACATTTGCATAGCGGTCATAAGGGGCCATTTGGTTGTAAATGACCTCCCCTACATCCCCTTAATGGATTGCTGACGCATTACAAGAAACCCTGCCACTGATAATGCTAATATCATATTAGATTGCTGGTCATTCAAGAGCACGTATATTCGCACAATTCTGCGGAGCGCTGGTTTAATAGAAAAATAATGCAGCACATACTTTAAAGCAGGCCTCCAAAATAAAGCACAAGCATAGAAAGCAATCTTCAACAAAACCTTCTAGAATCAAACATAGATTACACCAGTAACCACATTTCACAAAACCTCCAGAACAAAAGTTAAAAACAAAACAGTCTGAAAACCGACCCACCATCACTCGGACATTCAATACTCAACAAAGTCTGTTTCATTGTTCGTAACAGTCACATTAAATCACATGAAACCCACATCAAATCAGCAGCTAAACCTAGCATTAATCTGTACTAAGTCGCTATAATTCCCCTTAAGAACAACACAGGACACCATAAAAGCGATTGAACTGGCATTTGCGCCTACAAAATGTATAAGCCTCCCTTACAGGCCATTATTGTGCTAAACAAATCATGGTATTACTCTTGACTAGGTGGTGGATGTGGTTTCGCTTGCTGTATTGGTGGTAAGAATGTGTTTGATTCCGGGATGAGTTGGTTTTGTGTGTTGGATTCGACTGTTGACTATTTGATTTGAGATTTTCATCAAATAGTAAATTTTTGACAGTGTTGTCATGTTTTTGTAATCATAATAGATATTAACGTTGTCCTGTTTGAATGTTTACAGTGGCTGATCATTTCTAAGTTGGATAGTATATAACTCGTTAAAAAAGAACTCGAATAGTTTTAAAACTAATTCAATATATAAATTACGCCGGCAAATCTTAAAAGGAACATCTTCAAACTGCTTCATTTCTACCACATAAAGTAAACCTCCCATACGTTTACAAAATCACATATAAGGCATATCATATTCACAGACTTATTATTAGTAGCGGTGTCCAAAGCAAGGCCGGCGGCGCACACGCGTACTTATAAATCAAGTTATTCGTTACGCCCCAACCGCATTGTCCTCGCCTTATGCTCTAAAAGAGCAAAAAAGCATACGAGAGCAAAGGAATATCGAAAATCGAGCACGTCAAAATTTATTCCGATTGAATCGAAAACGAATTCGGATGCGCTGGCGCACGGTAATGCTGCGGGGATTTTTGATTGTCTGACGTTTTTGGAAGAACTGCTTATCGTTTTGAATAAGTTAAGTTGAAAGTTTGCGAAAAAAAAAGGGTTAAGTCAGAAGATTGGGTAAGGTGGTTGATTATATCAGGATTGTAGTAGGCTATAGTGGTAGATTGATTGCTCAGTATTGTCATCTGTGACACAATTGGTCATAATTCGGCTAAAAGATTGTTAGGACCTACGATGTGTATCCTGTTTCTTGTTTTCTTACTTCGTCGTTTATAACGTTCTACTGCGTACTACGTTTGTTTCTTTTTCGGAAATCATAATAGGTACTGTTTTCCAATCCTTTCCGGCATTACTTTTGTATCTTCCATTTCTGACAAGATCTGCAGCCTTAGCTGAATCTTTACCTACTGCTTATTGTTAAGAGTTGCCGTTTTAACAAGTACCAACTCCCAATCATCTGATATTGATTGGGAGTTGGTACTTGTTAAAACTGCAACCTCGTTCATTACTCCTTAAATCTTTAAAACGTACCAGTTAAAAGCACCCGTATCGTTACGGCACATTGGAAGGTAACGAGCAGGAGCTGTGTCGATCAGAACAATGGGAAGTAACGAAGTATCGATGGCACTTGTCAAAAATAAAAATGTTCCAACTGACCGCTGGGAACGATAAGTCTTTGTTCACTTATTTGGGTTCGTGTATGGGGAATGAGGATATGTTTGGTCGTTTTGGTTTGTAATATAAATTTTTCAGAGAATGTGCAGATTTTTTTGCGAGAGTTCTTATGTCCTGCTTCCAATATGTTGTATCATGACACGGACTATTGTTGTGTAGCTAATGTTGGCTTAATTGAAGAAGAAAACGGTAGATAATACCATCTTGTTATTCTTCTTAAAAGTGTGTGACTTAAAAATAATGGGCGAAATGCCAAAGCTTTCGGGGAGGCGTGATGTTATATTACGTGTTATGTGGTCATGTTAGTTTAGAAAATATCATAATAGTTGTATTTTCGGTATAATTAAAGCAACTTATAATATTATATCTTTGTTAATCCAAAATTGTACTTGATTAATCCGAAATCTACCGTTACCTCGTCAAAACATTATGGATTCCTTACACATCACACATAACATAACTGAAAAAAGCAAGACTGCAAGGTTAGCAAGGATATCATTATTAAACAGAACAATGGAGTATCAATGACACTTGATAAAAAATATTAAAACTTAGCTACCAAACGCGATACGATGGCTTGGTTCAGGTTTAAGTGTGGGAACTCATTATGGTCTTCGAATATTTCATGAAAGTGCTACATAATTATGAAGTTTTTTTGGATGGATAGAACTCAAACTCAAACGGCCTTATTACAAAGCAAGGTTTTTCTTTTGACATGGTTTAAACCATCGAGCCTTTTTTTGAAATAAGAACATAACTGAAATCGAAATACAGTTCCTTTTACAAAACTGTCAACTTAGTCCGGTCTTAGATTGTCAATTTTGTATTAAGAACTTTACTAAAGTCGGCATAAAGTTCCAAATACAAAAACTAAATCGAATGTGTAGGTTGGGGCTAAAGTTAGATCGTGTTTTGTAATAAGACGGAAAGCATTTATTTCAATTAAACCATTGAACTAGAATTGATTAAACTAGAAGAAATAATCTGAACCTCAATAATATTTGCATCTGAATGTAAATTGGATGCAGAAGCCGAAGAGATATACATGTAATGGACTGTGAGAGACGACAAATATTTCTAATAATATTTTTTTTTTATTTGAATATTTTTTTTCTATATTTTAAGGGTAGCAGAAAAATGGGAAATTTTAAGTCATAAATTACTGTTGATTTTTTTCTACAGTTATCCGAAATTATGGCAAAACAATAAAAATAAAACTAAGCTATAGATACTCATATTTTACTGCCATAGAATCTTCCATAGGTATCCAAAGAATTTCTTAAGGAGAAGCGCCAGGGTAGCCCGCGAAATTCAAATTTCCTTTCTATTTATGGAAAGAGCCATTCAATGGGAGTAGAGAATAGAATACTCTTTATTATGTTTGTACAGTACGCCAAAAAATTACAGATATGAATGTAGAGATTTTACATAGGGTGACATAATGGGCATAATGTCTTTTACAGACAACCTTTGGATTGATTAAAGGGAGAAGGAGAGGCAATACTGCAGGGGATTATATGTGGCATGGCATATAATGGCATTCAATTGGTTGTATTGATGATTTAAATGATTATCATTCGTAAATACATACTTGTTACGATCACAAATCATATTTTGTTCAACTTAAAACCTGACACTGGCTTGCAATTGCAAAAAAGCGTATGGAAATTTATATTTCGCGGGCTACCCTGGCGTTTCCTCCTCAAAATCATACTCTGCCTTTACTGTCCTTAATCCCACAGATCTCCATAATAATACTATACAAAGTAACAAGGTAATCCGAATAATCGACTATTTTGCTCGACATTACAAATCATTCCACCTACGCTTACACGCTTATTCAACAACACGCAATACATTACTATTTTCTCTTTCAATAATACAATTTCAGAGCTAATCTCAATGCAAAAACTGCAAACTATGTAGAACCAAACCTTATTAGGGCCGGGATGGCTTGAACATTATAGCGATTACATGGCCGAATTAACATGACCCCTGAAACTCCGAACAATTTGTGAACTTCAATATAAATTGCCACTTATGTTTCGAGTTCTCATGGGTCTCCTTACATTGGTGGTGTTACAGGAATAAAATATGGCCGATATAGGACTGGATAGGCGACAACAATGGACGTTCGGAATTTAAAATTGCGCGTAAAATTTAGGGCTGCGCGTGCACAAGGCGATGTCATTTTTTAATCTTTTTATGGAGGATTTTAAATTAATCAGGTTGCAGTAAACTCTGCACCTTGCGAAGTGGGAAATATCTGTTATGTCAGAAATTAGTAATTCTGTGTGTGTTATAATTAAACTTTTGCTGGCCAAATTGTTAACTTAAGAGTACCGGTAAGACGGGGTTAATTGGGACGCAGGGGTTAATCGGGACGAAACTTTAAAAAGGATTTTAACATAAAAATAATATAATTTACTGCCAAAAAGGACTTTTACCCCGGTACTCAGAGTCGTTACTTAAAATGTATTTAATAATGTGTGTGTCTCGGCTTCGCCTCGGCCCATTTACACGTTCGTTCGTCAATTCCTCTTTTTCTGGCCGCTGCAGTAATGTACTATATTTATGATATTGCAAAGAAGAAGAATGAAAAAACACTCACAAATAAAAACAACGACACTCCTTCCAATATCCAGTGCTCACAATCCTTTCATTACTCAAACCCATAGATAACTGCCGCAGCACTTTTAAAGCAAAACGGATCACGTTTGTGTTTCCAACTGAGCTTCGTTCAATCATCAGTCTTGCCCGCCAGTAATTACTGAAATGGATATTATTGGCTTCTACGCAGCTCTCTATAAATCACTCTGGATCTGTGACGTTGCATCAATAGTTCAGTAAAATGGTTCCCGTGTGTTCTGGATTTAAGTTGGTGGAAGTTTCTATAATGGAGAAGAGTTTAAGGATCAGCAGTCAACTGCTTTAATTACAAAAGAGTGGATTTTCAAGATTGGTGTTTAAACTGCCCAATTTAAAATCAATAACCTACATATATAATCGAATCATTTTCGCGATAGATTTTATTATACTACGGAAGAAAATACACAAACGTAAAACTCTTTAAGAATGTTTTAATTATCTAAAAATCCGAAACTAATTTTCATTTGACATTGTGTGGAAGAAATACATTGTTTTTATCGCAATCATCATCATCAATTTTACCAATCCAGTCAATTTTAAATCCTCAATGGACCCTCAACAGAAACCATTATCCCTCATAGTTTTCGTTTTAAATATCTGTTAATACAATTCCTTTGCAAAATGATCGATAGTTGCCATCTCAAGTAGCTCCCCCTTTAAATTATTATCCTGCACTTTATCTTCTGCTACGACATTTTCAACCTTGATACTTTCAAAATAAAGTTATTTTTCGCCGAGAACATCAGAGAGATTTCTTCGCTTGGACACTGTGACAACTCTATGGATGATCTGTCAATACGGAGACTGGAGAATTTATCTTAGTTTGAAGTATCTGTCTGTGGGGAGGTGAAATTGCTTTGGTTATTATACGAGTTCTTTAAAAATGTATTGGAATGTGGGAAGAATTTCAGTTTGTGTATAAGACGACGCTCTGAAGAACTTTTCAGAGATACCTTTATAAAGTTAAGATTTCTTTCATTCAGCTTAGATATTGTGGTTGAACAGATTGATTGATCAATCATAAATCATTTGTTCTTGGGCTGTTGAAAGTACCGCGTTGCCATTTCTAGGTTTGTTGAACGTATTGTTACGTAATCATGGGCCAAGACAAGGGGCAATCGCTTTCAAAAGGTTTCGTATTTCTACCAACAACTGTCAACAGGATTGAAATTAGCTTTTCGGTAGCTTATGTCAGTCCCATACATTTTTACTTTTGCGTCAGCTCATCGTTATCGCTGATATAATGTCACTTTGTCTGAAAACTCTGGCCCTATATCTTATCGTATGATGTCTATCCTTAATTATTTTAACTACATCTAAACTCTGCCTATTATTTCAGTCGTATCTGAACTCAGGTTATTTAAAACAAGTTTAAGATCTTTAGTTTTCTGTATTCTAAAATTGACAAAATGAAGTAAAAATAAAAAAAAAACGTTGTATATTTTGTACCAGCCCTATATAATGTTGGTATAAGTACTAGCAATTGGTATCGTAGTCTAATGCTAGTTGTCGCTCGTTATGAGTCGCCGGCGCAAATCTAGGATTGCGTCTGCGCATCTCACAGACGCCGACGCGAATCGCTGTGTACGACACTTAGTAATGGCTGTCTGTTGTCTTACGTATGTTATTGATCAGTATTTGTATAGTCGGCCTCCAACCGATGGCTGAATGTCACTTGCACGTCCAGGTCTATTTTTATTTTAAGACCAATGTGACAGTATTCAAAAAGTTTAAACCTAAGGGACAATTTACTAACAGGTTTTGTCAAAAGTGTTTAGGTAAATACGAGGTCGCCTATACGTAAAACTGACGCCAAGCAGTATTATTCTGATATGGTTTTAAACATGTGGGTGCTAATGATATCAAGAACTTGCGTTATTAGAACGCCGCCGTCTCTAAATTGGCCAAATCTCTTGGTATTACAGCTGTCTTCATAAGGCGGTACCCTACGGTTTTACCAAAGTCAAACATCTTTTATCCGTGGAACTTAATTGAAGTCTGACAGTTCTAGTATCAATGGCTACGACTTATTCTAGCTATAAAAGTTTGGTGAAATTCGCCCTTAGTCATATTGCCAATGAGTAACAAAACATTTACTTAAATAAGGAATGGACAATCTTCTCACAGAACGTCACAAACAAGTACCAACGCTTTCAAAGAGTTTCGTATTTTTACAACGACTTTTCGGTTGCTTATGACAGTCCCATACATTTTTGACTTTTGCGTCATCTCATCGTTATCGCTGCTAAAATGTCACATCGATAAGGTCCTCAGGTCTTCTATCTTCAAAAACATTCGTTAAAACGTTCGAGGAAAAAATAAATGACGACTAAAGTACCAATAACTTGTGTTCCGTTCCCATCTAAAATAACTTAGCAGGTATGAAATGGAATCCTTCGTAGACCTCTTATCTTCTGATCGCTTATTGGCTCTGACTCACCCATACTTGCTTGGTTCAATGCAATAATTACCTTGCAGAGGCGGATTAGTAATTGCATTATGATGTCATTATTGAGTTCGACTGGTTCAGGTAGGACCACTAGTCTCCTGTCGCAATAGTTATCATGACCTCGTCTACTCTACTATGCAAATCAAAGCTAAAAGTTTTTAACTTTCTTTGACCTTTACTTTTAATTACTAAGGTTGTCATAAAAGAATGTGTGTAAGTTCTCGTTTTTCTCAAAAAAAGGAGGAATTTTTCTTTGTTCTTGTTGTCTCTGGTTTATGAAATTAATGGAGCATCTCTGCTCTTTTCATCGCTAAAATTAAGTTCTTGGCCAGGATAAGAACGAGTAGCAGCTTGCATTACTACACAGTAATAGTCCAACTCGTTGCTAAGTCCACAAGCCAAAAGTGGATAGATCGTGTCATAGAAAAAACGATTGCCGTGAATATTTACGCGCGGGATAGCGCATCGTCCACGCGGGGTCTTGCAACGCCAGATACGAAGACAAGTTAATGGAGGCGTATTATAATATCAGCCTATTATTATGCCACTGCAGCACAAAGGCCTCTTCTCATACAGAAAAGGCATAAGTATTGATCACTACGCTTTCTCAAGATAAGTTGACGCACGAGCATTGATTACCACGGTTGCTCCAGATGCGAGTTGGCGATTTCTGACATATTAATAATAGAATAATAGTTTAAGTTCCCTCACGGTGTATTCCGATAATAATGCTAGTCTAGGGGTGAGGAGCCAGACCAACAGAGACACATAAACCCGCAGGGCAGCATGTAGCGAGATGTTGGGCAGTAGGGACCCCACGGAGCTTATCTCCCAGAAGAAGTCATATTCCTCATCTCTGGCTTGCCTTTATAGGCTGACTGCAGTGAACACTGACAAGGAACTGAGCTCCCACCTCATTCGCAAGGGCAAATGTGCTCGAAGGAAGGAAGTCTTCCAATAAGATGCTAGGTAGGGATGTTGACCATATTTCCGGGATTGTCCAGATAGCCGTGGAATACCTCTCCACTCCTCAAGCAGCTTAGGATAGGTTGCCCCCTTATCGCTACGTCACTATGTGCTAGCCACCGTTTCCGGGGGCCCATTATTGAGTGTGTAAGTCACCCCATGCCATTTTATCCGTGTATTGTATGTATAAAATATTGGTCAGGCATGGGCCATAGTTCTTCCATCGTTTTAGGTAACCCGTCCACTTTAGCAACCCAAATCCATAGTCCAATATCTTTGTTTCCATATCCTGCAATACCTTTGTGCACTTGCATGATGCGTAGAGGGATAATCTTCGGTTGATGCCTCATTCCCTTTAATTTTTTCTAAAGGATCTTTGCAAGTTGGCTTCAGCTCCTCGTATGCCTTCCAAAGGACCAGGACTGCATGGTCCCGAAATACGTAAAGAAAAAAATAATTCAAGTTCATTAAGAACAATTTAGATGTAACCGTTAAGTTAAAAGACTCGAAGACAGCTGCAAAAGTTAATAAAATACTGTGGCGCAGTTGTGGTGGTGTGGTGTTGTGTTATGCGTTCATTACGAGTGTACGCACGGCTACACATCCAGCTATCCATTTCCAGTATAAGCTGATCTCGCATTGTATAGGATTTCCTTACAATGAGAGGTCAGTGTCAAATGTGTAGCTTGATGTGTAGCCGCGTGTACCCAATGCGACATTGCGGTAATTCTACAAATCAACTTATTATTTACAATTCTAAAAATTAATAGGAACAATTTTATTTTTTTGTATGTTATCTCGTAATTGGCCTTGAGAGGCCGTGACTACTGACCCGGTCTTTTCTGTGGTGCCTTTGAGCGAATTCAAAGCCTCCAGCCAGGGGCTTCATATTATTAATAAACTAAGCGATCATCACCTAAGGGCACTCCCTGTAGAGTACGAACCTCAGCTTAGGGCGTCGCTGGGGGAGGACAGCAAATTTGGGACAGGCTGGATCAAATTAGTTTCATTATTATTATCGGGGGAATTTAAAGCAACAGCCATAGCTATGCCACCAGCTAGGACGGATCCGATCAAGGGGCAGGAAGGACAACTACTCGGGGAGGATCGCGGACGCGGAGGATCTTGGCGGCGTATTGATTGAAATGATTTTATTTCTGTAAGTAGGTTTGTACAAACACTTTTACACGTCAAACATATATTTTTTAAACTAGATGGGGCCGGCGTTTCGTATCTGACTACTCTGAGAAGAAATGCCGAAACAAACTCAGAGGTCACAGTCTCTTTTAAAGTCCAGACAAAATCTTGGTCAGATCATGTGATGGCTATGTAGATCCGTATTTAAAATGGTCTTTTTAAGAAAGGACCACACAGTTTAAGTGGACCTGTCAAGTCAGTGCACGCAATTGTCAGCAATCGTGCAGCTCAGCTCAGAACTTAAGGAGCTCAACGATACGACGAACAATAGGTACCAAAGAAAAGACGTTTGAGTAGGCCGCATAAATTACTCAAACTGCCAGATCATGATTAAACTAACTGAGAAAAATACAAAAAAAAAGCAACATACTCACCTCATAAGGCTACTCACACACATACGATCTTGTTACGCATGCGCATACAGTGCGCCGCACAACAAACATTTGAATACCCAGATGCTCAGCTGAAAGTGTTAAAAAGTACATCTGCGCTGGAAAAGTCGCATTGCTACTTGCCTGGATTTAAACCCACAACCTCCTGTTCGTGGTATACCACGACAAGGAGGTTGTCTCCTATAGGACGCATTAGTCGGGCCTCGTATTCGTTGATACGTAATTTATAGTACCTAGTAGGTGAACAACTGACAGCACTTTGCCAATTAGATCACAGACACAGTGCCAAGAGTCAAAGGGTTCCTACGAATGCAGACGTCATTTGAATGGTTGGAGTTTCCTACCTACGCTTACGTTACGTCAGATACACTAGTTTACCCGTATTATCGACAAAGTGCCGTTTGTCTGTAAATGCATATCAAATCAACCTTTGTGATTATGCGTTTAACTAGGAACGATTGCAGTATTGTCTTTCTTTCTTCTTTTAATCCATTCAAAGGTAGTCTTCAAAATATCGTCTAAAGCGATAAGACCGCCCATTGTGTCACCCTCTGCAAAATTTCTTTATTTATATCTGTAATTCATATTATTATGGCGTTGGTACATAATAAAGACTATTCTATTACTCTATTCAATTACAACTAGAATTATCATGATATCAGCAGACACAAAAAATAAACATATTTCTCTCGTTTTACTCTCCCTTCCTCGTCATCTAAATCAGTTCGTTTTTACTCGTGGCAAAACCTCACGTCTGCAAAATAATATCGTTTACTTTATTTAATGCCTCAATCTAAAATTAAAAATACCCTGAGCTTGCAGAGCGTCAGAAAGGCACTGCCGTCGGATAGTTAATTTTAGATAAACTACAAAGTAACATAGTAGATCAACTCTGACGTATACTTCTTTTAAAAGTATTACACTTTTGAAATTAACTTCTGATCCAGACTTCTCGCAGCACAGAGTTTCGTTTAGAAATTTTCTAAACAATATATTTTCATTATGACAAGTTACTTTGCAGTTGGGACCACTACTAACAATTCTTTATGTTTTATAGTTAAAAGAGCTCAGGTACTTTTTGTAATTTATAATGCTGCGGATTTTCATTTTGGAAGCTTAGGTTTTACACTGTTCTATCCTAACATCATAAATTGCTCTAGTAAGTACTTTATGAGTTGCCTTGGCTAACCTGGAAGTATTTAAATAGACTCTGGGGAAAATTAGGCCGATACAAAAAAAAACCTGCTCAGGTGGAGATTCAAAGATGACTCCACCCAGCAGTGTACATGTGGTGCTGTCCCACAAACAACGGGACACTTAATACCATGTCCAGCTAGTCCTCTTGCATTATTGCCTATTGCCTCTTGTCTGATCGGCGCGTGCGTCCTTTTGCTTCTCACAGCAATGCCACCACAGACTACTTATAGATATGAATGCCACAGAGTGACACTCAATGGCATAGACAAGCAAGTAGGTTACGTCTGGCGCGGATAGAAATGCGAAAATTATAATGTATTATTTGTTATTATTTTACATATATGTATTTCATTATTTATTAATTACTGTTAAATGCCCGTGACTTCACAGCGGGCCATAGCAGAATACCAGCGTTGCGGCATTTATTTTATTTTTTAAATGTCGCAGCATCATGCTGAGATAGAAGCCTTTTGGCCTCGTATAGGAATTTCTGTTTCCTTTTTCTTTTGTTACTTTTTGTTTTTATATAGTTTGGTTTTTTATTTTATAATTTAGTTTGTGCACTTCCTGTACGAGTCGCAATAAACACTTTTTCTTTCTTTCTTTTCTTTGATGAGTACCTGAAGGTGCCAAATTTGTAGCCAAATTATGGGCTAATTCAATTTATATTGCCATTGACACACTAAGAAGAAGATAACAGAAGAAGCCAGTTTCCAAAGTAACGGCTAAGCACAAACTAGAATCTAGCATAAACATTAGAATTTTTCATCAGAAATCATCAAATTGAAATCTTCCGTGTTAACACGGAAGATTTCAATTTATTTTCGCAGAGATCCTTGCGAACATATAACCAAATCATAATATCTTTAATATTAACCGTATATTTGAGCAGCATACCGTCTTTATTATGACACAGTCGGTAAATTACCGCAGCAACATAATATTAACGCGTTGCGTGCTTCAGATAGCTCAAGGAATTACTCAATACGCTGAAGATACAGTATATGATAGGATATCAGATAATTAATGATAATAAAATTAACAATTTGAATAGATTCATCTACGACCCATAGAGTGCATATTTATTGTCTTTTGTAAAATATGATTTAAGATTTTTTTCTTTATCACACTTCATTCTATTGAATGTTTGGGGTTTTTTTGGAAGTATATTGAAATGTATGTGAAAACCTTTTTACAAAAAAAAAAAACAACCAACTTTCAAAACAAACACTACAAAGTGAAAAATAACTTTACTTTCGAAAGTCGGTGGTAAAAGGTAAAAAACGATAATGCAAAACCTTTTATATTTTACTTTTTAGTTGTGGAACCTACCCCACATAAATTCGTATACCACTACGTGCTATGAATTTATTATAACATCATCAGCAGAAAAAATACGTATTATTGAAGCTAACTACTTAAGCAATCTAATAAAATTTAAATGGGACCACCCCTGAGGAAATTTATCCACAATTACTGGATATATCACGTAACAAACATACAAAAACATAATGCAGACGAATTGAGAAACTCCTTCTTTTTGAAGGTGGTTAAGAATAGAATAGAATAGAACAGTTTTATTTGAGCCATAGGGTCCATAGGGTTCGTAACAATTTTACTTAACTTCTAGTGTTAGTAGGTTACAGACACAAATATACAATTAAAATTCAGCGTGCAACTGCATTCACCTCCGCAACATAGGGCAATCCCACCGATCTGCGAACACACTAATAAAACAAAGTTTCACTTCATAACCACTTTTCCCTCCAAACCATAACAAATAACATTATGATTTGACACAAAAACACATTGTTTCTTCAAAAATAGCAGCATATAAAAAACAGTAAATAAAAAAATTCCTTCAAAAAGAACCATAGCAAATTCACCCTTGCTTCTTACAAAATATTTCACACATTCTGTTCAAAAACACACATTTCTAAAACGAACATGCTGTGTCCCGCTTTATTGGTTGTAAGCTAGGACCCATTTCTAATATTAAGTCCAGGAGCTGCACAGACACGCCATCTTGCGTGTTGGCGTTGCAATTACATGTGGGTTTTATCCGAAATAGTTTAAGAGTTTGTATTAGATGGTCTTGTTTAGGCTTTCGTTTTGATTTTGATTGATTTAATCTTTCTTCTCTTTTCTGTTTATTGGGTGTTAATATTAGAGAGTTGAGGTTAAAGGTTTTGTAGATGTTTAATTGACTTTTTATTACTTGGTGGACAGAAATGTTGTTGACTGTATACTTACTAGATCGACATAAAAAATGTGAATCGTTAAACGGACATTATCCGAATATATTATGATTAAGCTGGAAACGTCAAAAAATAAGAGGATTTTAGCACAATTAAAGAAAGAAAGAAAGAAAGAATAACGTTTATTTGGACAGTTCGTGAAACACAGAATACAAATAACAAAATAAAAAGTGAAAATAACTGTTTAACAACAAAAGTGTGTGTCTCACGGCTGCGCCAAAAAGGATCATTTCAGCATTAATGCCAGACACATGCTATCTGACGCTGGTTTTCTAATGAACCTTTAGGGACAAGTGACGGGGAGTACAAACAGTTTCGACATCGGTAAATACCTAATAAATAATACATATTTTTATACTTTTAAATTAATAAATGAACTAGTAATCAAATATAATTACTTACAAAACGAAAACAACAAGAACCAACTCGGCAAAACCTGTTTTTAGCGATTACCTTGCAAGATTGATCCATCCACGATGCACTCACAAAGCGCTACAGGCCGCCGAGCGCGGCGGACAATTCACCGACAGAAGAATACAGAGAGAACAAAAGAGTTAATCACATACTACTACTACTTACTTAAATCGAAACAAAATCAAAACATTCTTCTCTCTAGTATCTTCCACTAAACACACACCATATACTACGGCACTCTGAATAAATATTTCAACTGGAAGTGTCTCAGTGTTGACTCGGGGCTAAAATGTTAGCGATCAGCCGATTGCTGTTTTAAGATCTTATGTAAATAACTTCGTTCGGAGGCACAAGTTTGTCGTGCTACCGTCGATCCTGGTATTCGTGAAGATTTAAGAAAAGGAGGAGGTGGTATTGAACTTCGTTTATGAATTCCTGAAGATGAATTTTTTTTGGCTATGTTTTTTGGCGAAGTGAAATTTGCTGAGGTGGAAGAGATGTGTAGTGATGGATGAGGCTTTGAATGGATTTAGACATAGTTATTAATTATGGTGAGCTTAATCATTTTACCCGTCCATTCAGCAGCTGAAAGAGAAAATTGATTGATTTCATTGCAATGTGTACCACAAATCTATGTCAGAATTTTCTATAAGACAATATTGTCAGTTTATTTCTCGTAACTGCTATCAAAAACCAATCCTTCTTTCAAAAATATCAAGGTTCTCTTTATTAGACTTTTCAAAGTACCTATAACTTTAAAAACAATAAAATATGTAATGTAAAATCACCATTATGTAATATACCATATCCAAATTCCATATTCCCTGGGAACCTCTTGAAAAATCGATGCCACCACCGCCGGCGCCTTTTCCGTGTTTATCTTAGAATATTTTTGCAGATTTATAGAGTAATCTTCGGTCTGTATTGCTCACTCTTTGGTTTGAGATAAGTAGGATGTTAGGGCCGAGGAACGCCAGTGTGCTCGATATTATGGTCCCATTTATAGAGAGGAGGTATTTTAAATAAGGCTTGTTAAATTCAATGGGTTTTATGGCTGATAGAGTTTTGTTTACTTTAACTAACACTTACAAACATGATGTATTTCCATAGCGAAAAAACTAGCTTTTTGCAGACGACTGCCCAAAAAAGGAGTCTTAAGATTAAATTAATTACAAAACAATTGGTACCTATCAGTTTTTTTTTTAGCGATTCTACATGTAATTTGACAGAAAACGTTGGTAGAGGCAAGATTTCGGCACTGTATTTTGTCAAAATTCTCAAAGACTTATGACTATGAAATGTTTTGATTTCTTTCAATAACTTGTTTATCAGCGAATATAGCTACTGCCAACTACTTCCGGTAATCCATCAATGACACAGTTTCACAAAAAACTGACTATGTGGCATAAAACATTCTTAAAGGTGCGTTTAATTCCGCCCCAACATTGAGAGCAGAACCAATCCAGTAAATTTTCACTATCTTCTAAAAACAATCGCATGGCAGATTATAGCCTCATTTGAATTTAATTAACCACCAGTGTTTATTTAATAGACGCAGCACTAAGATTTTATTCGGCTTCTTAACTCGTGTGGGTAGTTATAAATGGACCCGTTTGTGCAGTTAAGCGGATGTAATTTCGTGTGCAATGGTGCGATGTAATTTTTAGGGTATACCCAGTGCTTGGTAATAAGTAAGGATTTTATTTGGGTTTGACTTGCAATATTGTGTTGAAATATGTAAATGTGGGGTTGAGGGAACTGATCAAAACTCGCCCATTTTAATATTTAGTTTAATATTTGTTACTGCTCAATATTACTTGTTCACAATGTCAGGGAAATTATCAAAACTCGCCCATTTTAATATTCAGTTTTATTTGTTACTGCTCAATATTACTTGTTCACATTGTCAGGGAAATGATCAAAACTCGCCCATTTTAATATTTAATTTAATTTGTTACTGCTCAATATTACTTGTTCACATTGTCAGGGAAATTATCAAAACTCGCCCATTTTAATATTTAGTTTCATTTGTTACTGCTCAATATTACTTCTTCACAATGTCAATTTACTGTCCTTAGGTACACGTGAATGGTTATACTTCTAATGAACATTTCACTGACATTTTTAAAAGCAACCTACTGGTTTTCTTTACTGATATAAGTTAATCATAATAGATTCATACCTCGATACTCTTGGAGTTCCAACAGTCGACCATTAGCTTATGCATTGCATTGGTCATTTACGAGTATTCCGTCTTAACAAAACTGCACCAATTGATCACCCGCGACACGTCCACCGCCGTTTACCATTTTAACAGCCAACACTAAAAAAATTGAGACATCACGGACCATTCAGCGAAACGCCTTTCAGAATCCCCTAAATCATTCCATTGAAAGCTAAAAACTCTTCCGTCCCATTGCCGATAGTGGCATTATGAAAGGCTACAGCAAATATTCTGGCAACATTAGCATATGAATGGTACAGGGTAAAAAAGAGCCGCTCCCCCCCTCAGGTGGCATGCCCGGGCCGGAAATAGGTTTGGGCGCAGCCACCGTAAGCTTCCTCTGGAGATAGGGTGTAGTGGACCGCGTTTTGTGAATGGTGTGGAATTTTCATTGATTTTTTGGCAGTTTTTTCAGCTCTTGCGGCTTTCGATTGGTTTGGTTTTTGAAACATAGTATGATATTCATTCTTCTTCTTTTCGGGTCAATGGCAAAATATTCCGAATATTTTACTATGTAGGTGGCCACGCCAATCGCGTTATCAGTGGTGTTTTTTAGGTCCTCATTATGTGCTTATGCTATTTATTAATTTTAAATGATCTCCCTGACTTTAAAAACAAAATCGTTACCTAAGTATTTTATTTAACCCCTTTTTAGGGTTCCGTAGTCAACAATGACCCTTTATCCATGAATCCACACAACATCACACAACTCTCAACTCACAGTGGTGTAGTAGGTACGAGTAAATGTCACGTCATAATAGGTATCATTATTAAAACTATGTATACCTAACAAAAATTAATTATTCAAAACATTGGACTGATTGCTACCTGCTCCATTTACTTCTAAATACTAACAATATTTGGTTAAGGGACTATTGTTTCCTTCATTGCGATTACGATGTCGGTCCCATTGCAAAAGTTGTTAAGTTTGATGGTCTGTACTTACCCACACCTTTCTGGCACATGTCGTTAATTACGGGTTTAAAAAAAAAATGGAATCGGAAGTAAAAAGAAAATGTTAACAAACCTAAACGTTCGTTACCATCTATAGAAATATATTCTGGTCTTAATCATTTTCCAGCCAATGATTTTACGCAGCACTTTACGTTGTGTGGTGCAGCAGGTTGGTGCAATTCATAAGCGGATGATCATATTATAAAACACGTTTAAAAATAGTTGTAATTAGGTACCTCTTACCTGTTTTTTATTTATGATTGCAGTTAAATTGCTTTGACTAAAGTAATATTTTTATGGGATAGATCTGTGAATAACCCAACAGCAGTGATTATCGCCACCTAGGGATCCTGACTGCACTGAGAAAAGTGCCAATTCAATCTTAAATACTGAGACTTCTCGACTTGAAGTCTCAAATACTAAATTCAATCTTAAATACTAAGACTTCTCGACTTGAACTCTCAAATACTAAGTAGGTAGCCGTGATGTCACCGGCACGCTTACCTAACAAAGAAAAACACAGCAATGTTGTTTGCTTAGCAGGAGGTTACCTAAGTTTATTCTAACTATTTTCAAGATAACTACGGTCAAAGGACCTACCGTTTAAAAAACCTTAAGATCGTTTCACCGATTTTTTTAATAATTAATAAACGAAATCCATAAAGGAGAATTCATGTACGGTTTATTCAACTACAATTTAATTCACCTAAGGTTGATTAAACTAATGGACGTTTCACCTACTGTTGATTTATATGTGGTCTTGTGTTTGATTTACTGGCGATTTTGTATATGTGAAAAAAATTATGTGAGCAACTTGGAAGTAGCGCTCGGGGGAGCCGCTGCCGCGGCACTGCTCGTTTCTCGGTTGGACACAGTTCTAACCTTTTTTTTTCCTTTTTGTTTCCGTGATGGAAAATGCTCACGGATGTCCGCCGCCCTGAGGCGGGCGGTGGGGTCTCTCAGACGCTTACTGACTAAAAACCTACGCCGGGGGTCGCGGGAATGTACGATCCTTCCGCAACCCCCGACTGGTGCCGGCCCGCCACTGCAAGCCTCTTCGGGTCTGGGGGGGGGAGGTGTCCGACTCCCTCCGCAACGCAAGTATAATCAACCTTAAGTAAGTTACACAGTATTAAGTCGACCAATATGCGTTATGAACATTATGATATGTGAATCAGCCTTATTTATCTTGAAAATGTAAGAATAAACTTAGGTATTATAATACGTAACCTAGTAGTAACTTATCAAATTCATAGCAAGTATCTTAATTAACTTTTGAGTATCACCAACCCTCAAAATTCTTTTTAACCCCAAAAGCTCAATATTTCATACAAACAAATTGACCGCTCGCTAATCGTGATTGAGCCTTAACATCTACTTGGGCTTATAATCGGTACAAATCATTAATCGATGTTTGATGATTAAATGCTAAGAAATAGGTAAATTTTACAATTCTATTCTTTATTTCTTTACACACGCTAACCGCTCATCATTCAAACACAATCCTACAAAGAACATGCGGGGCACGTCTACCCCGGTACGACGCGACTGCGCTGATTTCAGTCTCTTTGTACTTTCTCAATGATAGATAGATTCGATTCTTTTATTAGAGGTGCACCGTTCTCTTAACGGTATCCTTTTGTTGCGGTCTTCGAAGCAGGTGGCTCTATTTTTGCACTTTATAGAGGTGTAATTGAATCTGAAGTTTATTTGAACATGTAGTGTAGGTGTGACAGTGTTTGGATTGTGAAAAATGTGCGAGTGAGAGGGAATGGTGAACGCCGCCAATGTTATATTATGAATGTCAACTCGGTAGGTACATGTTGGACGTATTGAATCCATCAAATCTATGGTTAATATAAGTTGCTAGGTGCCTAGTGTCTACCTTACATTATTTTTAAGTGAAATTAAAAATATATATTGAAATGCTTTTGTTTTTAATTTGTATATTCTCTCACAACACTAAAAACACATATACGGCACGGTTGGCGCAGTGGTTAAGCGATTGACTGCTGCTATGCGTGTCACGGGTTCGATTCCCGCACGGAACAAATATTTGTATGACCTGCAAGTAGTTGTTTCGGGTCTGGCTGTTTGTGTATGTGAGTTTAAATATTTGTAAACGCACACATGATACAGGAAAAATAGGTACGTAGTGAGGGGCAACGTTAAAAAAAACTTTTTAATTCTGACAGTTAAACTGAGTTTAGATAGTTGCAGTCTTATTTGTATACGTCTCTTACATTTTAGTCAATTGCTAAGCAACTGATTAGCTAAATTCTTATTTATAAACGCTAAGAGGTCGCTAAGCAATTGATTAGTAGCTGTCAAAATGAAACACCATCGCTGCACTGTTTGAAGCTTGCCAAGAGGATGCTACGAGGCAAGATGGTGGATTTTATTTGAATCAGCTGATCGATGAAATATAATTATTTTCGTAATCGTTATTTTGTTCCTAATATCGAGTTGTGCCTTAGTAAATATGGATTCAGACAATCTTTTACGGGAATTCAGATCGACGCAGAAGAATTAAATAACCTTGAAATGCCGACGGGAAATAGACGGAGAAAGACCTACAAAGCTCGTTTAAATCCGCTACAAGAATGATTACCTACTACATATTCTTCATTTGAAGTACACATGGTGAAACTATTTATAGGGAAACTCAATCAGGAGAAGGCTCACAACAACCATCGGAGATAGTGATTATTTTATTTTATTAAATAGGAACAACAAACAGCTACATTATGCAATATTATAAACAGAAAAAACATAAGTTATAAAGTAACCCACAGCGCTGTTCACAGATTACCATTAATAAATAGAACCTTAGTCACTAGGAGGTGAACTGTTCATGCATGACAGTTACGCTAATTATAAAAACAATAAAATGAGAAAAAAAAGAAAACAAAACAGTATTTTTAAAACAACTGAGTACAACAAACAATTAGTCTAAGAGCTCAAGTGTCTCATGCAAAAGGCTACGAAACCTTTTCAAAGAGCATGTAAATATATCTATGTGTTCGAATACTTCATTGTAGGTTGCTGCCATTCGCCGAACTGGCGAACGTAGACCAGTGTTAGATCGGCAGGTACTTACTGCAAAGAGTTTGCCAGCACGCACCCGCCGTCTATGGACAGTTCTGGGGACTGCATAGCACAATACATTGTTTAAATCAATACAGTCAAAATTGCCATTAACAATGTTATACAATGTCATTGCTTCCAATTGTTTACGTCTAGAGCTGAGCGCCAAAAGCTTGTACTTACTGAGCAACTGGTTATACCTACTGCAGATACGTTTTATGACACCTGTAGTGCATTGCACGAAGAAATCTACGCTGGACATTTTCTATCATGTCAATGTATTTGCCATAGTACGGGTTCCAAATGGATACGGCATATTCGAGCTGGGAACGGACTAGGGTTTTATACAGACAGAGGTACGAAGAGGTCCGCTTATCCGATGTATTATCCCATCTGCCCCTCATCTTACGACGCCAGTTCTAAAAAAAAAATTCAGAATAGCCACATTGTAGCAATCATTTTATAGAAAGCACTTAATTTTGATAATACAGCAACTTTTTTGTTATAAATTCAATATTTTTTATTTCCAATATTCTTCCTCCAAAGACACGGGTGCCATAATTTTCTATTGCCACTCTCAATCCTCATCTTTTTCACGAAGCATGGACTCCTCCCTCGCCGTCTTTGCGAGGTTGTTTAGTATTGGTGCTAGGTGCTAAGTGGCTTTCATAGCTGCAGTCAAACAAGTACAAGACTTTACTTCGACGGGAGTCTTCGCCGTCAGGACATTTCGCTAACAGGTCTGTGGTATTGTGTTTAATTTACTGGAGATTTTGTATGTGTAAAAACATTTCTGTGAGCAACTTGGAAGTAGCGCTCGCCGCCGCCACCGGCCACTCCGGCGCGCGGCGACCCCGCTCGCTTCGCTCGCTCGGCTCTAGTGCATAATCAATTTCCAAAGCAAGTATCGGATTATGTATGTATATTATATTATGCCCTATTGGCAAAGTGTCCTGTCGGCGAAGACTCCCGTCGAAGTAGTCTGGTCGGTGTTCAGTCTGTCGATGTCCGCGTAGTGTCTGTCGGCGTTTAGTCGTACACTCTTTTTTTGCATTCAAAACTTCGTTGATGCTCTTCAACAGCCGCCGCTAAATCGAATTCGCTATGTTGTTAAAATGGGATGGATTTTTATAATCATTGGTCACAGATAACTACCGATATAACTATATTTCTCTAACTTGTGGGTGGGTACGGGATGGGAAATGGGATCTTATATGCGTACCCAACGCATATGAGATCCCATTTTCATTCCCACCTATTAAATTAATCATACCTTGTTGAAAGTATATAATCTCTTCGGACAAGGTTACCATATCATTATCATAGAACTTCACTTACACGTACGTTCGTTTAATCATAAAATATTGCTACTATCGCAAACACAACGAAATAAACATAATAATATAAATAAATAAATAAATAAATATCGTCTGACATTGCACACAGCGCCATCTAGTTCCAAGTTAAGCACTTAATTAAGGCTTGTGTTATGGATACCAGATGGTTGATACACTACTTAAATACATTCTTTTTTTTTGTAAATACATACATATTATAAATATACATCCATGACTCGGGTACAAATGTCCATATTCATCATACAAACATTTGCCCCTACCGGGATTCGAACCCAGGACCATTTGGTTTCGCTGACTGCACGGCTGCAATGGGAGACAGTATTGTGTTTATAGATTACAAAAGTAAAGATAAATTATTGATTATTTGTCATATTTTTTTTCATACAAAAATAATTACGTATAAATTTGAATTGATTTTTTAGCATAAAACCATCCCGTAGACTTATAAGCTGTTGCCGCACCGCACCGAATTCATTCAAAAACGCCGGCGACGACGACATGCATAAACTGTTGCCATTCTGATCGGCCCCGCGCGCCCCTACCCTCACCCGCACTACCCCGTTCGTCGCACGCGCCAGCCGACGCGACCGCCCGCTCGCCAGTCGCCCCCCGCGCGCCCCCACGCTCACCCGCACTACCCCGTTCGTCGCACGCGCCAGCCGACCGCCCGCTCGCCAGTCGCCAGTCGCCATCAGCGTACGGGACTTTTTAAACGGTGTGTGGTACGGCGGTGAAAGGTGGATAGGCCGAGGAGGGCCAGTGCCGTGGCCTCCTCGCTCACGGGTTTAACCCCTCTAGACTTTTTTTTGTGGGGTCGTGTAAAGGACCTTGTGTACGGCCAAACCGGACATGACATTAGAAGTGTGGAAGAACTAAAAAGGCGCATCAAACGCGCATTTAGGCAAGTTAAAAGTGAAACGGACACATTAGATAAAGTGAAGAGACATGTACGTAAGCCTACATTTGTGTGCAACGCGAAGGCGGACTTGTGCAACAGTTTTGTAGATAAGTAGGTAGGGAGTGTGTAAATAAATGTAAATACAGTGCAATTGTTGTAAATAAGATGATTAAGGCGCGGACCGACTACGATTTTAATCGCTATTACCGCACTCACACAACCGCATCTGCGCGTTTTACGGTAATTATGCACACACTCGCAAACGCTAACACGGGCGTTTGTGTGCTCAAGGAAAGTTGCATAGTATACGTAAGGAAATCAGATGTTTTCTGTTGAATATACTTACTTATGACGTGCGTTCTAAAATTCGATGTAATTACAGTGTCGGTTCATAATATGATACAATAAATAATTACACATAACAATTTAAAAAAAAACATCACTACTGTTTATTTTTATTACAGTACATGATAAACAGGTCAAATATAAACATTCCGAATTTTACCCGACTGCTCTAGAAGGGGAATTATGCTTTTCGGGTGTAAGTCAGTATCAGGGATGGAAGGGTTAATTAAATGGGTAGTTATGCCATTTCAAACTAATGTTTGTGTTTTAGATAGGTACGTAGTGGGTGCGGTAAAAAAATAGAAAACAAAACCAACATAAAGGCCCTCGGACCACTTAAAAATCACATAAACTCTAAATAAATGCAATAATATCACAGCTCCAAAGTGACAAATGCCATAATGTTTCTAAGAAAATGCGGAGCCGGGACGGAAGCTAGAATTCTGAAAAATTTTGACGATAGAGGGATCATCCACGGGAATGGAAGCTGCTGCTGGCTGAATATTAGTTGGTATTTGCTAAAATTGGTAAAACAGTGCGTGAATTGAACTAAAGTTCTGTGGCGGACTACTAAGGCTACTCACTGCCTAATATTGAAGTGAAAATTCAGTCTCAGTGGAAATATGGGCAATAAAAATAAAATGTTGCGAAAGAGTTTTACAAGAAAAAGACGAAAAACTCGAAAAAATGATGGAATGTTTGGGTAAGTAGGATGATTACGGTATTGTATCATAACATTTGAAATTTGTATTTAGTTTAGTTTACTTACGAAACTGTATAAATCTATAGAAACGGCATTGACAATTTCTACAAACATTTTGCAAATTTTTCGGTTCGAACCCCGACAGGCGCTTTACTTTGTGTAAATTATTTCATCACCACTGCTCCGTGCCTCGGAAAGCACGTTAAGCCGTTGGTCCCGGCTGTCATTCGTGGATCTTTGACAGTCGTTACGGGTCGTCAGAAGCCCGAAAGTCTGACAACCAGTCTTACCAATGGGTATTGTATTACCCAGTAACTGGGTTGTGGAGGTCAGATAGGCAGTCGCTCCATGTAAAATACTGGTATTCAGCTGCATCCGGTTAGACTGGAAGCCGACCCCAACATACCTAGTTGGGAAAAGGCTAGGCAGATGATGATGATTTTGCTAAATCCAAAAACAAATAGGTGCACTCTATTTTGATGTCTATAGAATGCATATTTGAATGCGCCTAGTGCAAACGTCTCTGGTCGAAGCAACCATCGAGGCAATAGCCATATTGCAATAGTAGGTATAAGTAACAAAAACAAACTTGCAGATAAATCAGAGTGCGTTCGTAATTATTATAATAATATAAATACTGCACACTAGTTATATATAAAGCATTTTGATTCTTTTGTAAGATTATTTTTATAATATTTATTGAGTCATTAGACCAGTGCCGATAATTTTTGAAAACGAAAAAAGTCACAGTAGGCTGAAACCCATTGGAAAAGAAAGAGAATATAACAAAAATGAAAGGAAAAATAATTTACGGGCGATCCGAGGTCGGGAAGTGGGGGTTATCTCGATTTCCGGCAAAACTACAAGTCTTATGGAAAAAAGTGTAATAGCAAAGTTGTAGGTAATAAAAAGATCTACAACTTTTATATTCACACTTTTTTCAAGTAACCTCAAAGTTTATGTGAAAAATTCAAATAACCAAGTTTTTGGTTTTATATTTTTATCTTTTACACAGCATTTTTTTTTCGCGAAATTTGCCGAATACTTACCTTTTTATGTTTCAAGCACACTGTATTTTTATTGATTTAAAATATTTGTTTTTTTCACCTTATTTTGACCTAATATCGAAAAAGCACCCTAATTTTCAATCGAAAATTCTCACGTGAAAATATCTGCTTTTTTAAAAACTCGATAAAAAAAATAATTGCTGTGTAAAAGATAAAAATAAAAAACCAAGAACTTGGTTATTTGAATTTTTCACATAAATTTTGAGGTTACTTGAAAAAAGTGTGAATACAAAAGTTGTAGATCTTTTTATTACCTACAACTTTGCTATTACACTTTTTTCCATAAGACTTGCAGTTTTGCCGGAAATCGAGATAACCCTCACTTCCCGACCTCGGATCGCCCGTAAATTATTTTTCCTTTCATTTTTGTTATATTCTCTTTCTTTTCCAATGGGTTTCATCCTACTGTGACTTTTTTCGTTTTCAAAAATTATCGGCACTGGTCTAATGACTCAATAAATATTATAAAAATAATCTTACAAAAGAATCAAAATGCTTTTTATATAACTAGTGCAATATTTATATTATTATAATAATTACGAACGCACTCTGATTTATCTGCAAGTTTGTTTTTGTTACTTATACCTACTATTGCAATATGGCTATCGCCTCGATGGTTGCTTCGACCAGAGACGTTTGCACTAGGCGCATTCAAATATGCATTCTATAGACATCAAAATAGAGTGCACCTATTTGTTTTTGGATTTAGCAAAATGTTTGTAGAAATTGTCAATACCGTTTCTATAGATTTATACAGTTTCGTAAGTATACTAAACTAAATACAAATTTCAAATGTTATTATGATACAATACCGTAATCATCCTACTTACCCAAACATTCCATCATTTTTTCGAGTTTTTCGTCTTTTTCTTGTAAAACTCTTTCGCAACATTTTATTTTTATTGCCCATATTTCCACTGAGACTGAATTTTCACTTCAATATTAGGCAGTGAGTAGCCTTAGTAGTCCGCCACAGAACTTTAGTTCAATTCACACACTGTTTTCAGTCATAAATTACTTGAAAACTACAATCGAATTATGCACAGAGCGTCCGGTGCCAACCATCCAAGTCGAGCGCTGCCCGACGACTAAAGTATGACCGCGTAAACTATTGTCACCACTATGGAGCGTCAATAAGATTGAAAATTGAAAATGATATTTGTGTTGAAATGTGACGTAAGCTGCGAATGGGCATTTATTTTACTGCTTTTCTTTAGATTATTTAAAATATAGACATAAAATTAAATAATGGTTTGGTTAAAGTTTTAAAAAAATGGAAAACCTACTAAATTCTTAAAAAAAAAAACTGTTGTTATCGCTGGAAATACAGAGATCTTCGACGTCAAAGTTTATTTTTGTGCTACAACTTCCCAATTTTTTATTGGGAATATCAAACTATTATTTATTATTCTGTTCGGTTTAAATTCTTCTTTATACCCTTTTCTGTTCACTGTATTTTTCGCGTTACTTATTTTTATTACATTACGTCATACTCGACGTTCTAAGAAACCAATTTTTGGGAATATTGAGATAATACCCCGCCTTAACTTTTAAACACGCCAAGTTACTGTAATTTATCGTTATTTGATATTAATCTAAGTACCTATTGTTGGGGCCCTCAGCACCAGCAGCGGGGTGCCTTAGGACCACAACAACAACAACAACCTATTGTTTAAAAATAATAAGAAAAAAATTGCGATTCTTACACTAACTTGACAGTCCAAAGCCTGTTTTAAGTGTGATGGGAAGTTTATCATCATAGTTACGTCAGTTTTTTGGAAGAATGTGGTAGCTGGTAAGTAATTGCACTTTTAAAACACTTGGCGTATTATTGCGTACCTAGTAGATTAGGTAGTGACGAACTAGTCAGCTGATATCAGTTTTCATTCAAAGAACAGATGGAAAGAGATAGCAGTTGTTTTCATTGACGAAGCGACCCATCGCGCGTAATTTGTGAACCGCATTATGCAGAGTAGAGTCAATGTTATTTTAACTACTTTATTTTCTCAAATTGAATTAACTGTTCCGGGGTACGAAATTTCTTCACTATTGTAATCTATAAACACAATACTACCTCCCATTAAAGCCGTGGCAGATATTTTTATAGCACCTTATATATTTTATCAAATTCAAATTTTCCAATGAAATTTTTGACTTTAATTGTCTGTCATAATCACGACAGATACAAAAATCGTGGTTTTGACTTCTTTATTCTTAAAATTCTGTTTTTTGTCCACTTTTTTGTTTAAAATATGTGCCGAACGCATAATTTCACCTCTATTTCGTTTCGCTATCACCTGCTAACTAGCGTTTATAAATAAAGAAAAGTTAATCATTGATAACGAGCTTACTAATAATTGGTAACCTAAACAGTGGCTAATCAGGGATTAGCTACGTGTTTTCATGATTAACAAGAACATCCAACGTTTGGTAATTAAATAAAAAAAAAAACTGGGTCCCGTAAATCAGCGACAAACCCACAAAAACAAATTCAACGCTAACATTCCCTCCGTGAATTTCCTCCGTTTTCTCTTCAGTTAATTTAATAAACATCGAAACTGCATTAGTGCATTAGAAAGTTCAGAAAAAAGGAAGCCAATTTTATTCTCCTGTGACCACTCACATATCGAACAGTTCTAGCCTCAATTAGTATCTAAATTAGAAAAGCGTTCTGCATTTTCCCTATCTAGGTTAACTTAAGAGATCCAGTGTGTTTAAATAGTTTTTCGCTGATACTTAGAAAATAGAAAGAGTTGAAGTATTAATTTTATTATTAACTCTACTCATCGAAGTTTACTTAATAAGTTTAAGAGCGTTTATACCTTATGAGTGGCAACGTCGCAATTTAGTGTCATACTTTGTGGTTTTCAATTTTTATCAGTTAATCGGAGCTATATTTTAAAAATCTGATTAATTAACTTTTTAGATTTACGTGAAAGTGTTTAAAAAGTATGTAACCGTAATGCTTACAGTTATTTTACAATGAGAATAACGCCCTGCTAGTTTCCAATGTATTATTTGCATATAAATAGAACTGTAAACGCAACGATTTCTTACCTTTTACACAGTTTTCACATAATTCTAAAAAGTTAATTAAACAGATTTTTTAAATATAGCTCCGATTAAATGATAAAAATTGAATACCACGGAATATGACACTAAATTGCGACGTTGCCACTCATAAGGTATAAACGCTCTTAACAGTTACCAGATAGGTATTTATTTATTTATTTATTTCTCTCTGACTGGTTTGAGGTGGCCCCGGAAAAGTTTTCCTGGAGGAAATTAGGGACCTTTGCCTAACAGGGGGCGCGCATAGGCTAAGTAAAAAAAAAACAGTTAAGACAAGTCCTGTGCCTGATAGAATTTTCTATCGGCAAACATCACGAACTTCCAAACAAATTTTTATTTACGCCCTTTAAAGGATGACTTTTCAAAAATCCTTCCTTAGTGATCACTTTCACTATTTAAGAAACTCTTGACGAAAATGTTATGCTTCTAGACCTTTTTTTTTCGCGTTGATACCTTCAAAAGGCCCCCGGGCTTTGGGGATAAGACCGGGAAGTGTGGGATTTTTACCTCACTAAAACCACCCCGGTGGTCACCATCTGCACATAGCACTGCTACCTCTCAAAAGACCGATCCAAAACCCCCTCTGTGCAACGCCTGTTAGGGCATATCTCTGGGGAGACTGTAAAGGGGTCTCACCAAAACCTGACTGTGCAAGTGTGCAATGCCGCACGTGACAACAGCGTGCCCCTTTCCCTGAGCGCGCCCACGACCCCAAATAGCTTCTATGAGCTTAGACTTAGACTTTGTTATGTCTGTTAGTAAGTGATGATAAATGTAAAATTAACATTAAGAAGTAGAAAATAGCAAAAGATATAATTTCTCAAAAAAAATTAGTATTAGGGACGTAAAAAAAAACCAACGACAAAAAAGTTTCTAACACGTTGACTGTTTTATAATTATTTGGTGACCTAGATGAGAGTAATTTTTTTTTAAATGTACCTCCTCACTCAAACTCACGCCTTCTTCCCTTCACAGAAAAAAAACAACAAAACAAAATACAATAAAAATACAAATTAAAACAAACTGTGAAAAAAAATATTTCAAAACTTATTTCCACCCAATATTATGACATCCTTATAACCCTTATCCGTATAAATATTTAATGTTACTATACTATCTTGGTTGATGGCACCAAGTAATCCGCTTTCAAACCATTATGTACTCGTAATCACCACCCGAAGATCTTCATAAATAATCTTACATTATTCAACGAGATCAAAAGTTCTTGTTCATCTTTAACTGTGGGTAGTCAGTCAGAAGCGGGCACACATTAATGCAAGGAACAGAGAGAAGTTATTCGGAAGTTTACTAAAAAATACACTTGAAAAAAAAACAACAGTATTGATTTTGGTTTACTAGAGAACAACGACGAGTTTTTGTTTTGTTTTTTGCGTTTAGTTAATACCGACATTTTTAATGAATATCGAACTCGGACCTATGAACAGAATGTCAGTTTTCTATTCTTCAAAGCACTTATTCTTAAATATCTTGATTGATTGATCACAATTTCCACACAAAAACCAAAAAAAAAGATGTTTCCTAAGAGTCGGTCCCCACAACTATTCAACGCTTAAAATTAAAATTTTAACACAGTCGTCTCTGCCTTTTAATACTATGTGCGAAACATCACTCAAGGGGACTACGTGACCTAACCGCAAGTTTTATGATGCCTAAAAGTATATGATCCACTGCAGTAAACAAAATCAGAATTTTTTTTGATATTCTTCAGGATAGCTAGTTAGGTGTGTTGAAAACATTTTACAGCTAATTTGGTACGATAGAAAAAAGTCACGAAGATACCAAAACAATTTTTTTTAAGGATTCAATCTCCAACTCAAACCATTTATTTCTATTAAACCATTTACAGGCACTTTTGAATTGTCAAGTGGTCGGTCAGTCAGAAATATGAAGCTAGTTGCCCATTCCAAAGCGTAGTAGGTACCTATGGAGAAGAAGATTAAAACCATACCACGGATAATTTAGTAGGACCATACTAATATACCTACATGCAATCATTCTGGTTTTTTTTTTCAGATTGTTCTTCAAGCAACATATTAACGTGATAATGTTTTCATTCTTAAGTCCAATCAATAGATTTTTTTGTAAATAGAGAATTGCTTCATTATTTGCAATAAATTACCAGCTTTGTGTCATCGCGCTTCTTTTTATTTTCTTTGCAGTCCGAGAGTGACCGCGCTTTAGCTCGAAACGCAAATGATTACATTTTTAAACGAAATATTTTAAACTGTAAACAAATGCTAATACATAATGGTAACGTTTCAATTTACACTAGTCTCTATATATGAAAAGTAGGTTTTAATTTTACATAATATTAGGATAATACAAGCCCTAGGCTAGCGGCTCTGCGGAGCAAGCACGACCTCTGTCATAGGCTTGAGCTACGATTTAATCACGATTTTTGCTCCCAAACTTTGATAAAAATGTTTGACTCAAGCCTATCACAGTAGGCTGTGCTTACCCCGCTGGAAAAAGTTATCACACTATGCACGTGACATTTTTTGTGTACTATGGGACGTTGATATTTAATGTCGTAGTGATGGCCCAGTGGTTAAGACCAGCACTAATGTGGCTTTTTCAATTCATATGTACTTCCTGAGTTTACCTTGGAAAGTACTGACATCGGTGAAGTAAAAACATCGTGAGGAAACCTGGATTTAAAGTTATTATAAGTCTGAAATCGCCAACCCGTCTTGAGCAAGCGTGGTGATCAATGCTCGTGCATTCTATGTATGAGAAGAGGCCTTGCCTTGCAGTGGGACCACAATTAGGCCGGTATCAGTATGGTATTATTATTATTATTATTATAATGTATAACTAGGGTGTTTGTGTCGGTTACAGTTTCATTTACGAAAAAAAAAATATCTATAGTCCATACTAACATTTTGTTACATACAGACAATGATATTTTAAGTCAAAAGAGTTAAGTAGGTTAGCTAGTTATCCTAGCTACATATCCCTTTGTCTCTTTTTCACTCCCGATAGTCATGACATCCTACTTTCACGTGCCATCTAATCGTGTGACATTATACCATCGAATTTTGGGTAAGTAACCTATCTGCCATTCTAGAATTAAACCCTCTGAAGCGAATCAGCCACTGCGTCAATTGAGAAGTCAAATCAGCTTACACCATTACAATACAGACTGGAGTAAGAAAGTGAAGTTACTTATCCTCAGTTGCAGTCGTATTGTGATGGATGGCACCGTCTAGACGTTCTCAAGGGATGAGGTTCCTTTCTTAGATAGACATGTCTTTTTCACAGTGACTGATATTTCGACATATTTGTACGTCCATTGGCGTTTCCCGTAAATACTTTGACGAAACTGCCGCTGGGGGAAGCAACGGACGTGTCGTTTTCTTTCTAACAAAACGTTTATAAAAAAATAGATTTTAATTGACCGTACGTGCAGTTCAGTTTAAAAAGGTATCTATATGTTTTTGACGTTCTAAAAGTGCTGATTCTCAGC
Organism: Brachylomia viminalis; assembly: GCA_937001585.2. Lineage (NCBI taxonomy): Eukaryota > Metazoa > Arthropoda > Insecta > Lepidoptera > Noctuidae > Brachylomia > Brachylomia viminalis. The sequence goes on from OW443307.2 coordinate 21,724,106, forward strand.
CTAGTTTAAATAAATAACTTCTGTTTTAGATGTAAAAACAATTGCTTCTTTATTATTATCAGGTTGACTACCTAATTAATTTACGACGTCTTGTGTATTAAGGCAGCTTCCAAAGTAGCCAATTCCGGCCTGTCATTAAATTTTCTTATATTAAACTTAGCTGCTCTCAAAACGGTGAAAAAAACGTCGTGAGGATACCAGTGTTATGATACCGATAATGTGTCCTAGAACCAAAAATTTGAAGACATGTCCTTCGTTAGGAGGAACAGGGTCATAACTCAAAATGTACGATCTTTAACTTTAAAATACAATCCTACTAAAAAGCATGCGACCTTTCTAATGAACGTGGTTGCATAACGATATTACGATATGAAATTAGTTTTATATAATAAGGTGAGGTTAACCAATTATTTACAGAAATGGAAATATACTGATTTCCAAACTTCAAATCGCTCTCCTGAAAAATAGGCTTTTTTCAGTTAATACCCTGTTCATCTGGACCAACGTTGTGACATCTATCTACTAATCCAGGTGATGGATTACAGCACACTCCCCCTCTCGAAGAGTGTAGGTCTGTGTACCAGCAGTAGGAACATTATAGGCTAATTAAGCTTATGCTATGCTAAACATAACTCATACTATGCTGGCAGGAGAAGGGAAACATCAACATGTTCTTGTTTTGCCGTCCCGTATTTAATTTAAACCTCTGTCACGATTGTCTGATTAATTAGTCAAGGTGCACGCTGTCGCCTGAATTCGACTACTGAACTAGAATATTCTGATTATCTCCAGAATGTACCTACCCGCAATTCGGTATTCATGTTTCAAGAATCGGGAACTAGTCGGGCGTCCCTGAAAACGTGACTAGATTTTTAACTTCGCATAGTGTTCATCTTATAAAGTCGGTACCAAAAGAATTTTATGAAAATGTCAACAAACCCTGTTCATGTTAAATTTTAACGCAATCACACAAAAGGGAATTAGTAACACATTCAGATCTGTATTTAGAAGGTTTCAATTTTATATTTCACCACGTATATAACAATTATTGTTTGAATAACATGATTGAATTGTAATTGAATAATCATCGACGAAAATGTATGGTTATAAAAATTTACCTCAATTCAATACATTTCTAAGGTGATTTCAAGTTAGAATTTCTGGCTTATGAATGTTAATAATCATATAAAAGCACTTAATTTGTAATTTGCACTTAAATTGGCATCTACGGGTACGTTTTCTGATCCATTTCGATACCGGAAATTTCAATAGTCGTAAAGGTAATTTTGCCGAAAATGAGTTATTTGGAAACAGCGTCGCGAGCTCTATCGATTGCTATATTTAAAATAATCCTATCTTTAAAAAAAAAGCCCGTACGACCTGGATTTTCAACAGCTTGATTAGTTTTTTTTACTATTTAGGATGTATCTTAAAAACATTTGGCTCTTCTGAAGAGTCGTGTTTTGTCCTTTACGACAATAGAAATTTCCGATATCGATTTGTTTACATTTTCCTCAAATACTTTTGGAACAGACTATAGTCATAAATTCTGTCTGTTTCTTAGCATTAGCACCTAACAACAAAACATGACATACAGTTAATTTAAATGGCTCAAATCTTGAATAAGATACAACTCCCTAACGATATGTTGTGGTCTCTGTTTTGTTTACAATGATAGAAGGTACTCGTAAGTAAGGTAAAAAAATTGGAAACGTTCTACTATTTCAGTCAGGTACTTACTGTTGAGCAGATTGATACACTAAAACATGACCAATTTACACTGGACTGGTATAGACAGACAGTTTGGGTACCTATTATGAAATTGAATCTAGGCCCCACGGAATATTAAACAAAAATAATAATAATTAAGCGAACAATTTTCTTGTCCGCGTATTTTTACTCGACTACACGACAACCAAGACAGGGTTATATTTGTTTGCTGTATTTTATAACAGAATGTAGGTACTTAAGTCTGAGTGTAGCTCAAATTAATTAATTACTTCCAAACACAATCCACATGAAAATATACGAAGCTATGACAAAGGAAGCGAACTTCTTCATGCTCATCTTAGTATTTATTATTTCCTTTTCCACAAAACTCAGCTTTAATTTAAACCGCTTAAAATCCACTACTACAAGCGACAGGCAAGAATTCCCTTGCGACTGGTCGCAGTGCCCGTTGCGTTACGATTTATTTGCGCCGGAGTGAGGCGCACTCATTTATCGGCCCAATAAAATAAATCAGGCGCGTTTAGCTTGCCGACATTTACGCGCAGTTGACACGTCGTTGTCGGTTAGGCTGGTCACCAGCGTACGATTTTTGTTTGTGTCTCTGGTTTTGGTCGGTTTTGGGCTGTGATTTTTCAAACTGTGTTTTTTATCGAACTTCAAATTTGCAACAACATAGCCTATAAAGTAACACAAAAAGAGAGAGAGAAAAAAATGGACAATGTGCAACACAGTAGTTGTCATAATTCTCCAACTATAGGCCAACCGCTTAACTGAGACGTAGCCTTTTTGTTTTTTTTTTGTTTTTGTGGTGGAAAATCCTCATGGATGTCCGCCACCCTGGGGCGGGCAGCGGGGTCTATCAGACTCTTACTGACTAAAAACCACCCCGGTGTTCCATCTCACACCTACGCCGGGAGTCGCGGGAAAACTGAGACGTTGCCTGGGGTAGCTGCGCGGTGCGGGAGGGGTGTGGTGACGTGACGCGAGAACTCAGTGATCCGTCAACTTGTGACAATGTCACCCCTCCCGCAGCGCGCAGCTACCTTAGGCAACGTCTCAGTTAAGCGGTTGGCCTATAGATATATCACCTATCTAATGTTCACGGAGTCTAACAAACTCTACTCCTATTAACTACTTATCAATGTAAGTAGTTATAATCACTCATGCAGATCTTATCTTCATCACATAGTTTTATAGTATGTGGTAGCTTCTAGTAAAAGTATCCAAAAAACTTAAAACATTCTAATCGTCCGTCAGTAAAAACGCAACAAGTGCAAACAGCCTAACCTGTAGAAATCTCGGCTCAAAATAGCTTCTTTTCCAACATTCTGACAGACTCAAATTATTAGGATACCCACTGAAACTACACATTACCTAACAATTCACTCGTTTTTGTTTACATTCCTTCATAATATACGGTTTCCCGTTTTTGATGTGATTATTAACCGTTATTTTGTAGTCTCAGATTTAGATTTTTAGAATTCTTTGTGACTATATTCTTAAATGTCCACCGATCTAAGATTAACATTTTAGTAGACCAATTAATTAATCGTTTTAATGCTCCTTCCTTCTATGCCACTAGACATAACGAACAGGCACCGTGTTAAAGAACTATTCGAGCTAACATTAAAAGACGTCATCCTCAAAATCTCAATACATTTGGAATCTACCAGCACCATTTTCCCACCCAAAACGATAATCCATACCCAAAATAAAAGCAACACCCCGCTTTTCAATCCCTTTATCATTTCCAAAAGCTTTTGTTTCTATTATTTGAAAGCATTTCAGCATAAACATGAACAGGATACCGTTCCGACATCCCTTTGCACTCCAACCAATATCCCACTTTCATATGTGAAGAAACGTTTCCATACACCTCAAAATGCAATACATTCCAAAAATCTCTTGGATACCCATCTAAATTTGCATCCAACCACGCAAGACAATCACTTACCCTAAGTAATTGGCAAGCACCGTTTAGATAACCAATCAAAGGCTCGTGACCTCAAAGACGAAGCCCAACCATGTAAAAACGAACCTAAATCACTTGATTCTAAATCTCAAAGTCCAGTAGCAGAAGATCCTGAGATGTAGGTAATACCGCGATGGGAAGCAAACGTAAAGGCCAGATATCGGCCTAACAGCGTAATTGAATATCTGGCTTGAACCACGATTGACCCAGATATGGAAAATTCCAACTTGATTTGTGGCTGTGGAGTCGTTTTTATGAATCTGGAATGGCAATGAAGTGGTCTATAATTTATTATTATAGTCTGATTTCACCCTAAGTTGCAATCCTTTTTAGATGTGAGGGCTTCAACGTCACTTCTTGGGAGCAAAACAGAGTACATGTAATCCAAGTAAACCCTAGTTTCAATAGCAAAAAAAACGGCTATCATATGGGTTGTAGAAATTAAAAATATTTGCTATGCTACATTCAGGCGAATGGACATCGCAAATCTTTAAAATAGTGACAATCGAATAAATTTTAAATGTATGTTATTTTTAATGTATGGAGCAATGTAAACTAAGCTCCACCTTCTATCCTACCCTTTGTGTCCCAAAGCATGCAGTCAAAGTGACCTCTCCGCTGCCACCGAGCGACGACGCGGTGGCAAAGTTTTGGGCCAACCAAATCTTATTTGTCTACATTCGTGCCAGCGACACGAAGAAGATAACCAAAATATATAAGTAAAGTAATTACACCTTTGTCGATCTTACCAAGAAAATTTTTGATGGAATAAAAAAATGCAATAGCGACTCCATTCAGTTAGAAGTAAAATTGAATAAAAACACTTCAATCTTAGAGCTATTATAATAATGCAGTTTTTCACCATCAAATAACTGCACTGCAGACGTTCTTTCAATAGAATTTTATCTAGATAGCTTATTACGTTTAATTGGTCTCAGACAGAACTGAATCATTTTATTCGTGATACTTGAGTTTATTTTTTATTTTTGTGCTCACTCCAATGTTTTCTCCATTAGTGCGGTTGCCAACAGTTTCTTATTTTGGATGTAGGTAACACGCCGATACCGATTCTCTTGTCACAACATTCTCTAAATTAAACTAAAAATCGCCAAAAAATGTTTATTCCTGTTTAACGACGATTTCCCATACTGAACTTGACTAAAGTGACACAACTTAACTATATTTTAGTTTGACAGAACTAAGATGGCACTGAGATAATAATTTAGTGAAAATGGCAATTTTGCTATTCTGAATTTGACGTTTTGCATCTAAAATTTTGATTGTTTATCTAAATCTGACTATTTTTAATCGCGATTAAAAAGGTGTGGAATAAAATGATTTGTCATGAACTAAAATTCACACAAACACCTCGACTTCAGCTGCAAAAACAGTACTGTATCTTTTTTCTTTTCTTTTGCTTATATCTCGAAAACGGTGTGTCCTATCGCAAAAATAATGAAAATTTCGATCCCCTTTACCAACCCATAAACCTCTAAAACTCAACATGTAGGTAATAATTTTTCATATTTTACTTAAAAAAAAGAAAAACTCCATACAAAACATGTCGAGGCTGCAAATCAGGCGAGCCGCCGCGCTGCCGGCTCAAAAAAAAACACGTGGTATGGCAAACAAGTAGGTACCACGTGGAGTCGCAATTGCCAAATTTGATTTAAGTTGTGTCAAAATTATTTTTAAATTTAGAGGTTTTATTTTGCAGAATAGCTTTAAGATTCTCATAGCCAAAAGTAATTTTAGTGATAGTTTAGTTCGGTGTACAAAAGAATCGGCACCATTGTCTTAGATTTAAAAAATATACGTGCATTACATTACCCGGACAAGTCAAACATTTGTGTGCACGAACATGTTTGTTTGACCTGTGTCTGGGTGTGTATATGTATATAAGTATGTATATCAGTCATCAGGTTACCGTAGTACAGGTTCTACCTAGTTCGGGACCTGAAGACCTTGTGTGGATGTTGTTTCATATTATTATTATTATTTCCTTTCCTTCCTTCCTTTACATTTTCACGTGTTTAATGGCTGTGAATACAATGATTACCGACTACACATACACGCGTTCTTCCTAAGACGAGACGCCCTGGGATGAAATATAGTGACCTTATTGGTGATTGCTGAAGGATGCATGTATGACGACTAACTGAACATAATTGAAGCAAAAGGATCGCAGCAAGTGGCGTTCTATATTGGCTGGAGGCTTTGAGTTAGCTCGAAGGCACCACAGGATTGACCGGTTAAGCAGTCACGGCTTCTCAAGGCCAACTGCGAGATGCCATACACAAAAAAAAGGCGTTCTGTAGTTTGTTCTTACCCCCATGGGAAGAAGACGTGGTTTTATGAATAACGACTAATTGAAAGATAATGCTGACAGCATAATAAAGAAGTGATAAATGATTTATCACTAAACTTATTTATCTGAAATCAGAAATCAGTGTCATAACACTGATTTAAAGGTTAAAACATAAATAAATAATATGACACTGATTCGATGTCCAATGCTTATCTACAAAACTGGACGTCAAATACTGTTCAATTTCACTTAAAATTTTACTCCTAATCCCAAGACCTCTAAGAATATCCATTATTCAACCTTATTAACATTTAATATTCCTTTGACAACTGAAACAGTTGCGTTGCCAACAGTACTGGCTACTGGCTATGATCAAGTCAGCATTTTAAGTAAAAACGTTGGTAAGCGGATGTCGGTAACCGAGTCGAGTGGCTTCCTACAAATAAAAATCTATTGTGCGCTCACTAGACTACTTGAGGAAGTAAAAGGTATGGTTGGATGTGGTATTTAGTACGCGTACGAAGACAAAAGATTCTGATGTCGTGTATGACATTTTTATTTATTCTTTGTAAGCTTTACTTTTTGTAGTATTTTAATTTTACTGGGAAACGTAGTGTGGGACGCTCGCCGGTCAGGTGGCGTGACGACTTGCGAAAGGTGGTTGGCAGAGACTGGATGAGAAGAGCCGAAGATCGGGCTCAGTGGCGTTCACTAGGAGAGCCCTATGTCCAGCAGTGGACGAATATAGGCTGATGATGATGATGAGTTTTTGTGAGGGGCTCGTTCAAACTTGAGCTACCATTTGCCAAGCATTGACTCAGCTATGTCGGGGAAGTCTTCAAGGCTAACTTGAGCTACTGTTGTTCCGAATTATTCTACCAATTAGCATTTTCTGTGCTAACGTTTAAAGCTGGTGGTGCAGCTGAACAGCATGACAGCATTATGTACGTACATACATTCCAAAATGAAATCAGTATCTAAATCCCTTGGAGTGGCGGTAACCTTCATTAGGTTGGGCATCACTGATGGCACAAACCTTTTTTTGGATAAATATCTTAAGGTTATTTTTAAAGTAACTTCTTTTAAAATGATTCAGCTCTTCTTGTGCCGATGACTTATATTTTGTCCTACCAATACGTAGCGTCTGATCTCGTAATAAAGTGGTAATCGCTTCCAAACCGTTTCGTATTTCTACAACGACTTTCAAGAATTGACATAGGGTTGTCGGTAGCTTACGTCAATACAGTGCATTTTGACTTTTCCATCATCGTTATTGCTGATAGAATGTCACTCTGTCTAGGCCTCAACGAATGTGTCCTAATGTGTCAGTGGAAAACACCAAATATGCCTCCTCCATGTCTTCTTCCCTCCCGTTCTCTCCAGTTCTATTTGTAGTCCAATCCATTGTAATGGCCGACGAAGGGGCCTTAATAAACAAATGTGAATATAATTGAAGCAACTGATATTATTTGTTTACGAATAACTACGTTGTTAGCATCGTTAGGGTCTTAGGATATGGGTCGATGTTTAATGTCGGTTTGTTTTGGTTGAATCCGTCATATTTTAAAATTATGGAGTGGTTTAAAAAAAAAACTCGTTCATACATGTGTGTAGTAGGCACACGCTTTCGTCTCATGGGGTTAGGCAAAACTACAGAACGGCCCCTGCTACGATCCTTATAGACTCCTTTTAATTCGGTTACGCTTGCGATTACGTGTTTTTAGCTCGTTCCTATGTATAACTGATTAATCTAAGGATATCGGTATTGCGGGGTAATTGGATTGTGAAAAACGGTATATTAGAGGTAGTTTGGACGAATTGAGACTGAGAATAGAAAGTGAACGTTCTTACACGTTCACTGCCATGGGGGGTCCAAATGACCGGCACTTGGTAGAAGCGTTTGGGCCATGGGGGGCTTAAATGACCGGCACAACTAAGGTGAACTTGAACACCTTTTGCTCGCTGACGGCCATGCGTGTAACGCAAAATACCATTACAAGTGGCTGGCGCGGCCCCAATGATCACTTTAGATAACTTGGCCTCAAAATATTTTTATAATTTTTTGGTTGTATGAATGTTTTTGTAGCGAGTCAAACAAAATTATGATGTAAATTAAAGACAGTATACTTTTTAAAATATTTTTATTATTACAAATCAAGGACTAGTGTTATTTAGAGACACATTATGTTGTGTTGAGATCAAAGTAATTTAAAATTAAAAAACAAACAGAAAATTAATGATTTTTATCAAAACACGGTCTGCACAAATATGGCTTGTCTGGGCAAACTGAACAAAATGTCGTAACCTTTTTGGTTTTGTTTTTGGCAATTTTTCTTCCATGCGTTTGTGAATTATTTTTGTAACAACCTACACAAAATTTTCTTGTCGTCACAGCCTTTCCGTCTGCTTTTACAAGAGAATGTTTTATTCTCTTTGGCCTACATGGAATGTTAGCTCCATCACGTGGGTTTGAGTCAATCATTTGTTGTGACAGTTTTCGTCTAAATTCAATAATAGGTATCTTCTTTTTTGTGGTAGCTTCATATAAAACCCGAGCATTTACTACAGCTGTGTTTAGAAGCAGTTCTAAGGCCAACTTCTTGTACCACTTGATAGATTTTCGAAGCGGAGAAGAATACGCTGTCATTTGATCCGAGAGGTCTACTGCTGCCTTAGCTTTATTATAATCCATAATTATCTTCGGCTTAATCACCTCTATTCCTCTCTTATTTTTAGTTTTTATAAATCCTATAGAGTGTTTAGTTGACAGTAGACAATTTACGCGATTTTTACGCGACTAACAAGGATGACCGGCGATTTGACCGGCGTGGCTCCAATGAAAAAAATATTACATTTGCGCCGCGCCGGGTGTAAATGACCGGCGGATTAAAAACAGCACATAATATACAAAAAAATATATAAAAACATATATTATATATAGAAATCTTATAAATAAGTCATTTCACGTCATTTAAGCGACTGATGAAAAACGCAAATGTATTCGGATTTCCATATGGCAGGCAACGTGTTAAAAATACGGTTCCCCCTCGTAAAATGGCATGCAATGGAGGCGACCTGCCCTCGACATTGGCTGGATACAGCAATCCATTGCTTTATATGTTCAAAAAAATTGTCTGCTCAACAACGTTAATAAAGCAATGTATGTTGTTGAATTGTCAAAGCTAAAGCCTTCCTACTGTAAATGTTACGTAACTACCCCGTGAGTTGAAGAAGAAGAGGGGAGACGGTCATATTCGGCAGTGCATGCAGTCCAACATGTTAATCTAACTAAAGCGCCTAATCAACGTTTTTTGTTTATCTTCTAACACCAGTCCTAAAGCCTACCGATAATATAAGTATAGTATACCTTCTAACATAATAAAAACCATAACCAAAAGGTGTCGAAACATAAATAACCTCTATTTAAACCGTATCATTGAGCTAGCCAAACGTTTTAGGCAGATGCGATCGCAGAAAAGTGTTGACTCATCACAAAACATAGATGTTTCGATGATAAACAGTTAATGGTATCGGTAACCGTTTGATTTGGGACTGCTGTGTGGAAAAAACATGGTTTGCTTGGGTGTTTTAGTGTATTAAAATATTCGTTTGAATTTTATTATTTTATTACTTATAAAGGTTCTAGTAGTAGTGTAGCAGTATAGTCCTCCAGGCCGTATTTCGGCCATGGCGTCCCATCTCAATGGAGACTAGCCTTCGGCGCGGGAGATATTGTAGTGCACAAGTGTGTGCGCTGAAATATATGTACTCTCTTTTCCCTTACTTTCATAGTCCGATGGGACGGCAATCCGATACGAGCGGAGAGAGATCGGGCGCAGGACCTACCGAGGTACCGGGGCATCCCACGCCACCAACTTCCAAACTCCAGGCTGTTACTAAATTGGCGGTGGCGATCTCTCGCGTCCGGCCCTGGTCCAGGCCATGGTACGGAGCGAGGGGGCTTGGGAAGCCGTCACCTCCTTCTGCGGAGCAGTAATGTTAGCGAAGGAGGAGGCCGAACGCATGAGAGAGAGGCAAAATTCGCGCCCTCACGTCCCTACCCGCCGTAGGAGACGCCCTGGGCGTCGGGAATCGCAAGCCAATTCCTGGCCACCGTAGGCGCGGGCTTGCGAACGTCGAGAAATGGGCAGCTCGCCGTTCAATAAGGACCAGGCCCGGGTCGACGGCGCGTTGTGTTCCACGCGCGCCTCAAAGAGATTTCAGCATCAATGACGGGGTCCGGTAGGGCCGATGCCTGCCAGGGTTGCGAGAAAGTCCGAGAGGGATACCGTGGCTCCTGGCACAGGCAACTGAAGGAACACGGGTGGGTTTTAGTCAGTAAGAGTCTGACACGCCCTCCCGCTCTGCCCAGAGCGGGAGAAGTTATTCGATGATATCCTACACTCAAAAAAAAATAAAAAAGCCTGTTACTAAAAAAATCCTAATAGAATAATAACACTTTGCCCGATCTGGGAATCGAACCCAGGACCACACGCTTAGCAGTCGCGCTGGCAACCACGAGTCCAACGGGACAGTCAGAAGCAGTAGTCTTGTGTAGAATATCTTAACGAATAAGCTATATTATTTATCTTATTAACATTAAGTTCTAGCCTTAAGGACATTAAGGCTAGAACGCTAAGGCGAAACCTTGCGATAGTTCGTTATTCAGAGGCTATTAATTCATTAATCAAGAGAAATAAACTACATTTAAAAGCACATTATTGATGCTCGATATCCTATCATCATATTGCACGTTCTTATTTATTTATGTGTTATGTTGTGTTTATGTGTTGTGTTGTGTTTATGTGTTAAAATCTCCCCGTAAAGCTCCTCCCAAAGTTATTGATTGCACGCATATTTTGCTAAAGGCGACGTTCTATTAATTTGGAGATTGAACTATAATGGACAGATAATCTAAAAATCTACATTTTATTAAAAAAAATCTTTTCTGTGTTTATTAAAATAATTTCTAAAATTGAGTGAATTCTATGATAAAGGGGCGTGTGGAGGCAGCGGGGCAGAGTGGGTCAGAGAAGGACCGAACACTCAAGGTCATTTGCTCAGGGAAGCGCCCTGCAAATGCCTACTTGACAGTCACCCATTGACGGAGGTTTACACTGTAATAATTGAAAAATAAGTATTTTTTTTCTCATACTAATGAGAAAAAAAATATGTATCGTAAGTATCCATAAGAAGTCAGTAAAAAAAATCTCACAAAAGGGGTCAGTGTTTATAGCATACAATATAGAATATAGACAAAAAAACATTTGGAATTCGGGAGTACCTCCATCAAAATCTGACTAAACCGTCAAACAATACTAGCCCGATATTGCATATCGAAACAAAAACCATTAAAAATAAAAAAGAATACGCGTTGAGCGTATCTCAGTGTCGATCAATTACATTCGAAATAAGAGCGTTGCTTATCAATAATGGATCAATCACTATAGTCACGACTGTCGGAATTGGCATCGAAAAAAAAATGCGAAATTTCTTCTTGTGTAGCAATTAAAGTGGTCTATTGTATGCAAAAATAGTTTTTGGTAAAAAAATCGGTGTGTTAATTTAATAAAAATGAAATAGTGTTAAAAAAAGTTAAACGGGTGCACCAAGGTGATAAGGATATCACTAAAATGATTATGTACTTTATTTTTTGGGTATCCTTTTACATAGTATCAATCTGCCTAGATAAGTCTGATAGACTTATAAAGTCATAATTTTAGTACCTAGACGAAAATTTAAAAACAATACATCTCTCTTATAAATACCTATTTACTTATATTTTATACTGTTAATTTTTCTTATAAAGTACCTACCTACTATTTTATAATTATAAATTAAAAGTGCTTCCTCTCTCCTAACTCACTTATTTTGCTGTGCCCGACAGGGTCCATGTGATCTAATTTTAAGTTTACCACATAAGTTTACATGTGGAATGCAATAAAGTATTGAGTATTGAGTAGCTTTCTTTCCATTTTACAAAGAGTGACTGCCTATCTGACCTCCACAAGCCAGTTACTGGGTAGCACGACACCCCTTGGTAAGACAGGTGGTCAGACTATTTAGCTACTATCGAGCTTTTGACTACCCGTGATGACTGTCACAAATCTACGAATGACACCCGGGACCAACGGCTTAGCGTGCATTACTTTAAAATGATAATAATTATGTCTATGAATAAACACAAGTTTTAACAAAACTCAGAATAAATGAGATATTTTCTGTTCATAAACTTATTCAGTAGCTTAGTCCAGAAGTCCATAGTTAAAAGCCAGTGCATAGTATTTTATTTGTTTTAGTCAATCTTTAATACCTAAATAAAAGAAAACATATCAAAGTTTAAAAAAAAAAACCTTAGCAATTGTTTTTTAGCGTTCCTCTTCAACAAAGCTCAACAGCTGCAGTTAACATTATGTTGAGTACTTACTAAAAGTCTGGGTGCGGTCTTAAAATGCACGACCAAGTGCCTTTTACACCGTCCCTTTAGTTTCTCGGAAAACATTTGAGATGGTTACAAATAACTTTCGTCGGTCAAGTGTTCTTTAAAGTATTTATTTATTTATTAAGATTATGATTTCACCTTTGATGCGTCATTAACTTTGTTTGATTTTATTTGGGTTTACTCAATATTACGTGTGACTCATTTGACATGCTGGGATATTTCCAAATATGTATACTTTTTGATCAGTAAATAAATATTTGCCGACTGAAAGTTACTTATTTTTTTTTAAACCTTTCCACACTCTAGGAATTTCTCCTGTATCGTGGGTGCGTTTACTTATGTAGGAATAGGTGCATTATTGGGCATAGTTTGAGAAGTAGGTAAAATTATCCAATTTCTATACCATCCTGTGGTTAAACACACAACAGGCACAACAGGGCTAAATTATTTTTCTACATATAAGCAAGAAACAGATCATACTCATCTCCACAATCGCTCGATACGGGTTGGCCAAAATCATGCAATTTATAAACACAAACGCTCTTTTTCCTACTTTGCTAGATTTAAATGAAAAAGTTTGGAACGTGTGATGTACGAGACATTTTCGGTGTCACTATGTTAACTTCTCGTAGAGAGATTTTTCGTGGATGCAATCAAAGTACTAGAAGAATTTGTACACCAGATATATTAAAATAAAATCACATAGAAAATACATGAGCGCAGCCGTCAGGCGATCACATTGGCGAATACATAAAAAGACAATCTCAATTCAAAAACCTACGACAGTAGCATAGAATAGAGAATTAAGAATCAAACAGTGACTGCACAAAGAAGGTCAACATTCAACACACTACATGCCAGAATCTCTTGTTGAACGCATAACTCATCAGAGCCAAACGTTTTAAGTAGATAATTTTCTTTTGTTTAAAAGAATTACGTTAACTTTGCCCCATCTATTTTGCCAACTGCACAGTTCGTGGCCAATACAACGCACCCCAAGTTTACACTAAAGAAAATAAACATAATCATTCACACGGCCCAATCTATCGGGCCGACAGTGTACGGTCGCTAATTGGTACAGATATGTTTGTAACGGAACGGATAATGGCAAGGCGTTTTAATATACATGACTTCTAATTTTGTTCAAATTTGATCGATGAGATTAGGTCGCTGTAGTTCTTATATTATTTGAGCTTTAAGATCACAACTCGTTGCTTAGAAGAGCATGAAAGTCGTTGAAAGGCTGTCTCAATTCACAGAGGGACATTTTAGTTCGCATTTAATTTAAGGACTCAAACTCAAAGCATTTATTTCAATTAAACCATTTACAGGCACTTTTGTATTGTCAAGTAGTCGGTCCGTCAGAAATATGAAGCTAGTTGCCCATTCCAAAGCGTAGTAGGTACCTATGGAGAAGAACGGGCAAGAAACTCCATGGACACTCTTTTAAATTAAATTGTTACCTAAATATTAGTTACATCATTAATGTTGAATATAGGTATAATTATATGTGAGAACGATGTGAATAAGACGTACACGTTGAGTGTCCAGTGTACAGCAAATATAAATTTAAACAAAACAATCCATAATAAAATAATTAAAATAAGCCGTGGTGGCTAAGAGATGACCAGTCCCAACTGACAGCGGCCGTTCACGAACATGACGCATGGACAAAATTACTTCCAGTGATTTTCCATCAAATCGATCAATACGAAACAATTATGATGACACTCGTGTGTTTATTATATCGAGCATACGTATGTAGGTACTTACATAATATATTTTATCTAACGCCATTAACGTAACAAGCTCCACTCACAATAAAATAGTGTAAACAATAAATTAATTTTTACACTGGGCCGCAAAGAAAGCGGGTCGGTTATTAAAAATGCGATAACTTTTAAAAGCAATCCTTTTAAAATAAAAACTAAATTTTATTTTATTTCATTGCAAATATAGGAAAAAGTAAAGCCTTTTTATTCCTTTTTTGTGATCGTATTTAAACAACTTTGAAACCATTTCTTTTACTTTTGTTTCTGTTTTTAAGTATGGCATTTCTTGTGAAGAAATTCATTAATCTGATCAAGTTTAATTAAAAACATGCTACTAACCCCTGAACCAGGGTATACCAGAATCATGATAATCCTTGAAGAGGGCGCAGTCAGCGTTATTCAGCGAGAGCTGTTGGTGTGTCGCTATCAACCGTTCAAAGAGTGCTCCAGCAATTTGAAGAGACTCGATCCAATATTTGCAGACCAGGAACAGACCGAACAAGGTACAGGATAGCGCGGGAAGATCGATATAATTATTGTGTCAACAAAGTTGAGAAATCGATTTCAAACGGCTGTTGAAGTCAAAAAGACTGCTGGAGGGAGCAATCCAAGCACGTATAGGAGTATAGTGAGGAGGCGTCTTGCTGAAGCAAACTTGAAGCCAGTTAGACTTGCAAATGGACCAAAACTCGAAAGGCAGCATCGAATTTCAAAGATGAGTTACGCTAGAGAACACATGAATTGGCCTCTGGATGACTGGTCAAGAGTAATGTTTTCGGACGATTCGAAGTTAGAGCACTAAACTAACTAGAGTAAGAGCGCTATAACCAAGCTTGCATTGAAGGGAAAAAGCCATACGGCGGAGGTTTCATACATGTGTGGGTTGGAATTTCTTCAGAAAGCCGCACCGTGCTAGTGGTGATAGAAAATGGCACTTTAACTGCTGAAAGATACGTAAATGAAATCTTAAATGAGTATGTAGGCCCATTTTTAGTAAACGTAGGCGAGAACGCTATCTTTATGCAATACAACGCTTTTCTCCATAAAGCTCGGATAAAGTTAGACTACTTTGAAGATGTCGCTATCATCTCATCGAGCATGCCTGGGACGACGTGCATGCCAGCGAAATGCCCCTCCAATCACGCTTCGTGAACTGAAAGAAGCACTCATAGAGGAATGGGAGAGCATTCCTCAGCATCGGGTCAGAAGAAATCTGGTGGAAAGCATGCTAAACGGCATGCTTTTCACCAAATTTCTGACTTTTCATATACAAGTGTATTAAGAGCTCGTGGTGGCAATACAAAATACTAAAATGTGTAAAATTTGCATATTTGATAACGTAGCACATTTTTCGAAATCTAGTAAAAATTGTAATTTTTACTTAACTTACTTTTATTCAAAATAAACTTCGTAATCTTGAACTTTTATGACATTGATATATGCACTATAAAATTGTCTATAATACAGTATTTATTTCATAAAGCTAACTCTAATATTTTGGAAGTTATTAAGGTTTTTGTTACCGACCCGCTTTCTTTGCGGCCCAGTGTATTACTGACAAAAAGTAAACAAAACAAAAATTATGACCATATCCCCTCAATATTGTGTAAGGTAATTACTTCGCATTATAACCCATCAAATGGTTCCCATAGTTACCCCATTTCATTGCCGTGGCTATCTATTAGTTCCTCTAATGACAGTTATGCGTGATATTTCAATATAATAAAACATTAGTATGAATTTTCACATGAGAACTCTAATATTTGGATAAAACTTTTACACTATTGTTCACAAATAAAATGTGCTGGGTGATTGGATTTGGTGGTTTGAGCTGCAAACGCGAAAAAAGAAATATCAAACTGTATGAAAAGAATAAAAAAAATACCTTTTGTTTAGCTTTTAGTTGAATTGGATGTACATATAGTCGATACTATGGATCACACAAACGTAACACATCGTTATTAGTAATAGGGATCTTTGTATAGAAGATTATCTGGGAAAGTACGGTCAATATTCTGCATTACCTGACCCCTCTTATTAGAAGAAGAATGGAAGAGGGGTCGGGTTATTCAGAGTACTGACTGTACCCTACTGTCTTTATACCTTTGTATCACTACCAACCAACATTTGCAATGTTCCGGTCTAGTGTAATTTCGTCTTTACTATTCAAACTGGATTAAACAGATAGGATGTTTCTCTCCCTTTCTCTCATTATGATTCGCAAAGTCTTTCTCAACTGCATCAGGGGCTGATTCAGGGGTAACCCGTCTTAGGCCTCCTGCGACCAACTCTTGCCTGCTTCCTTGACCAGGACGTCGGCTAGGTCAACCTGGCTGGAGGCCTACCAACGCTCCTACGGCTCATTCTGTTTCTCTACGCCTACTTTCCCAATCTTACCCTTTATACCATATATCCTACGTAATGAATGTGTAATGCCATAATCAGCATGCTTGACTGTTGGAATGATATGTACAACTGTACGTGGCGTAAAGAGATTCGCAAGTTGCTCTCGAACAAGATCAGAAGTAGCTCCTAATGGGCGTGGTAACGCCGCATTAATTACATAAAAGATTTGTGAATTTTCACCAATTAAAATTGTCTATAGTTTACACAATGACACTAGTACACAACTTAAATCTTATAACCTAGTGACAAAATAAGATTTCGCAGAGAGGAACGTTTTTATAGGTCGCGCTTGTGTCCCACGATATTTTATGTAGATAGAGATGACGAAAACCGCACTCAATAGGGAGCTACTTAGTACCTCTGCCTTTATCATAGTGTACAAAAGTTTGTGAACTAGGATACCTATCAACAACGATATGTACAAACTTATAGGTAAGGCTACCGCGTAAAGTTTTTGCACTCCAAACAGCTGTTACACTCAATATTTCTCGAGTCTGGGGTCTGTCGATGTTTCTTAACATAACTGTCACAATCCTGTGGGCCTAGCTCGAATGTGCGGAGTAAACGTAATTTAAATCCAGACGATTTTGGAATTGAAAAAACTCATTTTGCACATAATATTTACGTAGTAAAATACATAAATAATAGATAAGCGAAATGTCAGTATCGTAATCGCGACCTCGTACCTTTGATTATATGTAAGTTAAAACTTGTCCCCACAATTACAATTTAGTTATCTCCTAAAACAGGGCTTCCTCTCTCTTAACCTTTTGCTGTGCCCAACAGGGTCCACAATGATCTAAATTATATAGTTACCACAGTACCTACACACAATTGTAAAGCAATAAAGATATTGAGCATTGAGTATTAGTTTTATTATAATGAGTATTGTGTATTAGTTTTAAGTTATTGAGTATTGAGTATTAGTTTCATGATATTGAGTATTAGTTTTAAGATAATGAGTATTGAGTATTAGTTTTAAGATATTGAGTATTGAGAATTCGTTTTAAGGTATTGAGTATTAGTTTTAAAATATTGAGTGTTCGTTTTAAGATTTTCTTTTTCGTTGGTGTAGTGGCTGCAAGCGCTAGTACTGATCATGGTCCTGGGTTCGATTCCCAGGTTGGGCAAAGTGTTATTCGGGTTTATTCAATAGCAGCCCAGAGTCTGAATTTGCGCTCGGTGGATGGCAATTGGCTCACATAACTGGCCAAATATGGGTGTTCCTCTGCTCATCTCTTCGGGAAACAAGGCGTGATCTTATATATTATTATGTTATTAAAATTTTTCTCTTTAAACGTTGCCCCACACTATGAATTTCTCCTGTATCGTGGGTGCGTTTACAAACATTTAAACTCACATACACAAACAGCCAGACTTTGTTTCAAGACTATTCATATCTATGGCTGACTAATTGTGTATGTCGCAAAAAACAAAGCGAATATGCTCCAATATAGTTGTATTTTCGATTCAAAAATCGTTCGAATGTACGTTACGTTTACGTGGCGCGTTTGTACTAGGGCCTCTGCGTTTGAAAAAGATTGGAGTGTCACTATCGCTGGCACAGTTTGGTCGATATAGAGTTTTAAGAGGCTTAAAGAGCCTTGTACTTGTGACAGTTTTAATCTCTAAGTGAGGTACTTTGTGTACCTTTTTCCACGGAAATCAACATAAAGATTGGTGTTTTCAAGACATTTGATTATATTAAGGAATACAGCGCCAATGTATTAATCATTCTCTTGAAAATTATTTGTGGTCGGCGCAACATTTCTTTTTCTTCCACATCATCTAGCCATATCATCTTTCACTCAGTCCATTCATCGTTTCTTAGTCGTCAATGTATTATGAGATGATATTTAGAACATGTAGATGGGACACAATATAACCGGGGCAGAATCAGAAAGAGATTTAATGTCGGGTGGAATCACTTTCACCCTAACGCGTAGTACAGGTTTAGAAGGTCCTACCGTGTGCTTATTATTTTACTGAGCAATTTGTGCTATGCTTGTCGTACACACATATCACAAAAAATCTAACTCACATACGACAGCCCTAAAAGCGACTAAAAACAAACAATGTTTTCAGCTAAAAACCAAGTAGAAATTCAATTTGCTGTGTCCCCGACAAAAAGTGTTGAACAAAACATACACAGAGCCCATATTTGGGGCGTACCCACAAACAAAGCAACAATAAAATATGTAGCATATACATAGAAGGAAATTTATCGGAAACCGCGGCACGGGCAATGGTCGCGTGCTTGTCGAACAATGCATCCGATTGGGCCTTAACATTTGTTACAGTCACCTATAATGGTTTTTGTGTGAGGATTGATAACTTTGTTGATTTTGGTAGTCGGTTTATACTATAGAGATATTAGAAACAGGGTGTAAATGGAAAAGGGAGGAATCCCCGACCAGACGGGTGTCGTGTCTGGTGGACAACTGCCCGACGATTGATGTCGGGGCGTTGTATATATGCTAGTTGCGTGGTAAACTCTCCTTGCGCGATGCAGGATTTTGCGTGACGTCAGTATGATGCGTATTTCGCCTGTGGCGATGTAGATGCCGCCAAATTACTGTTGCGTTTATGCAGGGAAGCACGAACAAGATACTGGGTTGTGGAGGTCAGATAAGCAGTCGCTCCATATAAAATACCACTATTCTGCTGCATCTGGTCAGTCTGGCAGCCAACCCCAATACAATTGGGATAAGGATAGGCTAGATGATGATGATAGGCAGGGGAGCATGTCACAAAAAGGAGGAGCCCTAATACTCAGCAGTGGGTGGAACAAGGCTGTCAATGATGTTGATGGTAATAGGCTTATTCCTTTAATTTACCGCACGTTGACGATTTGAGGATTCTAGATGGGCGGACAGTATTGTGGAGTTAGCAGGATACCTTTAGATTCGGGCAGCGCAGGACCAATTGTCATGGCGATGCTTGGGGGACGCTTATGTCTAAAAGGCTACCCACTTTCAACACAGACCTTACTTGCTCTTGTCCTAAAAATTCTTTGCTATGTTATGGCATTGGTCAGGACCGTTCATA
Organism: Brachylomia viminalis; assembly: GCA_937001585.2. NCBI lineage: Eukaryota > Metazoa > Arthropoda > Insecta > Lepidoptera > Noctuidae > Brachylomia > Brachylomia viminalis. The sequence goes on from OW443307.2 coordinate 21,743,785, forward strand.
ATATATATAGCACTAATAAAAATACAATTGAGGGCAGTGATGCCCCAGTGGTAACGACCGCGACTTACGAGTTAAAAGTCGAAGGTTTGAACCCACTTTGTGTGAATTATTTCATCACCACTGCTCTCAAAACGGTGAAAGAAAACATCGTGACGAAACCGGTATGTATTTGAACCAACAATTTACAGACATGTGTCATCCACCAACCCGTAGTGGAGTATGGCCCACTCCTCACCGAGAGGAGGCCTGTGTCTCAGCAGTGGGAACATTATAGGCTGATCATAAAACACTATCGTTGATTAGCATCACACAAAATCTCTCTAAAACTAATTCCTGTTATGGTTACGTACCGAATCAAATAATTTTGATAAAATAACCATCCTTATTATCTCAACTGGCCGCAAATAAAATTATTTCACCGAAACCGATGGTAACGCCTCCACCATTACGGAACCAATCAAAATTCTACCTGAGCACCTTTACTTAAAGTTCAATTTCGATTCACTGCCCAATCGTTTGAATTTCACACATCAAAAATTCTAGAAATACGAGCGAGCCCACGCAACGGTGAAAATAATTAATTTCTACCAAATCCATTACTGTTGAGTGCTTCTCTATAAAACTGTTGGCTTAACAATAACTCGCTACTCTTTAATAATCATAGTGCTTTTCACTTTAAACTGGTTAGTTGGATGCAGTGTTAATGCTTAATAGTTCATTAATTTTATAATGAAGTCTTTGCTGTCATTTGCTATAATTATGTAATGAGAAATAACATCAATATCTAGATAGGTTCTTAAGACGGGTCCTTAGAAGTCAACTATCTCATCATCACAATTTAACCTCGATGATACTTCATATCATCATGTGTCTTCATTGTCCTCACCAAAAAAAACATACCTACAGGATTTAAAAAGTGGTGCATAAATAAATAGCATACATTTTAAAACCAATCATTCATTTCTTTCTGAGCTTTTGTCTAATACCTACGTTTTTAACCCATCAACAAAATTTGTTGATGGGTTAAAAGCACGCTGTTAATACCTACGTTTTTAACCCATCAACAAATTTTGTTGATGGGTTAAAAACGTAGGTATTAGACAAAAGCTCAGAAACAAATGAATGAATGGTTTTAAAATGTATGCTATTTATTTATGCACCACTTTTTAAATCCTGTAGGTATGTTTTTTTTAATGAATTTCAAGCACGCTGTTCCTGTAATTAAAGCCAAAAATAGATAAGTGTTCAAAAGCACTGCAAAAATTTACGAATCTAGTCCATTATTGCTGAAGCTACAAATACAAGAAAGACCAACAGTATCTGTTCATGCCATCATATTGCGATCTCCCCATCAATCCAAAGCCTGGCAGGTGGTAGCAATATCCTCTGCACGCCAATCAATCCAGCACTGTATGTAGACACAGAGTATATAGATACAGAAGGCCGGCGGCACGTCGTTAACGTCGCTGGTCTAGTGACTGCGAACGCTACTGCTGAGAGTGAGGTCCTGGGTTGAATCCCGCTTCGTCAATGTGTTACTGGGTTTTTCTATCTGGAATTTCTCAGTAGTAGCTTGGAGTCTGGATTTGGGTGCATTTGATGGCAATAAGTTCGCCCCCTATTACATGGGACTTTAACAGAACTGGCGAAATTTGGGTTTACTGTAGGTACCCTCTGCCTAGCCCTTCTGAGCATACAGACGTGATATTATGTTAGAAGCCGCTCCATTGGACGAGCAAAAACTCGTGCACACGAAGACTCTCTTCGCGTACAGCGTGTGCAAGCGCACTAGACTTCGATCAACAATAGTACTAGATTTCCGATGAGCGCGTCAAAAACGGCCGGAAAAATAAGACCCCAAAAAGTGTTGTGGTCTTATTTTTCAACATAGTTTTTTCAACCATATTGTTTAGAAATTATGTTTTATTTTTCCAAAAATTTGCTTGTTCTTATTTTAAAATACGTTCTCTTTTCAATCAAAGAAGTAAATATATTTCACACGATAGTAAACTTTATGATTGAGTATTAACGTTTATAATCAAGTTATATTACGTAATCGCGGCCAATTGAGCGATGTGTTTGTGTTCCCAATCCTTAATCTAGTGCTATTGTTGATCGAACGCACTGGCTACTGGCATTTGTTTGAGATCGGCGCACGTACGCGTCAATGTGTGCGTGCGTTCTCGTTCGCTGTACGGAGCCTTCTGGACCTATCTATTTCGTTGTGTAGGCCTCTATTTGATAGTGTCTTTTTTGGAACTAGTTCTATTGGGAAGTTTTGATGAAACACGCTATTCGTGGCTGGCTTGGGGTTCACGAGCGCAACTCGTACACTTGCGTTTTTTTCTATTAGGTGGATACAGATTTATTGGTTGGCAGGGTCCGAGAATATTTTGGGATTTGCTGTGATTGAATTTTCTGTTCACAGCTCTACGGATCATAAACTTTCTTTGGTTCAATTTTTGGGTGTAAAATGTGTCATATAAAATCAGGTGTGTAGTACTCGTAACCGGCCATGCGTGTATGACCAGATTGTATCAACGTAAACGAAGCAACCAGACAGTGCTCTATAGTTTTTGCCTCCACCTATGGGAAAAAGGCGTGTGTTTATGTATGTATGTACAGTCGCCAGCACATCAGGCTATACAAAACTGTCAAATTTCTCTAAATAATTTTAAACCTAAAAATGTTGAAGGTTAAGTTCAAAATCAGATGAGAAAATTTTACTGGAAACATGACCTGCTGCTGTGTGTATAAGAGCAGTGAGGGCCCAGTGGTAACGGCCGCGACCTACGAGTTGTAGGTCTTGGGTTAGATCCCAGCAGGCACTTTACTTTGTGTAAATTATTCCATCGCCACTGCTCTCAAAACCGTGAAGGAAAACATCGTGAGGAAACCGGCCTGTCCTCGAGACAAAAAATCGAAGGCATGTGACAACTAACAACCTGCGCTGGGCCCGTGCGGAGGATTACGGCCCACTACCTCTCACTGTGAGGAGGCCTGTGTCCCAGCAGTGGGAACATTATAGGCTGATGATGATGATGTGTGAAGTTTAGGTGCTCCTTAAGTAAAACAGTCTGTCGTTGTAATTTATTTAGTCCTCTGACCAAAGACCTGGTGGTAGCTTGTTAAAGTTTAACAGTGATGATTGCGTAATAATTCAAATTCCAATGTTGAATGAAAACCAAGAAAGAAGAAAAGAAAGAAAAAATGTTTATTCTGCACAAACAAAACGCACATTACAAATAAAAAAAATAATAAAAAAAGACAAGTATACACATCCAACGTTATCAAAAGCCTCATATTCAAGCATACATATTGCCGACAATTTTGTCCATTGCTTGATGTGTCAGTGCCAGAGACCAAAGACAAGACACCTTAGTTGACATCTCTAAGTAGTATGTGACATTGACAATACAAATCAATCCAGATGCGTCTGCGACACTGACAGTTGACAACAAAAGTTGCAAAACAGTCACAAACGAATCAAAACAAAATCAAAATGCCAATTGCAGAGTGGAAAAATAACTACTTTTGTAACAAAAAAAAAAAAAAACAACAATAATATAAGCAATTATGCCGTGCGTCGTATCTGTGCAAGAAAAGGTCGTTGCTCAGCAAAATGCTGTGACTTCGGACGAACTTATCGTCAACAGCGCTGATTTTCAGCAACTACCTCTCGAATGACGTAATGACGTCCCACCGTGTGACTGAATCGGGTAAGTCTAGCTTTCCGCTACCATGCATAGCATAAAACCAATAGCATGCTTTGCGCTAAGTGGCCAAAATACTAGTTTAGTAGATACATTCAAGGAAATTAATTGTTTATCGAATTGACACACTACTGTCAATTTGCAGTGTTCATACAACTGTCAAAAATGACAGTCATCATTTGAATAAACGGGTGACTTAAGATTGTAGTCAATTTTGTAAACAATTAATCTCCCTGCCTTTACTTAGGTAGGTACCTATAATAATATTATAACATGAAAAAGTAAACGGTATCAGAAAAGAATCACAAAATGGAATGTTTTCGATTACAAAGTTCAAGACTCGAGTATTCACATTCCCCATCGATAAGGCGAAACAACGTTTAATTCACTGAACTATGCACTTCCAATTTTCGCAAAGGAAAATTTCCAAACACTTTACTAAACATTGGTATATCTGGAGTAAGCTTATAAATTTATCCGCACAAAGGTTGTAGGAATCCTTGCGTACTTCCTCGTGGCTCGTGGCTCGGGGCTCAAAGAGCTAGATCGCGATAACGCGGGGAGACGTGGTCCCGTACGTGGCTTATGCTAGAGTGAACAATTTATGCGTTTTAATTTAAGTTTTGGATTGAATAACGGGTTGGATGTGGTTCGTGGAGTCTAGTGGCGTTTGCATTTTTTTCGTTGCAAATCAGTTTTGAGATTTGGTATAGAATTTAAAATTCTGCTGTGGTATTTGGTGACTGGCGTGAATAGATAGAAGTTTTTTAAGGGCTTTTTGATATTTACCCAAAGTATGACATTTAATTCCAAATATTAAAAAAAAAAAAAACTACATATTGAATGGGTACCTACCAGAAATGATATTATAGCTAGCACTTCAATTAAGCTATGAACATAATTAAAAGTACTTCATATTAATGTCGTTTTACACATGCCTTGTTTTACAATTTTTTTCAAATTTTATACACAACTAGTCTTTTCAACTTGTTCTAGGTGTAAAATATAAACGAAAACAGTAGACACAAATGTAAAATACATGTTTTATACCTTGGTGTAAACACGGGGTTGAGAATCCTTAAAATATCTTGGCGACATCTCACATTAACCGACCCAAACAAGCTGACCGCGCTCCCATATAGCCTAATGGCCACCGGCTAAATCTTCACATGGTGTTTTACAGTCTCAGTCAATAGGAGCCTCTTCTGGCTTTAATCGTAAAAGTAGTGCTGCATCTGTGCAGCGAGCTAGAGAATGGATATGGCTAGGTTTGGGATTAATATTATTATTTATTTTTATCTAAATTGACATGTAAGTATCTTATAAACTAAGCCCCACAAAACCGTAGTAGTGGTTTGACTGTGAGGTCGGTGAATCTCTTAAACATTCAATTAATTAATAAAATTAATTCATCCGCAGCCTGACTACACTCACTGCTGAGCATCAGTCTCACTTTTCTTGCCCACGCTCCATGCAACACACATGATAATTATACAGACAATACAGCTACGGAATGAAACAAAACCAAATCAATAAACAATAAATTAAAGCTTTAATAAATACTGCATGACCACATCAATCGTTCAAGAGTTTCGCCAGAATAGCCATCACGACAAGACTCAAGGAAGCATTCAAACCATATCCACCGCTAGTACTCGAGGACAAGTAACCAAACCTCCTGCCCTGGAGTATAAGTTCCAGGACCGAGTCCATAACCTCCAGGTTATTGTCCAGGATCTGCTCTGCAGGGAGTAGGAACCCATAAGTTCCATCGTCTCGGAGCTCATAGCAGTAGACTAGAGGAACCTTCAGGCGTTCCTTTACCCAGTCGACACTGCCGCCAGTCGCTAAATCTGAAAGTGTAGAAATATATCGATTAGATTTTTGATCTGATTACCTAATACTTTTTCTACAAAAATACGAGCGTAAGATTACGCTTGTATTTTCGTATAACTATGGCTAATACTAAAATGATAATAGCCCAGGTAATAAAACATTGGGTTGGTGAGAGGCATGGACTACCTGCAAAGCATTTGATTTTCTAGTATATTTTTTTTTCATCTTCAATATGATAGTGGTATATTTAATAGGAATATTTAAACAACCTGAACTAATATTTACATAATTTAAAAAGCTAAGTCCTAAAATAATAATATGTACAAGTATATAAAAATAAAATAACATTTTATATCAAATTGACAATCAACTCAAAATGTTCCGTAGGTTTATTGAAATCACTTAGCATTATTTGACGGCTGTAAGTGGCTGTAAATCAGAAAATTTACGTAATGTATCAATTTGACAAATAATCCATTTCACTTACTGTACTGAGCTAAAAAAATGATGATGTAATATATTTTCACGAATGTTAAAGCGTCAACCGGCAGCAGCATCCGGTAAGACTGGAAGCCGACCCCAACATAGATGAGAAAAAGCCAGGTCTATTGTTTGAGCTAATGTTTAAGCACTCAAATTTATACTCTTAATCCCTGACCCATATAGTTTGACCTTCAAATATGATACTGAATTTTACATTAAGTATTGAATTACTTACAGATGGCTTCAGCTATACTCCCTGTCTTATATTGAGTTCCGTTTCTGACCGATAAAGCACCCATAGCGCGCCTACCGATTTTCATCTGAAAATTAAATAGTACCATATTTCAACATCCAATATCATCTATAGAGCTTTCATCAACAACAATATGGATATGAAGGATAGTGTCAATATCACCAATGGATGCCAGCATCCACGCCAATAGATTGCTGGTCAGCGTTTTATCAAAAGGAATAAACCTGCTGCCTATTCGGCAAGTGACTAACGTTTAGGTAAAACACAAATATTCTGGTTCAGACTCAAAATATCTAGAGCAAGGATATATTAAATATATAAAAGGTGCAAATTCTTTCTTATCATTCTTTCTTCTTAATCATTATTTTCTAGCTTTAGAAAAGACCACCCGCTGCCATTACATCAGCATTTCATTAAACTTGTCTGCTTTCCTTTCTTCGGTGTGCAATAGAGAGTAGTACTCTATTAGTCGATCATGATTATAAACAATGTACAAGAAACTTACAGCATCTTCATAGTTTGCTAATGGCTCTGTAGTATTTCCAAAAGGTAACAGTAGCAGCTGACTGAACGAATGGAAAGAGAGGTACATTTCAATCTTGTCTCCAATAGACTCTATGAATGTTGATAGGGTTCTAGTTTCTGGCTCGGAGAATGGTCCAGGGCCAGCGTAGTTATCTTGTGAAGGATTGGTGCTTGAGCCTTCAGCTGTTGGTATAAAAGTTATTATTATTATAGTTTTATTTAGATCATCATCATCGAAAAACGTTAACTGTTGAACATAGACACCAAACATCACTACAACAAACGGTAATATGTTTCTTGTATCTAACAGATTCTTGCAGACTTTGCCAGTTCGTCCGCTTCACGCTGGATTTTGAATGAATTAAAGTTGTTATTGTCACAGGTTAATGAGTTTGATGAGGGACGCGATCACTCATCAACTGTTGATTTTTCAATGCAACTTACTCATCGAACAGAAGATGTAGAATGCATGATTACTGTATGAATCAAAGCTAGTAGCTTATTTATTTGCTGTACTCTACAAACATTTGCTTACAGTAGATTACAAAATGTCCTAAACATATTTTTTTTTTAATTACGAAAAATTCCATGAATTTTAAAATTACTAAGCGACACCAAAATTCTTCGCATAAGCATGAAAATAGAACTAATCGATGCAGAAAAAAAATCTGATTCCGATGATATTTTTATAACTACAACTCAATAACGGCCAAAGTGTCGCTTGATAATTTTTTTCCTTTCCATTATCGATATCATATTGTAATATCTCTTTTTATACAAAGTGTCATTAATGTATTTTCTTTGACATTGCGTCGATTATATTTCTAGAATCTGTAAATTTGTTTTTCGTATCTTCGGTTTCTATTGTGGTCATGCTACAGTCCTTTCACAGTTTTTACCTCTGATCAGAAACCCAACAGCAACCTTATTAAAACGACACTAAAGATCACTGTGATATTGTCAGGCTTGTCAGTGGCAGCAACCGAACACCAATCTTATTGTGACGGGAATAAAGATCGCTGTGATTTTGACAGTGATGCAAAGTCAGAGGAAAAATTTATGTCCTATAACGCTTATCTTATCATTACAAGTATTTCAACAAATAAAGCAAAATATAATACCAAGCCAGTTGTTATTCCAATTTCTGTTCAAGTCGACACCAAATTGATTGTTAATAGGACGCCTGTTTTTGCGCCACATTCTATTCTGAAAAGTGAAGGAAACAATAAATAATTCAATTTCATAAAATCTTAACTAAAGTCAAATGAATAGCTTTAAATAATAAAACTCGGAAAAATCTTGATAAGCCAGCCATACAGGCTAGGTGGGAGCCATTAGATGTTATAACTGCTCATTGCTCAACCAATATTAACCTGAACTATGAAACTATTAATGCCGTGTTTGCTTGCGCAGTAATAAACGTCATGCATAACCTAGTCTATATAGCCGGCTATCTGAGCTGAATGGTGCTGATCCATGCGTCATGTTCGTGAACGGGCGCTGTCAGTTGGGACTGGTCATCTCTTAGCCACCACGGCTTATTTTAATTATTTTATTATGGATTGTTTTGTTTGAATTTATATTAGCTGTACACTGGACACTCAATGTGTACGTGTTATTTACATCGTTCTCACATATAGTTATACCTTTATACAAGATTATTGATGTAACTAATATTTATGTAACAATATAATTTAAAAGAGTGTCCATGGAGTTTCTTGCCCGTTCTTCTCCATAGGTACCTACTAGGCTTTGGAATGGGCAACTAGCTTCATATTTCTGATTGACCGACCACTTGACAATTCAAAAGTGCCTGTAAATGGTTTAATTGAAATAAATGGTTTGAGTTTGAGTTTATCAAAACTGGCAAATAAATTTTTTGCTTACTTGTTCATGACTCCATATATAGCCATCCGGATTCGTGACTGGAAAAATATACCAATCAAAATCACGAGCAGCCGCTTGTGTTTCTCCATAATCACTAGTAAGTAGTTCATTGGTGATAAAGTTGACTGTAGATGGAGATATCCATTCCCTTGAATGGATTCCACCTTCCAAAAATATCACCTTTCTTCCTTCACCATGGGATATCTTCAAACCTATTATTTCTCGGCCTTCATAAGTGGTACCACCGACTATTTTGGTGACTATGTTAGGGTATGTTTCAGCTAGATCGTCAATCCATGCATTGATGTCTTCTAGGCGATAATAACTATTCCATGACATACTTTTCAGGTTGCTTCTAGTGTATGTGTGCACCGTTTCTTTGTCTATTGCCCTGTAAACATTATTAAAAGCACTGAGTTATGGCAATAAAATACGTTAAAGGTTTATTGGTAAAATAATAACAGCCACACAGCTATAAGCTATGATTACCGCGGTTGGTTCATTGATGGATGACCATCCATTACATATCGAGACACCTCCGTGCCTCACTCGGCTGTCATTAGACGTTTGACAGTCGTTACAGGTAGTCAGAACGCCAAAAGTCTTACTACCAGTCTAACCAAGGGGTATCGTGTTACCCAGTAACTGGCTTGTAATGCTCAGATAGGCAGTAGCTCCAAATAAAATACAGCTGTGTAATATGTATGTGTGTATTCAAGTGCATCCGATTAGACTCGAAGCTTCCTCGACAAAGTTGGGAAGAGGCTAGACAGATTGGTTGAGGCTTATCGCCAAAGTTTTAATTAATATTTAATTATAAATAGTTATGCATCAGTTACGTGTACTTACTCTTGAATATTCGCCAAAGATATATCATAATCCACCTTATTGCCAATCAAAATACTTTCCAATTCACTTTTGTGTTCGGGACCCGATAGAATGTTCACATATTCTGCAGAAGCAATAGGATCCGTCCAGAAGTCATATCTTAGATCAGTTTCTTGTAAATCTTGAAGCAGTTTTATCTGTTCAGCATTGTTTGGAAAAACTTTGTACAAAACATAGTTATCAAAACGAACTTTTTCACTAAACACATTTGGTACGGTTAAAACTAAACCTAATAACAGAAGATTTAACATATTTATTTTTTAAATTAATTTTAAATTCGTATCAAATGTTATTGAGTTAGTAATAGTCCAGTCCGGACCAATTTATGAATTAATATCTGGTCAAGTTGAAGTGGTAATAAATAGTTCTCAAACATTTATTACACTAGCTCTAAACGTTATCTAGATAACGAAATACCTATTAGATCTATTTACCTAATCGATCCAGATAACGTTCTTATTAATCTCAATATTTATAACACACACTCAATGTCAATTTGGTGGTTGTGCATAGTATTAAAACAATCATAAACATTATGTCCATACCTACATTAGAAATGGATTTAAAAAACTTTAAATACAGGTACTGTCAAGATTATTAATGCTAAAGTCTTGCTTTGTGCCATTTATTTAATCAACACAGCCCTCACAACGGTGAAGGAAAACATCGTGACAACATTCGAAGATATGTGACATCCACCAACCCGCACTGGAGCCGCGTGGTGAATGACAGCTCACACAAAGAGAGGAGGCCTGAGTCCCACGAGTAGACACATTACCTACAAGCCGATTATGCTATGCTCATGCATGTAGAAGTATTTTACTTTATAAAGGCCAAAAAAATACATACAAGTGCCACAATTTTGAGAGTTTGCATAATTTTGATGATCTTGTGATCGACCCTTATTTAAAAAAAAATACATTAATTGAGCTGATAATTATAATAAATCACACTCGCCAGACTGATAAAATAATATCATTAACTGTCAGAGGTACTTAATTATTTGGTACATCCATGTTCTTGGCCAAGTTAATATGCATTTGTGTGTGTTTGTATCAGCTAAATGATAAATGATTTTATTTCTGTAAGTAGGTTTGTACAAACACTTTTACTATACTGAGATACTGTTAATCATCATCACGATAATTAACGAAAGCATACTATAATACTTGATAGTTTTATAGCACTGAAGCCCTAAATCCTAGGCAGTAAATGTATAAATAGTCATATGGAATATTCATCGAAGTAAAACATAAAATTAATGGGTTAGTTCACGTTTTGAGTTATTTATTGGCTTCGTGAACTATCAGTTAGCACGAGCGGTGTAAAATAGTCGAGAGGTCGAGAAAATAAAATTGAAACTATAAATGTGGAATAACCCTTGTTTATAGAGGTGCCTCGTCGCTTGCAGTGCTAATTAGAGGTCACATTTGATGTATAGCATGGGAATGCCGCTTTAGTAAAATCACTCTTATGCTGCAGTCCCACGGCCGGCTTTCACACAGGCCAAATCGCGCCAGGCCAGGCCGATAGCCCGTGGGAACCGTCGCATCAGATAAGCTCTGGGGTAGCCTGTCACCACCCGTCCGATCCGTCGGGAGTCAGTAAGTTCAAAGTCGCGGCGAGCGCAGCGCGCGGGTGCCAGTCGCGGCCTATTCGGGTGCGTTTCTTTGTGCTGCGTTTATCAAATGTTGACCACTGAATAAAATCACAGCGGCTGCACACGCAGCCATGCGCTCTGGCCTCGACAGGTATACCAACGCCTGGCGCGGCCTGTCAGCTAACGGGCCATGGGACCGCGGCTTAACATGGGATTTAAGAATTAATGTGGCTGTACTATAAGTACACGGGATTGGATGTGTTATGTGTTGATTAATTTTAATTAAACGAGGATTTGTGTGATTAACTGACATTTTTAACGTTAAAATAGCACATTGCACAAAGCTTCATAACGATATGAGATAGGAAATGGCTAGACAGAAATCAAACTACATACATTACTAAATAACATTTTATATAAAAATCAAAACTTTGTTATGTAATGTAGATCACACGTCAGTGATAACAAAACCAATATAAGCTGGCTTCTTATTCTATTAAAACTAGGCCAACTCAAAGCCAACGTGTCACCACTAAAGTGCGGAACCACCATAAATTTTTATCATCTACAAAAACAATTTCACAGCTATAGCAAGATACAATAAAACTGATAAATTCAATGCACCGGCGCTGTTTAGTGTAGCACTATGCGGGACCATGTATCCGAATCTCTTAGCTTGATGCACCATCTCTATTAAAGAATCCATTGTCTCTTCACCAGTTGGTTTGATCTGGTCTGGGGGCAGCAGATGGCCGTAAAATCCTCTGTCGCGAAGCTCATAGCAGTAAGCTAGAGGAATGTTCAAGCGTTCTTTTACCCAGTCAATACTAGTTCCGGTTGCAAAATCTGTAATGGTGAACAGTCACATATTATTATACAACGACATTTAATGACTAAAACTCTATAATATCGGGTCGGATAAGCGGTCGCTGAACGTAAAATACTGGTATTCGCTGTTATTTATATATCCCGTTAGACTGAAAGCCGAGTCCAACATAGAGGCTAGGGACATGAAGGTGACGAATGAAAAAGAAACTGATAAAAAAGGAGGAGAGACTCGAAAATATATGTACAGATTGTGTAGTAGAGGATGTATAAATTAATTAAGTATAATAGATGAAAATGAAAGCGAAAAACATAGGTATTGCGTTAACTCCAAGTAACATAGGACCAGCAGAGCGATTCTGTAACCATCTCACCGTGAAAACTTAGGTGAAGTGAGCGTGGAGTGAGCTGTCAGTGTCGTCCCACTGATGTTAGGGATTGACCAAGCATTACATTTACAACCATAATCGAGATTTTAATTATGTTTTTAATGTTAGTTCTGTTGATCATTTTATATTATTTCAAAGCTAGTATATAAGTGTCTAAATATTATGATTTCGAGTTTTTTTTTATTATAAAACAGCAACACAGAAATTCAGTCAGAAACGAGTTTAGGAAATCAAAATAAAAGAACTTATTTGAGTTTCTAACTGAATTTCTGTTTTGCTGTTTTATTAAAAAAAGCCATAAATAGTATTTTTTGCCACTTAATTACTAGCCTTGAAATAATATAAAATGTTCAACAGACTTAGCATAAAAAACATAATTAAAATCTCGATTATGATTGTAAATGTAATGCTTGGTCAATCCCTAGCATCATTGGGATGCCACTGACAGCTCACTCCTGGCTCACTTCAACTAAGTGTTCACTTCACGGTCACATTTTTACAGAATCGACATACAGGGCAAGAAGAAGACGCAGAGTAAACAATGAAAAAGTTATTGAAAAATTCTCTAAATTTGAAGCTCGTTTGTTGATATCAAAAAGACTATATGGTGGAGTGAGCAGCATGGTGGTATAGTATAACGTTGTCTTAGACGACAATAGTTTATCATTTTGGAAGGATATTGAAATCGACTGTAACTTACAAATGGCCTCAGCAATATTTCCGATGGTGTACGGTGTGCCATGGTGGAAAGCTAAAGCACCTAGGGCACGCCTTCCGATCTTCATCTGCAATATGAAACATTTATTTATTTAACTGCTACGCTGGCTTGCTGGAACACCCCTCCTAGACCTTTTTTTTTTTTGAGGGTGGGAAATCATCAAATAACTTCTCCCGCTCTGGGCAGAGCAGGAGGGCGTGTCAGACTCTTACTGACTAATACCCACCCGTGTTCCTTCAGTTGCCTGTGCCAGGGGCCACGGTATCCCTCTCGGACTTTTCCGCAACCCTAGCAGGCATCGGTCCTTGCAGACCCCGTCATTGACCCCTCCTAGGCCTAAAACTGATAACCACATTAAAAGCGAATTCTAGTAATGGCACTGAACGTAATCAACACTCTAAACCAAGTTCAAGAGCTGTCATTGTCATCATTAGGAATATTGACACTCTTGAAACCGGTTTAGATGAGCTTATCGCGTTCAGATTCAATGGTGAAATTCGCTCTTAAACTAAAGGCTATATTAATAAAAACTATACTTACAGCATCATCATAATTAGCCAAAGGTTCCGTAGTATTTCCAAAAGGTAGAAGAAGAATTTGTCCTGAAGAGTGGAAAGACAGATAGAGGTCAATCCTATCAGCCATGTCCCCGATGTAGGCAGACAAGGTCCTGGTTTCGATCTCCGAGAAGGGTCCAGGTCCAGCAAATACATTGGATGATGGGTCCAAACTAACACTCTCCTCTGTGATGAGAAATAATATAGCAATAAAAGACAATAGTGGTATATTGTATAGGGGTGATTCCAGAAAAACTCGTTTGGAAATAGCATATTATTAGGACCGTCCCGTTGCAGCGTTCGTATAATTAAGCGGTTTTGAAGAATTGATTAGCCTACCGGGACCAGAAGGCCAATTCTCGTACTTAAAAAACGTTCAAATTCAAGTCGCAATCTCATCTCAGCGACAATCAATGTCAAAAACCCGTCAAAAATGTATGTAAATTGATTGTAATTTTGACAGATTGAGACTGAGATTAGAATGCGAACGGTCTTAAAAATACGGGAATTGCCCCTCTGTTGACTTTCAATGGAGCTAGGCGCAAAATTATGTATAGTGTCAAGTTAGTCAAGACTCGATAGTTTATGGAAAAGGTTTTTTGTTATGGAAAAAATCTTGCTGCCAGGAGATTTATTCATCATATTAAAATTGTAATATTACTATGTCCCTAGCAATATCGCATTAATAATTTATAAATTACATAGGTATTTAGTCACGAAACGTATTATGAAATTTAATTTCCTAAGCAAGTACGTCTAGTTTCTCCTTCGAGAGCGCCTATTTTTTTCATGTGAAAAAAGAAATTTTTTAACACTCGGATTTTTTTTTAAATCTTATTTTATGGCAACTAGGTACACCTAATTAAATTTGCACCTCGCAAAACAATACACAAAAGTTTGGCCCTGTGCTCTCTAGATGGCGTTGGCGTCGAATTAGAAGTCGCTATGGTTTCGTTACCGCGGAGAGTACAAGTACGCTGGGAACATTTTTTCAGTCAGCCTAAACTGCCTATGGACATAGGCCTCTCCTATTGCTATTTTTGAAAGGTTATTCGCACGCAAGTGTTGATAGCTAATTAATTCCATGAAACATTAAACCTAAATAAAATGACTGTGTTTGGTTGACACGTCAGAAAATACTGGAAGAATGATTGTCATTCAATGAAAATTAATTTAATAAAATTGTTATGAAAGAACAAAACACAAAAATTTACACTTTGACAGTAATTAATCATAATTATTATTAAAATCATTTTTTTTTTGCAGAGTTGTGACTATGTGACCATTTGATTGAAGGCTGGTCTAATAATTATTTAACGTAAGTATTATCGCAGAATTGCAGCTCTTGATATTATGTTCAGGAAAATAGGAAATATTTTAACTTGCAAGCTACTTACTTCAATATTTTAGAATACATTATTTAGAACCATCATCTGGGTGCACAACATATCACGCAACAAGTGAAAACCGGCGGTCCAAGAATATATCTACGGGTGGCAAGAAATGGAACTAAAAATGCACTGCACTCGACGTATTATTTGAATATACTCCTTTCAACTAGCGCCACCATGAACTATACAGTTGTATTTGGCGTCCTCCAAAGTTATGTAGGATCATATTTTTTTTTTTTTTAATGATTTTTATCTGTGCAATATTATTATGTGACCTAATTATTTGAAATGTTATCACAAATGGTGGAGGACTATCAGGAAGGAAAAAACTTGGGAAAAATAAGTACTTACGTAGCCAATTGTCGTTCCAGTTCCTATTTAGATCCACACCAAACTCATCGCCGAATGGACGACGGTTCTTACGCCATAGTCTGAACTAAAAAAATAAAAATATATCTCATAATATAATCTACTTCATTGTTGTCATCGTTGGTAGAGCCTAGGTGAGGCTGGCACAGGAGCGTGAAGATTGGGCGTGGCATACGCTGGCAGAGTGTGCCGCTTGGGAGGAGCCGCGCCGTGCCCTCATCTCAGAAGTAGGCAGTGACTTGTCGCTGCCGGCCGTAGTCGAGTCGATGGTCGGCAGCGCCGAGTCCTGGGACGCGGTGGTCTCCTTCTGCGAAACAGTCGTCTCGCAGAAGGAGGCTGCGGAATGGGAGAGGGAGATCTCATCCACTCACCCGGCCCGCAGAAGGCGCACCGGGCGTCGGCGGAGGGCGGACAACGCCTTCTTCCAGCCCCCCTAAATGGGTCCAGGGGCGACGGACTCGGGGACGTCCGTCGCTACCCAAACACCAGGACTAGAGGTGGCGGCGCGCTGTGTTCCACGTGCGCCCCTCTTAGACGTCGCGGGGGGAGTCAAACACCTCACTCCCCCCCCAGACCCGAAGAGGCCCGCAGTGGCGGGCCGGCACCAATCGGGGGTTGCGGAAGGATCGTACGTTCCCGCGACCCCCGGCGTAGGTGTGAGATGGAACACCGGGGTGGTTTGTAGTCAGTAAGAATCTGACAGACCCCGTCGCCCGCCCCAGGGCGGCGGACATCCATGAGGATTTTCGACCCCGGAAACAAAAAAAAAAAAAAAGGAGCGTGAAGATTGGCACAAAAAAGACGCCTGTAATACCCCTGAATATCTTCGGTAGATATTTTAAAAGTTACTGGGATAAGACCCTAATATCTTTGAACTCATATATTATCATAGGTACCTATTTGTGCCGCCAAACAAAATGTTAGCAATTTAAAAAGTGTACGAATCCAACTTATTAATTAGTCCTCATTTTGTGCCTTCGAAATAAGTATGGTTTCTATTTTGTACTTCAAAGTTAATCTAAATCTAAGAAAAGTGGCCGCTAGTGGGGTCTTTCTTTGTTAGCAAAAATAAAGGTATGAAACTAACGTCATTATTTAGTGCTCTGGCTTCTAGTTAACTTTGTTTTTAAGGTCATTAATGCACAGGCAAAACTCGGAGCGTTTGGAGGGGTCTACGTCTACGGGTAGCCGTGTAGCACTTTACATACGGTCAGCTACTACAGCTTGGGCCATAACTATATTCTCATGTGATATGTGGCATAACGAATGGGGAATAAAAGAACTAAGCGGTTAGCAAGGGTAGTGATAAATGTCTCATAAGTATCTACACAAAACGAAACCATTGCTTATTGTTATTATTATCTCCATTTTATTTCGGCCAGGATCCCTATAAGTGTTAGTTATAATTTTTCTTAAGATCTATGCTAGTAATACCTAATATAAAAAAAAATACTATTTTATTTAAACTACAATTGCCCCGTAACTATTCCCACCAAGTGTGCCTTATGGGACAGTCATGTCCGGATGCAATAATTTTCAAAATGCTGTTGGTGCTACCGCGCAGTCTTTGAAGTAGTGACGCTACTTTTTTACGTTCTATTTGCTTAGAGTGCGTCACTGATTTTCCTATTGGTATTACCGAAATCCTAACCATTAACGTCATTAAAATAATAAAAATTCTTACGCCAACATGACTCCAAATGTAACCATCAGGGTTAGTCACAGGAAAGATGTACCAATCAAAATCGTAAGTAACAGCCTTCGTTTCTTCATCATCACTGTACAATAACTCATGGATAATGTAATTAGTAGTCGCTGGTGCTATCCATTCTCTTGCATGGATACCACTTTCAATAAATACTGCTCTTCTGCCAGCGCCATGAGATATTTTAATACCCTTGATGACACGACCTTCGTACGATGTTCCACCTTCTATGATTGATACTTCATCGAATGTTGCAGCTAAGTCATCAAGCCAGGCGTATATATCTTCTAATGTATAGTAATCTTCCCATCCCATGCTTTTGACGTTATTTCTAGTATATTTCTTCTTCTTTTCCTTGTCTATTAACCTGTTAAATGATTTATTATTAATTTGTGTCGGTACAATTTTATTGAGTTCAATGTCAATTTCTGATTACACAGATTAGGCTGGCCTTCGCTTCTGTAATTAGGTCTGCGTACTATTACAAATTTTTCAACTAACAAATTTAACTATGTTGCGTACAATATTTGTATATTAACGGCCAGTCCTATCAACTTATCATAAAATACTGTTCTCTTTTTAAAATCGTTTGGTCGATAATGGTGCCGATTCTGTTGTACACCGAACTAAACTAACTAAACTATCACTAAAATTCCTTACTTTTGGCTATGAGAATTTTTACGCTATTCTGCAAAATAAAATCTCTAAATTTAAAAATAATTTTGACACTTCTAAAATCAAATTTGACAATTATTGCGACTCCACGTGGTACTTGTTTGCCGTACCACGTGATCTTTTTTTAGAGCCGTAGGCGCGCATTATGTGCGGCCTTGACTTGTTTTGTATGGAATTTTTTACTTTTTGTATGGAAAATATAAAAAAATATTACCAACACGTTGAGTTTTATAGGTTTACGGGTTGCAAAGGGGGTCGAAATTTTCATTATTTTTGCGATACGACACACCGTT